>CM035414.1:108264390-109624390 GCA_020310875.1 Ceratopteris richardii
ATAAAGTCGAAAACACATTATTTACATTTAAGAATGCCGGGAAAGGAGTTGATGCAGGGGGAATGGGGAAGGGAAAGGGAATCGTGAATGAGGTGGAATCAAGTGGTGATGTGGGTGGAGGGGGCATGGGAGATTGTGGTTGTGTGTTGGGAGGGAGTGGTGCTGTGGTTGGTGATGTTTCCATGGTGTCAAAAGTGTGAGTGACCGTGTAGATGGGGACAGTGGGTGGGGTGGATGTGATGTTCGTGAATAGTGTTGTGAATGTGGGCATGGTAACTCCTCCGAATTGGATGCCCAGAGAGAGAGGAATTCCCATGACGTATGTGGTGAGTGTTGAAATTGGGGTTGTAGTGTCATGTGGTGAAGTGAATTGTGTAGTGAGAGGTGGTGAGGGTGGTGATGGTGGTGCCTCGTTGTGTTCCTCTTTCTGCGTAGTGTCTTCTGGTGCCGATACATCCATGTGAATTTGCTTGCCGGAGCGCATGGGAGGGGTAGGCATCCATTTCTGAGAGCGATGAATATAAGCCATAGCTGAATGAATGGCTTCATCCAGGCCTACCGCGTCCGCGTGCAGGTTCATGGACTCAATAAACATTTCATCCACTCCTTCCTCTGCTAACATCTGACTTATTAGTATCTTTCCTGTTTCTAGTGACAGCTTGTGATGCTCTTGGACTCTCTTCTTAGTTTCATACAACCTTTTTATTTGTGCACTGTAAGCTGGGGCACTTGCTAGTTCCGAAGTTTCTTCATATTCTTGATTATGTTCCTCATCTGCTTCCTCTTCTGTCTCTTCTTCATCTTCCTCTTCTTCCACTACTTCTAGTTGGGTCGGGGCTGAAGTTTTTGTAGTAGGTTGTGGTCCTTGGGTCTGCTCTGCATCTGTCTCAAGGTTAGACTCATTGATCATCCTAGCGATTTCTTCATCAGTTAGATCATCCAGGGTGTAGCCCTGTGGGAACTCCAGGTCATAGGGGATTGGAGGGAAAACTAGATTGGATCCTTCTGCACTCTGTCTGGGTAAGCAAATTGTAAACGGACGGACACGTCGCGTTTGTGGAGGGGTCACCTCTGGTGTGGTGGTGGCTCCCCTTGCTTGGGCACATGGTAATGGGACTGCACCTCTCATTTTCTTAGATGGAGGTCCTGTTGTTGATAACCGTCTTTGGAATTCCTGAGCTCGGGACCACACTAGTGCTCTTTGAATAGGCACGTCATAAGCTAAGCATCTGTAAATAATTTTTTTCAGTGCACAACACCCATGAAGCACGTTCTTCTGTTTCTTATTCCAGCGTTGATGTGCTAGGTGGATTTGATCTATGATCTAGTGGGGTAGATTGATTGTGGCTTTCTATTTCTGCCAAGTACAAGCTAAACCAATTCTTTTTGGTGGCATAGTGAAGCGCTCCTGGGCTGGGAAGGCAAGGTGTTGCATGATTGTGCGTAGGTGGAGGGCGATGGTAGGTATCATAGCGACCATGTCCTTGAGTTTGTTGAGATCCTTGTGCTTCATCCTACCAGGAATCATTGTTTCTTTCTCTGTGGGAATATGCATACCTTGCATGTCCAGGGCCTCCCGTACTAGATTGAGGGTCAATTTGAATCTTTTTAGCTCGTGGCTTGGCGTTAATGAGGGTAGCACAAAGGTACTATCGCTTCCCTTGGCTCTGCTAGGGGTGATGGTACTAATAAGGTAGGAGCATCACAGGAAATCGGGCTTAGGTAAAAGTGCTCTGAAGTAGCTATCCAAGCCCACTTTGGTCCATACAGATCTCATCACTTCTGCATTCTGGTACTTCTCGAATTCACGGGTGAAGAAATGGTATTGTCCCCATTTGCCATTAAACTCAATTTCTGCCTCCCAAAAGTAGGTGCCATCTCTCAATGGTCCTGCAACATCACTGAACCAATGTGCATGTTTACCGACTTGAGAAGTGTGTCCCTACGGAGGGTCCTGAATGGGAAGCACGTGCACTGCTCTAAGTTCTTGGGGCCTCTCGGTGAGTTGTGGTTCGAGGAGGAGGGTTTCATTGTCCACTATCTGACTGCTAGATCCTGCCTAGGAACTGGTACCTCCTGCTTCTGCCATGTTACTCCTTGTTTGCTGGTTCTGTGAGAATATAGAAGCATGAGTTAACATTATAATGGACAAGATAGAATAGTTTTTTTCCCTGTTACAACATTAACGTTAGGTTAGTGGGTCAGTGAGTGCTCGATGATTGTGTGTGTAGTTAGTGAATGAATAATCATATGAGCTAAATGGAAAGATGTAGTGTGAGAATGATGGAGTTAGGAGGTGGAGATGAATTTACAGATGGGGGTCAGGGGATTTATTACAAGCTTTGGGCTGCCAAACACAGTGAATGGCTTTTGTTTTTGATTTTGTAGAGACTCTGGAGGGCTTTATGAGAGTGTCTGCTTGGAAATGAGGCTTTTTAGGGACCCATTTACAAGTGATTCTGCTCGTGCTCATGGGCGAATATGTGTGCGTGTGTATCGAATAAGATTGGGTATCAGCTGTTCGAGTGAGTGAACCATGTTGTACATGGTGTGGTCTGGGTGTGGCTATTTGAGCTCGCAAGCAAGCCTTAGGCACCCAAATTTGTCTTGATTGTGAGTCGGCCTTCATCGACTTCTTGGGTACCCAGATAGACTTCGCTTTAGTAGAAGACTGTTTGAAAGACTTCTTATTAGTGTCCTGTCGTTGCTCACTAATATGAAGTTGGGCCAATGGTTGTGACTGGACCACCACAGGCTGGTACCCTTTCCGCATCCACACTTGTTTTGGTGGTGGAGGCTTTGTGCGGCGTACTTTCTCGTGGCTTCGAGCATAGGTCATCCACTTCTTCCGCATTTGATCCACCTTTGTTTCTCGTATCCCTATGGCCTTTGGAAAAGAAGGGAGCCCCACCGTATCCGTAACTTCTTTGCTGAGACAATCATCTCTTTGTATCACATAGTTTTGGACAAGAATAGCATCGTCATCTTCATGTGTACTCTTGGAAGGACCAGGGGTTTGTGCCTTTCCTAGTTCCTTGAGTGATTCATTTTCTAGCTCGATTACAATGCGACTGTGGTTTACCCAGACCTGGAGAAGTCCACTTCTTAGGTTTAGGTTGACCGCGTGATCATAGATCCAATCTTGACCCAAGACAAGAGGCTTGGTGAGGTCCTCATCTTCGCACACTAGCACTTTAACTGTCATAAAAACATCTTGAATGTATAATGGAAGTTCCACCTCGCCCATGCAAGGGGTTTCCACACCTCCCAATCCTATGAGATATGCTTCTATAGGATTGACTTTTAATTTCAATTCTTGACAGTAAGAGAGTCTCACCGCACTAGTGGCTGCACCTAAGTCAATCAATGCTCGCATAGTTCTTGCACTAATTCCTTGTCCGATCTCTAAGGTTACAAAAGGACGTCGATCAATTATTCTATGGGAACTTACACCTGAGACTTCACACATAGCCATATGATATCCTAGGTCCGCATAGGCATCTGTCCTAGGCCGACCTCTACCCTGTCTCCTCATCTTCATTCTTCGGATGCGTTCTAAAGCTTTCGCTTGTGCTTCTTCTCGAATTTTCTTTTCTTTCTTCCTTGCGTTTCTTGGCAGTGTTGAGTCGATTGAGCATCTCATCAGTCAGGGGTTCTTGATATAACTTGACTCTGCATCCGCTTATGTAGCTAGGGAGAATATCGCCTTCTAAAGTGGCTAGTTGTACTGCCCCACTAGTTGAAATCCTATTTATGATCATAGGTCCATAGCCACGCTTCTCTAATTTTCTTGCATGTTGCTTCAAAGTGTAGACTAAAACTAGATCTCCTGCTTTCAAGCCTTTATCTTTGACATGGGCATCAAAGTATGCCTTTTGTCTTTTCTTAGCTGCATATATTCCTACAACAACTCTCAGTCTTGTTTCGCCTAGTCGTCCAAGATCAAAAAGTCTAGAGGAGAGTTCATGACCTGTCCATTTGTGCTCCTATGCTACTCTCAGTGTTGGTATCAAGAAGTCTAATGGAAGCACTGCATTTTGGCCAAATACCATCTAAAAGGGTGTGGCTTGGAGCATCGTTTTATAGGCAACTCTGTATGCCCAAAGAGCATGGTGTAACTGTTTGTCCCAATCAGAGCGTTTTTTATTAACCAATTTTGTCAACACATGCATAGAATCTTATTTGTGCTCTCGGCTTGGCCATTAGCTTGTGGATGATAGGGGGCTGACTTCTTGTGTATCACCAAGAACTCATGGAGAAGATTTTCAATGACCTCGTTCAAGAAGTGAGTCCCTCTATCACTCACTAGCTCTATAGGTAACATGTATCTTGTAACACATTCTCAAATAAGAATTTACCTGTCGTTTGAGCATCATTCTTCATTGTGGCTTTTACCTCTACCCACTTGGTTAGATAATCAGTGGCCACAATAATGCACTTTGCATGTGAACCCTTAGCTGGGGGATTAATAGGACCGAAAAAGTCTATTCCCCACTAAGAGAATGCACATCCACCCATCATAGGTTTCAATGGCATCTCATCCTTGCGTATAGGATACTGAGTTCTCCGACAAACATCACATCTCTTCACGTAGGTATGTGCGTCCATATGAAGGGTTGGCCACCACAAGCTTGCAAACAATATTGCCTTGATCACCCGATCTGGTCCAAAATGTCCTCCTGCTACACGCTGGTGAGAAGTTTCCAATATCTTGAGGTATTCGCTCTCATGGACACATAATCTCAGGTAACCATCTTTACCATGCTTGTATAGATTGTCACCAATGAGTGAGTAATCGAGGGCTTCTTGTTCTAAACTTCTTTTTCTTGCCAAAGTCATGTCTTGAGGGAATGTTTTTGTCTTCAAAAAGGCTACTAACGGTTCACTCCAATCTGGTACTAGCGACACTTGATACAGTGTAGCATGCTCTACTGGTGGTTTAACACTATAGACTGGGCATTCCTTACACATCTTATAGACATTTGCTTCCATAGTCGGCCAATGCACTCCGAGTCTCCTTAGTGTCTGTAGGGTTCATTGCTTTGAGTAGTGTTGCTCTAATGCACCTACATGTGCTAATTGCAACCATTTAGCATACGCATCCTCTTCCACACAACAAGCTAATATTCCTTGATCGGTATGCTTGTACATACTCCCTGCCATTATATGGTACTTTTGGGCTTTTACTATCTCCCTATCCGGTGTGTTTATTACTGGGTGGTTAGGCCCGTATGTCAATACTGGCACTAATGGCTTAGCCCACTGAGGTACCACTTCCAAATTAAACAAGTAAGCATCAGGAAGATCATCTGATACCCCTTGCGGGGCCTCTCCAGATGTGAGCCTAGAGAGATGGTCAGCTCTCAAATGAGTTTTGCCTTTCCTAACAACGACCTCAAAGTCATATTCCATTAGTAAGAGGAACCATCTTACTAATCGACCTGTATAGCATGGCTTATTTACCAAGTACAGTAAAGCTTGATGATCCGTAAAAAATTTAAACTTATTTGCAAGCAGATAGTGTCTAAATTTGTTAACCGCATACACCATGCCTAATCCTTCTCGTTCAGTGGTGGTATAATTTCGTTCAGCTGCATTCAACTATCTACTGGCATAGGCAATTGGAAGATCCATATTACCTTCACCTGTAGGTTGTGCAAGCACACATCCAATAGCATAATTGGATGCATCCACATGAACATGAAAAGGCTTGTTCCAATCTGGTGTGGTCAAGATTGGTGCTGAACATAATCGCCGCATTTGGCCCTTCTTGGATTCTGGCCTAATATGCCTTAAGCATCATGTCTATGTCCTCAGGAGTGGGGTCAGCTAACACTGATCCTACTCTAGGGATTGGTGGAATTGTCTGAGGTGGGTTGAAAGATGGTGGATTAGATGGTGATAGGGATGATGGTGGTAGTGATATGTGAGAGTGTGTTTAAGAGGTGAGTTCAGCAATTTTGGCTTTTGTTTCTCTTATGCTTTCCTCTAAGTTGCTCATCTTCTTAGCCCATTGTCTTTTTCAAGTTTTAGTACTCTTCTTGGTTATGCTCTCAGTTTCGCTAACCTCGGAACTCCTTTCTTGACCTAATCCTTGGGTTTGCTGTGCAACTTTGGCTCTAGTGACCACTTGCACAGGGGCAGTGGAAGTAACACTTCCTGTGGAGTCTACTACCAACCTAATAACGTTGATAGGAGTGATTTTTGGCATGTTACTGGGATTCTTTGGGCAATCTCGTAAGAGATGCTCTTTTTTGCAATCTTGACAAAAGCCTTGAATTGTCACTGATTGGGGTTGTGAAGGGATGGCCATTGGGCAATCACGAATGAGGTGATCTCCCTGACATCTGTAGCAGGGTCCTCTAGGGAATGGGGGTCTTACTTGCCTAGTGTGTACCTAAGTTCCAACCTAGGGACTTGTGGAGAAAGAGACTATACCTCAATCCCCCTCAAGTGCATATAGTGGGGATTCACACTTTATTTATCAATCCAAGGAGTATCAAAACCTAGCCGAGTGTATGAAGACGTGCATTCAAATGATGATCAATGCAAATGAGCTTCCCAAAGAGTGCAATCAAAGCAAATACTAATCCAAACAAGCTTCAACTGTCAGTCATGGTGTCACGATACTTGGAGCAGCAACCAACAGTAAATTGAGCTTTTCTCTCAGCTCCGAATTTCGAATATAGTGAATAGCATATGCATTTCGAAGCCCTCGAGAAGAAGCATCCAATGGTGGTATTTTCACTCAATTTTGACACTTCTACTTCAACTTATGAGCAAAATACTGAGTCACGAGAATGACCTTCCTACACTTCAGCACTTCCTACACTTCACACACACCTTAACATCAGCAAACAAACACTTTCATGGATAGACAAAACTTCTTAACACTCTTTTCAAGCATCACACATGCATACAAGCTCACAAAGAAGATGATACAGAGAGGAAAAGACACCAATTCGAAATTCTATGCTCTTGATTCTCACAATGGCCAAAAAGTCTTTACAAAGAGTCACAAATTGACTTATATACATGTGCCCTAAAAATGGTCCTTTCACACAAGAGACCGGCACTTTATTCACTAAAAGGCTAATTTCCTACTAATTTACAAGGGTAAGCTACTAATCTTCTGTGGGGATGCATCTAGAGGACTCCTCTAGTGCTTTTACATCGGAAATTATATTACAAAATGATTATGATACAAAAATAAGGTGTCCAAATTGGAAAAATTTTGGGGCCCGTCTTTTTCTCTGCCTTGTGCTCTTCTTCGCTCTGCAACACTCTCCCCCTCTTTGTCTCTGTCGTCCCTTGACAGGCTTTACTTCTTGTCTTTAGTTTGTTGTCCGCATGCATCTTTTGGTCAGTTCTGCATGTTTGTTAAACAGGTGTTCAGTTTTGATGGCCTCTTCTTGATTCCTCTTTTACATCCTCTAGGCCTGATGCATTTATGTTGCCTGTTAAGTCGGGTTGCCATGCATGCCACCAGTGGAAGGTATGAGGATGTAGTCCTTCAGCCTTCTATCTGGACCTTCCAAAGACCCAGATGTTGAAGGACCTTCTTGTGGTTTCGGAACCGCTGGATATCTTCTTGCACTTCTTCATGGATACTTTCCTGGCCCTGGTTCCTCCTTCCACCTACGTGCTTTTCCTTGATATGTGCCCCTGCGGGGCTCTGTGCAGAGATGGGTGTTGCGCCCTTGTGGGGCTTCTTGCAGAGATATGTCTTCGAAATATTATCCTTTTAGTGAAGCTTCTTTCTTTGTCGTCTTCTTTTCTTCTTTTTGCTGGACTCTCCCTCAACACTGCCCCCCTCCTGAACTCTGTCGTCCCCGACAGGCTTTGGAAGTCGACGGGAGTATGTTCTGTACACTTTGCTCTGTTTCATTAAGCAGATTAGCTTCACGTATCATAAGTTGTTTCCACTGTTCTGCTTTCACACCATCATGTTGTGGCTGTCTGTGGTCAACGAAGAAGCTTAGCTCATATGCCACCAGTCTGGCATTCAAATTGGATGACATCTTTAAGAAGATTTCCGTGTCAATTTCAAAAAACCTTGTGAAAAAGGCTTCTTCAAATGTTTGCATATATGTACTCGGTAAAAACATCAGCCTAGAATAATATGCCATTATTGTGGGTCGGCTAGGCATAACTGACAAATCAAAAATGAGGATATCGGTTCCTTGGTTAATGCCAATAAAATTCAAAAATGTATACACCGCGTGCTTAAACACCTTGAAAACTGTAAGGATCATGCTGAGAATTTTATTTGTCATTTTGATAGTTAAATCTGGTACTGTTGCATAACAGTGTAGCCAAAATTCAATGGTTTTTACCATATAATCTTCTGTTGGTAAATAGTTATGGGGTGGACTTGGAAGTAGCGGATAATTCAGCCACTGTTTATTGATAGCACCATTCTTTTGCATGTCTAAAAATTCTTTGGCTTCTCGGCAACGTGGTGTTGGGAAAAATGAAGGGTTTACCTGTAGTAAGTATGGTGCTGCTTGCTAGTGCACCCGCAATGTAGGATTTTTCTCCAAAAATTTTCTTCTCCAGACAGGCTGTGCGCAAATTCCTCTTGAGTATAATTGAAGGTATTATCTTTGAATTGAAGCTGCTCATCTGGCTCTTTCTGTATTATTCTCTTTATATATTGCCTTGTTTTCTCTTTCAATAGTCCATACAGAATGTTGAAAGGCTTCATGATTGTGTCCAAATTTTTGCCTTTTATCTTGGCTTCTTTCATAACTTTGACCATGTCATTTTCAAAATTCTCGATCAACCAGGAAACCAATAGTGCCCTTTCCTTCTGACCTATTTTTGCAGTGTATGGCATGGGATGATCATCACAAGTGTCCTCCATTTGCTCTTTTATTGGAGAATTATAAATCGGGGGAGATAGAGGACGTACCTCTACCTCGTTAGTAGGATTCTCTTGTGTTGGCTCTACTGGTGTCCCGATTGGTACTTTCTCGTCGGCTTTATTTTCTAGTCGTGCAAGGCGCTCAGTCTTGTCTTTAACTTCTTGCATGGCTGCCCTGAGTGCCTCTTTTGCTGCAAGTAGCTCATCACCAATCTCTGCTACTTGGTCTACATTTTCGCTATAACTTTTTACAAGTTTGGCATTCATATTTTGCAGTTGTGTTTTAAGTTCATTTGTTTCATTGATGTACTTTCATTCCCATTCTTCCCTTAGGGCTTGCTCTTGCTTCAGCAATGCTGCATATTTCTCATTCTGATCTTTCAATTCCTTCTGTTCAGTGACTGATGTTTCCTGTTTTTCTATAGGCTGGTCATATAGTAATGCCTTCATCAACTCTTTGTTTCTGCTGCATAAGTTATCATTTTCCTCCATATATACTTTAAGCTGTGTTTCGAGCAGATTGCTTTGAGCTTTCATTCTCTCTTTGTCTGCTTCGCTGGCTTCATGTTGCCTTTATAAGTCTGTCAGTTGTGTCTAGATGTGATGATGCTGCTGCATCAATGTATTACATTGTTCTTTGATTGCTTTGATCTCTGTATCCTTGGCTAAAATTTCTTGTTGGGCCTGAAAGAGTTGTGCGGATAATTGATCACTCATGGTTTGAAATTGACTCTTTTCCCTCATGGCATTGTCGTAATCCGCATCTGTTTCCATCATTTGTTGTTGTGTATCCATGGCTGTTTGTATCATCTGCTTGACTACTGGTTTTAAGTGAGTAACATCAACGTTTAACCAGGTGGTAGGGATGCTAGGTTCTTCACCTGTGGTAACATCTTTTCCTTGTGCAACATGTAATGTCGTATCATGGGGCTGCCGAATATGGAGTTGTATCCTTGGCTCAGCCTCCTTGTGGTCAATCTTACCTTGAGGTGTATCATCAGGCACTTCAATCATGATTGTCTCCTTATTTTGTTGTAGGCCTACTTCCTGATGCACCAGTGTTTGTATTTCCTCTTTTATGGGTGGCACTGCATCTTTATTTGTGATTGGAGCTTCTTTAATGCTGATCCTAGATGTATCATTCAATTGAATTACGTGTACCGTGTCAACGGAAGCTTCTTGGTTCTTGTCCGCTGACTATTGATTGTCAGGGGTGACTTTGATCTGATTGATCTCTGTCCATTCTTCATTGTGCATTTCGGTTCTTATGTTTGTGTCCAATGTGTCTTGCTCAGGGCTTGATTCTTCATTGGAACTTGATTCCTCCAACCCTATTTCTTTGTATCTGGAAGGTACTTTAGGAGTATGTTCTTTATCCTTCTGTTTCGTTCCTTGGCTTGCCTGTCTGTATTGATGGCCTTGAACATTTAAGTTTACTTGCCCTTGCATGTACATATGTGTCTCTTCTAGAGTTGCCGAGAGGTCTCTTTTCGTAATTGGTGGTTGTGTCATTGGAATCTTTGGCAATATATGTGTTCTTTTTTATTGTGGTGTCTCTTGAGCTTCTTCTTCTCTTAGGCATTTAGTTCCTCTCATAGGTGTCTTTGAACTGGTTCCTACTTCTTCAATCGTTATGGCTGTTTTCTTTTTCTTCGGAACAGTTGCTGACTTGGCATATTTTGCTAGCTCTGTTGATGTCGGCATCAAGCGTAAGCAATTCTTCATGTCAAGTGCCTCATAAATGAGTAGGGTTAAGGCCGAACTACCATTCAGAAACTTTTTCTGACCCCACTTTTTCTTTGCTTCAAATAAGTAGTCTTGAACATATGGAGTCATGTTCACTTTATTTCCCACTTGTCTCATAGCGTGTGAGAGTAGTTGCACAACAATCTTTTGAGGTGCTGTGTATCTATGCATACTTGGAAAGCAAAAATGCTGGTGAACCAAGCGAACAAATTCTTCAATATCCGTTCTATTGATTTCCAAAAATGTTCTCTTTTTCGGATCATGACATTCATCTTTGACATTCGTGAGTCCCTCTTGGTTCCATCCAAAAGCTCTGTTAATTAGTTCATGAGTAAATTGAATTGTTTTCCAGTTGCCAACTTTGTCAAGTACTCTTGCCTTTGGGACTGATACTTTATTTGATGCGGACTGTAGCGTATTCATCACTTGTGTACATCTCTGGAAATCTGGCAGGTAGATTGGAAGTCTTAGGAATGCATCAATTCCTGCTTTGTCCAGACATCCGTCATGCGTGGTAATCCTTGTATGATAGTCTTGAAATCTTGTGACATGATAGGGAAGTAGTGATCCCTATCCATAATCTTGATGGTCGCCATGAAAAGGAGCTCGGACACTAGTTGATCATCAAGAAACCAATGACCTCTCGCCTTCGTGATGGATTCCAAGGGAAGAAGTAGGACCTCCTCCTCTTGCATCACCTCGGAATTGGATGATGCCATCTACACTCAATATATACCAGAAATCAGTGGCAAGCTGGTATCAAGAATCATCCTTCATTTATCCTTCATTAGATTGGCAACGCTCTGCGTGAATTGTGTCGTCCCTTTCCCGTGGGTGTGAGAAAGCTAATACCTGGAATTTCTCATACTTATTTTTTCTAAAAGAAAACAGAAAGGTTAGTTCATAGCCGAAGCGGTTATTGAAGTACATGTTATTTTCTTTTTGATTACTGTACAAGTGCTCTCCTATTTCCTGATAGGGAAATGTGCTTCACTATCCTGAAATAGAAAAAGAATGTGCCGAATGCTTGGCCTTGTAATGTGGCCCTATCATGCATACTTTGGGTTCTGGTAACTCCAATTGTGTGCAACTCGAATTATTTGGTAGATGCCTATAGCTTGTCTTGCCTTTTGGCATCCAAATTTGGTTTACTCTGATGGTACAGATTGTGTTCCCAACATTCCTGGTGAATGGGGTGCTTCTCATATGGTGCTTTTGCTTTATCTGCTTTTTGAATCTTGTAATGACATGTGAATCGTATGTAGACTCCTGCTCTATCCTGTAGCAGTTTATCTTTTGTCGTCTTGCCTTTAGATCATACTGATTCTCCTTGTGCTTTGACTCGTTCTTTTTGATGATTGTCATTTGAGTACATGACTTGGGAATCCATATTTGTGTTCGGGCCGGTTGAGCAGCTACCACCTTCTTAGGAATCCATACTCGAGCAATTGTTTGTGGAACTAGGTATCCAGAATGATGTGTATTTTTATTCTGTCATTCCTTCTGATGTCATGAGTAGTTCTGTTGTTGAAGATATGCTGTCACTTGATCTTTTCTGATCCAAGCCTGTCTAGTGTAAGGAATGGGGTATATCCTGATGTGTGCCGATTCGTAAGAGTCTTGTTGACTTGTCTCTCTGGTGCTCGGTTCCTCACTGAGGTTGTTTTTAGATAGGAGACTAATCATGTGAATTATTGGATTAGAAGATTGTGTGCAATCGAGATTCGGTGTATCCTCACATGAAGTACTCGATGAAGAAGTTTCCATAGTGTGAGTGAACATACCTTCGTCATTGTGCTCATTTAAGTGTGTCCTCGGTTCTATACTTTTGGCTTTGATTGGTCGTTCGTCTAGCATGCTAAATACTTCACGATGTCCTACCTTTGCCGAGATGTATCCTAATGCCAATTGAATAGTCACTTCATATTCGTATATCCAATCTTGACCTAATATGAGTTCCTCTAATAAGTCTTGATCGTCGCATACTAAGAGTTTTTGTTCCATTGTGTTGTTTCCAAGATGTAGTGTGATACAGCTTATAGCAGCTCCTGTGTCAATGAGTGCATCCACTAAGTGGTACTCTTTTGTTCCGGCACCCAAATTCAAATAGGGTTGCGTCATTTGATGACCTAAGTTTTCGGTGGCTCTAAAATTAGCCATTGGGATGAGTTCTTCTCCTTGTCGATATCTCTCATCTCTCTCTCTCTCTCTCTCATCCACTCTTTTCGTTTCCTGATTCGCTCTAGCGCTTCTTGTCTACCTTCTTCTCGTATCCGTTCTTCCTCTATACGCCTATTTTTACCCATTATTAGTCGTGACATTATTTCTTCAGTCAGTGGCTCTAAATATTTTTTTACTCGGCAACCACTGATATAGTTTGGCAATACTTCTCCATCTAGGGTTGCTAAACTAATGGCTCCGCTGGTAGATATGCGATTGATGATTAACGGGCCATATCCTCTTTTTTGCAGTTTCTTAGCATGTTGTTTCAGAGTATATACCAAAACTAAATCTCCTTCTTTCAAGTTTTTATCTTTAATATGAGCATCAAAATAGGCTTTCTGTCGCCTTTTAGCAGCATAAATCCCTGCCACTGCTTGTAACCTAGTTTCATGTAATTTTTCTATTTGATCCAATTGAGTTGATAGTTCATGTCTAGTCCACTCATAAGTTGTTGCTACTCTGAGAGTGGGTATTAAGAAATCAATTGGAAAAATAGCATTCTGTCCGTACACTAAGTTAAAAGGAGTAGTTCCTATGGCAGTTTTATAGGCTACTCGGAATGCCCATAAAGCATGATGTAATTGTTTATCCCAATCAGATCTACCATTATTGACAGTTTTTGTGAGGACTGTACATAAGATTTTATTTGAACTTTCGGCCTGCCCATTGGCTTGCAGGTGATATGGGGCTGATTTTTTATGAATTACCAAGAATTCATTCAGTAGGGCTTCTATAACTTCATTCACGAAGTGCGTGCCTCTATCACTCACAATTTCTATAGGTAGTCCAAATCTAGTGAAAACGTTCTCAAAGAGAAACTTGGGTGTAGTCCTTGCATCATTTTTCTTGGTCGCTTTGGCTTCAACCCATTTAGTCAAAAATCTGTGGCTACAATTATGTACTCAGCATGGGATCCTTTGGCTGGAGGGCTAATAGGTCCTATGAAGTCTATTCCCCATTTAGTGAAGGCTCTGACACTCATCATGGGTTTCAGTGGCATTTCATCTCATCTAATTGGATATTTCGTTTGTTGACAGGTATCACATCATTGAACATATGCGGCTACATCTTGGTGTAGAGTTGGCCACCACATTCCAGCGAAGAGAATCATTTTTATAGTTTTACTTGCAGAGAAATGTCCTCTTGCAGCTCCTGTATGTGCCATCCCTAAGACAGCAAGATACTCGTCTTCATGAATACACATTCGTAAATGATTGTCTCTTCCTCACTTAAAGAGTTGTTTTCCTATAAGGGCATAGTCCTTGCTTTGTTCTACAAGTGCACGTTTCCTTGCTAGAGTGGCTCCTTCTGGGTATGTTTGGGTCTTCAAGAATTTCACCAGAGGCATACTCCATCTTGGTGCCACTGTGGAGTAGCATAAATTAGAGTGCTCTTTTGGATTCCGTTCTTGACAAGTTGGGCAGGCTGATACATAGTTATGTGTATCCCTTTGCATGGTTGGCCAATATATGCCTAATCTCTTCAATGTTTGCCATGTTCCGGTTGCATTTAAATGAGTTTTCCATTGATTTACATGTGCTTTTTGAAGCCACATTTCTTGTTCCTCCTCTTCCACACATCTCATGAGTAATCCACTTGAGTCTTGGTGATATAGGCTTCCGACAATGATATGAAGGTTTTTAGTCTTCCATAAATCTTGACTTCGGTTTGGAGAGATCCCATGTTTAGGTCCATATGTGAGTATTGGGATCAACTTTTCTGCCCATTGGGGACATACTTGGAGATTAAAAAGGTACGTGTCAGGCAGATCATCTGGTACTCCTATGGGTGGTTCTCCATGTGTCATTCTTCATAGGTGATCTGCTCTAATGTGGGTATTCCCTTTCTTGACTACTACTTCAAAATCAAATTCCATCAGCAATAGAAACCATCGTACTAGTCGTCCTGTATTACAAGGCTTATTGACTAAGTACAGTAGGGCTTGATGATCAATGAAGAATTTGAATTTGTTTGCCAATAAGTAGTGTCGAAACTTCTTCACTACGTACACCATCCCTAGACCTTCTCTCTCGGTCGTGGTATAGTTGCGCTCCGCTTGATTCAGTTGTCTACTGGCATAGGCTATAGGGTGGTCTAACTTTCCTGTATCTACAGGTTGAGCTAAGATGCAACCAATGGCAAACTTGGAAGCATCTACATGAATGTGAAACGGTTTGTTCCAATTAGGTACTCGAAGGATTGGTGCTGAACTCAATCGACTCTTTAATTCGTTAAAGGCCTTCTCACATTCTTCTGTCCAATTGAACTGAGATAACAGTGCATAAAGAGGTCTAGCAATTATGGCATACATGTGTATAAATCTTCAATAGTATCTGCAATGTCCCATAAATGCTTGTACTTCTTTAGCAGTCTTTGGTCTCGGTAAATCCAGAATTACTTTGATTTTGTCTTCATCCGTTGAGATTCCATTCTTAGAGACAATGTGTCCTAATATCTTTCCTTGTCGAACCATAAAGTCACACTTTTCCGGATTAAGGCATACTCTATATTGTCAACATTTGGCAAAGATCTTTCTTAGTTCAGGAATATGTTCTGATTGTATAGCTGAATAAGTGCATAAATCATCCACGTATACCTCCATACTCTTTCTCAGGAACTCCTTGAATACATGGCACATCAATCTTTGGAAAGTGGCTGGGGCATTGGTTAGACCAAAAGGCATAACCCTAAAGTCTTATACTCCCCATTCAGTTGCAAAGGCTGTTTTATGTTGGTCCTCAGGAGCAATGGCTACCTGATTATACCCTGAAAAGCCATCTAAGAAACTGTAAATTTCCTTTCCTGCCACTCTTTCCAAAAGATGATCCGTGATGGATAATGGGTAACTATCTCTTATGGTGGCAGCATTTACCTTTTTCAAATTGATGCATACCCTCAACTTACCATTCTTTTTTGGTACGACCACCAAAGGTGACACCCATTCCGTGTGTTCGATCTCATAAATGAACCCAACATCTAACAGCTTATCTATCTCTTCTTTGATTTTTGCTGAGTAAACATCGTTATATGTGTATGGTCTTTGTTTTGAGGGTTTAGCTTCGGATGTCATAGGGATTCTATGGGCACAAATAGATGGATCTACTCCTTTCAAATCCTTATATGTCCAAGCAAAGACATCCCTATATTCTCTTATGAGTCCTATTAACTCTTGTTCTTCCTCCGTTGAGACATCTTGTCCTATAAAAGTACATTGTTCTTCTCCTTCCTCCAAGGTTACTACAATTTTCTTGGTTTGTTCTTTGTTTTCATAATCTATTCCTGGCTGTGCTTCTCGTTTCGGCATCTGAATAGCAATTTTCCTTTCTTCTACTTCATATTTTTTGAAATGTGCAGGCACTTCAAATTGATCTTGAGGCTTGTTTTCTTCATCATCTTTTGCCTTATCTATTCCAAGCTCTTCTTCCTCTGTCATTTCTTGATTTATTTCATTAGCTATGACACCTACTCCTTGATTTCCATTTTCTGTTTCCATTGGCTCTTGCTCCATTTCAATGCTCTCATAATCCTCTTTCCATTCTTTTTCGATTACTTCTCCTTTTTTCGCCTCTTGAAGAACTACCACGTATAGACTAACGTCATATCCTTCCTCGTCAATGCATTCATTCATGGTTATCACTTCTTCGTTTACACACACATCGAGAGTGGCTAAAATCTCCATCCAACCATGAGGTTCGAATTCTTCATCTAAGAATATTTGAGGCATGTAAGCTGGATCTTGTACAGATCTAGCAACTCCTTGCCTGTGCTGCCATCCTTTCCTTCTATCCTCTTCCTTTTTTGCCTTTTGGCATATCCATAGATGAGTATCTTCGTTCATCCACGATTGGTCGCTTGATCCTATACTGTGAATCGACTGCTCATCTTCCTCTTTATGAATCTGATTCCATTGCAAGGGGGGAACATCTTGATATGTGTAAGTGTGGAGGTTTATTCTTGTTGTGGTTCCTTCATGTTGTAAGTATACTGCATCCTTTCCCCAATCTTGCACTACCTTTAGCTGTCTCATGAAGGGTCTTCCAAGTATCATTTCATAATTGCTAGCCCTTTCAAATTGACATATCGCTAAGGTGTGCTGGAATTCAACTCCACAAGTGGTAAAAATTACCCGATCCAATAATCCCAAGGGTCGTTCAGTGTGTCCGTATGCCATTTGT
The DNA here is from genome assembly GCA_020310875.1 of Ceratopteris richardii. Taxonomy (NCBI): domain Eukaryota; kingdom Viridiplantae; phylum Streptophyta; class Polypodiopsida; order Polypodiales; family Pteridaceae; genus Ceratopteris; species Ceratopteris richardii. Next base: position 108,281,401 of record CM035414.1, read on the forward strand.
ATCTTCATGCGTGTTGGTCTTAGAGCTGGTTTTCCCCATTTCTCCCAGATTTCTTTAGTTGTAATTCCTACTCTGGCTCCTGAATCTAAGATAGCTTTAGTGGTATAACCCCTATAGGTAATTGGGAGGCAAGTGTTTCCTTCATCCCCTTCGCTGAAATCTCCAACCTTATCGACTGGGATTTTTACTATGTTTACTTCATCAGACATCTCTTTCTCTTCTACCTTGATCTCCCATTGACTAGTTAATTTCTCCTTCACATGTGGTTTGACCTTCAAAAGTTCTTCCAATGTCAGAGTGCAAGGGATTTTTACCTTTCTAAGGTGTTGTATGATGTCCGATGTGTGGACTGATGGGTTCTGCTCTTTTTTTCTTATTGAGGGGATGCAATATAATTTCAAATTATGTTCGTATTCTCCTGTATAATTGGGCAAGACCTTTTCACTGTCATTTTCCTTTTCACTTTGGTCAAAGGGTAATAATCCTTCTGAATTCAGCTTGAGTATTGAATGTTCTACTTCACCTCCTGCTTCTAACTCTTCAAAGGGTGGTTCTATTCCTTCCACTTTCTTCCATCTGTCTTCTTGGACTCTTGCCCATAAGTCTTTAGGCCATTCTCCATCTACGTCAGGGACAATGGATCCTTCCCTTTTATCCTCGCAGTGATTTTCATTATGTGTCTCATCTTCTTTGGTCTTCTCGGTTTCATTAGAGATGACACACTCTTGGAATTCTTTTTCGGGAATTCGTGAATTAGGCAGTCTACGGACAGGTTTTTCTAAGGTCTGTTGAGCTACTTCAATTAATTTCTTGCAAATCTCCAACCTTTCTTTCTCTAAGTCACCTCTAGGATATTCCTTTTCATGTTGTTCAATGGTAGGTCCTGCTCTGATTTGTGCCTGGTACGCTTGAATCCACATGGCTAACTCTTCTGGCATGGGATCTACTAAAACTGATCCTACCTCTTCCTTTTTACACTTTCCTTTTCTATTTTCTTCTTCAAGTTCTTGTTTTTCTTTCTGAACTTGTTCATTTTTTTCCTTCTCCATCTGTTGCTGTAGTTTCTTTTCCTTTACCCTATCTCTACGATTCTTCCATCTCTGGGTTCGTTTACTTGTGATACTTTTTCCAGGCTCTTTCGAGTCTTCAACTCTTTGAGGTGTAGGTATGTTTACTTCTCTGTTGCTCTGATCACTCTCTCCAGTTTTTTTTGGTGTCTCTCTAGCTTTAGCTCTCGTTATCGCTTTCACTGGCACGGTGTACTCTTTATCACTTCCCGATGATTCTATCACCTCTATCACGTTTATCTGCACATTCGAGTTAACTTTTGTTAGGGTTCTTGGGACAATCCCTAAAAAGGTGTTCTTTACCACAATCACTACAGTATCCTTCCCAGACTCGCTGTGGTGGTGGTGGGTTTGGTAGTGTACATTCTCTGATATAATGGTCACCTCCGCATCTATAACATGGTCCTCTAGGTACAGGCGGTCTGTTCATAGGTGGGGGGGGTTTGGGTGCTCTGGGAGCTGTGTACATAAATGACACATAATCCTGCTCATATCCGTAAGAATTATCTAGTGCTTCCATGCCATATGCGTAAGGTTCATGTGTTTGTCCATATTCTATCATGGAGTACTTGTAAGTGGAATAGTTTCCTTGACTATGGTCATTGGATGAGTCATATGGTTCATTACTAGTCAAAGGCATGGCTGGAACTATTGCTCTCTCTAAGTTTTCTTTAGGTTGAGCCATTTTCACTAGGACTACATTCTGAGGGTGGGGTGGTTGTTGCCCTAACACCGGTTGTGGTTGATTGTAACCTTGATAAGAATAAGGTCGTGGTACTGGTGCCTGCTGCTGATATGTGGGATATCTAAAGGCTTCTCCTCCTTGATCTCTCTGAGGGTATCCATAAGGTCTCATGAGTGGTTGTACCGGTCTTGACTGTCTATTGTAAGGACAATTTTCTGCACTGTGGTTTGTGTATTTTTGTTCTATGCTGCAATATTGTATAGGCCCCGAGACGGGTGGTCTAGTGTAAGCATAAGCCGGTGGTGGGACTACTCCCCTAGTGCACAAATGAGAGGGATGATCACCTCCACAATGCATACATCTTCTAAGCATGGGCACTCTCATTGGGTTGTTGGGGTAATTCCTCTGTCCTTGAACATTCAGTTTCTTTGCTACTAAGTCAGCTATTTCCTCTACATTATTCTTAGGGTTTGATGTACTGCTGGCGGAATCCTCACTTCTTACACTACCTTGAGGTATTTTCAGATCTTCCGCTAGGTTGTCCTCTAGATCGATACATTCTTTCATACACTCTTGTAAATTTTGAACTCTTTTCACATATACCAAAGATCTTAATGATCCATTCACTAACCCTTCCAAAAACAGTGACACCATCTTGTTTTGAGTGGTTCTCTCTTCCACTAGACATCCATCCACATATTGCTTGAATCTTCTTGCTGCCAATCTCAGTGATTCTATAGGAGCCTGCTTAAAACTATGGATCAATGAGGAAGAGTTATTTTTAATCCCAGATTTAGTGAATTCCTCAATCATTCCTTGATAGACTTGTTCCATGTTTTGAAAATTATTAGGGTCTAATGGCTGGAACCAAGCTAAAGCTGTGTCTATCAAAGTTAGACCAAAGGATTCATATTGGATCAAGAAATCCTCCACTTGTTCGGCTCTGATTACTTGCTTGAATTCAACAATATGATTGTAAGGTTCACTAGAGCCATCATAATGGTTTCTCATGAATTTGGCGACTTGGATGGGTCTTAATTTTCTTCCTGCCTCAGGTGGTCTAGGCATCACAGGGAAAACTGCTCTTCCTATCGATATACGAGGTCCTCTTACTACAGGTGGTCTGACTCGAATAGGGATTCTATTCTGTGGGTCAACAGGTGGATGAGGCCGATAGTTAGGGTTATTTGCAGGCATAGCAAGTTGCACATGGGGTCTAACTGGGATTTGTGTTTGTTGTGTTTGTCGCGACTGTTGATATGAATTATCTTGGAAGGTTCCTTGAGGGTTCTGAGAAGTAGTAGCTTGATCCCTAGGAGGGAACACTGGAATGTTCTGATATTTCAACCTTGCTCTTTCTAACTCTGTTAGAGGCCAGTATCTCCTATGATTTTTGTCCAAATATGTGATGATGGTGGGGAATTCAGGATCTTGTAACTCATAGACAGTAAATGGGTTAGGGGCTACTTCCCATAACGAAGAGTGGGCTCTAAGGAGATGCTCCATTCCATTGATCAAATACACATCCATCAAAGAGTCATCTTGGGGAACCAGGTCTCCTCTTCAAACCCTAACAACAGTAGATCTCCCTCTAGGAGTGGTCACTTGTTCTTCATGTCCCTCTGCACTATGGTTATGAGCATTATCTTCTTCCCCGTGTTCATTGATGTTTTCAGGGTGTTCCATAACAACATACTGGATGTCTCTCTTGTCCATATAAAACCCTCCTACATACTTAACTACTGGCCTAGGCACTATGTAAGCATCTGAAGCTTTCTTTAGTCTGGCTACTGATCGGTTTAGACCATCTAGGTAGATTGGTATCTCATTTTGGTTGGTGTTTACATATTCCAAAGATGTCCGATATTCTCCCTCAATGATTGACATCATGCCAATCATTGGTACAGTGTTATGCATATCCTCGGAAGCCATGGGAATTTCTTCCTCTGACTCACTAGAGGTTTCATAATAATGTGAGCGGCTAGTGGGTTTGGCTACACTTCCTACTGAAGAGATTACACTTCTTCGGCTTCCTAGGGTTCTCCCAGACCTTAGGTTCATTCACTTAAAAGCTCTGATTAACCTTTGCCAACCTCCAGCTCCTAGAGTTCTTCCCTGAGGGTCTGAATTCTAGAGGAAAATTTGGTTGGAAAAAGACTGACAGAGAATCCACAATTCACAATACTCGATCCCCAAAAAAGTCCACGATACTCGATACTTCACCCAAGCAGAGTGTATCCCGATACTCGATATCTGACACACTAGAAGGGTACCATGATACTCGATATTTGAGTAAAGCGATACACGATACTTGACCACTTGGTTGGACACGATACACGATACTTGTTATAGATGATACTCGATACTTCAGGAAACACGATATACGATACTTGGAAAACTCGATACATGATACTTGAACAATATCGCGTGCCAATCACGATACTCGATACTTGTCAGGTATCGCGATCAGAAATCTTGTGATACGCGATATACGATACTCCACCAGAAAATGTCCATGATACTCGGCACACAAGTATCGCGCGAAAATTCCCGACAATACTCGATATTTGTCAGGTATCGGGAAAGTCGCCTCCACGATACACGATATCAAGCAAGTATCGCGATCTGAAATTCACGATACACGATATGCGATATCCGACGAGTATCGTGAGAACAATTCAACGATACACGATATGTGACAAGTATCACCTGACCCAATTCTCAACGATACCCGATACTTGGTAGGTATTGTGAAAAAGATTTCCACGATACACGATTCTCAACAAGGTCAGGTATCGCGATACTCGACCACAGGAGATCACGATACTCACGTATCGCGATACTCGACCGCGGGAGAACACGATACTTGACACTTTTCAATTTTTGCCAAGTGTTTTTTTTGGATTTTGAGAGCATACACATGTTTTTTGAGTGCATATACCCTCCCCTCATATCTTGAATCAAGAAAATAATCCTTCTCTGCCCCAGAATGGCCTTCACGATACTTACAGCAGATTGTTTAACTGGAATGCTTAATTTTCTTTGGCAAAGATGAGTGAATGATGAATGAGCTTACCTTGGGAACTCTCTTTCCACTCTCCAACCGCTCTGACTCGCCCTACGCTGCTCAAAAGCCCTGATCTTATCTCACGATACCCGACAGATTACTCCCACGATACTTGTTCCAGAGACAAGTGACTTAAAAAATGACACTTTTTGGTTTTTATACCTTTTGAAAAATTCTCCTCACTACAAGGACTTAACAAAACTAAGGTTAATGGCTAATTGAACCTCCTACCTACTCCCTTCTTCCTCCTTCTCTACTCACTCCACTCACTTTCCTATACTAACAACTCACTACACACACTTCAAGAGTGAGAAGTAGTAAGTGCGGATGATTGTGACTTACCAAAGAAGAGAAATTCACAACTCCTCTACTCGCTTCAATGCTAAAAGTTACTTACCATCACACGAATGCCTCGGTTTGATTCGACACTCCCCGGCAACGGTGCCAAAAACATGTGTACCTAAGTTCCAACCTAGGGACTTGTGGAGAAAGAGACTATACCTCAATCCCCCTCAAGTGCATATAGTGGGGATTCACGCTTTAATTATCAATCCAAGGAGTGTCAAAACCTAGCCGAGTGTATGAAGACGTGCATTCAAATGATGATCAATGCAAATGAGCTTCCCAAAGAGTGCAATCAAAGCAAATACTAATCCAAACAAGCTTCAACTGTCAGTCATGGTGTCACGATACTTGGAGCAACAACCAACAGTAAATTGAGCTTTTCTCTCAGCTCCGAATTCTCAATATAGCGAATAACATATGCATTTCGAAGCTCTCAAGAAGACGCATCCAATGGTGGTATTTTCACTCAATTTTGACACTTTTACTTCAAGTTATGAGCAAAATACTGAGTCACGGGAATGACCTTCCTACACTTCATCACTTCCTACACTTCACACACACCTTAACATCAGCAAACAAACACTTTCATGGATAGACAACACTTCCTAACACTCTTTTCAAGAATCACACATGCATATAAGCTCACAAAGAAGATGATACATAGAGGAGAAGACACCAATTCGAAATTCTGTGCTCTTGATTCTCACAATGGCCAAAAAGTCTTTACAAAGAGTCACAAATTGACTTATATACATGTGCCCTAAAAATGGTCCTTTCACACAATAGACCGGCACTTTATTCACTAAAAGGCTAATTTCCTACTAATTTACAAGGGTAAGCTAGTAATGTTTTGTGGGGATGCATCTAGAGGACTCCTCTAGTGCTTTTACATCGGAAATTATATTACAAAATGATTATGATACAAAAATAAGGTGTCCAAATCGAAAAAATTTTGGGGCCCATCTTTTTCTCTGCCTTGTGCTCTTCTTTGCTCTGCAACACCTAGGTTGAGGTCTAGGGTTGGGATTTGCGTATATGATATTTGCATACTCTGGATCCCAACTAAGTTCACTTGGTTCCTCACAAAAGTAGGACTCACTATGCTCAGGTGACTACATGTAGTAAGCCTGGGGGCTATCAATATGTGTCGAGTCAAAGCTATGATCACTGGGGTCACTTTCTGACAGTAATGGAGTTACTGGGACTATGGCTCTATTTAAATTCTCCTTTGCAACTGCATATTTCACTGGGATTACATTAGCTGGAGCAGGAGGTTGCTGGGCTAGCACTGGTTGAGGTCTTTGCTGGTCCTGATATTGTGGTTGGTAGGGTTGCTGGGGCCTAGCATACTGTTGTGGTGAGTACTGGTTCTGGAATCTTCCTTGTTGCAGATGTGGTTGAGGGTAATTCTATCTGATAGCTTGTTTGTTATAAGGGCAGCCTTGTGCGGTGTGGTTGGTGTATCTTTGCTCTATCGTGCAATACTGGCTACTAGGATTCACTTGGGGTTGTGCCATAATAGGGCATACACTCGCAAAATGGTAACCCCCATAGGTGTAGCATCATCTCCTTGGGGTAAATCGAGGTATCTGTTTGCTAGAGACACCTAATTTTTGAGCTACTTTCTCTGCAAGCTCCTCAACAGATGTGGGTTGCCTGGAAGAGAGGCTAGGTGAGCTATCCGAATCTTTGTAGATTTTTTAAAGCTCTAGCTCCTCTCCTAAATTATCCTCTATGTCTATGAACATGCGCATGCATTCTTCTATGGTCCTAGGGTCCTTCAAGTACACATATGATCTCAACTTTGTACTTAGCAGTCCATCTAGAAATAAAGCCACTTGTTTGGCTAGTGTGGGTAACTCAGGAACAGGACACCTCTCTAAGTATTGCCTAAACCTCCTTCCTGCCAATCGAACTGTCTCTTGAGGTGTCTGCTTGAAACTATGGATCAATGAGGACATATTATGCCTTATACCACTCTTAGAGAATTCAGTGATGAAAGCCTCTAAAAGTTGGTCTATGCTCCTGAACTGTCTCTCATTTAGTGGTTGGAACCACGTAAGAGCTGTGTTCCTAAGGGTTAGACCAAAAGCATTATACTGCGTGAATAACTCCTCAACTTGTTCAACTCTCAAGACTTGCCTAAACTCGGCCACATGATCATAGGGGTCTCTAGTGCCATCGAAGTAATTCTTCATGGATTTAACTAGCTGTGTAGGTCTCAAAGTCCTCGTGTGCTCTCTAGGTCTTGGTAGAGGGAATTCATTCGCATTTCTTTGGTTTCTTGGGGCTCTAGGTCTCTCAATTTCTGTTTCCGTTCTCATCCTTTCTCTTCCCAAGGGATTCGCAAAGCTTACCTCTAGCCTGTCTCTACTTCTATCCCTTTGAGCCCCATGAGCTTGGGATGTTCCAGCTCCTTGGTGGCCATAAGAGACAGTGGATCTTAGTTGGGGAAAAATAAATTCTCCCTTCCAAGTGTAGGCATGCCTACCATTCTCTCTGACCACAAATAATCTTTCTAAAGTGCTATCTAAATAGGTCACCTTGCCCGGGCTATCAGGATATTTGAATTCATAGATTGTGATCATTCCTACCTCATTTGGTTGATCAGGCTTATACCTCCAAAAGGCTTCATCGGTCTCTTGATTTAAGAGCAGATCTATGCTCTTATTGTCCTGGGGAATCCACTATGGCGTGATAATTCTAGTAAGCACTGATTTGCCTCGAGGTGTTTTAGGCTCTCCCCCTATGTTCCCTTGCTCTAGGTCACCTATGTCCGTTTCTGGGATCACATTACCAAATTCATCTGTCCTATCTGGGTGACTGTTGACTACGTATATGGTTCCTTCCTTGTCCAGGTATGCCCCATTTTCAAACTTGACAGCTGAATGTTCAATCAAAATGGGTTGATCTAGGTTTTTAATTTGGACCACGGATCTTCCTAGGCCATCCTCATAGATGCAAGCACCTAATCGGTTGGTCCTAAGGTATTCGAGTTGTGTCTGTAAGGACCTTCGACCCTTTGTAAGTATGGCACACCTGAACTTCCTGTGGGTCTCTCCATACCTTGAGACGTCTCTGATTCACTAGTCTCAGAGCTAGGGTAGTGTGAATAGTGGCTCAACTGTTGGGCCCAAGATCTAGCAGTATGATTGGCACTAGCCTCTGAAGACCTAAGACTCTGTCTATCTCTTCCTAGGTGTCGTCCTGATCTAAGGTTCATATGCCTGATTGAATAGTCCCAATTTTCCCAAGTACAACCTTGTTGCTGAGTTCTTTTGTAGTAATCACTCGTTCTTTTTTTAATTTTTCTTAGGATGTCACTTCTTGTCCAATCAATCTTCATCGCAAGGAACACTTAGGTTTTATCGTACTTGAGTTTGGTCGCTTGATTTAAATTCTTTTCCCTTATGTTGTTTTGCAAATGTAATCTCTTTGTAATTGCACTTGAGTGGTTAGAGTTCTTGGAATTGATCGTGCTTAACGTAATCCCAATGAATCACAACCTCTATTCGTACTTAGCCTAAGTTAGGAATTGACAAAGGAAGTTGAGAATTTCCAACCTTATGTTTCTCTCCTCGGTTGCCCTTGTGTGCCCAGGAAGCGTGTTCCCAAGGTTGCACTTACTCTTGCTTAGAATGCCCTTCGATGCTCTCAATGGACCTGTATCAGTCCCACAGTTAGCTCAAGATTTAAATTCAACTGTCACAATAAGAGCTCTTCATTCAAGCAATTCAGAGATCAAATTGTTCTTTGGCTTCATGAGAAACAATCCTAAAGATCGCTTAGTTTTCTTCCCCTTGGGTATGGCAAACTTAAAAATACTATATCTAATAATCATGATATTAATTTTACGGTAACCAGTGGAAGTTTTGGAGTACTCCCCACGAGCTTTCCAACAAGCCTAAGATCACCCCGAACGGATTTTGTATGAGGAAGTTATGCCAGTTCAGGGTTCTAGGGCTAAAACAGGGTTCAAACAGGCTAACAGGTCAACATGATTCCTCAAATTTACTTTGTGTAGCGGCCTCACAATGCTCTAACAAATTTTTGATGTTTCCCAAATAGTACCCCAAAATAGACCAACTATCTTTGCCCTAAAAATGGCCGAATTTACCCGTCAATCGCGATCGAGTGGTTTATCAATCGCGATTGATAGGTCAGTCGTGATCGACGTGTCGGTCGCGATTGACAGGTCCGTGGTGGCTGTGAGTCGCGATTGATGGGTCGATCGCGATTGACATGTGGCATGCAAGGTCTATCGGTCGTGGTCAAACAATCATTGATTGGGTCGGTCACGATTGACAGGCCCGTCGTGACTGTCGATCGCGATTGATGGGTCGATCGCGACTGATGGGTCGGTCGCGATTGACACATGGCGCACAAAAGGCCTGTCGGTCATGGTCAATCGGTCGTTGACTCTATCAATCGTGATTGATGTGTCGATCGCGATCGACAGGTCCGTCGGCAAGTGTCCGTCGCCTTTTGTCGATCGTGATTGACGTGTCAATCGCGATTGATAGAAAACATAGGCAAATTAAAATTTTAAGCACATATTTAGGAAGCTCTAGGCATGCACATCAGGATTATGTACTTAGTTTGGCAAAATGTTTACTTTTTTTGTCGATCGCGATTGACAGAGGTCAACGCCTCGGGACCTGCACAGTCAAATTTTTTACCTGCTGGAGCTAGTAAAGCTGCTGGGGATGCCGGTTCCTATAAAAAATCTCAGAAAACACACAATAGCACAAACACACAAACGCTCTCTCGCTCTCTCTCACAAGCGAAATGAGGGGAAATGGTGCGGGAATGGTGATATGACCAAAAAACTAAAATTTTTGCGATGATGGAGATGGGGGTGGGAGATGGTATGATGATGATGGTGATGAGGATGGTGAAGAAAACAAAAGAAAATAGATAAAAGTGAAGAAAATACCTATGACTCCAATGCCTCGACTCTACATCTTACCATCACACGCTCGTCCTCAAAGCTCGATCCCCGGCAACGGCGCCAAAATTTGGTGTAGCTCAGTGATGAGTAGCACCTCCTTTAATTTCAATCCGGGAAGACATGAGGATGGTATTAAGACCTCGAGCAAGTGAAGGCACAAATGTGTGAGTGAGAAGCACACTAACATGCACACACATACACACACACGCGCACACATGGCAAGAGCAAAGAGAACAAGACAATGGAGTAGTTTCTATTACAACCAAGTTCCCATAAAAGCTCAAAATTACAACAAGCTACCCCCAAAAAATGAGCTCTCTAGCAATTTTTATAGTTTTTGACTAGTTTTGGCCCTGTCCAGACCTAGTGTCTGGCCTAGTTAAAAATTAGGCTCTATGGCCTATTTGAGGGCTCAAATGGAGTCTAAAAAATATGAAAATTGATAGGTAGGTACATCTAATACTCCTCAAGCTCGAGGACTCCTCGGCTTGCACAAAATGGAGTCGAAACTATCAAAAAACGGTATTTACAAGGTTAAGGTAGTGATGAAAATCACTGTTCAAATGAGGTTTGGTTGGAAAATTTGGATGGCCTATTTGCCAGATCGTCGTTGACTACTTTGTCTGCTTGTGCCCTCTCTCCACTCTGGCTCCCTTCTTTGGCTTCCTTATCTTGTGAGTCCTTGGGTGTCTTGACTACTGCCAACAAAAGGTGTAGGAGATACTTGAGTATCCTTCCTAGGTGAGTGCATAAGCTGACTCAAAACACTCACACTAACTGATATCTATTCTTATGAGAGTAGATATAATAATTGAGAATTCCCACTAAACTTTGAAAACTTTTCGCATCTTCAATAAGCTCTCCTCCCTGAGCACTCAATTTCGAATTTACTTCCATATGTGTACCTATAGCCTTAGCATTTTTTATCTTGAACTTTCTAAGCATATCTGTGATGTATTTTGTTTGAGTAAGGTACATACCATGATCTATATACAAGACCTCCAATCCAAGGAAGTATATGAGGTGCCCAAGATCACTTATTTTGAATTATTTCTTCATTTAATGCTTGATCCTTCTAATGCCTTCAACATCATTACCTTTTACTATAATTTCATCCACATATACACAAAGATATATGACATCTCCATGTGATCTTTAATGAATAGGGATCTTTCTTGCTCACCACAAATCCTTTGTGTTGTAAGTAAGTAACTAATCTATGATTCCAAGCCCTTGGGGCTTCCTTCAGCCCATATGCAACTCTTCTTAACCTTTAAACATACTTAGGATGTTGTGAGTCTTCAAAACTAGGGGAGCTATTTATTCCGCTTCTAAGGTCCATCCATTGAGAAAAGCATTCTTGACATCCATATGATATATCTTCCAATTCTTGGAAGTTGCAATAGTCATGAGTACTTTGATTGTACACATCTTTAATATAGGAGAAAAAGAATCCTCATAATCAATAATTTGGGTCTGAGCATATGCCTTGGCTACTAGACTAGCCTTGTAACTATTTATGCTTCCATTAGAGTTCTTTTTTACCTTATAGATCCATCAAGATCAAATTACCTTCATGCATGATGTCTTAGTAACTAAGTCCCAAGTATCGTTCTCTTGCAATACTTCAATCTCTACCTCCATGTCATGCTTCCATCCTTACTTCTTCTTGTCTTTCTCATATGATGACAGTTCTTCACAATTCATGTCCTGAGCCATGTATATAGAGTGCTTAGTGACTAGTGAGGTATCATATCCATACCTTTCAAGATTCTTCTTCTCCCTTGTAGACCTTCTAATAGTTTGTAGAGATGATTCTGCTACATCTCTTAATTCTTGCACTTTTGATTTACCTTCACAGTTCAAAGGCTTGATCTCCATTCTAGGTGTCTTCTGGTCATCCTTTGATTCACTTGAATCCTCAAGTGTGTGTGAGGTTTTGCTTGAAAATGTTGGAAAATCATCCTCAAAATCACAGGGAAATTTGATCTTCCTACAATCATCTTTGAACCATGAATTATTTTCTTCAAATACTACATCCAAAATTATTATGAATCCTTTAATGCTAGGGTTATAAATCCTACACCTCTTTTGGTTTAGGTCATAACCAATGAACACACATTTCTATACCTTGGGATCAAGCTTTCAACTAATTTGTGATGGTATGTGTGCTTTATGAAATGCATCCAAAAATTTTTCAATGATCCAAGCTTTGCCTTCTTCAATTTCAAGGTTCTTAGGGTGTCATACTTTCCAAGGAATTTGAGGCTAACCTATTTATAAGATAGGTGGTAGCAGATACTGCTTGTGCCCATAGATAATTGGGCAATGTATTTTCATTAAGAATTGACCTAGCTACTTCCACAATGGATTCTTTCTGCTTTCTACTATACCATTTTGATTAGGTGTATACCTTGTTGTAATCTCTCTCTTGATTCCTCTTTCTTACAAGAAGGATTCAAATTTATGGAAGAAATAGTCTCCCCCTCCATTAGACCTTAGCCTCTTCAATGTTTTACCTATTTTATTCTCTACAAGTGCAAGGTATTTCTTGAAATTGCTTCATGAAATAGAGTATAGTCCATTTGCTACAATCATCAATGAAAGACACATAATACCTTGACCTTGAGATAGATGGTTTCTTTCTTGGTCCGAAAACATCAGTGTGGAAAAGATCCAAAATGCCTCCATGTATGTATCCCCTCTTTGTGAAAGGTTGTCTTTGATATTTGCCAAATCGACATGCATTGCATTTATAAATGATACGTTTCTTTGACATATTAGGTATTCAAAGTAGACTTTGATCTCTCATAATTTGTTCCAAGATTGTCTCTCTAGTGTGAGCCAACCTTTTGTGCCAAACCTCTATTTTCGATAGGGTTTGTGTGCCATAATTGAACAATGCTATGTTCCTTGTGTCTTGGAACTCAAAGGTGAATAACCCACCTATTCTTTTACCTTTGGCTATGTTATTGAATCCTTTGTATGGGTCTTCCACATAAGCTCCATACTTTGTGAACCTCACTTGCAAACCTTTTTCCACAATCTATCCTACACTTATCAAATTATTAGTGATGCTAAGTACATAGAGAACACTACTCAACAAATTCATGATACCATTTGATGTCTTCACATTTCCAATTTTCTCCATAGGGTGCCTTGCTCTCTTGTTTGCATTTCATGCTTGTTCTTGGGGCCTTCTAAATTTGAGAGTAGTGTTACATTCCTTGCTACATGATTTGAACATCCAAAATCAATATAGAATACCTATTCATTTGATTTACCTCCTTTCATTATCATGTTCATGAGTAGAAGTGAATCTCCTTATTTATGGTTGAGCATCACTGTAGTCATTATAATCTCTTCTTCCTTTGTAGTCACCTTGGGTTCTTGAAGCAATGCTTAGTGATCTGATATGTTGGTCCACATATGACACAAGATGAGGAGCTTTGTGATCTCCCCTTACCTTGTCTGCCTCCTTTGCCTCTTCCTCTTGATATTCTCACTATGTCAACAGACTTGGGAGGTGATTGCTTCTTCATCAGACTTTTCCCCTCTACCTTTGGAATCCTTACTTCTATATTTATCAGTATATAGGGTAGAGGATTCATTACCTTTTTGTGTATCTCTATTCTTCATAAACTTGGCTTCATGAGTGAAAGTTTTTCCTTGAGTGTGCTAAAATCTAGTACTTGCATATTGTTATATGGAATGTTATATGGAGTAACCCCTTGGGAGAGGTGTGAACCACCTCTTAACTCATTTAGATGGGCTCACACATGAGTGCCATGTGGCACGAATGTGTAGAGCCATAGGGGACTCATTGATTATGGAAAGAGACAGAGAGACTATCTGGGAATACTACGTGGCTGGGCGAAAGAAATCTATCATCGATCTCCATGTTTAGCTTGATTTTGCGTGCTCATAGCAGAGAGAAGACCTTCCTCGTAATCTGTGCAAAGCTACTGTTTGTTGTTCTTTGGAGTTGTCCTCTCCAATCATTTAGCATAAATAATCAACAATACATCTTATATTTGTCAATCCTGGAAGTATATAAGAGACCACAGCCCCTTCTAGATGATAGAATCCAAGAAATGAGAGAAAACTAGCTAGATTCCTGAGAAATAATGAAGATGAAGAGGAATTTCTAGGGTTTGGATTATCTTGAGCAATACTCCATCATTTTCAATAATCTAAGTGTCTAAAGTGTGTTATTTTCTCAGCAGAACACAATCATAAAGTCAAAACTCAAAAATGATACCTGTAACCTTCAGATGAGACAATCGTGATTCTGTAAAATCTGACGATTTTCATCTCCAGCACCATTCTTCATCAATTTCTCACTCAACACATCAGTAATCAACTCTCTTCATACATATTCATCAGAAATACACAATAGAAGCTTACAAATCTCCATGGATATACATAGAATAGACTCAACAAATCAAAGAAATTCACGCAAAAGGAAGAATCACGATTTTCTGCAGGAAACTCTCTCTCTTTGCTTGGATAGCATCAATTACAAATAACCAACCCCTTCAAAAATAGAGGAAATTGTCTTTTATACATTTTCAAGTGTCCCCTTTTCACATTTGAATTTTGGTCCTTTCCTCTTCTAATCTAAAAATATGCTATCTAGGAGTTTCCAAAAATTCTAGAAAAAATACATATGATTCTAATCTACATGAGGAAGACTCTTCATCATTTTTACATCATTTGTATAATTATTTTTACAAATTTTTGGCATTTTACAATTATTTTTCCATAAAAAATACTTCAAAAATACTTCTTCTAACATCCTTCCCCTCCTAGACCTTTTGGCTCCTGACAAAAGACATTCTTGCTCATATTCCTTGAATGCTTCCTTCACTTCTTCTTTCTTTGATAAACCTGTGACAGTAGGTCATGGCTCTTTCTTTCTGTAATATTCAAGTTGTTTACCATCTCAAATAGTGCTTTCCTCCATTGCACAGCAGCCTCTGGTTTATCTATTACATCTTTCTTCAAATATTCTGTGTATGCAGCTTCATAGGTAGTGAGTCGAGACTTTGTTATTACTGACAAGTTTCCAAATATCTCTGATTCTCTTTCAAAAAACCCATAATCAAATGCATCCTCAAAAATCTGAAGATAATGGCTACCCAAAAATATTGTTCTACTATAATAAGCCATCAAACATATCCTATCTGGGGTTTCACTGAGGTCAAATAATAAAGCATCAGTTGGTGAGTTAAATCCAATGTAATTGAGAACTCTGACATCTGTATCTGTAAAGGTCTCTATGCATGCCAATATGAGTCTCATTACTCTGATTAATAAAATACATGCTTGATCATTGACATCTTTATATGTGGATATGACAGATTCTGCAGTATCAACCATATACTTCTTTGTTGGCCATGTTCCTGCCTTTGGGCCTACTATCTTTGGAAAATTCAACCATTTTGAAGGAATATGTCCCTCCTTCCTTCTTTCCCAAAAAACTATCCACTCTCTTCTCCTTGCTACTGGGCAGTATGCTGGATTGATCTTCAGCTGAATAGGTGCTTCCTTCCATATTTTTCTACATTCCTTATTAGCATCCAACCATCTATTTCTCCATTTCGGATTAGCTTTTTCAAATAGCTCCTTTGTCACATTGATATCCTCTTCATATTCTAAATACTTGTTCAGAGGTAATCCTACCCTTGCCAACTGATAGTTTTTAATGCTTTCCATGATCATGCATAAGGGTATACCTAAGCCATCTGCAGCCCAATGGTGTTGATCTGGATTTATTCCTTTATTCAAAGCAAAATTAATAATTTGTTCCTCATATTCATCATGCATTTTTCTAATGAATTCCATTCTGGATTCTCTGTCTGTCAGAAGTTTCTAGACAAACTCCTCTGAGTACTCTTCTATAGATGCTTTGTTTCCTTGTTTACCATCATGTTGGGTTTTGTCATCATCTCCTACTTCATATTCTTCTATTTTTGTAGCCTCTACTTGCTCTTCCACCTGAGTTTGTGGTTTTTCCAAATTTTTCAGTAATTCTTCTATTGTCAACATTAAACTTCTATTTTGGGAAGATTTCCATTCATTTCTTTCCTTTTCCATACTCAACTGCCAATCACTTCTCTCTTTTTCTATGTCTATATGTAACTTATTATATCCCCTCATAGAAGTAGCAGCATCTATACTGGCTTTTTTTTCCAACTCCTTGGCTTCTTTCAACTCTGTTTGCAATCTCATGATTTCCTTGTGCAGATCTTCCTTCTCCTCCTATGTCACTTGAACAGTCTTGCTTTCTTCCTTCAACTGGCCTTGTTCCATTAATAATTTGTTGATTTCCTCATTTGCTTTGACCATAATTTGATATGAACTCTGTAAAGTTCTGTATCTCCCTTCTATTTTCTTCAGCTCCATCTCCATTTTACTACTATGCTCTGTCTGTTTTGCACACTTCTCTTCAAGATATTGGATTTTGTTTTGTTGCTGAACCTCCAATTCCTCCAAAGAAATTATCCTGTGTATCAATTCCTCATTTTGCTCCTTTACAATCCTCAATTGTTCTGCCAATCGTTCTGTTTCCTTTTTGTGCTCCTTAATGATATTACTACCTTTTTCAAACTCAGATTTTGCTACCATACCTGATATAATCATGTTTCTACTTGATGGTCTGAACTGCTCTATGTTGCTCATAATGATCTTGCAAGCAGATCTTATATTTTTAGGTATCCTTTCCAACCCAACTTCTATTTCCATTTGTTTGACTTCTAGCTGCTTGTTTTCTTTGTACTCATTCTCTTTTTCATCTTCTTCCTCATACTCTATGACCTGGGTCTTTTGTTCTTCATGGCTCTTATCTGCTTCCATTTTTTCTTGGTCTGCAACATCTTCCTCATATTTCAATATCTGATCATCCTTATTCTCATGTCCTGATGTATCTTTAGTTGTCTTTGTTTCTTCTGCCTTCTTGTTCTCCATCACTTGTTGTTGTTCTTCAAAGAGATGTCTTTCCTTTACCTGCACTTCCTTTTCCTGAATTAGGGTTGATTCAGTTTCCTCAATAAGCTTTATCTGATCATTACTTATCTGCTCTTTCTGTCCTTCCTCTTGCTCATCTATATCCATGAGATCCAGCTCTTCCTCTTGTCCTTGATCTTTTGTAATTGTAAACTCCTCATTATGATTCAAGTCATATAGTATATCTTCTATGCTTTGGTTGATCTCTTTTTCTCTAATTCCTTCTTCTACTTCTTAAGCATTCTTCTTTTCCACTATTTCCTCTTCTGTTTCCTTGATTTGATCTGTATCTTTTTGTTTATTGGCTGGACTGCATAACTGAACTCCCTTTTCTTCTTCTACTTCTCCTTCATCCAATTTGAAATGGGTTTGCTGGAAAAATTTTGTGCATATTGTCTTTTAATCCTGAGTCCACTAATCCACAACTGAATTCCTTCCTGACTTCAATCTCTTCCTCCATCATCACTGCTTTTCCTTTTAGTAATCTTCTCTCTTCTTCAAGACTAACCTGCTTTACTGCTTCTTCCTGAACTTGTTTTCCTTGGGGCTTCTCACTCAAGTCTTCTGGTGTTTTATTTCTTCTAGAGGCTTGTGTTATCACATTGGGTGTACTAGGCACTGATAAATTCAAACTTTTCAACAGAAAGTTTTCAATATCACTTTCAGAGTTTGAAGAAAATTGTGAAGAGCCTGCTATTCCCGTTTTATCCAATCTTGATTCTTTCACAACCATAGATTCCTCCTGCTTATCTTCTTCTACTTTTGCTTCCTCTGTCTCCATCCTTGGTACAGGTTCTACTACTGATTTTCCTTTACTTTTCTTGGTTAACTTCCTCTTTTGTACCCGTTTCTTCTGAACCTTCTTCTTTGCTACAATTGTAGTTCTTGTTTCAGGAGGTCCCTGTAGCTCTTTGAAATATGCTAACATTTCCACTTCTTTTTTGACAAAAACTTCCTCTGTCTCAGCTGCCATCATCTGATCATGCAACTCTTCATAGTGTTCTACTTCCTCTTGAATCCAATCAGTTGCTTTGCACTAGTAGTCCTCCAACATCTTTTGATATTGAGCTTCATATACTGCCCTTTTATTATTTCCTTGAGTCAAATAGGTATACAACTACTCTATGCTTGTTTGAGGTGGGTGTGGGTCATTTGAAGACTGTACCTGCTTCTGAGCAGGTTCATGCTCTTCCTTAGTTGCTTCTACCTGTTCCAACTCCACTTTTCTTGGATCCAATCTTCTTTTCTTTACTGGAATGACTTCTTCTGAAATTCCTTCTCTTTTCCTTTCTGCTCCCCTCATGCTTGATTGGCCTTCTGATTCTCTTACAGATATCTTCCTTGAAGGACTTTTGATTCCTGCCATCAAATTTCTGAAATATTGGGCTGCTGGAGCCAGTTGTAATTGATCCTCCATCCCTAGAACATGATATATAATTCTAGTTAAGAATTGGGTTCCATTCATATACTTCTTTTGCTCCCAATGTTTGGCTGCTTCCTTTAATTGCTCATGTATATATGGTGATACATCCATTATTCCAAAGGGCTTAGTTCTATCCTTATTATTGAACATAATCAA
The DNA here is from genome assembly GCA_020310875.1 of Ceratopteris richardii. Lineage (NCBI taxonomy): Eukaryota > Viridiplantae > Streptophyta > Polypodiopsida > Polypodiales > Pteridaceae > Ceratopteris > Ceratopteris richardii. The sequence goes on from CM035414.1 coordinate 108,300,103, forward strand.
TGTTACTGATTTGTGTGGCATGGTGTATCTAGGCAGTTTTGGAAAACAGAAATATTGCAAAAACATTTTGATGGCATATTCCTCAATTTCTCTTCCCTTAAAATTAGGGAACTTAGAATATTTTGTATATGTTTCCTTATTCTTCTTAACAAAGCTGTTATCCAACTTAGTTCCCATTGGGTAAAACTGAAGGGCTGCCTTGATATGCTCTGCTTTTATTGTGATGTTCACTTCCTGATTTTCTTGGTTCTTGATAGTACACCTGAAATACGCCTCATTGCCCCTTCCAACTTCCAACAAGTTGTTCATCACCTGTGCCACTCTTTCAAAATCTATGAAAAATATAGGTTCATCCTGTAGCTTGTGTAATCCCACTGCTTTCCATCTTTTGTAATTGACTGCACTTTTCTGGAATTTGTAAAACTCCTGACACAGCATAGTGTACTTGTAACCTCCAACTCCCACTGTAAATATGTGCTGGCCAATAATACCTAGAGTTTCCTTGAGTTCCTTGACTATCTTTTCTGCTTCTGGAGTCTCCTGCTCTTCATCAGATTCTAATTCTATTGTTTCCATTGTTGCTTCATTGTCTAAGAACCAATGTCCTCTAGACAGAGTGACTAAGTCTGCTTTGAACTCATGGATTGGTAGTTCCTTTGAATTCACCATTCTGGAGAAAATGTAACATAACACAAAAAAGAAAACACTCCACCCACATGAGCCATAAGAATGTAAAAAAAATGAAATTTGTTGTGATATGACATGAAAGAAGAATGAAAATAAAATCTCAATTAAATCCTGACTTCCTCAAAAAAAAAAAAACTCAATTGAAGTGGTCATTACATGTGTAGCAAGGTGTCTAGTGCTCTCTTCTCTTCTGACTGCTCTTGTCCAGGAAGGAGATATTTAAAAGACAAATAAAAATAAAAAATCAAAAACTCATGAAAAATAAAAAATAAAAATAAAAAATAATAAATAGAAACCTGCTACCCTTCTATCTATATCTTGCTTTGTGCTATATAACTTATAAAAGGAAAAAAATGGATAATTTTTCTCTTTTTTTCTTTCCTTTTTTTTCTCTTCTTTTTTTTTCTTTTTTCTTTTTCCTTTTTTTTCTTTTTTCTTTCTCTTTTTTTTTAATAATAATTTCTTCCATTTATTTTCTTCCCCTCCCAATTATCTTCTTAGAAAAAGGATAAGGTAGAATTATTTTTCATAATTTCCAATATGTCATGATTTCTTTTTTGTAACATTCTGATTTTCTTCTTAGAAAATTCTAAATACAGATCAAATATAGATGGTCTTTTTCCATTGAATCAAATCTGATTTTTTTACCCAATAATATTTAACCCTTGCTGCCCCTGTCTTAGGGAAAAATCCATCTCCTTCTGATAAGCTGTTTTTAGATTTTTTTGGCTTCCATATCCATTTTGTCCTGGAATTTTGTTTTGATGAACAGGGCTTGTGTATACTTTGTTTCCACATCCTTCTTGTTCTGATGTATTGATGTTTCTGACTATGCAATAGTTGCCACCTTGCTTCTGTCTCTTCACCCTCTTTTGCTCCTTCAAATTTTTGCTTGTTTTGATTAAATGAAGCTTGATCATTTAGTAATTGTATTGGTAATGTCTGTGTTTCTTCTAATGAAAAAGTAAATCCTTCCAGGTCTGGGTCATGAACATCCTGTTGATCTTCCTGTTCGTCATTACTCAATAAAAACATTAAAAACCTTTTGTCATTTATTGACAACTTAAGCTTCATTTTTTCAAAATCCAAAATTACTTTACCTTGCTTTAACCATGGTTGTCCCAAAATCAATTTCTCAGTCATCAAATGATCTGGCCATTCTTCACAATCCATTTTCATATATTCTTCATTGAACTTAACTTCAATAGAAAGTGAAGACATGCTTTGTATCATTTGTCCTTCCAAAGTTTTGATAAAGATTTTACTTTTAGTCCTTTTCAGGTTAAACTTTTTCAACAAGGCTGAACTGATCAAGTTTACTTGTGCACCTGAGTCTATCAAGACCTTGATTTTCTCATCCTGAAAATGCATTGTTATAACAGGCAAATGTTCTTTTCCTTTTAGAGATGTTTCACACAAAAGGACTTCTCTAAGATCTTTGGTTTTCCTTATCCTTTCCTTTGCCTCCTGTTGAGCCTCTTTTCTAGTGTTTTCCTCTTCTTTTTTCTTGTTTTGAGCTTGATGTAATCTTCTCCATTCAGAAGCAGTTAATGGAAGATCATACCTTTTAACTCTACATCCACTTATGAAGTTTGGCATGATTTCCCCATCTATGTTAGCTAACTGAATAGCTCCACTATTACTGATCTGATTGATAATATATGGTCCATGTCCTTTCTTCTGAAATTTCTTTTGATGTTCCTTTACAGTGTATGCCAAAACTAAATCTCCTTCTTGTAGATTTTTTTCTTTTATGTGAACATCATGATAAGCTTTTTGCCTTTTCTTGTCTGCATATATACTCATAATTGCTTGGAGTCTAGAAGCTCCCAGTTGTTCCAATTCCATTACTCTCTCAGATAATTCATGTCCAGTCCAATTGTATTGACTACCTACTTTTAGTGTTGGGATGAGGAATTCCAAAGGTAGAACTGCATTTTGTCCATATACCAAATTAAATGGTGTGGTTCCTAATGCAGTTTGGTATGCCACTCTATAGGCCCATAGGACATGATTAAGCTGTAAATCCCAATCATTTCTGTTTGTGTTTACCAATTTTGACAATACAGTGCAAAGTACTTTATTAGTACTTTCTGCTAACCCATTCGCTTGTGGGTGATATGGGGCTGACTTTCTATGACTAATCATGAAATATTCAGTTATGTTTTCTATGATTTGGTTCAAAAAATGAGTCCCCCTATCAGTTACCAATTCAATTGGTAGTCCAAATCTGGTGATGATGTTTTCATAGAGAAATCTGGCAGTAGTATGCGCATCATTCTTTTTTGTAGCTCTAGCCTCTGCCCATTTGGTTAAGTAATCTGTGGCCACTATTATGTATTCAGCATGGGATTGTCTTGCTGGAGGATGTATAGGTCCAATGAAATCCAACCCCCATTTACTAAATGCTCTTGCTGAGATTAATGGAATTAATGGAATTAATGGCATATTGTCTCTTTTATTTGGTTGACTCACCCTCTCACAAATGCCACATCTTTTTACATATGTTCTTGCATCAGGAAATAGAGTTGGCCACCAAAAGCCAGAATATAATATGAGTTTAGCAGTTCTATCACTTGAGAAATGTCCTCCTGCCACTCCAAAATGTGCCATTTCCAACATTTCCAGATATCTATCTTCAGGAACACAAATTCTTAAATATCCATCCATCCCTCTCTTATACAATTGATCTCCTATTAGTTGATATTCTTCAGAGATCATTTGTAGATGTTTTGAGTCGACACTAGCTCTTATTTGTTTTCCTTTCTTCTTCCTTTTCAACTCTTCAATGATGTTCTCACTCCATTCCGGATTTTTTTGAAACCAATATAGAGTTATAAGTTCTGAGTTTTGCAAGGTTTGGCATTCCCAGCAGTTAGCAACATATTTTGTTACATCTTGAATCTTATTAGGCCAATGTACTCCCATCCTATTGAGATTACTTAGGGTGACTATTATGGAAGCATGTGTACAAGGGTTCCAACAATGAGCTCTTCTCAAATATTCCTGCTGCTCTTCTTCTGGAGTACAATATTCCAGTATGCATGTATGGTTGAGGTGATACAAGTGCCCAGCTAGTAGCATAAAGTTCCTGCTTTGTAATACTAAATGTGTGTTGTTTCCAAATGTTCTGCAAGGTCCCATGGTTAGCAAAGGTACTAAAGTCATGGCCCACTCAGGAACACTTTCTACTTTGAACAGATATGTATCTGGCAGGTCATCATCTAAAGGTGAACTTGGTTCTTTAGCCTGGATTCTAGACAAATGATCTGCTCTCAAATGTGTTTTTCCTTGTCTGACCACCACTTCAAACTCAAACTCCATCAGTAGAAGAAACCATCTGACTATTCTACCAGTGTGACAAGGTCTATTTACTAAGTAGAGTAAAGCTTGGTGATCCACAAAAAATTTAAACTTGTTGGCCAACAGATAATGTCTATATTTTTTCATAGAAAATATCATTCCCAACCCTTCCCTTTCAGTAGTTGTGTAATTTTTCTCTGTTGAATTTAGTTGCCTACTAGCATAAGCAACTGGAAAATCTAATTTGCTCCCTTCTATTGGTTGTGCTAACACACATCCCAAAGCATAGTTTGAAGCATCCACATGGACATGGAAAATTTTATCCCACTCGAGTGTCTTCAGAATTGGGGCTGTAACCAAACAAGTTTTTAGAGTCTCAAAAGCTTGGTCACACTCTTTGGTCCACTCAAACTTTGTAATCAAAGCATATAAAGGTTTAGCTATGTCAGCAAACTTGTGTACAAATTTTCTATAATACCTACAATGTCCCATGAAAGTTTGAAGTTCCTTTACATTTGTTGGTCTTGGAAGTTCTACTATGGCCTTTATTTTTTTCTCATCAGTTGAAATTCCATTTTTGGAGATTATGTGACCTAACATTCTTCCTTGTCTTACAAAGAATACACACTTTTCTGGATTTAAACATACTCTGTATGTTCTGCATTTCCTGAATATGTTTTCTAAATCTTTCAAATGATCCTGTCTTTTTAATGAAAAAGTACACAGATCATCTACATAAATTTCCATTACACTCCTCAGGAATTCTTTGAAGATATGACACATCAATCTTTGAAAAGTTGCTGGGGCGTTAGTTAACCCAAAGGACATAACCCTAAAAGCATAAATTCCCCATTCTGTGGAAAAGGCAATTTTATGTTGATCCTCGAATGCTATGGGTACCTGATTGTATCCTGAAAAACCATCCAAAAAACTATACACCTCCTTCCCTGCAACTCTTTCTAGAAGATGGTTTGTTATAGGCAATGGGTAGCTATCTCTTATAGTTGCAGCATTCACTTTTTTCAAATTGATGCATACCCTAAGTTTCCCATTCTTCTTTGGTACCACAAATATAGGAGATATCCATTCTGTATACTCAATCTCATAGATGAAATTGGCAGCCAGCAGCTTGTCAATTTCTTCCTTTATTTTAGCAGAGTATTTATCATTGAATGTGTAATGTATTTGTTTGCTAGGTTTTGCATCAGGTGCAATAGGAATCTTATGCTCACATATTTTAGGATGAATATCTTTCAAATCCTTGTAGCTATAGGCAAACACATCCCTATAATTTCTGGCCAAATTTCTTAATGCCTCCTCTTCTTGATTTGTCATGTCATCAGCTATTACAATATGTCTTTCTTCCCCATCTTCCTGAGTGATCATAACCTTCTTAGTTTGTTCTTCATTGTCATATGCCTCCCCTTTTCTCTTTTCTCTCTTTGGTTTCATTTTTAGAAGTAATCTGTCTTCTACTTCATATCTTGAAATTTGCTCGTACATCAAACTGTTGATCTTTGTTTGTCATTTTCTCATTTTTTTCATCCTCTTGGTCTTTTTCTATTTCCTTGTGTTTATTTTTCTTATATTTGCCTGAGATTTTATCTTTTATTGCATCTTTAGCTTTTACTTCTTCCAAATATTGTGTTTTCCCACTTTTCAATATCATTTCTTTTTCCTGGTCCTCTTTTGTTTTTGATACCTTTATCATTTGTATTCCTATGTGAAAAACATCATACCCTTCTTCATTTTGAAATCTCACTCCCACATACTCATCTTTGGCTAGATCCATGGTAGCCAAGATCTGGTTCCAACCATAAGGCTCAAATTCTTCATCTTTGAGTTTTTGGGGTATATAGCTCTCATCTTGTAATTTTCTCCCTTCTACACAATCTTCTCTTCTTAATCTTCTTTTTCCATTTATAAGGTTTCTTATCACATTGCACTTCCATATTGATGATTCAGTTTCATTCTGATCTTCCAACTCTGATTCTTCACTTAATTCTTGATTTTGATGTATTTTGAACCATTCCTGAGGGATATGTCACAATAATGACCATTTCTTAGATTCACTCTGGTTATCCTTCCTTTGCTCTGAAGGTATAGGCAATCATTACCCCAATCTTGCACAATTTGCATTTGTCTCATAAATGGTCTTCCTAGGATAATTTCATATGACGTGGATTGTGGAAATTCAACTATGGAAAAAGTATGCTCTATTTCTATTCCGCATATGTCCACAATCACCTTTTCCAATATTCCTAGTGGTTTTTCTATGTGTCCATCTGCCAGTTGCAATCTCATTTTAGTGGGTATTAATTCATTTTTTCCCCATTTTTCCCAAGTTTGTTTAGTCATAATAGCCACACCTGATCCACTATCCAATATAGCTTTGGCATAATTTTTACCAAATTGTATTTTTAGGGTTGAGTTTCCCTCTTCTCCTTCACAATATCCTCCTATCTTATCAATAGGAATGTACCACAATTCCTCCAATTCCTGTGGCTATGGATCAAGATTCTCTCGTATTGCTTCCCATTTTTTCATTTTGTATTGTAAGTGAGGATTCTGTTTTACCAATTCCTCCATTGTGGTGTGGTATAAGATTGTACATTGTTTATCTATATTTACCTGGAATGTAATTTGTGGGTTATCTTCTTGATTAATAGTTTCCCTTGTTCTTGTTGCCTTTGATTCCCCAACTGTTGTTTGAGAATTGTCTAATTCCCCCAGTTTGAATTGTGCTTCTTGTATGATTTGTTTGCATTTTTGCATCCTTTCATGTTCTATTTCTGGCATAGGATAAGCCATTACATGGTCTGTAGGATTTGGTCCCTTTTGAATTCTTCCCTTGTATGCTTTTATCAAGGTGTCTAGACTCTATGAATTTCTTATCTCTGACTGGGTTTGTGTCTTTTGAGGAGGAGTATGGTTTGACTGTTCCATACTCTCTTCTTCTAAACTTTTACCCGTTCTCATTTTCCTTTCCCATTTCCCCTTTTGTCTGTTTTTCTTTACCTTTGAAACTGAACTCTTATTTTGTTCTTTAGTTGTTTCTTGTTGTTTAGCTTGTGCCCTTGCTATAGCATTTACATTTACTTGGTCAAGGTCACTCAATTCTTCTTGCTCCATGATGTTGATTGTTTTCAATGGTATGTTATTAGATGTGTTTTGTTGTTTTTGAGGATTTCTTGGACAATCCTTTATTAAATGTTCCTTGCCACAATCCTTGCAATAGGCTCCTTCTATTCTTAATGTAGGAGGTTGTGGACAGTCTCTAATGAAATGTTCTCCCCCACATCTATAACAAGTTATCTTTTGGTTCCCTTTGAACTGAGGTTTCTGATTGGACATATAATTATTGGTTATATACATGAATGTGGCTGTATCCATCTCAATTCTCCCATTTCCCAAATCTAGGGCTTGCAGTTCTGGTTCTCTCATCTCATATCCTTCCCACTCTTCCTGATATCTTCATTCCAGTGATATTCTTCTTTGTATGGTGATCTTATTCTTGAGTTTCCCTCCTCTATTGGTGTGTATTTAACTGGTACCACATTCGTTGGTAATGGAGGTTGTTGCCCAAGTACAGGTCTTGGTTGTTCAATAAATCTAGATTCTCTTTGGTTTACATAATCTCTTTCCTTAATGGGTTGTTTATTGTAGAAGCATTCTTCTCTGGTATGATTTGTCCACTTTCTTTCTAGTGTACAATATTTGAGTGTTTTTCTATCTTGAAAATGTTGTGGTTTTCAGTGATATGGACATTGTTGTACCAAATGATTTTCTCCACAATTATAGCATTTTTTATTTGTTGTCATCTTAGTGTTTATCAAATTGGTTTTGGTGCTAACTTCCAGGGCTTTAGCAATAGCTTGTGCCAATTCTTCTGTTGGTGGAATTTTATCTTCATTTGTTCTAGATTGATCAAATGCTAATAGATCTTGTCCCCGGTTATCCTCTAAGTCTATTGCTTCCTTAACACATGCTCCTAGGTCTGGACATCTTCTATAATACACCAAGGTTCTCAATTGTGCACTTCTCAATCCTTCTATGAATAGGGATACTTGTTTTGCCATGGATGGTACCTCCTCTCTAGGACATCTATCAATATACTGCTTGAATCTCCTGGCTGCCTCTCTGACATTTTCATCTTTTTGCTGTTTAAAGCTATGTATGAGAGTAGCTGTGCTATGTTTTATTCCAGTTTTTGAAAATTCCCCTATGAAGGCTTCTAGGAAAGATTCAATATCCAGATACATTTCCTTTCTCAAGGGAATGAACCAAGATAGTGCAGGTCTAGTTAGGGTTAGACCAAATGCCTCAAATTCGACTTTGTAATCCTCTACTTCTTCTGCTCTAATTAATTTTCTAAATTCTGTAGCATGGGCATGAGGATCAGAATATCCTTCATATTGATTTTTCATGCATTTGGCTACTTGATAAGGTCTAAGCATTCTGCCCTGATTTTGCCAATTATGTCTTCTTCTCAATGGAAAATCACTAAATCCTTCTGCTTCTTTTTCAAAAGGATTTGGGGAAGTATGTGTTCTCCTACCTTGTTGTTGTTCACCATTATTGTGAATTTCATGTGGTCTTGGCAAGTCTGATTGCCCTAGGTTCTGTTCCCAAGGTCTCTTGTGTGCACATTGCCCTAAGTCATTAGAATTTTCTGGGTCTTGTGAGAAGGTGTAAACACATCCCTGCCTATCCTCATATCTACCATCCTTAAATTGTGCTACTGGTGTTATATTCAGAGGAACCTCTAAGTTTCTCAATCTAATGAGAAACTTATGCATTCCATCCTGATATACATAAGCTCCAAACCTATTTGTATACATGTATTTGAGAATGTTTCTATAATCACGAGCTTCAGAGGATTCATTAGTTTCATTTAAATTCTCCATATTAATTTCTTGCCCTAAATCTTTTTCTTGCAATTCTCCTATTACTGATTCTACCTCTTTCCTTCCTAGCTCTTGTTTAGAATGTGTGTTTACTTTATTACTAGACCTAAGGATCATTCAATTAATTTCACGATTCTGTGGAGAGAATCGTGTTTTTCACGATTTTATGGTGAGAATCGTGTTTTTCACGATTCTGTAGTGAGAATCGTGTTTTGGACGATTCTGTGGTGAGAATCGTGTTTTCCACGATTCTGAGCTGAGAATTGTGTTTTCCACGATTCTGAGGTGAGAATCGTGTTTTTTCACGATTTTGTGGAGAGAATCGTGTGTTTCACGATTCTGTGGTGAGAGTCGTGTTTTTGACGATTCTGTGGTGAGAATCCTATTTTTCACGATTCTGCGGTGAGAATCGTGTTTTTCATGATTCTGAGGTGAGAATCGTGTTTTTCACGATTCTGTGGAGAGAATCGTGTGTTTCACGATTCTGTGGTGAGAATCGTGTTTTTAACGATTCTATGGTGAGAATCGCGTTTTTCACGATTCTACGATGAGAATCGTGTTTTTCACGATTCTCACCAACATGATTCGGTGGTGAGAATCGTGTTTTTCACGATTTTGAGGTGAGAATCGTGTTTTTCACGATTCTGAGGTGAGAATTGTGTTTTCCACGATTCTGAGCAGAGAATCGTGTTTCTCACGATTTTGTGATGAGAATCGTGTTTTCCACGATCCTGTGATGGGAATCGTGTTTTTCACGATTCTGTTGTGAAAATCATGTTTTCCACGATTCTTTTCCTAGACAATCGTGATTGCTCACAATCGTTAGAAAACACGATTTTATTATGAAAATCATGCTCTGGGAATCGCGATTTTGTGTTTTGTCTCAGAGAATCGCGATGTTGTAATTGCTCACAAAGTCGCGATTCTATTTAGATTTTTTAAATTTTTTGAGGTCTTGATTTTTAACTTTTTGTTTCTTTAATAGAATCGCCTTAGTAAATGTTTAACATGCAATGAAAGAATTTAATCAAAATCATTATTTTTTCCACTGAAAACTCAAAAAGTCAAAACATCGCGATTCCGTGTTTTTGCTATTTTGTGTGTTTTTGTGCTTTAATCTTCTTATAAAATTTGAAGAAATGCAAAAAAATGTACTCACGCTTCCTTACCTTGCTTGCTTGATACAAAAATCTCCAAAAGCTTATGGTTGCAGACGATCGCGATTCTGTTCTTGCTCTCCCTCTCTCTCTTCCTCACTCAAATGAGTTTTCTTCTATGATTCCAAGGTTTTATAGTGTTCACACAATCGCGATCTTGGGCAATTTTGCTCAGAATTTCCACTTTTTTCTTGTCCAATTTTTATTCTTCAACAATTTTATGGTTTTTAATCCTCAATTCCTAACTTTTCATCATTGGTCACTCCCATTATCCAGTGGTGAAAATCGGGATTCTGTACTTAATTTCCACTTTACCCACTTGATGCTCAATGCTAATTGATGATTTTTTTTTTAAATTTGATTTTCTTTACTTACTCAACTTAGTGAACTCTCTTACAATTACCTACCACAAAACCCAAATGTACACAATAATCAAAAAAAAAAATTTTCCTCTTATAGAAAATCGCGATCCTGTGTAGAGAATCGTATTTTTTTGAACTTCTTATTTTTTTTGCAATTTGGATTCTTCTTTCTTCTTACTTCTCTTCCAGATTCTTCACCACTCCAAGTCACTTGTCACCTGCAATTTTACATCATGAACAAAAAATTAACCAAAAAATCGCGATCCTGTGAAGAGAATCGTATTTTTCTGATTTTCCAATTTTTAGCAATTTTTTTGCTTTCCTTCCACTTGGTCTCCCTTACTCTTAACAACAACACTTCAGTCCAACTTCCTAAGGAGAAAAGAAATTTGTTTGAATGTTTTAATGAATTTTATGAATTTTTTTCGTATTTTTCCCTAAATTAAGGTAAACACTTCACTTAGGGTTTCTTGTTTGGTGATCTATTTATCCTGTATTCCCTGATTGGTTATACTCTTTTATGCTTTCCTATCAAAACAATTCATGAGCAAAAATTCCCAAAGAAAAATGTGCTAAGAAGTGCAAATATCAATTTTTGTAGAGATAAACTCAAACATTTTTCTTTTCAAGATGCAAATAACTTTTTCTCAAGATTATTGCTTTGACTTGGTTAACAAATGGATCCTATCTACTTGCATCTAGCTACTTTACTTGACTTTTCTCAATGCAATCATGTCATCTTCCCAAGATCAACAATTTTGCTTGGTACTTTGTCAAAAAGCACTCTACAATTGCAAAGATAGACACATTTTACCTTATCTTCAGCTTTCTTGATTCAGTTTTTTTTTTCACACACCTGCACAACTTCCAAAAAATGATATGAGCAACTATCAATTTGCAAGAATTTCCACACTTCTTATTCTCAAAAGAATATCTATTGCTTTCTTTTCCCAAAAGACAAACAACAAAAAAAATCTACCATTTCATGTTTCCATTTCTTGATTAAAGAGTATTACCTTTTCAATGTGTTCAATACCATCAACAATAGAAGATCCAGCAAGGTCCAACTTCAATGAAGCTTTTGCTATACTCCCCGGCAATGGCGCCAAAAAATGTTTGTTGTTCTTTGGAGTTGTCCTCTCCAATCATTTAGCATAAAGAATCAACAATACATCTTATATTTGTCAATCCTGGAAGTATATAAGAGACCACAACCCCTTCTAGATGATAGAATCCAAGAAATGAGAGAAAACTGGCTGGATTTTTGAGAAATAATGAAAGATGAAGAGGAATTTCTAGGGTTTGGATTATCTTGAGCAATACTCCATCATTTTCAATAATCTTGGTGTCTAAAGTGTGTTATTTTCTCAGCAGAACACAATCGTAAAGTCAAAACTCAAAAATGATACCTGTAACCTTCAGATGAGACAATCGCGATTCTGTAAAATCTGAGGATTTTCATCTCCAGCACCATTCTTCATCAATTTATCACTCAACACATCAGTAATCAACTCTCTTCATACATATTCATCAGAAATACACAATAGAAGCTTACAAATCTCCATGGATACACATAGAATAGACTCAACAAATCAAAGAAATTCACACAAAAGGAAGAATCACGATTTTCTGCAGGAAACTCTCTCTCTTTGCTTGGATAGCATCAATTACAAATAACCAACCCCTTCAAAAATAGAGGAAATTTTCTTTTATACATTTTCAAGTGTCCCCTTTTCACATTTGAATTTTGGTCCTTTCCTCTTCTAATCTAAAAATATGCTATCTATATAGATTTTTCTCACTATCACAATAACTCCATTACTCTACATCAAACTTTCAATTACACATAATATCCAGAATTCCAATAGATACTTAAACAGAGAAATATATTTACTGTCTTCAATATATGCAAATAATTAATTAAACTTAATACTCAAAATATGCACAAAAAAATGTGCCTGAAGCACTGCTAGCTAGATACTCTGGCACAAGTTGATTGTGTCTCTCATAGCAGACCTGAAACACCTTTTATTATTAGGCAAAAAGTTACATCATACAGTCCAAACTTTTTGGTCAGGACTATTCACTGGAATTACATAATCATGTCGAAATATAATGACACCAAAATTACAATAATGTTGTCCTCATGGTCTAACACTCACATAATTGGAGGATGAGAACTCAAAAATTAATACGTATAACTTTTTGTTCATCGTTTGAGGGGAAATGGATGCCACCTTTGAAGGAGTCCCATGCATCTTGGAAGGTTTGTTGTAGTTTCTTTACCATTGTTTTGAGTAATTTTTGGACTTCATGAGGGTCAAGAGAAAAACTCCATTAGAAGCTTGACTCATGGAGGTAGCTTGAGAGACAATGGATTCACTTTGTGCTTCAACAAGATGAAGATAGAATTCTTCTTGTAAATAAAAGTCCTATTTTGACACATGTTTCCTTCATCTTCTTTTGGCTTGAGCTTGCTGTAGGGATTGAGATTTTAGAGCTTTACTTGTTCTAATTGTTGCTATATTTTTTGGAGTTCGATCTCATGAGTGGAAGTAGTTGTTGTCAACTGTGAAACCTCTATAGAGATTTTGATGTTTGTCTCTTGCAAAGCTTCAATGGTCTATTGTAGCAACTCTTGCTCCTGCTCAACTTAGTATAATTTAAAATTTCTCTCATTGAGTGAGGCTTTCTACACCATTGTTTCATGCTCGAGCTCATGAATGCACTAGAGATGATGAGTATTAGCTTCTTGCAAGTTTTTGGCATGCTTGGTAGTGATCTTCTTCTCTTTCATGGTTTCGTTGACAAAAACTTTTGAAATAGTGAGTCAGTTTAGACTCTTGATAAATGTTTTTTGTGATGGAAGAAATCCATGATGTTGTAACTAGTTTTAAGACCAAAAGACCAAAATTCTTCATGGGGGGTAGGAAGGAAAGGGTGGTCAAGAACGTCAGAGGGAAGGGGTGCAGTCCAGGGTTGGGTAGGAGAAATAGCAGAGGGATCAAACGAGACTCTGAGGGGGAGGGGTGATAGGGCGTGAATAGTTGGTAGAGGAAGTGGTGGAAGCTTCAAGAGGTGATGGAGGAGGATTAGGAGTGACAACAATGGCATATGCAATTTTCTATGGTGGAGGAGAGGGTGGTGGAGTGCACAACAAGACATCCGACATTGGATGATTTAGTAGGGAAACAAGAGCCATCAGGAGGGGGCGATTGAGGGGGTTGCTACGTGGAGCCTGAGGGTGAATGAAAAGAAACCTTTGAGGAGGATGGAAAGATAACCTTGGTTGGCACCTAACGGGTTTCAAGAATTTGATGGCCATAAGTAGAGGGGCCGGCCACCATGTTATCTATAGTGTGTTCCACATTTGATAAAGTGGAACTCTACACTTGGTGAGGGCACTTGGATCAAATTGGAAGATCAATCGAACACCTTCATCATCATTTATAGTCAATGAGGTAGGAGGGAAAATTTGTTTTGGGACCAATAATACTTGGATAGGAAGGGAAAATTTTCCAGGGTAGAGAATAGATAGGAGGTAGGGCAAGTAGGTACATGTAGCACCAGATTGCTGTGACTACTTGATAGTTTTGTGGCATTCCTCGTGAATGGGACTAAATAGGAACACATCCCAATTGACCGATTGTTGAGAAGATGAAGCAATAAGGGATAGAATTGTTCAAAAATCCCATAGGCATGATGTTGTAGGTTCAGTGCCATGACTAGAAATTAGAGGATCAAACACTCTGATTTAGGGTGGCATTTAATGGCAAACTCATTTGAGCTATGCTGGGGTAATAATTACTCCATAGCAATGCAAGAAAGTGGCTCTACGTGAGTAACATCATCAATGGCCAAGTGGAAATGCTACCCCAACTCAATGGTGGTGTTGGGGATCTTGGCACCATTTAGTGGGATAGTCCACATGGCTATTGAGGAGTGCTGAGTAGCAATGGATTGTGTGATGCTTTGTGCGATGGGCTACATGGCAGCGGCATCCCATTGAAGGAGCACAAAGATATTGAGATGATAGGGGTCCATGTACTACAAAGTTGGGTAAGAAAGAACCATAGATAAGGGATCAATAAGGGTGAGAGCTTCCATGTGGATAGGTGCACATAGGTAAGAAAATAGTAACAACACTATGCATGCAAGAACACATTAAAAAAAATGCATCACTTTGCTATATAAACGTGAAAGAGGAATGATGGTGTTATAGGGATGAGGAAAAATCAATGATGGATGCAATATGAGAGATGGCACAATAATCATCATGAAAAACCATGCAATCATTGGTGACACGTTAACGATTTGCACACATGGCAAGTGACCAAAAAGTTCCATAAGTTTGAACCATTGATTAGGATTTTAATCGATACTCTGGCAAGTGTCTAGAATTGGAAAGTTGTTGGATTGAGCTAGGCCAAAATTCGGTAAGGACCAAAGCATCGAATTTTAAATTTACTAGTAGCCTGATCTAATTTTGATTTATAGAAGAGGACCAATTGTCCTTCTTGAAAGAATAGGTTTTTGAGAAAGCAATCATGGGTGCGGTCTTGTTGAATATGTGACTCTTGCATGAGTAAGAAGCTTTCAAAATGTTGCTCATCCAAGGCATGAAGTTCATCAAGTTGGGAATACAAGGAATTCTCAGGAAAAGGCTTCTGTTCAATAGACTAGGAACAATATTTTCCATAAGAGCAACATCTTCCAAAGCATAAGACAGTTTGAAGGGAGTACAATCGGTGGAAACTTTATAAGTAGTACAATGGGCCCACCAAGATAGTTGACAATAGCTGGTCCCACCACTTGGGACAATCCACAATCAGCTTCTTTAGCATAGTGAACAATGTTTTATTAGTACTTTTAGCCAATCCATTTGCATGAGGATAGTATGGTGTACTGAATTTATGGGTGACTTGAAACAACTAAATGAGGACCATAATTAGATCATTCACAAAATGTGGACCATGATTGGAGACAAGTTCCAAGGGGAGACCAAAATGCGAGAAAAAATCACGTGTCAGATAATGGGAAACCATGAAAGGAGTAGCAGATTTGATAGCCTAGGCTTCAGCCCAACGAGTAGCATAGTCCGTACATGTGAGTATATATATACCAATTTTTGGTGAGGATGGTAGGTGTGGGGATTGGCCTGATAAAGTCTAACCCCCACTTCAAGAAGGGTTCCAAGGGTAAAACATGTTGGAGGGGGAAATGATGATGAGGAAATTGTTGTTTGGTCCTCTGGCAGGGATCATTGGCCCGAACATAATGATGAGTGTCACTCTACATAATTGGCCACTAGAGTGCACTCCGCAATAGCTTTTGGTATGCTAAGTGAACTAAAAAATGACCATCAACTGAGTTCAAATGGGCTAGTGCTAAAACAAAAGGAGCCTCGTGTATTGGGAGACACTAGAGACAAGTCCAGGTGGATCAGAATTATATGATTGTCCCACAATAATGCAAAATTGATGACTATACAATTCTAAATTTTGGCAAGTAGTAGTAGGTAGAGAATCTATTGGACAACAAATAGTTAGAAAATCAAGTACTTTATTGTAGTAGGAATTTGCTTATCCCAAGTGACTAGGGAGACACTAGGCTGAGTACTATAGATTACAAGACAAGAATCATCTACTTTGATAGAAGCTTCATGAGAATCGAGTTTGGAGAGACAATATGTGACTACATGGGAAGATCTTGGCAGATGTATCACATCATAGTCAAATTCCTGGAGGAGCAGGAAAGGTAATCAACCACCGAGATTCAGTTGGTGCACTAAGTATGCCAATGCTGAATGGACAACATGAAATGTGAATTTTTGACCTACCAAATAGTGCTGAAACTTCTTAATAGAGTAAATGAGGCCTAAGGATTCTCTTTTCATGACTGAGTAATTTTGCTAAGCAGGTTCCAACCGTCGACTAGCATAATACACACGACAATACAAATTATCCTTCAACTGCATCAAGATTCTATCCATAGCAATATTGAATGCATCTACAAAAACATGAAAGGATAAATCCCCCTTGTGGTGCTTGGAGGACGGGGGCCTGGGTTAGTAACTACTTCAATCTCAGGAAGCTAGTTCGATATTCTTCAATCCAAATAAACTCCCAAGGGGATACGATGGTTAAATGGGTGAGAGGGATAGTGATATGTGTGAGCTAGTGAAGATGACAACCATGCCATTAGATTTGCCCAAAAAAATGTATAACCTCTTTTGATGATTTTGGAAGTTGAGCAATGAGGACAGCCTAGAATTTATCGAGTTTGACTTGTATTCCTTGATGAGATGTGCTATGGCACAACAACTTACCACAAGATACCACAAAAATGGACTTCGCTAGGTCTAGGCACAACTTGTATTCTCTACATTTTAGGAAGCAAGGCTGTAAGTGCTCTAAATGGACCACTTTAGCACCAAATACCAAAAACTCATCAAGGAACACTCGCATGAAGCTAGTTAGGTAAGGAGAAAGAATATCCTACACACATATTTGGAAAGTACTAGGGGCATTTCCCAAACCAAACCACATAACCATGCAGGCATAAACTCCCCAATTGGTAATTAAAATCCATCTTGGTACATCCTTTTGTGCCATACGTACTATATTTCATGACCTCCAACTTCATCAATCATGCTTTCAAAAAATAACGAAAAGGGGTTTGGCTCAATGATTTCATTTAATTTTGGGTAATCTACATAAATTTTCCATTGCTTATTTTTCTTCGCCACAATCACAATAGGTGAGATCCACTTTGCATGTTCGATAGGGACAATGAATCCTACTCGCAGTAGTCGATCAATTTCCTCAACTTATTTGGCATAATTAGGATTCATTTGGTAACTTTGTTGCTTCATTGGATAAGCATACGATTTAAGGACAACATGATGTTGATAGATGCAAGGATCTAAGCCCTTCACATCCTTATAGACCCAAGCAAAGATTTCAATAAACTCAATCAACAAGGTCAATAGTTTTTGACAGAAAGGTTCTTCCAAATTAACATTAATTTTTACAAGCTAGAGATTATCTGCACCACGGAGATGACAGGTGATCAATTGGTCTTTAGGTACATAGGATTGGTAACCTAGATGATCCTCTATGGCTTTAAATAAATTTGGGTGGATATCAGGTAGTTCCACTACATACCCTGAACATTCTTCTACTTCATTAGCACTTCACTGGACATCACAAGATACTCGTGACCAGTGGTCTAGCACATGTAAATAAATTGTGCCTAATGATAGTAATTCTTGATTGATCATGTGAAAGGCCATTTCTTCATGGTCTGATAGATCGTCCAACATGTGGACAGGATCTATCATGTATCTCACAGGGTGTGAAGTCATTGAGAGGGATAGTGTATTTCTAGTGATTGCATTTAAAATTTAATTAATGGGAGGACCAATCCTACATGACTTTGGCTTGCTTCACCCATAGTCAACCAAACAAAAAATTATAATCAAGGCTTGATTCAGATAGATTGAGGACAACAAAGGTCATGTGGAATACAACTCCTTGGAGTGTAATGGGAATATTTTAGACTAGTCATACTAGATGTGCTTAGGAATGATCAACCATGCAGATAAAGAATTTAACAAGTTCCATATTATTCCACCATAGTTTTTCACAAGGCAGTAGTTGCTATATTCAATCCCAACCCACCATCAATGAAAACCGTAGATATTCAATGATTTTTATACCACACAATAAGTAAAGGAACCACATCGTACATTGTTGTGTCTAGTTCTGGGTGTATCATTGCTAGCAATGGTGCCGAAACCTATTCAACTTCTACATATTGTTGAAACTGCTACCAAATACGTGGAACTAATGTTAGTGGTTGACCCAATGGCAATGTGATAGGTGCTCTGGTCATAATATCCCATGCCGCAGTACTAGTAGATTCTTTTGGTGGAATCTCTTTTCTCTATATTGGTGCCAATATAATTTTTCGTTGCACATGAGGTTTAGGATCATTAATTAGTTTCGATGAAGGAAAGATTAGGCTTCTGCTTGAGCCCATTATGTCATTTTTGCAACCATCCATTGTTTTTCTTTGAATCCTAGTTCCAATGCCTCTATAGCTGGGTTGCAATACTCTTGTGGATCGTGTTTGTAGAGTGGTGGCATGTGTCTTGGCTGGCTTACTAATGACCATATTTTTCATTGGATTTTGTCTATCCTTCTTAGTTTTTTCATATTCCCATGCATCTTTGCAATATCTTCCAATGTGGCACAAATCACCACAGAAGTGGCAACACATTTGCATTCCTCTATTAGTGGTGTTTAGAGGTCCTTGATTACATCTTAGTAATTTATTGTTTCTTTGGTTTTATGCTCAAAATTGGGGATATGTCAGATATGAAGCATTAGCATAGATAAAGTGGGGCATAGTTAGTGGAGGGTTCTCTCGATTCCTATATAACTGCATTCACTACAAGTCAATTTTGTGTTTTTTCATTATATGGGTAAGTGTCTCTTGAATGAGTGGTACTTTCACAGATGGCATAATAGATTTGGTTCAGTGCACAATTTGCAGCAATATTTGGCCCATATTTTTACATTTAACACTAGCGTTGTACCAAAACAGGACCATTTAGTGTCCTTTTTTCTAACAAATTAAGAAAAATAACATGTAATGATCAAATGAAATTTTGGAAAAACCTTCAAGCCCCATAAAGTCTTATCTAGATGAACTATAAAAAATATACATTTTAAAAAATGCCCTTTTTTGATAACTCAAATATAGAAATCATTGAATATGGTTAAAAAAAATAGTTTTTCTATACATTTACATATGAGAAGAATGAAATATCTCCATATAAAATGTTTTCCTCGTGTTGGAATAATTTTTCTAATGTTAATTTAAGTCATGTATTCATCTAAGATAAGTCTTGTGAAATAAAAAAATCATTTTTATAATAAGAAATTTACTACAATATAGGGTGCTCATTATATAGTTACACACTGTAGGAGACTTTTATATGGCACTGATGCATAAAAAAACTAAAAAGGACAATCTTTTATTTCAAAGACCATGATATGGTATCATACAAATATGCTACATGTCTTTGAACCAATAATTTTTGTACCTATATCACATACCACTAACAATCTCAATATATTTCATTGAATAGCCATATTCCACTCTGTCGAGAATAAAATTTTATCCTAAAAGAATAGATTTACTCAATGATATAAGGTATATAATATCAATAAAAATAATTCTATAAACATTATAAACTAGTTTATATAGAAAAAAACTAGCATATTAACTTCAATCATGTAGCATATGCAATATTTGCTCATCAAATGACTTTTTCTTAGCATAGAAAAACAATAGTATTGTTTTACTTGAACAAAAAAAATAGAAACTTGACTTCTAAGGTTGTCAAAAAATAATTTCTAGCTTGTTTACATATATAAAATAAGAGATTTTATGGCATTTACAACAGTGAACATTATGAGATCATCATCTTAACAAAAGATCAACACTAATTGGCATCACTATAATTTTTATCTCAATATTGAAATTAGCATCATAAAACTAGTGAATAAATCTCAATGTTTCTATCCTTTAATGAAAACTATCTTTTTCTAGAATATTCAACCCTTTTTCTATGGTTCCTTCTAGCTATCTAGAAAATTCATCAAATACTTTCTCCTTTTTAGGACACTCAAGTGTCCAAGTACAATACTAGTGTTAACACAGAAGAATTGCTTTAATGGTTCTTTGGATTTGATCTTTCAAATTTGTATCCAATCCCAATCTTCAACAAAGCCTCTAATTTTGTGTTCTAATTGCAATGACATTTCTATAATAGCATCCAAAGTCATTCCTTCAATACACCTGATGATCATAATTTGGTGTAGTTGGGGGCTCAATCCATTTATAAACTATTGGGTGATTACATTTGTTGGTAGACCTGCATTGGCAGCTGGTAGTTGTCTTACATGTGTCCAAAAAATAGTTGCATATTCCTGTATGCCTTGGTTTGGCTTTTGCTTGTTGTTCTGTAAGAAATAAAAAATCTATGTTGAGCTCTTCTTTAGTTGGAATCTCTATAGAAAGGCATCATGTACTGCATCATATTGTTGGAAATGATCCAAATCAAATTCTTTCAACCATCTTGTGGCTTCATTGACCAAAGTTGATAGAAATACTTGGGATTTATATGCATTGTCATCTGAGTTATCTAATACAGTGTAACTAGTTTCAAAGCCATGAAAACATTAGGGCAAAAAATAGCCCAAAAAGGGCCGTGTAAGGATTTCAATTAGTTGTGCTTAATCTGGATTAAAGTTGTCAAATCCTTTAAGAAATTCCGTGTAAGTTCATTTAAAACGTATCTTATGCAAATTTTGAAGAGAGAGAAACTCGTATGATAATCATGAAAAGTTTGTGTGATATCTTATGCCTTGAAGTTTGTGCTCATTGGGCGCTGATCAAAATTTGAATTTTCCTCTTGTTCACGGACCTATATAATGACACTTGCCTATGACTTTTCATAGCAGAACATGGAGAACCTTAACCCAAATACTCTCGCTGAGCTTTCAAACAATCGAAATCATTGTGAAAAGTTCCATATCAACATTGGAGTTAGTCAGGAGTATGTGACGACAAGAAAACTATTCCGAAGGGCTCTTCATCCTCCTGAAGTGGATGGATTGCGAAAGGAAGGCAAGAAACATATCGACATATGGGCAGATGGATCTGTTTATCCAATTGATCCACAAACTGGAAGGTATCCCCCTTTTCATAACCTTCATGATTTGATTAGATTTGTAGGAGATGGTGAGGATGGTTTAGGAGGCTATTGTTCAAGGCTCTGGGATATTTGAAGGAATTATGTACCATACATAAACTATCTACAAAACACACTACATCAGAAGGATTTACATATGAGGGAGCTAGAAAACAAATTATCCACTTTATCTTCTTAGTTAGAGTCTTTTAAAAAAATGAAAGAAACTCCTATAGGTTTGAGAATGCGGTCAAAACGAATAAAACCTTTTTTAGATTTGACTGAAAAATCTGGCCAGATAAAGAAAAGAATGAAAATTGTTAGAGATCATGTGACAAATATGCTAGGTTTCAATATGTCGAGCAGTTTTGAGCGCGTACATTTTTGTAATGAAATTTTGAGTCAAAATGATGTTTTAAGACTATTGAAACTGAATGAAAATACATGCTTGAAACACTTTGTTTTCCAAAAACTCATGATAGAAATGAATCTGTTACTAGAACCATCTCAAATTCATAAGATTTGTGATAGCGTCGGAGTGAGTAGGAAAGGTTATAGAGCAATTTCAAAAGTTTTGTGTGAATTTTTATAATTTAACAAAGTTAGAAGTTTTGGATTGCCTAGACCCCATCATGTAGGAAAGTTTTGGCTCTGCTTGAATAAAAAGATCACATCAGTATTTGGTGAATATAAATATATTCACGGTAACATGCCTTACGAAGTAGGAAAACAAAAGTTACATTTCACTTACAATGCATTTAACAACATATGGATAGATATTATAAAGCTTCAAACATACATGGTTCAGTTCTATAATATAAAAGAACATGAATGTTCTGGTCTATTGAGATTTGTAATCAAACTTGATGAAGCTGAGCTTAAAAAACATCAAAAGATGGAGAGAATAAGTATTGCACTGATGAACAAAGCTTTGGACTATAGCCTTGGGAAATTGGATACTCTGTCTCTCAAAGTACAATCAGAAATGGAGTTATGGTGGGTTGGCTATGCTCAAGTTCCATCTAAGAGCCATAGAACACTTAAATGGTTATTCTCACATACAAACATTCCAAATGTTATCCAAAGGCATCATGCAGGAGAATTGTTGAATGTCAAAGACTATGGGAACTTTCAAGTTGAGTGGCATTTGAGTGGAGACCTAAAGACACTCAAATGCATGTTTGGTATAAGTGGGGGAGAAAATTCTAAGTACCCTTGCTTGTACTGCATGCAAAGCCCAGGCACAAATGGATGGATTGCTAGAGCTGAGGCTGAAGAGGTTCCTTCTAGACAAAATGTTATTCTTCATAACTACTCATCTTCTTCAATGATTTGGGATCCCATACTTCCAATAGCATTGACAAATGTACACATATGTACACTACATGCAAAGTTAAGAATCATTGACAAGTTGGTCCATCTTCACTTGGATTATGCATATTCTATCAAGCCTACAACTCTTGCAGATGAGTGCATAAAAAAATGTGAATGTCTTCTTTCAGAAATGGGATTTCATGGTGGTGATGTTCATCTAAGAAAAGATCCAAAGCTTTCACAAAATACAGGTGATGTACTACAGGATGTCTCAATGGGAGGTGCAAAAGCAAGGAGATTCTTCAGCAACCATGATGACAAACAACTAAATGCCATGTGGAATTGTTGTAAAAAATTTTTTGAGGTCACGACTAATGTAAAAAGCAAACCAGAAATTGCAAAAAAGAGAATGGAGGTGTGGGTCAAACTAGATAATCTTTTGAAGGTCATGAGGCAACAAGTAACATCAAAAAGTTATGTGACAGATTTCAGAAAGGCGACCATAGAGCTTATAGAAACCATCATAGAGGCATGGGGTGCCAAAGACATAACATACTACTTGGTGAGTTCCAAAGATATTTGTTCAATTTATTTATTTTTAATTGAAATAAAGATCTAATGAGATTCTTTTGCTCTTCTAGCATATTCTTCTTGTGCATGGTGCATTCTTTGCAAAAAAAGAACCACTTGCCATGTGGAACACCCAAGGCATGGAAAAATCTCATTATCAAGCAAGGACAAGCTTCTTTAGGTGTACAAGGAAAGGAGGAGTAACAAAGAGCAATGCCTTCAAAGAGCTTTTTGATTGGTTCTTTAGAAGACAATTACAAAGGAGCTCATGCCAAATATAATCAGAAGGATGTGACTATCACCAGACAAAATCATCATGTATCAATATCACAAAATGAAAAAGACTACATTTCAGACAGAGCTTTAATATTTGCAATGTCTTTTATTTCTTTTATTTCATGTATGTACATTTCATGATGTATTAAGCTTTGAAAAGAAATATGTCTATTACCATCAGATGAATTTGACCCGAGAACTCTTAATGGATCAATAACAATTAATATTAGGCCATGGATCAGTTACACCAAAAAAGTTTGCAATGTCTTATATCACATTGGGCAATTTCTGTATATGTACATTTGTTGAGATATAGAATTTGAAAAAATGAAGTCATTCCTTGAGCCTCTTTAAAGAGCTTGGCTCTGGCAAATCACCTCTATATCTGAGGAACTCTTTTCTCCTGTATCTAGCAATGCTTTTTAAATCTGACACCCCTGCAGCCATTGCATAGCTTGAATAACAAAGAAAGTACCCTGCCCTTGAAGCATTGAGTCCTGGGGCATATCCAAAAATTATGAATGCAGCTGCTCTTTCAAGCAGCAAAACTCTAAAAGCATTAAAGGGTATTGGAGTAAAAACCATGTATTTTGATAGAGTCCTCAAGGAGAACAATGCAAAGTCTGGCTCCTCACTATAGTGCTTGTGAATAACACAAAAAGTGTCTAGGTTCAAGTTTGGAAGATAGTGGATAATAGAATGAATATCCGCCTTTGCTTTTCCTTTCTCTTATATGGCTTTTCTTGTTCCCTTGCCCCTGCCAAGGTAATTGTCTTCATCCAATAAAGTTAACTGTGGTAAAAATGAAAAACAAGGTTAGATGAAGTGCAAGAACACTTTAGGAGTCATGAAAAGTAACTTGAAACAATTAGACATAAAGCAAGAGACACGACTCATGCAAGCGATAAGGGTCTGTTGAGAAATTCAGACGGTCATTATCGCTTGCATCGGTCGTCATCAATATCTCTTTGCAAACTACCTAGAAACATGTTATATTTTCTGAATGAGGGGAATTCTTACAAGCGAGATATCTATTATCAATGCTGCATGCAACTCCTAGACACGACCGATGCAAGCGATAAGGCCCAACGGAAAAATCCAATGGGCCTTATCGCTTGCATCGGTGGTGATCGATTTCTGACTTTTCTAGTGGAGATCTTGGACAAATCCGATAGAAGCTAGAGATTTTGCATTGTTCCCATCTCATATCCTTAGCCTAAAATTCTTGAGAATAATTTCAACTGTATACCTTGACGTCATCTTCCTACAGGCCAAACACGACCGATGCAAGCGATAAGGCCCAACGGAAAATATCTGATGGGCCTTATCGCTTGCATCGGTCGTGATCGACTTCTCACAGTCTAAATGGAGACCTTGGAGAAAACCGATTGCCCGCATCTCATCTCCTTAGCCTAAGAATCATGAGAATATATTTTACTCTATACCTTGACGCTAGAGATTTTGTATCGGTCCCATCTCCTTAGCCTATAATTCTTGAGAAAGCAAGCGATAAGTCCCATCTCATATCCTTACCTTAACATGACCGATGCAAGTGATGAGGCCCAACGAAAAATATTCAATGGGCCTTATCGCTTGCATCGGTCGTGGTTGATTTCTCACTAAAAATGGCGATCTTGGACAAAACCTAAAATTAATAAGAATATATTAAACATGGCTTGACCTCATCTTCCTCCTCGATGAGCTCTTTTGAGTCAATACAAATTGTTCCTTTGTCCTCAGCAACATCCAAGAATGAATAGCCACACCCAAATGAGTATATTCCAAGTTGCTTCTGATGCTCATCAAAATCTTCATTAGCAAGTCTTGGCTTCTCTGAGATAGCTTTCTCAAAGCATCTTGAAAGGGCTTGTGATGAATCTTTGAATTCTTCATTAGACAAATCCAAATCAAAGAAGCAAAAATTCTTCTTTTCTTTCTCCTTTCTTATTGATGAATCTCCTTGCAACTTCTTCTGACTCAGCTATAGCTGCGAGGCAGTAGTCCTCCCTTAGATTGAAAAGTTCCTGAATGTAAAATAGAGGTATAAACTCTTTTTCAGAGATAAAGTAAAAAGGTAGATTTGGGAGAAGTAGGGACTTCTCAGACACTTGAACTTCTTCAGTTGGCTCCCTTATTGTAGTCTCTGCTTTAAAAGTGGCCACATCAAAACCTTTGACCTGCTCTTCTTCTGCTTGGAGACTGATCTCCTCAACAATCTCCATGACACCTTTCATAGTTTTTGAGCTTCCCTCAAGTGTCAGCTCTAAGAAAGGCTCGTCTTCAACATGAACATTTTCCTCCTTTTCAACTGAGATGTGATCAAGCCATATCAAGAAGGCAATGTTTAAAGGGAGCAAACAGCAATCCTTTTCATGCTCTGGACATAAATCAAGCTTCCTTGGCAAAGGGGATATCCTTTTGCATTTTCTTGTGATTTTTGCCCTATCTATTGGATCCTTCCCAAAGATGTGAGGATGGACATAGGTTTTCTGAGAAATAGAAAGGATCTTTCCATTGATCAACCCCAAGAAAATCTCCCACTCATCCTTAAGAAAAATTTTTTATTTCTCTAGGAGTTTTTCAAAATCAATTTTGGGGTTGAATATCATCATTGCATCAGGAAAATAATCTACAGTTAAATCCTCTTGAACCATGAAATCAAGAAGTTTCTCTGATGGAGAGACACTAAGGATCTCATTCATTCCCTCCATCTTAGCTGCAGCTTCTCTTGTATGTCTATGAGGAGAACACAAACGATGCAAGCGACTACAGCGAGTCAACATAGGTCAAACGGGGAAAATCGCTTGTATCGATCGTGTCGGGGACGAAAAAAAAATACGCATGTAACTGAGACAAATTCTTTGAAGGTTCAAAATTTGAATTTGTGAAGGAAGTTGCTATTTATAGGTGAGGAGGGAGGAAGTAACGATCGAATGACATGGACCAATCACTGAGTGCCATGTGGCAGAGCGCACGGTGGCTCATTTGACGGATAGATGATGTGGACCAATCAAATCATGCCACATGGCAAAAGACATTGAATTTGCAATTGCTATATGATGTGGACCAATCGTGGCATGCCAGGTGGCACCAACGGTCAACTCAGTTCTGGGACCTATTTAAGCTTCCCTCTTCATTTCTTTCATTTTTTTTGTCAACACTTTCCAAGCGTCGAGGTTCCATCGCCACCAAGTTTTCAAGCTGCTTCTTCACGATTTCTATAGAGAGTGCTCTGTGCGTTAGGTAATATGGACACAACCGATCGAAGCGATCAGGGTACATTCGAGATTTTTGGATAACCCTAATTGCTTGGATCAGTCATGTTTCTTAAATGGCATTGAGTCCTTGTATGCTTGAGTATTATGCATTGTAACCTATATTTGAACTTCTATATATGGAAATTTGATGATGAATTCAGGGACGACTGATGCAAGCAATTAGGGACATCCGCACAACTACGGACGACTCTTATCGCTTGGATCGGTCGTGTCTCTAAAAGTGCAAAGAGTCATTGATCATAGCTTGCATATTATGTTTTTCTAAGTGATACTTGAGTATTTTGCATTCTAAGATATATTTGAACTAGTATTGATTGATATTTGATGATGAATTCAAGGACGACCGATGCAAGCGATTAGGGACATCCGGGCATTTATGGATGACTATTATCGCTTGGATCAGTTGTGTTTATGACAGTGGAAAGCGTCATTGATCATAGCTTGCAAATTATGTTATTTCTTACTGATACTTGAGTATTTTGCATTCTAAGATATATTTGAACTAGTACTGATTGATATTTGATGCTGAATTCAAGGACGACCGATGCAAGCGATCAGGGACATCCGGGCATTTCCGGATGACTCTTATCGCTTGGTTCGGTCGTGTCTCTGACAGTGGAAAGAGTCCTTGATCAAAATTTTTGAGAGTAAGTTTCCTTTATTTCCTAATTCCTTGCCTAAAGACTCTCATTTTGTGCAGAGTATGGCTAGGACCAAAAAGACAGCAAGGAAGTTGTACCCTGAGGGCCAGGACCAAAATGCCCAGGAGCAAAATGCCCAGGAAGAAAATGTCCAAGAGCAAAATCCCCAGGTTCAAGGCAATGTATCAGACAAGCCTTCAAAGAAAAGGGTCAACTACCATGTAAAGTCTTTGAGGGAAATTAGAAGAGCTCAAAAGTCTGTGGGATTGTTGATCCCTAGACTTCCATTTATGAGAGTTGTCAAGCAGATCTCAGCCAACCTCTGTTCTTTGATGAAGACCTCATCCTTTATCAATGTGAGGTGGCAAACTCAAGCACTACTGTGCCAGCAAGAAGCTGCAGAGGACTTTGCTATTGATTTTATGAATGATGCCTATTTATGTGATGCTCATGCACATAGGGTAACACTAATGGCGAAGGATTATGTTATTGTTTCAAGAATAAGATATAAATTTGATAAATCTATGGTTCCTATTGATCACCATGATAAAAATTCTTTGATATTTTAAATATACCTCCAGCTCGAGCACCCAAAACAACAGTTGTCATTGAAGAGATCAACCCTAAGGTCACTCATGATCATGAAACTAGAACTGCAGCAAATAGTGAGGAGGAGAGGAAAAAGTAGGGATTATTTACAGAGGAAAGTGTCATCTTAACCCAGATTGAAAAGTTACAAAAAGCAAATAAAGAGCTCCTTAAGAAAGGTGATGGGCAGATAATAGTTAATGTTGCAATGCCATGGCAAAAAGATTGGTTTCTTGACATTAGATCTGAAGACAACAAAATGTTGAGGGAGCTTCATGTTGAAATATCAGATAGTGTGGTCAACATTTCACTCAGGTATATCTAGAGGCCATAAAGTGCTCTTGTATTGCTTAATTTTCAAGTTCCTTAACTGAATTTTTATTTCTTGATTTGTAGGGTTCTTCTTCAACAATGTGAGGAAGCGGTTCAAAGAAAAGTATTTATTTTAGATCCTCTGGTGACACAGTGTTTTTTGCATAAACATGGAGATGCCAAGTCCTTTCTACATAATTTTACACAAGAGGTAGAATGTGTTATCTACCCATATATTGAAAAGTAAGTATTCATCTTCATTTTGGAAAGATATTTGTTTCATTCAAGAAAGTATATTTACATGCAACTCATTGACAGGGGCCATTGGAGTCTAATTATTGTTGACTTCAATGCATATCAAGCTCTTTTCCTCAATTCTCTTCAATCACAACATGGGAATTGCAAAGTGTAAGTTGCTATACATTTTGTTGTTCTCTATTTAAGAGCCATGCCATCCATTCTGATTTTTACTTTACAATGTAGTGCTGCAAAGCTTCTCAAGATGCATATTGATCAGAATTTTCCTGGAATTGCTAAAATGAATGAACAAAAGCAATTTGGATACATACAAATTCATTTGCCATTGCAGAGGGACTCAACATCATGTGGCTGGAGAGTGATTGCAAATGCTATAAGATTCTTGGAAAGAAGGTTTTATAGTCCTGAATTGAATTTATCAGACTACCCAGATGCATGGATCATCTTGATCAGAGAGAGAGTAATAAATTGCATCATGAAACATGCAATCTGCCCCTATGATCCAGACTCACCTCCACCCCCTCCACCTGATAAAAAAAAGTTTGAAGATAAAAAGAAAGGGCTTCCTCTTCACTCACCATTAAAGCATGGGACCAAGAAAAAGAGTCAAGCTGAAAGCTCCAAAAAGGGACAGAAGCAACAGAGAAAACAATGCTCTAAAAATGATAGAAAGGGTTGAATCATTTTTGAGTCTTAGATTGAAGTCTATTGTAAAACCAACATAGGTTGGAAGATTTATTTATGTACAAATTGTATGTACTTATGCCAATATTCATCTGGAAGATGGTCATTGTAACCATATTTATTTGCCTTTAAAATATTTATATGCCTTGAGAAATGTACAGTTGTATTGAACCTCTTGATAGTTAAACAAAAGTTCATTGCATGGTCCAATTAAATTTGTTCGTGTCACAAATATGACTACATTGTGGGTTTCTTACTTCATTACTGTTGGAAAGTTTAAATTGGAGAAGATACAGAAGAATATAAAGAATTAAGAGGACACGACCGATGCAAGCGAAACGGGGAATCAGAGAATTTTGGAATGCCCCTATCGCTTGCATCAGTCGTATTATCCATTTCAACATAGGATCCCCTTTTAGCAACCTTGCATGAGATGAGTTGTTGCTAGTTGTTTTTATACTCATGAGTGAAATCTTTACGCAAGGTCACTTGTTGAAGTCTCTCGCGGTAGTTTGCTAACACGACCGATCTAAGCGATAAGGGCCATCCGACAAGTTCAGATTGCACTAGTCGCTTGCATCGGTCGTCTTCTCTAATCTCGTCTCCTCTGTTTTATGCCTTAAGTCATGCTCTTCATATTTTGAAATATCAAACCTTGGATTGGAATTTGTACTAGGTTCTCCACCCTCTCTTATATTACTTGTTATGTGTACCATGATATTTTCTCTTGCATTACTTGAGGACAAAAAAGATGGGTAGAATCAAATTATTTTATTGAGACTAATGTGCACCTTTCATAGACTATAATAATTAAATTGAAATTAGATATTGAATTCTAGATCTCTTGTTCATCTAGAATTAACTTATGCAAGTTCCTGTATAATTATTTCTTAGTTGGAACCTCATCAAAATGTTAAGATTAAACAAAAAAATGCCAAGATGAGTTTAGATGAAGGGGAATAATTGAAGTCATCAATTCACTCCTGCAAATAAAAATCAATGGAAATATGAAATAAAGGACCTAAAAAATATCTAAGAATGTCCTGGTTTATATTCTTATCATTGTACAATAAGAACCTCATCAAAATCTTGACAGTAAATTACAAAATGCAAATATGAATATAGACATTTAAAATTCATAATTTACCACACATTCTTGTCACCATCCTGCAAAGAAAATTCAATGGAAGTATCAATAGAAGTTTCTATTAGAGGAAGATACATTATGTAAGAATGTTAGGGTTAACTTGTTACAATCTTAAGGGTTGGAATTCAATCACCCTTGGTGGCAGGCAACTCATGCAAGATAATGATTTCTCTGATCTAATGTTAACTATGGCATCCTCAATTGAGAATCTACACTGTGATGATACCTCATCAAGGTATTCTCGGAGCTCCCTTACATTTCTGAGATTCCAATTTGCAGTGACAATTATTTTCCTTGATTTAAAATCTGGATGTATCAATACTTCTAACTCAAATTCTGGGCAGCTCTCCTCTGAGTCCAAGGCTATCCAAAGTCCAAGCTTTTTTTTCCACCTTCTATAGTCATATCCTAGAACCAGAGATTGTCGACATTTCTGATATGAGATTGAAAGAGAATTGGGACTAACTTTACATAAAATAATGTCACCTAGCTTTTGAACTTCTTTGCTATCCCATACCCTACCTAAAACATCATCAATCTCTGAAATAGAGACTCTCCTATTCAACCACATTGTTTTTGTTTTCTGTAACAACATGTTTTTAAAGCATGCTACAAAGACATGAATAGGCAAAAACCATTGAATCTTTATCCTTCTCGAAATTTGGCCTACTGACATTGCCTTTTGGATGTCAAATTTAATTTTACATAGAAAACTTGAAACTGTTGAATGATCAGGAGCATCCCAATCTACTGAAGAGATGCAAGGACCAGGTACATGTACAAGATTTCCATAAGAACTCCTCCCTTATGGCACTTGATAATCTGCATAATGGACAAATAACTCTATGCTATTGAAAAATTGAAGAGATTTGTCTGCATACATGAGTTCTGCATATTCCTTATGAAGAACTCTTAATGTTCTTGTTAAACATTCAACAGGTTGCCATTCCACAATATTGGAAGGAAAGATATCTGCAGTACAAAAACATATGTTTTATTATACAAAAACAACTGGAATGATAGAAGAGCATTGTCAAACTTCACTTACAGTACGAAGGGAATTGCAGATGGTTTTCTAGAACAAGATCCTTAGCGGTGTACACATGTTGTACTCGTGCAAACCAACCACATCTCTTCACTTTGAAACTGAGAATACGTCCCTTCTAGTGGTTTCTTGCGTTGTCTCTTTTGGCATACTTGACTTTATGGGCACCTCTGCAGCTAGGAAGCATAGTTACCCATTCATTTACTTTCACAGAAAGAGGTTTCCACAAAGAATCCTCTCTTCTGTTGTAAACCTCACATGAGGTTACACGATTGGAAGGACGACGAGAAGAAGAAGCCATTTGAACTTAGAAGAAGAAGAATGTTCAAAGCAAGAAACCGACGTTCACAACTTTTGGCAGTATTTATAGAGAAAAAGGCTTTGTACACGTGGAAACTTTTGATTTGATGTAAACCCTGTCGCTGAATGATCATGAAATTTTGTGAATCCAAAAATATTTCATATCTTCAAAAATCAATTCCTTCTTGGAAATTCGAGAATATGCTTTGTGTAGTGTGCCAAAGTATCTTTTTTTGCATCAAACCAAAAAATTGTACATTGAATACGAGACTCTTCATCACTTTAGCGGTGCTTATAGAGAAAATTGTATTAAAAAAAGAAATTCTTCATATGGTTAAAAGAGACAGCAATGTTATATTCTTGTACATGTGGAAAGACTCTATTTGTCAAATTCCTTAATCTCTCATTAGCAAAAAACCCCTTTTCCGCCGTTTTTTGCCCTAACGATGTGCATCTATGTCATCATTGAGAAATCTGCTAAATTTAGTGTAGGTCATTCCTACCAGATACTATCTCCTCTAGAGTAATCCTTTGTCTGCCATAGGTCTAGGGCTAAATTCTTCTACCATGCCTACTATTTCTTCAAAGTTTGAACTTGTGGATGATACTAGTCCTTCAATTTGTGCTCCTTTTCCTAGAAAATATTGAGTGAATGATTCAAAACAATGTTCAAAATTTCATTACTCATATGGTAATATTTACAATACTACATGTGTCATGGAATTAAAGACCTATACATGTACCTAAAATGCACCTTCTAGACTTCATTATGCTATTCAAAGGTAAGATTTCTATGCACATATTAAAACCATCTTAGACATCGTATTTGAATTGATGCTTTAGTAGTCTTAAAAATAATTTTAATAAAATGTTAGTATATGACCAATGTCTACCCCTCATGATTGTATGTACTAATGCACATTTTTTAAGGTCCCCATTATGAGGAGAAGCCAAGCGTGCATTAACCAATTGATGGGAATACCAACTTGCATGTTGGATGAAGGTGAAATTGGCGTCTAAGGTATTTTAAGGAAAGGGAGTTATGAGGATCCCCAATTGTGGGGCTTGGGGAAGCATAGAGTAACATTGGCTAGCGGGTTTAAGGGGGCCAATCATCCCATTGGTGGGGGTATCCTAGGGGGTTAGCAATCCCCATGGTTAGGGGGTCCGAGGGGGCCACCGGCTCCCTTGGTGGGAGTCTAGGGGAAATGCCCATGGCATGCTGATGAAACAAATATTTCATGGAAGATCAAACAAAAAAATCATTCATATTTGTTAGATCGATTGAAATGACCTAAGCCGCATATGGAGATTACACGGGTGGTGGCCGCACACCTTCTATCATCCATGTCTAGCCATCCATAGAAAACCACATCTCTCCACGAGCCTATATATATGACTTCTGCACTACCCTAGATATGGAATTGAGCCAGTACCTCTACCTTATAACTCCATATCTAGAGTTGTCTAAATCACCATTTAAGCTCTACTTTGAAAGTGCATGAGTGGACAATGCCATCATCTTTGTACTCACTCTTAGTAGAAATTTTTTGAAATTTTATTATATATGTTATCTTCTCTACTACTACTTCTCTATTCTCTTGCATGAATACTTTCTTATATGGTATTAGAGATGTTAGGTATCTATTAATAAAGAGGAGTGCTTTTTGAACTTTCAAGTGTATATCTATTATCACCATAGTGCACAAGTGATGGCTTCATCTTCTAGTATTGGTGCATCTACTAATGTATTATTGGACCAATTCACATTTATCCACTCGCATTCACTGAAGGGAAGATTGATGGAACAAATTACACAATCTAGAAAATCAAAATTTAAGCAATTTTGGACTCATGCATTGTTGGATAATGTCAAAGGGCCAACACGGCATGATCTAGAGATAATTCCAATCGAAGATCCATCAAATCCTCTAGTGAGAATCTAGCCTGACCCATATCTTCTTCAAGCTTGGAAGAGGCCGAATGCAGATGCATTATGTGTCATTTTTATAAGTGTAAGTGACTGTGTGCTTACTCTAGTCCAACACACCACGAAAGCACATGAAGCTTGGGGGTGCATAACGACTCACACATATGAGAGCAAGAATCCCACTTGAACTCAGTGTCTTAAGAATCAATTAGTGAATAAGAATCACTCTAACTCAGAGAAGCCTAAAGACTTCATTAAGCAAATCAAACATTTACAAGGTCAACTATCTAGTATTGGTATTGTGATAACACTAGAAGAACTAGCTCACTTGTGTTTTTGAAATTTTCCTACAAAATATGATGGGCCCATAATTGCCCTTAACACTTAGGTTAGATTCTCCCCTCTTACCTTCTGCAATGCTTTTGGAAGAAGAAATGCATTTGAAGGATAGGCAAGGTTCAAAGGATGCAACATTCTTAGCAAATGCAAAAGGCAAAGGCCTTTCTGATAGTTAAAAGAAGAAGTCAAAGAAGAAGAAGTTCATCGAAAGCTGTCTCTATTGCAAAAAGAAGGGTGATGCCATTAAGGATTGCAGGAAGAAGTAAGATGAAGAGAAATGGTATTCTCAAATACACATGGAAGAATAGGGACTCCACAAATAACACATAACATGAACTATGGGTTGCCATAGAGGAGGTATGTACATCTGTTGAAACTCACATGGATGAACCTTGGATATTAGATAGTCTAACATCTTGCAACATGACCTACAAGAAGGACTTTTATAGTTACTTATTGCCTCTACAAGAACCCAAAAATTGTTGATATATTTAGGTAGTAATGTGTGCAAACACACTAGGACTACTCGGGCACCTTTTTCCCTCTTTAGGAGGTTCCCCCCCTTGTATATACGCCTATAACCCTAATGGGCCACTTATCTTTGTACATTCTAGTGGTAATACATTTAGTATTGTGTGTTTTGCTCCATTTTCTTCTTCCTTATGTTGTTTGCATGCTTCCAAAAACTCCAACAATCAATATCGAGGCAAGTATCCGCTTCACCTAGGGCATTGTCGACACCCCTCCAGTCACAGTCTCAAAATTGCTTGTTTCGGCCTCAGAACGTACTATCACAGTGCTTGTGCATGAAATTTCATCTTTTTGTGCGAAAGATATATACAAGGCACTATAAGCATCTCAAAGTGTGCTACGGGTTGAGTAGAACTCGATAGGGGTACTATTGTTCAACTTTTTGAGATGCAATCATTTTTCTTCATTGGGGCATTTTATTCAGTGGCCATGGCTAAAAGCAATGATGTATTCCGTATGCTGGCTGTTGAGGATAAGTTGGATGGTACCAACTACTATGGGCTTATATGATGCATCATGTATTGGTTACAAAAGTACTATGGAATATTGTGCAGGGTGTTGAAAAACATCCTATTACACCTGCAAACACAATTGTTGAAGTTGATGTAGATGGCATTGAAGATGATGATATTCTTCATGTTCTTGTTTGTGCTACGGTTCATGTTGCACCTACTGCAAAGCAAATTCATTGGGATGGCAGAGATGCTCAGGCACATGCATTGATATTTCCTGCTACATGATTTGAGCATCCCAAATCAGTGTAAAAGATGTGATCATCATCCTTACCCTTCTTCACTGATAGATTCATAATCAATAAAGAATGTTCTTGACTTTGGTCCTCTACATAGTTGTTGTAATCTCTTCTTTCTCTATGGCCAATTTGATAGTTGTTGTTGTTGTAATTGTTGTTGTTGTAGCCTCGATTGTATCTTCCTCTATTTGATCCATATCCACCTCTATTGAATGGTCTTCCTCTTGAGTTCCTCGTGTTCCTCCAGCATTCTTCAGTAGTATGATTAGATAGGCCACATATATTGCAAGGTTGAGATGATTGGAATCTCCCCTTGCCTTGCTTTCCACCTTTGCCTCTTCCTCTAGATCTTCCTCTACCTACAAAGTTTGCTTGGAAAGAGATACCTTCATCTTCATTCTTCTTATTCTTTGACTTGTACTTGACCTTAGCTTTATCAAAATATAAAGTAGAATTTTGAGTACCTCTTGGGGACTCACCACCTTTGCTAATCTTTGCTTCATGAGTGAAGAGTTGGCCCATGAGTGTGTTGAGGTCCGGTACATGCATATCCATGTAGAAATCCATGGCTGTTGTGAAGGACTCCCACTTGTCATCTGCTTTGATTCCATTTATGATTTGTCTAATGATTTGTTCCTCTTCAATTACTTCTCCAATAATTCCAAGTTGATCTGAAATCTCCTTCATCTTTGTGACATAATCAATCACACTTTGCTTGGGGCTTTTCTTCATTGTTGTGAACTCCATCCACAATTGGTTCTTCCTTGCTCGAGTGTTGGAGGAGAAGAAAGAAGCAAGTGCATTCCAAGTCTCTCTTGATGTCTTGCATCCCTTGACATGAGGTAAAAGAAAATCCGAGATTGAGTTTAGAATATAGGACCTTGCAAGTGCATCCTTTGAACACCAATTTGAAAGTCTTTCCTCTTCTTCATGTGATGTTTGCCCTTTGTTCCTCATGGTTGGCATAGCTTCATCTCCAGAAGTGTATCCAAATAGGTTGCTCCCTTATAGATAAGCCTCCATCCTTAGAGACCATGATGGGTAGTTGTTTCTATCCGATTTTTCAATTGTTGAGGGAAATCCATCTCCCATGTTGATTGACTATGCTCTGATACCACTATGGAGAAAGATGGTGGATGCAACCTGAATATGAATTGGTGCTGCTACAACCAGCTTCACACCAGCCAATTGAGAACCTTTGAGCTTCCTAAATGCACAAAAAAATCACCTAAGTGCTTTGGAACAAGTATGTCAAAAATTTTGAGCCAAGATAGACTAGTTGCAAAATGACTAGCTCCCAAAACTTGCTATTTTTGTACATACACCTGCTGGAAACAATGAATAGTTCTCTAAACCTGGTAAGATCGAAACATTCAATTTGGACATAGAAAGTAGACTTAGGAAGATTCCCAATCAAAGTTAAAACACTTTAATTCATCAATTGAGCACTGAGAAAAAGGTTTGGTGAAATCTGGAACACTCCCGCCATTTTTCGGCTCTGCAGAGATAGACCAGTGAGCAGTAAAATGCAGATATCACCCAAATGGTAAATTGAATGGATATTCAATTTTGTGAGCATAAAATAGACTTAGAGGGCTAGCAAATGGATTTTAAAAATCGGAAAAAGATTATGCATAGCTCGAGATATGAGCTTCTAAAAACTACTATTCTAAGTGAGTATAGCAAAGAACGAATTAGAGAAAAAGTAAATGATGAATGGATAGATTCACATATAACTACAACCTCATTGGCAATGAATACTTGCACAATGGAAGTAGAATGATAGAGATATGGAGTAAGCCCTTCAATCTCTGCAAATGGGCATGAAATGGGCACGAATCAAGCACTCCTTTGGTGACGTCCTTCTTGCTTCTTTTATAGCTCCTTTTGGAGGTAGTTTTGAATTTGAATTCAAATGACTTCACCTAAAAGTGATGCTAGGACGTAGGAAATATTCCCTCAGCTAATGGATTCATGGTTTTAGGTATTTAGAGCGACAAATTTGCTTTTTACATCATGGATGACTTAAGCCAATCTTTTTTTTACAATTAGAAGAGATAAAATGTACTCTTTTACAAGAGGTGTTCATATGTCTACACATATGACTACAAATAATCATCATATCAAGCATGTAGGCTTGGGAAAAATGCACCAACAGCTCCCCTCAAGCCTAACATGCTTGCACTCCAAATAACTCTTCAATTGTCCTTGATTTCCTGCAAGCCAATCATCAAATTGAATCTACTCAATTTTGTACCCTGAAGAGCTTAAATCAACATGTTTGCACATTGCATATCTGTAGAGACATAGGATAGTTGAATATCCTTGCTCATTAGCTTCTCCCTTACATAATGGTAGTGGACTTCAATATGCTTGGTTCTTGCATGGTATACCGGATTAGCTCCAAGATGTAGTAAGCTTGTGTTGTAACAAAAAATGTGAGGTGTTGAAGAATGAAGTCCAAGATCTGTATACAAAGATTTTGACCATATGATTTCTTGAGTTGCATTAGCCAAACCTCTATATTTGGCTTCAATAGAAGATAATGCCACTGTTGGTTGCTTCTTGGATGACCAAGAATGATTTTTGAACTTGCAAATGATACATACC
Source organism: Ceratopteris richardii (assembly GCA_020310875.1). Classification (NCBI taxonomy): domain Eukaryota; kingdom Viridiplantae; phylum Streptophyta; class Polypodiopsida; order Polypodiales; family Pteridaceae; genus Ceratopteris; species Ceratopteris richardii. The sequence continues at coordinate 108,337,858 of CM035414.1, forward strand.
CAGATGTGCTTCTTCTATCATCTCTGGATCCAGCCCAATCCGCATCTGAGTAGGCCTTTAGCTCAATATATGAAGTAAATGGATAAAACAAACCTTCATTCATGGTTCCCTTTAGGTACTTGAGGACTCTCTTGGGTGCTTCCATATGTGGTCTTCTCGGCTTATGCATAAACTGACTCAATATGCTAACATTTAGAATATATCCACCCTTGTGAGTGTTGCGTAGTTCAAACTTCCAACCAAGCTTTGATAGCTTGTGATGTCTTCAATTGTCTCTCCTTCATAAGCACTAAGCTTATGATTTTGCTTCATAGGTGTACCTACACACTTGGTGTATTCCATCATGAACTTGATGAGCATGTCATGCACATACTTCCTTTGTGTGATGTATATACCTAGACTTGTGTAGATTAACTCCAATCCAAGAAAATAATTGAGTGGTCCAAGATCACTTATTTTGAACTCATCCTTCATTTGACTCTTTACCTATTTGATTCCTTCAGGATCATTCCCTATGATAATGATATCATCAGCATACATAGATAGATAGATCACTTCAAATCCATTCCTCTTTATGAACAAAGAGGTATCTGCCTTCCTAGCTTTGAACACTTCTCTGCCTTGGGATCCAATTTTCCTCTTACTTGACAAGGGATGTGGGCATAGGCTAAGCATCCAAATATTTTACAATGTTGTAGACTAGGTCTTCTTCCATTCCACACTTCATATGGAGTGGTTCCATCTAGTGACTTAGATGGAAGTCTATTTATGAGATATGTGGTTGTAGACACAGCCTCTACCCATATCTTGTTTTAAAATACCTTTTCATTGAGCATGGACCTTGCAGCTTCAACAATACCTTTGTTTCTCCTCTCTACTACACCATTGAGTTCGGGATTATACCTTGTAGTGGCTTCCCTTTTAATGCCTCTTTCATGGAAGAAGGCATTAAATTCTGAAGAGAAGTATTCTCCTCCACCATATGAAGTGAGTCTTTTCAAAGTCCTACCTGTTTGGTTTTCAACAAGAGCAAAATACTTCTTAAAGGAATTAAAAACTTCATCCTTGTGCTTCATGAAAAACTGAATGGTCCACCTGCTACAATCATCTATGAAAGACACATAATATCTTGAGCCTGATATAAATGGGTCCTTACTAGGATCACACACATCCGTATGCACTAGATCCAAAAGATTTTGATATGCATATCCCTTCCTATTGAAAGGTTGTCTATGAGCCTTGCCAAATTGACAAGCTTCACACTTATTAATCATGTGTTGCTTTGTGATATTAGGCAAACCAAGTACACTTTGGTCCCTACAAATCTGTTTGAGTGTCCTTTCATCAATGTGAGCAAGCCTTTTGTGCCATATCTCCAACTCTGTGTGAGTTTGAGATCCATAGCTAAATAAGGCTATGTTCTTTGTATCTTGCACTTCAAAAGTGAAAATTGTTCCTCTCTTTTCTCCTTTGGCAATCCTTCTAAAGCCTTGCCTTGGGTCTTCAACATATGCTCCGAATCAGTTGAATGTAACCTACAATCCTTTTTCAACAATATGTCCAACACTTATTAAATTTTTGGTAATTGTAGGGACATACAATACTTTGCTTAAGAGGTTCATATTCCCATGTGATGTCTTAACAATACCCATCTTCTTCACTGAGTGCTTTGTATCATCTCTTGTTTGCACTTCATGTTTGTTGTGAGGATCTTCTAAATCAAAAAGTAAAGCCACAGTTCCTGCGACATGATTTGAGCATCCCGAATCAATGTAAAAGATGTGATGATCATCCTTACACTTCTTCACTTATAGATTCATAATCAATAATGAATCTTCTTGCCTTTGGCCCTCTGCATAGTTATTGTAATCTCTTCTTCCTCTATGGCCACTTTGATTTTGTTGTTGTAATTGTTTTTGTCGTAGTAGTTGTTGGTGTAATTGTTGGTGTAGTACTTGTTGTTGTAGCCTCCATTGTATCTTCCTCTATTTGATCCATAGCCACCTCTATCGAATCCTCTCACTCTTGAGTTCCTTGGGCTCGTAAAACATCCTTCATTAGTATGGTTAGATGAGCCACATATATTGCAAGCTTGAGATGATTGGAATCTCCCCCTGCCTTGCTTTCCACCTCTGCCTCTTCCTCTAGCTCTTCCTCTACCTACAAAGTTTGCTTGAAAAAAGCTACCTTCATCTTCATTCTTCTTATTCTTTGACTTTTCCTTGACCTTAGCTTTATCAGAATATAAGGTAGAATTTTGATTACCGTTTGAGGACTCGCCACCTTTGCTAATCTTTGCTTCATGAGTGAAGAGTTGGCCCATGAGTGTGTTGAGGTCAGGTACATGCATATCCATGTACAAATCCATGGCTGTTGTGAAGGACTCCCACTTTTCATCTGCTTTGATTCCATTTATGATTTATGTAATGATTTTTTCCTTTTCAATTACCTCTCCAATAATTCCAAGTTGATTGGAAATCTCCTTCATTTTTGTGACATAATCACTCACACTTTGCTTGGGGCTTTTCTTCATTGTTGTGAGCTCCATCCACAATTAGTTCTTCCTTGCTCGTGTGTTGGAGGGGAAGAAAGAAGCAAGTGCATGCCAAGTCTCTCTTGATGTCTTGCATCCCTTGGCATGAGGTAAAAGAAAATCAAAGATTGAGTTTAGAATATAGGACCTTGCAAGTGCATCCTTTGAACACCAATTTGAAAGTCTTTCCTCTTCTTCATGTGATGGTTGCTCTTTGTTCCTCATGGTTGGGATAGCTTCATCTCTAGATGTGTATCCAAATAGACCCTTGTGGATAAGCCTTCATCCTTAGAGACCATGGTGGGTAGTTGTTTCTATCCAATTTGTCAATTGTTGATGGAAATCCATCTCCCATGTTGATTGACTATGCTCTGATACCATTGTGGAGAGAGATGGTAGATGCAACCTGAAGATGAATTGGTGTTGCTACAACCAGCTTCACACCAGCCAACTGAGACAAAAAAATCACCCAAGTGATTTGGAACAAGTATCTCAAAAAGTTTGAGTCAAGATAGACTAGTTGCAAAATGACTAGTTCCCAAAACTTGCTATTTTTGTACATACACCTGCTCAAAACAATGATTAGTGCTCTCAACCTAATAGGAATTAGAAACATTCGTTTTGGAAATATCAAATAGACTTAGCAAGCTTCCCAATGAAAGTTAAAAAACTTCAACTCATCAATTGAGCACTGAGAAAAAGTTTTAGCGAAATCTATAACACTCCCGCCATTTTTGGGCTCTACAGAGATAGACCAGTGAGTAGTAAAATGCAAATATCACCCCAATGGTAAACCGAATGGAAATGAAGTTTTGTGAGCATAAACTAAACTTAGAGCCCTAGCCAATGCACTTTAAAAAGCGGAAAAAGGTTACTTATAGCCCGAGATATGAGCTTCTAAAGTTTACTATTCTCAGTGAGTATAATAGAGAACAAATTGATAGACCTATGGAGTAAGCTCTTCAATCTATGCAAGTGGGCATGAAATGGGCATGAACCAAGCACTTCTTAGGTGAATTCCTTCTTGCTTCTTTTATAGCTACTTTTGGAGGTAGTTTTGAATTTGAATTCAAATGAATTCACCCAAAAGTGATGCTAGGAATTAGGAAATATTCCCTCAGCTAATGGATTCATGGTTTTAGGTAGTTAGAGCCATGAATTTGCTTTTTACATCATGGATGACTTAAGCCATTGTTTCTTTTACAATTACAAGAGATAAAATGTACTCTTTTACACGATGTGTTCATATGTCTACACATGTGACTACAAATGAACATCATATCAAACATGTAGGCTTGGGAAAAATGCACCAACAGCTCCCCCTCAAGCCTAACATGCTTGGCCTCCAAATAAGTCTTCAATTGTCCTTGATTTCCTGAAAGCCAATCGTCAAATTGAATCTACTCAATTTTGTACCATCAAGACCTTTAGTCAACATGTTTGCACATTGCACATATGTAGAGACATAGGATAGTTGAATATGCTTGCTCATTAGCTTCTCCCTTACATAATGGTAGTGGACTTCAATATGCTTGGTTCTATCATGGTATACCGAATTAGCTGCAATATGTAGTGAGCCTGTGTTATCACAAAAAATGTGAGGTGTTGAAGAATGAAGTCGAGGATCTGTATACAAAGATTTTAACCACATGATTTCTTGAGTTGCATTAGCCAAACCTATATATTTGGCTTCAGTAGAAGATAATGCCACTTTTGGTTGCTTCTTGGATGACCAAGAAATGCTTTTTGAACCTGCAAATGATACATACCCGGATGTGCTTCTTCTATCATTTTAGGTACTTGAGGACTCTCTTGGATGCTTCCACATGTGGTCTTCTCGACTTATGCATAAACTGACTCAATAAGCTGACACTATAGCATATATCCACCCTTGTGAGTGTTGCATAGTTCAAAATTCCAACAAAGCTTTGATAGCTTGTGATGTCTTCAATTGGCTCTCCTTCATAAGTACTAATCTTATGATTTTTCTCCATAGGTGTACCTACACATGGTGTTTTCCATCTTGAACTTGATGAGCATGTCATGCACATACTTCCTTTGTGTGATGCATTTACCTAAACCTGTGTAGATTAACTCCAATCCAAGAAAATAATTCAGTGGTCCAAGATCACTTATTTTGAACTCCTCCTTCATTCGACTCTTTACTTATTTGATTCCTTCAAGATAATTCCCTGTGATAATGATATCATCAACATACACACATAGATAGATCACTTCAGATCCATTCCTCTTTATGAACAAAGAGGTATCCACCTTGCAAGCTTTGAATCCTTGGTCCTGCAAATAAGTCACCAATCTGAAATTCCAAGCTCTTGGATCTTGCTTCAATCCATACAAGGCTTTCTTTAATTTGCATACATAGTTAGGATGATGTGCATCCTCATATCCAGGAGGTTGTGCCATATACATTTCCACAGAAATCCATCCATTTAAGAAAGCATTCTTTACATCAAGTTGATAAAGCTTCCAATTTCTAGATACAGAAAGACTAATGAGAATCCTAATTGTAGGCATTTTTGCAATAGGAGAGAAAGTCTCCTCATAACCAATACCATGGGTTTGAGCAAACCCTTTAACAACTAACCTTGCATTATGTCTATTTATACTTCCATCTGGATTCCTCTTGATTTTTATATCCATTGAGATCCAATTACCTTCATAGATGGTTTGTTAGGTACAAGCTCCCGAGTGTCATTCTCCTTCAAGGCTTCCATTTCTTCATCCATTGCATCTCTCCAAGCTTTCTTGCTTTGTGCTTCCTCAAACGTGGTAGGTTCTTTATTGGTTGAATTCCTTTGCAATGTAGATTGAGTGCTTGGTGACCAAAGAAGTATCATAACCATACCTCTCTGGTTTCTTCTTCTCCTTTGAAGACCTTCTAAGTGGTTGATGTGAGCTCTCGGGTCCATATGTAGCATCTTGCATCTTTACTTTACCTTTGCTTTTCCATAGCTTTAGTCTTTCCAAGTCTTCTATGTTAATCTTCGAATCACTTTCTTCAATTTGCTTTGGCTTCTTTGGTTAAAGTGATGGAAAATCTTCATCAAAGTGGTAGGCAAGGTTCACTTTCTTGTCATCATCAAACCATGATTTGTTCTCATAAAAAATTACATCTCTACTCATAGAAAATCCTTTATTGGTTGGGTCGTACAATCTATATCCTTTTTGGTTTTGGTCATAACCAATAAATATGCATTTCTCTGCCTTGGGATCCAATTTCCCTCTTACTTGAGAAGGAATGTCAGCATAGGCCTAAGCATCCAAAGTTTTCACAATGTTGTAGACTAGGTCTTCTTCCATTCCACACTTCATATAGAGTGGTTCCATCTAACGACTTAGATGGAAGTCTATTTATGGGATATGTGGTTGTAGACATAGCCTCTGCCCATAGGTAGTTTGGCAATCCCTTTTCATTGAACATGGATCTTGCAGCTTCAACAATAGCTCTGTTTCTCCTCTCTGCTACACCATTGAGTTCGGGTGTATACCTTGTAGTGACTTCCCTTTTAATGCCTCTTTCATGCAAGAAGGCATTAAATTCAGCAGAGAAGTATTCTCCTCCACGATCTGATGTGAGTCTTTCAAATTCCTACATGTTTGGTTTTCAACAAGAGCAAAATACTTCTTAAAGCAATTAAAATCTTCATCCTAGTGCTTCATGAAAAACAGAATGGTCCACCTGCTATAATCATCTATGAAAGACACATAATATCTTGAGCTTGATATAGATGGATCCTTACTAGGACGCCACACATCCATGTGCACTAGATCCAAAAGATTTTGATACACATATCCCTTCCTATTGAAAGGTTGTCTATGAGCCTTGCCAAATTGACAAGCTTCACACTTATAAATCATGTGTTTCCTTGTGATATTAGGCAAACCAAGTACACTTTGGTCCCTACAAATCTGTTTGAGTGTCCTCTCACCAATTTGAGCAAGCCTTTTGTGCCATATCTCCAACTCTGTGAGAGTTTGAGATCCATAGCTAAATAAGGCTATGTTCTTTGTATCTTCCACTTCAAAAGTGAAAATTCTTCCTCTCTTTTCTCCTTTGGCAATCCTTCTAAATCCTTGCCTTGAGTCTTCAACATGTGGTCCAAATCGATTGAATCTAACCTACAATCCTTTTTCAACAATTTGCCCAACACTTATTAAATTTTGGTAGTTGTATGGACATACAATACTTTGCTTAAGAGGTTCATATTCCCATCTGATGTGTTCACATTACCCATATTCTCCACTAAGTGCTTTGGATCATCTCCTGTTTGCACTTCATGTTTCTTGTGAGGATCTTCTAAATAAAAAAGTAAAGCCACATTTCCTGCTACATGATTTGAGCATCCCAAATCAATGTAAAAGATGTGATCATCATCCTTACCCTTCTTCACTCATAGATTCATAATCAATAATGAATCTTCTTGACTTTGTTCCTATTCATGGTATTTGTAATCTCTTCTTCCTCTATGGTGACTTTGATATGATGGAGAGTGTTAATCTCCAAAAGAACAAGTTAACCTTGAAATTAGATCACCTCTATATCAAGGTTAACCTTAGACTCCACCAAACTTAGAGAATCTTCACCAAATTATCAGAAAATTGATTATTCTGAAAATTTCAGTTTCTTCAGGAAAGTCTGCTGCAGATTAGTCACTCATTGACTAATCAATCCTGTAAAGTTTTTGATAAAACTTTGCACAACACTTCGCCTTGAGGTTGCGCAACTTTACCAAGTTAAATCTCTCAAAAAGATTAAGTACACACTGAGAAATGTGTGAAACACTTTACCTATGTCTGAAAGTGCTTCTCTGCAATGGCGACTTTGACACCTGCAACTTCTTAGCACTGGTTCTCACAACTCTGAACCCGTTTGATCAAGATCTTCTAGCCATAGATAGCTTATCTTCCAACTTAGATTTTGAGCCCTCACTTGTGTAAAACTTTACACTGTGGACTGAGCACTGACCATTTCTTTGAAGATGAAATGTGCGCCAGATTTCTCGACTGTTAGAACATTCTTACATATGAATGTTCCTAATCAAAATTCTCACAGCCTGATTACAATTAACCTCTCAAATTCTAGCCATAGATGGATTAGCTATGGACTTAGATACGTGCAGAAGGATTTCTCAAAAGATTAAACACAGAAGGAGCAGACAGCAAAATATCGGGCGCAAAAATTTTCGATTTCTCAGAAAATTTACATCTAAGTGAGGATGGACAATTCACTCACTCTTCATGTGTCTAATGACACTAATTTCTCTCTCTCTATTCTCAAATCTCTTCTGCTCTATTTGCCCGACATTTTTCCAACATATTTATAGATGAATATATACAAGTGTATGACTTAAACAAGGTATAAGTCAGCTAATGTACATATGTGTACATATCTTTGAGTTTTTTGAAAATGTCCTTCCTTCAACCATCTGACTTTGTTTCCTTCTTGACTCCTTGACTTCATTTCTCCATAATCCTTCAATTGATGATTGTCATGCACCAACAGCTCCCCCTCAATCATTAATTGAGGTTCTTCTCTATCTTCTTTACTCCAGCCATATCCTTGAATCTTTGTAGCTTTGGTCCATCTAGACTTTTAGTCATCATATCTGCAACTTGATCTTTTGTGGGAGTGTGTATGACTTCAATCTCTTTCTCAATGACCTTCTCTCTCAGAAAATAATACTGTATTTCAATATGCTTAGTTCTAGCATGAAATACAGGATTAGCTGCCAAGTATAATGAACTCATATTGTCTCCACAAATAATAGGAGTACTCTGAATCACATCAAAAACTTTCAAAAGTGTCTTTAGCCATATTACCTCTTTTGCAGCTTCCACCATACCTTTATATTCTGCCTCTGTGGATGACAAAGCAACTGTATGTTGCTTCTTGGAACACCATGAAATCAATTTGTCTCCTACATAGCACAAGTATCCATGTGTTGATCTTCTATCATCCACATTACCTGCCCAATCTGCATCACTATATATCTTGATTCTTGTATCTGAAGTAAATCCATAGTACAACCCTTCTCTGAGTGTACCCTTGATGTACCTAAGTACTCTTTGTCCTGCAATCCAATGTTCCTTTCTAGGACAATGCATGAATTGTGAAAGCACACCAACTGCATATGACAAGTCAGGCCTTGTCAATGTAGCATAAATCAAGCTACCAACCAAACTTTGATAGAGTTTCATATCTCTGAACTCTTCTCCTCCAAACCTAGACAATTTATGGTTCACTTCCAAAGGTGTAGGTGCAACCCTGCAATCTTCCATTTTAAACTTGGTTAGCAAATTTTTAAGATACCTTTCTTGGGTCACATATACTCCATGTTGAGTATAAGAGATCTCCATTCCCAAGAAGAATGATAGGTTCCCCAAATCACTGATTTTGAACTCTTTCTCCATCTGCTTCTTGATCATTTGTATTCCCTTATCATCTGTTCCTGTAAGTATTATGTCATCAACATAAATACAAACATAAATGAACCCATCTTCACTTGCTTTGACTAGCAAGCTACTATCTGCCTTTGATGCTTGAAAACCAAGATCATTCAAGAATTTTACAAGCCTATAATTCCAAGCCCTTGGGGCTTGCTTCAACCCATACAAAGCTCTCTTGAGCTTACATACATAATTTGGACTCACTTGATCTTTGAACCCATCTGGTTGCTCCATGTAGACTTCATCTGAAATGTAACCATTCAAGAAAGCATTTTTAACATCTAATTGAGACAACTTCCAACCTTTACAAGCAGCAATTGCAATGAGTGTCCTGATGGTTGTCATCTTTGCCACAGGACTATAGGTCTCATCATAGTCCACTCCATATGTCTGTGCATACCCTTTCACAACAAGTCTAGCTTTGTACCTAGACACACTTCCATCTGCAAATCTCTTTGTTTTGTAAACCCACTTACATCCAATAATCTTTTGACTATTAGGTTTAGGAACCAAATCCCATGTTTGATTCTCTATCAATGCATCATACTCCTCTTGCATAGCATCTTCCCAATTCTTCTTCCCTTTGGCCTCTTCATATGTAGAAGGGTCTTCATCTGCTTTTACCAAATAAGCATAATCTTTAGTAGTTAAGAATGAAGTGTCATAGCTATACCTTGTAGGTTGCCATTTGTGCCTAGATGATCTCCTAACTTCTGCACTTCTTGAGGTCTCTGGTTCATCACATTCTGGATCAAACCTTGGCCTCTCTTCAACTTCAATCTGCACTTCATTATTCTCACTTTCATCAAGTAATTGAATCTTTGCTTTACCTTTTCTTTGATCCACTACTTCTTCATCATCTGCATGTATATTATATTTACCTGCATACCAAGTACCTTGCTCATCAAATGTAACATCCTTAGATACAATAAATTGCTTTGTGGATGGACTCCACAACCTGTATCCCATTTGCTTATCATCATAACCAATGAATACATACTTCTCTGCCTTAGGCTCCAACTTATGCCTCAATTGAGATGGCACATATGCATATGCCAAGCATCCAAATATTCTGCAATGATCCAAGGTAGGTTTCTTACCCCACCAAGCTTCATATGGTGTCATACCCTGCAAAGCTTTACAAGGCAATCTATTAACCAAATATGTAGCTGTATTAACAGCCTCAGCCCACAAATAATTTGGGCAATTCTTCTCTTTCATCATGGACCTTGCAAATTCAACAAGAGTCCTATTTCGTCTTTCTGCTACCCCATTTTGTTGAGGAGAGTACCTGCAAGTAACTTCTCTCTTTATACCTGCATTCCACAAATAATCATTGAACTCATTTGAAAAATACTCTCCCCCTCCATCTGACCTTAGTCTCTTCAATTTTTGACCTGTAATCCTTTCTGCATAAGCATGATAGTGTTTAAATGTATTAAACACTTCTGACTTTTCCTTAATCACATAAATTGTGATCCACCTGGTAGCATCATCAACATATATGACATAATATCTTGAACCATTTATACTAAAGTCCTTTGAAGGACCCCACACATCTGTATGCACCAACTCAAGTCTTTCTGAATACATAAACCCATGCTTGGAATAGGATTGCTTATGAGCCTTACCTAATTGACATGCCTCACATCTGTATGTCATGTGTTGACCTGCAATGTTAGGCATTCCAAGTACTGAATCATTGTTAATCATTTCTTTGATACCTCTTTCATTAAAGTGTCCAAGTCTTTTGTGCCAAAGATCCAATTCTGACACCTTCTGCTCTCCATATGTGAACATAGCATGTCCAACATTTCCTTGTACCTTCAATGTGAAAAGCCTTCCTTCTTTCTTTCCTGCAATAACTTGTTTATACCCTTGACTAGGATCTTCCACATAAACTCCATCATTGGTAAACCTTACTTCATAACCTTTTTCCACAATTTGACCTACACTGATCAAATTCTTTGGAATTGTGGGAACATAAAGTACCTTACTCAGAAGAGTGCTCCCATCCTTAGCTTTGACTGAACCAATTGACTTTACCTTATGCTTTGTATTATCACCTGTCTGCACTGTATGATTAATTGCATTATGATCTAGGTCAGTCATCAAAGCAATATTTCCACTCAAATGATTACTACATCCTGAATCAATATAAAACACTCTCATGTCCTCATGTGAAGTTTCACATGTATTCATAATGAGAGTCGAATCCTCTTTTTGATCTGATGCATAGTTGTAGTAGGTGTTATTATAGGATTGATTTTGGAAGCTTCTTCCTCCACCTCTTCCAAAAGAATTCCTACCACCTCTACCTCTGAAATTTCCTCTCTGAAATCTACCACCTCTTGCTCTTTGATTAAAGTTCTGATAATTACCACTGTTTTGATTATTGTGCCAACAATCATGAGATAGATGATTGGTCTTACCACATATCCAACAAGCTCTTGCATTATCTTTGTTGTTTCTGCCTCTTCCTCTACTTCTGCCATTTCCTCTTCCTCTTATGAAGTTTGCTTGGTTTGATGTACCTTCTTCTTCACCTGATTGTTGCTTCCCTTTGTTGGCTTTCTTCTTGTCTTTAGAATACATTGCATGACCTGCACTCTTATCAACATCTCCTTTGACATCATTCTCAAAAGTTAGCATATGACCTAACAATTGATTCAAATCAGGAGTAAAATGATCTAATGAAAGTTCTGTAGATAAAATGAAAGGCTTCCACTTCTCATCTCCTCTTAGCCCTGTGAGTATTTGTCTTACCAATTTGTCTTCTTCAATATCTTCATCAACTGCACCTAAAGAATCTGCAATGTCCTTCATCTTTGTCACATAATCAGAGATTGATTGTGAGGCCTTCTTCTTGAAGGTAGTAAATTCTGCCCATAGTGAAGCCTTCCTTGATTTGGTTGTATTTTGGAAATGCTCTTCCAAAGCATTCCAAATGTCACAAGCACTTTCAAGTCCTCTAATGTGAGGAAGCAAATAGTCATTGACTGCCATGTAGATGATGCTTCTTGCTTGAGCATCCTTCTTCATCCAATTCTTCAAGTCTGCAAGCTCCTCCCTAGTTGGAACACTAGGATCTCTGAATTCTGGCTTTTCTTCATCTCCTGTGATGTATCCTATCAGATCTTTGCTCATAAGGTGAGCTTCCATCCTCATAGACCATGCAGGATAGTTCTCTCTATCCAATTTTTCAATTTGGAGACTATCTCCCATCTTTACTTCACCTGTAGCTTCAAATCTTTAACCTTTACAGATAATAAGTGTACCTTTACTTAGAATGTTGCTCCTTCTGATCCTTTTGATACTCTTTGTATGTCTTCCTTTGATCTTTCTTCAACCTTTACCCTTCTGCACCTTCAAAACATAAAGTTTTGTATTTCTGCAATAGTCGGAGTCTTCTTCTTCTCAATTTTGACACAACCTGCTCTGATACCACTGATGGAGAGTGTTAATCTCCAAAAGAACAAGTTAACCTTGAAATTAGATCACCTCTATATCAAGGTTAACCTTAGACTCCACCAAACTTAGAGAATCTTCACCAAATTATCAGAAAATTGATTATTCTGAAAATTTCAGTTTCTTCAGGAAAGTCTGCTGCAGATTAGTCACTCATTGACTAATCAATCCTGTAAAGTTTTTGATAAAACTTTGCACAACACTTCGCCTTGAGGTTGCGCAACTTTACCAAGTTAAATCTCTCAAAAAGATTAAGTACACACTGAGAAATGTGTGAAACACTTTACCTATGTCTGAAAGTGCTTCTCTGCAATGGCGACTTTGACACCTGCAACTTCTTAGCACTGGTTCTCACAACTCTGAACCCGTTTGATCAAGATCTTCTAGCCATAGATAGCTTATCTTCCAACTTAGATTTTGAGCCCTCACTTGTGTAAAACTTTACACTGTGGACTGAGCACTGACCATTTCTTTGAAGATGAAATGTGCGCCAGATTTCTCGACTGTTAGAACATTCTTACATATGAATGTTCCTAATCAAAATTCTCACAGCCTGATTACAATTAACCTCTCAAATTCTAGCCATAGATGGATTAGCTATGGACTTAGATACGTGCAGAAGGATTTCTCAAAAGATTAAACATAGAAGGAGCAGACAGCAAAATATCGGGCGCAAAAATTTTCGATTTCTCAGAAAATTTACATCTAAGTGAGGATGGACAATTCACTCACTCTTCATGTGTCTAATGACACTAATTTCTCTCTCTCTATTCTCAAATCTCTTCTGCTCTATTTGCCCGACATTTTTCCAACATATTTATAGATGAATATATACAAGTGTATGACTTAAACAAGGTATAAGTCAGCTAATGTACATATGTGTACATATCTTTGAGTTTTCTGAAAATGTCCTTCCTTCAACCATCTGACTTTGTTTCCTTCTTGACTCCTTGACTTCATTTCTCCATAATCCTTCAATTGATGATTGTCATGCACCAACATGATAGTTGTTGTTGTAGCCTCCATTGTATCCTCCTCTATATGATCCATATCCACCTCTATTGAATCCTCCTACTCATGAGTTCCTCGGGTTCTTGAAATATTCTTCAATAGTATGATTAGATAAGCCACATATATTGCAAGGTTGAGATGATTGGAATCTTCTCCTGCCTTGCTTTCCACCCTCTGCCTCTTCCTCTAGCTCTTCCTCTACCTGCAAAGTTTGCTTGGAAAGAGCTACCATCATCATCATTCTTCTTATTCTTTGACTTGTCCTTGACCTTAGCTTTATCATTATATAAGGGAGAAGTTTGATTACCTCTTGAGGACTCACCACCTTTGCTAATATTTGCTTCATGAGTGAAGAGTTGGCCGATGAGTGTAAATATTTCATAATTCCTAGCATCACTTTTAGGTGAAGTCATTTGAATTCAAACTCAAAACTACCTCCAAAAGTAGCTATAAAAGGAGAAAGAAGTAAGTCATCAAAGGAGTGCTTCATTCGTGCCCATTTCATGCCCATTTGCAGAGATTGAAGAGCTTACTCCATAGCTCTCTCATTCTACTACCATTGTGCAAGTATGCATTGCCAATGAGGTTGTAAGTATATGTGAATCTATACATTCATCATTTACTTCTTCTCTGATTTGTTCTTTGCTATACTCACTCAAAATAGTAAACTTTAGAAGCTCATATCTTGGGCTATACGTAATTTTTTTCCGATTTTTAAAGTGCATTGATTAGCTCACTAAGTCTAGTTTATGCTCACAAAATTTCATGTCCATTCAGTTTACTACTTGGGTGATATCTGCGTTTTACTACTCAGTGGTCTATCTCCCTAGAGCACAAAAATGGCACGAGTCCTTAGCTAATGGATTCTTGGTTTTCGATAGTTAGAGCCACGAATTTTCTTTTCACATCATGGATGACTTAAGCCATTCTTTATTTTACAATTACAACAGATAAAAGGTACTCTTTTACAAGAGGTGTTCATATGTCTACACATATGACTACAAATGAACATCATATCAAGCATGTAGGCTTGGGCAAAATGCACCAACATCTCCCCCTCAAGCCTAAAATTCTTGGCCTCCAAATAAGTCTTCAATTGTCCTTGATTTCTTGCAACCGAATCATCAAATTGAATCTTAGTACTCAATTTTGTACCATCAAGAGCTTTAGTCAACATGTCTGCACATTGCATATCTGTAGAGACATAGGATAGTTGAATATCCTTGCTCATTAGCTTCTCCCTTAGATAATGTTAGTGGACTTCAATATGCTTGCTTCTTGCATGGTATACCAGATTAGCTGCAAGATGTAGTGAGCCTGTGTTGTCACATAAAATGTGAGGTGTTGAGGAATGAAGTCCAAGATTTGTATACCAACATTTTAACCACATGATTTCTTGAGTTGCATTAGCCAAACCCATATATTTGGAGTCACTAGAAGATAATGCCACTGTTTGTTGCTTCTTGAATGACCAAGAAATGATTTTTGAACGTGCAAATGATACGTACCCAAATGTGCTTCTTCTATCATCCCTAGATCCGACCCAATCCGCATCCGAGTGGGCCTTTAGCTCAATATCTGACGTAAATGGATAAAACAAACCTTCATTCATGATCCTTTTTAGGTACTTGGGGACTCTCTTGGCTGCTTCCATATGTGGTCTTCTTGGCTTATGCATAAACTGACTCAATATGCTAACACTATAGCATATATCTACCCTTGTGAGTGTTCCATAGTTCAAAATTCCAACCAAGCTTTGATAGCTTGTGATGTCTTCAATTGGATCTCCTTCATAAGCACTAAGCTTATATTTTGCTCGATAGGTGTACCTGCACACTTGGTGTTTTCCATCTTGAACTTGATGAGCATGTCATGCACATACTTCCTTTGTGTGATGTGTATACGTGATCCTATGTAGATTAACTCCAATCCAAAAAAATAATTGAGTAGTCCAGGATCACTTATTTTGAACTCCTCCTTCATTTGACTCTTTACCTATTTGATTCCTTCAAGATCATTCCTTGTCATAATGATATCATTAACATACACACATAGATAGATCACTTCAGATCCATTCCTCTTTATGAACAAAGAGGTATCCACCTTGCTAGCTTTGAACCCTTGGTCTTGCAAATAAGTCACCAATCTGAAATTCCAAGCTCTTGGAGCTTGCTTGAATCCATACAAGGATTTCTTTAATTTGCATACATAGTTAGGATGATGTGCATCCTCATATCCAGCAGGTTGTGCCATATACATTTCCTTAGAAATCCATCCATTTAAGAAAGCATTCTTTACATCAAGTTGATAGAGATTCCAATTTCTAGATGCATCAAGACTAATGAGAACCTCAACTATAGGCATTTTTGCAACAGGAGAGAAAGTGTCCTCGTAATCAATACCATGGGTTTGAGCAAACTCTTTAGCAATTAACCTTACTTTTTGTCTATTTATACTTCCATCTGGATTCCTCTTGATTTTTTATATCCATCTAGATCCAATTACCCTCATAGATGGTTTTTTAGGTACAAGCTCTCGAATGTCATTCTCCTTCAAGGCTTCCATTTCTTCATCCATTGCATCTCTCTAAGCTTTCTTGCTTTGTGCTTCTTCAAATGTGTTAGGTTCTTCATTGGTTGAATCCTTTGCAATGTAGATTGAGTGCTTGGTGACCAAAGAAGTATCATAACCATACCTTTCTGGTTTCTTCTTCTCCTTTGAAGACCTTCTAAGTGGTTGATGTGAGCTCTCGGGTCCATATGTAGCATCTTGCATCTTTGCTTTACCTTTGCTTTTCCATAGCTTTAGTCTTTCCAAGTCTTCTATGTCAATCTTCGAATCACTTTCTTAAATTTGCTTTGGCTCCTTTGGTTGAACTGATGGAAAATCTTCATCAAAGTCATAAGCCAGCTTCACTATCCTGTCATCATCAAACCATGATTTGTTCTCATCAAAAGTTACATCTCTACTCACAGAAAACCCTTTACTGGTTGGGTTGTACAATCTATATCCTTTTTTGTTTTGGTCATAACCAATAAATATGCACTTCTTTTCCTTGGGATCCAATTTCCCTCTTACTTGAGAAGGAATGTGAGCATAGGATAAGCATTTAAAGATTTTACAATGCTCTAGACTAGGTATTCTTCCATTCCACACTTCATATGGAGTGGTTCCATCTAGTCAGTTAGATGGAAGTCTATTTATAAGATATGTGGCTCTAGACACAACCTCTACCCATAGGTAGTTTGATAATCCCTTTTCATTGAGCATGGACCTTGCAGCTTCAACAATAGCTTTGTTTCTCCTCTTTGCTACACCATTGAATTCAGGTGTATACCTTGTAGTAACTTCCCTTTTAATGCCTTTTTCATGGAAGAAGGCATTAAATTATGAAGAGAAGTATTCTCCTCCACCATCTGATCTGAGTCTTTTCAAAGTACTACCTATTTGGTTTTCAACAAGAGCAAAACACTTCTTAAAGCAAATAAAAACTTCATCCTTGTGCTTCATGGAAAACATAATGGTCCATCTACT
The DNA here is from genome assembly GCA_020310875.1 of Ceratopteris richardii. Classification (NCBI taxonomy): domain Eukaryota; kingdom Viridiplantae; phylum Streptophyta; class Polypodiopsida; order Polypodiales; family Pteridaceae; genus Ceratopteris; species Ceratopteris richardii. The sequence continues at coordinate 108,354,872 of CM035414.1, forward strand.
ACAATCATCTATGAAAGACACATAATATCTTGAGCCTGATAGATGGATCCTAACTAGGACCCCACATATCCGTGTGCACTAGATCCAAAAGATTCTGATACACATATCCCTTCCTATTGAAAGCCTGTCTATGAGCCTTGCCAAATTGACAAGCTTCACACTTATGAATCATGTGTTGCCTTGTGATATTAGGCAAACCAAGTACACTTTGTCCTTGCAAATTTGTTTGAGTGTCCTCTCACCAATGTGAGCAAGCCTTTTGTGCCATATCTCCAACTCTATGAGAGTTTGAGATCCATAGCTAAATAAGGCTATGTTCTTTGTATCTTCACTTCAAAAGTTAAAATTCTCCCTCTCTTTTCTCCTTTGGCAATCCTTCTAAAGCCTTGCCTTGGGTCTTCAACAGTAGTTGTTGTTGTAGACTCCATTGTATCTTCCTCTATTTGATCCATAACCACCTTTATTGAATCCTCTTACTCTTGAGTTCCTCGGGTTTGTGAAGCATTCTTCAGTAGTATGATTAGATAAGCCACATATATTGCAAGATTGAGATGATTGGAATCTCCCCCTGCCTTGCTTTCCACCTCCGCCTCTTCCTCTAGCTCTTCCTCTACCTGCAAAGTTTGCTTGGAAAAAGCTACCCTTCATCTTCATTCTTCTTATTCTTTGACTTATCATTGACCTTAGCTTTATCAAAATATAAGGCAGAAGTTTGATTACCTCTTGAGGACTCACCACCTTTGCTAATCTTTGCTTCATGAGTGAAGAGTTGGCCCATGAATGTGTTGACATCGAGTACATGCATATCCATGTACAAATCTATGGCTGTTGTGAAGGACTCCCACTTGTCATCTACTTTGATTCCACTGATGATTTGTCTTATGATTTGTTCCTCTTCAATTACCTCTCCAATAATTACAAGTTGATTTGAAGTCTCCTTCATCTTTGTGACATAATCAGTCACACTTTACTTGGAGCTTTTCTTCATTCTTGTGAACTCGATCCACAATTAGTTCTTCCTTGCTCGAGCGTTGGAGGAGAAGAAAGAAGCAAGTGCATTCCAAGTCTCTCTTGATGTCTTGCATCTCTTGAAATGAGGTAAAGGAAAATCAGAGATTGAGTTTAGAATATAGGAACTTGCAAGTGCATCCTTTGAACACCAATTTGAAAGTCTTTCCTCTTCTTCATGTGATGGTTGCCCTTTGTTGCTCATGGTTTGAATAGCTTCATCTCCAGATGTGTATCCAAATAGATTCCTCCCTTGTAGGTAAGCCTCCATCCTTAGAGACTATGATGGGTAGTTGTTTCTATCCAATTTTTCAATTGTTGATGGAAATCCATCTCCCATGTTGATTGACTATGCTCTTATACCACTATGGAGAGAGATGGTGGATGCAACCTGAAGATGAATTGGTGCTGCTACAACCAACTTCCCACCAGCCAACTGAGACTTCAAAGTTGGTTAGTAGAACCTTTGAGCTTCCTAAATCCACAAAAAAATCACCCAAGTGCTTTGGAACAAGTATCTCAAAGAGTTTGAGTCAAGATAGACTAGTTGCAAAATGACTAGCTCCCAAAACTTGCTATTTTTGTACATACACCTGCTGAAGAAAATGAATAGTGCTCTCAACCTGGTAGGAATTAGAATATTCCTTTTGGATATAGAAAATAGACTTAGCAGGCTTCTCAATCAAAGTTAAAACATTTCAATTCATCAAGTGAGCACTGAGAAAAAGTTTTAGCAAAATCTGGAACACTCTCGTCATTTTCGGGCTCTATAGAGATAGACCAGTGAGCAGTAAAATGCAGATGTCTCCCAAATGGTAAATTGAATGGATGTGAAATTTTGTGAGCATAAACTAGACTTAGGGAGCTATCCAAGGCACTTAAAAAGCAGAAAAAGGTTTTGTATATCCGGAGATATAAGCTTCTGAAGTTTACTGTTTTGAGTGAGTATAGCAAAGAACAAATTAGAGAAGAAGTAAATGATGAATGTATAGATTCACATATAATTACAACCTCATTGGCAATGAATACTTGCATGGTGGAAGTAGAATGATGCAGCTATGGAGTGAGCTCTTCAATCTCTGCAAATGGGCATGAAATGGGCACGAATCAAGCACTCCTTTGGTGACTTCCTTCTTGTTTTTTTTATAGCCACTTTTGGAGGTAGTTTTGAATTTGAATTCAAATGACCACCTAAAAGTGGTGCTAGGAGTTAGGAAATATTCCCTCAGCTAATGGATTCATGGTTTTAGGTAGTTAGAGCCACAAATTTTCTTTTTATATCATGGATGACATAAGCCATTCTTTCTTTTACAATTACAAGAGATAAAATGTACTCTTTTACAAGAGGTGTTCATATGTCTGCACATATGACTACAAATGAACATTATATCAAGCATGTAGGCTTGGGAAAAATGCACCAACAGTTTAGGATTTAATTTTAGGTGAGCATTTGAATTTGAAATTGGCTCCAAACTCAACTATAAAGCTGGATCAAAAGACTCGCATGTTGAGTCCGACTTTTAGAGATCATAGAGAAGGATCCTATGTGGTTTGAGAGCTCACTCCATAGCTCAATCACGAACCTCACATTGTGCAATAGATTATTGCCAATGACATTGTATTTCTATGTGATCTAATACATACATTTTAATTATATCTTGACTTCACTTCTCTGCCATGACCACATCAGTACGATTGATCATTTATCTCGTGATTTAAAGCATCATAGATTCAATATACTGTCTAGTTTATAGCTACAAAATCTCATTATCATTGTTTCTCTCAATCGTGAGATCTCAACACATCTTTACTCTCTGGTCTGTTCTTTGATGCATCTCGAAAATATCGAGGAACTCCTATGATTTGCCAAATACCATACTCAGCATGTAGTTCATCTTTTTTAGTCAAATCACTCATGATTGGTAGCTGTCTAAGTTGATTAGACACCACCAAAAGGAATTAGGCTAATTGCTAGCAGGATCAGAGCACTATTCATTATTATGAATAGGTGTAGAGACTAAAATAACAAGTCTATGACCTTGGATCAATTTCCTACTCATCTATTTTGATCCATTGATTAGTTGATCATGTTTCAAAGAAAATTAGCAAGCTAAAGAGGCCCAATACACTCTCCATCACTTGCTCTTGGCTGGTGTGAAGTAGGTTTTAGCAACACCATTTCATCTCTAAAGACTATCACCCATCTCCTCCAACAACAACCACTTTAACCAATGAATCCTAGAGTGCGAGCATCTAAATGCATTAGAAGAAGAACTTAGGATGCTAACCACCATAACAATTAATTTGAAAATTGGTGGCTAGTAAGAACATTTGATAATTTGTATGTTCATCATAAGAAAATGTCTAGCAACATTGCAAGGGAAAGCTATGAAGTGATTTAAGTAGCACAAAATACCACTTTTCTTAAAAAGAAGGTTAGGAAGATTGAACAAAAAGATATTCTAGTTGAATGATGCATATCATTACAAAAAGCTCTTAAATAGGATGACATCCACTCAATACCCATCTTGGGACCAAGTTGAAGACTACTTCTATAGAGGACTATGCCAACAATTAAAGAGTCCAATCATAAGGTACACACTGCTTGCAGTTGAGGTGGATTCTCCCACCTTGAACATGTATTCCTAGCATGATGAGTTAGTAAAAACCTAGATACATTGTGATATGCACAACAAAAAAGCCAATTAGAAACAACAAGTGATCCAACATAACAACGAAGCATTTGAAACTCGAAACTTATAATCTAGGAAGGTTCTACAAGGTTTATCTAATGTTCTCTTTTAGGATTTACTTAAAGCTTCTTTATCCACACAAGTTGAATAGCTATTGGGATTAGTCCCATAGTTTCGTACTCACTTGATAGAAGAAAATTACACGTGGAAGGAAAAAGTGCATCGTGGATAGGACGAGGAAGGGATAGGATGCAAATATTGCTAGGGTGGACCATGATGACACTCTACCTATTGATGTATACATATTTCTATTAGTAAATGTCATCATTGAAGAAAACTTCCTTAAAAAAATTCCTTATCAATAGAGGGTAAGGAAAGAGTATCCTCCTAGATGTAGTCTACAAGCGATAGGGATAAAATCAATGGGGTCCAACATCATTTATGTTAAAAATGATTGATCACTATAAAATCCAATCATTATGTATATTGTAGAATCATGCCATAAAAATTGCCAAAGCTATAGTTCATTGTTTACTTTCTGGTTCTTTGTTTCAAAAGCAATTACTGCACTTATCCCATGAGCTTGGGGAGGCCATGGATACATGTGGTAGTCAAACAACTATGGGCATTGGATGTGATTGTCATCAAGCCAAATAAGAAGAAAACCATATTACAAATGGATCATAACGATGATATATAATTAAGGATATGGCCATTGCATGATGAAGGAATAAATATTATTGAAACCATGGAGGACAATGAGAAGGAGGCATTTTTATAGAGGATGCCATAATAGTAAAAATGCTTGAAATGGATCTCTTTCATATTGCAATAGAGATACAATAGAAATCAAGAACTAAATAATCAAGAATTAAAGGGGTAGTGACTATGGATATGGATCATGAGCAATTAGAAGCCGACATAGAGGAGAAAAGAACGCAACATGCCATTAAAAAAGTAAAAGCCCTATACAAGGAGCTTATGCTAAGTAGTAAAAGCGAAATCGGATCAACTCCAATTTGGAGAATCTTCATACCTTCTTTCTTTGAGACTAGATCCCATGTGTGATTATCCTTAAAATATTTGATCTCCTATTTCATAGCTTGATTCCATTTCATTTCTATGTAATGTTCTTCATATGTCTTGGCCTCTTTGTCTTTGAGTATATGCATCATGTATGGAAAATTATTTTCCAAAAAACTATCATAACTTAGCCGTTCAATTGGATACCTTTCCCTTGAAATTATTCTTTCATTCTCTTTAGAAAGTTGCTTCTTCAACCTATTCAAATTGACCTCAGACTGATCAGCTTTTCATACTCTTCTTCACTTGCATTTATCTCACTATTTTGAGCATTACTTGCTTCTTCATCTCTACTATATCCTGAATTTGGAGACAAAGAATGACTCCTTAGTCTCCCCCTCTTCTTCATTTGATGTAGATGCCTCTAGAGCGGATATGTTGTGCTTGATTGTTAAACTTCTCTTTGATTATATCACACATAATCATAACAATCCTCTTCAAGAATATTTTCCTTTCCTTTTTCTTAATACCATGGTCTTATTTCATCAAAGAACACATCTCGTTGTGGGAGCAATTTGTGATGACTGGTGGATCAATTCAATCGTCTCGCTAACGGCACACACAGGGTGACTATGTAGAACAAGTATTTTTTCCGTAAGGTCCATTAGAGTAAAGTTCTAGATAATCTACGATTAAATTCTCTTGAATGCAAAGTTTCTTCTACAATCTTATCTTTAACTAGTTCTTCAATCTCTGTTATTTTTTGTTTCATTAACTTCAACTGGTCTAGGAAATAATAATTCAAATTTAGATGGAGGTAAAAAAGTATTACTAGATGAAGCTTCTTCAGTCATATAAAATGAAATGCAAATTAGATTAATATTATAAAAACTATTTAAATGATTTCCTATACAAAGCTATAAGATACTGTTTATAAATGATATCCTATACAAAACTAACAATAGAATTCTAGTTAAGCAAATTCTTTCCACACTTTAAATCTTCAGTTCGTCTTCAACAGGGCTGCATATCATCTGAAAAATAACATGAGAAATATAAGTATGCTTTTATAAAATATTAAACACTCATTTAAATCTTAACATATTTAAAAAACACAATTTAATATAAGATAGTTAACTTTTCTAAAACATAAATATCATAACTACATACATTTATTTTAAAATATACATTGCAATAAAATATTTCATTCATACATTACTTTAGCATACATTTTTTAAATCATATACATACATAGAATTCATACATTTTAACATACATATACATACATATGCTAACATACATCTCATGCATACTAACATACATGCATGACATAACATACACTTACATAATTCACATGCATACATGCACATGCATAAATGAACATGCATACATAACATGTACTAACATAACTCACATGCATACATGCACATGCATACATGAACATGCAAACATAAATTATATGCACACATACACATGCACAAATGAACATGCATACATAACTAATATGCACTAACATAAATGAACATGCATACATAACATACATGCACTAACATGCATAGATTATACTAACATAACTCACATGCATACATGCACATGCACTAGCACACATGCATGAACATACACGCACGAACACACAATATGCAAGCACTAATATCTAATATACATGCATTAACTACTCATACATTTACTAACACCTAACATGCAATAACATATGCATACACTAACATATATCTAACATTCATTAACATACCTAACATTTACATGCACTTCCTAACATCTAACATGCACTACCTAACATCTAACATCTAACATGCACACATTAACTAACATGCCTAATATGCACTAACATTCACTAATCATGCCTAACATTCACTAATATGGGTACAACATTTACCAAATTCAATGCATTTCTAATACGTTTCTATCCTAAACTAGCAAGTAAGGGTTGAAGAAGCTTTGACTAATGGATAAGAAAAGGAAGGAATAATTGACTGGATAAGGAGAGGCTTAGATAAAATGATGAAATCTTTGAGAAAGATAAGGGATAATGGCTAAATGGACCCTCCTTTTGGTAGCCTGAAACTCATAAAAAAAGGTTTAGGAATTCAAATCATATACATGTAATTTAGATAAATAAATACACACATACATCCTTCATACCCTCCATTTCATACCAACATACCATTCATGTCATTCATCTCAAACATACTCAATGCATATGCATGTCATAATAACATTAAAATATAATGAACCTAAGATAAAACACTTTCACACACACATACATAAATACATATACATTCTCATACATAAATACATATACATATACCTTTATACATTTACATTCCATATTTTCATTTTAGTATATATTTAATAAATATATTTAAACATAAATATAAAATAAAACATGAAAATATAACATAATATAATATTAAAATATATAAACATAAAAAAAGAAAGAAAACATATAAACTATAAAATAAAGATAAATAAAGTAAATGTATATATAAACATAATAATTAAAAAAAGGAAACAATAATTAGAATATCTAATAAAAAAGAAAAGAAAAGAAGTAATAAAAAAACTCTCACTTTCTCTCTCTCTCTCTCTCTCTCTCTCTCTTTCTCTCTCTCTCTCTCTATCTCTCTCTCTATCTCTACGTGGCCATTGGCTGTAGGGGAAAGGGAAGAGAGTTTAAAAATAAAATAAATAAATAAATAAAAAAAGAAAAAAAATCATTTTTCTCACTCTCTCACTCTCTCTCTCTCTCTCTCTCTCTCTCTCTCTCTCTCTCTCTCTCTCTCTCTCTCTCTCTTTCTCTGTTGCCATCGGTCCCGTCGACTAGCTGTAGGGAGAGGAGGAGATGGAGATACCATCTAGTAAAATAAAAAAGAAAGAATAAAAAAGTAAAAAGAAATAAAAAAATACTCTCACTTCTCTCTCTCTCTCCCTCTCTCTCTCTCTCTCTTTTGTGTGTGCGCAGCACTGCTGCGCCACCCGCAGAGAAGAGAGGGAGAGGGAAAAAGAGGGGAGAATTAAAGATGGGAAAAAGAAAGGGGAAAGAAGGAATAAAAAGAAATAAAGAAGTATAAAAGAAGGAGAAGAAAAAGAAGAAGAAAGGGAAGGAAGAAATAAAGAAAAGAAGAAAGAAAAAAAACACTCCTCATCTCTGCGTCGACTAATTTTAAAAGGCAAAAAATTTTCTTTGCATTGAATGAATGACAAAAGTAAGAGAGATGGACTTCTCTCTCCTCCTGCCAGAGGACAGTCATGGAAATGAGTGCACAAATAACTATAGTCTAGAGCATAGAGTAAATAGAGTACCTGAAAAATAACATGAGCTTGTGAATACGACTCCCCTCCTTATATAGATGAGAGTAGCCCACCATAGCCCACATTTTCCCTAAGTTAACTGATCCATGCAGCCTTCATTTTCTCCACATCACTCAACATATCTCAACTAGAAATTAGGCGTGGAAAATTCTCCTTTTCTTTTCCAAGAAATACACAATAACCACTCAAATAAAATGTTCTCTAGGCCTTCAATTTAGATTTTAATAAATTCAACCCTTCAATTCCTTTTTATTTATTTAATCACTTTAGAATAAATGCAACCCTTTAGAATAGATTATATTAAACCCATCAATAATTTTAAATGTATCCATAACCCTAATGTTAATAATGATAATTAATAATTAACATATTTAATTAACCATTTATAAGTAAAATGTTTGCTAAGGTTTCATTTAAAATATTTTATCCTATTTATATACTCATTTAGTGACTAAACCTACTTAATTAACCTTTCAACCATAGGTTTATCCTTAAACTAACCTTAAATCATGATTTTTAACCCAAACTAACCCATAAACTAATCTTCTAACCTTCCATAATCCTCTAGATTTAATAATTAACTCTTAATTAACCTTGAAATTAAGCTTGAACCCTTAAATTAACTTTCAAAACTTAGATAAACCCTTGACTTTTAAGCTATACCCACAAGTTCATTAGAAAACACCTTGATAAATACTTCACATCTTGGTATTCTTGTCCTACAAAAATAAAATCAAACATTAGTCAAAATTATCATAAATTATCCAAACTTATTTCAATCAAATAATCTTTTAATTTTTAATAATATTTTAAGAGGATTAATTCTTTCCGACATCCGCCGTCACTAAACATGCACATCGTCCCGATGGGCCAACCTGCAGATTCAAGTGGAACATATCAAATTCTTTTGAAAATAAGGTTTAAATTTTTCAAAGTTTTATTTTATCATGCATTCATACTTTGTGCAATTAAAAAGATTAGCACAAACCTAAAAAAAAACAAAGTAGATATAAGTTATATAAATATCATGTTATATCTCTAAATCCACATTTAAACAAGCATTTATAGGAATAAATCATAAGTGTCATAGTCCTTCTGTTCATGTAACTTGCTTGGAATAAGTAACTTATCTTGCATAACAGCATATACCAAAACTTTTTTTTTATCAGATAGTAGAATTATATGCCTCCTACTTTTATTTCCTAGGGTCAGACTCTCCATTCATTTCCTTTTTTCATATCATTTTTTTTCTCTTACTTTATTACTTCATCCCAACTCAGCTCTTTATTTATTTTTAATAAATTGGCCTATACCAAAATCGGGTGCGGCTCCTGGACTTGTCCACCCGGCCAAGTTTATTCCACTTGTCTGCCAACCTGGCAGCACACGACAAAACTATGTCAGCCCTACATGAAATTGACGTCAGCTCGTGTGGCTCTGATCGCCCGACCAGAGTAACTCCACCCGCCTACCGACCCATGCAGGCGCATGACAACATAAAGGTTAAGCCTATGATGAAACTAGTGTCAGCTCGTGGTCTTGATCACCCAACCAAGGTTGTTCCACCCGCCTACTAGCCCAACATAGCGCACCAACTACAAACACATACATATAAGCTAATTGGGTATGAAGTTATAATATATATATATATATATATATATATATATATATATATATATATATATATATATATATATATATATATATATATATATATATATATATATATATATATATATATATATATATATATATATATATATAATTCATTTAGAGGTCAGATCTCATAAGAAATAAATAGCAAGATACAAAAATCCCACTTACTAATGGATAAAATTGTCAGCATATACATGTATTCATAATAAGGCTACCATTTCTTCCACAAGCTTCCAATTCCAAAATTTCTATTTAACTATCTGATTCAGTTCATATAAATACAAGTGTTTCATGCTTCAATCATAAATATATCAGATATTTAACATCTTAAATTCTACTTGATTTTTTTAAATAAATTTGAACATATCCTTTTAACTCAATCAGTAATGCAGTGCATATACACAAAGAATCAAAGAATATTTAATTAAATCTTTTTCACCTGATTTTAAACAGATATTTTAATCATCATCTTCATCTTCATCAGCATCATCATTAGCATCAATCTCGTCAATCTCATATTCTTCATTATTTCTCTTCTTGAACAGTTTAACTCTTTTCCCTGCAATCAAATTCTTCAATAAAGAACCATCAAATTCTCTAAGTTTAAATGTACCATTATCAAATACAGTTACAACTACATACGGACCAAACCATCTTTTAATTAATTTCTTCCTAGCATCATAATGTGTATCAAAAGTACTATCATAAACTAATACCCAATCATCTACTTCTATAGTACGAGGTCTAAGTCTATGTTTTTTATTAAAATATATTTTATTCTTAAGTCGTGATCCTCTAACTTTTTGTACAGCTTCTTCAATCATTTTATTTCCTAGATTTAACTGCATAATCCTAACAGAAATCAGATCTTCACGAGTCATCTCATTATTCCATGGAAGTGTCGTCCATGAAATAATCTGGGTCTGGATAGGAAAAATCGACTTTTGACAGTACATTAGTTCTGCAGGCATAAATCCTATAGACCTAGTATACGTCATCGCGTCTGCCCATAGTGCGAAAGGAAGAAATCTAGGCCACTGCGTTGTATCACCATTGCAGGCTTTAGAAATTGCCTTCACAATAGAGGAATGACCCCGTTCAATTTTACCATTAGACTTCGGATTATAAGGAGTTGTGAGAGATAGACGAATCCCATGCTGGTCAAAGAATTCTCTAGCCTCATGAGCATATAACTCACCTCTATCCGCTACTATCTTTTCTACATAGCCAAATCTAGAAATAACTTCTTCTAACAAAAATTTACATATGTTATAAGTAGTTTTAGTACGAAGAGCTCTACCCTCTACATGATTAGTCAAGTCTTCCCTAGCTAAAACTATATACCTCATCCTATCTAAACCTTTAGGCATGGTCAATAAATCAACTATCCACTTGTAGTGAATACAAGGAGGATAGGTAGGGTGCAAAGGTTCTCTATGTCTAACTGACGAATGTACCTGACAAGTAGTACAAGAACTTACAAAGTCACGTATATTCACATACATACCTGGCCACCAATAAGCTTCTCTAATTTTATCATACGTTGCATAGAAGCCTTTATGTCCTGCCCAAAGAGTTTCATGCATATCTATCATAACTCTATTTTGAAGATTTTTATTTCCTAAAACTCGTTGCGGATATCTAATTTTTCCTTTTGCATGATGCCAAATAAAACCATCCTTTAAAAAGAAATTAAATGCACGTTTCCTAATGTCTCTAAATCTATTAGCTGACCAAACAGGTAATTGCTTCAAAGTGCTAAGATAATATCCTATATCATACCAAATTCCCTCATATTCATTTTCATTAAATTTTTCATACACATAAACATCAGAAATATAATTAATCACGTTTAATTCAGTTTCAGTCATGTCATCATCTTCAAACTTAGCCCTAGAAAGCATATCTGCAACAAAGTTAGTTTTTCCAGAAATATGATTTAAAACAGGATTAATAAACTTAATATAAGATATCCACCTTAACGTTGCTATATCTGAAGAAGAAAAATTAGTAATCATTCCTATTAATGATAAACAATCTGTTTCTATTATTACATTAGCTCATATAAAATACTCCTTATCAGTCTTTAACGCAGTACCTAAACCCCATAATTCACGTTTTATTTGTGGATAATTTTTTTGAGTTTCATGTAAAATTTTAGCCCCAAATCTAATAGCGAATCTATTTCCCTCAGTATCATCTCGTCCTATTACCCATCCTATTCCTATGGGACTAGTATCTACAGTTAAAATAATCGGTTTATTATTTGAATAATTTACACGTTTTAAAACAGGTGCATTAGAAAGTAAACTTTTTAATTTCTTCATTGCTTTAACATGAGTTTCAGTCCATTTAAATTTCCTATTTTTTCTAAGTAAATCATACAACGGATTAGCTACATGGGCATAATGCAGAATCCAAATAGCATAAAATACACATGCTCCTAAGAAATGTCTAACCTCACTTATATTCTTACAAGTTTCAGATAATTTATTTATAGCGTCTACTTTTGGAGGATAAGGCCTACGACCATAGTAACCACATAAATGTCCTACAATTAAAACTTCATTGACACCAAAAACTGATTTTTCTATGGAAAAAGTTAATCCTACTTCTTCAAATCTTTTAAGAATTTTCTCACAATCTATAATATGATTAGATACAAACTTCCTACATCCTAAAGCATCTAATGTTTCATCTTTTTCTTTTTCTTCACAACCTTTAATTGGAATATCATCTATAAACGGCATGGTCACATTAGGAATAAAATCATGAAGAACCATATTCATTGCGTTCATCATATGTGCTACCGAATTAGTAGCTCCTTGAGGAAGAGTACACATACGAACTAATCCTAAAGGAGTCTTCATCATAGTAATATCTCTACTCTCAGTAGCAAACTGGAATTGATCATATTCTGAATATAAATCACCCATAGAATAGATAGAATGCCCAGCAAAAGCTTCAACAAATTCTCCTACAATAGGGCTGGTTCCCACATTCCTAATTGTAACTTTATTTACAGGTTGTAAGTCTTGGATAAATCTAAGTTTACCATTCTTTTTAGGAACAGTAAACCATCTATTAGAATAAGGTGCGGAGGAAGGTTCTAAAATTTTCATATGCATCTTCTCCTTAAGCAGTTTCATTAGCTTAGGTAAATGAGCTTTTGGAACTGGTATAGGGCGAAGATTCCAAGGTATATGGGCTATGGTAAATATAATCATAGGAGATACTATTCTAGGGTCAACACATCCTATTTCATGAGGATAAAAAGAAAAAGCTTTTCCATGTTTTCTTATCATTTCACGAAACAATTCACATTTAGTAGGCAGTAAAAAAAAAATCTTCATTTCCTATTTTTATCAATTTAATAGTTTCATCAGTAAAATTATGTCCTATTTTTGAAATATCACGTAAGATAGGATCATTAGCTACTTGTTTTATTTTTTGGTCACTCCCTTTAGGTAAAGCTTGAGCTACAGGTTTCACTGTTTTATCTGCTGTTTTATACTTTGTATTAATTTTTGCTTCATGAAAATCAGAAATAAATTTTAAAATTAAATCATATTCATTTAATGAGTTTAAAAGAATAACTTGTAATAATTTTTCATCATGTAAGGTTTCATTAATTTCTTCAAATAAAGATGAAGAAAAGGAAGTTTCAATTATATTTTCATTATTTTCATTTATAGACATATATCCTTTATCTTTAAAATATTTTTCATGTTTTTTCATTATTTTCCTAGGAATATCTTTACTATTTAAAATTTGTAATTTTGAAGATGTAAAATAAACAGAAAAATTTTCTATTTTGTGTACACATTTCTGCGAGATTTCAAACAAGTTACCACTGTTGTCCCGCTCAAGAATGGTGTCTATTAAAAATTCTGATCAAAGTACGTTCCAGAATCACTAAGAGGTAGATGACTCTCGTGCATCTTCTCTTATGATCGGTAAGGTGTTTTCCTAATTTTTTCTTTATTTCTAATATGGTTTGGATTAATAGTCATTACTTGTAAAGATTGTAAATCATCTTTTGACCTAAATCTAGCATATGCTGAGCCATCTTCCATTATTTTTGTTTCCATTCGTGTTTCACAAATGAAGGTTTTCCTAAGATGATTTCATAAGAGCAATTATCTTGTATAAAAAAGAGAAATGTTTCACTTATTCCACCTATTGAAATTGGAATGTTTGCACAAGCTCCTAGAAGTGCACCACACCCGTTGTCAACTGTTCTCATAATCCACCCATGCTGTTTATCTATAGGCCATCTAAATTTATCACATGATTCTTTTGATATTACGTTAATTTTTGAACCTGAATCTAGTAAAGCTAAAGCTGTACATGAATTTTTCCTATCTCCTATATTTACTTTGATCTTAGATGTTCCCCTGGGCCAAAAACTCTTTTTGTAATGACTTTCAGATTTTTCCTGTATATTATCTGGAAGAATTGGTCCTAAAAATTTTTTATTAACGTATCCTTCACTTTCTTCCTCATCATCAGAGTCAAAAAAGGAATCTTTAAAAATATGAGATACATCTACATTGTCATGCATTTCCGTATCAGTATTTAGTGGAAATCTTTTTCTTTTAATCATTTTAATAAAGTTATCTTTAAATTCTAATTTAGCTATAGTAAATAATTGTTCAAGTGACATAGTCACTTGAGTTTTTAAAAGAATATCATGTGTCATTTTTTTGTTCTAGTTTTGAAGTTAAAATAGCTTTTGGAATTCTTTTGGGTTTCTTTGTTTTTCCCTCATTTTTATATGTTTCTTCATTAGTCTTTGAATCTAATTCACTGGGTTTTGATTCTAAAGGCTTGTTTGATGTCTCAGGTTGTTTGCCCTCTCTTATATCTCTTCTTTTCTGCTCATTTGAATCTAGATTTTTATTTTCATTAAATTGTACGTTTTTAGGTTCTTTTCTTAATTGTTTTCTAGTTACTCTTTGATTAGTTTCATCTAGATCTTGAGGTTCATCCCTTTTTCTCTTTTCTTCACATTTGCTATATGTAAAAAGATAGAGAAATGATCTACAGGTGAGTTCCATGTTGTTTTGTTCATTATATCATCTCTAGATTTTATTAATGCTTCTATTGAATAATTTTTTGTTTCATTTGAGGTTTCATCATCTAGATCACCTTCATCGCATTCTAATCTAACCCCAGATGAACTTCTTTGTGCTTCAGATATATTTTCATATAGTTTTTGCATTCCACCTTTTCCCCAATTTACAGCTAGTGGGAGGTGGGTGCGATAATCACATAGTTTTTAATCAATATCAATTACTAGCTTTCTTTCTTTTGCCTCTTTTAAAGATTCACAGGCATAAGACATATGTTCAGTAGAGTCGCACCAAACACATCGTCGGGTGGGTGCGCCTCTTCATTCATTATTCTGAGCTACTGGCTGATTCATTAAAGTTGCTATCGGTATAGGATTTATTTGTGGGGCATGAGTAAGTGAGGACCTAAAATTGTCCTATCTTGACTAGTTAAAGAATGAACTATGTTTTGAAGTGTAGCCACTTTCTTAGATATATTCGTATGCATCTACATTATATTATCTAATTTATTAAATAGTATTTCAAATTATAACTCACTAGGAATTTTAGATGTAGATGCTTGCTCAGTTGTACTAGAATTTATATTAATTTTAGGATTTTGAGTAGTTGGACCTATTGTTGGAAAACTTAAATTCAATATCTGGTGTGAGAGCAGTTCTATCTTGCTCAGGTAATTGTGAAAATCTCTTCATAAATTCACCATGTAGTTGTGTAAGGGATATTTGGGACTTAGGAGTGCTAAGCCATTTTATAAATCCTTCCCTACTGTGTTGACTATAATCTTCTAAGTAAAATTCTTTATGCATTTGTTTTTTAAATTCTTCCCATTCAAGCCCACTATGAGGTTCTATTACACTAATGGCTGAACCTATTGCAAGTCTTACTAAAAATGTTACCCATTTAGTTACTGGTAAACCATGTAGTTTCGCTAGGTCTTCAAATGTGTCTAAACAATTAGTTGCGTTAACTCTAGTGAATTTCCCTTTTTCTTTTAACATTGCTTCAACTACTTTTTGTCCTTGGGTTTCCGACATCATATTTTTAAATAGTTCATCCATTTTATTATGTATGTTAGAACTAGACTTAAGTTTTTTAATATAATCTTGAATTTCTTCTTGTACTTTAGTTTTTGTTCTCTCACCAAACTAATTAAATTGTTTGGTTCCAGTTTTACTTAAGTTTAAAACCTTTAAACAATTCTTGAAAAATAGATACTAACTTTCAAATGAAAATTCTTATTGAATTTTCAAACTAAAAATTATGTTAATCTAACAATCCTTAATATTTTAATGAAAAATAGATACTAACTTTCAAATAAAATTCTTTCTGATTTTTTAAAACTAAAGCATACTAATCAAACAATTCCTAATATTTTAATGAAAAATAGATTCTAACTTTTCAAATAAAATTCTTTTTTATTTTTTTTTAATTTAACAATTCCTAATATTTTAAGTTCTCCAAAAGTCCTACTTAAATAGTAACAAATAGATTCAAGTTTAGAAAATATACCTGACAGTTGATGCAAAAGCTAGAGTGCATGTGATATTTTCAAGTATACATTTGTTGAATAAGAAAATGCCTAATACAAAGAATCTAAGTGCTATGTGTGCTAACATAATTCTTCAAGTACTTGATGGTAAGGGTGAAGAGATGAGGTTCAGCTACTTGCCTATTCTCGTGGAGGTGCTCAGAGCATAAGCCCAACCCTCAACACCTAGGGAATTACAAGGTTTGTGAATTCTGCCTCTGCAAGATGACCACCTTAAGCTACTGTAACCACGTAACCTAAACCAAACTATTGCATATGCAAGAAAAGGAAAAGAGTTTATACCTCTCCTACTGTGCCGTTGTTCACGTCGGCTTCAAATGTGGGAGAAATTTGTGACGACTGGTGGATCAATTCAATCGTCTCGCTAATGGCACACACACAGGGTGACTATGCAGAACAAGTATTTTTTCCCTAAGGTCCGTAAGGCAAAGCGTTTCTATATCTATCAACTACGTCTAAATAGGATGGTAAGATTAATTCCTCACTAATTAATTTATCTTTAATGATTTTTGTTACGTTTAAATCTTCTTGTGAATTTTCAGTGTTTCTAACTATGGATGGAGGAAAACGATTTTCACTATTTTCAGTACTAGATGGAACAATGGAAATTAATGGTAAAGTTCTAGATAATCTACGATTAAATTCTCTTGAATGCAAAGTTTCTTCTACAATCTTATCTTTAACTAGTTCTTCAATCTCTGTATTTTTAGTTTCATTAACTTCAACTAGTCTAGGAAATAATAAATTCAAGTGTAGATGGAGGTAGAAAAGTATTACTAGATGAAGCTTCTTCAGTCATATAAAATGAAATGAAAATTAGATTAATATTATAAAAACTGTTTAAATATTTTCCTATACAAAGCTATAAGATACTGTTTATAAATGATATCCTATACAAAACTAACAATAGAATTCTAGCTAAGCAAATTCTTTCCACACTTCAAATCTTCAGTTTGTCTTCAACAGGGCTGCATATCATCTGAAAAATAACATGAGAAATATAAGTATGCTTTTATAAAAGATTAAACACTCATTTAAATCTTAACATATTTAAACAACTCAATTTAATATAAGATAATTAACTTTTCTAAAACATAAATATCATAAGTACATACATTTATTTTAAAATATACATTGCAATAAAATATTTCATTCATACATTACTTTAGCATACATCTTATAAATCATATACATACATAGAATTCATACACTTTAACATACATATACATACATATTATATATGCTAACATACATCTCATGCATACTAACATACATGCATGACATAACATACACTAACATAATTCACATGCATACATGCACATGCATAAATGAACATGTATACATAACGTGTACTAACATAACTCACATGCATACATGCACATGCATAAACGAACATGCATACATGAACATGCAAGCATAAATTATATGCACACATACACATGCATAAATGAACATGCATACATAACTAATATGCACTAACATAAATGAACATGCATACATAGCATACATGCACTAACATACATAGATTATACTAACATAACTCACATGCATACATGCACATGCACTAGCACACATGCATGAACATACACGCACAAACACACAATATGCAAGCACTAATATCTAATATATATGCATTAACTATGCATATATTTACTAACACCTAACATGCAATAACATATGCATACACTAACATATATCTAACATTCATTAACATACCTAACATTTACATGCACTTCCTAACATCTAACATGCACTACCTAACATCTAACATCTAACATGCACACATTAACTAACATGCCTAATATGCACTAACATGCCTAACATTCACTAATCATGCCTAACATTCACTAATATGGGTACCACATTTACTAAATTCAATGCATTTCTAATAAGTTTCTATCCTAAACTAGCAAGTAAGGGTTGAAGAAGCTTTGACTAATGGATAAGAAAAGGAAGGATTTATTGACTGGATAAGGATAGGCTTAGATAAAATGATGAAATCTTTGAGACAGATAAGGGATAATGGCTAAATGGACCCTCCTTTTGGTAACCTAAAACTCATAAAAAAAGGTTTAGGAATTCAAATAATATACATGTAATTTAGATAAATAAATACACACATACATCCTTCATATCCTCCATTTCATACCAACATACCATTCATGTCATTCATCTCAAACAAACATACTCAATGCATATGCATGTCATAATAACATTAAAATATAATGAACCTAAGATAAAACACTTTCACACACACATACATAAATACATATACATTCTCATACATAAATACATATACATATACCTTTATACATTTACATTCCATATTTTCATTTTAGTATATATTTAATAAATATATTTAAACATAAATATAACATAAAACATGAAAATATAACATAATATAATATTAAAATATATAAACATAAAAAAAGAAAGAAATAAAACATCTAATATATATAAACTATAAAATAAAGATAAATAAAGTAAATGTATATATAAACATAACAATTAAAAAAAGGGAAATAATAATTAAAATATCTAATAAAAAAGAAAAGAAAAGAAGTAATAAAAAAAACTCTCACTTTCTCTCTCTCTCTCTCTTTCTCTCTCTCTCTCTCTCTATGTGGCTGTCGGTTGTAGGGGAAAGGGAAGAGAGTTTAAAAATAAAATAAATAAATAAATAAATAAAGAAAATAAAAAAATCATGTTTCTCACTCTCTCACTCTCTTTCTCTTTCTCTCTATCTCTCTCTCTCTCTCTCTTGCTCTCTCTCTCTCTCTCTCTCTCTCTCTCTCTCTCTCTCTCTCTCTCTCTCTCTCTCTCTCTCTCTCTCTCTCTCTCTCTCTCTCTCTCTCTCTCTCTCTCTCTCTCTCTCTGTGTCGCTGTCGGTCCTGCCGGCTCGCTGTAGGGAGAGGAGGAGATGGAGATACCATTTAATAAAATAAAAATGAAAGAATAAAAAAGTAAAAAAAATAAAAAAGTACTCTCACCTCTCTTTCTCTGTGTGTGTGTGTGTGTGTGCTACGGGCGCAGCACTGTTGCGCCGCCGGCAAACACACACACACACAGAAAAAGAGGGAAAAAGAGGGAGAGGGAAAAAGAGGGGAGAATTAAAGATGGGAAAAAGAAAGGGGAAAGAAGGAATAGAAAGAAATAAAGAAGTATTAAAGAAGGAGAAGAAAAAGAAGAAGAAAGGGAAGGAAGAAATAACGAAAAGAAGAAAGAAAAAAAAACACTCCTCATCTCTGCGTCGACTAATTTTAAAAGCAAATTTTTTTTTTTTTGCATTGAATGAATGACAAAAGTAAGAGAGATGGACTTCTCTCTCCTCCTGCCAGAGGACAATCATGGAAATGAGTGCACAAATAACTATAGTCTAGAGCATAGAGTAAATAGAGTACCTGAAAAATAACATGAGCTTGTGAATTCGACTCGCCTCCTTATATAGATCAGAGTAGCCCACCATAGCCCACATTTTCCCTAAGTTAAATGATCCATGCAGCCTTCATTTCCTCCACATCACTCAACATATCTCAACTAGAAATTAGGCATGGAAAATTCTCCTTTTCTTTTCCAAGAAAAGGACTCAAATAAAATATTCTCTAGGCCTTCAATTTAGATTTTAATAAATTCAACCCTTCAATTCCTTTTAATTTATTTAATCACTTTAGAATAAATGCAACCCTTTAGAATAAATTATATTAAACCCATCAATAATTTTAAAACTATCCATAACCTTAATCTTAATAATGACAATTAAAATTAACATATTTAATTAACCATTTATAAGTAAAATATTTGCTAAGGTTTCATTTAATATATTTTATCCTATTTATAAACTCATTTAGTGACTAAACCTACTTAATTAACCTTTCAACCATAGGTTTACCCTTAAACTAATCTTAAACCATGATTTTTAACCCCAAAGAGGATTAATTCTTTTCAACATCGTGACACTTTTAACTACTTTGTTGTAAGATTCTAGCACGTATATCCCTTTTGTTCTATCAAGTAGCCAATGAAAATGCATTTTTAAAACCTTGGTTCCATCTTTCTTCTAACCTCTTGTGAAATCTAAAAAAGAAAACACATCCAAGAACTTTGAGGTGTGAGATTAAGTTTCTTACCAGAGTATATATCCTCTAGTGTCAAGTTATGTATTCTTGATGTTTTGAACCTATTCACCAAGTAAATGACAATTATGGTAGCTTCAAAACAATATCATAATTGGTACCTTGATGTCATTAAGCATGCATCTTGCAGATTTGGCAATTTGCCTTTTGTTTTCTCTCAACTATAATTTCTGAGACATGTATCTACAACTAATCTACCATTTGATTGCGTTCTCTTGTAGATAATTTGAAATTTATTTGGAGAAATATTTGGCTCCACCATTACACCTTAAAGTTTTGATAGATTATCATGTTTCTTTTTCAACTTGATCTTTGGATCTCTTGAACATAAGAACCTCTAATTTTTGCTTAGTACAAAACATCCATACATTTCTTCCATGATTGTCGGTAGAAGTGATAAAAAACTGATTACCAAATATTGTGTACTCTTTGCAAGGGTCCCTTACATCCATATATATCAAGTCCAAGACATTTGGGGCCACTTAATGCTCCTCTTAAATGGCTACCTCATTTTCTTTCCTAATGACAAGCTTCACATAGCTCATGCAATCCAACACTATCAAATCTTGGAATACCTCTTACCACTTCATGGTTGCTCATGTCCTTTAGATTTGGAATGTTGAGGTATAATATCTTTTTTTGCAATAAGTCTAGCTAAAAAATATTCTTATTTCCAAATTGAATGTACATGAACTTGCCATGTGGATGTTGGATGTCAAAAGTGAACATCCTTCCTTGTCTTCTAGCTTGAGAAATAACCTTGAAACCTTCTTTTGAATTCTTTACGAAGCAGCCTTTCTCATTGAATACAACATGATAACTCCCAGCAAAATCAAGATGTTTGAAATTATAGGAACATGAAGAATCTTAGATAGTACCTTTTCTCTAATTATATGTTCAAAGCTTATACCTCTAATATGTTTAATTGGGTGTTGAGCCTCATCACCTTTTTGAATAAATCCTTTTCTACTTAGTACTTATAGATTAGTGATGATGATTCCTTGACATGATAGATGATAATTACAACCTAAATCAATGTACCATTTTTAGTCATCGTCATAAGAGCTTCTATACCCATGTCTCATTCCAAGTAATGTGTCATTGCTTCCATCACTTCAGGTGCTTCTATGCACAACAAGAAGCATGTAGTGAGACCTTGTATGTTTAGTGCTTTGGTTAAAACCTGCACCCTATATTGCCTACCACTCTCAATTCAAAGATCAAATGGATGTCTAGATTTAAACGCTCCAACTGCACAACAAGAGCTTCCCAATAAATTTTTAACTAGTTCTAGGAAACTATATGGAATAAAACACACTGTTAGTCCACATACATATGTTGAAAAATGGGACTTCACTTTGGACTTGACCTCATAGAACATAGAACCATTGATGGAGATATTTGAGATAGAGAAGTAATGAAATATACTCTTTCCAATGAGTGTTTAAATGTAATAATTGGCTACATATAGAGTGAGATATGAAGCTCACAATATAGTTGTGTATAAAGTGATGGGTGACTAGAAATAGTTTGTGAGAAGACAAACACAAAATGACTACAAAAAACCAAATTTGACCTACTAGGGGGATTTGATTCTTCTTCCTCTTGTTCCTTTAAGCCATCTCTTATATCTCTCTCTATATGTGTCTCTCTCTATCTCTCTAGATCGTCTCTCTCCCCTTGAAAGAATGTGCTCCCACTTCATTTGTGTAGGCAATCGAGCATGTAAGGAAGTTTGTGCCTTCTTCTTAACTTACCACCTTCATTTAATTTCCCACTACACGCCACTGACTACAACGAAGATATTGCACCATGATTTTTTACTAGATTCCTTCATCCTTAGACTTATAATTAACTTTACCTTTTGTAAATATATCAAAGCATAAATAATGTGACAATAATTTTGTACATATTTCTTCAGCACACGTGGTGGGAGAAAGTGCTAGTTCTTCATTGTTCATCTATTTTTGTGGTTTGGGTATGGCTATAAGAGGCATGTTTGTAAATATGATAAATCATGACATTTGAGTTTGATATTTGATTGTCAGGAAGATGGCCATGACTCATGTTTCCCTTTAATATGCTTAAATGGTTGTGTGGGATTTTCCCTCTATGCATTCCTTGATTTCCTTGTGTGTGCATGTGATGCCAAGTAGTGGCTTGTGATGCATAAGATGGTATGCTCCATGTGGACTTTAGGTATAAATGATGATATGAGGAGGTGTTAATACTAAGTTTGAGAATACGTTCCTAGAATCTAATATGGATGTGACATATGGTGAGGCTCCGATTGGAGTCTTGTCGAAAATCTAGGAGGAATACTTAAGCATGGTCTATGAGTGGATTGAGGATGAGCTCTCGGTGATGGGAAAATAATTTGATGTGAAAGGTGATATGATGACATAGAATATTGACTTGGAGGATGGTGGAAGTGCCAATCCATGTACTCTTCAAAGGATTGAAAAACAATTACCCATTTATACCTATTTGGCATTATCTCAACAATCTCTTCCATGGAGTAAGGTGATGATGCCATACTTCAGGTTGGATTTTTCAAGATTGATTGTGAGCCCTATGTTATCTTCAATACTAGTGCATTTTTTAATGTGATCCAGTGTTGGGATATATTTCATGCAAAAAAATGATTATTTGTATTTTTTAATTTGTTAAGTTGTCTAAGAAATGTTCCACTAGATTTTCATTTAAAGGAAGCTTATTTATTCTATGTTGAACCTTTGAATCTTATGCCCAATTCTCCTGCCAATTCACTAGGCGTTTATGTAAAGCTCAATATCTCATCAATAGTTTCATATCTTACACCTATTTGTGAAAATTCATCATTTCATGCTTGTAAGACGTCATCAATGCTTTGGATTCCAATTATGTTTAACACCTGGAACCATGCCAATGTTTATCCTCTCAATCTAAGACCAAATGCATGGAACTACATGAACACTTTTTTCCTAAATCTCTAATCACTTGGAGAAACTCAACCTCATGATTTTGAAGATCAATATATCTATCATATGTATTTCTCATTCAATTCAGAACCTGTGAATGTTCGATACATGCTTTTAGTTTTATTTATTGGATTTGATGAGTAGATTATGGATTCTTGAGTATATTTATAGACATTGCTAGAGTTTCAAATATTTTTGGCACCTTGTTTTCAAAGAGTGGATTTACCTCATATGAGTAGCCATCATGATAAATTACAGGAAAGGAATGTACCCTCTGTTGATATATTTTGGTAGTGATGTGTGTGAACACACTAGCACCATCGGGGCACTTTTTTGCCGCTTTAGGAGTTTTTTTTCGTTGGCTTCTATATTTTCCTATAACCCTAATGGTACTTATCTTCGTACATTCTCTTGGTAATATACTCAGTATTGTGTGTTCTGCTCCAAGCTTCTTCTTCTTCCTCGTGTTGTTTGCATGCTTCCACAGAACTCAAAATCCAACAATTGGTATCAGAGCAGGTCGTTGCTTCATCTAGGGTTCATTGACACCTCTCTGGTCATAGGCTCAGAGTCACACAAAAATTAATGAGCATACTTAGGTCAATTAGAAGTTCAAAATAGCTTCATTTTGTGGTGTCAAAATCATGATCTGAGCTCACTTCAGCCTCCAAATGCACTATCATAGTGCCTATGTAGGAAATTTTGTCTTTTTGTTCCAAAGATATATATAGATTTGGGTTCACCAGTATAAGCACTTCAAAGCCTACTACAAATTTAGCAGAACTCAACGGGGTAGTTTTGTTCAAAAGTTTTGAGATATGATCAATTTTATGCATCAGGGTATTTTAGTCAGTGGTCATGGCTAAAATAGTGATGTATTTAGTATGTTGGCTGTTGAGGATAAGTTGGATGGTACCAATTACCCATTATGGGCTTATATGATTCCTCATGTATTGGTTGCAAAAGGACTGTGGAATATTGTGCATGGCGTTGAAAACCATCTTATTACACCTACAAACACAACTGCTGAAGGTGATGCAGATGGCATTGAAGATGGTGATAATCTTCAGGTTCATACTCCTACTAGGATTCGTGTTGCACCTATGTCAGGGCAACTTTGTTGGGATAGTAGAGATGCTCAAGCACATGCATTGATAGCCTTGTCTGTCAAACATGCCATTATTTCTCACATTTTCTCTTGCAAAATAGCAAAGGATGCTTGGGAAACACTTACCACTTTATACTAGACAAGAAATGAAGCTCATGTTGCTTATCTCTGAAAACAATTGGAGTGTGAGCACATGAATGGAGATTTTATGGAGATTTTTTTGACAAAGATCAAAGATTTGAAGGAGCAGTTGATTTTTCTTGATGGTCTTGCCTGGCAGTTCACTTATGTAGATTGTTCTGAATCATCTTCCAGATTCATATCAGAGTCTTGCTTCTACTCTTCGATTGATGATGAAAGGAAATCCAAGTGCCTTAAAAATTGAGGAGTTAGTCTATGTTCTGTTGCAAGAAGGTCAGTCTAGGTAGAACATGTCCATTATGTGTGTTGAAGATCAAGCTTTCCCGGCTAGTCAGAAGGGCAAAGGTAAATGCAACTCATCTACTAGTAAGCTGAAATCTGCTAATTCTACACAATCAAAGAAGCATGAAAAAAGATGCGAAGAAAACAAAAAACCAAAAATTATTTTTCTAATATTGTAAAGAAAATGATCATGTCATAAAGAGTTTTCCAAAACTGGCTTCAAAAGAGGAAAAGAAGAAAGAGGCTAGAATGGTTGTTGCAGAGGCCTCTACACCCAAAACAAAGTCTGCTAATCTTGTGCAAGGCATTTACTATTGTTTGTTCTTATGACCAATCTTTGCATGAACAATGTATGTCTACAATAGACTCTGATATTTGGTACTTTGATAATGGGGCACCCAAAGGTATTACCTCACAACACAGTTTCTTCGCTTCACTTGATCCTACCCCTATAGAGAATACTATCACATGTGCCAACAACTCCTCTTATCCTATCATGGGAGTTGATAAGATGATTATGAATACTGATTATGGTAGTTCTTTTACACTATTAAATGCTTTATTTAAGTTAGGGATCAAGAAAAATTTGTTATCAGTTTCAACATTAACCAAGGTTGGCTTGGTTGTGAACTTTGTTGATGAGAGATGCACAGTTCATGATCTGTCAAATAGGGATGTCATTATTGCATCTGGAATTTCATGTGGTGGGCTTTATAATCTCATAGACTACAAAAAATCTATGAATGATTCAGCATGTGCAGTACATGATTCTCAGGCTATGTCAGATGCAAAGCTTTGGCATGGACGCTTTGTTCATCTAAATTTTTCTAGTTTGTTATGCCTGCAAAAATATGAAATGATGTCCTCTCTACCCAAACTTGAAGCACTTGGTAAACATGTTTGTGAAGGCTATATTTTGGGCAAAATGCAGTGTTCCTTGTTCCCAAAAGATGGTTCAGTTTGAGCTACTCAAAATGTGCAGCTTGTTCACAATGATGTGTGTGGTTCTATGCAGACACCCTCCTTTGGGGATTATGTTTACTTCATGAATTTCATTGATGATTTTGTTAGGCATGCATGGGTGTATCCATTGAAAGCAAAGTTTGAAGTGTTTTTGTGCCTCAAACAGTTTTTGGTTTTGGCTAAAAATCTATGAGCATGTAAAATGGGCACCTGCCATTCTCATCAAGGGGGGGAATATATGTCTTCTTATTTTAATGCATTTCTAGCTAAACATGGGCTAAAACACAGTGTATAGTGCCATATAGACCTCAAGAGAATGGAGTTGCTGAAAGGAAGAATAGGTCACGCATGGAGATGGCGAGGTGTATGGTCAAGAGTCACGCTTTACCACATAGTTTTTTGGCTTGAGGCTATTATGTGTGCAACTTATGTACAGAATAGGTATCCCACTAAAGCATTGCAGTCTGGCTTTACCACATAGTTTCTGGCTTGAGGTTGTTATGTGTGCAACATATGTACTTAATAGGTGTCCCAGTAACATATGTCTCTTAGATGAGTAGATCTATATATAGACTAGCCCATAATCCCAATAGTCTATTTATATTTCTATATTCCACACTTAAAAATACACTCTATGATGTGCTTCCAAGTTGTTCTTCTCCCTTGTGCTATTCTGACACTAATACTCCCCAACCCAACATAAACACCTTACTTACATCATGGGAAACATCTATTTACAAAATGAAGGATTATCGATGCCTTTCATATGAGAGAAGTCTTAGATAGTGTGACACAATATAAGGATCATGGATGATTATTGTTGAAGAATCACTCACAAATTTGACATACAGACGAAGAAAGACAAAGAGAAGCAGAAACAAAGTCAGTCAGAAAATTAAGCCTTAGTGAAAGGACAAATTCACGACTGTAATATAGTTCATAGAAACTTCCAGAAATACGATTTTTGAATCTCGGAACAAAATGTATATATATATGAGGTAGAAGATCATAATAGATGATGAGAATAGAAGAGAGAGCGCATAGAACCGGAATAGAATAACACATATAGAAACTGAGGCTGGTGATATAGAAGACACCAAAGATTGTGTATGTAGAGATGAATAATAGAACCTGAAGTGTTGGGTATTCATCTAAGAGAGATGGTAAGGAATAACTACTCAGAATAGGAGAGTTTTCCATAGCTATGAGCAAAGTGACGCCAAGCTATTTTGTACACATCTTCTCTAATAGAAAACACATGTTCATGTGGAAGTTTGAGTGCATTCTTCGTATGTGAAGAAATCTGAGTAATTTCATGTTACTGTGAAAGTTAGTTAACACTTACAGTTTTCTTAGTAAACATTTTCCGGTACATCTACAAGTTAGATCTCGTAACATTGTGTAAAGTTTTTCATGAGAGATAGCTCATCTTGAAGCCAGTAGTCTCAACTACAAACTGACCAAAGAATTTTGTGAAACGGGACTTTTACACATGGTATAGTGTCTAACTGTAAAAGGCATCTTGAACTGGTGAAGTTTTTCCTTAAACTTCAAAAAGAGTTCATTTACTGAAGGAAGCTCAGGTATTACTTCCTTACTTCATCAACAATCATTTGAAGTAACTACAAACAAAATTGCAGTTGATTCCGGTAAGATTACAGTGACATTTTGGTAACAGTCCGGTGAAGTTCCGGTGACATTTCGGTGAGTTCAAAAATACAGTTGTAAAGTTTTTCAGTTTCAAAAAGCTTGCTAAGCTACTGATGATTATAGAGGTGTTCTAATATCACTCTAGCTTAGTTCTTGTGGCATGGTGAATTCCGTAGTTGAGCTTTAGCTAGTTAAGCTCACTCGCTGCATCAACAAGTAATACAAGAGCTCAACAGTTGATGGTGGTTCGTTAGAGCTCAGCAAGTGGCAATTTTCTGCAATCTTGTTAGTAAACAAGCTTTTGCCATGAAATCAACAGTGGTATCAGAGCAAAAAGGTTCTGAAGAGCAGAAAAGGTTTCTCAGAAGTAGAATAGAAAGTAAAGATACAAGAGAATTTGAAGAACTTTCACAAGAAAGGTGAAAGCTGAAGTGATCAACAACAAACGGTGTAAAGAAATGTTCCAAAGTAATTCTCAAGGGTAAAGGTTTGTAAAAGGTAAAACCTTTTAACATTACACTCACCAAAAGTAACAAAAACAAGAAGATTATGGAAGATCATATCTCTATTGACAAATTGGATAGAGATAATTATCCCGCATGGGTAATGCGCATGGAAGCCTTACTTATGAGTAAGGACTTAGATATATGTGGCAGGAGAAGAAAAGAAGCCGACTTTTGAAGACGACAGTCAACCAAAGAAAGAAGAGTTAGAAGCCTTGAAGCTATGGTAGAAGAAAGATGCAACGACAAGAGCTTATATCTACAATACCATTACAGATCATCTACTACCGCACATTACAGGTCTGGAGAAAGCGGAAGACATATGGAGTGCATTAGAAGATCATTTCCAAAATACGACAAAAGCTAGGAAGGCTAGCTTATGGTCAAAGTTTACAACTTCAAGAAAAAGCAAAGTCAAAGCATTAGTGATTATGTCACTAAGATGAAAGACTTGGCGGATAGTCTTGGATCTATTGATGAAGATATCAAAGATCACAGGTTGATAGCACAAGTGCTTGTAGGAGTGAGAGGAGGTGAAAGGTGGAAACCTTTCGTACTCTCAACTCAACTTTCTTTAAATCATTTTGTACAAGATTTAAATCAGTTGCTTGGACTAATGTTAACGTTTGAGCAAGATTTAAAGACAGACGGAGATAAAGGACATAGTTATGCTATGTACGCAAAGAATAAGAAGAAAGGTGATAAAGGTAAAGAAAAAGATGAAGAAGAAATGTCTACTCAAGAAAATTTTGCAAGAGGAAGAGGTAATGCCAGAAGTAAAAGTAGAGGTAAAGGAAGAGGTAATCATACTAACAACAAGAAGTCTTGTTGAATTTGTGGATTAAGCAATCATTTGGCTCATGATTGCTAGCATAATTCTCAAGGATCAAGTCAGAATCAGAACAATAACAGTAGAGGCAGAAGCGGAAGATATCAAAGAGGAAGACAAAGCCAAAGAGGCAGATATGGTAGAGGTGGAGCAAGAAGTTGGGGACAGAATCAGTCTCACAACACTACCTACTACAACTATGCAAATGATACACAGAATGACAGTCATACAAGGTTGATGATGAACTCGATAAGTATATCAGAGAACGAAGACCTCAAGGTATTCTATATTGACTCTGGTTGTTCAAATCATTTGTCAGGAAATATAGAATTGTTATCAGAACTCGAAGGAGGTATTTCAAATCATACAGTACAGACAGGTGATAACACAAAACATAATGTAAGGTCAATTGGAAAAGTAAAGTGTAAAAATGGAGCTGACCTACTAACAAATGTTTTGTATGTTCCAACAATCCCGAAGAATCTGATTAGTGTGGGACAGATAGTAGAAAAAGGTTTTCAAGTCAGGTTTACAAATGAAGGAGTATTTGTTGAAGATCCAGAGAATGGATACAATCAGATTGTCCATGGTAAAAAGGAAGGTAGACTTTTTACTCTTAAAGTACAAGGGAATGTTGGTCAAGCCTTGATCACACATGGTGATGAAGTATTCACAGAGTTAGACCTCTGGCATAAGAGGTTAGGACATTTTAATGAAACAGGAATCAAAACTATGGTGGAAAAACAATCCGTGAGAGGATTACCAAATATGAAGAATCAACATATGATTCACAAGTGTGAAGCTTGTCAGATGGGAAAAGCCCACAGGTTACCATTTCAGAAGAAAGGGTATAAACACGATGATGTGTTAGAACTCATACATACAGATGTATGCGGACCAACAAAAGAAGGATCTATCAGTGGCTCAAGGTATTATGTTCTTTTTATTGATGATGCAACAAGATGGATAACTCTTTATGTTTTGAAAGAGCAGTTAGAAGTATTTGAAGCTTTCAGGCATTTTCATGCATATGCTGAAAGAATTATAGGACAGAGACTCAAAAGACTAAGGTCTAATGGAGGAAGAGAATATTTTTTTGAGAGTTCAATGATTATCTATGGAATGCAGGTATCAAAAGAGAAATAACTTGCAGGTATACACCGCAACAAAATGGAGTAGCAGAAAGAAGAAACCGAACTCTAGTTGAGTTTGCAAGAGCAATGCTAAAGGAGAAGAATTGTCCAAATTATCTTTGGGTTGAGGCTGTAAATATAGCTACATATCTGGTAAATAGATTACCATGTACAACTTTAAATGGGATGACCCCTTATGAAGCTTGGTGGGACAAGAAACCAACACTTGACCATTGTAAAGCATTTGGATCAATTTCTTATGCTTATGTACCATCACAACTGAGACATAAGCTTGAACCAAAAGCTAAAAAATATGTGTTCATCGGATATGATGAAAAGCAGATGGGTTATAGGTTATGGAGCCCTCTAACCAAACAGTTTACTGTTTCTAGAGATGTGAAATTTGATGAAGGAAAGAGTTGGTATACAGATAAAGAGCATAGTGTTGAAACACTTGAAGAAGAGATAAGAAGGAAAGAAAAAGGAAAATCACATATGCAGGTGAATGGAGATGAAGATCATATGCAGGCAAGTACGTCCAAGATCGGATCAGGTATGAGAAACGAAGATGAACCAAGATTTGATGAAGACGTGTATTCAGATACACATGAAGAATATGAGCTAAGAAGGCCAAACAGAGTAAGGAAACAACCAACAAGGTATTCCTATGACACTTCTTATTTGACTTAGAAAAACTATGCTTACTTAGTAAAGGAAGATGAAGAACCTCATAATTATGGTGAAGCAAAAGGTAAGAAACAATGGGAAGAAGCAATGAAGGAGGAGTTCAATGCTCTTGAAGAGAACAAGACTTGGGAGCTTGTTCCAAAACCAAATGGTAAGAAAATGATTGGAAATAAATGGGTTTACAAAGTTAAGAAACTTGCAGATGGAAGGATAGCCAGATACAAAGATAGACTGGTGGTCAAAGGCTATGCTCAGATGCATGGTATAGATTACGATGAGACGTTTAGTCCGGTGGCAAAGATGTCAATCATAAGGACATTGATTGCTATAGCAGCATCAAAAGGATGGAAGCTAAGTCAGCTGGATATAAAGAATGCATTTTTAAATGGATATATATCAGATGAGGTTTACATGGAACAACCTGAAGGGTTTGTAAGTTCCAGTTACCCAGATCATGTTTGCAGATTAAGAAGAGCTCTCTATGGATTGAAGCAAGCTCCAAGAGCTTGGAATTACAGACTTGTGAAGTATCTCAATGATCTTGGATACCAAAGCTCAAAGGCTGATGCAAGTCTACTCATTAAGAGAATAGATGAAGGTATGATCTACATTTGTATTTATGTAGATGACATTATAATCACAGATACCTCAGATGAAGGAATCAAAGAGGTAAAGAGATTGCTTGAAAAACAATTCAAGATCAGTGATCTAGGAAAGTTATCATACTTTCTTGGAATGGAAATCACATATACAAATCATGGTGTATATGTTTCGCAAGAAAGGTATCTCCTAAACTTACTGAAGAAGTTTAACATGGAGAATTGCAGAGAAGCTTCAACACCGCTTGAAGTAAATCATAAACTTAGCAAATATGGTGGTGCAGAGTTTAAAGATATGAGGAAGTATCAGTCGTTAGTGGGAAGCTTAATTTATGCTACACTAACAAGATGGGATCTCACCAAATATGGTGGTTCAGAGTTTTAAAGATATGAGGAAGTATCAGTCATTAGTGGGAAGCTTATTTTATGCTACACAATTCATGCATTGTCCGAAAGATCAACAATGGCTTGCATGAAAAAGAGTTCTTAGATATATCAAAAGAACTATAAAAGAAGGATTATATTATCCTTTTACATTAGATATAAAGCTGAGAGCATACAGTGACTCAGATTGGGCAGGAAGTCAAGATGACAGAAGGTCAACACATGGGTATATGATATACCTAGGAGATAAGCTTGTAAGCTGGTGTTCAAAGAAGCAACACAGAGTGGCTTTATCGTCAACAGAAGCAGAATATAAAGGACTTGTGGAAGCAGCTAAAGAAGTGATATGGATGCAGGCCTTGTTCAAAAGCATGGGTATTGATCAAGGTATACCTATCATACATGGAGATAATATGAGCTCGTTGTATCTTGTAGCAAATCCAGTATTTCATGCAAGAACAAAACACATAGAGATTCAATATCATTTCCTGAGGGAAAAGGTAATGGAAAAAGAGATTGAAATAGTATGCGCATCTACAAAAGATCAGATAGCAGATATTCTGACAAAGAGCTTAGATGGAGTAAAGACAAGCAGATTCAAAGAAACAGGTATAAAAGGAAAGAAGAATATATGAAAGATCAGAGAATGAAAATTAGTGGTTGAGGGGGAGCTGTTGAAGAATCACTCACAAGTCCTTAAACTTTAGAAAGAGTTCATTTACTGAAGGAAGCTCAGGTATTACTTCCTTACTTCATCAAAAATCATTTGAAGTAACTACAAACAAAATTGCAGTTGATTCCGGTAAGATTCTGATAAGATTAGGGTGATATTTCGGTAACAGTCCGATGCAGTTCTGGTGACATTTTGGTGAGTTCAAAAATACAGTTGTAAAGTTTTTCAGTTTCAGAAAGCTTGCTAAGCTACTGATGATTATAGAGGTGTTCTAATATCACTCTAGCTTAGTTCTTGTGGCGTGGTGAATTCCGCAGTTGAGCTTTAGCTAGTTAAGCTCACTCGTTGTGTCAACAAGTAGTACAAGAGCTCAACAGTTGATGGTGGTTGTTAGAGCTCAACAAGTGGCAATTTTCCACAGTCTTGTTAGTAAACAAGCTTTTGCCACGAAATCAACAATTATAATATGAAAAAAGTATAATATAATGTGACACAACTAATGATTCAGAGGGCTTCCACATAAAATTTATGTACCACTTCACAACATGGTGTCTTATCAAAGAAATGAAAGAGTATGCACTAACATTGTAACTAATTCAATATGTTTACAATATCACGAGCCTTCTATGTGTAGAAGAAAAATCCTAAGAAGAATCACTGGGATCATTAAGGAAAAGATCAATCCTGCATGGGCCTTGTAAGGATCTCTAATTTTTGGGAATTAAACCTGATCCTATTCTTGTTTAAGGGGATAAAGTGTATTTAATAAGGCACATTTTAGTAGGCTAGAGTAGGCTTTTTCTTAATCCTTACTAGGCTCTTCTATATCTTCCTCTAGATAGAGAGAAAGAGAATCAACTTTTCACATCATCAAAATCGTGCATGTATTTGAATTAAAAAGTTGTTGGATTTTGAGGTCTACAAAGCATGTGAACAACACAAGGAAGAAGAAGAAGCTTGGAACACAACTCATAGTACAAAATGTATTACCAAGAGAATGTACAAAGATAAGTGACCCATTAGGGTTATAGGCGTATATACGAGCTGGGGAAAAAATCTCCTAAAGAGTGAAAAAAGTACCTTGGTGGTCCTAGTGTGTTCACACAGATCACTACCTAAATAAATCAACAAATCCCCCCTAGGAGTGATTTAGTGAATAAAGAGCTTGCATTCATGTATAAGGAAGTGCCAAGCTATGTGGAATCAATCCACAAAAGGAAGTAAGCTCAAAGCTTTGTGGAAAGCTTCAAACTTCTCCCTAGGCAGAGCCTTTGTGAAAAGGTTTGCAATAATCTCTTGTGTGGGCACATATGCCAAACTGATCTCTCTAGCAGAGAACCTCTCCCTGACATAATGATAATGCACCTCAATGTGCTTAGTGTGAGAATGGAACACATGGTTCCTCGCAATTGCCAATGTGCTCTGATTGTCAATGAAGATGGTGGCATAAAACTAATCGACACCCAAATCAGACATAAGGCATCTAAGCCACACACACTCAACAGTCACTGTGAAAGCTACCCTATACTCAGCCTCACAACTAGAAGTGGCCACAATAGGCTGCTTCTTGGTCAACCAAGATATGCATGAGCTACCAAGCATGAAGCAATTTCCACTACTGGATACACGAGTGCCATAACTACTGAGAGTCAGAAAAGCATGTGAAGAAACTACACAATGAGGTAATATGTTTGGTTGCTCCATCATCAAAGAACAAACATCTGAGCCTACTATAGACATACACTGTTCATGAGAAGATGGGTCATAACTGCAAACAATAGTAAATGTGCATTCTTCATTCTAAATAAGATTAGAAAACTCTGTTTTGGGTGTAGAGGATCTGCAATAACTATTCCACCCTCTTTCTTCTTTGCCTCTTTTGTAGCCAGTTTTGGATAGCTCTTTATGACATGATCATTTGCGTTACAGTATTTGCAAAAAAATTTCTCCTGTTTTCTTCTTGTCTCTGATCTGCAACACACATAATGGACCTGTTCTCCCTAGATTTATATTCTTGCCATAGAATAAAGATAAACTCTTCAAATGTTAAGGCATTTGGATTGCCCTTCATCATCAATCAAAGAGTAGAAGCAAAACTCTGATATGAATCTAGAAGACCATTCAGAATAGTCTGCACGAGTGAATTGTCATGCAAAACTTCATCAGTAGAAATCAAGTGCTCTTTCAAATCTTTGATCTTTGTCAAAAACATTTCCATGGAATCTCCTTCATTCATGTGCTCACTCTCCAACTCTTCTTGGAGGTAAGCAACATGAGCCTCATTCCCTACCTGGTATAAAGTGATAAGTATATCCCAAGCATCCTTTCCTGTTTTGCATGAGCAAATGTGAGGAATAATGACACCTTTGACAAACAAGGCTATCAATGCATGTGCCTGAGCATCTCTACCATCCCAATGAAGTTTCTCTACAGTAGGTGTAGTAGGAATTGCAACACAAATAAGAACTTAAAGAATATCACCATCCTCAATGCCTTCTACATCATCTTCAATAACTGTATTTGTAGGTGTAATAGGAAGTTTTTCAACACCCTACAAAATATTCCACAGTCCTTTAGCAAATCCTCAATAGCCAACATATGGAATATATCACTGCTTTAGCCATGGCCATTGACTAAAATACCTATTGAGTTCTACTAAACTTCTAGTAGACTTTGAGGATCTTATAATGGCAAACCGAAACCTGTATATATCTTTGGCAAAAAAAGAAGAAATTGCCTACATAGGTGCTATGATAGTGCATTTGAAGGCCAAAATGAGCTTAGATCACAATTTGGAGACCACACAACAAAGTTGTTTTGAACTCCTAATCAACTTGAATATGCTCACCAATTTTTGTGTGACTTTGAGACTGATGAGAGGGGTTTCAATGATACCCTAGATGAAGTGATGACCTACTCTGATACCAATTGTTGGAGTTTGAGGTGTGCAAAAGAGCGTGAACAACACAACGAAGAAGTAGAAGCTTGGAGCACAACATGCAATACCGAATGCATTACCAAGAGAATGTAAAGATAAGTGACCTATTAGGGTTATAGGCGTATATACAAGCTGAGGGAAAAAACCTCCTAAAGAGGATGCCTCATTTTTAAAGTATATTTACTTACAAGGGCCCATTTTTTTTAATTTATTGTTTAAGTTTCTTTTAAAAAATTAGATTTTTCAAAAGCACTCCAAAATTAAAGTACCACATCATTAAATCCATAAGCATGCTTCCCCCAAAAAATATTGTTTTCAAATTTCATCATTTTCAGCCATACATAGTGGAAAAACACACTTTGACCTATAACCCACTCGGGCTAAGGTGGCTTGGTAGGTCCTCATCCTTGCCGTGGAGGGGGGAGGCTTGGCAATCATTAACCTTGCCTATCAAAGTAGAGCCCTACTAGGCACATTCATTGTGCATAGTCTCCTCTCTGCTCTAGAGCCCTCAAAGGATTTCCTTCAGCAGAGATTGGGGATTTTTGATCCTGCCACTAAAGGGCCTACCAGCCTGAGATCAAATGGATCTTCTCTGAGATGAGGTGTATAGGTTTCTCGCATCGCAACGAGGATCACTTTGCTTGTAGTATCTTGAGATCTTGGGAGCTATTTTGTCTCGTTTTGGTTCAACTCACTCCCTCTTGCATTGAGGAGCAGCTTTGCTAGCCTATTACTTCGAACCCCTCATCCATTTGGAGAAAGGGTTCATGGTTGGTTCCCATCCCCACTTGTCCTAGGGGTAGTTTGACAAAGGCCCTAGGTGCAACGTGGTAGATTGGTTGAGTTTCGAGTGCCTTCAAGTGATGGACTAGAAGGATTATTGCATAGTAATGTGTGGTGGCTCTCAAATGATATGTGATGCTAAGGCTGCAATCCCAAGGGACTAAGGATCCAAACTAATCTTCAGCCACATGTGTCTTGGCTTGGAGCCTTTAATTGGATTGAGGTCTTGATTGTGCCCATTGCATATGTGTGGAGGAGGGTATCTTCTTCAAGTAAGCATGAGATTGGTAGCACATTTATCTTGGTTCAGGATGGACGGATTGGCACCACTCAAGGCCTTTAACATCTTGCCCTAGAATAGTGAGGGTGACCCCTATTGGGAGCTGATCAATAATCTCATCCTTTGGTTCATTTGGTAGGTGAGATGTCGACGCATCTTTGAATGGCGCACGATCCCTCTGTTCGAGAATATACGGGATCTTTGGTTGAAGGTCATTCACACACTATGTGGGTAGTTGCACGCACTTCAGGAGGATTCTAATGTCACTTCCCATAAGTGATAGGCCTTCCTCCATCTTTGGAAGAATGGCCCTTTCTTCACCACTCAGGGTGACACTATCCATTAGAGCTACCGGCCACTTGCCTCGCTCTTTTTCCCTCCCCACATTGCCCTCCCAAAGAGTTAGGGTTTTTTGAGGTTTTGTAGCCATCTGGGGTGTTAGTCTCCTTGTATCTTTCATTTCTCCCCAGTGGGGATCACAACCTATTATGTGTTTTCTTTTTCTTACTAATGGAAGGATCTTTTTTTGCAAAAAAAAGGATATTTGCTTGACAATGATGATGTTGATTCTCCTACTAATAATGCTAATATTTCTTGTACACATAAAAAACATGACGTTTATCCATTACAAGATGAGTTTTCTCAAAATCCTCTACCTCTTGGTTTAGAGACTCAGACAGTTGGAGATTATCAATTGCAAACTCATGATAGTCCTCTAGTACAAACATATGATAGAAGAAGATATGGAGGATGGCATAGAGGACCACTTCCTTTAGATGGAGAGGTTTTTAACTTTTGGGGTAATTGCTATATGGTTGCTCCCTTGACTATCACTGTATATACACATACACATACACATACACATATACACATATGACATAAACTTGTTTGTCTTTCTATATCTATGAAGTGATCAATGAACCAAGAGTAAAAATAAAGGTCTCCCAAATTTAAATGAAAATTTCTCTTCAAGCATTGATTCTTAGTGAAAGAATTTCATACTCACAAAATAGCTTTACCAGAAGGTCTGCTAATGCAGTTTCTACTATGTATTCTTGAGGTAAAGATACTAAGAGTTTCGAATCTGGAGTCACATCCACATGTCTTGCATGAAGACATGAACCATTTCTCCATGTTAGTAGCTATGAAAGCAAGGCCAAAGTGATACAAGCTAAGGTGAGCACAAGAACCTGCATCAAATGAATACTTTCTCTATGCCCATCTTGTAGATGAAAATGCGGGGAAAACCAACATGAGTTTACATTCTCTAGAATAAAAAACATCAACCAATTTGACAACTGATTCGTTTTAACCTTCAATAGGTACAACATACTTGAAGTACACAAGATAGTCAATAATCGTACAAGCATATCATTATTGATCCTTGAAGAACCTAAAAGGAAGGAAAAGTACCTAACATAATAGAGCCTAAAAAAATGAAAGGAACTTATAAGAAGAGAAACCTCTTTGGTTCTTTGGCATTAGATAATTTTCCATCTTTGATTTGGAAACCTTTAGAATCTTCCAGATAAATTTGCTTCTCTCATTTTACAGATGAGCTAATACTTGCCTTGCTAACTACTTCATGAACTTTGCAGACAAAGTCTTGAACGTTAAGCTTCTTGTCAAGCTTCTAATGAAGCATTATGTTGTCGCTGTCGCACAACAACATGTTAAAATCAAATTCACACTTTGCCTTCACCCCATAGGGTGCATCATTGGACATGGGGATTGAGAGCAGGGACCTCCCATTGAGCTCTTAAGGGAGGTGCAGACAATTCTAGAAATTTTCCATCACTTAGTGCTCTTTTCTGCTTGCCCCTGACACAGGGTTCCATGCAAGAGGAGGATCTAGTCATGGATGGAGGAATGTGTGTGGAATGCTTTGGAAAGACACAAAAAATACTAGATACAAAGTATGATGACTCTATTAAAAGTGATTTATTAGCCCAAACAAAGAAGTTTGAGGACTCTATTACAAGCCATTTAGTGGCCTAGATAGAAAAGCAATACCCTACATGCCTTAGTAACCAAAAAGAAAATCAGAAATGAAATGAAAAAATTTACTGTTGTCACATCTACTTGCTGAATGCAACAATATATTGAAAAACAAAAAGACATCTCACATGACCACATTGGCCATACCACAACAACTTCGACTTACACATTTACAAAATATGAACATAATTCCAAATTCGAGTTGACATGTATTGAAGTCTATGGACTTTAGATGTTTCACTAACAGATTACAAAATCCAAGATGTCAAACATGGATTATAGAGATGGAGATGAAATTCAGAAGCTTGCAAGTTAAAAAATTAGACAAAATTAATCAACAATTTCAAATATACATACACATATACATACATACACACATAATCACACATACATATATACATGCACATATACATCGATACACACATACACACACATACACATACATACACATACACACATACACATTGTATATACACATATACACACATACACATACACATACACACACACATACATACATACATACATACATACATACATACACACACATACACACATGTGTGTGTATGTATGTATGTATGTGCCTATATATATATATATATATATATATATATATATATATATATATATATATATATATATATATATATATATATATATATATATATATATATATATATACATACATATACATACATAAACACACACATATATATATACATGCACATACACATATATACACTCACATACATACATACATACATGCACAGACACATATACACACATACATACACACACATAGACATATACATACATAATATACACATATAGATAAACACATACACATACTAATACACACGTACACATACACATACACACATACACATACACATACACATACACACATACACATACACAACACACTCATATATACACATAAACATATAAACACATACACTCACATACACACATACATACCTACATACACATATGCACACATAGATACATACACATACACACACACATATTTATTTATTTTCATTTATAATACTTTTTTCATTAACTGGTAGTTTACTATTTGAGACGTTTTTGCCAAGAAACAATATTCTTCCTACATCACATGAAATGAAGAAGATAATAAAAAATCTTTGTGTAGAGTATCATTGTATACATGCATGTCTTAACGATTGTATTTTATATAGAGGTGAATATGTAGATGTTTTCACATGTCCAAAATGTCAATCTCCTTGATATAAGGACAAAGAGGTTAAAATCCCAAAAAAGGTATTATGACATTTTCCATTATCTCCATGAATTAAACATCTATTTCAAAGCTCTAAATTATCAAATATTTTGATATGGGGATTTGATCATAAAACAAATCACGGAGTAATGAGAATTCTAGCAGATAGTGCAACTTTTTAACATATTAATTATACCTAGCCTCATTTTGCACAAGTGCCATGCAATCTAAACTTAGGTGTTGCATTTGACGGGGTTAATCCAATTTCAATGAAATTTAGTAAAAGGTC
Organism: Ceratopteris richardii; assembly: GCA_020310875.1. Taxonomy (NCBI): domain Eukaryota; kingdom Viridiplantae; phylum Streptophyta; class Polypodiopsida; order Polypodiales; family Pteridaceae; genus Ceratopteris; species Ceratopteris richardii. Next base: position 108,394,785 of record CM035414.1, read on the forward strand.
AACATGGCTAGTGGTAGTCATCAATTACAATGTCCCGCTATACCTTATCATTAAAAAAGAACATTTAATTCTTTTAGTTTTAATCCCAAGAAAAATACATGAATGTATATCTTGCTCCTCTCATTGATGATCTCCAAGCGTTATGGAGAGGTATTAATTTCATTGATGTATCGAAAAGCATTAATCAAAGGCACATTATGGTTCTTGGAATTGTGGCTTGCACTATACATGTTTATATATATATATATATATATATATATATATATATATATATATATATATATATATATATATATATATATATATATATATATATATATATATATATATATAGATATATATTACATAATCACCTAAACAAATGCTATATCCTGTGTGTGTGTATGTGTGTTGGAGTTTGAGGTCTATGAAAACATGTGAGTAACACAAGGAAGAATATTGAATGTATTACCAAGAGAATGTACAAACATAAGTGACCCATTAGGGTTATAGGCGAATATGCAATCCAATGGAAAAAAACCTCCTAAAGAGGGAAAAAAGTGCCCCGATGGTCCTAGCGTGTTCACACACATCACTACCTAAATATATGAACAAATCCCCCCTAGGAGTGATGCCATGAACAAGGAGCTGGCACTCATGTATAAGGAATTGCCAAGCTATGTGGAATCAATCCACAAAAGGAAGTAAGCCCAAAGCTTTGTTGAAAGCTTCAAACTTCTCCCTAGGGAGAGCCTTTGTGAAAAGGTCTACAATGTTCTCCTACGTGGGCACATATGACAAACTCATCTCTCTTGCATAGAACCTCTTCCTGATATAATGATAGTGCACCTCAATGTGCTTAGTGTGAGCAAGGAACACACGGTTCCTCACCACTGCCAATGCACTCTGACTGTCAGTGAAGATGGTGGTGGGAAAAGACTAACCAATACCCAAATCAGCCATAAGGCATCTAAGCCACACACACTCAACAATCGCTGTGAAAGCTGCCCTATACTCAGCCTCACAATTGGAAGTGGACACAATAGGCTGCTTTATACATGAGCTACCAAGCATGAAGCAAAAACATGAAACAATCCAAGTAGTCGGGTACCACTCAAGTAGCGAAAGATGTGCTTAACCATCTGCCAATGCTTGAAACTTAGGAAATGCATAAACCTGCTCATTTTTGAGATAGAAAATTGAATATCTAGGCGAGTGCATGTGTAAATCAATCATCTAACCACTTGCTAATAGAGAACAACATCAATGCATCTCCCACATCATGAGGACTCAATCATAAACGTGTCTCCATAGGAGTGGCAATATGTTTGTAGTCTTCAAGGCCAAAATGCTGCAATAATGTGTCAATATATTTTTTCTGACACAAAGCTATTTTGCCATCAACTTGCATAAATTGAATGCCCAAATAATGATGAAAACGCCCCAAATTTGACATCTCAAATGAGGAATGCAAATCAGCCTTAAAATTAGCAATATGCTTCTCATGAGGACTAGTGAGCAGCATGTCATGAACATAGATAACAATGATCAGAAGCACATTATTTGCACATTTAACATAGAAGGTACTTTCAGTTGGATTGTTCTCAAAACCATGTGCAATCAAATAAGCATGTATCTTTTCATACCAAGCACGCGGTGCTTTCTTTAAACTATATAAGGCCTTCTTCAACCTTCAAACTTTGTTTTCATGCCCATTTTGCACAAAGCCATGGGGATGAAAAACATACACTTCTTCATGCAATTCACCATTCAAAAATGCATTTTTAATGCCCAACTGATATACATTCCAACCATGATGAGCTCCAAGTGCACGTATGCTATGAACAATAGTCATTCGGCATGTAGGAGCAAAGTTCTCATCAAAATCATTGCCTCTTTCCTGATCATAACCCTTTGCAACAAGCCTAGCCTTATACTTGTCAAATGTTCCATCAAGCTTACGCTTCAGCTTGTTTAGCCACTTACTACCAATGGCCTTCTTTCCAGGAGGCAAATCACGTAAAGAGTAGGTACCATTTTTCATAATAGCATCATATTCTGATTGCATAGAGCCGTCAATTTTTTTGAATTTTGTGCTTCATCAAACGAAACAGGCTCACTCTCATCATAGAGACTAGAGGCAACCATATCATAGCAATTTGATGCAAAAGAACAACTATGAGATCCTGAATGAGTACAATATGATAGAGGTGCATCTAATTTACTATCATGTAAAGTCTGCACGAGACATTTTTGCATAGTTTTTACCGCATGAATATCAACTCTCTCATCAACACATTAGGGTGAAAAACACCCGAAAAGGGGCTGTTTGCTAATGACGGATTAAGGAAATTGAAAAATAGAGTATTTCCACGTGTACAAGAATATAACATTGTTGTCTCCTTTAACCGTATGAAGAAATTCTTTTTTTAAGACAATATGCTCTAAAAGCACCGCGAAAGTGATGAAGATTCTTGTATTCAGTGTACAATTTTTCAGTTTGATGCAAAAAAAGATATTTTTGCACACCACACAATGCATATTTTTAAAGTTCCAAGAAGGAAATGATTTATGAAGATACGAAATATTTTTGGGTTTACGAAATTCCATGGTCATTCGGCAACAGGGTTTACATGAAATCAAAAGTTTCCACGTGTACAAAGCCTTTTTATCTATAAATACTGGCAAATTTTGTGAATGTCAGTTTCTAGCTTTGAGCATTCTTCTTCTTCTTGATTCTAATGGCTTCTTTTTCTCGTGGTCCTTCCAATCGTGGAACCACATGTGAGATTACAACAAAAGAGAGGATTCTTTGTGGAAACCTCTTTCTGTGAAGTTAAATGAATGAGTAACTATGCTTCCTAGCTGTAGAGGTTCCCATAAAGTCAAGCGCACTAAAAGTAACGACACAAGAAACCATTATGCATAGGCGATTGCCTATGCGTCGGCCCAGGTGATGCTTAGTTTCAAATTGAAGAGATGTTGTTGGTTTGCAAGAGTACATGTGTGCAATGCTAAGGATCTTGTTCTAGAAAATCATCTCCAATTGCCGTTGTACTATAAGTGAAGTTTTACAATGCTTTTCTATCATTTCAATTGTTTTTGTATAACAACATAAATGTTTTTGTATTGCAGATATTTCTCCTTCCAATATTCTAGAGTGGCAACCTTTTGAATGTTTAACAGGAACATCCAGAGTGAATATGCAGAACTTATGTATGCAGACAAATCTGTTCAATTTCTCAATAGCATAGAGTTATTTGCCCATTTTGCAGATTATCAGGTGCCATCAAGGAGGAGCTCTTATGGAAATCTTGTACATCTACCTGCTCCTTGCATCTCTTTATTACATTGGGATGCTCCTCATCATTCAACAGAAGGTGGAAAGGAAAGCTTGGACTCTAGATAGCCTTGGACTCAGAGGAGAGCTGTCAAGAATTTGAGTTAGAAGTATTAATTCATCTAGATTTTCAATCTAGGAAAATAATTGTCACAGCAAATTGGAAACTCACAAATGTAAGGGAACTCCTAGAATACCTTGGTGAGGCATCATCACATTTGAGATTCTCAATTGATGATGCAATAGTAAACATTAGATCAGAGAAAACATTATCTTGCATAACTTGCTTGCCACCCAGGGTGATTAAGTTCCAACCCTTTAGATTGTAACAAGTCTCCTTCTTTAAGAAGCTTTTTTTCAAACTTCCATTGATTTTTCTTTGCAAGATGGTGACTAAGAATATGACTAATTACATCACTTCAATTATGTCTTTTTATGGACTATATTCATATTGGCATTTTTTTGTTTAATTTCAAGGTTTTGATGAGGTTTCTATTGTGCAATGATTATAAAGGAACTTGCATGAGTAAATTCTAGGTGACTCAAGAATATAAACCAAGAAGTTGTTACATAATATATCTTCCCTTTTAGAACATTTTTCCATACTTCCATTGATTTTCCTTTGCAGGATGGTAACTAAGAATGTGACTCATTACATCACTTCAATTATAGGTTTTTATAGACTATATTCTTATTGGCATTTCTTTTGTTTAATTTCAACATTCTGATGAGGTTTCAATGGGGCAATAATGACTATACAGGAACTGCATATGAGTAGATTCTAGATGAACAATACTTTTACTTTTCAATAACTAGTTTCAATTTAAGTATTTGAGTCTATCCAAGGTGCACATTAGACAATCGAAAAGCTTGGATGGTATGACAATGGAAAATCTTGGATGACACGACCGATGCAAGCGATACGGGCCATCCAAATTCTCCGATTGCCTGTATTGCTTGTATCGGTCGTGTCATAAAAACTTCTCTATCCTCTTCACATTTGACTTTGCAAGAAGAATAAAGCAAAAAATACATAGAATATACATTTTGATGATAGGATTCAATTTTTCTTCAGCCATGCAATGAAGTCACTTTTGCTTAGTTCTCAAGAGGATCAATTCAACATTACATTACTCAAGGCATATAAATATAGTTACAATGACCATCTTCGAGACTGGCATAATTACATACAATTCATACAAAAATAAATATTCGAACATATGTTGGTTACACATTAGATTACAATCTTACATTCAAAGAATATAATGTTTCACCCTTCTTTTCTGTCCTTTTTGGAGCCCTCACCTTTGTGCTGCTTGTGGCCCTTTTTGGAGCCCTCACCTCTACTCTTATTCTTTGGCCCATGCTTCAATGGGGAGTGAATAGGAAACCCTTTCTTATTTTCTGTAGACTTCTTTTTATCTGGTGGTGGAGGTGAGTCTGGATCATAAGGGCATATTGCATGTTTCATAATGTTATTTATTGCTCTCTCCCTGATCAAGATGACCCATGCATCTGGATAGTCTGATAAGTTTAACTCAAGATTGTAAAAACCTTCTTTCCAAGAACCTTACTGTATTTGCAATCACTCTCCAGCCACATGAAGTGTTGTCTTTATGTAATGACACATGTATTTGAATGTATCCAAACCTTTTCTCTTCATTCAATTGAGGATTACTGGAAAGTTTTGATCAATATGCATTGAGAAGCTTAGCAAGACTGCAAGGTAAACTTAAATTCAAAATGGATGGCAAGGCTTTAAAATAGAACACAACAAAATGTATGGTAAGTCTTACACTCTGCACTTTCCATGTTGTGATCTTAAACCTCATATTCCATGTGAACTTCTCTATCTTACTATTTGCTCAGAATTTCAAGAAACCAATACTACCATTGCATCCGGATGCCAAAACCCTAAGATTGACTATCTATTTGCATGATTCTGATATCGAGAGGTCTTGATAAGCTTATTTATACATGCATCTAGGACACGACGGATGCAAGTGACTAGGCCCATCCAACAATGTTGGATGGGCCTAATCGCTTGCGTCGGTCGTGTCTGGAAATCAGTACAAAAAGGCTTATCAAGACCTCTCGGTATCAAAATCATGCAAATAAACAATCAATCTTAGGGTTTTGGCACGTTCCAGACGCAATGGTAGCATAATTTTCTCCAAATTCTTAACCAATAATAAAATATAAAAGTTCACATGCAATCTAAGGTTCAAGATGACCTCCTTTGAACACGACCAATTCAAGCGATTAGGGCCATCCAAGCTTCTTTGATGGTCCTAATCGCTTGGATTGGTCGTGTCCAAACAAGTATCATATTCCTAGCTATATGAATGAATGCGATTGATCCAAGCAATTAGGGGCATCTGAATCTTCCCGATGCCCCGAATCGCTTGGATCAGACGTGTACAAGTTTTTGTGATCCATCATATCTCAAAAAAAATGTGGCCTATGGAAAGTTTTGAAAAGCATGTAAAAAACATGAAGGCAATGGCAACTCGGCGCTAGCAAGGAGTTCATAAAAAAAATGAAAAAAAGTGAATAGGGGAGCTTAAATAGGTCTCTAGAAGGAGTTGACCGTCGGTGACACATGGTAGCTTGTGATTGGCCCATGTCATCTAGCCCTTACAAATCCCAACATACATTGCAACAGGGCATCATTTGAGTGGGCCACATCATCTAGCCGTTCCCAACGTTCTTTTGCCACGTGGCACTCGCTTATTGGTCCACATCATGTGACCATTACCCGATCCTCCTTGACTATAAATACAAGTCCCCTTCACCATTTGACATTTTTTACCTTCATAGTTATTTCGCTTGCATCAATCATGTTCTCCACTAGGACACATACTTGTGCTTCATACTTGATATGATCGATACAAGCGATTACATGCATTTGACCGGACTTTGACTAGCTTATTTCGCTTGCATCAGTCGTGTTTTCCACTAGGACACACTAGAATAACTAGAGCTAAGATGGAGGAAAAGGATAACTAGAAAGTGCAAAAGGATAACTAGAAAAGTGCAAAAGGATATCCCCTTTGCCAGAAAAGCTAGATTTATGCCCAAAGCATGAAAGGGATTGCTCTTTTGCTCCCCTTGAACATTGCCTTCTTAATATGGCTTGATCACATGTGAAATGAAAAGGAGGAAGAATATGTTCATGGTGAAGAGATAGAGCATTGGTCATGTCCTATATTCATTTATATACTTGGGTTCTTTGGTTTTCTTCTTATGCAATCTCATCATTCATAGATGTTTACCAAAGAAATGGGAAAATTAGCCTCTATTTCTCTTGATTTTAAGTCATGCCCTAGTTTCATTGCATTATTTAAGATATTTTTTTTTCTCCCTATGCAAGATCCTTAATGTCTTAGACAAAAAGGAAATCATCTTAAACCTCATATTCCATGTGAAATTCTCTATCTTACTATTTGCTTAGAATTTCAAGAAACTAATACTACCATTGCATCCGGAATGTGCCAAAACCCTAAGATTGACTATCTATTTGCATGATTCTGATATCGAGAGGTCTTGATAAGCTTATTTATACATGAATCTAGGACAAGACCGATGCAAGCGATTAGGCCCATCCAACAATGTTGGATGGGCTTAATCACTTGCATCAGAATGGTGCAATCTAAGGTTCAAGATGACCTCCTTTGGACACGACCAATTCAAGGGATTAGGGCCATCCAAGCTTCTTTGATGGGCCTAATCGCTTGGATTGGTCGTGTCCAAACAAGTATCATATTCCTAGCTATATGAATGAATGCAATCGATCCAAGCAATTAGGGGCATCTGAATCTTCCCGATGCCCCCAATCGCTTGGATCAGTCGTGTACAAGCTTTTGTGATCCATCATATGTCAAACAAAATGTGGGCCTATGGAAAGTTTTGAAAAGCATCTAAAAAGCATGAAGGCAATAGCAACTCGGCGCTAGCAAGGAGTTCATAAAAAAATGAAAAAAAGTGAATAAAGGAGCTTAAATAAGTCTCTAGAATGAGTTGACCATTGGTGACATGTGGCAGCTTGTGATTGGTCCATGTCATCTAGCTGTTGCAAATCCCAACGTACACTACCACATGGCATCATTTGAGTGGGCCACATCATCTAGCCGTTGTGATTCCCAATGTTCTTTTGCCATGTGGCACTCGCTTATTGGTCCACATCATGTGACTGTTACCCGATCCTCCTTGACTATAAATACAAGTCCCCTTCACCATTTGACATTTTCAACCTTCATAGTTATTTCGCTTGCATCAGTCGTGTTCTCCACTAGGACACATACTTGTGCTTCATACTTGATATGACCGATACAAGCAATTACATGCATTTGACCGGCCTTTGACTAGCTTTTTTTGCTTGCATCGGTCGTGTTCTCCACTAGGACACACTAGAATAACTAGAGCTAAGATGGAGGAAAAGGATAACTAGAAAGTGCAAAACTCCCTATGCAAGATCCTTGATGTCTTAGACAAAAAGGAAATCATCTTAAACCTCATATTCCATGTGAACTTCTCTATCTTACTATTTGTTTAGAATTTCAAGAAACTAATACTACCATTGCATCCGGAATGTGCCAAAACCCTAAGATTGACTCTCTATTTGCATGATTCTGATACCGAGAGGTCTTGATAAGCTTATTTATACATGAATCTAGGACACGACCGATGCAAGCGATTAGGCCCATCCAACAATGTTGGATGGGCCTAATCGCTTGCATCGGTCGTGTTTGGAAATCAGTACAAAAACGCTTATCAAGACCTCTGGGTATCAAAATCATGCAAATAGACAGTCAATCTTAGGGTTTTGGCATGTTCCACACGCAATGGTAGCATAATTTTCTCCAAATTCTTAACCAATAATAAGATATAAAAGTTCACATGCAATCTAAGGTTCAAGATGACCTCCTTTGGACACGACCAATTCAAGCGATTAGGGCCATCCATGCTTCTTTGATGGGCCTAATCGCTTGGATTGGTCGTGTCTAAACAAGTATCATATTCCTAGCTATATGAATGAATGCTCCATATATAACAACTTAATGTGTGTATAAATGCTATTTTCAACATTAATTATATGTTTCTATAAAGTTTAGGATGAGAAATCAAACATGACTGATGCAAGCGATTAGGCCCATCCGATATTCTCTGATGACTCTAATCGCTTGAATAAGTCATGTCTCATGCTTTGTTTCTGCTTGTGTTTCCACTTATTTCTATGACTTTAAATGTTTCCTTGGACTTTTCTAACCTAGGTTTTTTTATTTTTTCCACAGTTATCTATATTGGATGAAGGCAACTATGTTGGCAGGGGAAAGGAACAAGGAAAACCATAGAGGAGAAAGGAAAGACAAAGGTGTATATTCATTCAATGATCCATTATCTTGCAAAATTGAATCCAGAATTATTTTGTGTTATTCATAAGCACTATAGTGAAGAGCCATGTTTTGCACTATTCTCCTTGAAGACTCTTTCAAGATATGTGGGTTTTACTTCAATATCCTTTAGTACATACAGAGTATTGCTACTTGAAAGAACAATTGCATTTAGAATTTTTGGATATGCCCTAAGATTCAATGCTTCAAGGGCAGGCTACTTCCTTTGTTACTCAAGCTATGGAATGGTTGTAGGGGTGTCATATTGTTGGCTATAGGAGAAAAGAGTACCTCAGATATAGAGGAGATTTGCCAGATCCAAGCTAATTCAAAAGACTCAAGAAGGATTAAATATATTTCTTTTCAAAGCTTATTACTCATGAAATGTACATAGATACACATATTTATTGCCCAAAGGGATATAAGACATTGCAAATATGAAGAATGTAATCTTTTTTTTGTGTAATTGATCCATGTCCTAATATTAATCCTTATTGATCCATGATCTATTTTTCTCTAGTGAAAGTCCTATTTATTTGATGATAATATTTTTCATGAGCTCTTTTGTAATTGTCTTCTCAAGAATCAATCAAAAATCTCTTTGAAGGCAGATTTGCCAAATTCAAGCTGACTCAAAAAAGATGTACATACATAGACATATTTCTTTTCAAAGCTTATTACACCATGAAATGTACATACATAGACATCTTTATTTCTCAAAGAAATAAAAGACATTGCAAATATTAAGGCTCCCTTTGGAATGTAATCTTTTTCATTTTGTGATATTGATCCATGATGTTTTTGTCTGGTGATAGTCCTATTCTTTTGATGACAATATTTGGCATGAGCTCCTTTGTAATTGTCTTCTAAAGAACCAATCAAAAAGCTCTTTGGAGGCATTACTTTTTGTTACTCCTCCTCCTTTCCTTGTGCACCTAAAGAAGCTTGGCCTTGCTTGATAATGAGATTTGTCCATGCCTTGGGTGTTCCATTTGGCAAGTCTTTCCTTTTCTGCAAAGAATGCACCATGCACAAGAAGAATAAGCTAGAATAACAGAAGAGTTTCATCAAATGTTTATTTCAATTAAAGAAAAATAAATTGAGTAAATTATCTTTGAAACTCACCAAGTAGTTTGTTATGTCTTTGGCACTCCATGCATGGATGATGGTTTCTATAAGCTCTGTGGTCACCTTTTTGAAATCTATTACATAGCTATTTGATGTTACCTGCTGCCTCATGATCTTTTAAAAATTATCTAGTTTGACCCACACCTCCATTCTCTTTTTTGCTATTTCTCATTTGCTTTTTACATTAGTCGTGAACTCACAAAATGTTTTCCAGCAATTCCACATGGCATTTAATTGTTTGTCATCTTGATGGTTGTTGAAGAATCTCCTTGCTTTTCCACCCCCCATTGAGACATCCTATAGCACATTCCTTATATTTTGTGAAAGATTTGGATCTTCTCTTAGATGAACATCGCCACCATGAAATCCCATTTCTGAAAGTAGAGATTCACATTTTCTTATGTATTGTACATAATTTCTTGAAATCTCTTAGAGCCTTGAACGATAGCCTCGTAAACCATCCTCACCATCTCCTACAAATCTAATTAGATCATGAAGATTATGAAAAAGGGGACACCTTCTAGTTTGTGGATCAATTGGATAATTAGATCCATCTACCCATATTTTTCGATATGTTTTTTGCCTTCTTTCCGCAATCCATCCACTTCAGAAGGTTGAAGAGCCATTCAAAATACCGTTCTTGTCGTTGCATACTCATGACTAACCACAATGATTTTGGCTAATTGAAAGCTGAGTGATAGTGTTTGGGTTGAGGTTCCCCATGGTCTGCTTTGAAGAGTGACGCGAAAGTGTCTAAAATGACATAAAAGAGAGAAACATGCCTGCAATGCAAAGTAGAGTAAAAAAGTGCTAAACGTCATAAGCACACATTATATACGTCCTTCGGAATACCGTTCTTGTCGTTGCATACTCATGACTAACTGCAATGTTGATATGGAACTTATCACAATGATTTCGGCTGGTTGAAAGCTCATTGATAGTGTTTGGGTTGAGGTTCTCCATGGTCTGCTATGAAGAGTGACGTGAAAGTGTCTAAAATGACATGAAAGAGAGAAACATGCATGCAATGGAAAGCAGAGTAAAAAAGTGCAAAACATCATAAGCACACATTATATAGGTCCGTGAACAAGAGGAAAATTCAAATTTTCATGAACACCCGATGAGCACAAACTTCAAGGCATAAGATATCACACATACTTTTCATGATTATCACACGAGTTTCTCTCTCTTCAAAATTTGCATAAGATACTTTTTAAATGCGCTTATACGGAATTTTTTTAAATGATTTGACAGGTTTAATCCATTTTAAGCACAACTAATTGAAATCCCTACACGGCCCTTTTTTGGCCATTTTTCGCCCTAATGAAGTGCATCATGTAAACTAGCATGAGAAACAAAATGTCTACATCATCACATGAAACCTATAAGAAATTGCCTGATTTGGACTAGCACGAGACTATCCACCTGTAAAAGGAGGCAACAAGGCCCATCATACATATCTTTTGACCTCACATATGTCTCCTTAGTACATGAAAGTAGTGGCTGAATAACATCTTCCACAAAAACAACATCATGGTTAACCAAAATGCATCTTGCATTGTTGTGCAGGCACGATTGCATATGCTAGACAAGGAAAGACACACAGATGAGCAATAGATGGCTTGCAATCATGCCAAGACTCATATGGAGTGATAGACTTCAATGCCTCAGTGGGACACTTGCAGAGTACACATGTTGCATGCATAACAGCCTCAAGCTAGAAACTATGTGTAGAAACATGACTCTTGACCATATACCTTGCCATCTCCATGAGTGACCTATCCTTCCTTTCAACAACTCCATTCTGTTGAGGTGTATACGACACTATACACTAGTGTTTTATCCCATGTTTAACTAGAAATGCATTAAAATCAGAAGATATACATTTGATGAGAACGATAGTACTCTAGATGTTGATTCTACAAATGACGAAGAGGAACTACTAGAAATAATATAAGTCCATCAATAGATGATTTCAATTATGAGAACACAGATTTAAAAATAGAAGAAATCATAGAAATCAATAAAGACAATGAAGATTAGACTATATTGATGTCTTAAAAATGATGGTAATAATGAAATCACATGACTAGATTAGATAGTACATCCCCCCTATTCATTTGGAATAGCAAATGAGTCCAACCATAGAGATGAAATATATTTTTGTAGGTTAGAACATTATGCTCAAGGTAAGAGCTTAAGTTCTTCCTAGAGAGCTCTATACCTTTCTAACTCGAGTTAACGATCATTCACTTGAATAATTTGCATGGGTATCAGACAATAGATTCCCCTTTCTTCAAATCGAATAGAAAAATGATCCCACCATAGGGGCGAACACATATTCTTTTAATTTAGAACATGAAGCTCACGAGTATGCCTACAGTTTTGTATATAGCTTTATTTTTGCAGACAAAAATGTCTTCCATGTATGTATGCATGTGTGTGATATGTGTCTGTGTATATGCAGATAAGTGTGATATATGTATGTGTATGTATGCATATCTATCTATCTATCTATCTATCTGTCTGTTTCTCTCTCTCTCTGTATATATATATATATATACACACACACACACACACACACACACACACACACACATATATATATATATATATATATATATATATATATATATATATATATATATATATATATATATATATATATATATATATATATATATATATATATATATATATATATGCACACACACACACACACACACACACATATATATATATATATATATATATATATATATATATATATATATATATATATATATATATATATATATATATATATATATATGTATATATATATATATATATATATATATATATATATATATATATATATATATATATATATATGTGTGTGTGTGTGTGTGTGTGTGTGTGTGTGTATGTGTGTGTATGCATATGCGTATTCATGTGTTAGTATGCACACATGTGTGTTTCATGTGTATGTATGTGTGTGCATGTCTCTGACATATGCATGAATGTATGTATGTATGTGTGTGTGTATGTATGTATGTATATATATATATATATATATATGCATATGTGTATTCATGTGTATATGTATGCATGTGTGTTTACAAATGTGTATGCATGTATATGTATAGATGTGTGTATGTATGCATGTGTGTGTGATGTGTATGTATTGTTAAAAGTCAAGCTTCAAGCTACAAATTCGTGGGGAATCTTTTATGGACATGTGGAGCAATCAAAGGAAGCCAAAAGCCACGAGATTCCATCAAGAAAAGTCACTCAACCACTCCCCAAGTCATCTCAACTAATTCCTCCAAGTTAGGAGGCTGATTTGGAAAGGTAGTTCCTAGATTTTAGGGGCACACTTCTCACTATAAAAGGAGCATGTATCCCGACTTCTTTTGGGCCATCTTCTTGGAGTTTTAGCTCATGTAAAGTGAGCACTAAGTGCTGGAGTTGTGATAAGAAAGCGCCTTGCTTAAGCTAGCCCCTTGCTTGCTTGTTTGTTTTCTTTTAGTAGGCATATCTATGTGTGTGCGCAGGCAGTGTTGCAACTCTCTACCCCTGAGTTGTTAGCATTGGTTCTCCCTCATATTGTATCCATTTGATGTAATTCTTGTCTCATTGGATAGCTATTAGCGTCTATTTTATACTCACAAATTCTCTGGATCATTCTCTGAGTAATCTGCGAGCAACATTCATTTTAGTGAAGTTGTGTGATTGATATCTCTCTTAGTGTGTAGGCTCTGTTTGAAATATTTTGCTCTCTGTTGTAAGGGCTGGTTCTCCTTCTCTATGTATCCATTTGCTATGATTTTGGTGTCAGTGGGTAGCTATTAGAGTCCTCTAAAGTTGACCAAAGTTTGATATTCATTCTCTGTATAATCTCTGAGAAAAGCTTGCTGGAGTGAAGTGAGGTATCTGCTTGATTGGCAGTTGTGAGCATTCAACTAGCTCATGTTGTAGACATTGTTTCTCCTTGTGTAGGCATCCATTTGAAGTGAAATTTGGTTTGTTGGAAAGCTCGTGGTGTCTACTACAGGTCTACAAAAGCTCACTGGAGTTCTCTGCATATGCTCTGAGTAAGAGCATTTTTGGTGTGCAGAGGTCAAAGAAGGATACCTGTGGAGGTCATTCACGCTTCGTCGTTGCTTAGGGGTTGAGATACTTCCCCCATCAGTGGTATCAGAGCATTTGGGCATCTTGGAGGTATCACATACAATCAAGAAGACCTCTTGGAGTTGGTGGTTGAAGAGTTGCATCAACAAAAGCTTCTTGGAGGTAGCTCACATCAAGGGGGAGCTATTCTACTCAAATTTGCAAGAGCACAAGGTGTCCATCTAAGGAAAGCTTTGGATTGAGGTAACCTCAAAGCCTCATTTTCATTTTACACACATTGGAGCATTAGCCAAGGCTAGGTCAAGTATCAAAGACTAGATATGGGAGACTTCAACACTCAAATTGAAAAGCTAGACAAAGGTAACTATCAACCATGGAGATTTAGGGTCTCCAACTATCTTATGGGCAAGGGCCTTTGGGGGTTGATTAGTGGAAGTGAACCAAGACCTAGGTTGGATGAGAATCCAACCAATGACCAGAGAAGGGCCTTTAGGGAATGGAATGAAAGAGACAAGAGGGTTATCTTTATTCTTTCCCAACACATTAGCAATAGCATGATCGGCCATATCCAAGACCTGGATTCAAGCATGAAGGTATGGGAGACACTTGAAAGGCTTTATTCAACAAGCACCAAAGCAAGGAAGATCCAACTCAAGAATGAGCTCAACAACCTTAGGAAGAGCTCAGGGAGTAGCATAAATGACTACATACTTAAGGTCAAGGAGTTATCAGATGCATTGGGATCCATTGGAAGCCACGTAGACGATGACGATCTTGTGGCTTATACTCTCAATGGTTTGAGAGATGATGAGAAGTGGAAACCCTTTACCACTTCAGTTTATGTAAGGGATAATCTTCCCGATTTTGAGCAATTGGTTGCTCTCATGGTCACCGAAGAAATGAACATAGGTGGAAGTTCAACTAAAAGCAAAGATGCACAAGTTTTCTATGCAGGTAATCAAAGGGGCAAAGGAAGACAAGGACAAGGAAGGGGCAAAGGAAGGTTTGGAGGAAGGCAAGGCCACTCAAGAAATCAAGGACATGACCAAGGCACCTCATCACAAAGAGGGAGAGGAAGATCAAGAGGAAGAGGAGGACGACATCAACAAAATAGGAATCAAGATGGCGAAGGATGTTACATATGTGGCAAGTTTGGCCACTATGCTAGAGATTGCTACCAAGGAGGAAACCAAAGGAACTATAATCAAGGTTCTTCATACAAAGGCCAAGGTAATTATGCTTCTACAAGTTCAGAAAATGACAATCTCTTGATGATGCACATGAATGGGAATTCAAGCAAAGTAGATAACACTTGGTATATTGATAGTGGATGTAGCAACCATATGAGTTTCAATGCTTCTTGGTTTACTAATCTACATGTTCCCAAAGGTAAAGGACATGTAGAAACAGGTGATGATATAGCCCATGAGATCTCCCATGTTGGAGATGTAGCTTTGGATGACAAGGAGGAAGGAAGATGTCTCAAGGATGTCTTGCATGTACCTACCATCACAAAGAACTTGGTGTCCGTTGGGCAAATGGTTGAAAGAGGCTATCAAGTAAGGTTCAACAAAGGTGGATGCTTTGTGGAGAACCCTAAGCAAGGTTACAAGGTCATAGCAAGAGGAAAGAAGCAAGGGAGACTCTTCACTTTGGAGGTAAATTCTCATTCTACTCAACATGTCTACTTCACATATGGAAACAAGAGGATTTCGGAGTTGGACTTGTGGCACAAGAGGATAGGTCACATCAACATACAAAGAATGAAGGAAATGCAATTCAAGAGGCTGGTTGAAGGTCTTCCCAACTTCCAAGGACAAGGTATGAAGCATTTATGTGAATCTTGTCAACTAGGGAAGCAAGCGAGACTTTCATTCAAGAAGAGTGGCTACATAAGCCAACATCCATTGGAGTTGATACATACAGATGTGTGGGGGCCAACGAAAGAGCAATCCATTGGAGGTAACAAGTACTTTGTCACTTTTATAGATGATTGCACAAGGATGGTTTGGGTTTATTTCATCAAAAACAAATCAGATGTGTTTACATGTTTCAAAGCATTCAAGGCAATGGTAGAGAAGGAAACAGGTACATATATCAAGAAGCTAAGGTCCGATGGAGGGGGAGAATATTTCTCCAATGAGTTTTCTGATTTTTTAATGGATCAAGGCATCAAGAGGCAAGTAACATGCAGGTACACCCCCCAACAAAATGGAGTAGCAGAGAGAAAAAATAGATACATTGCCGAGATCGCTAGAGCAATGCTTAATGAGATGAATGTACCTAACATGTTTTGGAGTGATGCAGCAAATACCGCCGTGTATCTTATGAATAGGGCTCCTACCTCAGGGATCCATGGCTTGACACCATATCAAGCCTATTATGGTAAGAAACCTGATCTTTCCCACTTGAAGATATTTGGATGTACTTGTTATGTACATGTGCCAAGTGAATTGAGGCACAAGCTACAACCAAAGGCAGAAAAGTGTGTGTTTCTAGGATATTCAAACGATCATAAAGGTTACAGGTGCTTCAACCCAAACACAAAGGACTTGAGGATATCAAGGGATGTAGCATTTGATGAGCTACTCCCTTGGTATAAGAAGTATGATTGTATGCAGGACTATGAAGAGGAAAAGCATGGACATGATGAAGAACAAATCGACCTAGAGCTAAGCGGCCCAAGGTGTTCCATCAATGAAGATAGTTCAAGCATGAACTCACCATGGAGGGGGAGATCTTCATCAAGCTATGAAGCACAATCAATCAACAAAGGCAAAGCAACATTGGTGGAGTTGGATGAAGAAGGTAATGAAGTTGAAGATGATGAAGGACACATGATGGAGAAAGAAGCCACGTCAAAGAAAGAGATCAAGTTCCCAAGGCAAAGGAGGTTTATTCCTCCAAAAGGTGAAGAAAGGAAGTCTTCTAGAGTTAAGTATCCAACTCAAAGGTTTACTTATGATTCATACATGGCAACACATTATGCATATATGAACAAAGTAGTAGAAGATCATGAGCCCGATTGCTATGAAGATGCAAGTAGGTACACCGAATGGAAAGAGGCAATGCAAGAAGAGATCGACGTACTTGAGGAAAATCAAACATGGACTCTAGTGCCCAAGAAGGAGAACATGAAGGTAATAGGTAATAAGTGGGTGTATAAAGTAAAGAGGAATTCAGATGGATCTATTTCTAGGTTCAAAGCAAGATTGGTGGCCAAGGGTTTTGAACAAACATATGGAGTGGACTTTGAAGAGACATTCAGCCCCGTGGCAAAGATGAGCACCATTAGGACACTCATTGCAATGGCTGCTAGCAAAGGATGGAAGCTTTTCCAATTGGATATCAAGAATGCCTTTCTCAATGGAGACTTGGAAGAAGAGGTATACATGGAGCAACCACTAGGTTTTGTTCATAAAGAGTTTCCACATCATGTTTGTAGGTTGAAGAAGGCACTTTATGGCCTAAAGCAAGCTCCAAGGGCTTGGAACCAAAGATTGGTGGACTATTTGATCAAATGTGGTTACAATCAATGCAAGGCGGATCCATCTCTCTTCATCAAACAAAGAGGAGAACTTGTAGTCTACATGTGCGTGTATGTAGATGATCTTATCATTACAGGTAATGATACAAAGGGCATTGAGGAGATCAAGGCAAAGCTTGGAAACGAGTTTAGGATCTCTGATCTTGGAGATCTTAGGTATTTTCTTGGCATTGAAGTTGTATACAAAGAAGAAGGTATTATGCTCATACAAAGGAAGTATATTCTAGACCTACTTGAGAGGTTTGGGATGCTACATTGCAAGCCTATTTCAAATCCCATGGAAGTTAATGTAAAGCTAAGCTCCATTGATGGAGATCCATTAGAGGATGTAACCTTGTATCGATCTATTGTAGGATCTTTCAATTATGCCACAATAACTAGGCCCGACATAGCATATGGAGTTGGAGTGTTATCACAATTTATGCATAGTCCAAGGACTACACACTTGCAAGCTGCAAGAAGAATGTTACGATATCTCAAGGCCACTATAAATGAAGGATTGTTCTATTCATTTGATGATGATATGCAGGTCAAAGCTTATTCTGATGCCGATTGGGCCGGTTCGAAGGAGGATAGAAGAAGTACAAGTCGTTACCTAGTCATGCTAGGTAGCAAGATCATCTCATGGATTTCAAAGAAGCAACCCACGGTGGCATTATCTTCCACCGAGGCTGAGTATAGAGCTTTGGCTCAAGTCACATGTGAGCTAATGTGGATTAAGAAGTTATTTATGGAGCTTAATTTGCAGGTTGACACATATCCAATTTTTTGTGACAATATGAGTAGCATTCATCTAGCATCGAATCCTGTCTATCATGCTAGAACCAAGCATATTGAAGTGCACTATCACTTCATAAGGGAAAAGGTGATATCGAAGGAAGTTTCAGTACATCATGTTGGTACCAAGGACCAAGTTGCCGACATGTTTACAAAGGCTTTGGATGGGATGAAGATTTCAAAATTCAAGCAATGCATCAACATGAAGGAGCTTGGATGAGGACGAAGAATTGAAGCTTGAGGGGGAGTGTTAAAAGTCAAGCTTCAAGCTACAAATTCGTGGGGAATCTTTTATGGACATGTGGAGCAATCAAAGGAAGCCAAAAGCCACGAGATTCCATCAAGAAAAGTCACTCAACCACTCCCCAAGTCATCTCAACTAATTCCTCCAAGTTAGGAGGCTGATTTGGAAAGGTAGTTCCTAGATTTTAGGGGCACACTTCTCACTATAAAAGGAGCATGTATCCCGACTTCTTTTGGGCCATCTTCTTGGAGTTTTAGCTCATGTAAAGTGAGCACTAAGTGCTGGAGTTGTGATAAGCAAGCCCCTTGCTTAAGCTAGCCCCTTGCTTGCTTGTTTGTTTTCTTTTAGTAGGCATATCTATGTGTGTGCGTAGGCAGTGTTGCAACTCTCTACCCCTGAGTTGTTAGCATTGGTTCTCCCTCATATTGTATCCATTTGATGTAATTCTTGTCTCATTGGATAGCTATTAGAGTCTATTTTATGCTCACAAATTCTCTGGATCATTCTCTGAGTAATCTGGGAGCAACATTCATTTTAGTAAAGTTGTGTGATTGATATCTCTCTTAGTGTGTAGGCTCTATTTGAAATATTTTGCTCTCTGTTGTAAGGGCTGGTTCTCCTTCTCTATGTATCCATTTGCTATGATTTTGGTGTCATTGGGTAGCTATTAGAGTCCTCTAAAGTTGACCAAAGTTTGATATTCATTCTCTGTATAATCTCTGAGAAAAGCTTGCTGGAGTGAAGTGAGGTATCTGCTTGATTGGCAGTTGTGAGCATTCAACTAGCTCATGTTGTAGACATTGTTTCTCCTTGTGTAGGCATCCATTTGAAGTTAAATTTGGTTTGTTGGAAAGCTCTTGGTGTCTACTACAGGTCTACAAAAGCTCACTGGAGTTCTCTGCATATGCTCTGAGTAAGAGCATTTTTGGTGTGCAGAGGTCAAAGAAGGATACCTGTGGAGGTCATTCACGCTTCGTCGTTGCTTAGGGGTTGAGATACTTCCCCCATCATGTATCTACCTCTGTGTTTTACTATATATATTTGTATCTTGCACGATGTCTATGTATCTATATATGTATTATGGTCCTAGTTGATTTGAGCAGCTATATATATAGAGGCATAAGGTTGGGAGGAGAGACATCTCTGTAGCACTACATGATGCATATATATATCTGTGTGTGTGTGTGTATAACTACATGATGTGTATGTATCTATATATGTATTATGGTCCTTGTTGTTTTGAGTAGATAATGATTTGTGTTGAATGTAAGTGATGCATCTGCACTTTAAGGTGAATTTATTGAAATCAACTTATAAAATTATAAGAAGAGAACTAGACACAATGTTTCTTCTCTACATGATAATGATCCTCCTTGAAATGATATTATTGAAGTAGATACACATGCACACACACACACATATATATATATATACACACACACACACACACACACACACACACACACATATATATATATATATATATATATATATATATATATATATATATATATATATATATATATATATATATATATATATATATATATATATATATATATATATATATATATATATATATATATATATATATATGATTCAAGTACTTCTGGCAATCCAAAAACTTCGAAATGCATCAATTCTATACTAGGGACTTGTTACAATCTTCTCTTCCGGTGTTGCGGCTTCTCGTTCTAGACACTATGGGGTGCTTAATGTACTATTCACTTGTAGGAGATGCATGTCACTTTTATATTTTAGGTAGGTTTTACCACATCATGTTACCAACATGTAGGCTATAACAACCACTTCCTTACAAGATTACCAAGTTTTAACCTTGCTCTCGTGTTTGGGTAGGAAGGGAGTAGTTTGCGATGGGTTCTTGGGTGGCAGAATCTAGATTCTTCTAGACTCTTGCGTTTTCTTGCTATAGCATATGCGAAATAGGGTGGTCTTTACTGAATCAAACATTGAGTTACCTTACACTAGACTCACAATGACTAATCACTACACTGGATTATGACTCCAACACTTTATTGCACAACACCGAACCAACATAAACTTATCTGATAGTAGTTCATAGAGATGATTAAACACTCCTAATCCATTCTCACTCATACTTTAGTTAACTACTGTACCAATGAACAAAACAAAATAGATTTGTACTTTGACACTCAAGATATAATTAAAAGAAAATAACTCTACCACACCACATGCCTAATAGTCTAGCATGTCCACTACCTATCTTCTGCTCCCTGTACTAGATGAGTGGGTTCTATTATGTTATGAAGGGTTACATTGAATGAGTCCGAGTCAGGACTATTCATCAAAAAATACCAAAATACATTTCATTACAAAATTAATGCTTCCTCAATAGCTTAATAGTACGCGAGAGTTTATGTGTGCCCCCTTATTTAAAATTTTGTTTTTCATAAAGTCACTACAAGAAAAAATAGGCATTCATTGGTCTTTTACATGAAGAGGTTCTTGGGACATAAAAGCGAGCACCAAGATAGATAAGTAGTTGAAGTGATGTACATAAGAAGAATCGACACACAACCAAAGGACATTATCATTCTTGTATGAAGGAGATAAACTAAGAAAAAAGAGCATTCTACACTTAGGAGAGCAAGAGATGCACAGTGTCATGCGCATAGAGACAAATTGTGCAAAGGAGTGCAAAGAGACAAAGTGTGGAAAGGAGGTGACAAAGCAGGCATAGAGAATGCATAGAGAGCAACCAAGAGAGCAGCTAAGATGATACAAATTATCATCAAGAAGGTGCTATACATTACCATAGAAGTGACCCATCGTTCAACCTTATTGAAAGCTTGAGTGCAAGGTGTGCACAAGGGCAATCTACTCGACAAGGTGGAGGATCGGCACAAAGGAGGTTGATTGCACAAGTAATTATGATACTTTGTATACTTGTGTGAGTGCTCTTTAGGCTTAATTGCTACACACACAAAGAACATTTCTATCTCATTCGAGAGAAAGCTATTATATTCTTCATTGTTAATCAATATATAGAGGCTTTCGAGGCAATTGTATTCCTCTTTTTTCTCCATTCTTCTCCTACAAAGAGTCAATCTCGTTTCAAATAAACAAAACCCCCAATACAAAGCTACTTGGCCTCAAGAAGCACAAAGACAATTGGATGATTGCTATTATACAACATGTTTTTACAATGGCAACTATGAAGCTCGAAAACTCTATTAGAATGAGATATCATGTCAATTGAAAGTATAAATCTACAATATTTTATGTTATAGGATTGAATATATCTCTGACTCATTTGGATATGCTTTTATTTTTTTTAGATATATTTCCTTCTACTTCGGTGGAAAATCAGCCACTTCATAGTCTAACACGTACTTTCCAAGCATTGCATGTAGATGTTGGTGCACTAATCTTTCCACAAGTATCTCTTGCTCAACTTTTTCATGATATAGTTTTCTTTTACACACATGTGTTGGAGCAAGTCTATGACAAGCCTAAGTATTGGCTTGAGTCCCACAAAGTCTTAGAAGAAGCTTTAAAAAGAAGACTATGTAAAGTTCACTTTGTGAACTACCTCTTGTAACTTTTGAAGAGTTTACTTAATGTAAAAGTAAGAGAATCTTAAGTGGTTGAGTCCACTTGATCAAGAATGGAAAGAGGAGCCACGAATTTGTGATTTGTGGTAGGTAGAGAATCAAATCAATCATTGATTGATTGGAGAGTGATTGAGGGAAGTTAGCCTCCCAAACTCAACTATAAATAGATGGCACTTTTAGTCGTGGTTAGAGAGACCTATGTGAAGACCTCCAAGAGCTGAGATTTATGCCATATCAAGGTGTGATTACAAGACACACATATGTATCAGTAAGTCATTGTATTGTACAAGCAATATGCTTTCATTTTCATGATTATTTGAGTTCATCTTTCCATGTTCTTGTGAAGTGTATTACTCACTGCCATTACTCTCAGTTTTCTCAGTCAGCTTGCAGAGATTTTTTCTCTGAGCTTAGTGAATCATTTTCAGTGATTTAAGTTGGTAAAGTTAGCTCTATAAGTCTACTATATGCTCACAAATTTTCATGTCATTTGGATGTTGCAAGCTTCAGTTATGTTCAGTTGAAGTCAACAGTGTCTGTGCATTTTCACTTCTCTGTCAGGTACCCGACTTTTTCACTCCTCTTGTCAGAGGTGTTTCTTAGTGGTTACTTATCCAAATTCAGTGATTTGAATCTTGTTGGATTCAGCTTACTGTTTAGTATAACCATACAAATTTTCATAATTATTGGATTCCTACAGTTTGAGTTATGTTGATTTTTCTGCTCATTGGTCTCAAACTATAGCAGCCCGTGAAAATCGGGATGATGTCATCACTTGTTAAAACTCATTCTCAGTGTGTGGTTTTATTATTTTTGATGAGATTACTCTTGAAAGTTAGCTCTTTAAGCTACCTAGAGTTTCCCAAGAGGAATTAAGCTAATTGCTGCTGTGCTCAGAGAATTATGTAAAACACTGGACATGTGTATGAACCAAGAATAGCAAGTTTTCACCTCTGAGCTAACTCCAACTTATCTGTTTTGATCTATCTTTTTGAGAGTGATCTTCCAAGGTACATAGGGTGTCTAATACATCCATTGGAAAGCTAAAAGGGCCCACCATATACTCTTGGAGTTCATTTGGCTGGTGTAGATCAAGGATTTTGCAACACCTCTTCATCTTCAAACACATACTTATCCATCTCTTCATAGTGGTATCAGAGCAAGGTTGGACAACATGGCAGATGGATTTCCTTCATCAATTGACAAATTGGACAGAGGTAACTACTCAGCTTGGTCATTAACAATGGAAGCCTATCTCCAAGGTAGAAGTTTATATGGTTATGTGGCTGGAGATGAAGTTATGCCAAGTTTCAGGAACAAAAGTCAACCAACACAAGAAGAGCAAGAAAGATTGAGCACATGGTGCTCCAAGGATGCACTTGCAAGGTCTTATCTCCTCAACTCTATCTCAGATTTTTTGTTGCCTCACATTAGAAGTTGTAAGACATCTCAGGAAGTGTGGGATGCACTTGAAGCTTTCTTTTCTTCAAGTACTAAAGCTAGGAAGCATCAACTATGGCTGGATTTCACAACTCTCAAGAAGGCTCCCAAACAAAATGTGACTGATTTTGTCACAAAGCTCAAGGACATAGCGGATCAGTTGGGAAGCATTGGAGAGGTAATAGATGAAGAGCAAATTGTAAGGCAGGTCATCAATGGCTTGAAGGCAGATGACAAGTGGGAAGCATTCACCACAGCTATGGATTTGTACATGGACATGCATGTACCTGATTTCAACACACTCATTGGACAACTACTTACTCAAGAGGCAAAGCTTATAAAAAATGGAGAAAGCTATAAAGGTAATCAATCTTCAGCTTTATACACGGATAAAAGCAAGTCTAAAGATAACAAAGGAAAGGCAAAGAAAGTGGATGATGAAGTAGGTACATATCAAGCTAACTATGCAGGTAGAGGAAGACATGGCAGAGGTAGAGGAAGAGGAGGTAGACAAGGCAGGGGGAGTTCCCAGGACTCCAACTCATGTTCTATTTGTGGATTAACTAATCATACAACTGAAAATTGCTTTAGGAATTCCAGGAATCAAAGAGGAAGAGGATACAATAGAGGAAGTTATGGCTACTCAAGAGGAAGGTTCAACAACTATCATGGCAACTACAACAACTACAATCATTCAAACTATCAAGGAGGCTACAAAGGAAGGAGAGACTACAATAACTACACAGAAGACTCAAACAAAGAGGATTCATTATTGATCATGAACATGGCTATGCCACAAGGTAAATATGATGAGCATGTTTTCTACATAGACTCTGGTTGTTCAAATCATGTGGCAGGAAATGTGGCACTCCTATTAGATTTAGAAGATCCAAGGAATAAGCATGAGGTACAAACAGGAGATGATACAAAACATCCTGTGGAGAAAATAGGCAATGTCAAAGCACCTGATGGAAACATCAACCTACTCAGTAAGGTACTCTATGTCCCTACCATTACAAAGAATTTGATAAGTGTTGGGCAGATAGTAGAGAAAGGGTTGCAAGTCAGGTTCACAAAAGCAAGAGCATTTGTTGAAGATCCAAGTCAAGGATTCAGAAGAATTGCAAAAGGTGAAAAGACAGGTAGATTGTTCACATTTGAATTACAGGACACTAGAAACATTGCTCTCTTTAATTATGGTAGTCAGACACTCACAGAATTGGAAGTATGGCACAAAAGGTTAGCACATATTGGTGAAAGGTCATTAAAGCAAATCTGCAGGGACCAAAGTGTACTTGGACTCCCTAATTTGTCAAAACAACATATAATTTATAAGTGTAGTGCATGTCGATTTGGAAAGTCTCACAGGTTACCATTCATGAAGAAAGGTTATATGCATGGAGATCTCTTGGAGTTGGTTCATACAGATGTATGGGGACCTAGCAAGGAAGCTTCAATATCTGGATCAAGGTATTATGTCTCCTTTATTGATGATTGCAGCAGATGGACTATCCTATTCTTTATGAAACACAAAGATGAAGTTTTTTCATGTTTCAAAAGATATTTGGCTCTTGTGGAGAATCAAACAGGTAAATCACTAAAAAGGCTAAGGAAACATGGAGGGGGAGAATAGTTCTCCCATGATTTTGATTCTTTTCTTCAAGAAAGAGGAATCAAAAGAGAGGTAACTACAAGGTACACTCCTGAGCAAAATGGAGTGGCAGAAAGGAGGAATAGGACAATTGTTGAAGCTGCAAGGTCTATGTTAAATGAAAAGCATTTACCTAATTACTTATGGGCTGAGGCTGTATCTACAGCCACTTACTTGATTAACAGGTTTCCTTCAAAATCCCTTGATGGGATGACTCCATATGAGGCTTGGAATGGAAGAAGACCAAGCTTAGATCATTGTAAAATTTTTGGATGTATTGATTTTGCTCATGTTCCTTCACAGGTTAGAGGCAAGATGGATCCAAAGGCAGAAAGGTGTGTATTTATTGGATATGACAACAATCAAAAGGGCTACAGGTTATACAACCCTACCAACAAAGGATTCTTGGTAAGCAGAGATGTAGTTTTTGATGAGAACAATTCATGGTATGAAGATTCATGCAGGAAGATCAATTTACCATATGATCTTGAAGAAGATTTTCTAAAGCTTGGTAGAGAACAATCAAAGATTGAAGAACAAGACACCTCAGAGGATGATGAAGAATCTCACATGGAAAAGATCAAAGCATGGAAGTCTAAAGGTAAAGCAAAATTGCAGGAACTTGGACATGAGGCAGAATCATCACATCATGGCCTAAGAAGATCTATGAGGGAAAAGAAAAAACCAGAAAGGTATGGGTTTGACACCTCATTAGTAACTAAACATTCTATATACATAGCACAGGACATAAACCAAGAGGAGCCATCATCATTTGAAGAGGCCAAAGCAAAAACAGAATGGAAGCATGCAATGAAGGAAGAGATCGAAGCACTTGAGGAAAACAACACTTGGGATTTGGTGCCCAAGACTTCATCCATGAAGGTAATAGGCTCAAGATGGGTCTATAAACTCAAGAAGAATTCTGATGGTTCCATTAATAGGTATAAGGCAAGGCTTGTAGCAAAAGGCTTTGCACAAACTCAGGGAATTGATTATGAGGAGACCTTCTCTCCTGTGGCAAAGATGCCTACTATTAGGGTTTTGCTTAGTATTGCCTCTTCCAAGAATTGGAAGATACTTCAACTAGATGTAAAGAATGCATTCCTGAATGGTTGGATAACAGAAGAGGTATATATGGCACAACCACCTGGTTTTGAGAATCAAGTTTATCCTGATTATGTGTGTAAACTTAACAAAGCATTGTATGGTCTCAAGCAAGCTCCAAGAGCTTGGAATTTCATGCTTGTTTCATTCTTGCAAGACAAAGGCTTTCAACCAAGCAAGGCAGATCCTTCACTCTTTATTAAAAAGATTAATTCCGAGGTCATTTACCTATGTGTATATGTAGATGATATTATATTGACAGGAAATGATGCAGATGGTATGAAGAAGATCAAAGATCAGATGAGAGAAGAGTTCAAGATAAGTGATTTGGGTTCACTTACCTACTTCCTAGGTTTGGAAGTTGTCTACAAAGATCATGGTTTGTTTCTCACTCAAAGAAAGTACATTAAGGACATGTTGGCAAAATTCAAGATGCAAGATTGTAAGATTGCAAGTACTCCAATGGAGGTCAATCACAAATTGAGCTCACATGAAGGTGAACTCATAGAGGACATCACATCATATCAAATTCTAGTGGGTAGTCTCAACTATGCCACATTGACAAGAGTACTAGATATATGTTACAGTGTGAGTGTGCTAAGCCAATTTATGCACACACCAAGGAAACCACATATGGATGCTGCCAAAAGGATTCTCAAGTATCTCAAAGGAACCATAAATGAAGGACTTTATTATCCTTATGTATCTAATTTAGGTTTGAAGCTATTTTCTGATGCAGATTGGGCTGGCTCCAAGGAAGATAGAAGGAGCACTTTAGGTTATCTTACCTTTGCAGGTTCAAAGCTTATTTCATGGTCATCCAAGAAGCAACCCACAGCTGCTCTCTCTTCTACTGAAGCTGAATATAGAGGTCTTGCCATAGCTACACAAGAAGCTATGTGGATGAAGACATTATTCAAAGATCTTGGATTGGAAATTGGAACTCCAACTATTTTTGGTGACAATATGAGTTCTATTCATTTGGCTACTAATCCTATTTTTCATGCAAGGACTAAACATATTGAAGTTCATTATCACTATGTACGAGAAAAGGTTCTAAGCAAAGAGATTCAAAAATATCATATGTGTCCACTCATCAACAATGTGCAGATATTCTAACCAAAGCATTGGATGGTACAAAGCTTTGCAAATTCAAGGCTATGATTGGTTTGCAGGTAATCTTGGAAGATTGAAGACCTCAAGCATACTTGGCTTGAGGGGGAGCTGTTGGAGCAAGTCTATGACAAGCCTAAGTATTGGCTTGAGTCCCACAAAGTCTTAGAAGAAGCTTTAAAAAGAAGACTATGTAAAGTTC
This sequence comes from Ceratopteris richardii, assembly GCA_020310875.1. Lineage (NCBI taxonomy): Eukaryota > Viridiplantae > Streptophyta > Polypodiopsida > Polypodiales > Pteridaceae > Ceratopteris > Ceratopteris richardii. The sequence goes on from CM035414.1 coordinate 108,422,412, forward strand.
ACTTGTGAACTACCTCTTGTAACTTTTGAAGAGTTTACTTAATGTAAAAGTAAGAGAATCTTAAGTGGTTGAGTCCACTTGATCAAGAATGGAAAGAGGAGCCACGAATTCATGATTTGTGGTAGGTAGAGAATCAAATCAATCATTGATTGATTGGAGAGTGATTGAGGGAAGTTAGCCTCCCAAACTCAACTATAAATAGATGGCAGTTTTAGTCGTGGTTAGAGAGACCTATGTGAAGACCTCCAAGAGCTGAGATTTATGCCATATCAAGGTGTGATTACAAGGCACACATATGTATCAGTAAGTCATTGTATTGTACAAGCAATATACTTTCATTTTCATGATTATTTGAGTTCATCTTTCCATGTTCTTGTGAAGTGTATTACTCATTGCCATTACTCTCAGTTTTCTCAGTCAGCTTGCAGAGATGTTTTCTCTGAGCTTGGTGCATCATTTTCAGTGATTTAACTTGGTAAAGTTAGCTCTATAAGTCTACTATATGATCACAAATTTTCATGTCATTTGGATGTTTCAATCTTCAGTTATGTTCAGTTGAAGTCAACAGTGTCTGTGCATTTTCACTTCTCTGTCAGGTATCAGACTTTTTCACTCCTCTTGTCAAAGATGTTTCTCAGTGGTTACGTATCCAAATTCAGTGATTTAAAGCTTGTTGGATTCAGCTTACTGTCATAACCATACACATTTTCATAATCATTGGATTCCTACATTTTGAGTTATGTTGATTTTTCTGCTCACTGGTCTCAAACTGTAGCAGCCCATGAAAATCGGGATGATGTCATCACTTGTTAAAACTCATTCTCAGTGTGTGGTTTTATTATTTTTGATGAGATTACTCTTGAAAGTTAGCTCTTTAAGCTACCTAGACTTTCCCAAGAGGAATTAAGCTAATTGCTGCTATGCTCAGAGAATTATGTAAAACACTGGACAGGTGTATGAACCAAGAATAGCAAGTTTTCACCTCTGAGCTAACTCCAACTTATCTGTTTTGATCTATCTTTTTGAGAGTGATCTTCCAAGGTACATAGGGTGTCTAATACATCCATTGGCAAGCTAAAAGGGCCCACCATATACTCCTGGAGTTCATTTGGCTGGTGTAGATCAAGGATTTTGCAACACCTCTTCATCTTCAAACACATACTTATCCATCTCTTCACAACATGGATATGTTATACCCTTTGTAAAGAGTGGTTTTGGAAGGTTAGAGAGAATTCAACTAGATTCTCTTCTTAACTTGGAGTGGCAAAAACGTGATATATGTTCCATATCATATTGAAGCACATGATGGTTATGAATATCCATGACTCTTTTAAATTCACAAAAGTGTCTAGATATGTAGGTCTGCACTATTGTTTTCCCATACATTATTTTTGTATATTTATTTAATTGATTCTCATTCCAAAAGGCTTTTACCATGTCCATGTGTGAAGATGTCACATATGAAAAATTGGAAGGTTTTCTAGCTTGAAATTGGGATTTGATAGAAATAAATACAAAAACTGACAAATATCTTTGTAAAATAGGTGGAACACATATAGGATTTTGATATTTGAAGAATCATACTTCATTGTACATTAGATGTGCAAACTTGGTCAATGGATAACATTATCAAGTTCTGAAGGATCTTTTGTCTAATTTGAAATTGAGCTTAACTTTCCCAATAATGAAATGGAAATTACTTTAATGAATCATCATTGGACCTTGGCTAATGTGAGAGAACACTTTGTAATTATAGGCTTTGAGGGAAAAATGCAATCCAAATTTTAGAATACAAGGGAGATGTTCAAAAATGTCTTGTGCTTTTGTATCATTAATCTTGTCATTATTATTTATTTCAATTCTATAAATTCCTTTTCTTTTAAGTGGGCTATCGCTTAGAAGACGACTAGAATACAAAATGGAATTCCTTGAAAATTGGAGTAAAGATGGAAGTGAAGTCTCATTGTCATAGCTCTTTTGCAACCTAATGATTGGTGCAGATTCGCACTTTTTTGGTCCTAGTCCTTATACCTAATGGTTTTTGGTCCTTTTATCTAAAGTGCTAAAATGAATAATGACTTTTTTATTTAAAGAATTTAACTTATGTTTTTTCATGTTCACATTTAAATAGAACAAAAATAGTTTAGAAAAATTTAGAAAAACTTTTTTCAAAAGTAAAAATAACATAACAAATATTAAGCATCATATAATGGAAAGAATAAAAAACTCTTTTGATGCGAATGGCAACATAAAAACCTTGACAAGAAAGTTTGATATGAAATCATCTATTGTGAGAGTGAGTAAACCAATTCCAAGAAGAACCCTCATGGACTTTTTTGCATGACATTGGGCATGCCATACTATTCTTGATGATGCATCCAATTCTCACTTGCAATATCATGTTGTATTGTCTTGTTCTTACAAATTTTTCTATTTGTGACTCACGTGCTCCTTCCATTGCATATTTTCTAGAGGATGCCGTATAGAAAAGCCAGTTGAACATTACTTCTACATAGTTGGTTCCAGTGTAGACCACCTCCATGATGGGTGTTTTTAAAGTAAACATCTCTAGATTTGTAATGTGACTTTTGCATCGCTTATGTACTAAAAATCTCCACTTCTCCATTTTGGTTCATAAAAAATGATCCATGTAAAAAAGAATATTCTATTGTTGGATCAATAAAGTATAAACATAATATTAAAAACATACTAAAAAATGTAAGAAAAACGTACTATGTAATATGTAATGCTGCTTTCTCTCCATGATAAGATGAATGACTATGCACAATCCTTCAAAGTCACTTGAAATAATTTTCACTATGAAGAGTTTGTAAAAACTAGACCCATCAAATGTAACAATCCATATAAGGATGAACAAACCTTGTTTCACTTGTTAATGAGGTCAACCTAATTGTCATTACCTCTGATATCGAGCATAGGTCTTTCCAAGGCTCCCATTCTCCATGAACCAATAATGTTGACAAGATCTCCTATTTTTTTGAATTGCTACTAGCTATAGACCTCTCTAATGGTTTCATTGAAAATACATATTCAATGTAGAGCTTCAAAAGCCTATCAAAGATCCTTATGAAGATGTGGAAAGTGCAAAAGTGAACATTGACAAATGGAAATGGAATAATGGGGTTCTAATCATTGGTGGTTTTCTCATGATTTGGTTCTTCTAACATTAGACATCTCAAAAGAGATATCTCCCATTCCCTTTTATTCCATGAGCATGTGTCATCAATCTCTTCAAGGTCATTAACTCATATCAATGCCCTTGCATGTTTTGATTTTCTCTTATATTCTTTGTAACCTCGTGCATAATATGGGCAAGGATAGAGAGTAGATTCACCTTGTTTACAACATAGCATGCATTTTATACTCTTAAGGTCTCCAACCAAATGCCATTCTACATCAAAATCACCAATACCATCTACAAAAGGCTTTTGCCCATGTATTGTGAAGAAATTACTTCTTTAATCCATGGAGTCCTACAAAAAATCCATGAAATAACAATGTTTATTTCTTTGGGAACTTCTATAGCACCCAACTACCAGATATCTCTCTCTAACTGGACAATATAAGATACTTGAGACATGGATTTTTCTATCACCCATTGAATGGTCCATAATTTCCTTCATTAGTTTCACATGCAACCTTTCGAGTTGCTGACCCTTTACAATAAAGAAACTCATCAAGTTTTAGTATGAGCCTTAAATTAACATTAGAGCTTGAAGAAAGGAGGAATACATTACCTTAACTTAACACGAGTGTAATAAAGCTTCAACATCATCAAAAATATACTAGGGGTACCTTTGATTGTTGACTTATACAAGTGAACCATTGCTTGTTAACTTCTAAAGATCCACAAATATATTGATGAATTTAGTGTAGGTAAAGCCTTGTGTAGATAAGCTCTTTAATTGGTTCTTAGGAATACTTAGATGATACATAGACCTAGTCATAGTGTCTTCTATGAATAAACATTGTCTAAAAAAACGAGCCACACCCTCATTAGAATTCTTTTTCTTGATATAAACTTTATATGAGCATGGAAAAATATTTTGAGAGATACCTTGTTTTTGTAAGGCATGCTTCATAAGGTTGTACATTGCTTTATTCCCATTTCTATTGATGTCCGCTTCATCACATATTGCCTGCACATCTTGCACTTTGATAATATCCTGCTCTGCCATTCTGACTTGATTGTAACCACTATATCCATCGAGAAAGGAATACATCTCCCGGCTGGCCACGTCGTCCAACATGGTGTCCAGGAACCGCAATGGAAACGGATCAGGTACGGTTGCTGCATTGAGTTTTCGGTAATCCACACATATCCGCAACTGCTTGTTTTTCTTCGAAACTATAACAATGGGAGAGATCCATTCTGCATGCTCAATAGGCACAATAAATCCCACCTTCAACAAGCGATCGAGTTCGGCTTTAACATGTGCCGCATAATTAGGATTCATCCTGTAACTAGGCTGTTTGATGGGTCTTGCATCTGGTTTCAGTAGCACGCAGTGTTGGTAAATCCGCGGGTCCAACCCCTTCATATCCCGGTAGTCCCACGCAAACACATCAGCGAACTCATGTAGTAGCTGCAATAGGTGCTCTTGAAAAGTCTCGGACAGTCCTGCCTTTATTTTCACTGGTCGTGGGTTGGTTTGATCACCTAAATTGCAGGTGATCAACTGATCTTGCGGTACATAGAACTGCCGGGGCCTGTCCTCATTGTTTCTAGATTGGATTAATTGTTGAAGCAATGCCTCATCCAAGGTTTGATCTGTGATGGACTCATGTGCTCTAGTTAGTGGTGTCACCGTACAGGCTGTCGGACTCCAGTTACCAGCCATCGTTTGTAAATCTATAGTGCCAAGTGCCATCAGGTCTTTATTGGCTCCAAGGAAAGTCTCCTCTTCATCGTCAAAGAGACCATCCAGCATGTGTACAGGCTCCGCTAAATATGGCCGTGCGTGTAAGTCACAGGGTTTCATATCGTCCAACGGGACAACATATTTCCGGTGCTGATTTTTAAAGGCTAATTCATGCGCTGACCAGTCTTGCACTACCTTAGCTTGTTTTAGCCAAGGACGTACAAAAATCAGATTATAGTCCAAGCTCGATTCTAGTAAATCTAGCACAACAAAGGTCATTTTGAAAATAGAACATTGTAGAGTGATCGGAATATCCCGCACCAAACCCACCGGATGGACTCGCGATTGAACAACCATACGTACAAAGAATTGAATAGGTTCAATTTTCATCCACCCCAGATTTGTGATTTTGTGATTTTTGTACCATACCGTAATCAGTGGTACTGTATGGTCCACCATTGGATCCAATTCCGGTTGAATTGTGGCTGTTGCAGGAGCACTCGAGGAGCCTGGACTAACCTGCTGCTAGAACTGTTGTCGAACTCCAGGGACCAAAGCCAATAATTAACCCAAGGGCAAGGTAATTGATGCCTTGGAGAGAACATCCCACACCGAATCAATTTTGGGTGTTTTCGGTACGGTCTCTAGTATGGACTCTGGTATCGTATGAGTCAAATTTCGCTTCTCTAGTACCTCTAGTAGGATACTTTGTTGCGTCACCGGAATCGGATCAGGGAAAATAGCTTGTTCCTACGTAGCCCACTTGCTTGCCTTTGTGAACGCCTTCTGTTGTTCACAAATTCCTGGTTTGAAGATCTCTGCAGCTGGCTGTAGTTGCTTGCCGGATCGTCTTTGTACTGCTGCTGCTTGCGTATCCACAGGTGAGATATACACCATATTTGCCATTGGATGTTGCCGTTCTTTTTTCTTCTTGTCATACTCTGCTGCATCTTTGTAGAACCTCCCGATATGCCCTATTTCCCCACAGAAATGACATTTACGAGTTGGATTAGATGTATCTTCTCCTGATGGGCCTGCATTCCATCGAGCTTGACGGAAGTTATTTGTCCCCCCTCCTCGATGATTCCTGTATCCCTGGTACGGGGTGTTCCTCATCTGTGGTGGTACATAATGGCTAGCCGATTGTCCTTGCTCCTGAATGATGTCATTAACCGCTGCTCTGTTCTGTACCTTGGCATTATATGGACAAGTCTCCGTGGTATGATCTATATGTGGCAGATGGCACAATACAATTGGTTTAGTGCGCATGTTGAACTACTGTGCCCTGGGTTTTTGCATTTGGCACAGTAGACTTGCTTCAAAGGGTCCTCGTTAGATTGCCTAGACGCTTTCAGCCACTCCAAGTCTTTGGTAAATCCGCCCACTTTGTTCTCTAATTGTAATGCCATAGCAATTATGGCATTTAAAGTCATTCCACCCACACACCTTATGATCATAATCTGCTTCAATTGAGGCTTTAATCCATTGATGAACCATTGAGTGATAACATCATCTGGTAGATTAGCGTGCAAAGGTGACAACTGCCTTAAATGTGTCCAAAATAGCGAGGCATAATCCTATACAATTTGGTGTGGTTTTTGCCTATTGTTCTGCAAGTAGTCAAAAATTTCGGCGGGGTTCTTCTTTAATCAAAACCGTTGTAGGAAGGCATCCTTTACATCATCATATTGCCGAAAGTGGTTCAAATCGTATTCAATTAGCCATTGGGCTGCTTCCTTGACCAGGGTTGCCTAGAACACAATAGCTTTGTAGGCAGGGTCCACTGGATAGTTCAAAACTGCATAATTGATCTCAAAGGTGCGCATGTGTGCATCGGGATCGTCCCCCAGAAATCCTCCAAATTTCATATACGTGACTCTAGCAGGCACGGGACGTGGTGGGATAGCCTGTTGCTGCTGATGTTGTAGTTGCGGCTATGGCGGTGTTTGTTGCTATTGTTGGGAGCCACTCATGGTGTTGTTGGTGGTGGTGGTGTTGTTGTTACCTGAATTTTGAGGAAATATCTCTTTATCTTCTTGAACTGTATGGTCAACTTGCTCACTTTTCGGTCCTAAAATGTCGCTGAACCGTTTGCTTAACTCCAAGTCTAGCAACCCTTCCTCGACTTTGATGTCGAAATTAGCTAGACTTGCACCGAAAAATGGTGAACGTAGTAAGTGTCCACCAGACAGCACCGCAGTTTCAGAGAAAAACTTTGAATTGCCACCAGGTAATACCAAACTTCCACCGGAGCTCGCCGAATTCTCACCGGACCAGACTGCACTGTTACGATAAACGTTTTCACCAGATAACGGGAACCTATCACCGAAAGTGATCGAATTCTACCCCGATAGTGCGGAACTGTCTCCGCACTACGCCTCTGTACAGTCAGATATCACCGTACTTTCCCTAGGAGGTACCAAACTTGCACCGGAATATACTGCAATCTCGTCATGTACTACCAAACTGCCACCCAAATTGCTGCTAGCTGGCTGTAATGAACCTTCGGCAACTGGACTTAACCGTCCTATACTTCTACCACCAGGGGGTGTTCTTAATAGGTTCGGAACTGCCCAAGGATGTTGATCACTGCAGTATTTGGGGTATGATTCACCGGAACGTGTTACATGCATATATCAAAGAATCTTCATCAATCTTTAACCTTCTATGCAAATGACTACTCCATTTCCCACAGATGGCGCCAGTGTAAAGTGTTAAAACCTTTTACTATTTAAGGTTAATTCAACTCTGGATTCTTGGGATGGTCAGGGGTCTGTAAACAGAGGCCCTATTTATATTTTCCCAATCTACAGAAGAGGATTATACTACTTCACCGAACTAACACGTTAACCGGAGTTCTTTTCTCAGTACTGTTCTAATCATGTTCTGCAACACACTTACTCAACAGACAATTTACGTGATAATGTCTTCACTTATCACGTTAATCAAATTACTTAATGATTCATTAACTTCACTTACTGATTAAACTTAAGTGATGAAATAGACTCAGTTACACAGAGTTCTGCAACAGCGCTCACTTCCGGCTCCTCGCCCAGACAGATAGTCCGACGTGTCTACCTTCTGCATCACGCGACATCTTCCATTTTTTCTAATCCATTTCCAAGGAGAGATTTCTTTGAACATAGGTATGTTTTCTTATTATAATTTAATATTTTTAATGATATTATAACTTAAATGGTTTTATTGATTTTTATTTTTCTATTTCCAAGACACCTCTAACAACTCTAGCTTGTGAGAGTGCAATATAGGTACCTATGAAGACATGGATAGGTAACGTAGGGTTGGAGTGTTACATATCTGTTCACTTAAAATTGGTGTTAGTATAAGTTTTATAGATGAATTGAAATATATATTCTATGTTTTTACTTATATGATGTTTTTTTTTTGCAATGAGTTTGATGAGAGAGATAAAAAACTACAAACTTAGTTCACTAGAGATAGAATTCAACATTGGGTGGTCTCACAAGTATTGATGCCTGAAAGAGATGCGGATACTTATGTCACATCGTCCTAACAGTGCACGGTACACATTGCTTTTATTTGTTATATATATATATATATATATATATATATATATATATATATATATATATATATATATATAGAGAGAGAGAGAGAGAGAGAGAAAGTTTTGGGTACACACACACACATACATATATATATATATATATATATATATATATATATATATATTCAGTATCATCCACTGAAACTTGGGCATTGGACAAGACTCCAATTGTTTCAGAGATAGTAGTTGCAATTGAGAAGATGAAGAATACCCAATCAGTAGAGACAAAATTTCCCCTAGAAGTAATAGTGGATATATATCCGAAATTTCTAAAGAGCCTCATTTCAAACCAATGAGTTGATGGAGAGTGTTAACCTCCAAAAGAACACGCTATCCTTGATGTTAGAACACTTCTATATCAAGAATAACTCAAAACCTTTACCAATTTGGAGGATCAATACCAAATTATCAAAATCTTGAACTAACTGTGAAGAGAGTCACTACTCAGAAAGTCCACTGCACATAACTCACTCATTGACTAATCAAATGCGTAAAGTTTTTTATAAAACTTTTTAGAACGTGTTTTCTATAGATTGCTCACCTTCTCCAAGTTAAATCATCTCAAAAGACTGAGTAGATCTTGAGAAATGATTCAAACAGTTCACCTATGTCTGACACCGTTCTCAAGTATAGTCGACTTTGACACCTACAACTTCTAAAGCATGGTTCTCCCAAACTAGAACCCATTTAAGCAAATTCTTTTAGCCATAGATGGCTTACCTTATAACTTAGATTTTGACTCCTCATTGGTGCAAAACTTTACACTGTACACTGAGAACTGATCAATTCTTTGACCATTGAGATTGCGCCTGTTTCAGAAGACACTCAACACTTCTTCACATACAAATGTTCCTACACATAATTCTGTCATCCTGTTTACAATTAGGCTCTCAAATCTTAACCATAGAAGCATACACTATGGAATTAGACATCTACAAAAGGATTCTTGAAGTGATCAAACATAGAAGGAGAACACAACAAAATATCAGGTGCAATTTTTCTTCTATTCAGAAAACTTTTACATCTGAATGATGAGAGAGTTCTTCCTCACTTCTAAAGTTTCTAATGACTATTACATCTAATTCTTCTTGTCTCATACTCTCTCATACTTGCCCCAACTTTTTACTTGTATATATAGGCATATATGTACAAGCTCATGACTATAAAAAAGGTATAAGTGAGTTAACTACAAATTAATGTACATATGTATACAAGTCTTCATTTCCTGAACATATGCTATCTTCAATCTTCAATTGTTGATCTTTTCTTCATCCTTTGACTTCAAGTCTTTATCCAAAACATCAATTGGTGGCTGAGTTGCACCAAGAGCTCCCCCTCAATCATCAATTGAGGTTTTCTCTATCTTCTTTATACCTTCCATGTCTTTAAATATTTGTAAATTTGGTCCATCCAAGCTTTTGGTTAGCATATCTGCAATCTGATCTTTTGTTGAAGTGTGTATGAATTCAATATCCTTATCAATCACCTTCTCTCTTAAGAAGTGATACTAAATCTCAATGTGTTTAGTCTTGGCATGAAAAACAGGGTTAGTAGCTAGATACAATGAACTCATATTATCTCCATGAATAGTGGGTGTACTATGAGTGATGTCAAAACTCTTCATAAGAGTCTTCAACCATATGAACTCCTTTGCAGCTTCTAACATACCTTTATACTCTGCCTCTGTACATGATAAAGAAATTGTGTGTTGCTTCTTAGAACACCAAGAGATTAACTTATCTCCCACATAACACAAGTATCTATATGTTGATCTCCTATCATCAGGATTACCTATCCAATTTGTATCACTATATATCTTGATGTTTGTATCTGATGTAAAACCATAATACAAACCTTCTTTGCATGTACCCTTAATGTACCACAACACTCTTTGTCGTGCAACCCAATGTTCTTTCCTAGGACAATGCATGAATTGAGACAACACTCCAATTGCATAAGACAAATCAGGCCTAGTTAATGTAGCATAGATTAGACTACCAACTAGACTTTGATAGAGTTTCATATCCTTGAATTCTTCTCCTCCACATCTGCTCAATTTGTGATTCACCTCCATTGGAGTAGGTGCTACCCTGCAATCTTCCATTTTAAACTTGATCAACAAGTTCTTCAAATACCTTTCTTGAGTCACATACACTCCATGTTCAGTATATGAGATCTCCATGCCCAAGAAATATGACAAGTCTCCCAAGTCACTAATCTTGAACTCTTTTTCCATTTGCTTCTTGAGGCTTTGAATTTCCTTCTCATCTGTACCTGTAAGAATTATGTCATCAACATATATGCACATGTAAATGCACCCATCATCAATGGCTTTGACAAGCAAGCTACTATAAGCTTTAGATACTTGGAAACGAAGTTCCTTCAAGAACTTCACAAGTCTATAATTCCATGCCCTTGGGGCCTCCTTCAAACCATACAACGCTCTCTTGAGCTTACATACATATTCTGAATATCTTTTATCTCTGAACCCTTGTGGTTGCTCCATGAAAACATCATCTGAAATATGACCATTAAGAAAAGCACTCTTCACATCTAATTGACATAAGCTCCAACCTTTACATGCAGCAATGGCTATGAGTTTCTTGATAGTTGTCATCTTTGCCACAGGACTATAGGTCTCATCATAATCTATACCATATGTTTGAGCATACCCTTTTACAACAAGTCTAGCTTTATACCTAGACACACTTCCATCTGCATACCTCTTTGTTTTGTAGGCCCATTTGCATCCAATGATCTTTTGACTATTTGGTTTAGGAACCAAATCCCATGTCTCATTCTCCATCAATGCATCATACTCTTCCTACATAGCTTTCTCCCAAATCCCAATTTTCCTTACCTTTTGCCTCTTCATATGTAGAAGGATCTTCATCTACTTTCACCATGTAAGCATAATCTTTAGTAGTCAAAAAAGAAGTGTCATAGCTATACCTTTTAGGTTGCCATTTGTGTCTTGATGACCTTTTGAGTTCTCCACTTCTTGAAGTTTCTAGTTCATCACATTCTGGATCAAACCTTGGAACCTCTTCAACTTCAACTTGTACTTCATTGTTCTCTTCTTCACCAAATATCTGAACCTTTGATTTACCTTTTTTGTGATTCAAAACTTCTTCATCACCTGCATGATTATTGATTGTACATGCATACCAAGTACATTGATCATCAAATGTAACATCCTTTGATACAAGGAATTGCTTTGTAGATGGACTCCACAAACTATAACCCATCTGTTTATCATCATATCCAATGAACACATACTTTTCAGCTTTAGGTTCCAATTCCAACCTCAACTGAAATGGCACATATGCATAAGCCAAAAATCCAAATACTTTGCAATGATCTAAGGTAGGTCTCTTACCCCACCAAGCTTCGTATGGTGGCATACCATGCAAAGCTTTACATGGTAACCTATTAACCAAGTATGTAGCTATATTTACAACCTCAACCCACAAATAATTTGGACAATTTTTCTCCTTCATCATTGATCTTGCAAACTCAAAAACAGTTCTATTTCTCCTTTCTGCTACACCATTTTATTGAGGAGAGTACCTGCAAGTAGCTTCCCTTTTTATACTTGCTTTTCCATAAGTAATCACTAAACTCATTAGAGAAATACTCTCCCCCTCCATTTCATCTTAGTCTCTTCAACTTTTGGCCTGTGATTATTTCTGCATACACATGATAATGTTTAAATGTATTGAATACCTCTGATTTATCTTTGATCACATATATAGTGATCCATCTGGTACCATCATCAACATAAATCACATAATATCTTGAACCATTAATACTGAAATCCTTTGATGGTCCCCACACATCTGTGTGTACCAACTCAAGCTTCTTTGAATACATGAAACCATGCTTAGAATATGATTGCTTATGAGCCTTACCTAATTGACATGCCTCACATCTATATGTCATATGTTGACCTGCAACATTAGGCAATGCGAGCACTGATCCATTGGTAACCATATCCTTAATACCTCTTTCATTGAAATGTCCAAGCCTTTTATGCAAACGATCTAACTCAGAGATCTTATATCCTCCATAAGTGAACAAGGCATGACCAACATTACCTTGAATCTTCAATAAGAGTCTTCCTTCTTTCTTCCCTGAAACAATTTGCTTATACCCATTGTAGGGTCTTGCACAAACACTCCATCATTAGTGAACCTTACTTCATAACCTTTTTCAACAGTTTGCCCTACACTTATCAAATTCTTTAGAATTGTAGGAACATACAAGACCTTACTCAGAAGAGTACTTCCATCCTTGGCCTTCAGTGATCCAATTGACTTCACATTATGCTTTGTATTATCACCTGTTTGAACTACATGATTAGTTACCTTATTCTCCAAATCAATCATCAACGCTATATTACCACTCAGGTGATTGCTCCACCCTAAGCCAATGTAGAAGACTCTTTGGTCTTCACTTTGCCTTTCACAAGTTGCATTCATGATTAAGGTTGAATCCTCCTTTTGATCTGAAGCATAATTCTAGTAGGTATTGTTGTAGGATTGACTTTGAAATCCTCTACCTGCATTTCTTCCAAAGTAACCTCTACTACCTCTACCTCTGAAATTACCTCTTTGGTTTCTACCACCTCTTCCTCTTGAATTAAAGTTTTGAATATATCCACCATTATTCTCATTATTATGCCAACAATCATGAGCTAAGTGATTTATCTTACCACAAATCCAGCAAGCTTTGGATCCATCTTTATTGCTTCTGCCTCTTCCTCTACCTTTGCCACCTCCTCTTCCTCTTAGGAAGTTGGATTGGCTAGTTGTACCTTCTTCTTCATTTACTTGTTGCTTGCCTTTGCTATTCTTCTTCTTATCCTTTGAATACATTGCTTGACCTGCACTCTTATCACCATCACCTTTGACATCCTGCTCAAAAGTTAGCATGTTTCCTAGCAGCTGATTTAAATCAAGAGTGAAATGATCTAGTGATAATTCAATAGACAAAATGAATGGCTTCCATTTCTCATCTCCTCTCAAACCTGTGAGGATTTGCCTTAACATTTTATCCTCCTCAATATCTTCATCAATTGCTCCTAATGCATCTGCAATGTTGTTGGGGGTTTCTTGGACAAGAAGGAGTTTGAGGGTTTGTAGGAGAAAAGAAGAGAATAAAAGAGGAAATAACCTTGAAAACTTCTGCAGAAGCACGCCTTGAAATCTTGAGTTTTGATTACAGTAAAACAATTACAATGTCTAAACACAATCCAAGTCAATACTTTGGGACACAACTACAGAGAATGCTCAATTACAAAAGACCAATTATCTCAAAGTCTTCTGGCGGCCGGCCTCTTCTGTATCAGCCCTCCACTTGCTCACGCTTATCCTTGTGCACACCTTGCACTAAGCTTCCACCAAGCTGAGGAATGAAGACCTTCGCGGCCCGCTCACAGCAAGAGACCTTGTGATCCTTGGGGTCTAGCTTCGCACTCCCAGCCCTCTTCCTTTGCCACTCTTCTTGCACTCTTCACTTCCACCTCTCTGTGTTGTCGCACACTGGTGACTCTTCACTTCTCTTTCTTGCTTCCTCTTAGACTCCTCTCTGCTTCTCTCCATGTCTAGAATAGCCTTTGCTTTCCTTTTTGAAGTGTGTTGGTCCCGTACGCTCCTAACTGCAATAGACTCTTGGCCTTCCTTTGATGTCTCCAAGATTGTCTTTTTAGGAGGCGGCCAACGACTCACTACTTTGTCCTATAGTGACTTTAGACAAAAATTTGATTGGGCGGTTATATTTCCACATGTGCATACACGGCGCTTCACGTACCTTTACCTTTTCCTTTTAATTCTTCACTTTTGCACCCAAGAGGGGTTCACCTGGACCTTCCAGATTACTTTAAAACACCCTTTGACCTTATGGGAATTAGAAAAATACTTCTGCAATACTTTCCACATTTAATACCTCTTGTCTGTGAACAATTAAAGTCCCCTTTTTTATGAACAATTGAGGGTGCACTACCTGTGCACTTTGACCCTTGAGTTTTGACATTTTACTCTTGCCTATGCATAACTGTGACCTTGACGTTGCTGGTTCCAACCTACTAGGGCTCAACAGATGCCCACCACCTAATGTACTCTCCGTCCCGGAGAGACCATAATAACACGATAACAAGAGGACGCAATAGCGGAGAGGAAACAGTTGAAGAGCCAGAGAGGAAACGGAGGCAAAGAAAATATTTAAACAGAGTTGTGATTTATTAAGCAGAAAAAACCATCTAAATAGTGCTGCTCTTATTGATTAACGGATGATGACAAAAGCAGAAGGATGATAGGAGGAGTAAATATCTAGAAGTAAATCTGAAGCCCGAAATGTGAAGTGAATGGGTTATTGAGAAGGGGGATTTAGGTCTGCTAGGGAAGGTTGTGGAGAGGATAACAGTGGAGCAGAAGCTTGCTCAATCATCAGCTGGGGAGAACTAAGGCACTGCCTAAGATGGTCCCTTTCACGTTTGATACGACACGACGGCAAGCAGCATTATCACATAACCCTAAAGAAGAGCGATTTTGAATATCTGACAATGCTTTTAACGCGGAATCAACCATATCTCTATATCTGTCTCTTTCTTCTCGGAGTAAGCTTGCGGATTCCTGGAGGGACTGCCACTGAGATGTGGCCATGCGATTGATGTTCTTAATCGTAGAAATATATTGTTGATGAATAGAAGCTGCAGCCGAAATTGAATCTAAGGACACCTTGGATGCATTAGCACTGCCCAGAGCAATGTCATTGGCTTCGCGAAGTAAATGTAAAAAGGAAGGGGCAGACGGGATGTCAATTGGTAGAGGATGGTGGACCGGCAGATTAGGAGGATGAGTGGGAGTGGTAGAAGGATTGGGCTGGTGAGGAATGTGTGAGGGAAGTGGCTGGCTGAGGGGAACATCAATGAGAGGGGGGGAAATGGAAACCGGAGGGCGTGGGGGTGTACAGGTTGGGTTGTGGGGGTTGAGCTGTGTTTGAACGAGCGGTCTGAAAGTAGATGAGGGAGAAGGACCAGGCCTGAAAACAGGTGGAGGGTTAGGAATTGTCGCAGTAGCAGTAGATGCAGGAATGATATGGGTAGAAGATTGTGGAGGAAGGGAGGTGATATCAGGGGGGGCGGAGGTCGGTGTGGAAGCGGAAGCTGAGTCAATGGAGATGGGAGGGGAGGGAGGAGATTTTGATATTGAAGGTAGCCCGGGATGGTTAGGCGGGTGGCTAACAGGGTTGTGAGTGGTTATAGCGAGATTATGGGCAGAGTGCGCTGGTAATTGATAGATCCAAGCTATGAATGGGGCAGAATAGATGGAAAATGCACGAGATCCCCGAGTGATAGCTTCACGAAGGCGACGTGATCGCAAAGATAAGGAACTATAGATGAGGGCGGCGTAAGGGTATGGACGGCTATTGAGGAAGCAAAAAAGGGGATCGGCAATGCGAATATCGAACCATGGAAGGGAAGAGGTGGGACTACGAAGCAAAAAGAAAAAAATGAATGCATTGAGAATGGATGCCATGCGGATGGAAAATCGAGCATTATTTGCGAATCGATCGGTACAAAAGGCAATGGTGGCAGAGGCTGACAACCCAGAATATAAGAAGGGAGGACTACTGAACTGGATTGGGGAGGAGCCGATACTGGCGGCTAGAGCGGAAATGGAGAGAGTGCCTGTGCGAAAATTAGGAAAGAGACGGAGAGCTTCATAGATCTCAGTATAATTGGATGGATCATTGAAGAAAACGTTTGCCAAGCCCCAGAGACCCGCCTGCTGGAGATTTTCGACAGAAAAAAGATGACGAAGTTCAATGGTTGGTAGGGATAAATGAATACGAATCTGCAGATCTAAATTAGGCGGATGAAAAAGGCGCATATAATCTCCTGAAGGCGAGTTTGGTTGCGAGGTATGAGAAGCAGATTGAGAAGGAGAAGGAGGGCGAGGTAGTGAAGGTGGAGAATATATGTCGGTGGACTCAGAGTGAATTGAATAAGTAGGAATAGTAAGAATAGCAGGAGGAAGAGCTGAAGGCGATGCATCATGTGGTGGGTTAATGGATGCGGGCAAGGTCGGGATCTGGTAGGTGAGGCCTGCAAGCTGTTGTGCAGACGTGGGAGGAGGGTAATTTGGATGGTTTGTATGCAGCG
Source organism: Ceratopteris richardii (assembly GCA_020310875.1). Lineage (NCBI taxonomy): Eukaryota > Viridiplantae > Streptophyta > Polypodiopsida > Polypodiales > Pteridaceae > Ceratopteris > Ceratopteris richardii. The sequence goes on from CM035414.1 coordinate 108,439,048, forward strand.
CTGAAGGCGTGAATTCTGAATTATCGTCCTGTGCGGAGGGATCGGCCATGGATGGACTGGTGAGAATATGTTGAACGAGAGGTAATCGAAGGTCCTGGATAGATTGCAAGTTGCCGGAGTGATTGGATTATGTAGTCTTTGCTAGCGAAGAACTGAGGTGGAGTCGTTGTAGTTGAACTCCTTGTATTTGGAGGTGGATGGGTGAGGGGGAGGGGGCGGTAGTGATAGAGGGGGAGGGGGTGGGGTGGGTCGGCGGGTGAGGGTGAGGGGGAGGGGGAGATGGAGGGGGAGGGGGAGGGAGCTTCTTCGGGGGAAATTGGAGGGGGGGTTGGAGGGGCTTTGTGGGGGAATTGGAGGGGGAGGGGGAGGGGAAGATGGCGCGGAAGGGGCAGGGAGCTTCTGCGGGGGAAATTGGAGGGGGGGTTGGAGGGGAGCTTCTGCGGGGGAATTGGAGGGGGCTTCGCGGGAAATTGGAGGGGGGGTTGGAGGGGCTTTGCGGGGGAATTGGAGGGGGAGGGGGAGGGGAAGATGGCGGGGAAGGGGGAGGGGGAGGGAGCGGTGGCGGGTGAGGGGGTAGGTGGGAGAGGGTGGAGGGGGAAAAAGCGCAGGAGGGGGGCTTTGCGGGGGAATTGGAGGGGGAGGGGTAGGGGAAGATGGCGGGGAAGGGGGAGGGGAGGGAGCGGTGGCGGGTGAGGGGGTATGTGGAAGAGGGTGGAGGGGGAAAAGGCATAGGAGGGGGGGTGGCGGGTGGAGGGGGATTCTGCGGGGAAATTGGAGGGGGAGGGGGAGGGGAAGATGGCGGGGAAGGGGAAAGGGGAGGGAGCGATGGCGGGTGAGGGGGTATGTGGAAGAGGGTGGAGGGGGAAAAGGCACAGGAGGGGGAGTGGCGGGTGGAGGGGGATTCTGCGGGGAAATTGGAGGGGGAGGGGGAGGGGAATATGGCGGGGAAGGGGAAAGGGGAGGGAGCGATGGCGGGTGAGGGGTATGCAGGAGAGAGTGGAGGGGGGGAAAGGCGCAAGAGGGGGGGCGGGTGGAGGGGGCTTCTACGGGGAAATTGGAGGGGGGTTGGAGGGGAAGATGGCGGGGAAGGGGGAGGGGGAGGGAGCGGTGGCAGGTGAGGGGGTATGTGGGAGAGGGTGGAGGGGGAAAAAGCGCAGGAGGGGGGGGTGGCGGGTGGAGGGGCTTCTGCGGGGGAATTGGAGGGGGGGTTGGAGGGGGCTTCCGCGGGGAATTGGAGGGGGGGTTGGAGGGGGAAGGTGAGGGGGATGGGGCGGGGATGTGGCGGGGGTGGCTGAGGGGGAGGGTGAGGTGGATAGGGCGGGGGTGGTTGAGGGGGAGGGTGAGGGGGAGGCGCGGGGGCTGCTGAGGGGGAGTGTGAGGGGGATAGGGCGGCGGTGGCTGAGGGGGAGGGTGAGGGGGAGGGCGCGGGGGCTGCTGAGGGAGAGGGTGGGGTGGGATGGTGGGGGAGATGTAGGGGAAGGGTGAGGGGGTATGTGGGAGAGGGTGGAGGGGGAAAAAACGTAGGAGGGGGGGTGGCGGGTGGAGGGGCTTCAACGGGGGAATTGGAGGGGGGTTGGAGGGGGCTTCCGCGGGGAATTGGAGGGGGGGTTGGAGGGGGAAGGTGAGGGGGAGGGCGCGGGGGCTGCTGAGGGGGAGGGTGGGGTGGGATGGCGGGGGAGATGGAGGGGAAGGGTGAGGGGGTATGTGGGAGAGGGTGGAGGGGGAAAAAGCGCAGGAGGGGGGGTGGCGGGTAGAGGGGGCGTCTGCGGGGGAATTGGAGGGGGGGTTGGAGGGGGAAGGTGAGGGGGATGGGGCGGGGATGTGGGGGGGGTGGCTGAGGGGGAGGGTGAGGTGGATAGGGCGGCGGTGGTTGAGGGGGAGGGTGAGGGGGAGGCGCGGGGGCTGCTGAGGGGGAGGGTGAGGGGGATAGGGCGGCGGTGGCTGAGGGGGAGGGTGAGGGGGAGGGCGCGGGGGCTGTTGAGGGGGAGGGTGGGGTGGGATGGCGGGGGAGATGTAGGGGAAGGGTGAGGGGGTATGTGGGAGAGGGTGGAGGGGGAAAAAGCGTAGGAGGGGGGGGTGGCGGGTGGAGGGGCTTCTGTGGGGGAATTGGAGGGGGGTTGGAGGGGGCTTCCGCGGGGAATTGGAGGGGGGGTTGGAGGGGGAAGGTGAGGGGGAGGGCGCGGGGGCTGCTAAGGGGGAGGGTGGGGTGGGATGGCGGGGGAGATGGAGGGGAAGGGTGAGGGGGTATGTGGGAGAGGGTGGAGGGGGAAAAAGCGCAGGAGGGGGGGTGGCGGGTGGAGGGGGCGTCTGCGGGGGAATTGGAGGGGGGGTTGGAGGGGGCTTCCGCGGGGAATTGGAGGGGGGGTTGGAGGGGGATGGGGCGAGGATATGGCGGGGGTGGCTGAAGGGGAGGGTGAGGGGGATAGGGCAGGGGTGGCTGATGGGGAGGGTGAGGGGGAGGCGCGGGGGCTGCTGAGGGGGAGGGTGAGGGGGATAGGGCGGCGGTGGCTGAGGGGGAGGATGAGGGGGAGGGCGCGGGGGCTGCTGAGGGGGAGGGTGGGGTGGGATGGCGGGGGAGATGGAGGGGAAGGGTGAGGGGGTATGTGGGGAAGTAGGAGGGGGGGCGGATGCAAGCGGGGTGGAGGGGGAGAGGGAGGAAGAGATGGCGGGGGAGGGATAGGGAGGGGGGAAAGAGGGAAGGGTATTCGGTGGTGGTGGGGCGGTTGAGGAGGAGGGGGAAGGATGGAGATTCCGCAGGCAGAGGATCCTGAAGTCTCAGTTATGAGCGATTGCAGTATGTCTTGAAGAAGACGATGGAGATCAACCTTGCATATGGGCAACAAAATTCCAATGAGGCTAAAGCTCGACCTGAGCATTGATGATGATAAGCTGAGGACAGCAAGACTGAATTGGGAGTTGCATTATATAGCAAGGAGAAATGAGAGATCACCTCACAGGAAGGAATGGTTCAGCATAAAAGAGTGCTCAAAAGAGAGGAGAGGCAAACTTTAATCTCATCCATTGAAGAGATAACAAAGAAAAGGGCATTATTTAAAGTTGTTGTGCAGAACTAAGAGCCATAAAAAGATTGCGCCCAATTTTTATGTGTGAGCATTTATAGATAGGCTAAATTATTGCTAATTATTAAAAGAAAGCCAAAACAACTAGGAACTAAAATAATGAAAATGCGATTGTGTTATGACGTTTTATGATAAGCTTTGAGTCTGGATATATTTACTAATGGCAGGGTGTCGCCATCGAGTGTTTCTAATTTCACAGCACCCCATTGCAGCATCTTCGTAATGCGAAAAGGGCCTTCCCAGTGAGGAATCCATTTTCCTTTGGCTTGAGTAGAAATCTGTGGTCTGTGTAATAGAGCTAAATCACCAAGCTTCAAGTTGTTATGCCATAAATTTTTGTCATGAGTCTCCTTCCTCTCTATCTGAATCTTCTCTAACTGTTTGGAGGCTAAAGTCCTTGATTCTTCTAGTTTATGCAAAGCGGTCAATCGGGCTGGAACTTCTATCCTATTTTTCTCAACGCCTTCCGTTCGGATAGAGCCCTTGATGAACTCAAATGGTTCAATGGGAACAAGGCCATAAACTAGTTGAAAAGGAGAATACCCCGTCTCTTTATAGGCCAATCGGTATGCCCATAATGTACCAAGATAAGCCTGTCCCCAAGAAGTAGGCTGTAACATGCATTCCTTTCGTAGCATTGAAATCAATACTTTGTTGGTTGATTCGGCTTGACCATTAGCTCGTGGGTAGTATGCACAAGAAGTCCTATGTAAAATTCGATACCTGTTGGAAATTTCCTGCAGTACTTTGTTGACAAAGTGAGTACCCTGATCGGTACATATTTCAAGTGGACATCCAAACCTGCAAATGATGTTACTGTATAAGAAATCAGCCACAGTTTGTGTAGTGCAGTCTGCGGATGCAATAGCTTCAGCCCATTTTGTCGCATAGTCGGTGGCTATCAGTAAGTACTTTTCTCTTTTAGGAACCGCCACGGGGTATATAGGCCCGACAAAGTCTAATCCCCACTTCTCAAATGGTTGCCAAGAAGTGGAAACAATCAAAGGATTATGCCTCTGCTTGGTGGGCTTAGGGCCACACCGCTGGCACACATCACATGTTCTTCTCCATTCATCTGCGTCCTTAAATAGTGTAGGCCACCATAGACCAGCATCCAGTATCCTCTGGCTCATGATATGCCCTGGAAGGTGCCCACCACCTGTTCCTTCATGTGCAGAATGCAGTACTTCCCTCACTTCATCTTCTTCCAAGCATTTCCTAACCCTGTCATCCTTGCCCTGTCTATATAATTTATCTTCAATGAAGGTATATGGCCTACTCTTGATTAGCAGTCTCTTCCTTTGTACAGTACTAGCCTTTTCTGGATACAACCCAGTCTTAATGAACTGCTTAATATCATCATACCAACCTTGAGCTTGTACAGCGAACAAATGAGCATCGGGAAAATCATCATTGATTCCACTGGCTTGATCCATCATACTTATTCTGGACAGGTGATCCGCCATAACATTCTCTCTACCTGGTTTATGAATTACCGAGAAATCAAACTCCTGGAATAACAATAACCACCTCCATATTCTTCCAGTGGCTTGTGGTTTGTTGAGTAAGTACTTTAGAGGTTGGTGATCAGTTATAATAACAAATTTCACTCTCAATAAGTAATGCCGAAATTTTTGGACAGCAAAAACCATGGCTAAGGCTTCTCTTTCTGTGGTGCTGTAGTTCCTTTCAGCCTTAGTCAAAATTCTGTTGGCATATTGAATTGGTCTGTCCATCTTGAATTCTTCACTAGGTTGTGTTAGAACTGCCCCTACTGCATATGCACTGGCATCCACGTGTAAATGAAATATTTTTTACCACTCAGGTGTGATCAAAATGGGAGCAGACACTAACCTTGACCGTAGTGTTTGATATGCTCTTTCCTCCTCTTCTTCCCATTTAAAAGGAACCTCCTTGCCTGTGAGCCTAGCCAAAGGTCTGGCTATATCTACATACATTTTAATAAATCTGCGGTGGTGTCCTGTATGGCCTAGAAAACTTTGAATCTCCTTTGAAGATTTAGGCCTGGGTAATTTTAATATAGCTATGATTTTGTCTGGATCAGGTGCCATACCCTTGGAAGATACCACATGCCCTAACAAAGTACCTTCGGTCACCAAAAAGTGGCATTTGTTTGGATTCAGTTTCAGCTTCTTTTTCTACACCTCTCAAAAACTTGTTTTAATTGAAGCAGATGCTTCTCTAAACAGTCCAATGGATTTTCTTTGAGAGTACCTGAAAAAGATGAAAAGTCATCCATGAAGATTCTTAACGACTCTAGTAGCAATGGTCCAAAAATGAGATTAACTGTTCGGCTGAAGGTAGCTAGAGCATTTCTTAACCCAAATGGCATCTTCAGATATACATAAGTTCCCCAAGGAGTAATGAATGATGTCTTCTCCCGATCCCCAGGGTGAATGGATATCTGATTGTATCCACTGAATCCATCCATGAAGCTATAAATGGAATGACCAGCTACTTCTTCTATGACCTGCTCAGCAAATGGCATTGGAAATCCATCTGGAATCGTGACCTTGTTCAATGCCCTAAAATCCACACAGATTCTGATCTTGTTAGTGTTTTTCTTTGGCACGATCACCATGGGAGATAGCCACTCCGAATGTTCTACAGGAATGATAATTCCTGCATCTTCCATTTTCTGAATTTTTGAATAGACAACTTCAGCATACTTGGGATTCAACCTATAACTTTTCCCTCTCACCGGCTTTGCTCCTTCTATCAAAGGAATTCTGTGTTCTCCATAACTGGGTGGTACTCCTTCTAGATCCTTATAATGCCATGCAAAAACATCTGTGTAGTGGTTCAAGAATGTTCTAACCTTTTCCAGAAGCCCTGGGTAGTTCCACAACCAGGTGGCCACCAAAACTGGCCGGTTATTGTTTTGAGTATCTAAATGTATTTCTTTGACAGGATCTCTCTCTACCATACTTTCTTTGTGCTCAGTTCCTTCCTTGTCTTCTTCCACTAGTCTTTTGTGCATTACTTCATAAGCAGGTGTCTCCTGAATTTCAATGTGTTCCTCTTTTTCCTGCATCCATCCTGCAGGTATTTCTTGAATAGGAAAAGAGTATTCTTCACTAGATTCCGTTACCTTGCCTTTAGCCTTGGCATCTGACTTATTTGTAGATTTGATATCCTCCTCTGAGTTGTAGTTGAGGGGTGTCTTCCTGCCCCTTCTGTGGTCTGTGATAGGCTCTCCCAATCCATCAATATGGACTTTTTTGTCATCTTCATCATAATCTTCAGCTGTGCAAGTATTATTGAGAAAAATTCCAAAACAAGAAGAAGAGTTGCCTGCATGCAGCCACTTTAGAATATCCTCTTCTTCCTCAAAATCTATGTGGGGTTGATCTTTTGATCCGGGTTCCACCATTATTCTCATTATTATGCCAACAATCATGAGCTAAGTGATTTATCTTACCACAAATCCAGCAAGCTTTGGATCCATCTTTATTGCTTCTGCCTCTTCCTCTACCTTTGCCACCTCCTCTTCCTCTTAGGAAGTTGGATTGGCTAGTTGTACCTTCTTCTTCATTTACTTGTTGCTTGCCTTTGCTATTCTTCTTCTTATCCTTTGAATACATTGCTTGACCTGCACTCTTATCACCATCACCTTTGACATCCTGCTCAAAAGTTAGCATGTTTCCTAGCAGCTGATTTAAATCAAGAGTGAAATGATCTAGTGATAATTCAATAGACAAAATGAATGGCTTCCATTTCTCATCTCCTCTCAAACCTGTGAGGATTTGCCTTAACATTTTATCCTCCTCAATATCTTCATCAATTGCTCCTAATGCATCTGCAATGTTGTTGGGGGTTTCTTGGACAAGAAGGAGTTTGAGGGTTTGTAGGAGAAAAGAAGAGAATAAAAGAGGAAATAACCTTGAAAACTTCTGCAGAAGCACGCCTTGAAATCTTGAGTTTTGATTACAGTAAAACAATTACAATGTCTAAACACAATCCAAGTCAATACTTCGGGACACAACTACAGAGAATGCTCAATTACAAAAGATCAATTATCTCAAAGTCTTCTGGTGGCCGGCCTCTTCTGTATCAGCCCTCCACTTGCTCACGCTTATCCTTGTGCACACCTTGCACTAAGCTTCCACCAAGCTGAGGAATGAAGACCTTCACGGCCCGCTCACAACAAGAGACCTTGTGATCCTTGGGGTCTAGCTTCGCACTCCCAGCCCTCTTCCTTTGCCACTCTTCTTGCACTCTTCACTTCCACCTCTCTGTGTTGTCGCACACTGGTGACTCTTCACTTCTCTTTCTTGCTTCCTCTTAGACTCCTCTCTGCTTCTCTCCATGTCTAGAATAGCCTTTGCTTTCCTTTTTGAAGTGTGTTGGTCCCGTACGCTCCTAACTGCAATAGACTCTTGGCCTTCCTTTGATGTCTCCAAGATTGTCTTTTTAGGAGGCGGTGTGGAGGTGATCGCAATCCGGGTGGATCGGGTCCGGTCGTGGCACACACAGGGTGTATGAAGCTAATGAATGTTGGAAGGTTTAAAGATGTGAAGGTGAAATTAATGTTGAGTATGGAGAAGAGAGAGATGTTGAAATAATTATGGGAATGGGAATGTAGGTGTGCAAGTTAGATTGATGACATGAATGATAAGAATGAAAGAGAACCATACACACGAATCAAATTTGGAAGGAAGAATGGTCCATTGGAGGAGCTTCTTAAACACTTCCTAATTCTAATCCATATGTATAGCCTTCTTTGGATGATATGTATGCATGATGAGAATAGATGGAATCCTTACACATAAATCAGTTTCGAAAGGAAGAATGGTCCAATATTGGAGCTTCTTATACACTTTCAGAAACTAATAAATATGTATGGATTTGTATGGATTATATGCATGCAAGTGAATTATGATGATGGATTTTACTCACAAGCTCAAAGAAACATCCTCACTGGTTCAACGCAATACTGCGGAGCCTTCTCACACATAGAAGAAATAGAAGACATGTAAAAATACTTAAGAGACTGAGAGAGGAGACAAGAGACAAGTGACAAGTGACATGAATTAAAAGAATTTGAATTAAGTTACATGTAAAATATCGTCGTGGTACGTCATGCTAAGCAGTCTACTGATCAAAGGTGGTTCCGACCCTCAAACCATGACAGTTCAACCGAATGTCACATGTAAGAAGGTGAGTTCCACTCCAGTGACCCTATGTCTGTCTAGGCTCGTAACGTCTAACTAAAGAAGTCTAAGACTCATTAAAATCAGCTCTAACTCACTCACACGCTCCACCGAGGGTGAGTCAAGATAGAGATGCTGGTTTCAAGAGCCTATCCTAGATAGGAGTTCTAACTTAAATTTGAAACTAGGTTCTATACTCATACTAGCTCACCTTGGATCCTCACTCGCTCAACCGAGGGTGATTGTCTCAAGGAAACCGTAAGCTAGCATGAGCCCTATGGATGCCTAACAATGATGCTCTAGGAGTTTGGAGGGGGGTTTATATAGTTTTTTGAATGAATTTGGGCCCTTGGATCTAGAGAAATCAACTCTCAACTCTAGGATCACTACTTTCGATTACAACCATTTGATTAATCAAATCAATGGCTTGGAATTGTTCTTTCTATCAAATCTAGAGTAAAGGAGTGAAATTTAGGCGCCCTCATTCTCCACCATTGGATCTGGGGATGATCTGGACCGTCGGATCAGTGCTGACATCAATTCGGATAAGATAAGCCACTATTTTTGGAGAAACTTTGCATTATTGATCTTTAACTGTCAACAAAGTCTTCTTTTATGGAAAAAATTCGTGGATCCTCCTTCCTTTATGCTTTAGTGCATCTCCACCCTTGAATAGGAGCTCATCTTGACCGTACACCATGGTTCAATCATATTTTGACATGTGGCAGCCCTTCAAGCCTTCAATTTTCTTATTCTAGAAAACTGCGGTGACCTTGAAAACTGGACTTCGTGCTCTTTGACCCTCCAAAAAGACTTTGATGAAGATGAAACTTTGTAGGACTATGTTTCCAAAGATCTCCTTCAGGAATATGCAGGAAGAACTCCCATCTGAATCTCCCTTGTACAAGTTTGACTACATTTGGAAGCTTGCAAGGTGGCATTAAGGTGTCTAGGAAGCTCTGATAGCCTTGAAAATTTGTACAAATATGTAGCCACATATGATCTTTATACATGCCAAACCATATGGCTAACATAATTTTCTATACAAGAATTTGTAGGGTCAAACTAGAAAAATTACATTTTTACAAAATGAACATAGCATATCAATGTGCTACCAAATCCATTTTCTGCTGAAATTTGGGCTATAGACTGCCTTTGACAATCTTTACAAGTATATGGATTTTCATCTAATTTGGTGACAATGAAATTTTTGCCCTAATTTCCCAACTTTGACCAGCTTTGACCAACTTTGACCGCTACCATGGACTTTCTTGATTTCTTTGAAACTTTGTATGTGAGCTTCCTTTGACATCCTTGATGCATCCTAGACTTCTCGGAGAATTCCGGCTACCTTCACCAAATATGTTTTTTGTAGGCCTTCACAAGTGAGAGAGGAGAGAAAATCTCGACGACATTCGCCCCCACTAAACCTGCGATTCCTCCGGAAGCGCCACTCTAGCATCTGTGAAAAACAAAATGTTCCAGGCATCAAATTCTTTTATAGGCAACATAAGAAACATGGAAGGAAAATTGATTATATGCATGAATAAGTAGGTAACGTGACATGAAGCAAAATTTGCATGAAAGAAATAATTGAAACAGGAAACATGAATATGCATGAACAAATAGGCAACATATATGCAAATGAACAAGCAACATTGGCAACAAGAAAGAAAAAAAAACAAGCATCAATATGAAGTGGAAGTGGTTGTATTGAGTCGTTTTAAGCATCAGTTCCTCTCATCTTGAAGAAAATTTTGTACCTTTTTCATAAAGCAATCTACCTTAAATATGATTATAAACAAAGATTTAGGATTTTCAAGAGACATCTTTCATCTTTAGCTTATTTTAGATCAACTCCTTTCCTACATAAATATGAATATGCTCTTTCTCTAATAACATGCAAGGAAATCTAACTAAACTCCACTAATGCATAAATCTGCTTATATAGCCCGTGATTTATTCTACTATGCCTCTTTATCCTCCTTTGGCTTGCTCTTTTTTTTTTTTTTTTTTTTTCCGATGATGATGATGATTTGGCAACTTTATGGTTACGATCACTTTTTTGGGGTGGAAGAAAGTGTAAACTTCTTGGTAACATGCTTTTTTTTTTTTTTTTTTTTTTTGACGAGGAAAAATTAAACCCCGATACAAGGTACAACCATTTTTGATGACGGAGAACAGTCATTTAAACTCCGATACAAGTGCTGTGAGATGAACTAAGGATGTAGAAACATGCAGTAGCAGGAGCTAGGATTTCAACAATTATGCTTTCGATACAGGATACATATGCATGTTTATATATGAAAGTCTTGTCACCAAAATAAACCTCCAAATCTACATGCCCTATCTTTCCACAACCCTAGATTATAAACAATTTCTTGGTAGATAAGTTACTACTTAAGATAAAATTTTACACAAGTAGAGAAATCATCATTTGCCTTTTTTGACTCAAGTGATGTGGATATGCAATGCAATGCAAAGACTGAAAAAAAACATGCATGAAACAAGCATGGAAAAAAAAAAAAATAGAATGAACTTGAAAAAAAACAAAGCAACATGAACTTGAAAAATTAATGATATTTTTATATGTTTTTTTTTTCCTTTTTTTATTTATATTTTTATTTTTTATAGCATGGATACTCCTGTTTATGAATCGGCCTCATTGTTGTCATCTTCTTCAATGTCCTCATCCAAAATGTACTCGTCATTATCACGTTTCTTGAATAGCTTTATCCTTTTACCTGCAATCAAAGTTTTTAGTGCACCACCATTTAATTCACAAAGAGCATACGTACCATTGTTGTTGACTTTTGATACAATGTATGGCCCAAACCACCGTTGAGTGAGCTTTTTGCGTGCATCATATTGAGAGTCAAATGTACTATCATAAATGAGCACCCAATCTCCTACTTCAATTGGATTAGGACGCAGTCGATGAGTTTTATCAAAATAATGCTTATTCTTCATTCTAGATTCTCTTAATTTTTCAACAGCATCATCAAGTCTTACTTTACCTTGTTGTAACTGTTTAATGCGCAAACTCAAAAAGTCATCAGTAGACATGTTTTCAGACCAAGGCAAATTTGACCATGCAAAAATATGAGATTGAATTGGAAACAATGGTTTTTGACAGTACATAAGTTCAGCAAGCATATACCCAGTAGTACGTGTGCATGTCATTCTATCTGCCCAAAGTGCAAAAGGTAAGAATCTAGGCCATTGTTTGATGTCACCGTTACATGCTTTAGATATGGCTTTCACAATAGGTGGATGCCCTCTCTCTATTTTACCATTGGCCTCTGGATTATATGCAGTAGTGAGAGACAAACGAATACCGTGACGCTCAAAAAACTCTTTAGCTTCTCTCGCATTTAACTCTCCATGGTCGGCAACTACTTTCTCTATGTACCCAAAGCGACTTATGACATCTTCAAGCAAGAATTTGCAAACATTGTAAGTGGTCTTAGATCGTAGTGCACGTCCCTCTACATGATTAGTTAAGTCTTCTCTTGCAAGTACAATGTAACGCATTTTGTCGATACCTTTAGGCATAGTTACAAGATCTACTACCCACTTGTAGTGAATACAAGGTGGATAAGTAGGATGCAACGGATCTCTATGTTTGACTGATAAATGAAGTTGACAAGTAGAACATGTAGAAACATAGCTACTAATGTCAACATACATCCTAGGCCAATAATAGGTACTTCTAATTTTTTCATATGTTCCAAAAAATCCTTTATGACCTGCCCATAATGTCTCATGCATTTCCTTCATTACTTGCAATTGAAGACCTCTTTTTCCTAGGACTCGTTGTGGATTCTTAACCTTACCCTTAGCATGTCTCCAAAGATAACCATTACATAGGAAAAAGTTATAAGCTCGTTTCCTAATGTTACGGAATCTATTCGTAGTCCAGCTAGGTAATGGTTGTAGTGTACTGAGATACTTTCCTATGTCTCTCCATTCATCTTCGTACTCAGACTCATGAAATTTCTCATACTCATATATATGTGGAACATAGTCAACTAAATTCACATTCTTTATTAGATCACTTTCAAGATCGTCATCAAATCTAGCTCTCGATAGCATATCAGCAACTGAGTTTGACTTACCTGAAATATGAACTAACTCAGGATTTATGAACTTAATATATGAGATCCATCTAAGCATGGCTATATCAGGAGATGAACAATTGGCTATCATTCCAATGAGAGGCAAACAATCAGTCTCAACTTTGACATTTGCACCAATGAAATATTCTTTGTCTATTTTCAAAGCTGTTACCATACCCCATAGTTCTCGTTTGATCTGTGGATATTTTCGTTGTGTTTCATGTAGAATTTTGGCACCAAACCTAATTGCATATCTATTCCCTTCACTATCGTCTTGACTTATGACCCAACCTATACCAATAGGACTAGTATCAACGGTCAATATAATAGGTTTGTTAGCATAATAGTCTACACGCTTAAGGATGGGAGCTTCAAGCAATAATTTCTTCAATTTACGCATAGCTTGAGTGTGTTTGTCAGTCCAAATAAATTTTCGTTTCTTCCTCAACAAGTCATAAAGACAATCAGCAACATGAGCAAAGTGAGGGATCCAAATAACATAAAAGATGCAAGCACCAAGAAATCTACGTACCTCACTCATGTTGTTACATGTTTCAGAAATCTTGCTAATGGCATCAACTTTTTGTGGGTATGGCTTTCGACCATAATGGCCACATAAATGTCCAACAATAAGTACCTCGTTGACACCAAAAACAGATTTCTCTATGGAAAATGTGAGACCTACCTCTTCAAATCGTTGAAATATTCTTTCACAATCAGAGATATGGTCAAGAACAAATTTACGACATCCCGATGAATCTAAAGTAATGTCCTTTACATGTTCCTCACTCCCTTTAATTGGAATATCATCAATGAATGACATAGTTATATGAGGGATAAAGTCATGTAAGACCATATTCATAGCACTCATCATATGAGCCACAGAATTAGTCGCTCCTTGAGGTAAAGTACACATTCGCACTAAGCCTAAAGGAGTTTTCATTGTGGTTATGTCACGACTGTCAATTGCTAACTGGAATTGGTCATATCCAGAATATAAATCACCCATTGAATAGATAGAATGTCCTGAAAATGATTCAGCAAACTCATCTACAATGGGTCCTGTTCCTACATTCCTTATGGTGACTTTATTGACGGGTTGGAGATCTTGAATAAAACGTAGTTTCCCATTCTTTTTAGCCACAGTGAACCATCTGTTTGAGTAAGGTGCAAAAGATGGCTCTAAAATTCTCATGTTTATTTTCTCCTTAAGTAGCTTCATTAGCTCAGGTAAGTGAGCCTTTGGAACAGGTATAGGACGAAGATTCCATGGAATATGTGGAATAGTAAAGATTATCATGGGTGCAACTAGCTTAGGATCTACACAACCAATCTCATGAGGATACATAGTAAAGGCTTTTCCATGGCTACGTATGACTCTCTCAAATTTATCTCTCTCTGTTGGCAAAAGAAAGTCATCATCTCTACCAATTTTCACTTGTTTGATTGTCTCATCCGTGAATGTATGTCCTATGTTTTTCTTATCCCGAAGAATTGGATCATTTTTCACATCAATAAATTTTTCATTACTTCCTTGAGGTAATGGTTGAGCTATGGGTTTGATTTTTTTGTCTGCAGTTTTGTACTTTGTTTCAACTAAGGCATCATGTGTTTGGTTAAATTTCGAGCACTTGTCAATATTGAGAGCATACTCTTGGATTAGAGCATACTCATCAAGGGAAGAAATAAGAATAATATGGGAATTAGAATTTTGTTGAAGACATAACTCTAACTCCTCAAGAGTAGAGAAACAATGAGATGTTTCAATCACATGCTCAATGTTCTCATCATGTTCCATGATTTTGTTATTTTTATAATTTTTTTGGGTTTTTTGGATAAAAGACTTGGACAATTGACTCTTATGAAGAAAATCTAATCTAGAATGTGGAAAACAAAGTGACAAACTATTGAACAGGTTGGTTGGCTGCGAGATGTCAAACCAATATCCACTGTTGTCCCGCTCAACAATGGATTCTATCCGAAATTTTGATCATATGTAGCTCCAAACATGAATCGAGGTGCACAATCACTACAAGCATGCTCATGACCCTGAGTAACAATAGGTTTCTTTCTAATTGATAATCGATTCCTAGGATGATTCACTCCTACTGTCATGACTTGAAGTGATTGCATTCCATCCTTAGACTTAAATCTAGCATAGGTAGACCCATCATCCATGGCTTTAGTTTCCATACGACTCTCACAAATAAAGGGTTGACCTAAGAGAACTTCATAGGAGCAATTATCTTGAATAAAAAAGTGAAACTCTTCTGTGATTCCTCCTATGGATATGGGCACACTAGCACAAGCTCCATACAGGGTACCTACACCATTATCTGCAGTTCTCATACGCCATCCACAATCTTTATCTATGGGCCATCGAAACTTATCATAGACTTCTCTTGAAATCACATTGATTTCAGAGCCGGAATCTACTAATGCATTTACAGTGATAGTGTTCTTATCATTTCCTATTTTAACATGCATCTCTGATGTACCTCTAGACCAAAATGTTCTTTTAAAGTGGCTTTCAGGATTGTTTTCATGATTTTCATGGTCAGGTTGAATAGGTCCTAAGAAATTTTTATTAACATTTACTTCATCATCATCAAAGTCCTCTTCATCAGATTCATCAAAGTTTAATGCTTCATTCATAGCTTGATCTTGATCTAGAGAATCTTGCATCTCAGTATCTAGATTAAGTGGAAACCTCTTCCTTTTAATTAGGCCGATAAAGTTATCTTTAAAAACAGGCTTTGCAATAGAGAAAACTTGTTCTAAAGACATAGTCACTTGACTCTTAAGCAAAATGTCATCTAAAATCTCCATAGGATCTATTTTTCTCTCAATTTCTGAAATCAAGATGGCTTTAGGTTTTCTCTTTGGTTTCTTTTGTTTTTGCTCAGGGTCTTGTTTTTGTTCATGTTCTCGTGTTTGGTCTTCAGTTTGTTTTGATTGTTCATGTTTATCTAAAGGCTTTGGTTCTGTTTTTCTTTGCTTTGTCTTCTTTCCTTTTTGTTTCTCCTCTTGTTTTTGTTCATTGGGTTGTGATTCTTGTTGTTTATCTTTGGATTGTGATGTTTCTCCCTGCTCTATGATTGTTTCTATTCCCTCTGAGGTTTGTTTTCGTGTTACTCTTCTTTCACTAGGCTCAGCTTCATCTCTTTTTCGTTTTTCTTCTACATTGGATATGTGAGAAATAAGAGATTGATCTTCTATTGGTGACTCCCAAGCCGTTATTCTCCTAATCTCATCCCGTGCTCTTACTAAAGCCTCTATAGAAAAATCACCTTCCTTTGTGGGTTTACTTGATTCTACTTGTTGTTCATCAAGAGCTTCTAGTTTCACTCCTCTAGTTCCTACGTCCATTATGGTTATATTTTCATAATGTTTTTTCATTCCTCCCTTACCATAATTTCCTTGCAAAGGTAGCCTAGATCGATAGTCACAGATTTTCTTGTCTATGTCTATTACTAGTCGTTGCTCCTTAGCATCCTTCAATAGTTCGCAATCTCTCAAAAAGTGCTCTAACGAATCACACCAAGGACACCTACGAGGGCCACGCACAAAACCATTTTGATTTTGAGGATTTTGATTAACTTGTGGTGGGAAATTTTGAAATTGAGGATTTTGTTGATAAGGTATTGCTTGAACAGGATAATTAGGATTTTGAAAATGCAATTGATGTATTTGAGGAGCTTGGGGAGCAACATGTGGTACTTGAGGTGCAAGAGGAGTTTCCATATTATACGGTTGATGATTTTGAAAATTTTGATTTTGAGGATTTTGAAAAGCTATTTGTGAAGCTTGAGGATACATGTCTTGATACATTTGAGGATTTTGCACATGAGGATGAGGATTTTGCATTGGAGGAACTTGATATGCTTGAGTAGGAGCTACTTGTGGATTTTGCTTGGTAGCTATAACATGTGGATTAGGCTCTTGAAAAGTCATTGGGTTCATTTGATTTTGGAAAGTTTTGGTGTAATTAGATTGTAAAGCATCTATAGTCTTGGCCAAATTGGATTGTGTAGCAATAAGACTTTCCATTTGCTTAGTGAGAATTTCCACTTGAGATTGTTCAACTACACTTTTATTTGGCTCTACTTTAAAACCTTGAGTAGGCTCCATCATTTGAGGAATAGGAGTAGAGTCAAAATTCATAGCATGGGATTGTTCTCTAAATTGCTCCTTAATTTGTGGAAGGCTAGCTTGAGGAAGACTAGTTTGCTCATAAAGCATGGATTGTCTTTGATGTCTATGGGCTACAGCCTCTACTACTTTACGCACTTTTTGCCAATTGTCAGTAAGACCATAGCGCTTATCTGGTTCTTCTAATCGCCGTTCAACTTCCCTACGAGTTTCAGGATGAAGAAGCTTAAGAAAATTGATCACAAGATCAGGTTCTAAAGTTATCTTATCCTCATCAGGAAGTTGTTCATAGCGTCTAATATACTCATTTTGTAAGTGAGTAATAGAGCTACTAGGCTTTGGAGAATTGACCCATCGTAAGAATCCATCTCGATTATGTTGGCTATAATCTTCAAGATAGAATTCTTTGAGCATCTCCTTTCTAAAATCACTCCAAGGAAGACTATCATATTGAGTGACACGGTTTATGATAGAGCTATCAACAATTCGTTCAAAGAATGATATCAAAAGATCTTCAGGAAGACCAAAAATCATAGCTTGCTCTTCAAACAAATCTAAGTAGCTTGTGATGTTGATGCCATTGAATTTTCCCTTCTCTCTCAACATAGAAGAGACTATTCTTTGGCCTTGTTTCTCAACAATAAGGGATTTGAATCCTTCCTCCATCTTATGTGAATAAGCAAGTGATGCACGATGTTCTAGATCTCTCACAAATGTGTTTACTTCGCGACGAAGATGTGCACGATACTGTGAGAGATCCAGTGCAACACTCAAGACTGATGATGATAATATGATGAGGATAAAAAATATGAAACAAAGGATATGGATCACAACCTCCCAACAAGTTCAGAAGCAAATGCCACGAAGCGTTTCACGTCGGGTTCAAATGTGGAGGTGATCGCAATCCGGGTGGATCGGGTCCGGTCGTGGCACACACAGGGTGTATGAAGCTAATGAATGTTGGAAGGTTTAAAGATGTGAAGGTGAAATTAATGTTGAGTATGGAGAAGAGAGAGATGTTGAAATAATTACGGGAATGGGAATGTAGGTGTGCAAGTTAGATTGATGACATGAATGATAAGAATGAAAGAGAACCATACACACGAATCAAATTTGGAAGGAAGAATGGTCCATTGGAGGAGCTTCTTAAACACTTCCTAATTCTAATCCATATGTATAGCCTTCTTTGGATGATATGTATGCATGATGAGAATAGATGGAATCCTTACACATAAATCAGTTTCGAAAGGAAGAATGGTCCAATATTGGAGCTTCTTATACACTTTCAGAAACTAATAAATATGTATGGATTTGTATGGATTATATGCATGCAAGTGAATTATGATGATGGATTTTACTCACAAGCTCAAAGAAACATCCTCACTGGTTCAACGCAATACTGCGGAGCCTTCTCACACATAGAAGAAATAGAAGACATGTAAAAATACTTAAGAGACTGAGAGAGGAGACAAGAGACAAGTGACAAGTGACATGAATTAAAAGAATTTGAATTAAGTTACATGTAAAATATCGTCGTGGTACGTCATGCTAAGCAGTCTACTGATCAAAGGTGGTTCCGACCCTCAAACCATGACAGTTCAACCGAATGTCACACGTAAGAAGGTGAGTTCCACTCCAGTGACCCTATGTCTGTCTAGGCTCGTAACGTCTAACTAAAGAAGTCTAAGACTCATTAAAATCAGCTCTAACTCACTCACACGCTCCACCGAGGATGAGTCAAGATAGAGATGCTGGTTTCAAGAGCCTATCCTAGATAGGAGTTCTAACTTAAATTTGAAACTAGGTTCTATACTCATACTAGCTCACCTTGGATCCTCACTCGCTCAACCGAGGGTGATCGTCTCAAGGAAACCGTAAGCTAGCATGAGCCCTATGGATGCCTAACAATGATGCTCTAGGAGTTTGGAGGGGGGTTTATATAGTTTTTTGAATGAATTTGGGCCCTTGGATCTAGAGAAATCAACTCTCAACTCTAGGATCACTACTTTCGATTACAACCATTTGATTAATCAAATCAATGGCTTGGAATTGTTGTTTCTATCAAATCTAGAGTAAAGGAGTGAAATTTAGGCGCCCTCATTCTCCACCATTGGATCTGGGGATGATCTGGACCGTCGGATCAGTGCTGACATCAATTCGGATAAGATAAGCCACTATTTTTGGAGAAACTTTGCATTATTGATCTTTAACTGTCAACAAAGTCTTCTTTTATGGAAAAAATTCGTGGATCCTCCTTCCTTTATGCTTTAGTGCATCTCCGCCCTTGAATAGGAGCTCATCTTGACCGTACACCATGGTTCAATCATATTTTGACATGTGGCAGCCCTTCAAGCCTTCAATTTTCTTATTCTAGAAAACTGCGGTGACCTTGAAAACTGGACTTCGTGCTCTTTGACCCTCCAAAAAGACTTTGATGAAGATGAAACTTTGTAGGACTATGTTTCCAAAGATCTCCTTCAGGAATATGCAGGAAGAACTCCCATCTGAATCTCCCTTGTACAAGTTTGACTACATTTGGAAGCTTGCAAGGTGGCATTAAGGTGTCTAGGAAGCTCTGATAGCCTTGAAAATTTGTACAAATATGTAGCCACATATGATCTTTATACATGCCAAACCATATGGCTAACATAATTTTCTATACAAGAATTTGTAGGGTCAAACTAGAAAAATTACATTTTTACAAAATGAACATAGCATATCAATGTGCTACCAAATCCATTTTCTGCTGAAATTTGGGCTATAGACTGCCTTTGACAATCTTTACAAGTATATGGATTTTCATCTAATTTGGTGACAATGAAATTTTTGCCCTAATTTCCCAACTTTGACCAGCTTTGACCAACTTTGACCGCTACCATGGACTTTCTTGATTTCTTTGAAACTTTGTATGTGAGCTTCCTTTGACATCCTTGATGCATCCTAGACTTCTCGGAGAATTCCGGCTACCTTCACCAAATATGTTTTTTGTAGGCCTTCACAAGTGAGAGAGGAGAGAAAATCTCGACGACAGCGGCCAACGACTCACTACTTTGTCCTGTAAGGACTTTAGACAAAAATTTGATTGGGCTGCTATATTTCCACATGTGCATACACGGCGCTTCACGTACCTTTACCTTTTCTTTTTAATTCTTCACTTTTGCACCCAAGAGGGGTTCACCTGGACCTTCCAGATTACTTTAAAACACCCTTTGACCTTATGGGAATTAGAAAAATACTTATGCAATACTTTCCACATTTAATACCTCTTGTCTGTGAACAGTTAAAGTCCCCTTTTTTATGAACAATTGAGGGTGCACTACCCGTGCACTTTGACCCTTGAGTTTTGACATTTTACTCTTGCCTATGCATAACTGTGACCTTGACGTTGCTGGTTCCAACCTACTAGGGCTCAACAAATGTCCTTCATCCTTGTTACATAATCAAAAATGGATTGAGAAGCCTTCTTCTTGAATGTGGTAAACTCTGCCCATAAGGATGCCTTCCTTGACTTTGTAGTGTTTTGGAAATGGTCCTCCAAAGCATTCCATATATCACTTGCACTCTCAAGACCTCTAATATGAGGTAGCAAGTAGTCATTGACTCCCATGTAGATAATGCTCCTTGCCTAGATTGCACACCTTCTCCAATTTAAATAATCTCAAAAGACTTAATTGATCTTGAAAAACGATTCAAACAATTCACCTATGTCTGAAATTGTTCTCTAGTATAGTCGACTTTGACACATGCAACTTCTAAAGCATGGTTCTCCCAAACTAGAATCCATTTAAGAAAATGATTTTAGCCATAGAGGGCTTACCTTCCAAGTTAGATTTTGACTCCTCATTTGTGCAAAACGTTACACTGTGCACTGAGAACTGATCAATTCTTTGACCATCGAGATTGTGCCTGTTCCAGAAGACACTCAACACTTCTTCACATACAACTGTTCCTACACATAATTCTCTTAGCCTATTTACAATTTGGCTCTCAAATCTTAACCATAGAAGCATTAACTATGGAATTAGACATATACAAAAGGATTCTTGAAGTGATCAAACACAGAAGGAGAACGCAGCAAAATATCAGGCACAATTTTTCTTCTATTCAAAAAACATTTACATCTGAATGATGAGAGAGTTCTTCCTCACTTCTAAAGTTTCTAATGACTATTACAACATCTAATTATTCTCATCTCATACTCTCTCATACTTGCCCCAACTTTTTACTTGCATATATAGGCATATATATACAAGCTCATGACCATACAAAAGGTATAAGTGAGCTAAATACAAATTAATGTACATATGTATACAAGTCTTCATTTCTTGAACATACTCTCAATTGTTGATCTTTTCTTCATCCTTTGACTTCAAGTCTTTATCCAAAACATCAATTGGTGGTTGACTTGCACCAACATGAGTATCAGGGAAGGACGGAGAACGCTCATCAACAATGAATTGCCACATCATTTTCAAGATCTTGGAGTAGTAGAAAGGTTCCCTTATTGGATGCACGAGAACTCATACAACACGTGAATCTGGAACTTCCAAGAAATATGGTACCACCTTTGGGACAAGCATCACCCACTGGTTTAGGTTCTAGGTGCACTTGAAGATTTCAGTACCAGAACCATGGCACATCCATAGGGTTTACAAAGAAGAGAGTATCCAATTGGAATGTTTAACACCAACTTTGGCCATTTTCTTGATGATCCGAACACTCATGTTCATGCTTTCAAAATCAATTATAGTGTATTAGATAATCCTAATGATAATGGGTATAAGGCTCAATTGTCCAATCAACGTTGGTGAATGAAGCCGCATAGTGGCTGAGAGAATTCGACTTGAACCATTTTCAACAATATGATGCCATTAGGGATGCCTTCTTGCAAAGATTCAGATTCAAGAAAAATCGAGCAAAAATTTTTGAGGTTTTATAGAATGATGGACAAAAATTGAACCAAGCAGTGTAAGAATATGCGACAATCTTCCAAACCCATATCAAGCAATTACCTCTCTAAAAGTTTACTGAAACATGTCATCACGCAATGGTTCATCAATGGACTCAATCCACAATTGCATCAGATTATGATTATCTAGTGTATTGGTGGCATGACCTTAGATGCAGTCATCGAAATGGATTTACAATTAGAGCATGAAATTGTAGGTTTCATGGAAGATTTAGAGTGGATGAGGACTGAAAAGAGTAAATGAGGATATTTTAAAATATATTCCTACATTACATGCAAAAGTCTAGTGCATCTTGTTGCTAACTAAGCATTGAACCAAATTTACTATGCCATTTTTGAAAATAGCACTCATTCTACCGATACCTGTCCATATAGTGCCAAAACCCAAAACTAATTAGGAGTCAATGCAATCATACAAGAACCTAAGAACTCGTAGCCAAGTATGTTCCAACCCATCTTTGCGATCCAGCCTACTCGACATATATGTAATTATTGGCACAACAACTAGGAAATTACAATCACCCATGAGGGAATCAGGGAGTTGTTAATCCCACTAATTGAGTATTATAGCCTCATTGTCATGTTTGGGGAGAAATGGTGCATATCCAATGATACTATAAGGATGCACAAGATTATGATAAATGTTAGAAAGATAGGAAAAATCCAATGACAAACATGGTTATTATTACACCTATAAAAGCACAAGCTACTATTGTGTAAACACAATTTGGTAAAACACTACAACCAACCACTAAGGTTTTTGAACCTGGTTTCAAAGAGCCATAGAGGATGATAGATAAGGTAGCCAAATGGGCTCACGATGAAGCACTAATCTTCCCTAGTCCAAAACCGGTTAATAACCCTGTAAGTGAAACACCACTCAAGAGCACACCACAATCATTAGTACAACCAAATAGTCCATGTGAAGAACCTACCCATGGTACATCATGGGATATTTTATCAAAAGACCCTATTACTTTACCACAAACATAGCTATTAACTTTAGTACCTAGCATTCGACAATCGTTCCAACAACAAGGCAACATGGACCAGATTCTAGCACCACTCATAGCCAATGTATACCCCGAACTGGACACGAATGTCGATCATGTGGCTCCATTGATCACCATGTAGTACAAAAAACATAAAATTATGAAGGTCCTAATTGATGGCATTTTAGGAGTCAACATAGCTACTACAACCCTGTGTAAGAAATTAGGGTGGACTCACCGGACAACACTTACCATGTCACTGTTTTCCTCTTCACCCATTCCCTCTTGAACTTTTCCAAAAGTGGGGATTGGATTTTATTGGTCCCATCACTCCACCCGTTGTCCTTACAAATAATCGATACATTCTCACTTATACATATTATGCGACTCACTAGACTGAAACTTGGTCTATTAAGTCTCCCATAGCTTTGGTTGTTGCCTAATGCTTGATCAGAGATCTTTTTCCATGTTTCAGTCTCCCATATGAACTTGTATCAGATAGAGGAATGCATTTTGCTAATGAACTTATGCAAGACCTTACATAGACATTTCATATCACCCATAAATTTACTACACCATACTACCATCAAACAAATGCATTAGCAAAGAGCACTAACAAAACACTATTGAATATTAAAAAAAAATGATTGCGGATTGTTTGGATGGTTGGGATCAATTATTACTTGCTCTATTATGGGCTTACGAAACTACTTATAAAGTTAATATTTATTTGCACCCTTCAAACTGGTTTATGGGATAGAGGCTATTGCATTTATGGAGATTGTTGTTCCTAGATTATGGGTGGCCATAGATAAGAAGCTTTTACTATAGGAATCCTTGTATTCTCATTTGGATGAACTTTGTTCTTTAGATGAGCAATGCTTTGAAAGCTTTCTTCTAATGCAAGAAGTGCACAATCGACAAGCTTGAACACATGATCAGTTTCTCAGAACCCCTAGTTTTAAGGAAGGAAAATTGGTACTATTTTACAATTCAAAGTCGAATTGGAATGCTGGTAAATTTGAAGTCTGATGGTTTGGTCCCTACCAGATCTCAGTGCAACTAGGCCCCAAAATTTTTTGTTTTCAAACTCTCATCAAAGAACCGATTAAAATCATAGTAAATGGGTCAAAGCTCCACCCTTTTCTGTCCCCCTCTATGTGTGCAATCATTTTTCACCACCCATTATTGCATAATTTTACATGTTGATTACCACACCATTCCTCGTATCAATTCACTATTTTACTCCTCTTCTCTCTAATGATGTTTTTGCTTTTCCTTTGTGTTCAAATACCATCGTTCTGGTTTCCATCTTTTACTGTGTCTTTTGCAATTTGGTGCACATAGTGCTTTAGCCTCCCTCCTTCTTGTGTGCACTTTAGCTATGGAAGCCCTCACACACGTTGACCTTATTTCTTCCATCTTTTTTCGATGCCACTTTTGCCTTCCTCCACCTTTGTTGGTTGTCACTCTTTTATCTTCTATAGTGGGATGTTGTGGCTGTGCACCATGCTGTAGAGAGCATAGCGAGGTCCATCACTACGGAGCCTAATTCGGCTTCCATATGGATGATTGCCCTTAGTGGTACCAAGGTGCACACTACAACCAGCGAGGTAGGGCAATGGTTTTTCTTGCCAATCAACAATCATTCGCAAGTAGAAATCCCTCTCTCACAATGCCATGGAGCAGTTTTCCCTATACCATAACTCCAAAAAATATGCAATCAGCTATCATCAAGAATCTGAGAGGTCTATCCTCTAGTTCTTGGTGGTAGCAATGAATTCACAACACCGACCTTACAACATTTCTAGACAATTTTACTCTCTAGTCATTGCCCCCCCTCAATACATTGGTCATTGATCATGTTTCACCGAATTCATAAGGAATGCTAGTTGATTGTTTGATAGTTAGAAAAGGGAGGTCACCCCATGACTCGTCTATCTTATATTTTGTCTATCCTTTACCTAGGAGAGTTTCTTATTCAGGTCCGAGTGCTCTTCACTCTATGTAGTCTCGCTCCTCCTGCTTCACCAACTAAGGAAGAGGATGAAAGCATTAACCTCATCTTCCATCGTGCCAAAGGTCCCTAGGTAGTCAAGAGTTCCAGTTCCTTGGAGGTCCAATAGATTGGAGAAATGCAAAGGGAGAAACCACCGATGCCCTAAGTTTCGGTTGGTATTGTTGGTGCATTTTACCCAAGCCTACATGCTTGATATGCTTGATATTATCCTCATTTGTAAGTCACATGAGTAGTCATGTGAACACCTCTTGTAAAAGAGTACATTTTATCTCTTGTAAATGGAAAAAGGAAAAAGGAAAAGGATGGCTTACCTCATCCATGATGTAAAAGCAAATTCGTGGCTCTAACTACCTAAAACCACGAAATTTAGAGCTGAGGGAATCTCTCCTAACTTTGGGGATCACTTTTAGGTGGAGCCATTCGAATTTGAATTCAAAACTCCCTCCAAGAATAGCTATAAAAAGAGCAAGAAGGAAGAGGTGATTAGCAAGCCTTGTACGTGACCACTTGATGTCATTTTGTAGAGATTGAAGAGCTTACTCCATAGCTCTATCATTCTACTCCCATTGTGCAAAGATTCATTGCCAATGTGGTTGTAATCATATGTGAATCTATACATTTATTATCATCTACTTCTCTGTTTTGTTCTCTGCTATACTCACTCAGAGCAGTACCTTCAGAAGGTCATATCTCGAGTTCTACTGAACCTTTTTCAGTGATTTAACTTGCGTTGGATAGCTCATACTGTATACTTTTTAGTATAAATTTTCAAGATCATTGGATTTATAATTTTGGAGATATCTGCATTTTACTGCTCACTGGTCTATCTCTGCAGAGCCCCGAGAATGGTGGGCATGTTCCAGAAATTGATGAAACTTGTTCTCAGTGCTCAATCCATCATTTGAAGTGTTTTAACTTGGATTGGGAAGCTTGCTAAGTCTATTTGCTATGCCTAAAAGGAATTTTTCTAATTCGTACCAGGTTGAGAGCACTGTTCATTTTTTCCAGCAGGTGTATGTCCAAAAATAGCAAGTTTTGGGAGCTAGTCATTTCGCAACTAGTCTGTCTTGACTTAAACTTTTGGGATACATGTTCCAAAGTACTTGGCTGATATTTTGGTGGATTTAGGAAGCTTAAAGGGTCTACTAATCAACTCTGAAGTCTCAGTTGGCTGGTGTGAAGCTGGTTGTAGCAGCACCTACTCATCTTTGGATTGCATCCACCATCTCTCTTCACAGGTATGGCAACAGTCATCCTCTGAATATTTGTTTCATCCCCCTCGTGCCCCCTTCCCCCGGATCCATTGCACTATCATCAACCTCCTTCCCACCCACTGCTCTTGTTTCTTCCTTGCAACAAATAACGTTGGATGCAGCTATTCCTTTGGTGTCTTCACCCTTGACACACTGAGTTGACACTGAGCCTGAAACTCTCCCTTCATCTCCCCTATCCCTTGATGCTTCTTCCACCTCTTCCCCTAATTACTTGCCACCAAGCATTCAAGTAAGACCTAGCTCGTAACCCGCTTCTCCTCCACATCAATCTTGGGGGTCTACCCAATGAAGGAAATATACTTGAAGAAATACTAGACCTTCCTCATCTTTGAGCACCACATGAGAAATATTGGAGTTTTTGGCCTTAATCATAATTGTGTTCTCCATGAGTCTAGTGAGCTCAGTTCCTATTTAATTCATATGCAAAACCTTGTTGCCTAGGATATCCACCGCTACAATCAATCATGTGACACCCTCACCTAGAGCAACATGCAACCACATCAACATGTCCATGCAATGCAAGACAATTTAGCAGCCCAAGAATTTTGCTCCCACCAACTTGTCAATGCACTTTATGGAGAAGCTAAACAAACAACATAATCCAAAGGCTTCTATGAAGAGGCTATGACGGAAGTGGAAGCAACAAAAAAGAAAACAAAAAATTTATAGGCTACCAATGACAAGCTTGAACAAGAGTCTATAGTGCAAAAAGCGGCTTTGCATGAAGCTAAATTCAAGTTTCAACAGAACATGCAAGAATACCACTTATTGCAAAAAAGTCTCAAAGCCTTGTGGGAAACGAGTGATCATCTTTTTGTAGAAGTTGCTCACCATAAAGAAGCTAGTGTTCAACAACACGCTACTCTCCAAAAACTCCAGAATAGACTCGAGTAGGAACTAGCCCTAAAGAATCAAGCCATCCAGCAAGTAAACAAGAGTCTATGGTGCAGAAAGCAGCTCTGCATGAAGCTAAATTTAAGTTTCAACAGAACATGCAAGAATACCACTTATTGCAAAAAATTCTCAAAGCCTAGTGGGAAACGAGTGATCATCTTTCTGCAGAAGTTGCTCACCATAAAGAAGCTAGTGTTCAACAACACGGTACTCTCCAAAAACTCCAGAATAGACTCGAGTAGGAACTAGCCCTAAAGAATCAAGCCATCCAGCCGGTAGAGATTAAACAAAGATGTAGGAAACACATCGTGAAGAAGGAATTTTATTTACAAGAAGAGTTTAGTCTAAATGGGCCGAATCTCAGAGTAAGGTCGTTTTCTCTTCTGTCGCTTCTATTAGTCAAGATCTAAATGTCGTTATGACATAAATGCCCAATGATGTTGAAAAGCTATAAAGAATTAGGCTCAAAAAATTCAATCCACTTTTACTAAAGCCAGGGAGGCATTCAAGCATAATGTACATACTCCATCTCATGCAGACAATGAAGATGAAGAGTAACAAACTTGTTAACTTTTTGGGTTCAAGTCCTCCGAGAGTGCCAATGTTAAATCATCAAGGAAGCTTAATTTTTTAACTAAATGTATTTTCATATTTTTCAACGAATAGTTCTGACCAAGCTGTTGGAATGGTTCAGTGTAACTCTTCATAACAATAGAATCTGCTCTTCTAGTATAGGAAACATAAGGTAGGTACTGGACATGTTGGACTATTAGGGTCATGGTGCGGTAGAGTGATTTCTTTGATTATATCTTGAGTATTAGAGTATAGTTTTGTTTTATTTTTTTCATTGGTAATCTGTAGTTAAGTATAGTGTGAGTAAGAACCAATTAGGAGTGTGTAATCATATGTATGAATTACTGTTAGAAAAAGTCTGTGTTGGTTTGGTGTTGTGTAGTAAAGTGTTGCAATCATAATCTAGTGTAGTGATCAGTCACTATGAGTCTAGTGTAGGGTAACTTGATGTTTGATTTGATAAAGACCACCCTCTTCCACCTATGGTATAGCGAGAAACACACGAAACTAGAACAATCTAGATTCTGGCATCCAAGAACCCATTGCAACCTACTCCCTTTCTAACCGGACTTGAGATAGGGGTTAACACAACCATCTTCACTTCATCTCTTTTCTACTTCTGCCCTTGATTTCTACAAAATGTGCACATAAGAGTGGGTCCATTTGAACCTTTCATAATACTTAAAAATTCTTGAAACTCTTCAAAAACCCTTTTTTACACTTGCATTCCACTTTTTCCTCCAAAACCATTCTAATAACTTGTTTGTGCACTACCTGTGCACCTGTTACCTTGGACAGTTGTACAACACTTGTGCACCACTTCACTTTTCAAAACTTGTTAAGTCATCTTTTGGTAGGCTCACCACTTTGCCTTCTAGTGAATATCTAATTTTCCACCATCTTCAACTCAATGCGGCTCAAATCTAGAGAGTTACATGTACACCCATGAACCTTTGCAATACTCATGTGGTAGCCATCGTCCATTTGTAGCTTTGATATTGTGTCATCTTAATGTGATGACTTCATCTTTTGGTTGCCTATGACTTTTAGATGTTGTCATTGAATTTGGTGGTCTTCAAGCAACAACATTGATTGGAGATAGGAGATGTTGATAGCTTGAAATATAGAAACAAGAGCTTCAATGCTATGCTACATAGAGAAACTAGTGGAAAAATATGAATTTTTGGGACATGGGTATGAGAATGGGAGCTTTAGGAGGGAAATAAATATTTTTTTGGGACTTTTTAAAGTCATTGTTTTGGCATAAAACATGCAAGGATTTTGAATTTGAGGTTAGAAAGATCCCTTTGACCCAAAAAAGTAATAGGAGGTGTTGAGGATAGAGAGTTCTAAAGACAAGCACTCAATTGGATTTCTAAGTGTTTGCTCAATCGGATGTTACTCAGTCCGAATGTTGCTATATCCAAATTTTGGTGACCCAGACTTTTAATAGGTAGTTATAAACTGGTTATATTGATGTCGTGGGAATAGTTTGTTATATTCTTGTTTAAGTAGGGAATTGTATTTGAGAGAGACACGTACGTCTGATGAGAAGAAGAAGGACGGAGAATCATAAATTGTATTGCACATACTGAATCCATTTAGCACTGTTCCAATATTGCCGTTTTGGAGAACGTGACCTCTTCTAAGCTTTTAATATCTGGTATTCGAAGAACATTAGTGAAATATCTTTTCCTAACTTGTTCTGCACATATTGAATTTATGTCTCTCTAAGCAGAATTCAGTTAGATATTGTGTGGATGCAGCAAGAAAATGGTGAATTTGAAGTACTGTTTGTGAATATTCTCTTTTGCATGAGTAAGGATCAATGTTGAAAGTAATTTCTTGGGAGTTTGTGATGAAGTCAGTAGTGATGTGTTGCCAAAACCCAACACATTTGGCGATCCTACTACGCTTGCTCAAGAAGCAAAAAATGCATGTCGAAAAGAAGGCAAAGAGTTGGTAAAGTATATTACACTCGTTCACAAGCACAATCGGGTAATGTGGATTCATTTTTCAACCATACGACTGGTACGAAGCACAAGAAGATTCTTATTTTGAAGTTGAAGATGAGAAAGGAGGAATAGGTGCAGTAGAAGCAAGGTTGGTGTGCGGAATACTAGGAGCGTTGATCCTCACAGAAGCAATTGTAGGAGTTAGAAGATGACTCCAATTCCACCCACCTGGAGGGACGACTAGGAAAAGAACTAGGCATACAACTCAACCATTTCTCATGGGGCAATCACCTCTTAATCCTAAAGTAAAAGTAGTAGACTTTAGAAGAGGATCAAAGGAAGATGCAGACCGCCACGTTGCTCAATTTGAAATAAAGTGGACAACAAATGGATATCCAACAATATATGATGATGGAATTAAATTACAACAATTTGCAGTCACATTCGAAAGAAGAGAGATGAGCTGGTTTAGTCAATATGGTATTGCTCATTTCGCTACATATAATGCATTAAAAACAACATTTTTACAGAGATTTATAAAAGAAAAGACTCCCTTAGATGTTTTGAGGAAGTTGAGAGAAATTAGACAAAAGAACATGCTAGTTGAAGATTATGCTCAAAGATTTAGAATTTTGGTAGAACGGTTACAAGGCAATGGGAGACCTATTCACAAGATGTTGGCAGTTTGATTTCCTAGATGGATTAAGGAGTAGCATTAGGCATGCAGTAGCTAGTGTTGACATAGCTAATGGATTTAATGTATTAGTGTTAACCACTGCAAGGGTGGAACACCAGTTCGGCAAATTAAAGAAGAAGCATAGTGATTCCAGTTCTAATGGTGAATCCAATTCATAATTGGAATCAGAGAAAGGTACAACTGATTCAAAGTCAAAGAGTGAGGATGAAGAAGTTGTGGTACAAAGGCATCGCAAACAAAAAGGGAACAAGAGTAAAGAGGAAGCTATGATCAGCCGATTAAAGAAGCATGGATACTCAATAATTGCTCCTAAGGAAAAAATGTTTTGCGAGATTTGTGATAAAGAAGGTCATACCACAAGCCAATGCTGGTATAATCCAAAGCACAGAGGGGAAAAATTCAAGACAAGATAATAGAGGTAATAATGAAGTTGTAGCAAACCAAGCCATTCCAATTCAAGGACTGGGTGGGTTTTAGAGGCAACAGCAAGGGATCCATGGAGAGATCAGGGAAATCTGCAAGGAAATCACCAAGGCCATCAACAAGGAAATCAAAAGGGATGACTAGCTAGAGTGATGCCATGTGGGTGTTGCTCTGCACTAGATCATTGGATTGGTCCTAATTGTCCTTTATGGGTTAAGCATAGAGAGGAAAGAGGTATAACACTTATTTGGCATAATCAAAATAACCAGCAAGGGCAGTAGCAACAAGCTGCTCAGGCAAATGTTATTGTAATTGATTTATCTAATCAAGAATTTCACAATGATCCAAGTGTGAGTACATTAGAAACCCTGAAAAAGGATCATGAGGAAAGGTCCTATTGATTGGCATGAGCAAAGGCAGATTTGGGACCAAGTATAGAAACGGATCCAGTAGGATCAGCAAAAGTAGGATAAAAGTCTGATTTTATTGCAGGATGATGGGGACTTAATGCCCATTCATAAACCAAAGAAAGATGATGGGATGAAGACTCAGCAAGAGTTGGACAATGACTAGTTTGAGGTAATTATTAACTCTCCTTTATAGTTATCCTGGGATTAGTTGTTATCCTTAGTACCAGCTTTTAGAGGAAAATTGTTGAAAATTTTAGTTGGGCAACAATGAGAACTAGCAGCTACACAGATACTTTCAAGATCAGCCAATAGTATTGATCCAACTGATGTGGACTTTGTAGTACTAATAATTCAGGCACAATATAAGCAAAGAAGATTTGATGAAGTTTTGTTGCATGGTGGTTCAGGAGTGAATGTATTACTTGAACACATATTTAAGGAAATAAAAAATGGGGCTGTAGCTCCAACACCTTTTCAAGTTAAGATGACAGATCAGACACGAGTTTAACCCTTTGGTATTCTAAAGTAGTAGCAGATAGTGATTGCAGGGATGTCATATATGGTTAATTTTGTGGTAACTCGAATGTTTAAAGGAGACAAGCTTGGGTTAACATGAATGTCAAATTAAGATATTTTAGGTTGGAGATTGGGTCATGGTGTATAATTCTAACTTAGGACCACATCCAAGAAAGATCACTTAGATATATAAAGGTCCATATCAGATTGTGCAGGATTGAGGACAAGGGACTTTTCTGGTAGTAGATGTATTTGGTACAAGGATGGAAAAACCTATTAATGCATTTCCTCTGAAGAAATTTCAAGTGAAACCTCCACATATGGATTGATTGTCAGCTAATATAGTGTAGGTGATGCTTAATTTTTGTAATGAGATCAGCAACATTAGTGATCACAGAATTAGCCTACTTATCTGCATTTTTTTCAGTGGTGGCATGTTTTGTTGATAGTTGTTGGTCCAAGATTATGTTAAGTGCTTTCTTGAGAATACAATGGTTTTCATGTGCTAATCTGAGGCTCAATGTTTCATCAGTCAGATTTTGCTTCGTTGGATTTCATACAGTCGGATGTTACATAATTGTATTTCTGATTCCCTTCGGAAGAATAGGTAGATGTTGGAGCATTAGAGTATGCTCGATCGGATTTAACACACTCAAAATTTTTTTAGCAAGAAAAGAAGGGTAGAAAAGCATTTTAAAATAATAGCCTCGGGGAGTCGGCTAAGTTTAAATTATTACACAAATTTTCCTTTCGACTCTTTACATCATGGAGGGTTTGAGTAGAGTATGTTAATATTCGCATGATATGAATACTTTCTATCGCACCAGTATGTTTGGAGTCGATTGGTGTATCTGAAGCATGTGTTTTCATGCCAAAAAGTAAGACACTTAACTTAGCTGGAGTATTCTAGTCTACTGACGTTGTAGATATGAGAGGGCAAACGAGAAGAAAGGATACCATGGTGCGCAACAAAGAGTCGTCGTCTGAAGAAATTTATAGCCTTTTGCAGGAGGAGGATGAGGAAATGCAGACACCCAACTCGGCTACTAAGTTAATGCAGTCCTCAATGGATCAGTATATTGATTTTAAGGTGGAAATTGATGTCACTGCTCCATATGGTTGCAGAGAATATATTTGTTGGGTTTTGCATCATTGCCCTGAGAGAATTGGAAGCTCAATTACTACGCCGAAAGCCAGATTGAGATAGTACGGAAAACGAAGAGTCAATTATCACCGCAGGTAAGATTCTTGCTCAAATTAGTTGTTGAAGTATTCTAGTTCCTATTTTTAATGATCCGATCGTACAAAAGTGACCTAAAGAAGCTTTACAAAAAGATTTTTTCCCTCGTGAGGGAGGACACCAATACTACATGCTCAAGAATGCATTGTATGCTAGGAGAGAGCAGTTAAAATGGTACCTAGAAAGATTTTGCTTTATTGTCAAGTACGACTATATGTCTAAAGAAAATTATGCACCATTGTATTGGGTTGAGAAGGGGGAAAAAGTCAATTGATCACACTAGCTTTACGATAGAATGTATGGGGAGATTTGAGACTTCAAAGGTCACACATTTGCATGAAATGCCCATTCATATATCGGATGATCTGAACAACATAAGATGATGGGAAGGAGTTGTCGGGTGTGTGTAGAAGTGCGTGAGACGTAGGAGAAGCACACACAAGGAGCACAAATGCAACAAGACACACGGAGAAGACGATGGTTGGAATAGCTCTCTCTATTGACGATGAATTGAACTGAAGTTAGAGTTGAATGATATCCCTAAGTACAAAGTACCACCACATATGAGAGTATCAAGTATGTGGTAACATGGGAAAAAAAACCTCTAGCCAGCACTAGAGTAAAAAGTGCCCATGTATAGGGAAAAGGTTCACATCAAAGCTACTCAAGGAACACATAAGTGTAACAAACCCCCCTGGAGCGAATGATGTGAACACATACGGGGAGTGACAGATCATCCCCCACAAGGTAATAAGCCTAAAGCTTTGCGAAAAGCTTCAAACTTTTCCGGTGGAAGAGCTTTGGTGAATATATCTGCCACATTATCTTGTGTAGGCACATATACCAAATCAATATCTCCTACATGAAGGCACTCTCTCACATAGTGATAATGCACCTCAATATGTTTCGTCTGTGCATGAAACACTGGGTTTCATGCAATACCCAAAGCACTCTGAATATCAATGAGAATATGAGTAGCAACATCAATCTCCATGCAAAGATCCATCAATAGGCGTCTCAGCCATATACGCTCCACTGTGGCTGTGAAAACTGCCCTGTACTCAGCTTCACAACTCGATGTCGCCACTGTAGGTTGCTTCTTACTCAACCAAGATATTCATGAGTCTCCAAGGAAAAAGCAATTACCACTAGTGGATATGTGAGTATCATAACAACCAGCCCAATCACTATCTGTAAAAGCATGCAAGCATGGCTCAACATCTCTGCCATAAAGGAGACCTGAGCTCAAAGTGCCTCGGAGATATCTAAACACACGTTTCACCGCTTGCCAATGCTTAGTGCCAGGGCTATGCATGAATCGACTCAAGTGGGAAACTACATACTGTATATCCGGCCTTGTGTTGCATGCATATATAAGACATCCCATAGCTTGTTGATAAAGAGAAGTGTCAAATGCATCACTGGAATCCTCAACTGAGAATCTAAATCCTGTCTTAACTGGTGTGGAAACTGGCTTGCAATCCTCAAAGTCAAAACGGTGTAGTAGTTTTTCCACATACTTTGCTTGATGCATAACAATCCCCCCCTCAACGGATACAAACTGGATGCCAAGATAGTAGCTCAAAAGACCAAGATAAGTGACATCAAAAGTATGCTGCAAATCAGCCATAAGAATGTCAAGTTTTGCATCACATGACCCAGTCAAGAGTATGTCATCGACATAAAGAACAAGCACTATAAGATCAGCCCCATTTTTGCGTACATAGAATGTGCTTTCAATCGGACTACATGTGAAGCCAAGAGCAATCAAGTGCTTATGGATTTTGTCATACCATGCACGTGGAGCTTGGTTGAGACCATACAAAGCTTTATACAAGCGACAAACCATATGCTCTTGCCCTTTCATAGCAAATCCAGGAGGTTGCTTCACATAGACCTCTTCTTGCAAATCACCATTCAAGAAGGTCGTTTTTATGTCCAACTAATGCACTTTCCAACCTCGATGGGCAGCCAATGCAGCCACAGTACGAATGGTAGTCATGCATGAAGTAGGTGCAAAAGTTTCCTCATGTCCTCCTTTGGGTGCATCTTTCAAAGAGGCAAAAAATCTTTTGCATGATGTTATGTGCTTTGAAGCACCACTATCAAAGAACCAATCCGAATCAGCCTCACTCACAACCATACATTTAGAATGTAAAGAAGCATCATAATGACATGTAACAACACATGCCCAAAAATCTTGAGCCATGTTAGCTTCATCATTCTTTGCATTTGCTGAATTTTCAGCAATAGACATGCCGGATTCCTTCTTCTTTTCATTGCATTTAGCAAGCTTTCTACACTCATCAATAGTATGGCCAGCCTTCGGGCAATATTTGCATCTCTTCTTCTTTGCAAATCGCTATCATTAGAGGAATGAGTGGAAGAGGAAGCTTGAGGCTTTGGTTTTGATGAACCCAAAGCTGAACCATACTTGCTTTTCCCTTTTTGTGAGATAGCAAGTGCTTGCGTTCCCTCAATCAAACCACTCCTATTCACTCTAGATTGCTCTTCTTACAAAAGAAGAGATGCAACCTCATCAAATGCATACATATTAGGATTTCCTTTTGCAACCAAACGAAGTGTAGTAACAAAGGTTTGAAAAGATTCTGGTAATCCTTTCAAGAATATAGAAATGAGTGATGCATCTGGAATGATCTCATCTATGTTTGCCAATTGATCTTTCAAATCCTTGATGCGTGTCACATACACATCCACCGACTCATTTTCAGCCATACATACATCCTCAAGTTGCTTCCTCAAGTATGCAATACGTGCTTCATTACGCACGGCATACAAAGAAGCAAGAGTGTCCCATGCCTGTCTCGATGTAGAACATGACCGAATGTGTAGAACTATATGACACTTCACCGAAAGCGCAATCAAAGCATGAGCTTGAGCATCTTTTCCATCCCATCTAAGCTGCTCCTGTGTAGGTGGAGAAGGAGAAACCACTGTACTCGAAGAAGAAGCTCCATCTGTGACAGTAGACTATGAAGTAGAAGTATTTGCCAGTCTTCGATCTACATCTGCCACTATGTTCCAAAGTTGTTTAGCAACAAGAACATGCTTCATCATGTAAGACCACATCAGATAGTTGGTCCCATCAAGCTTATCTTCAGCTTGAAGCATGCCAAACAAGTCATTGCTGCCCGCCATTTCAGTAAGGAACAAGAATCTGACAAAATCTTCACTTCGACGAAAGCTGAAATGAATGATGAAATTTCAGCTCACAAACCGTCACTCTGATGGTGATGTTGACTACACGAATGGCTTTGAAATGGGGGTAAAACCTCAGTGCACCTGGTGGAAATGTTTCTTGGCTACTGAAATTCACAATTCTATGTTCTGAAGCCGATTTGCACGGTTAAAAGTGTGCGCATGCCGCGACGCAAAAAACCGAAACTTAAGAAGGATCTGAACCTGCTCTGATACCATTGTTGGGTGTGTGTAGAAGTGTGTGAGACAAAGGAGAAGCACACACAAGGAGCACAAACACAGCAAGACACACGGAGAAGACGATGGCTGGAATAGCTCTCTCTATTGACGATGAACTGAACTGAAGTAAGAGCTGAATGATATCCCTAAGTACAAAGTACCACCACATATGAGAGTATCAAGTATGTGGTAACATGGGGAAAAAAACCTCTAGCCAGCACTAGAGTAAAACGTGCCCATGTATAAGGAAAAGGTTCACATCAAAGCTACTCGAGGAACACATAAGTGTAACAGGAGTTTCAAGTTGTCCAAGAAGAGGAAGTTGGAGCCTATTTTAAAGAGAACAATCGATAAGCCACCTGTTGGAGAGTTTCCTCAGTCAACATTGGAGGTCAGTAAAGAGATGCACGAGGCACATCAAAAATTGGATGAATTCTATTAGTTCATGGTCAAACAAGATGCATTATTAAATAAGTAGAAGTTATCAAATGCAATACTCAATTATGAAGAATATCAAAAGCAGCAATTATCAAATAAGTAGAAGTTATCAAATATCAAGATGCATTATTAAATAAGTAGAAGTTATCAAATGAAATATTCAATTAGGAAGTAGGATCTGCAGAAAGAGTTGCAGAGAAAGTCAGAGAAACATGAAAAAGTTCTATCTGAAGTGCAAAAGCAGCACGCAATTGAAATTGTAAAAGTGAAGAGGTCCTTGCAAGAGTTTGAGGAATGGATGAACAAAATGCAACAAGTGGTAAATAAGGAAATACAAAATTTAGTTGAGTTAAATGTAGCATTGCATGTTCAAAATGAAGTTTTAAATTCTAGGATCAAGCCATTGCAGGTATTAGAGAGGTAGATGTTGCAAAATGAAGAAGTCGATGGGGGCCGTTCTAATGACTGAAATTGATATGACTATTTTGAAGCAACAGATGCACAGATGTATGCAAGACTTATGGAGTGGTATTAAGGACAGAATGGAGGCCGTCATTAGATATCCTTATGAACATATGCATGATGGTTTTTCTTCTAGCTCTGAGCGTCGATTATTTGAGGTTATTGAACAAAATAAAATCGAGAAGGAAGAATTGGTGCAGCAAATTGCAGACTGAAAAGAAAAGTTGGTGCAGCAGACTTTAGACAATGATTTGCAAAATCAGGTTCAGCAGACGGTACTCCAAAAGGAAGAGTTAGCTCTAGAAGTGGTCCTGGATCAAAAGAAAATGCACGAGGAAGCAGAGAAGGTTCATGAGGATATAATAGTTTCGGATGTGTTTCAAGGGGAACGTATGCATAGGGAGCTTAGTGTAGTAATAATTGATCAAGGGATTGTGAATCTGAGTTTGATTTTTGAAAAACCCCCCACTAGGAAGTGCTAGGTGTTGAGGGTAGGGAATTCTGAAGACAAGTAGTTAATCAGATTTCCAAGTGTTTGTTAAATCGGGTGTTACTCATTCAAAATGTTGATGAATCCTATTTTGATGACTCGGAGTTTTAATAGGTAGTCATAATCTGGTTATGTTGATGTCGTAGGAATATAGTTCCTTATATTCTTCTTTAATCAAGGAATTGTATCTGAGAGAGACATGTATGTCTGATGAGAAGAAGAAGGACAGAGAATCATAAATTGTATTGCACCTACGGAATCCATTTAGCATTCTTCCAGTATTGCCATTTTGGAGAATGTGATCTCTTCTAACCTTGTAATATCTAGTATTCAAAGAACATTAGTGAAGTATTTTTGCCTAACTTGTTTTGCACGTATTGAATTTATGTCTGTCTGAGAAAAATTCAGTCTGATATTGTGTGGATGCAGCAAGAAAACGGTGAATCTGAAGTAATGTTTGTGAGTATTCTCTTTTTCATGAGAAGGATTAATGTTCAGAGTAATTTCCTGAGAGTTTGTGATGAAGTCAATAGTTTTGTGTTGCCGAACCCCAATAGGAGGTCCATTCTTAGGTGTTATGATGAGTTTTCTAACTTTCTAAAGAAATTGAATTTTGGGCCCGAGGTTTGTTATGAGATTCATTCTATGCCTGGAGGCAAGTCATTAAATAATATTTTATAGGGTATAGATTGTGGCCACTACCCTATTGTGATCGGTCCATCTCTAGTCACTCCTTAATCTAAAATGTCCATGGAGAGTTCATTTTTTCTCCTAACATCTAGCTCCTGACGTGATAATGAGACCTTAAGAAAAACATAATTTTGTTTACGAATGTTGATGCAAATATTAACACTTGATGCAAATATCAACACCCATTACTCGGATAGAGGGGTCATTTTGGTATGTCTGTGAGTTTGTTCTTTCAAATAAAGGGAGAATCATACCAGACGCCTAAGAAAGAACTCATGGTCTAATGTGTTTGGAAGTTCTATCTTCATCCTACTCTTTTTTTTTTTGAAGGAAGTTCGGCCTTGGCCTATTCTCACGGACTTTAATTAAAATAAAGAAGAAAAGTTACACGTGAATGGGACTAGTGCCCATGGGACCCCCCAAATCCCACAATGTAGGGGACAAGTTTGGTAAGCTAGAGGGCATTACAAATGAGGCGTGCAAATCTATCATCTCCCTCATGTGGGACCCATTTGGGTTTCAGCTTGTTATCAACGAGGAGATAAATACAATGGTGCCTAAATGGTGGAGATCTCTTATCTCGAGAGATTCTTTTACTTAGAAGAAACAAGGATTTCTCAATCGACCATTCCTTTGGGGTTTGGCCTAAGTTGATAGCACATCGCTCCCTCCAAATCTTCCAAA
Organism: Ceratopteris richardii; assembly: GCA_020310875.1. Lineage (NCBI taxonomy): Eukaryota > Viridiplantae > Streptophyta > Polypodiopsida > Polypodiales > Pteridaceae > Ceratopteris > Ceratopteris richardii. Next base: position 108,477,737 of record CM035414.1, read on the forward strand.
CAGTCTTGCCCTTGATGGCATTCCACAACCTTGATGAGCAGCCAACCGCCTCACCCAACAGTGCCTATTGCTAATTAATTTGGTTCGGGAGTCTCAAAACCCGTGTCACGTGGTGCCAGATAACACTGGACTTGGGGCAATCAAAGAAAAGATGAACAAGGTCTTCGATGCATCGATGGCACCGCTTGCACCATGGAGCACTCCACAAATTTTTTTGGCCCTTGCATTGCACCAGATACCCTTATGCAAAATTTTCCACATGAGAATGGACTTCTTGATCTCAATATGGGGGTGCCAAATAGACATGAACTTAAGTTCCCATCGAAGTTTGGTCCAAGAAAGGCACCACACCTTGTTAAGAGTGTGATGACCATCTAAGTTTTCTTTGAAGTCGGGAATTCTGGATAGTTTCTTATCATTGCTCCATTTGAGGCCCTCTAAGCAAGGAAGATCCTGTCCGTAGAGAAGGCGGGTAGTTGAGTGGTCCCACGCTAAACACCTGTTTTGAAGAAGAGTCCATTCCTTGAGGGAAACTCTATGTCTCGGGTCTAAGTCTTCAAACCTGATCCACTGGCCGGTCTCTTGTTTCTAGAGTTGTTTCCACTATTTGAGCCCCTTGTTCCATAGCCGCTTAGCCGTTTGAAGGTTCCAAGACTCCACCTCCCTTATGGCAATGATCGAGAACCAGATAGAGTCATTTTGTCTTATCCCAGCAGCCCACTTCCACTCATCACTGATTCTGATGAATTGTTTGGCTTTGTTCCAACTCTTCCATAAGGAAAACACGAGGCAAGAGCCTTAAGGGGACACCTGGTGGGGGGAGAACAAAAGTGTGAGGATCCCAATGTCCTTCCAACCGGGAAGACCAACTAAGGTAAGGTCTTTCAAATTTTTCAAGATCAATTTAGCCCAAGAGGAATCTCTATTGCTCCAAGCCTTGATAAACCACTTTGCCGCCAACTTGTCAACCAACCCAGCGATATCCAAAATACCCAAGCCCCCCGAGTCTTTCGAACTAATACAAGTTTCCCATTTGATTTTGGGAATCCCCCTCCTATTGGGGTCCCCAATCCATAGGAAGTTTCTACAGATCCTTTCCACTTTGGCCAATTCTTTCTCCTTAGCTCTCCAACACGAGATAAAGTAAATAGTCGTAGAAAGCATAAATGTGTTGACAACCATTGCATGCCCAGCCAAGTTAGCTTGCATACCTTTCCAATGATTTAGTTTGCTATCCAGTTTGGATAGCACCCAGTTCCACCGTTGGTCCATTGAGATGTTGAAGCCCATCAGAATACCAAGGAGACGGAAGACTTGACCACTAGGGATAACTTGACACCCCTGATCAATCAACAGTTGGGGTGGAGGTCCACGGATTGCTCTGAAAGCAGTTTTAGCATGGTTGATTTTTGAACGTAACACCACACAAAAGGTGTCGAGGAAACTCCAAAACACCTCAATGCATTTGGTATCGTTAAGAACAAAGGCATTCATGTCATCGGCAAAGAGTCTAGCAATCATTTGGCCATGACAAAGAGGTAGGGAAAGACCCTTGAGATTTCCAGCATCCAAGTGATGCTTAAATAGGTGACTGAGGCCATCCGAGGTGATAGCGAAGAGTAGTGGAGCTAGTGGGCAGCCTTGCCTGATAGATCTTTTTAAACATATGGGTTCAAAGAGCTTACCATTGATATTTATTCTAGTTGAAGCATTTCCGAGTAGAGTGGAGACCATCTTCTCGAACTTTTGGATGCATCCAAGATCTTTCAATGATTGAAGAATAAAGTCCCATTCCAATATGTCATATGCTTTGTTGAAGTCGATCTTAATGAATACTAGATCTTGTGCAGACTCCTCCACAAACACAAGGCCTTCCGAAATATCGACAATTGCTTCAAGTATAGATCTACCTTTGATAAAACCTTTCTGGTCCTCTCAAAGCCATGAATTTAAATGACAAGAGATTCTATTGGCAATAACTTTGGCGATTATCTTGTATCCAGTTTGGAGCACGGTAATCGGCCGCCAGTTCTTATCTCCCCTTTTGTGAATTAACTTGATGACACCATTATTAAGACACTCAGGGAGGGCGCCAAAGGAGAGAGCCTCTTGCCACATCACACGTAGCAGGGTGGTCACCACTTGCTTGAAGGACTTGAAAAACGCATTGGTGAGTCCATCAGGGCCTGGAAATTTAACATTGGGGAGAGCATCAATAACCTCGATAATTTTGTTCTCTGAAATGTTAGCATCCAGCAGAGAAGTCATGTTCGGAGGGATTCTAGGTTGAGCAACCCTTAAGATGGATGCCATGCAGTCACTCTTGTGCGGGGAAAGAGGAGTCGAGACCCCAAGAAGATGGGTGAAGTGCTCGATGATGATAGATCTATTCTCAACTTCCGTGCTACATTCGATCCCATTGTTGTTGACCAAGAAGGGGATGACTTCCCTAGCTTGTTTCCTTTTAAGGATGTTACACATCTCTTTCAAAGGTTTGTCAGCCTTCCCCACCCACCAATCTTTGAAGAATATTTGTAGATTTTTCCTTTGAACCTCTTCCTCAAGTCTTAGTCTTCCCCTAATTTTCAGAAGCCCTTGTTGGCATTGCAAGTTACCTTTGTTCACTTCTTCTTCAAGACGTAAGAGCCTCCGGTACACCATTTCTCTCCCTTTATTTCAGATATCTCTTATGGCCCTATGAGTCCTGATCAGAATTTGTCTTGTCCTTTCCACCGCGCTTCTCTAGCACTTAGCCAGTTCATTATAGTAGGCAAAGGACTCCACCCAAACTGCGGAAATTTCTTGGTGGACAAAGGGGAGGGAAAACGACGTCTGGCAATCCTGAAACCAAGGGGCTTTTCGGAGCGTGGGAATCAGTTGGAAAGAAAGAGTAATCAGGTAGTGGTCCGAGATAGTCAGGTCCATGTGTTGGGAAATTGAAGGAATACCCCATTGGAGGATGGTGTTTTGGTCGATGTGACATCTATCAAGTCCTGCTTTCCTTAGAGAGTTCCCCAATTGGAGGTTAGACCAAGAGAACCCCTTCACGTCTTTCACCTCAACCAGTTCGAGATGGAGCTTGATTTTATCCCATATCTCTTTCTCCTGACCGTTAATAATTTTCCCCTTGTTATTCCAACGGTCCTCAGGAAATTCAACCATGTTGAAGTCCCTGCAAAGCAAAATATTATGTGAGAGATTCCAAGTGTCCATTCTATCCGTCTCTCCATTAGGGGAATAAATTGAGACCACAATGAACTGATTAGGGAACCCGATAGAGGCAGCAATCCAACGATGATTCCGATCTTCACAAGTCGAGGTCAATCTATCGGACCAGGAGTGACTAATACCAATTGTAGCGCCCCCGCCCCCCTAGGGTGCCAAGTGGAGAGCCAAAGGTGGTTCGGAGAAATGCATTTAAGCCGTTTCTGGAGATCGTCTGCGTCGATTTTAATCTCTTGTAAGCAGATAGAGTCAGGGTTGAGGCACTTGTCTTTGAACCATTGACCAAGAATCGCTGCTCTTGAGGGGTCCGACAAACCCCTGATGTTTAGCGAAGTGATTTTCATTATTGATGGTTGCCCTCAGATTTGAGGGGAGGGACCCAATCTTTTTTTTCTTTTGATCTTCTTTTTTCCTCCCAACTTCTTGACTTAGGATCCTACTCTTGAGGGGGCTCTTCCAAGGCATGCTCGATCGTTGTTTCCCTTTAAGCTTTGAATCTTGTTGCGGTAAGCTTGGCATGCATACCGGAAGAGTAGGGCCAAGAAAGGAGCTTTCACAGTCTTGGTTGTCTTCATTGCTAGTAGTGAAGCCATCCTCTTTACTGGTGGTGTAACCTTCTTGGTTGTCTTCTTTGCTGGTAGAGCATCCAATGGAATTGTCAGCCAGGTCTTCTTCATAAAGGTTATCCCCTGGGAGGTCGATCTCATTAATCTCCTTTTCTAGGTTGCAATACATGTTATTCAGAGGAGCAATGGTTGTAACATTCCTTGCTAATGATCTTCGAGGGCTAACTTTCCTCCTATGTCTTACTCCGGTGAACCCTTCTGAATCCGTCTCTACAACACGAGTGCCCTCTTCTTCCTCCATCGGAAGGGGATGACCCCGAGTGCCAACTTGAGGGAAAGGATCCGGGGCCCCATCTGGTTTAAGCTTGTTTTTTGCCCTTAAGTCAAACCACTAGTCTTCAACCTTGGCCCTTAACGTGGGAAGTTCAAGGTGATATCAATTATACCATGCACCCTCTTTTTGAGGCCCCACTAACATTATCAGTCCTAAAACATTGATGTTGGCTTCGTTTGTTCATCCGATAAGGCTAGATTCACAAAGCCGTGGTGGAACCTTCACCATTTCAGGCTATGTTTGAGATAGACCACGACAAAACCTTGTGCTACCATTTTATAAATGTTAACATAGTTCATTTTTGATGGCCATATTGCCCATTTTGGCCATTTTTGACCTTATGATAAGGTAAAAAATGGCCATATTGTTCTCTTAAAAGAGAGGAATTACACAAACTTCTTTTCAAATTGCTGCCCTATGTGAACAACTCACATATATTAAAGAACTTTACTTAAAATGGCATACATATCAAAGTTGGAACGCATAAAATAAATTAATGATTTGGCAGCTGCCGTTCACAAAGAGCGAGGGGAAAGGTCAAAACAGCGGTGTTCCATGCTTTGAAGAGAATAACCATCAGGGCTTAAAATTGACGATTTTTTTCTTGTCAAGGGCCATTTTTCTTGTCAAAAACAGGTATAATTTTTTTTTTCCTGTCAAATTACAAGAACTTATGAAGGTTTACCTGTCAACTGACAAGTTGAATGTAAATTTACCTGTCAATTGACAAGTATACATATGGAAATCACCTGTCATTTTCATATGTACTATATATATACTATACATGTGTATAATGTCAAATATATATATAATTTTGTATTTATGTAAAATGTCCATTTCCCTTTTCCAAATTCCCACGAGAGTTCAGACTCCAAAGTCCACTGCCCAATGTCCATTGCCCAAATTCCAAGTCCTCGAAAATTGAAATCTTCTAAACATTCTCGTGAAAGTTGAAACCTAGGACTCAGGACTCTTTTGTCGACGAGCATTCTCTTTTGTCACTGACCAGTGACGATTCTGAACGAAGTCCTCTCAGCTCTGTGCAAAATAGGGCAGCGGACTGCGGGCTAATTTCTGAAGGATTTCGAATCTTCGATTCTCGAAAGACTGAAGCTAGGGCGGACGCTAGAGCTGGTCGGACGCTAGAGTTGCGAGCTTGGAGGTCTTCATTGCGTAGTCCTGATAGAGGGGAGACTTTGCAAATCCAATCCGGTGTGTATGCCCTTCTAGTACATGCATTATTCTGTCATATTTTGGCGTTTTTGTTTGTTTCCTTGATGGCAATCACACCTAGCAGCTCTTACATGAAAGGCTCATTACTTGCAAAGTATTTACTGCTTACTTTTATGCACCATATATAAGGATAGTTCTCGTTTCTGAAGTTTTGATATCTTCACGATGGGGGATAATGAGTTAGCTTTCTGAAGTTACAATATGACATGGATTCTCGTGTTGGTATAGAGAGCTTTGTACTGAGAACTATAGATCTACTCCAAGATGAATCGAGCAATGTGAATAAATTTATTAGGGTAGATACACTATGGAAGAAGGATAGGAGCGCAAGCAGATAGGAGCTCTCTGAAGACAACCGAAAAATCGGGCTTCGCTCAAAATTGTACCAGCATTCCCCCCTAGCAGTGTTGTACTTTGATCAATTTCATGTCTTCTTGCCTAGGTAGTGTCTCTGTTATTTCTCATGTAGTGATTATGTTCTGATGATGAATATTTTTCTGTATAATACGCTAGAATGTCTCGCAATGAGCATGAATGTCTTTTGTTCTTAAATATTGTTTTTTGCAACATTGTAGCAAAATTCAGTAGCAGAATACGTTTAAGGATTGAGACGTGCACATGATGTGAAAAGATTAGGGACATCTGTACCCTGTCAGGGTGATGATGATATGTTAATATGGGAATCTCTTTGATGCACCTCATCTTAATGGAAATATGCTAGTTGCTATAGTATTGTTTCATATATGTGGTATACTTAGTTTCTGATTTAGTCTTTCTTCTATGGTATGCATGCTCTTGATTACCTTTTTTGATTATATAACATGTGTGTTGTCCATTCTATGTCATGTAATAATTATGTTTTGATAGAGGAGATTCAACTGTATGCTAGATGACGGTTGCAGTTCATGACAAAACCCATTTTGCAGAATATATTCAAGAATTCAATTGTGTATTGTGAAAAGGGATGGGGACTACAGGACGTTGTTGCGCTGGTGATGATATGTATGTCACATGATGTGAAAAGATTAGGGACATTTGTAGTAGCAACAACAGTACGTCTCTGAGGAAAAAGACATGAAATGTGTTTGAGACCTAAGGAGTGTTGCCATTATGATCTATTTTTTAACTTTCTGATTTCTGATTTCTCCTTCTGTTTTCTTTTGTTTTCTCCTTCTGTTGTCTTTTCTGATATCTCCTTTTGTGCAAAGGGCATGGTATTGATGACTATCTTCACATATGCGTTCCTGTCGGCTGAGGTCAATGCATTGAATGGGACAATGCGATGTTTCTTTTATTTTTGCATTTATATTGTAGCAATGGGCTGCGGTGCGTTCGTGCCTAGTTTGCAATCGCTTGGTGCAGATCAATTTGATTCAGAAATAGATAAAGCTACCTTCTTTACATGGTTTTGGGTTTTAACGCATGCCGGTCAGATCGTGGCAGATACAGCGGGTGTGTACGTAATATCATCGAAAGGCTGGGTCATTGGTTTTCGAATGTTGACTATTTTCGGCACAGCAGGGTTCAATGTTTTTGTTTCAAGCATACCCCTATATAGACAGTTTAAGCATAGGGGTAATCCTTACATAAGAGTGTTGCGACTCTGTACCCTGTCAGGGTGATGATGATATGTTAATATGGGAATCTCTTTGATGCACCTCATGTTAATCGAAATATGCTGGTTGCTATAGTATTGTTTCAGATATGTAGTATACTTAGTTTCTGATTTAGTCTTTCTTCTATGGTATGCATGCTCTTGATTACCTTTTCTGATTATATAACATGTGTGTTGTCCATTCTATGTCATGTAATAATTATGTTTTGATAGAGGAGATTCAACTGTATGCTAGATGACGGTTGCAGTTCATGACAAAATCCATTTTGCGAATATATTCAAGAATTCAATTGTGTATTGTGAAAAGGGATGGGGACTACAGGACCTTGTTGCACTGGTGATGATATGTCTGTTTTGTGGCAGCAATAAGCTAGTGTAGGTGTTTTGTGACAATGCACCATAAACGGAAGAGACATTGCCTTTTTACTCTAGAGTTCGAACAGATATGATGTTTGAGATGAGGTGTATGGAGTGAAATGACGTAGGTAGGTAGGTAGAGAGAGAGAGAGGCTAAACTATACTCGACTGTTGAAGAATATTATTTGTAATGATTATGCTTTTTTTATCTATGTACTAATGATCTCTTATATCTTTTGTTTCTACATCATTTTAGGTCAATATAAATGGATCCTAGCAAGAACATGAATGCCAAACAGGATGTGTGTTCTTCATCTACAATGAAGAAAAGAAAGACACAACCAAATCTTCATTCATTTCTGGCTAAGAGATCTACTCATGTGGGAGGTGGATTTGCATCGAGTGATGTACAAAAGGATGTGGTGAATGTATCAGTGCATGATACAAACGTAAGCACAGTTGCAGACCATGTTGTTGAAAGTAGTGGTGTGAATTCTGTTGCCACAGGTAGCAATAGTATTGAAAGTCAAGAAGCTAATAGAAAGAGTAGTCGTAAATGGCGTAACCAGTGGACATTGCTTCATCCTTGGGCTTACTTATGTAAGTCCATGACCAATGAAGAGAGAATCAAATGCTCATATTGTGAGGATGCAAAGAAAGTAAATGCATATACACAGAGGGGATCTTCAAGTATTATGATCTCTGCATTACGTGATCATTCCATCACAGTTGATCACAAAGATGCAGAGCGTTTGCTAAAAGCAAGAAAGCGTTTGAATGATGTTGGAAAAGGTCCACTCGATGATGGCATGGAGAACATTTTGCACACCGAGCAAGAAAGAATTATAACTTGCATGAAAATTGTATATTTTTGTGCTTTGGAGGACATTCCTCTAGAGAAATACATAAGTCATTGTAGACTTTTGAGAGAGCTTGGCACACCAAATATGCCTGCTTCAGAAGAATATGGTTCCTATATGAACGCAGTGTCTGCAAGGGAGATATTATTGGCAATTAAACATCATGTAAAGATGCAGTTGATATTGGACATTCGTGCGAGTCCATTTTATTCTTTACTTATTGATGAAAGCACAGATCGTACGATAAAAAAGCATCTCATTATTTATGTTTTGTATGTAACAGATGCAGGCAAAGGTCCTACCAAATGTGCTTTTGTTGAGCTATTGGCTGTGGAAAATGCCAATGCAAAATGTATTTATGAAGCTATTCATACATTTATAAATGAAAACATGCTAGATATCCGTAAGTTGATTGCTATTGCTACGGATGGAGCATCTGTAATGATTGGACATAAGACAGGTGTGCTCTCTCGTTTTCAAGAGTCTATGCCTCATATAATGGGTGTACATTGTATTGCCCATAGGCAAGCTCTTGCTGCGAAAGATGGATTTATTACACATCCACATATATTTGCTTTTGTGGACAAAGTTGCCAATAAAGTATATTCATGGCTTGGAAAATCTTCCAAGCGACATGAGGAGCTTTGGAGGATTATGCATGAGTACGATATGTTGGATACAAGGGCGTTGCAGATTCATGCAGTAAGATGGCTCTCAAGGGGCCAAGTTATGGAAAGGCTCGTGAATATCATGCCTGCCATCCTGCATCAATGGGAACATGGTGAAAAGAGATGGTATAAGAATATAACTATCTTTTCTGTTCAATTTATGATACATTTTCTTGCCGATGTACTTAAAGAGCTGAATAAGCTCAGTATGGAGTTTCAGAGACACGAAATGGATGTGACTAGAATTAGTGCTATGCTGGATTTTACAATTGAGAAATTTAAACGAAGATATCTTGATGTTGATGTGCAAAAATTTGGTCATGATTCTCCACATCTTTCTTCTTTGTTGCAAATGACAAAAGATTCTATGTTATTCTATGAGGATGCAAGTGGACAATCTCATGCACATGTTTTGCGATTTGAAGCAATGCCAATGGATGGAAAGAAAAAAAGAGTTAAAGAGATAAGTGATTCTGATGGCGATGATGATGAAATAGATCTTAATACATTGCCAAATAACAATGAAGGTGACAATGGATCACTTGATGAATGTATCTCTATAGCAAAGTCATATATAAAAAATATTCTGGATGGGTTGAATAGAAGATTTGAGGATCTTCCATTGTTTAACGCATTCAAAATATTTAGTCCTTCTTCATATCCAGTAGATGCATATGATCGAGAGAAAATGACACAAGAGTGGTTGAATAGAATTATCAATCGACTTAATATTGATAGTCATATGATTGATATTCGTAAGTCAATAAATGAGAGAGAAGATTTTTGTGGGATGCTATGTAGAGTTGCTCAACATAAGAGCATGCGTGATGCATGGGTGGTTTGTAATGAGTCAAAGTCATGGTGGGACTTATATCCAGAAATGATGAAAATATGGCAACTATGTTTGGTTATTCCCGCAAGTACTTCAGCATGTGAACGTGGTTTTTCACGTCAAAATTACATCAAAAGTGTATCAAGATCCTCATTAGCATTGGATACATTGGATGCTTTGATGTTACTATCCATTGATGGACGTGGAAGTTCTTCAATAGATTGGAAGGATGTATTTCAAGCATGGTTAAATGCAAAAAGAAGAAGAGCAATGCCATTGGAGTAGTGACCTTCTTATCTTCCCAACATGTTGCTTTTTGAGATATCAATATGTTTTTTAGGAGATGCAATCTGTTTTCTTGGATGTTGTATGTTTCATAGCATTTTGAAGGTTTAGAAATTGTGTGTTATGGATGTTTTCACATAATGGAGCATGGTACACAAATTCTGATTCAGTCATTTAGTTTGTTATAATTATTGAAAATTTTAGCGTTATATATCTCAGATGTTTATGTTTGTATACCTCATATATTTCAGCATGTTATGTTCTCTGATATTTATCTCAGATATACTCACTTTATATGATTGGCAGAATTGGTACAGTTGGCAGCAGAGTATAGTGCAAGGTATTGGATCAACATATGCTGTGACGAGAATAAAGATAGCATTTGTTGGGACCTGGTGTGTGTTTGTATGTATGTCTGTATATGTGTGTCCCTGGTACATAAATATAGTGGATATTTCAGATTATGAATGTTTGTCATGAATGTTTAAGGAGATAGCATATGTTGTCATCAGTTAGGACCTGAAATGATGTTTGTGTTTGCATATGTCATTATATGTTTGTGTGCATGATGTATGTATGTATGTATCACATATACATATCTGCCTGTTTGTATGTATGTCTGTATATGTGTGTCCCTGGTACATAAATATAGTTGATGTTTCAGATTATGAATGTTTGTCATGAATGTTTTAGGAGATAGCATATGTTGTCACCAGTTAGGACCTTGTTTGTGTTTGCATCTGTCATTATATGTTTGTGTGCATGATGTATGTATTTATGTATCACATATACATATCTGTGTGTTAGTATGTATGTCTGTATGTATGTATGTATAGTGGATATTTCATATTATGAATGTTTGTCATGAATGTCTACGAATATTCTAGATTATACTGGTATGCAGGATGATTGTCTTTGAGCTACTATTTGTTCTTCTGAAGGTATGATTCTGTTTTGTGAATCTCCACTGGATCTATCTGATGATGTGCAGTAAAGGGTCATACTTTTTAACAATTTTAATTGTTTTTTGGATGCAATCCAATCAATCACATACGTTTGTTGCCATCACATTGGATCCTCCCATACGTAAAGGGCAGACATTCTACCCCCATATCATCTTGCAGGTATATCAGCATATATTTCAGTTTTGGTGTTAGGGTTATTTTTAGGACTTTGTAATTAGCCTCATACTTTAGCAAATACTGGGAATTTTTTCAATAGGTGGAGACTCAAGTTTCAACATTGAGATAGAGAACAAGCGGAAGAAACACCGATTGCCTACAATGTACTTCTTGGAGTTAAACCATTGTAGCTTTTGAGACTCCAGTCCTTCAGGCAAGTTCCTTTTTTTTTATCAGATAGAATGTCTTATGACATAATATTTGTATGTATTGTATACAAAAGTGATATCTATATTCTTCATACAGAAATCCCAATAAATATCACTTGGTTTCTGGCATATAATTTGTTTGATTCATAGCCTGAAATGATGCATCTCTTTTGTCAACTTAAATCATTATGTTTGCCAGAATTCAGGATACTTCACAAACTTTCGTTTATGGCCAACCTTTAGTTTACCAGTTAGATGTTTTTAATCATGGTCTTATCAACATGGTATTTCTTGTTTGATACAAGGGATGTACAAGATGGTTGCATCACCTTCTGTGCAAATTTTTGTGGGATCTTATGTGCAAAAATTTTGTGGGATCTTATGGCACAACATAAACCAACTGGCCTGAGGCCAACAGTTTGCCTTGGCATTGGTTCTCAGATGCATAGCCAAAATACCTTGTCAAGCTTGTATTGTTAGGGGACTGATATATATATATATGCTCTGTTGAAATGACCTACCTACAGTACAGAATCCAGATTTGTTGTTGTATGTGGTCCTGCCAGTCACTCTGTCATGCATGTCTATTGTATGCAAATAATAAATAAATTTCCAATTATGTTGATGGATGTAGCCTTGTATATTTTAGATAAATATGCATACTTATTACTGATATGACTTGCCTAGAATACAAATTCCTTGCTATATGTGGTCTTGCCACTATAAATACATAAATAGGTCAAATGTTTTGATGAGGTGAAAATGTGAATGTATGTAAATATACATATGCCTGTGTATCTATTCATGTTTGTATATGTTTGTGTGCATGATGTATGTATCCCATAGTTAGCTATCTCTGTATATTATACATATATGTATATTTGTCTCTCTACACTGTGGATTAATCATGAGCTATTGTAGCTCCTAAAATAAACATTTGTACCAAAATCCATATATAAAGAGCTAACATATGGCCATGAGCAATTGTAGCTCCTAAAACAAGAATTTTTACCAAATTCCATATGTAAAGAGCAGCAATAGTTTTATTGAGAGTCCAATACTTATAGAATTGTTAGCAGAAGAGGGACAAAATGCTATTTGAGTGTTTCTTTTCTAATATTCTATTCGAAATTTTGTGTAGATGAATATGTATACATATGCTCATCACAACTTTGTGCTTGCATGTTGACAACATTACTTATATGAAGACTTCAATACTTATGGTACTGTTGGGAGTAGAGAAACAAAGTGGTCTGAGTCTATTTTATCAATTGTTCTATTTGAATTTTCTTATGTGAATATGTACAGAGATATAATCATGATTCATCACATGCTGAGTACTTGCATGTTGGCAGTTGTACAGCAGTTGTCTGTGAATATGTGTATTTGTGTATGTGAATATGTATAGATACGCTCATGATTGCTGAGTACTTGCATGTTGGCAGTTGAACAACAGCTGAGTCTCTAACAGAACTCCATAGGTTGTTGAGTTTCTGACAGAATGAATCAGTTGCAGAAGTATAGCTTGCCTCCTTTGTTCAAGGATGTATGAGGGTAGAGTTTGCCAAGGCATGGATGGGCAAACCTGGGAGCTATTAGCTACTGCAACAGTCTAGCAGTGTTGTTGCCAAGTGGTACTTGCTGATAGCTGCAGATCACATTCTAATTGGCAGGAGGGGTTTTGAGGATTTTATAGTTTTCTGTATAGAGTTGTGTGTCAAGGACAAGAATTTCAAAATATAGGCAAGGGCTTGGAGGAGCTCCTTGGCATCTGTCCTGTAAATGGTTAGAAAATGTTTGTTGAATTTTCATGTCCTGATGGAGTTGATTATGTATGTTTTTCTGTATTTTAGTGCCATCGATCTCAAGCCATCACTGCCCCAAACATGTTTGCACTTTAAAACCTAGAGTCTCTTCAGGTTTAAGATGCTTCATGTAATCAAAACCTGTCTCAGCAGAAAAATGCAGCAGAAAAATGCCTGTCATGTGACAGAGAGGTTTTGGAAGAAATCTGTCATATGACAGACATTGATATTTTTTTCCTGTCATCTGTAAGGTTCAGCAACCCGTCAATTTTAGGCCCTGCATGGCTTCCTCCGCGCATAGTAAACATTATCTCCCTACGTGATTGGATCCCAAGGGTGGCGAGACTATGCCACCGCTCATTGTGAATAAGAAAGTCGCGCATACGAGTCGTGCAGGAACGAGCTACGGACTCACGGAATGTATTACGTGCACCAGGCGGCATCGTCCTCTTGCTGACTTCAGAAATGTGAGGTCCCATTAGCATTATCGAGCTGCCGGCTCCTTGCAGCCAGTGCGTTCTTTCATATGAGTGAGTCGTGCAGCGACAGGCGAGGGAGTGTGCACTGTGTTATGTGTAGGCGGCATCATCCTCACATCATTTGAGGAGTGATCGACGGTGGTCATCCGCAGTCCGGACCTATAGACTACGTCCGAGCTTCTAGCCATAGCTAAGAAGAGTAGCCACGGCCCGCAGGGACCAAGATGAACGCAGAATTGTTTGTTAGTATTGCTAATTTGCTACCACTAATACAGTTTTTTTATTGGGAAGTGGCGCACGATTATCATGATTATAATAGTGATTACTGAGGTTATGGCTCTCCAGTTTGCTTCTGATTGCATCTGTTTCAAGCGAGATTGCGGCGATGTGCTTACACACAGTGACACAGGTTCCACGGTCCACCTTTGATGAGCACGTATAGGACCATAGGTAGTAGAACGGCTCTTGTAGTGGAGGCCAACTACTTTGATTTCCCTCTCGACTTCTTCCATCATCATCGGCACTCGCGCGCACACACACGCAGACACTCACCATTAAATACATTAACATTGGAGCCTCGAGTATCGCAAATGCGAATGTTTCAGGTCTCCTCTTTCTCACGCTAGAGATCTCAGCTTATCCAAAAGCTGATACAGGGGACAGATAGTGAAGTAAGGGGGGAGTAGATTTTCGCAGTGAGTTCTCCGCAACCAGAAGGGCGCCAATGGCGAGTATATGAGTCTGTCTAATCAGCGATCATGCCCCGTAGCGTCTGTAATATTTTGAGGTTGTCATTTAGAACTCCCTCCACTAATTTATTCGCTATAATGGCGATTAAGCTCCAAATTTTACAGCTTGTTATTACACTAGTTGCAGCCCCATCAATGGCGGCGTTAGCTATTCTGCCTCGCGACATAGATTCCCGGGGCATTCATCTCCAACCTACATCAAACATCTCTCGGAGCTACTTGCTTCCGCGTGCATCACTAGGTTCTACAGATGTACAGCCTCCCATGCTTCCACGGGATGAAGACAACATCAGGTACAACTCTCTCTCTCTCTCTCTCTCTCTCTCTCTCTCTCTCAAACACACATGTGTACAATTCTTCTTGTTGTTTTTCATGTTCTCTGCGCAAAGTATCCTGAAGTGTAGTATTAGCAGCCATGCCGTTTTCGGACTGCATACTAAAGTATCCAAGCTACTTATCACACGACAAAGAATTGTGGATGCTGCTTTCGTTGGATTGAATGTTTTTTTGGAAATGTATTGGATGGTCAAATCTGTTTTCAATTTGGCTGCGTTTGTTCAATTGATCCTTTATCGGTAGTGTATCGGAACCTTTAAGTTGCTCTGGTCGATCTGCTCTGGTTGCATATAGCAACCAGAAAAGGACCATCTTTATTGAGATTTGTTATAGTGTTTAATATGTTTTCTTCTGTTCCGCTCGTATCTAAAAGCAGGAGAACTATCTTAATGTCCATTTTCAGCTTATTAAGTGGTGGATCCAGCTTGGATGGCTCTGGAAGCTCAAATGCAATTCCTTTCAGGAGGAATCTTTACGAGAAAAAACAGCACGCGAAGAAGAAGAAGAACCAGAAAAGCAGCTCACATTACGATGGGAAAGAGAGAAAGAATAAGAAAAGGTCGCAAAATAAAACCTATTTCCCGACGCGTAAATCCGGAAGAACTAGATCGCATTCTTGGCTATCTGCTAACTACCTGAAGCTATCGAGAGAAAAGGTGTTGCGCAAAGCGAATCATCTGAAGATAGACCTCCTAAATAGAGGGAGACAGAAAGCGAGAAATTACGGAATACTCAGAAACCCAACAACCTGGCAGAGGAACGTGATGTTGAATCACATTGATCGTTGTTGGAGAAGGGATCCTAACTGGGAGAACAACCGCATGCATTTGGCAGATTGTGCGATCGGATACGGCTCCAACGCCCTAGGCGGCAAGGGCGGCCAGATCTACGTCGTGACAGACCCCTCAGATAATGATCCAAGCAACCCTAAACCTGGAACACTGCGCTATGGTGTGGTGCAATTGAGGCCTATCTGGATTATCTTTGCCCGTGATATGAAAATCACCCTAGAGAATGAGCTCATCATCACCAGCTACACGACCATTGATGGTCGTGGGGCTAACGTGGAGATCGCAGACGGTCCCTGCTTGACCATTCAAGACGTCCAACATGTCATCATTCATGGCCTTACTATCCATCGCTGCACGCCAGGTATTATAACATTGAATAGGTGAACATATTCAAGCTCCTGGTTTCCTTTATTTTCAATCATCTGTGTCACTGTGTGTACCCAATTGCTTTCAAAGGAAGTTCGATCTAGCGATCTACTCTTCCGGATAGCTTGAAACATCTGTCATACTGTGTATCCAAATTTTATTTTCTTAAAGCTAAACTGTTTTGATTTCCCCCGATTCACAAACACGATGTGGATTGATTCAGAGCATTCAAATGTATCGATTTCGGCCTTAGCCGCCAATACACGCGATTTCATATACCTGATGCAATCAGACTTAGCATATGAGAAAAATTCTAATGTATGAATGTTTGCGATGCAGGCAAATCTGGTCGTGTCATGAGCTCAACTGATCATGTGGGACAGAGACAAGGTTCAGATGGAGATGCCATTGCCATGTTTGGGGCAACGAACATATGGATCGATCACAATTACTTCGCAGAATGCGCAGATGGATTGGTTGATGCGATTCACGGTTCTACTGACATTACAATCTCAAATAACTATTTTACAAATCATGACAAGGTTAGTAAATATAATGGTCGTCAAGCACAGCAGAATGTATCTAAGTCGAAAGTAATTTTCCACATGATACTAAGCTTATCCGTGCTAAATGCTGCAGGTTATGCTACTTGGCCATTCGGATAGCTACACCCAAGACAAATATATCAGAGTTACTGTTGTATACAATCACTTTGGACCTGGCTTGGTACAGAGGATGCCTCGGTATGACAGACATAGAATACGATGGATTTTAAGTCCTGTATGTATTCATGTATGCCTGTATGTATGTATGTATGTATGCCTGTATCTATGTATGCCTGTATCTATGTATGTATGTATGTATGTATGTGTGTATGTATGTATGTATGTATGCATGTATGTATGTATGTATGCCTGTATGTATGTATGTATGTGTGTATGTATGTATGTATGTATGTATGTATGTATGTATCTGTTTATGTATGTATGTATGTATGCCTGTATCTTTGGTCGTGTATGTATGTATGTATGCCTGTATCTATTGTATTCATGCATGCATTCATATATGTATGTTTGTCTGTATTCTAAGTCCTTTGTTACTATACGTGTATGTATATATGTAAGCCTGTATTTATTGTATTCATGCATGCATTCATATATGTATGTTTGTATGTATTTATTGTATTCATATATGCACTCATATCCCTGTGTTCTACTAGTTTCAACATCCTGAAAATCAATGAAGATTAACTTTTATCAAAATATCCAAGCCATTGAAGAAACAAATTTAGGGGTTTTCACTATGCTGATCTTTCTTCTTTTACCTGATTTTAGATGCCGTTTTGGACACTTCCATGTTGCCAATAATAGATACACAAAATGGGAGTTATATGCTTTAGGTGCCAGCGAAGAACCAACAATTCTGAGTGAAGGAAACTACTTTTTAGCACCAGACAATGCGGACCGAAAACAGGTAACACAACACACATTGAAATCCTCTGCAATATGCTATGGCTAGATTACATGGGAAGATGAAATTTCACTGCATAGATCATGTCTACTCATGTCTACTCACTGCATAGACCATGTCTACTCATGAAGTTTTTTGTAGAAAAAACTTTTGCTTGCTAGTTCTGTTAAACTAATTCTCAATTGATGGGCAGGTCATCAAGTTAGAAGGAGATAAGCAGACATCAAGTTCATGCTGGAAATCAAAGGGAGACTTGTTTCTGAACGGAGCGTACTTTGGAGAGCAAGGCACAAGCTCTTTTCTTCCTGATTACTTGCACAACAATGAAGGATTCTTTGCATACCCTGGTGTAGTAGTACCATCGCTCACCGCAAATGCAGGACCACTACAATGCAGACCTCATTCTCCGTGCTAGCCCTGTCAAAGGACTTCGAAAATTATTTTTCTAACTTTTAAAAATCAATCAGAGAGAACTATGACAAACCACCTAAAACGAATATGACCTGAATCTTTTGGTACTTGGCTAAGTACATGAATCTTTTATCTCTCAAAATGTCAAAAAATTCAAGAATTATAAGGTTATTTAATTTCAAATTCATCTTGTTCATCTTTTGTAAGGTATTCTATAATAAACTTCAACATGATTTGAATTCTCTTGCGAACATCTACATTAATTTTTCAAAGAAGGTGTGGTTTGCTTATGCTATATTGATGTTTGTTCTGAACAATTTGTACCGGAACATTATGATGAGCATTCTGAACATTCTTCATAAGTGTCAAGAGAACTCTCGGGAACTAAGGAGTGACATATAGAAACACAAGAAAAAGAAAAGGATTCACAACCAAAATTCAAATATACAAATGCATTAATTTTAAGTTCTTGTAGAAATAATTACATTTTGGATATAATAATTTTATATGTCTCAAAGGAGTCAACATAATTTAGAGAAAAACGATTGCCCATAATGATTATATATTTAGAAAAGATTCCCCTTTCTCAAACAATTTTATCATTGTTTTTTCCAACATCTAAATAGTGACACTATTATCTTTGATATTTATAGAGACTTAAGTGGTTTCTAATAGGTTCAATGTGTTTGTGAGTAAAAATGCCATAGGAACTATGTGGTGCACTAGAAGGATTGAAAATGGTTACATCAAATCTTATAGAAATCGATGACAACAATAGTGAATCACATGCATTTATGTATATATGCAAGAATAAATGGGCATACATACATGTATAAATATATAAATACATGAACATATGGAAGCATTCATGGGTAAATGTATACGTAAATGCTTTTTTAAACATGGAACCAAAGTATCTATGTATATCATCCAATTAATGAAAGTTTTATTTTCGATGTTTGCTAAAATCTGAACAGTTTCTAATAATCTAAGGGTCAGGATGTGTTGCTAGGTGATCATGTTGGATTCTCAAGAACTCATATTAGATTTTCAAAAATTATATCATTTACAAAAAGTCCTAATAAAGGACAACTACATAGTACATGTGCAATGTCCTTAGTGCGTGAATATATATATATATATATATATATATATATATATATATATATATATATATATATATATATATATATATATATATATATATATATATATATATATATATATATATATATATATATATATATATATAGTGGTACTAGATCTCAATGTGCTATGTATGAGCATGGAACACTCAATTCTTGCGGATGAACAAGGTTGAATAACTATCAATGTAGATGCATGTAGGCATATCTTGAAAAATACCAATGCTAGATAATAAATGGTGAAATTACTTGCCCAAGAGATTAGACCTGAGCCAAGTAAGTGTTGATATATTTAGGTAGCGATGTGTGTGAACACACTAGGACTGTCGGGGCACTTTTTTCCCTCTTTAGGAGGTTTTTTTTCCCCCAGGTTTTTTTCCGCAAACATCTAACTCTAACAATGGTATCAGACTAGGTGGTCGCTTCATCTAGGGCGTCGTTGACACCTCTCCGGTTGCAATCTTTGAATCAGACAAAATTTGATTAGCATACTCAGGGTGTTTTCCAGTTCAAAAGGGCATCGCTCTATGGTGCTAAAATTGCAATCTAAGCTCGTTTCGACTTCTGAACACACTATCACAGTGCTTGTGCATGCAATTTTGTCTTCTTGTGCCAAAGACATATATAGGTTTTGGTTCACCAATATAAGCATCTCAAAGTCTGCTACATGTCTAGCAGAACTTGTTTGGGTACTTCTGTTCAACTTTTTTAGATGTAGTCACTTTCTGCATCAAGGTATTTTAGTTACTGGCCATGGCTAAAAGCAATGATGTATTTTGTATGTTGGTTGTTGAGGATAAGTTGGATGGTACCAACTATCCATTGTGGGCTTATATGATGCATCATGTATTGGTCACAAATGACTATGGAATATTGTGCAGGGTGTTGAAAGATGTCGTGTTACACCTACGAATACAAGTACTGCAAATACAGGTATTGAAGCTGATGTAGATGGAGTCAAAGATGGTGATATTCTGCAGATTCCTGTTCATGCTGTGGTTTCTGCTCCACCTACTATAAAGCAAATTCGTTGGGATGGCAGAGATGCTCAGGAACATGCATTGATAGCCTTGTCTATTAAAGGTGCCATTATCCCTCACATTTGCTCTTACAAAATAGCTAAGGATGCTTGGATACACTTATCACATTGTACCAGGCTAGGAATGAGGCTCGTGGTGCTTACCTCCCAAAACAGTTGGAGAGTGGAGTACATGAATGAAGGTTATTCTATGGACAGTTTTTTGACAAAGATCAAGGATTTGAAGGAACAATTGATTTGTGTTGATGAAGTCCTTCTTGACAGTTCACTTGTGCAAACTGTTCTGAATGGTCTTCCCGACTCATATCAGAGTTTTGCTTTTACTTTTTGTTTAGTGATGAAAGGCAATCCAAATGCCTTAACATTTGAAGAGTTAGTTTCTGCTCTATTGTAGGAAGATTCGAGGCAGAATAGGTCTATTGTGCATGTTGCAGATCAAGATTTCCTGGCTAGTCAAAAATAAAAAAAAATAGAAATTGTTTTGCAAATACTATAAAGCAAATGATCATGTCATTAAGAGCTGTCCAAAATTGGCTGCTGAAGAGGAAAAGAAGAAAGAGGCTGGAATGGTTGTTGTAGAGGCCTCTACACTGAAAACAGAGTTTGCTAATCTTGTGCAAGATAAAGAATGGGCATTTACTACTGTTTGCAGTTTTAACCCATGTTCTCATGAGCAGTGCATGCCTACAGTAGACTCAGATGTTTGGTACTTTAATAGTGGGGTGACTAAACATATTACCTCGCAACGTAGTTTCTTCTCTTCACTCAAGCCTACCCCTAGAGGGAATACTGTTACATGCACCACAAACTCCTCTTATCCTGTTATGGGAGTTGATAAGATAATTCTGACTACTACTGATGGTAGTTCTTTTACATTATCAGATGCTTTATTTGTGCCAGGGATCAAGAAGAATCTGTTATCAGTTTTGGCCTTAGCCAAGATTGGTTTGGTTGTTAAATTTATTGATGAGAGATGTACAATTCATGATCTATCAAATGGCGATGTGATTATTGCTTCTGGCATTTTATCTCGTGGGTTGTATAAGTTCATAAGTTATGGAAAAATTATGAATGATTCAACATGTGCAGTACATGATTCTCAGGCTATGTCAAATGCAAAGCTTTGGCATGCACGCTTTGGTCATCTGAATTTAGCTAGTTTGCTATGCCTCCAGAAATCTGAAATGGGGTCCTGTTTGCCCAAACTTGAGGTGCCCAGAAAATATGTCTATGAAGGCTCTATTTTGGAAAAAATGTAGCATTCCTCCTTTCCAAAAGATGGCTTAGTTTAGGCTATGCGGAAATTTCAACTTGTACAGAGTGACGTCTGTGGTCCTATGCATACACCTTCTTTTGGAAGCTATCTTTACTTCGTGACTTTCATTGATGAATTTTCCAGGCATGCATGGGTATATCCACTGAAAGAAAAGGTCGAAGTGTTTGTGTGCTTCAAATAGTTTTTGGTTTTAGTTGAAAATCTATCAGCATGTAAAATGAGCACCCTCCATTCTGATCAAGGAGTTGATATATATCTTCTGACTTTAATGTGTTTCTCATTGAAGGTGGGATAAAACATCAATGTTATAGTGCCATATACACCTCAATAGAATGGATTTGTTGAACAAAATAATAGGTCACTCATGGAGATGGCGAGGTGTATGGTCAAGAGCCAGGCTTTACCACATAGTGTCTGGCTTGAGGCTATCATGTGTGCAGCATATGTACTTAACATGTGTCTCACTAAAGCGCTGCAGTCTATCACTCCATATGAGGCTTGGCATGGTCGCAAGCCATATGTTGCTCGTAGGAAATGCATATGCATTAGTGCCTGAACAACATCACAAGAAATTGGATGATAAAGCAGTAAAATGTATTTTTGTCGGATACAATTCTGAAAGCAAAGGCTATCGTCTCTATCATCTAGAGACTAAACACATTTTGGTTAGTTGTGATGTTGTTTTTGTGGAAGATGCTATTCAGCCTTTACTTTGATGCACTAAGGAGAAATCTATTAGCTCCAAGGACATGTACGATACTTTGTTGCCTCTTTTTATACGTGGACATTCTAGTGTTGGTCCTAATGAGGCAACTTCTCGGCCTCTACAGGTTTCATGTGATGATGCAGGCAAAAACAATGCCAAAATGGTTGGTGCAGACTTTGTGTGATAGCAAATTAGATGCACCTCTGTCATATCATACTCGTTCAGGCTCTCATAGTGCCTCTTTTGTATCAGATTGCTATGCTATGGCTGCATCTAGTCTGTGTGATGAGAATGAGCCTGTTTCATTTGATGAAGCACAAAATTCAAAAAATTGGATGGCTCCTATGCAATCTGAATATGATGCTATAAGGAAGAATGGTACCTGGTCTTTATGTGACTTGCCTCCTGGTAAGAAGGCCATTGTCACTAACTGGGTATACAAGCCAAAGTGTAAGCCTGATGGAACCAATTGATAGGTATAAGGCCAGTCTTGTTGCAAAGGGTTATGTGCAGGAAAGAGGTATTGATTTTGATGAGACCCTTGCACCTACATGCCCTATGACTACTGTTCGTAGCATCTGTGCACTTGCAGCTCATCATGGTTGGAATGTACATGAGTTGGAGATTAAAACAACATTTCTGAATGGTGACTTGCATGAAGAAGTGTATGTTTTTCAGCCCCGTGGCTTTGTGCAGAAAGGACATGAAAACAAGGTGTGCAGGTTAAAGAGGGCATATGGTTTAAAGGAAGCACCACATGCTTGGTATGAAAAGATACATGCCTATCTAATTGCACATGGTTTTGAGAACAGTCCAATTGAAAGCACCTTATATGTTAAGCGTGCTAATGATGCACTTCTGATCATTACTGTGTATGTTGATGACATGCTGCTGACTGGTCCTCATGAGAAGCATATTGCTGATTTTAAGGCTGATTTGCATGCCTCATTTGAGATGTTTGATTTGGGGCATTTTCATCATTATTTGGGGATTCAATTTATGCACATTGATGATGGAATGACTTTGTGTCAAATGAAAAATATTGACACATTATTGCAGTGTTTTGGCCTTGAAGGCTATAAACCTATTGCCACTCCTATGGAGACAGGTTTATAATTGAGTCTTCATGATGCTAGAGATGCATTTGATGCTACTCTCTATCAGCACGCTCTTGGATGCTTGATTTACTTATGCATTACTCGGCCATATATTCAGTTTTCTATCTCATAGATGAGCAAGTTTATGCATTGCCTAGGAGTCGAGCATTGGTAGGTGGTTAAGCGCATCTTTTGCTACTTGAGTGTTACCCGACTACTTGGATTGTTTTAGCCCAAGGGGGTATCACTACCGCCAGATTTACATGCTTTTTTTGATTCTGACTGGGCTAGTTGCTATGACACTTGTGTGTCCACTAGTGGCTTTTGCTTCATGTAGTAGCTATGTTGTTGGAGCAAACCAATCACAAATTGGTGATTATACAGATCTTGGAGAATGCTTATGGTCAGAATGAAGCAAAGGAAGACATTTGCAAAATTAAGAAGAAGTCAGAATGTTGTCTTGTACACATATGTACATTAGCATAGTCATAGATGACTTAGATCTTTTGTTCAGTAAGAAGTTTGTACAAATTATCTATAAATACCTTGAGAAAAGTCGGGGCATGTATGAGAGCATATGTGACAATAGTTACAAGTCAAGAATTAGGGAGATAGAAGCTATGAGATAGTGGAAAGTGAATTTGTGTTTGCTCTCATCACTCAGTTGTAAGTTTCTGAGTTAATGAAGAAATATTGCGCCCGATCTTTTCGTGTCTGCTCCTTCTGTGTTTGATCATTAGCAAAATCCTTTTTGAGGATATCTAAGTTGTTAGTTAATGAGCCTGTGACCTGAATTTCAGAGTCCAATTGTAAACAGGCTAGGAGAAATTGTGAATAGGAACATTCATATGTGTTGAATGTCTACAGTTCTCTGAAACAGGCGCAAATTTCGAGTTTAATCTTTTGGTCAGTGCTCACTCCATAGTTTAAAGTTTTGTGCAAGTAAGCACTTAATCTTTAAGTTGGAAGGTGATCTACTCGTGGCTAAAAGCATTTGGCAAAACGGGTTAGATATTGTGAGAATCAAAGTTAAGAAGTTAGGGGTGTCTGAATCGACTTCTCAGAAGTACAGTTTCTGACATAGGTAACTTGAGAAGTTGATTTCTCAAGCTACACTTAATCTTTGGAGTAATTCAACTTGGAATAGTTGCGCAATCTCTAGGAGATGATTCGTACAAAGTTTTATCAAAAAACTTTACACGTTTGATAAGTCAATATAAGGAAATAGTGCAGCAGACTTTTCTGTGTATCACCTTCTTCACAGATTTGTTCATCTTTTGATAATTAGAAGTTGATCCTCTAAATGTGTGAAAGGTTTTGACTTATTCTTGGTATAGAGGTGCTCTAATCACAAGAATAAGTTTTCTTTTGGAGATTAACATTCTCCATCAGTGGTATCAGAGCAGGAGACATCAATTTGAAGGAATTTGAAGAAAGAAAGATCCCGACTGCTGCAGATTCAAGAGATTCAACATTTGAAGGATCAAGAAGTGAAAGCTTGGAGTCAAAGCTCGAGGAGAAGACAAATTGACATCAAGAAAGGCAAAAGGAGTTCAATTCGAAGTAAAGGTACATACATTGTTTGTAAAGCTTGAAGATTTTAATACACAGGTGGATACAAGATGGGAGAAAGCTTGCAGATTGATAAGCTAGATAGGGAGAACTATCCAGCATGGTCCATGAGGATGGAAGCACACCTCATGAGCAAGATCTTATATCATTTATTACAGGAGATGAAGAAAAACCAGAATTTGCAGATCCAAGTATTCCTACTAGGGAAGGAACTTGCAATGTTGAAGACTTGGATGAGAAAGGATGCTCAAGCAAGGAGCTATCATCTACATGGCTGTAAATGATTATCTTCTACCTCACATCAGAGGTTTAGGAAAGTGCTACAGATGTTTGGAATGCCTTGGAAGAGCATTTCCAAAATACTACTAAGTCAAGGAAGTCCTCACTATGGGCTGAGTTCACAACTTCAAGAAGAAGAGCTCACAATCAATTTCAGATTATGTGGCAAGGATGAAAGATATTGCAGATAGCTTGGGAGCAGTGGATGAAGACATTGAAGAAGGAAAAGTTGGTAAGACAAATACTTACAGGTCTAAGAGGTGATGAGAAGTGGAAGCCTTTTATATTGTCCATAGAATTGTCACTTGATCACTTTACTCCTGACCTTAATCAATTGCTAGGACACATGCTAACCTTTGAGCAGGATCTTAAAGGAGACAATGATAGAAGTACAAGTCAAGCTATGTACTCCAAAGATAAGAAAAAGAATGGCAAGGGAAAGCAATCAAATGATGATGAAGGGAACTCAAATCAAGCCAACTTCACAAAAGGGAAGACAAATTTCAGAGGTAAAGGAAGAGGAGGTAAGAACAAAGATAATGCTAAAGCTTGTTGGATTTGTGGCAGAACAAATCATTTGGCAAATGATTGTTGGTATAACAATCAAAGTGGAGGATACAACAATCAGAATTATAGTCAAAGAGGTAGAGGAGGCAGAAACCAAAGAGGCTAATTTCAGAGGAAGAGGTGGTAGGACATCATATGGTAGAGGAGGTTGTGAAGAAACTTCCAATCTCAGTCCTACAACAATAATTATTACAATTATGCATCAGATCAGAAGGATGACATGACTCTTATCCTGAATGCAACTCATGAATCAATGGGAGAAGATCAAAGAGTGTTTTATATTGACTCAGGGTGCAGCAACCATCTGAGTGGGAATCTATCCTTGATGACTGATATGGAAGCAAGGGTGAATGGACATACAGTTCAAGACAGGTGACAATACCAAACATAAAGTGGAGAGCATTGGATCAGTGAAGACAAAGAGTGGAAGTACACTTCTGAGCAAGGTACTTTATGTCCCTACTATTCCTAAAAATTTGATAAGTGTAGGGCAAATTGTGGAGAAAGGATATGAGGTAAGATTTACAAATGATGGTGTTTATGTACAAGATCCAAATCAGGGATATAGAACCATAATTGCAGGTAAAAAGGAAGGAAGATTGTTTCACTCTCAAAGTCCAAGGTAATGTAGGACATGCATTGTTTACCTATGGAGGTCAAAAGGTATCTGAATTAGACCTATGGCATAAAAGGCTAGGTCATTTCAATGAGAGAGCTATAAAGGAGATGTCAAAGAATCAGGTGGTGCTTGGATTGCCAAACATTGAAGGGCAACATATGGTGTACAAGTGTGAAGCTTGTCAATTAGGTAAAGCACATAAAAGTTCTTATAACAAATCAGGGTACAAGTATTCAAACATGCTTGAATTGGTTCATACAGATGTATGGGGTCCCTCAAGGGACTATAGCATAAATGGATCCAGATATTATGTGTTGTTTGTTGATGATGCAACCAGGTGGATTACTTTGTATGTAATCAAGGACAAATCAGAAGTCTTCAAGACATTCAAACACTTTCATGCTTATGCAGAAAGGATCACAGGACAAAAGCTAAAGAGGTTAAGATCAGATGGAGGGGGAGAGTATTTCTCAAAAGAGTTTGATGATTATTTGTGGAATGCAGGTATCAAAAGAGAAGTAACTTGCAGGTACTCCCCTCAACAAAATGGAGTAGCAGAAAGGAGGAATAGGACTCTTGTAGAGTTTGCAAGAGCCATGATGAAGGAAAAGAATTGTCCAAATTACTTATGGGCAGAGGCCATTAACACTGCAACATACCTTGTGAATAGGTTGCCTTGCAAAGCTTTGGATGGAGGAACCCCTTATGAAGCATGGTGGGGTAAGAAGCCTAGTCTTGATCATTGTAAAGTATTTGGATGTATTGCATATGCTTATGTTCCTTCACAATTAAGACATAAGCTAGAACCAAAAGCAGAGAAGTATGTGTTTATTGGATATGATGATAGACAATGGGTTACAGGTTGTGGAGTCCATCCACAAAGCAATTTCTTGTTACTAAAGATGTAACATTTGATGAGCAAAACATGTGGTATACAGGATCACCAAATGAGTATGCAGGTGTTGAAGAAATACAAAGGAAAGGAAAGGCAAAGGTAAAAGTATGTGAAGAAATTGTTGATGAAGTTGACTCTAGATGTAGAGTGCAGGATCATGTAGAAGAAGGGCCAAGATTTGATCCAGAATCAAATGAGGCTGAAACTTCAAGAAGTGCAGAAATCAGAGATCTACAAGAGAAAGGAAAGAGCCTATAAGGTATAGCTATGATACATCTTTCCTAACAACAAAGAGATTATGCTTACATTGTGAAAACAGAAGAAGATCCAACACTTATGAAGAAGCCAAAGGTAAACAGAATTGGGAGAAGGCAATGCAAGAAGAGTATGATGCTCTACTTGAAATGAAACTTGGGAATTAGTACCAAGACCAAAGAATCAGAAAGTCATTGGATGCAAGTGGGTATATAAAACAAAGAGGTTTGCAGATGGTAAGGTGTCTAGATATAAGGCTAGACTTGTGGTTAAAGGTTATGCCCAAACTTATGGGGTAGATTATGATGAAACCTTTAGTCCTGTTGCTAAGATGTCTACAATTAGGACATTGATTGCTATTGCTACTTGCAAGGATGGAAATTATCACAATTGGATGTGAAGAATGCATTTCTTAATGGTTACATTGCAGATGAAGTATATATGGAGCAACCAGAAGGCTTCATGGAGTCAATTGGATCAGATTATGTGTGTAAGCTCAAGAGAGCTTTATATGGGTTGAAGCAAGCCCCAAGAGCTTGGAATTACAGATTGGTCAAGTTCTTGAATGAATGTGGATTTTCAAGCATCAAAGGCAGATAGTAGCTTGCTAGTGAAGGCAAGTGAAAATGGATATATTTACATGTGCATTTATGTTGATGATATTATTGTTACAGGAACAGATGCTCAAGGAATCAATGAACTCAAGAAGCAAATAGAGAAGGAGTTTAAGATAAGTGACTTGGGAAACTTATCTTATTTTCTAGGAATGCAGATTGTGTATACTCAACATGGAGTATATGTTTCACAAGAGAGATACTTGAAGAATCTTTTGATCAAGTTTAACATGGAAGATTGCAAGACCTTCAACCACTCCATTGGAGGTAAATCATAAATTAAGCAGGTATGGAGGTGAAGAGTTCAATGACATGAAGAAATATCAGAGTTTGGTAGGTAGTTTAATCTATGCTACCTTGACAAGGCCAGATCTATCATATGCAGTAGGTGTGTTGTCACAATTTATGCATTGTCCAAAGAAGACTCATTGGATTGCAGCCCAAAGGGTACTTCAGATATATCAAAGGAACCCTAAGTGAAGGTTTGTACTATGGTTTCACTTCTGACACAAGAATCAAAGTGTTTAGTGATGCAGATTGGGCAGGTGACTCAGATGATAGAAGGTCTACTCATGGATATCTATGTTATGTTGGAGACAAGTTAGTGTCTTGGTGTTCAAAGAAGCAACACACAGTTGCTTTATCATCCACAGAAGCTGAGTATAAGGGAATGGTAGAAGCTGCAAAAGAAGTTATATGGTTGAAGACCTTGATGAAAGTTTTGAGACTGATCATAGTACTCCAATAATTTTTGGAGACAATATGAGTTCTTTGTATTTGGCAGCTAACCCTGTTTTTCATGCCAGGACTAAGCATATAGAGATACAGTATCATTTCTTGAGGGAAAAGGTACTTGATAAAGAGATTGAAGTGATGTACACTCCAACAAAAGAACAAGTGGCAGATATGATGACAAAAAGCTTGGATGGACCTAAGCTACAGAGATTCAAGGAGATGGCAGGAGTGAAGAAGAATGGAATAATCACAATTAGTGATTGAGGGGGAGCTGTTGGAGCAAACCAATCACAAATTGGTGATTATACAGATCTTGGAGAATGCTTATGGTCATAGAATGAAGCAAAGGAAGACATTTGCAAAATTAAGAAGAAGTCAGAATGTTGTCTTGTACACATATGTACATTAGCATAGTCATAGATGACTTAGATCTTTTGTTCAGTAAGAAGTTTGTACAAATTATCTATAAATACCTTGAGAAAAGTCGGGGCATGTATGAGAGCATATGTGACAATAGTTACAAGTCAAGAATTAGGGAGATAGAAGCTATGAGATAGTGGAAAGTGAATTTGTGTTTGCTCTCATCACTCAGTGTAAGTTTCTGAGTTAATGAAGAAATATTGCGCCCGGATCTTTTCGTGTCGCTCCTTCTGTGTTTGATCATTAGCAAAATCCTTTTGAGGATATCTAAGTTGTTAGTTAATGAGCCTAGTGACCTGAATTTCAGAGTCCAATTGTAAACAGGCTAGGAGAATTGTGAATAGGAACATTCATATGTGTTGAATGTCTACAGTTCTCTGAAACAGGCGCAAATTTCGAGTTAATCTTTTGGTCAGTGCTCACTCCATAGTTTAAAGTTTTGTGCAAGTAAGCACTTAATCTTTAAGTTGGAAGGTGATCTACTCGTGGCTAAAAGCATTTGGCAAAACGGGTTAGATATTGTGAGAATCAAAGTTAAGAAGTTAGGGGTGTCTGAATCACCTTCTCAGAAGTACAGTTTCTGAATAGGTAACTTGAGAAGTTGATTTCTCAAGCTACACTTAATCTTTTGGAGTAATTCAACTTGGAATAGTTGCGTAATCTCTAGGAGATGATTCGTACAAAGTTTCATCAAAAACTTTACACGTTTGATAAGTCAATATAAGGAAATAGTGCAGCAGACGTTTCTGTGTATCACCTTCTTCACAGATTTGTTCATCTTTTGATAATTAGAAGTTGATCCTCTAAATGTGTGAAAGGTTTTGACTTATTCTTGGTATAGAGGTGCTCTAATCACAAGAATAAGTTGTTCTTTTGGAGATTAACATTCTCCATCACATGTATATATTGGTTGAGTAAGAAGCAGCCTACTGTGGCCACTTCCAGTTGTCCAGTTGAGTATAGAGCAGCTTTCAGAGCGACTATTGAGTGTATGTGGCTCAGATACCTTATGGCTGATTTGGGTGTTGGTTAGTCTTTTTCCACCACCATCTTCACTCATAGTCAAAGTGCATTGGCAGTTGCACGGAACCCTCTGTTCCATGCTCGCACTAAGCACAGTGAGGTGCATTATTATTATGTCAAGGAGAGGCTCTCTGCTACAAAGATCAGCTTGGCATATGTGCCCATGTAGGAGAACATTGCTGACCTTTTCACAAGGCTCTGCCTAGGGAGAAATTTGAAGCTTTCCGCAAAGCTTTAGGCTTACTTCCTTTTGTGGATTGATTCCACATAGCTTGGCACTTCCTTATACATGAGTGCCAGCTTCTTGTTCACTGTATCACTCCCAGGGGGGATTTGTTGATATATCTAGGTAGTGATGTGTGTGAACACACTAGGAATACCGGGGCACATTTTTCCCTCTTTAGGAGGTTTTTCCCTCGGCTTGTATATATGCCTATAGCCCTAACGGGTTACTTATCTTTCTACATTCTAGTGTTAATACATTCTATATTGTGTGTTATGCTCCAACCTTCTTCTTCTTCCTTGTGGTTCTTCATGTGCTTTGGCAAACGTCTAACTCCAACAATAAGAATATGTATCGAGAAGTAGATTGTCAAGAATCTGGATCACCAACCTAATCTAAATTAGAATATCCTATGGGATCAATGTCCGTTTTATAATAAAGACCATGTTTTCGGGTGAGGGCACGGTATCAAACTAATCTCTCAGAAACTTCCTAATATATTTAAGGAGAATGCTGTGGAAATTGATTGAGCATGACAATTGCAATATTGCCTTGTGTTGGGGTAAAGTAAAGGGCACATTAGGTGCTGATAATCATGCATGCCCACGAGTGATGACATTTCTTCCAATGTGAGAAAGTATCGTAGAACTGATCAACATTGGTCTGTGTTATACTCAAAGAGTAGATCAGAGCAATACTTCTTCTAAGAGAGGAATATGAATTCTTTCACCTATCAAACTTCCATGTCTAAGATGTAGTGAAACAATCCAAGATATTTCATTGAGTATTTGAGATGAAGCTTCTTGATGATAAATTGGATGTGATCATCATTTGATCCTATCTAGAACTCATTCATTTATATAAAGAACATTGATTGCAACCAGGGACTCTTTTGGATAGATGTAGCGGTTAGCATCCGTAGTGCTTCGATGAAATCCTTTCTCTTTAAAGAACTTGTGTATTTTCTCATATAAGGCTCTTGGAGCTTGCTTAATTCCATAAAGTGCTTTGTGAATTTTGTAGAAATGCTCTTCCTTTCCTTTGATTTGGAAACTTTCATGCCCTTCTATGTATACTTCTTTTGGAAGATCACCATTAGGAAAGCACTCTTTACATCTAGTTGGTTAATTGATCATTTGAATTGTGCACTTGAATAAGGAATGACTCTAATAGATGTGAACCTTGAAGTAGGGGCAAAGGTTTCTTCATAGTCAATGCCGAACTTTGACGATGATCTTTGCACCAGCCATGCGACAAGATAGTTAAGGGAGGATTCACAGCTTTCTTAGTTAGAGCCCTTACACAACATTTCCTTCTGCTTAAGTCCATGTTTGTCCTCAAAAATGGTATTAGAAGGCTCTATGGAAGCCAAAAGAATATACACCAAATGGTCCCACTAAACCCCATGTATTTGGTGAACATGGTCATATCTCCATGCTATTTCCTCATATCATTCCCTTTAAGAAGAAACTTGTGAAGGTAATCTAAAATTGGGAAACCATCTCTAAAGGGTGCTAACATGCTCCCATGGAACGCTATCTTTTGAACTATCTTTCCACTTTACTAGGTACTCTTTGTATAAGTTACTCTTCATCCATTTTTTCTCGAGTGTGTAGTATGCTTGTTGGCTCATGTGGAATAGATTAAACAAAAATAGGCTCCACTATCTCACTATCTAGAATGAGATTGTCGGATTCACCCATACTTTTCTTAAGCCGACTAACATGAAATATTGGTTGGATCTAGATTCTCTAGAATTTGGACCTCATAAGCCATGTTTCCTATTCTCTAAAGTATTGGGAATGGTCCACAATACCTAGGAGATAGTTTTTGATAAAGTCAGGTCTTCATGGTTTCAGACTAGATCGAACTCTAAGATAGACTTGCTCTCCTACCTCAAAGTTGATGTCTCTCCTTTTAGGGTTAGCATAGGTTCTGGCTCTATCTTGAGCTCTCGTAATGTTGTCCTTAGCAAGCCTAAGAATATCATTCATCTCTTTTAAGAACTCCTTTGCAACTTGGACATTCTCATGATGCAATCCTATATTGAGATATCCATCTCAACATGTGATGATCAAGGATGACATGTATCACTTTTTGATTTCATTGACATATATAGTGGTCAGCCCAGTATATGTCAACGATACTTTAGTGAGCTTTACTAGATTTATATATCAAGAATGATTGCACATCTATTTCTTGTCACATGAACATCAAAATTCTCTTTGTGTACCATTCTTTATATATTGCACTAGTTTTATTGTTGTATTAGGTCATTCTTGTATATTCTCTTTATGTAATATAATAAGAGGAAGAATTTTATTCTTCCTTATCTCAATCTATTTGTGCTCATATTTTGGTGTGTGAGAGTGTGTGAGAGCTATCTTCCTTATCTTCTTTCTCTTGACATGGTATCACAACCAATGTGGTTAGTAGAGAGTTCATGGAGAAGGCCGACAGTGAAGAGTATGTAAGAAGGTGGGCTCATGGAAAAATAGTCCAGTTTGCAAAACTATAAGTTTCATTCTATTCAGCAATACTCATATATTCTACACCCAGAATTTCAAGCGATTCCATATACTGTTGACACATGAAAACTATGTTTTTTTGAGATCGAACCATCACGTCATAGTGTGATAGTGTTCAAGTAGAGATACTACTTCGAGTGTTTTTGTGTTATGAATTGCTACATAAATGGAAAATGTTAATGGAATGAGTGAACTTATGAGAGATAAGTTGGACAAGAACAACTTTCATGCTTGGATATATCATAATGAAGAATTTCTTGATGGAAAAAAGCTACTAGAAGTACATTGAATGACAGAATGAAAATGCTCCACAATTACTAGAGAGGAATCATACTGGGGACCTGTTAAGAGCATATCAAGAGTGGAATCAAGGACAATAGAAGGTAATGCATTCATTATCTATTAGCATATAGTATAGCATGATTGGGAACATACAGCATGCCAAAGCTCTGAAAGAGGCTTGAAAAATTTTGATCACATTGTATGAGACTAATACAAAGGCATGAAAATTACAACTCATTTGGCACCAAAATTGCAACTTAAGAATGAGCCGCATGCACTAGAGAAACAGAGCATGTTAGTAAGTAACTACACCATGAGAGTCAAAAACATATGTGAGTCGCTTGCATCTATTGGCATCAATGTAGATGGTGATGATAAGGTGGAAGTGTGCCTTTGTAATTTAGGAATTGCATATAAGAAGTTTAGAACTTCTATTCATACTAGGGAAAATATTCTAAATTCTATTGATTTGAGTCTAAGAAAAGAATCTTGGTGAGGACTCAAACTCCCAAGGAAATCCTAGTTCTGAGCAAGTATTCTACTATGGCAGAGGAAGAGGTAGAGATAGAGGATTCGGAAGTGGAGGAGCAAATAGTAACCAAGACCAAGGTCAACAATAGAATCATACAGGACATAGATGATAGTTTCGAGGCAAGGTAGCAAAAGAGGCTACAAACATTTCCAAAAGAATGATTCAAGTAATGACAATAAAGGATGTTGGAATTGTAGTAAACCTACTCACTTTCAGTGTGATTACAAGTTGAAGAATCAAAATAACAGAAGGAAACAAAACAATTATGCATCAACAAGTGCAGATGGTTCCAAGAAAATATGTTCATGGTCCAACATCACATGATGGATACAAAGTCTAATGATGTTTCAAAATAGAATGGTAATGTATTTTATGTTTACTTAGGTGCTTCAAATCACATGACCAGTCATGTAGAATGGTTTAGTATTACCTTAAATTTGAAAATTCCTAAAATGAATGCAAACATTTTACGAACCGGTGTAGATTTTATTGCTGACATATAGATTTGGCACAAGAAAATTGTACATGCAAATTTGTAGAGGCTAAAGTTGTTGCACTCAAAGGAGCTTGTCAAAGGAATACCAATTTTCAAGGTTATAGAGATGTAGAAGGAATGTGAAGCCTTTCAATTTGGTAACCAATCAAGGGCCTCATTTCTCCATGACAAATATGTTAGTGAGAATGTGCTAGAAATAGTACACATAGATGTTTGGGATCCTCAAAAGACCACATCTATGCGGGGCTTCATGTTTTATATCATTTTCATTGATGAACATACACGAAAATTATGGGTATGCCTCATGAATGAGAAGAGTGAGGTGTCTACTCACTTTTAATATTTTAAGGCTATGGTGGAAAAGTTGATAGGGAAGTATATTAAGAAATTTAGATCTAATGGAAGAGGTGAATAAATTTCAAATGAGTTCATGAGCTTTCTAAAAGTCATGGAATTCAATGATAAATTTCATGCCGGTATACACCACAATAGAATGACATTGTTGAATGCAAAAATAGACATATTGCAAAACTAGCAAGAGCCCTAATGGTTGAGAAAATTATGCCTCATTTTGATTAGGCAAAAGATGTGCATATTGTTGTATACATCATCAATAGAACTCCCATTGCTATTGTACATCAAGTTACACTTGAAGAGATGAATATAGGTAAAAATATAAATTTATCACATATGAAAGTATTCAATTCTATTGCTATGTACATGTTCTAGATGTGTTGAGGATGAAGCTTGATCAAAGGCACAAAAATGTATCTACATTGGGTACTCCCTTGAGAAAAAGGGATATAAATGCTACAACCCACTCACATGACATGTGAAGTTAAGAAAAGATGTGGTATTTGGTGAAATATCTAGCTTCTATGGAGATGTCAAAGAAGGACTTAATCTTGACTCAGGTGACAAAGGAAATGCTGAAAAAGCAAGTGCAAATTACAAACTATGAGTGGAAGTAATGTTTCACCAAGCAATAGTTCTAGCTCAAACCCATGGAGTGGAAAATTTTCATGGAAGTTTCACTATGGAAAATTGATTGACTATGTCCAAGAAAGGTAAAGAAAAGGTTTCTACTAGTAATAAAACATGTATAGGGTTTGAAGACATTGATTGAGAATCAAGTGACTCAAAAAAGAGCCTTGATGAGGAAATTAGATTGCCCTCAGGGAAGAATTGAGGATTAAGAAAGGCATATCTTCTACAAGTGGAGTTTGAATTCAAATGAAGGTGGGAATGGTTGTTGGAGGGAATCAATTCACTTTCCTACAATCTAGGAAAAGTGAACATCTAGTTTGATCTACTTTTAGGTGATTGATTGCTTGATTGAATGCAACTCAACCACCACAAATTCATGGGATTTGGTCTCTATCTTTCTACATTTACATGTGTAAAGCTCAAAGCTTTTATAATGGTAAACGATTCATGAAAAAATCTTTTTAAAAAATATAATAAGTGAGCATAAGAAAAAGAATTCTCCGATAGATACTCTTTCGACGCGATAGCCTTTGATGTAGACCAAATCCACCTCAAGCATAGTGTAAGCTTGATGTTCCAACAGCTACCCCTCAAGTTAAAGTATGCTTGAGTCTTCATTCTCTGATAGGTTGAATACCTACCATAGCTTTGAATCTACAAAGCTTTATTCTATCAAGTGCCTTTGACATCATGTCTGCTACTTGCTTTTCAGTAGGAACAAAAGAAATTTCAATCTCCTTTGCCATGAGCTTCTCTTTGATGAAGTGGTAATGAACCTCTATGTGTTTGGTTCTTGCATGGAAAATAGGGTTTGCCACTAGATGCATGGAACTTACATTATCTCCAAATATATCAGGTTTGGAAATCACAAGTCCCAAATTCGTATACAATGCCTTTAACCATATTGCCTCTTGAGTTGTTATGGTCATACATCTGTATTCTGCTTCCAACGAGGATAAAGCAACTGTTGATTGCTTCTTGGAACTCCATGACACTAGCTTTGAATCTGCAAATGCTAAGTAACCAGAAGTACTTCTTCTATCATCCTTAGCTCCTGCCCAATTTGCATCTGAATAGATTTTGATATCCAAATCTAAAGAGTAAGGATAGAATATACCTTCATTGATTGTACTTTTCATATACTTAAGTACTCTCTTAGCCGCATCCATGTGTGGTCTTCTTGGCAAGTGCATGAACTGACTAAGCAGTCCCACACTATATGAGATGTCTGCCCTTGTATGAGTAGCATATATCAAGCTACCTACCAGGATTTAATGCTCTTTAGTGTCTTCAATTTTCTCACCTTCATAAACACTAAGTTTATGATTCATCCCCAAAGGTGTACCTGCAGGTTTTGTGTTCTCCAATTTGAACTTGAGATCTTGAATGTATCTTCTGTGAGTCAAATACATTCCTTCATCTATGCATATCACCAGCATACCTAGGAAATATGTGAGCTCACCTAGGTCACTAATTTTGAACTCCTCTTGCATGTGTCTCTTGATCCTTTGAATGCCATTTAGATCATCACCTATCACAATAATATCATCTACATATACACATAGATAGATAACCTCATCGTGATCCCTTTTGATGAATAGAGGATGATCTGAGTTGGTTGGTCTGAACCCTTGATGTTGAAGGTATGTAATCAACCTGTAATTCCAAGCTCTAGGAGCTTGCTTCAATCCATACAATGCTTTCTTAAGTCTGCAAACATAAGATGGATGATTAAGGTCTTCAAAACCTAGTGGTTGTGACATGTATACCTCTTCACTTATCCAACCATTTAAGAATGCACTTTTCACATCAATTTGGAGGAGTCTCCAATTCCTTGGAGTAGCTACACTTATCAATGTTCTGATTGTAGTCATCTTTGCAACTAGTGAGAATATTTCCTCATAGTCTATACCATGAGTTTGTGAGCATCCTTTGGCAACTAATCTTGCCTTGTACCTGCAAACTGATCCATTGGAATTTCTTTTAACTTTATATACCCATCAGCAACCAATTACCTTTTGACTCATCGACATTGGAACCAAATCCCAAGTGTCCATCTCCTTCAATGCATCTATTTCTTCTTTCATGGCCTTTTCCCAATTAGGGTTTTCCTTTCCCTCTTCATAGGTTGAGGGTTCCTCTGAAATAGAGTCTTTTTCCAAGTAGATTGAATGCTTTGTAACAAATGTGGAATCATATCCATACCTTTTTGGTTGTTTCTTCTCTCTTGCTGATCTTCTAGGTGCCTGTTTGGAGCATTCTCCAACCTCTTGCATCTTTGCTTTGCCTCTTGACTTCCATAGCTTGTAATCCTTTTGTATTTCATCTTGTTCATCGTCTGTATCACTTCTTGTATCCTGGATCTGTGTATCATGCTTGCTTCCTAATTGATGAGAATCAGAATCAAGATCATATGGTAGAGTTACCTTTTGTTTGTCTTCATCATACCAAGACATGTGTTATTCAAACACAACATCTCAACTTATAGTAAATTGCTTGGTTGAAGGATTATGGAACCTGTAACCCATCTGAGTTGAATCATATCCAATAAACACTGCCTTTGTTGCCCTTTCATCTAGCTTACCTCTTATTTGTGATGGTACATGAACATACGCTAAACAAACAAAAACCTTGCATTGTCCAAGACTAGCTTTTCTTTCATGCCATGCTTCATAAGGAGTCATACCTTGAAGTGATTTGGATGGTAGTCTATTGACAAGGTACACAGCAGTTGAAATAGCTTCTGCCCATACAAAATGTGGCAATTTTTTTTCTTCAAGCATTGTTCTGGCTGATCAAACCAATGTCTTATTTCTCCTCTCTGCAACTCCATTTAGTTGAGGAGAGTACCTAGTAGTCACTTCCCTTTTGATACCTTTATCCTGCAAGAACTCATCACACTCTTTGGAGAAGTATTCTCCCCCTCCATCAGATCTCAGCTTCTTGAGTGATCTACCTATATGATTCTCCACATGTGCGAGATACTTTTTGAAGCAATCAAACACTTCACTCTTACTCTTGATAAAGTGTAGAATAGTCCATCTACTATGGTCGTCAATAAATGAGACATAATACCTTGATCCTGCCAATGAAGGCTCTTGACTTGGTCCCCATACATCTGTATGTACTA
Organism: Ceratopteris richardii; assembly: GCA_020310875.1. Lineage (NCBI taxonomy): Eukaryota > Viridiplantae > Streptophyta > Polypodiopsida > Polypodiales > Pteridaceae > Ceratopteris > Ceratopteris richardii. Next base: position 108,515,869 of record CM035414.1, read on the forward strand.
AGTCCAATACGTTGTTGTGGATGTAGCCTTTGTGGTTGAATGGTTGACTTTGTGCCTTCCCAATCTGACATACATCACACTTGTTGATCATGTGTTGCTTTGATATGTTCAGTAGTCCTAGAACACTTTGATCCCTACATATATCCTTCAAGGTTCTTTCATTCACATGAGCTAGTCTCTTATGCCACACTTCAAGATCACTTAGGGTTTGAGACCCAAAAGTGAATAGAGCTATGTTCCTAGTTTCTCCTACTTCAAAAGTAAAGAACCTACCATGCTTCTCACATCTGGTTATCTTCTTGAAGCCTTGACATGGATCTTCCACAAAAGCTCCATGTTGGCTGAACCTAACTTGCAAGCCTTTTTCAACTATTTGGCCTACACTTATTAGGGTTTTAGTGACAGTGGGTACATAGAGAACCTTACTTAGAATGTTTGTCTTGCCATTGCAAGCTTTGACATTACCAATCTTCTCCACATTGTGCTTTGTGTCATCCCCTATTTGCACTTCATGTCTATGCTTTGGACTTTCCAAATCACATAGAAGAGCAATGTTGCCTGCAACATGATTCGAACATCTTGAATCTATGTAGATCAAATGATCATCTTCTTTACCTTCTTTGTGGCTTAGATTCATGAGAAGCAATGATTCTTCATGTGGTTGATCTTTTGAAAAATTCTTGTAGTCACTTCTATTATAGCCTCTATTGTTATTGTTGAAGTTGTGTCCACCTCTACCTCTATTGCTACCATATCCACCTCTTCCACTTCCTTTCTGGATCTTCCCATTGAACCAGCAATTCTGAGTGGTGTGATTGGTCTTATCCCATATGGAACAAGGTTGAACATTCTGACCTTTGACTTTGTCTTGCTTTGGTCCTTTCTTCTTCCCTTTCCACTAGCTTTTGCTTGCGAAGTTGGCTTGGGAAGTCTCTTCTTCATCTTCTTCCTTCTTCTTGCCTTTCTGCTTCTTATCCTTCTTATCTGCATATAGAGCACTAGTTGAATTACCATGATAGGAGTTACCTTCCTTTATGCTATTGTTGACTTCTTGATTGAAGAGTTTTCCAAGAAAGATGTTGAAGTCTGGAGTCTGTACATCTATGATGAGATCATAAGCCATCGTGAAGGATTGCCATTTTTTAGAATGCCATTGAGAATTTGCCTCATGATAGCCTCTTCTTCAGTCAGCTCTCCAATGGATGCTAACTGATCCCCAACCTCCTTGACCTTGGTAACAAACTCTGTGATGGTTTGTTTAGGTGTCTTCTTCATTTGGTTGAACTCGTTCCAAAGATGATTCTTTCTTGCTTTGGTACTAGCAGAAAAGAAAGTCTCGAAGGCATCCCAAGTCTCTTGAGATGTCTTGCATCCTCTAATATGTGATAATAGAAAGTCGGAGATAGAGTTGAGTATGTATGAACTTGCTTGAGCATCCCTTTCACACCAAAGGGTGAGCTTATCTATCTTCCCTTGTGTAGGTCCTCCTTTGGATCTTGGAATAGGCATAACTTCATCACGTGCTACAATTCCATAAAGATTTCTACCTTGCAAATGGCCTTCATTCTGATTTGCCAAGCCATGTAGTTGTGTTGATCAAGCTTCTTGATCATTGAGGGAAAGCCGTCACCCATCTTGATCTAGCTCTGATACCACTGAAAGAACTTGGAGAAGCTTGTAGAAGGTAGAAAAGTGCGTTTCGAAGCGATGAAGTTTGGTCTAGCAAACTGGCACAAGACCAACCCTTGAGCTTATGGAGACTCAAATAGATCTTATAGGCATGCGATAAGTGCAAAGAAATGCACTATGTACTTTGGAGCATCAAGGAGAAAGAGTTGATATAAAACACATAGGTTCGTAGGTCGACTAGCTCAAAAAACTTACTATGGAAGAGACAATGAACTTCAAATGCCCATAGCAACCAACATGATTAAAATTAGAAAAAATCCTTTTATGGGAGTGATACACATAGGGTTGAGTGTATAGAAAGCACAAAAGTATAAGGAACAAGAAAAATATGCTAAAGGAATGAATCAGACACTCAATGGTGGTACCTCCTATTTTTCAGGAATATGGAGAGATTGACCTCGAGACAGAAAAACTAAGATTTCTTCCAATATAATGAATCAAATGATATGAAAATTTACAGGAATAAACTAGACACTAATACCTTTCCGAACCATCTTGCACTCAATTTGGAGCTCTATAGAGAGAGCAACAACCTCTGCAAGATTACTGTTGGCAAAGACGATGATGCAAAAAATTGAAGGAGCAAGACAATGATGGTCAGAAGTGTATGTATATTGCTTCGATGTATTGTACAAGTGATTTCAAGTCCTTATATAGACTCTATGAGTGTTCCATGACTTCAACAAGTGGATTTTTGAATTCAAATGAAGGTGGGAATGGTTTTTGGAGGGAGTCAATTCACTTTTCTACAATCTAGGAAAAGTGAAGATCTAGTTTGATCTACTTTTAAGTGATTGATTGCTTGATTGAATGCAACTCAACGACCACAAATTCGTGGGATTTGGGCTCTATCTTTCTACCTTTACATGTGTAAATCTCAAAGCTTTTATAATGGTAAAAGATCCATGAAAAGATCTTTTTAAAAAATACAATAAGTGAGCATAAGAAAAAGAGTTCTCCAACAGATATCCTTTCGATGCGATAGCCTTTGATGTAGATCAAATCCACCTCAAGCACAGTTTAAGCTTGATGTTCCAATAGGAACTAGAGGCAGAGCCTTGGTAAATATGTCTGCCAAGTTTTCCTACGAGTTACACTATTCTAGAGTAATCTTCTAAGATATGAGCTTCTCAAGAATGAAATGGTACTAGATCTTGATGTGCTTTGTCCAAGCGTAGAACACTTGATTCTTAGTGTTGTATAATTACATGGGTCTAAGGGGTAGAACCCTTGAGTTTCTAGGTGTGAAACCCTTGGGATTTATGGTTTATTTACCGCCTTTAGATGGGTCTTGAACCTTAGGGCTAATTCTCTAAGGTTGAGTACCTTGCGCTTGATTGCAAGCTTCTCCTAGCCACTTGGTTTGTACGTGAGAGCTTGGAGAGCCTTCTTTTAGAAGCCATGTGATTTCGTGTGATTTCCTAAGCTTGGAAACCATGTGAACACCTTAGGGACCCATGTGATGGAAGGTACAGCTTGGAAACCATGTGAACACCTTAGGGACCCATGTGATGGAAGGTACACATGTCCTCTTGAGACCGACTTACCCCCTTGGACTAGGAGCTATATATTGCAGGGGTTGGTTGGGTGGAAAGACATCTCTCTTCCTAGTGTGTGGCTTTGCTAGTTAGTCTTCAGTTCAGTTGTGTGAAGGCTATGGATTCCTTCCACAACAGTGGTATCAGAGCCATTAGGTTGAGATCTATGGAGACTTTTATCTTCATCGCTTTTCTTGTAAGCTCTTGTTGAGTTGCGTCGAAATTGCATTACTGTAGCAATTTTTCATCTCTATCAAAGTACTCCTCGATGTATGCAGTTGTTGCTTTTGGTTAGATTAGCCAAAACTATTGCGCATCGTTTGTAGAGCTCAGGACTCGATCCCGCTGCCTGTTTGTACCCGAGGCTGGGTCTTGACCATTGCAACAGCCTGCGCGTTTGATGTTATTTCCTCTATAGGACTGAACAATAATGTGCGTAGCGTTCTAACCATCTCTAATCCCAGACCTGACTGATGCACATATGTGCTCAGGCACATGGATGAGTTCTCCTGTCCACATACAACTCTAAAGCATCCATCGTTCATGGATTTTATGATGCAGACATGGGCATCTCACCCTGCGCTACCCAGAACTTCTGCAGGCGCTTGTAGACTCCCTTTGGAAGGCGTTCTAAACTCAGAAGAGAGCGCTTTCATTTTCTTCATAAAGAAAGGCCCGTCGAATTCTCCGTAGTCAGGCCTCAAGGTGCTGCTCCCTTTTATTGGGACCGCGTGGCTTTCCAACCCTCGAGCTGTATAAAGAGACGATGCTCTTACATCTTCTACAGTTAGTACATGATGGAAGACTGATGCAGTTCTAGGATCGTCTTGATATCTCACCTCATCATCCAGATGGGTAGAAACACTCCGTCTATTTTCCACCGTGATGCAGTTTCGTTCAAGATCTTCGTCTTGCCGATAGACACCGCAACCATCATGAATCTCAGATGGTTTGCCTCTCTCAGTATGGGAGCCTCCAATAGCGATTGCGAACAAGGCCTCATTTATTTCCTGGCATGTATTTTCTTCATCTGCAGCAAGAAAGGATCGAGAACGAAGAGGTGTTGCTTCCCAACAATTAGGAGTATATTCATCATCAAATTATATCAGGGAAGTACATTTTTCTTTCATTCTTTCATATGATAGGTTGCCCACATGCATGCCTACAATAGCTCATGCACATATGATCGTGCATGGCCGAGTCTGTGTAGCTAGATCTTTTGAGCTCCTTTCTTTTAAATTGCCTATTTAATAGTCATGTGGATGAATATGAGCATAGAGAAAGCGTCTCTTCTTAAATATCAAGTCCATGCATGTTTTTTTTTATGGCATGGTGCACTTGCACACTCAGGTACCCAAGGAAGTATAAATCGCCAAGAATGAAGGGGGAAGAAAGCATCTTCCTAAGAAATCATTAAAGAACAAGTTTTGATGAAGATAAGTATTATTTCACTTACGACCTTTTCCAAAGTTTTGTGCTTTCCAAACATAAATGGGTTGAGGGTATACGCATTTAGTGAATGAATTTATTATGCACAAAGCTCGGTTGTACATGCCCCTACATGCATAAAAGTATGGTTTTCTTTTCTTTTTCAAAAGCAAATGAGGAATACACATAGCTATGCATAAAGATTGCAGCCTTGGGTATGCATGATATATACATGAAATTACCTTGGGCACTCAAGTAAGTATTAGAAGCCCAAGAAAGACTTCAACAATGGACGAGATGGAAGTTGTACCCAAGAACGATGGCCCAAGCCTGCTTCATCACCTTGAGACCACTAAAAAAAAGGTCAAGGGATGGATGAAGCTTAATTTCCAGGTAAGTATTTGAACCTCTTTCTTTTCCTTAAAGAACAGTGCATGCCATATTAGAAAGGACTTAGAAATGGATGCATAGATTCGGGTGACCTAGTTTCTATGGCCACATAGACAATCAATGATGGAGATAAGTTGCATTATGCATCAAACTCATATGGTTTTGGAAAAGAAAGATTGGAGGTGGATAAAAACGGTCATGGTTAGGAAGAATGCATCTAACGCATTGTTGAAACTCGCATATACTAAGTTTCATGGAAATTTTGCACCATCCGTTGGATGAACAAAGTTCTGATTTGGAACTTTTGCATGCTTTAAGGAGGGGTTCAACTTCTGAACCTTATGCATGCAAAGCCTTTTCCAATAAAGGTGTAAATATTTTGGCATACACTAAACTATGCATTTGGAATATATTACATGGGTTTTTTGAGTAGAGAGGGAGATTAAGTTCTTGAAGTTAAGTAGGATTTGATTTTATTAGTTTCTAGGAAGAATGATGATCAGGCCAATTTGCCACTATAAACCATTGAATTCCTTTAAGTTTGGCTTAGTCCAAATAATCCTAACTTCTTGAACTACCTTAAAACCAAAAATCCCTCTTATGGAAGTTTAAATTCCATGAAAAACCCATGGCATGCCTGATCAGCAAGGCCATAGTATACAATCATGGTAACTTAGAGCATTATCTTCTCAAAGCTCTACGTAAGAGAAAATATGGTATAACAAAATTTTAATTTGGGAAGATGAAAGTATTAGTGTTTTTGTTCAAAAAAGTTCTTTGTTTGAAAGAACTATAGAACTATTTGGAGCTTTACATTTTTCTTCCAAACAAATGCAAGGCTTGAAGAGAAGGTAAAACTCAAGGGTGGTAATAAACCCTAAGTACCATTTTCTAATGTCCTAGAAAATAAAGGACTATATAGTAAATGGAATTACCATCTTCTTCAGCATAGATATTTGATTAGCAAATCAATTATTCTTTCTCAGATCACTCATTATGTCATAAGAGATGATATCTAGCTGAGATATAAACTAGCTCTATCATCAAGTGACACGAAGGGGATCTTGTAGAGTATATCTAAATCAAGGTATAATTGAAAAGCCAATCTTTTGAGACCAAGTTGCAATTGAGACTTGGTAAGTGGAAAGTCCACTGTAGCATAGGCAATACATATGCTCTGTAGTGGAAATAACACTTACAAGTCCAAGAAGTAATAGATCTAACTTGATTAGAAGAAGGTTTGATCCCAAAACTCAAGCTAAAGTTACCTTTACTAAAATGGAAGTGTAAGCCGGATGGTATGGGACATCTAGGTTTACACTACCACTGAAGTAAATTTGGTGGTATGGGACATCGAACTTGTGGGTACTTTCAACTTGAACTTTGGGACATTTGTTCTGTATGCTTGGAGAAAAGAAAGCATAAACAACTTTGAATAGTTCTTTTAACCAGGAAGGACAATAAAAGATTGAAAATAAACTCTTTCAAATACTTTTGAAAGAGTACAATTTTCAAAATTACGCTTAGGTAGTTTTCGAGGACGAAAACTCTTAAGGAGGGGAGAAAGTCCCCAAGAATTTGTATCTTATGCCTTGAAAAGATCAAATAGGGTATTGCAAGGTAAAAAATATGCAAGAAATAGATAAAATTTGAAGTACTTACTTGTATTCTAGTACTTCATATATCTTTCATTACATCTTCCAACTAAATGAAGTTCTCAGAGATTGGGAATTCTCTAAGAATCCCAATGCAAGAGAAGACTTGCATACACCATAAGGATTGTATAAATCCTAAGTGGGTTAGGAAAAGAAGTTTGATGAACTATAAAGGATAAACCTAAAGATATTTTGATGCTTCATAGGGATACCGTAACATATGTTATGGATTCCAGTAATATAGACCTAAGGAATATGACTTCTTGTATGAAGCATAATAGCTAGATCCCTAAGTAAAACCCATGGGTAAAGCTTTGATGCATGAAGGGATCTATTTGAGAAAGACCTAGTCTTATCTCTTATTTTGGCAAAAGAAGAAAAGAAAGCCAAAAGACCCAAGTAGGGCAAAGATCAAGTCAAACTTAAAGTTTGATAAGATAAGTCACACCACATTAAATGGTTAACCAATTATTTAAGTAAGATTAGTAGTGGTGTATCTAAACACCTTAGTCCTTGCTCTCAAAAATTGGTACCATTGTATGAAGGGCATTTATAAGGACAGAAAAGGTGAGAAAGTATAGAGACAAAGTTATGTGGATTGGATGAGGTACCCACTGGTATGGGACAGTGGGTACTGAATCCCGTTGAGTAGTTTTTCTTGATGGCCAGAAGAAAAAGGGACTCATGATCCAATGGAATACATCAGGAAGACAATGTCTAGGAATAGGCATCTTCTTCAATTATCCTCTCCAAGGGAAGAAGAATTCTTCCAACAAGATATGAAAGTATCTATCTCTTATAGGGAGTTAGAAATAAGGAGAGGATCAACTTCTTTTTTGAGTTTGAAGGTAAACTCCAAAGGTTGAAGCACTAAAAACTTCATGCCAAAGTATGACTTGAAATTCAAGGAACATAAAAATGATCTTACACCAAGCTTGAAAGAAAGCTCAGAAAGATCATCTTTTGGATACTTGATATTTCAAGTCAATTGAAGAATAAGAAAGATGTCAACATAGGACATCTTTAACAGATTGAGAATATAAGGGAGAGAACTCTAGAAGGATCAAGAAGACCCTTAAGGTTTGAGATCTAATTAAAGATCCGTAAAGGTTAAACATTGAAAAAATGATTGGAATAATCTATTTCTACATATGACCTTAAAGATAACACGATCTTTTACACTATGAGTTCCCATCTTGGGACGTAGTTATAAAGATCTTATCTTTTTGGAAGAACAAGTAAAATAGGTTTCAATCAAAGGCTAAAATAGTTAGATTAACCCTTATGGATTATAATCCCTTAAAGTGGATTATCAAAACTACGTAAAGTTTTGAAAGAACATTAATCCACTTTTGGTAAGCTATTCAAGCTCTCTCTGAAGATAAATAGGATGTTATATAATCCACCTTTACCATTCTATTGGTTAGGTAGGGATTAGATAATGAAATTCCCCTCTATTTAGAATTATTGGAGTCGAATTGCAAACAAGGAAATCCACCCATTTCACTAAAAAAGAGTGATTTGGGCAGGGATTATGAAAGATTCATCTTCCTTTTTGAACAAGTTGGGTTCTAACTTGAGAGATGAATCTGATAAAGAAACCTGAAGAAGTATTCATCTATTTTGCTAGGTTCATGGACTAGTGGTGCAAAGAGATGGACCAAGGTAGAAATTTAGCTGAAGTCACTTTGACTCCACCTAATCCACATGTTTGAGCTTTGGAGATCCAAATAACACATGGCTTAAACAAAGGAAATAGGCAGGGATGTTCTCTTCCACCCTTTTCATTCTTTCCATACTTTGCATTCGACTCAGTTATTTTTCATATGCAAACTAGATGGAACTTTGAATGAATGGGGCAAGGAATTAAACCACACATGGATTCTCCTCTTTTTAGATTGAGTCAGGATAGAATTTCCCTTTTGAATTAAGAGGCGAAGTTAGAGATATGAAAGCCATGATGCTTGAGATTGATCATGGAGCACGGGGGAATACCCCAAGGTATATATCTCCACTCATTTCCGAGGACGGAAATGCTTTTAAGGGGGGGGGGAATGTTGTATAATTACATGGGTCTAAGGGGTAGAACCCTTGAGTTTCTAGGTGTGAAACCCTTGGGATTTATGGTTTATTTACCCCTTTTAGATGGGTCTTGAACCTTAGGGCTAATTCTCTAACGTTGAGTACCTTAGGCTTGATTGGAAGCTTCTCCTAGCCACTTGGTTTGTACGTGAGAGCTTGGAGAGCCTTCTTTTAGAAGCCATGTGATTTCCTAAGCTTGAAAACCATGTGAACACCTTAGGGACCCATGTGATGGAAGGTACACATGTCCTCTTGAGAGGGACTTACCCCCTTGGACTAAGAGCTATATATTGTTTTAGGGGTTGGTTGGGTGGAAAGACATCTCCCTTCCTAGTGTGTGGCTTTGCTAGTTAGTCTTCAGTTCAGTTGTGTGAAGGCTATGGAGTCCTTCCACAACACTTAGTGATGGCCAACACTGACTAGCTATCCATCTAGATGCGTGTTGAAGTCACTTGCAAAACACCAATGTAGAATAATAAACATCAAAGCCACATGGGCTCACATGCTGCAAAGTTGGATAGTCATCCTTAGTGGATGAAAAAGCAACTATAGGTTGCTTCTTACTTACCCAAGAGATAGGTCCTAGGACAAGCACAAATATATAACTAGAAGACGTCCATCGAAGAATTAGGATCACCATCCCAATCTAAATCTAAATATCTAGAAATTTGGATGCCCCCGCTGCACCAAAGACCATGATGTCGGGTGAGGGCAAGATATTGAAATAGTCTCTAAGCAACATTCCAATGTGATTGAGGAGGCTAATATGCAAACTAATTGAGTACATCCACAAGTGATGATGAATCCTCCATGGTAAGCTTGATGTTGGGTCAAGTGATGTGGATACTAAGGGACATTGGTCCATGTTATATCTCAAAAGAAGATCAGAGCAATAATTCCTCTATGATAGGAATATGCATTCTTTTGTTTGCCAAACTTCCATGCCTAGGAAATAGTAAAGTAGCCAAATATCTATCACAAAATGCTCAAGGTGAAGCTGTGTGATGGTGAATTGGATGTGTTCATCATCTGAACTCATCAAGATCAAGTCATCTACATAGAGGGTGATTATGGCCACAAAGGATGTTTTCTGGTATATGTATAAGTTAGCATCGACAATGCTCCTTTGAAATCCTTTATCTTCAAAGAACTTGTGGATCTTTTTGTTCCAGGACCTAGGATCTTGCTCAAGTCTATAAAGTGCTTTGTGATTTTTGTAAACTTGATCTTCCTTTCCTTTGATCTTGAACCATTAGGTTGGTAAATGTATACTTCTTCTTGAAGATCTCCATTGACAAAAGCACTCTAAATGTCGAGCTGGTAAATGGGCCATTTGAAGTGTGCACTTAGTGCGGATAGTTCTTATAATTGTAAGCCTTGGAGTAGGGGCAAATGTTTCTTCATAATCAATTTTTTGCTTTTGCTTATATTCCTTAGCTAGAGCTCTTGCTTCATTCTTTTCCAATGTACCATTTGATTTGTACTTGACTTTGTATAGACACTTAACACCAAGGACTTGATGATTTGAAGGCTTTGGAACAAGTGTCCAAGTTTTTTTCTTCTCAATTGCATCCATCTCTACTTGAATAGTTTCCTCCCACTCAGGTTGTCCTTGGGCTTCTTTGTAATTGGAAGGCTCAGGAGTATGTTGAATCTAATGCATAAGTGCATACTTTACATAATGTATTTGTTCACATTGCTGCCTTTCAATGAGCCTTTGAGATCTTCTTGGTTGGTGTGAAGTACTTGCCTCTAAGCTGTGACCAGAAAGATGGTGTCCCCCTCTGAAGTGTAGATGGGTGGGCTCAGACCTTCACTTGGATCTTTAGTTGAGTATGTGGAACCTTCATTAAATATGAAATCTTTTGAGATTATGATGCAGTGGTTCTCAAGATCATACAATCTATAAACTTATGATTGTAAACTATAGCCAATGAATATATGTCTCTTTTGTTGCAAGTTCTATGCTCCATCTATTTGTCCAAGTCTTGGTTCACTCTCATGCAAGATCATTTATCCCACATGCAAGGAGGTTTTCCCTCCAATCCATATAAGGAAGGCCTCACTTCACTCCTCACAAGCCATTCACTAAAGCTCTTGGCAAGAGTGTCCTCACTCTTCTCATGGAGTCCTCATGCTCATAGAGCATTGTATGTAAGTTAGTTCCATTTTAATTCATTCATCTTGTTTTTTTATCTTTTGTTCCTTCCTCCTTATCTAGTTACATGTGCGCATGTGAGTAGAGGAGGTTTAGTCCTTTTTCATTTCAACATGGTATCAAAGCATAGGTATTGTTTTGAAAACATTTCCTTTTCAGTCTTGCTTTCATTAACTTCCTTAGCATGGATGCACTTTCCTTTTCTAGTCCCTCCCTTTCTCCCTTTATAATAAAAGTGCGTCTAAGCATTGTATTCCTTATCCACTAAGCATAGTTATCATTGTTATTGTAATTACCTCCCTCCCTTTATAATAATAGTGCTTCTAAGCATTGACTTCCTTCTCCACTAAGCGTAGTTATCATTGTTATTGTAATTCCCTCCCTCCCATTGTAATAAAAGTGCTTCTAAGCATTGTCTTCCTTCTCCACTAAGCATAGTTATCATTGGTATTGTAATTCGCTTCCTTCTCCACTAAGCATAGTTATCATTGTTATTGTAATTTCCTCCGCTAAGCATGTGACTAGAGGAGGAGTATCCCTTTTTCATTTCAACATAGTATCAAAGAATAGGTATTGTTTTCATAGCATTTCCTTTTGAGTCTTCCTTACATTAACTTCCTTGGCATGGATGCACTTTCCTTTTCTAGTCCCCCCTCCCTCCCTTTATAATAAAAGTGCTTCTAAGCATTGACTTCCTTCTCCAGTAAGCATAATTATCATTGTTATTGTAATTGCTTTTGAGTCTTGCTTTCATTAACTTCCTTAGCGTGGATGGACTTCCCTTTTCTAGTCCCTCCCTCCCTCCGTTTATAATAAAAGTGCTTCTTAGCATTGTCTTCCTTCTCCACTAATTGCTATCATAATTCCCTCCTTGCTAGATATCATTGAAGAGTTTAGAGAATTTTTTATGGTTGGAAAATTGTTGTCCATGATATTGTTGGAGATAGGTGTCTGCGGAAGCACGCGAACAGCACAAGGAAGAAGAAGAAGAAGCTTGGAGCACAACACACAATACTGAATGTATTACTAGAGAATGTACAAAGATAAGTAGCCCATTAGGGCAATAGGCGTATATACAAGCCGGGGGAAAAAAACCTCCTAAAGAGGGAAAAAACGCCCCGGTGGTCCTAGTGTGTTCACACACATCACTACCTAAATATATCAACAAATCCCCTTGGGAGTGATGCGGTGAACAAGGAGCTGGCACTCATGTATAAGGAAGTGCCAAGCTATGTGCAAATCACTCCACAAAAGGAAGTAAGCCCAAAGCTTTGAGGAAAGATTCAAAATTCTCCCTAGGTAGAGCCTTTGTGAAAAGGTCTGCAATGTTCTCCTGCGTGGGCACATATGCCAAGCTGATCTCCCCAGCAGAGAACCTCTCCCTGACATAGTGATCATGCACCTCAATGTGCTTGGTGCGAGCATGGAACACAGGGTTCCTAGCAACTGCCAATGCGCTCTGACTGTCAGTGAAGATGGTGGTGGTAGAAGACTGGCCAAGACCCAAATCAGCCATAAGGCATCTAAGCCACACACACTCAACAGTCGCTGTGAAAGTTGCCCTATACTCAGCTTCAGAACTGGAAGTGGCCACAGTAGGCTGCTTCTTGCTCAACCAAGATATACATGAGCTACCAAGCATGAAGAAAAAAACCAGTGGTGGACACACGAGTGCCATAGCAACCAGCCCAATCTAAGTCAGAAAAAGCATGGAAATTTTGTGGTAGTGATCCCCCCTTGGGATAAAACAACCAAGTAGCCGAGTACCACTCAAGTAGCGAAAGATGTGCTTAACCGCCTTCCAATGTGTGACTCCTGGGCAATGCATAAACCTGCTCATTTGTGAGACAACAAACTGAATACCTGGCCGAGTAATGCATAAGTAAATCAAGCATCCAATAGCCTGCTTGTTGAAGATTCACTCACTAATTACACATAATGACATGAAGATAAAGGAAAGCAGAAACAAAGTGTTCAGAAAACCAAAGCCTTAGTGAAGGGACAAATTCACGACTGTGATATACAGTAGAAACTTCCATAATTAAAGTCTGTTGAAACCGGATCAAAATGTATATAAGAGAGAGCATAGAACCGGAATGTAGAGCATGTAAAGTAGTAGAGAGAGCGCATATGAGATAGAGAATAGAAGTAAGAATAGAAGACGCCAAAGATCGCGTATGTAGAGATGAATGACTAAACCTGAACAGTCGGGTATTCATCTGAGAGAGATGGTAAGGAGAAACTACTCAATATAGGAGAGTTCTCATGACTATGAGCAAAGTGAGGCCGAGTCAATTTTTGTACACATCTTCTCTAATAGAAAACACATGTTCATGTGAAATTGAGCGTATTCTTCGTATGTGAAGAAATCTGAGAATTTTCATGTTACAGTGAAAAGTTAGTTAACAGTTAAAGTTTTTTCAGTAAGGTTTTTTTTGGTACTTCTATGAGTTAGATATCGAAGTACAATGTAAAGTTTTTTATGAGATATAGCTTATCTTGTAGCTATAAGTCTCAACTATAAACTGATCAAAAATTTCGGTGAAATGGATATGTACACACAGTACAAAGTCTGACCGGAAAGAGTCATTCAGAACTGGTGAAGTTTTTCCTTAAACTTCAGAAAGAGTTCATTCAGTAAAGAATATTCACACATCACTTCCTTACTTCTTGTAGAAGTAATTACAAATAGAATTGCAGTTGATTCTGGTAAGATTCCGGTATAATTACGGTAACATTCAAGTGACAGTCAGGTGAGGTTCTCGTGGAATTTTGGTGAGTTCAAAACACAGTTTTGCCAAAGTTAAATGACACAAAGATTGTTTAACTGTAAACAAACGCAGTAGTGTAAAGACTGAAGTAAATAAGTTCAGAAGTGAAGCTTGAAAGAAACGAGAAGCTTTCTATAAAGTGAATTTTCGATGTTCACTAAATACAGTTATAAGTTCTCAGTTTTAGAAAGTTTGCTAAGCTACTGATGATTACAGAGGTGTTCTAACATCACTCTAGCTTAGTTTCTATGGTGTAAGTGAATTCCGCAATAAGCGCTGCACAAACAGTGGTATCAGAGCAAAGGTTATCAGTAGTATCAAAGCAGGCTAACCACAAGTGGTACCAGAGCAGAAAAGGTTTCTCAGATGAAGAAACGGAAAGAGAATTTGAAGAATTCTCATAAAGAAAGGTGAAAGCTGAGGTGATCAACAGCAAACGGTGTCAAGAAACGTTCCGAAGTCATTCTCAAGGGTAAAGGTTTACAAAAGGTAAAATCCTTCAAAATTACACTCACCGGAAGTAACAGAAACAAGAAGATCATGGTAGATCATGTCTCAATCGATAAATTAGATAGAGATAATTATCCCGCATGGATAATGTGCATGGAAGCCTTACTTATGAGTAAAGACTTAATGATGTATGTGACCGGAGAAGAAAAGAAGCCGACTTTCGAAGATGATAGTCAACTGAAGAAAGCTGTGGCAGAAGAAAGATGCAACGGCAAGAGCTTATATCTACAATACTGTTACAGATCATCTACTACCACATATTAGAGGTCTGGAGAAAGTAGAAGATATATGGAGAGCATTGGAAGATCACTTCCAAAATACTACAAAAGCTAGGAAGGCTAGCTTATGGTCGGACTTCACAACATTCAAGAAAAAGCAAAGTGAAAGCATTAGTGATTATGTCACTAAGATGAAGGACTTGGCAGACAGTCTTGGATCGATTGGTGAAGATATCGAAGACCACAGGTTGATAGCGCAATTGCTTACAGGTTTGAGAGGAGATGAAAGGTGGAAACCTTTTGTACTCTCAACTGAACTGTCTTTAAATCATTTTGTACCGGATTTAAATCAGTTTCTTGGACTAATGCTAACGTTTGAGCAAGATTTGAAGACAGATGGAGAAAAAGGACATAGTTCGGCTATGTATGCAAAGAATAAGAAGAGAGGTGATAAAGCTAAAGAAAAAGATGAAGAAGAAGTGACTGCTCAAGCGAATTATGCAAGAGGACGAGGTAATGTCAGAGATAAAAGAGGTAATACAAAAGGAAGAGGTAATCATACTAATAACAAGAAAGCTTGTTGGGTCTGTGGATTAAGCAATCACTTGGCTCATGATTGCTGGCATAATTCACAAGGATCAAACGAGAATCAGAACAATAATAGCAGAGGCAGAAGCGGAAGATATCAAAGAGGAAGACAAAGCCAAAGAGGCGGATATGGTAGAGGTGGAGCAAGAAGTTGGGGACAGAATCAGTCTCACAACACTACCTACTACAACTATGTGAATGATACGCAGAATGATGATCATACGACGTTGATGATGAACTCAATAAGTACATCAGAAAATGAAGACCTCAAGGTATTCTATATTGACTCTGGTTGTTCAAATCATTTGTCAGGAAATATAGAATTATTATCAGAACTTGAGGGAGGTATTTCAAATCATACAGTACAGACAGGTGATAAGACAAAACATAATGTAAGGTCAATTGGGAAGGTAAAGTGTAAGAATGGAGCTGACCTACTAACAAATGTTTTGTATGTTCCAACAATCCCGAAGAATCTGATCAGCGTGGGTCAGATAGTAGAAAAAGGTTTTCAAGTCAGGTTTACAAATGAAGGAGTTTTTGTCAAAGATCCAGAGAAAGGATACAAGCAAATTGTCCATGGTAAAAAGGAAGGTAGACTTTTTACTCTGAAAGTACAAGGGAATGTTGGTCAAGCCTTGATCACACATGTTGATGAGGTATTTACAGAACTAGACCTCTGGCATAAGAGGTTAGGAAATTTTAATGAAACAGGAATCAAAGTTATGGTGGAGAAACAATCCGTGAGAGGATTACCAAACATGAAGAACCAACATATGATTCACAAGTGTGAAGCCTGTCAGATGGGAAAAACCCACAAGTTACCATGAAAATGGTTACAAACACGATGGTGTGCTAGAACTCATACATACAGATGTATGGGGACCAACAAAAGAAGGATCTATCAGTGGTTCAAGGTATTATGTTCTGTTTATTGATGATGCAACAAGATGGATAACAAAGAGAAATCTGAAGTGTTTGGAGCTTTCAGACATTTTCATGCATATGTTGAAAGACTTACAGGACAGAAACTTAAAAGACTAAGGTCTCATGGAGGAGGAGAATATTTTTCTCGAGAGTTCAATGATTATCTGTGGAATGCAGGAATCAAAAGAGAAATAACTTGTAGCTATACACCGCAACAAAATGGAGTAGCAGAAAGAAGAAACCGAACTCTAGTTGAGTTTGCACGAGCAATGCTAAAGGAGAAGAATTGTCCAAACTATCTTTGGGTTGAGGCTGTAAATACAGCAACATACTTGGTAAACAGATTACCATGTACAACTTTAAATGGGATGACCCCTTATGAAGCCTGGTGGGGCAAGAAACCAACACTTGATCATTGCAAAGTGTTTGGATCAGTTGTGTATGCTTATGTGCCATCACAATTGAGACATAAGCTTGAACCAAAAGCTGAAAAATATGTGTTCATTGGATATGATGAAAAGCAGATGGGTTACAGGTTATGGATTCCCCTAACCAAACAGTTTACTGTTTCCAGAGATGTGACATTCGATGAAGGAAAAAACTGGTATAGAGATAAAGAGCATAGTGTTGAAAAACTTGAAGAAGAGATAAAAAGAAATGAAAAAGGTAAATCACAGATACAGGTGAATGGAGATGAAGATCATATGCAGGCAAGTACGTCCAGGATCGGATCAGGCATGAGAAATGAAGATGGATCAAGATCTGATGAAGATGTGTATTCAGATACACATGAATAGTTTGAACCAAGAAGGTCAAACAGAGTAAGAAAACAACCAACAAGGTATTCCTATGACACTTCTTATTTGACTCAGAAAAACTATGCTTACTTAGTAAAGGAGGATGAAGAACCCCTGAATTACAGTGAAGCAAAAGGTAAGAAAAATTGGGAAGAAGCAATGAAGGAGGAGTTTAATGCTCTTGAAGAGAACAAGACTTGGGAACTTGTTCCAAAACCAAATGGTAAGAAAGTGATTGGAAACAAATGGGTTTACAAAGTCAAGAAGCTTGCAGATGGAAAGATAGCCAGATACAAAGCTAGACTGGTTGTCAAAGGCTATGCTCATACATATGGCATAGATTATGATGAGACGTTTAGTTCGGTGGCAAAGATGTCAACCATAAGGACATTGATCGCTACAGCAGCATCAAAAGGATGGAAGCTAAGTCAGCTAGATATAAAGAATGCATTTCTGAATGGATATATATCAGATGAGGTTTACATGGAACAACCTGAAGGGTTTGTAAGTTCTAGATACCCAGAATATGCTTGCAGATTAAGAAGAGCTCTCTATGGACTGAAGCAAGCTCCAAGAGCTTGGAATTACAGACTTGTAAAGTATCTCAATGACCTTGGATACCAAAGTTCGAAGGTAGATGCAAGTCTACTCATCAAGAAAACAGATGAAGGTATGATCTACATTTGTATTTATGTAGATGACATAATAATCACAGGAACCTCAGATGAAGGAATCAAAGAGGTAAAGAGACTGCTTGAAAAAGAGTTCAAGATCAGTGATCTAGGAAAGTTATCATACTTTCTTGGAATGGAAGTTACATATACAGGTCATGGTGTATATGTCTCACAAGAAAGGTATCTCCTAAACTTACTGAAGAAGTTTAATATGGAGAATTGTAGAGATGCTTCAACACCGCTTGAAGTAAACCATAAACTCAGCAAATATGGTGGTGTAGAGTTTTAAGATATGAGGAAGTATCAGTCGTTAGTGGGAAGCTTAATTTATGCTACACTAACAAGACCTGATCTCAGTTATGCAGTGGGAGTTCTTTCACAGTTCATGCATTGTTCGAAGGATCAACATTGGGTTGCAGGACAAAGAGTTCTTAGATATATCAAAAGAACTATAAAGGAAGGATTATATTATCCTTATACGTCAGATATAAAGTTGAGAGCATTCAGTGACTCAGACTGGGCAGGAAGTCAAGATGACAGAATGTCATCACATGGGTATATGATATACCTAGGAGATAAGCTTGTAAGTTGGTGTTCAAAGAAGCAACACACAGTAGCTTTATCGTCAACAGAAGCCGAATATAAAGGACTTGTAGAAGCAGCTAAAGAAGTGATATGGATGCAGATCTTGTTCAAAATTATGAGTATTGATCAAGGTATACCTATCATACATGGAGACAATATGAACTCGTTGTATCTTGCAGCAAATCCAGTATTTCATGCAAGAACAAAACACATAGAGATTCAATATCATTTCCTGAGGGAAAAGGTAATGGAAAAGGAGATTGAATTGGTATTCACTCCTACAAAAGATCAGATTGCAGATATTTTGACAAAGAGCTTAGATGGAGTAAAGACAAGCAGATTCAAAGAAATGTCAGGTATAAAAGAAAAGAAGGATATATGAAGACCGGAAGATGCAAATTAGTGATTGAGGGGGAGCTGTTGAAGATTCACTCACTAATTACGCATAATGAAATGAAGATAAAGGAAAGCAGAAACAAAGTGTTCAGAAAACCAAAGCCTTAGTGAAGGGACAAATTCACGACTATAATATATAGTAGAAACTTCCAGAATTAAAATCTGTTGAAAGCAGATCAAAATGTATATAAGAGAGAGCATAGAACCGGAATGTAGAGCATGTAAAGTAGTAGAGAGAGCGCATATGAGATAGAGAATAGAAGTAAGAATAGAAGACACCAGAGATCGCGTATGTAGAGATGAATGACTAAACCTGAACAGTCGAGTATTCATATGAGAGAGATGGTAAGGAGAAACTACTCAATATAGGAGAGTTCTCATGACTATGAGCAAAGTGAGGCCGAGTCAATTTTTGTACACAACTTCTCTAATAGAAAACACATGTTCATGTGGAAGTTGAACGTATTCTTCATATGTGAAGAAATCTGAGAATTCTCAAGTTACGGTGAAAAGTTAGTTAACAGTTAAAGTTTTTTTAGTAAGGTTTTTTTCGGTACTTCTATGAGTTAGATCTCGAAGTACAGTGTAAATTTTTGTATGAGATATAGCTTATCTTGTAGCTATAAGTCTCAACTATAAACTGATCAAAAATTTCGGTGAAATGGATATGTACACACAGTACAAAGTCTGACCGGAAAGATTCATTCAGAACTGGTGAAGTTTTTCCTTAAACTTCAGAAAGAGTTCATTCAGTAAAGAATGTTCACACATCACTTCCTTACTTCTTGTATATTCACTTGAAGTAATTACAAATAGAATTGCAGTTGATTCTGGTAAGATTCTTGTATTATTACGGTAACATTCCAATGACAGTCAGGTGAAGTTCCGGTGGAATTTTGGTGAGTTCAAAACACAAGTTTGCTAAAGTTAAATGACGCAAAGATTGTTTAACTGTAAACAAACACAGTAGTGTAAAGACAGAAGTAAATAAGTTCAGAAGTGAAGCTTGAAAGAAACGAGAAGCTTTCTATAAAGTGAATTTTTGGTGTTCACTAAATACAGTTATAAGTTCTCAGTTTCAGAAAGTTTGCTAAGCTACTGATGATTATAGAGGTGTTCTAACATCACTCTAGCTTAGTTTGTGTGGTGTAAGCGAATTCCGCAATAAGCGTTGCACCAACACTGCTGATAGAGAACAACATCAAATGCATCTCCAGCATCATGAAGACTCAATCGTAAACCTGTCTCCATAGGAGTGCCAATAGGCTTACAGTCTTCAAAGCCAAAACGCAGCAATAATGTGTCAATATATTTTGTTTGACACAAAGCCATTCCACCATCAACTTGCATAAACTGAATGCCCAAATAGTGATGCAAATGCCCCAAATCAGACATCTCAAATGAGGTATGCAAATCAGCCTTGAAATTAGCAATATGCTTCTCAATAGGACCAGTGAGCAGCATGCCGTCAACATAGACAATAATGATCAGAAGCACATCATTAGCATGCTTAACATATAAGGTGCTCTCAGTTGGACTGTTCTCAAAACCATGTGCAACCAGATAGGCATGTATCTTCTCATACCTACAAGCACGTGGTGCTTGTTTTAAACCATATAATGCCTTCTTTAACCTGCACACCTGGTTTTTATGCCCTTTCTGCACAAAGCCACGGGGCTAAAAAACATACACTTCTTCATGCAAGTCACCATTCAAAAATGTTGTTTTAATGTCCAACTGATGTACATTCCAACCATGATGGGTTGCAAGTGCACAAATGCTCCGAACAGTAGTCATACGGCATGTAGGTGCAAAGGTCTCATCAAAATCAATGCCTCTTTCCTGTGCATAACCCTTTGCAACAAGCCTAGCCTTATACCTGTCAACTGTACCATCAGGTTTACGCTTCAGCTTGTATACCCACTTAGTGCCAATGGCCTTCTTGCCAGGAGGCAAGTCACATAAAGACCATGTACCATTCTTCATTATAGCATCATATTCACATTGCATAGCAGCCATCCAATTTTTTGAATTATGTGCTTCATCAAAAGAAACAGGCTCATTCTCATCACAGAGACTAGACGCAGCCATAGCATAGCAATCTGATGCAAAGGAGGCTGCCTGAACGAGTACAATATGACAAAGATGCATCTAATTTGCTCTCACACAAAGTGTGCAGCATCCATTTTGGCATAGTTTTTGCCTGCTCAATATCAGCTCTCTCATCAACAAGTGCATCATGTAAATCTGCATCAGAAATGGAACAATTTGCGTCATCATATGAAACCTGCAAAGGCTGAGAAGTTGCCTCACTAGGACCAGCACTAGACTGTCCACCTGTAAAAAGAGGAATCAAAGTATCATACATGTCTTTGGAGCTAACAGATGTCTCCTTAGTACATGAAAGCAATGGCTGAATAACATCTTCCACAAAGACAACATCACGGCTAACTAGAATGTGTTTAGTCTGTGGATGATACAGATGATAGCCTTTACTTTCAGAACTGTACCCAACAAAAATACATTTTACTACCTTATCATCTAATTTTCTGCGATGTTGTTCAGGCACTAGTGCATATGCCAAACAACCGAAAACACGCAGATGAGCAACAGATGGCTTGTGGTCATGCCAAGCCTCATATGGAGTGATAGACTGCAGCGCTTTAGTGAGACACCTGTTCAGTACATATGCTGCATACATGACAGCCTCAAGCCAGAAACTATGTGGTAAAGCCTAACTCTTGACCATGCACCTCGCCATCTCCATGAGTGACATGTTCTTCCGTTCAGCAACTCCATTCTATTGAGGTGTAAACGACACTGTACACTGGTGTTTTATCCCATGTTCAGCCAGAAATGCATTAAAATCAGAAGACATATATTCCCCCCCTCGATCAAAACGGAGGGTGCCCATTTTACATGCTGACAGATTTTCAGCCAAAACCAAAAACTATTTAAAGCACATGAACAATTCAGACTTTACTTTGAGTGGATATACCCATGCATGCCTGGAAAAATCATCAATGAAAAGGTAATTTCCAAAAGATCTACATAGGACCACAGACATCACTATGTACAAGCTGCAATTTCTCTGTAGCCCGAACTGAACCATCTTTTGGAAAGGAGGAATGCTGCATTTTGCCCAGAATACAGCCTTCACAAACATGTTTTCCAGGTGCCTGAAGTTTGGGCAAAGAGGACACCATTTCAGATTTTTCTAGGCATAGCAAACTAGCAAAATTCAAATGACCAAAGCGTGCATGCCAAAGCTTTGCATCTGACATAGCCTGAGAATCATTTACAGCACATGCCAAATCATTTTCAGATCTTTCATAGTCTATGAGCTTATAGAGCCCACGACATAAAATGCCAGAAGCAATAACAACATCGCCATTTGACAGATCATGAACTGTACATCTGTCATCAACAAATTTCACAACCAAGCCAATCTTGGCTAATGCAGAAACTGATAACAGATTCTTCTTGATCCCTGGCACAAATAAAGCATCTGATAAAGTGAAAGAACTACCATCAACAGTAGTCAAAATGATCTTACCAACTCCCATAACATGATAACAGGAGTTGTGTTGGCAGCAGCAGTCAAGGCATTGAAGGACTCACAAGACAAGGAAGCCAAAGAAGGGAGCCAGAGCGGAGAGAAGGCACAAGCAGACTAAGCAGTCAACGAAGATCTGGCAAGTAGGCCATTCAAATTTTTCCAAAACAACATCTTCATAACAGTGATTCTCATCACTACAAATCATTGTAAATACCATTTCACCTTTTTGATACTCCATTTTGTGCAAGCCGAGGAGTCCTCGAGCTTGAGGAGTATTAGAAGTAGCATCGTACCAATTTTCATAATTTTTAGACTTCGTTTGAGCCTCCAAATAGGCCCTAGAACCTAATTTTTAACTAGGCCAGACACTAGGTCTGAACAGGGCCAAAAGCTAGTCAAAAACTATAAATAGAGCTAGAGAGCTCATTTTTGGGGCTAGCTTATAATAGATTTGAACTTGTATGAGCATTTTGGAAGTAATCTAAAAGAACTCCATTGTCTTTCTCTTTGTCTTGCCATGTGTGCGCCTGTGTGTGTATGTGTGTGCATGTTGGTGTGCTTCTCACTCACACACTTGTGCCTTCACTTGCTCGAGGTCATCATACCATCCTCACGTCTTCTTGGATTGACATTAAAGGAGGTGCTAATCATCATTGAGCTACACCAAATTTTGGCGTCGTTACCGGGGAACGAGCTTTGAGGACGAGCGTGTGATGGTAAGACGTAGAGTTGAGGCGTTGGAGTCATAGGTATTTTCTTCACTTTTATCTATTTTCTTTTGTTTTTCTCATCATCATCATCATCCTCACCATCTTCCACATCCATCTCCATCATCGCGAAAAATTTCAGTTTTTGGTCATATCACCCCACCCATACCATTTCCCTCATTTCACTTGTGAGAGAGAGTGAGAGAGCGTTTGTGTGCTTGTGCTTTTCCGTGTTTTTTGAGATTTTCTACAGGAACCAGCATCCCCAGCAACTGAACCAGCTTCAGCAGGTAAAAAATTTGATTGTGCAGGTCCCGAGGCGTTGACCTCTGTCAATCGCGATCGACAAAAAAATTGACCTTCTTGCAAAACTAAGTGCATAAATGTGATGTATAGGCCTAGAGCTTCATGAATATGTGCTTGAAATTTTAAAATTCCTCAGCTTTCTGTCAATCGCGATCGACCCATCAATCGCGATCGACGAACCACGACGGACACTTGCCGACCGACCTGTCAATCGCGATCGACCTGTCAATCGCGATCGACCTGTCAATCGCGATCGACCTGTCAATCGCGATCGACAGAGTCAACGATCGACTGACCACGATCGACTGAATTAACGTGCGCCACATGTCAATCGTGATCGATCCATCAATCACGATCAACCCATCAATCGCGACTGACAGACCTGACGGACTTGTCAATCGCGACTGACCCAGTCAATGAGTGTTTGACCATGACCGATAGACCCCTCGCGACGGACCTGTCACTCGCGATCGACCCATCAATCGGGACCGATAGAGTCAACGACCCTTTGACCACGATCGACTGAAAATCCGGGCCACGTGTCAATCGCAATTGACCCATCAATCGCGACTGACAGCCACAACGGACAAGTCAATCGCGACCGACATGTCGATTGCGACTGACATATCAATCGCGATTGACAGAGCTTTCGATTGCGATTGACGGGCAAATTCGGCCAATTTTTTTAGGGCAAAAATAATGGTTTAATTTTTGGCAATTTGTGGGGAGCTTTTAAGGGTTAGTAGAGCATTGTGAGGCCAATACCCAAAGCATTTCAAGAAGTCCTGTCTGCTTGTTAACCTGTTTTAAATCCTATTTTAGCCCCAAAACCCTGGATTGGCATAACTGTCTCATACGAAATCCGATTGCTGTGATTTTTGTTTTGTTGGAAAGCTCGTGGGGAGTACAACCAAAAAACTGATCATATCCCGGGGGCAAGAAAAATCCAAGGGTCCCTTGGGATTGTTTTTCATAAAGGCAAAATGCAAGTTGGTTAGTGAATTACATGCATGAAAGTGATCTGTCTGTCAATCTAATTTAAGTCTTGAGCTAACTTTGGGACTTTTTCAGGTTCTTTGAGAGCATCGAAGGGTACTCGAAACAAGAGTAAGTGCAAGCTTGGGAACACACTTCCTGGGCACACAAGGGCAACACACAAGGACAGAAACTCAAGGTTGGAAATTCTCAACTCCCTCTGTCCATTCCTAGCTTAGGCTAAGTGCGAGTAGTGCTAGAAGTAAGTCAGGGCAACGATAGACAGGAGATAAGTCAAGACTATCTAAGAAATCAAGTTCAAGTCAAGAGATAACCTGTGTGTGACCGACAAATTTAAAGGAAAAGAACCTAACGTGAGACGATCAACATTCAAATGCTGAAATTAACTCAAGTGTTCCTAACAACGTGATATCAGGCAAGATCATAAACACAATAATCAACTAAAAAGAATCAAGTAACTGATACAAAAGAACTCAGCAACGAGGTTGTACCTTGGGTAAAATTTGGGATTGCTCAACTAAGCATATGAACCTTAGATCAAGACGACACCTAGGAAGAGATAGACAGAGTCTTAGATCTTCAGAGGCTAGTGTCAATCATACTGCTAGGTCTTGGGCCCAGCAGTTGAGCCATCATTCGTACTACCCTAGCTCTGAGACTAGCGAGTCTGAGATGTCCCACAGTATGGAGAGACCTACAACAAGTTCAGGAGTGCCATATTTACATAGGGTAGAAGGCCCTTACAAGATGCAACTCGAATACCTTAGGACCAACCGATTAGGTGCTTGCATCTATGAGGACGGCCTAGGAAGATCTGTGGTCCAGATTAAAAACCCTGACCAATCCATTGGATTAGAGCACCCAGCTGTCAAGTTTGAAAACGGAGCATACCTAGACAAGGAAGGAACCATATATGTAGTCACCAGTCATCCAGATAGGACAGATGAATTTGGGAATGTGATCCCAGAAACGGACTTAGGTGACCTGGAGCAAGGAAACATGGGTGTAGAACCTAGAACCCCCCAAGGCAAATCTGTTCTCACTAGGATTATCACACCAGAGTGGATTCCCCAAGACAATAAGAGCATAGATCTACTCCTGAACCGAGAGACTGATGAAGCCTTTTGGAGGTATAGATCTGATCAGCCGGATGAGGTAGGAACAATCATGATATATGAGTTCAAAGATCCTGATAGCCCAGGTAGAGTGACCTACTTAGATCATGCTTCAGAGAGGGTCTTTGTGGTTATAGAAAATGATAGGCATGCTTACACTTGGAAAGGTGAATTTATTTTCCCCCAACCAAGATCGAATGTGTCCTTTGGTCACCCGGGAGCTGGAACATCCTAAGCTCATGGAGCTCAAAGAGACAGACATAGAGATAGACCAGAGGTAAGCTTTGCCAACCCAGTGGGAAGAGAAATAACGAGAACGAAAACAAATAGAGTGGAACCTGAGGGACTTAGAGCCCCAAGGAACCAAAGGAATGCGGATGAATTCCCTCTACCAAGACCTAGAGAGCACACGAGGACTTTGAGACCGACTCAGCTAGTTAAGTCCATGAAGAACTACTTCGATGCCACAGAAGACCCATATGATCATGTGGCCGAGTTTAGGCAAGTCTTGAGAGCTGAACAAGTTGAGGACCTATTCACGCAATATAATGCCTTTGGTTTAACCCTTAGGAACACAGCCCTTACGTGGTTTCAACCATTGAATGAGAGACAGTTCAGGAGCATAGACCAACTCTTAGAGGCTTTCATCACTGAATTCTCTAAAAGTGTCATAAGGCATAATACTTCCTCATTGATACATAGCTTCAAGCAGACCCCTCAAGAGACCGTGAGACTTGCAGGAAGAAGATTTAAGAAATATCTTGAGAGATTCCTTGTTCCTGAGTAACCCACACCAGCCAAACAAGTGGCTTTATTCTTGGATGGATTGCTAAGTACCAAATTGAGGTCATATGTGTACTTGAAGGACCCTAGGACTATAGAAGAGTGTGTACGCATGTGCATCGACATCGAGGATAACCTAGGGGAGGAGTTAGAGCTTTCCAAAATCTACAGAGATTCTGATAGTGCCTCTAGTCTCTCTTCCTCGCAATCCACATCAATTGAGGAACTTGCGGAGAAAGTAGCTCAAAAACTAGGTGTCACTAGCAAACAAATCCTAAGGTTTGCCCCAATAAAGAGGTGCTATACTTGCGGTGGTGACCATATGGCGAACGTATGTCCCATCATGCCTCAACCCCAAGTGAACCCTAGCAGCCCATATTGCACCATAGAACGGAGATACACAAATCACACAGCACAAGACTGCCCATACAATAAGCAAGCAGTTAGGCAAACCTACCGTCAACCCTATCCACAACAGGGAAGATACCAGAACCAGTACCCTCCACAACAATATGGTAGACCACAGCAATCCTATCAACAACCCTACCAAAACCAAAAAAGGCCTCAACCTGTGTTAGCTCAACAACCTCCAACCCTAGCTAATGTGATTCCTTTAAAGTATGCAGCTGCTGAGGAAAATTTGAATAGAGCCATAGTCCCAATGACTCCATTGCTTTCAGAAAGTGACTCGAGTGATCATAGTTTTGATTCCACTCACATAGATAGTCCACATGCTTACTATATGCAGTCTCCTGAACATGGTGAATCCTACTATAGTGAAGAACCGAGTGAACCTAGTTGGGAGCCAGAGTATGCAAATCTCATGTACACAAATCCCAACACTAGACCTCAACCTAGGCAGGTAAGACCCCCATTCCCTAGGGGACCATGCTATAGATGTCAAGAAGATCACCTCATTCGTGATTGCCCAATGCCTGCATCTACACAACCACTGTCAGTAACAATACATGGCTTTTGTCAAGATTGCGGAAAGGAGCATCTCTTATGAGATTGCCCAAAGAATCCCAATAATATGCCAAAAATAACTCCAATTAACGTTATTGGCTTAGTTGTAGACTCAACAGGAAGTGTCACTTCCACTACACCAGTGCAAGTGATCACTAGAGCCCAGGCTTTGCAACAGAACCCAGGAGTAGGTCAAGGGAAGAGTGTAGAGGTTAGTGAAACTGAGAGCATAGCCAAGAAACGATCGAGAGTCTGGAGGGATAGCCGAGAGAGAATGAAAAGACAATGGTCTAAAAAGATGAGCGACTTAGAAGAAAGCATAAGAGAAACAAAAGCCAAAATTTTTGAACTCACCTCTCAAACAAACTCTCACATACCACCACCACCCTCATTTCCATCACCATCTAACCCACCATCTATCCACCTACCTCAGACCATCCCACCACCCCCTAGAGTAGGATCAGTATTAGTTGACCCCACTCCTAAAGACATAGACATGATGCTTAAGGCATATCAGGCCAGAATCCAAGAAGGGCCAAATGTGACGGATCATGACAAGTGCTACCCTAGAGCTGACCTAGAGATAGAAAGAACCAAGCTTTGCGCGAAAATGGTCGCGTTGGCTCAAACCATGTTTGAAGCCAGTCGCCTCTTCAACTACTCTGGCTTAGCTAAGACACAATTGCACTTGGATGGACTCCTAGAGAAGTTAGAGAGCATAACTGCAAGATCTGCCAAGGAAGAAAAAAATCAAGGAAGAGATGAGGCAAGTAAAAGAATAAGCCTTCCCCCACAGGAAGCTTTTGTGCCCAATTCCACTGAACCAGACACCTCCTCTTCTATGAATAGGTACACACCAGAATTCCTACGAGAGATTCAAGAAGACAAATGTGCTAAAGAAGGTGAAGTCCCTCCTCCCATTGAACTTGTGGATGACACGCATGATCAATTCCCACAAGATATTCCTTCCATTTATGGAGAGCAGGAGAGTGCACAAAGTCAAGAGAGGTTAGACTTCGAGTCTAACTCCCTACAGGAATTACCCCATTTCACAGGCCCATGGGAAGCCAAGTCTACTTGTATGAGAGCACCCACGGTCATGGTAAGAAACGAAGACTCAGTCATTCCTAGGAATACGGAGGTAGTGAAAAACACTAAGATGCAGTGCAACCTCACTTTAGAAGAGCTACTCAAAGTTAGGCCAGAATTATGGAACATGTAGCTAACCAAGTGCCAGAAGTAGTGAAACCCCGTTCCCAGGTAGGTTCTCATAGAACAGTGCCAGAAATTCCTCTAGACAAGATAGGAGATATGAGTGAAGGTGAAGAAGGAAACACCTATCTTCCCATTACCCATCAGGGGTACACAACCAAGGCAATTCTAGACTCAGGTGCAGGAGTTGCTATTGCTACCACTTCCCTATGGAAGCGTTGGGGCAAGCCAGCACTCAGGCCCACGAGGATGAAATTGCAGATGGCTGATGGTCACA
This sequence comes from Ceratopteris richardii, assembly GCA_020310875.1. Taxonomy (NCBI): domain Eukaryota; kingdom Viridiplantae; phylum Streptophyta; class Polypodiopsida; order Polypodiales; family Pteridaceae; genus Ceratopteris; species Ceratopteris richardii. The sequence goes on from CM035414.1 coordinate 108,544,196, forward strand.
TAGAAAGACCCTTAGGCTTGCTGGAAGGAATAACTCTCACTACATGCGGTGTTGAGTTTGAGCATACTTTTGCCATATGTGATTTCAGTAAGAACCATGCCTATGAGATGATTTTGGGAAGACCATTTATGCGACAGTTGCAAGTGATCCAGGATTGGGGAACCAATTCCTTGTATTTGCAACACTTAGGTGTTACGACCAAAGTCAATCTCAAGGATTACTCTCATAGAGATGTACCCCCTATTCAATGGAATCCTATCCATAAAGCCAAGGATGACACGGAGTCTGTGCACTCCATAGGATCAGGATCCTCATGGATGCATGAAGACACTCACTTATGGGTGTGTAAAGTGGCAGTGGAAGAAGAGAAGAGAGAAAAGGCCAGAGAGATAGGTGCTAAGGAAACCCATAGGCAAATTCAAGACCCAGCCTACGCACCTGTAGTTTCCTGATGAAGAGTTTGAACCTCACGGCTGGGCAGAAATTTTAGCAACAATTGACGTAGCCATTAATGAGGAACAATGGACACCCCACTGTGATGAGGATGGCTATGACATTTTAGTCTTCTCCATAGAACCAATCATAGGAGATGCAGTTCTGGAAGAATGCGAACCTAGCCCTGATGCATATGAAGATGTAAGTGACTCCGATCTAGAGTCAATCATTATGGACCCACCTTTTGCATCAGATGAAGAATACTTCTATGAAGTAGAATTTCAACCCCAGAGACACGGAGAGCTTACAAATGATGTAAGGTTAGCCACCCAAGTGACCCCTAAGGAAGAAGGAAAGAAAAGAAAGAAGAGAGAAGTCACACCAGAAGAGGAAGAATCTTTGTTTGAGGTCCCTGAAAACTTTAAAAAGTATGAGATGGACGATAGAAGAGTCATGGTAAGGATGCCTAAACGCGAGGTACAAGCAAGAGAGGCCTATGATAACAAAGAAACTACCAAGAAAGTAGTTGTAGCCATAGAAGAAGGAGAAGAAAGATGCACGTACATAGGCCATGACCTGACGGAAGACAAAGAGCACAAATTGATAGCCTTGTTAAGAGAATACAGAGATGTATTTGCTTGGAGTTACAAGGATGTGAAAGGTGTGGACCCTGACATATGCTCACACACTATCCCCATGACCTCAGATGCCAAACCTTCTAAGCAAAAGCCATACACATACAATGATAATTATGCTGCCAAGATCAAAGAAGAGATAGATCGTCTGGTGGAAGCTGGATTTATCTATGAAATTGAGCACACCGAGTGGGTATCCCCCATTGTAGTAGTGCCCAAGAAGAATGGGAAGCTACGTCCAACTTTGAGTGGACTAATGAATGTGAGGACTCTTTCAATGAGCTCAAAAGGAGATTGTGTTCAGCACCAATCTTGACCACACCAGATTGGAATAAGCCCTTCCATGTTCATGTGGATGCAACCAATTATGCTATTGGATGTGTGCTTGCACAACCTACGAGTGAAGGTAATATGGATCTTCCAATTGCCTATGCTAGTAGACAATTGAATGCAGTTGAACGAAATTATACCACCACTGAACGAGAGGGATTAGGCATGGTATATGCAGTTAAAAAGTTTAGACACTATTTTCTTGCAAATAAGTTTAAATTTTTTACCGATCATCAGGCATTATTGTACTTGGTAAACAAACCATGCAATACAGGCCGTCTAGTAAGATGGTTTCTCTTGCTAATGGAATACGACTTTGAGGTTGTGGTAAGAAAAGGCAAGACTCACTTGAGAGCAGACCATCTCTCTAGGCTCACATCTGGAGAAGCTGCACAAGGAGTATCAGATGACCTTCCTAATGCTTACTTGTTTAATTTGGAAGTTGTACCTCAGTGGGCTAAGCCATTAGTGCCAGTCTTGACATACGGACCTAACCACCTAGTCATAAACATTCAAGATAGGGAGGTAGTAAAAGCCTAGAAGTACCATATCATGGCAGGAAGTATGTACAAGCATACAAATAAAGGGATCCTAGCTTGTTGTGTGGAAGAGGATGAGTACACAAAATGGTTGCAATTAGCACATGTAGGTGCATTAGAGCAACACTACTCAAAGCAATGAACCCTACAGACACTAAGGAGACTCGGAGTGCATTGGCCGACTATGGAAGCTGATGTCCAAGAGTTGTGCAAGGAATGCCCAATCTGTTGCACTAAACCACCTGTGGAACATGCCACTCTTTATCAAGTTTCCATAGTGCCAGATTGGAGTGAACCACTAGTAGCCTTCTTGAGGACGAAAACATTCCCTCAAGATATGACCCTGGCGAGACAAAGAAGTCTAGAACAAGAAGCCCTAGATTACTCACTTATTGGTAATAATCTATACAAGCGAGGTAAAGATGGTTATCTCAGATTATGTGCCCATGAGAGTGAATATCTTAAGATATTGGAAACTGCTCACCAAGGTGTAGCAAGAGGACACTTTGGACCAGATCGGGTGATCAAGGCAATCCTATTTGCAGGACTTTGGTGGCCGACCCTTCACATGGATGCACATACCTATGTGAAGAGGTGTGATGTCTGTCAGCGAACTCAGTATCCTATACGCAAAGATGAGATGCCTTTGAAACCTATGATGGGTGGACGTGCATTCTCTAAATGGGGAATAGACTTTGTAGGTCCTATTAATCCCCCAGCCAAGGGTTCACATGCTGAATATATCATTGTGGCCACAGACTATTTAACCAAGTGGGTAGAAGTGAAAGCTACCACAAAGAACGATGGTCAAACGACGGCTAAGTTCTTATTTGAGAATGTATTCACAAGATACGGGCTACCTAGAGAGCTAGTTAGTGATAGAGGGACTCACTTCTTGAATGAAGTTATCAAAAATCTTCTCCAAGAATTCTTGGTTATACACAAGAAGTCTGCCCCCTACCATCCACAAGCTAATGGGCAAGCAGAAAGCACAAATAAGATTCTATGCAATGTGTTGACTAAATTGGTGAATAATAAACGCTCTGATTGGGACAAACAGCTACATCATGCTGTTTGGGCATACCGAGTTGCCTATAAAACGGTACTCCAAGCCACACCTTTTCAGATGGTATTCGGTCAAAATGCAGTGCTACCATTGGACTTCTTGATACCGACATTGAAAGTAGCACAGGAGCATGAGTGGACAGGCCATGAGCTCTCCTCTAGGATTCTTGACCTTGAGCGATTAGGAGAAACAAGACTGAGGGCTGCCGCAAGAATATATGCGGCTAAGAAACGACAGAAGGCGTACTTTGATGCTCATGTTAAGGATAAAGGATTGAAGGCCGGAGACTTAGTTTTGGTATATACTATGAAACACCATGCGAGAAAGCTAGAAAAACGTGGTTATGGACCTATGATCATCAATAGGATTTCAACTAGTGGAGCAGTACAACTAGCCACTTTAGAAGGCGATATTCTCCCTAATTACATCAGCAGATGCAGAGTCAACTTATATCAAGAACCCCTGACTGAAGAGATGCTAAATCGACTCAACACTGCCAAGAAACGCAAGGAAGAAGAAAAGCGAATTTGAGAAGAGGTGCAAGCAGAAGCTTTAGAACGCATCTGAAGGATGAAGTTGAGAAGGCAGGGTAGAGATCAACTTAGGAGAGATGACTATGCAGCCCAAGGATATCATGTGGCAATGTGTGAAGTTTCAGGTATTAGCTCCCATAGGATAATTGATCGATGTCCTTTTGTAACCCTAGAGATAGGATAAGGAAAGAGTGCAAGGACTGTAAGGGCTTTAATTGACTCTGGCGCAGCCACTAGCGCGGTTAAGCTTTCTTACTGTCAACAGTTGAAATTAAGCATCAGTCCTATAGAAGCGCATCTCGTAGGATTGGGAGGCATGGAAACCCCTTGCATGGGCGAGGTGGAACTTCCCCTCTCCATTCAAGATGTTCTAATGACAGTTAAAGTACTAGTGTGTCAAGATGAGGATCTCATTGAACCTCTTGTCTTGGGTCAAGACTGGATCTATGATCATGCGGTCAACCTAAACCTAAGAAGTGGACTTCTTCAGGTATGGGTAAATCAGAGTCGAATTACAGTTGAATTAGACAATGGCGCACTCAAGGAACTAGGAAAGGCACAAGCTCCTGGTCCTTCCAGGAGTACACATGAAGATGACCATGCTATTCTTGTAAAAAACTATGTGATGCAGAGGGATGATTATCGCAACATAGAAGTCAAGGATGCAATGGAACTTCCTTCTTTTCCAAAGGCCATCGGGATGCAACAACCAAAGACAGATAAAAGGCAGAAGAGGCACACAACTTATGCTCGAAGCCAAAAGAAAATACGAAGCACGGTGCCTCAACCATCAAACCAAGTGTGGGTGCGGAAAGGCAAGCGTCCCATTGCGGTAAAGCCACAACAACTATCTCAACTTCCTATTAGTGATCAACGACATGATACTAATAAGAAGACTTCCAAAAATTCTTATGTGGAAGTGAAATCTATCTGGGTACCCAAGAAGTCGATGAAGGCTGGCCCACGATCAAGAAAAATTTGGGTGCCTAAGGCTTGCTTGCGGGCTCAACTAGTCACACACAAATCGCACCATACACAACAGGGTTCACTCACTCAAAGAGCCGATGCCCACTCTCATTCAACACACACAAACGCACATTTACACATGAGCACGAGCGGAATCACTGGCAAATGGGCCCCTATACAGCCTCATTTCCAAGCAGACACCCTCATAAAGCCCTCCAAAGTCTCCACAAAACCAAAACATAAAGTCATTCATTGTGTTTGGCAGCCAAAAGCTTGTATTAAACCCCCCGATCCCATTCGTACATTCCTCTCCACCTACTAACTGCATCTTTTCACTTAGCTCATAGGATTAACAACACACACAATCATCAAGCACTCACTGATCGACTAACTCATCATTCAACTCATGTTAATGTTGTAATGGGGACAAAATTTGTTCTACCTTGTCCTTTACAATGTTAACGCATGCTTCTATATTCTCACAGAACTAGCAAGCAAGCTGTGGACATCGAAACCCTCCTTCTGGAACCACAACTCACTGAGAGACCTCAAGAACTTAGAGCTGTGCATGTGCTCCCTATTTAGGACCTGCCTCAGGGGCACACTTCTCAAGTGGGGAAGCATGCACATTGGTTCAGTGATGTCGCAGGGCCATTGGGAGACGGCACCTACTTTTGGGAGGCAGAACTTGAGTTTAATGGCAAATGGGGACAATATCATTTCTTCACCCGCAAATTTGAGCAATATCAAAATGCAGAAGTGATGCGATCAGTATGGACCAAAGCGGGCTTGGATGGCTATTTCCAGGGACATTTACCTAAGCCAGATTTCCTGCGCTATTCCTATTTTATCAGTACCATCACCCCTAGCAGGGCCAAGGGAGGTGATAGTACTTTTGTGCTACCTTCACTGATGCCAGGCCATGAACTCAAAAGATTCAAACTGACCCTCAACCTAGTACAAGAAGCATTGAAGATGCAAGGTATGCATATTCCCACTGAGAAAGAAACAATGATTCTAGGCAGGATGATGCACAAGGATCTCAACAAATTGAAGGACATGGTAGCACTAACACCAACCATCGCTCTCCACCTACGAACAATCATGCATCACTTCGCTTTCCTTGCCCAAGAACGCTTCACAATGCCACCTAAAAAGATATGGTTCACCTTGTACTTGGCAGAGACAGAGAATCTCACCATCAATCTGCCACACTGGATCATCGATCAAATCCATCTAGCCCATCAACGATGGAATAAGAAACAGAAGAATGTGCTTCATGGGTGCTATGCTTTGACAAAAATAATTTACAGGTGCTTAGCATATGACGTGCCCATTCAAAGAGCACTAGCATGGTCCAGGGCCCAAGAATTCCAAAGACGACTGTCAACGGCGGGTCCTCCATCGAAGAAAATTAGAGGGGGAGTTCAATTACCATGTGCCCAAGCAAGGGGAGCCACCACCACACCAGAGGTGACCCCTCCACAAACGCGACGTGTCTGACCATTTACCATTCGCCTACCCAGACCAAGTGCAAAAGGACCCAATCTGGTGTTCCCTCCGATTCCATCGGACTTGGAGTTCCCACAAGGTTACACCCTAGACGATTTGACAGATGAAGAAATTGCTCGCTTGATCAATGAGTCTAACCTGGAGACAGAAGCAGAGCAGGCCCAAGGACCACAACCCACTACTACAACTTCAGCCCCGACCCAACCGGAAGTAGTAGAAGTAGAAGAGGATGATGAAGAGACAGAAGAAGAAGAAGAAGCAAACGAGGAGTATGATCAAGAATATGATGAACTTTTAGAACTAGCAAGTGCCCCAACATACTCGGCCCAAATAAAAAGAATATATGAAACCATGAAGCGAGTCCAAGAACAACACAAACTGTCGCTCGAGACAGGAAAGGTGCTCATGAGCCAAATGTTAGTCGAGGAAGGGGTGGATGACATGTTTATTGAATCAATGAACCTGCACGCAGACACGGTAGGCTTAGATGAAGCCATTCATGCAGCCATGGCTTATATTCATCGATTTGAGAAACGAGTGCCTACCCGCCCCATGCGATCCGACAAGCAAATTCACATCAATGTATCAGAACCAAGAGATAACACACAAACAGAAGAACATCAAGCGGAACCACTCTCACCACACAGCTCACCTCTCACTACACAACTCACCTCACCACATGGCACTACCACCCCTATTTCTGCCATTACCACATATGTCATGGGAATTCCTCTCTCTCCCGGCATCCAATTCGGAGGAGTTACCATGCCCACTTTCACAACACTCTTCACAAACATCACATCCACCCCACCCACTGTCCCCATCTACACCGTCACACACACGTTTGACACAATGGAAACATCACCAGCCACAGCATCACTCCCTCCCCCCACGCAGCCTCAATCTCCCATACCCCCTCCACCCACCTCACCACTTGACTCCACAGCATTCACGACTCCCTTTCCCCTCCCCATTCCCCCTGCATTCTCCCCTTTCCCTGCATTCTTTAATGTCAATAATATGTTTTCAACGTTACATCAGTGTGTGTATCAACTTCAGAGTGAGTATCAGGCTCTCGAAGACCGTCATCGTCAATTGACTACGAATCACCAACAACTACAGAGACGGCTTATAGCCATAGAAGATGAAAAGGCTGACCTCAATCAATGCTATACCACACTCGAGCAGGCCCATCAAACTCTCCTGGAGGCACCCCAACCATCACAAGTGCCAGGTGTCAAACAACTCGAAGCTTTACTGGAAGTCTACCAAACAGATAATCTAAGAGTCCGGCGTAATCTGACTCTACTCAAAAAACACATGGCTACAGCCCTTGAAGAAAACAAGCGTCTACAGAAGCAAAACAAAGAAAACCTGGAAGCTTCCATGGAAGGCTCTCCCCACGAGATCGACCCAGAACAATTCAAAGCAGTCCCCTCAGAAACAATGAAGACAATCTTGGAAAGCTATGCCGATCTATTAGAAGCACATGATGATTTGGAAAAGGAACGGGATGTGCTACGCCGCCAGCTCAGGGAACAGGAGGCACAACCCAAAATCATAGAGACAGCCACGACTTCAGAGGAAGTAAAGGCATTAACAGAGCAGGTGGCAGAATTGTAGAAGAAGTTAGTGGAATATGAAAGACAGCCCTCTCCAGTTGTAGAACCAGAGCCAGATGAATTGGTACCCATTGAGGTGGATGAATCGTATGAGGAACCATATGTTCCTATGCCGATGCCAGGAGGTCAGCAAACCTCAAAAGGAATGGACACCTTGGAAGTCGAAGTACCCGAATGGCTTCAGACACTCGAAAAGACCGCAAAAACCCATGAAGATCGAGTGGCAATCCAAATCCAATCAATGGCCAAATTAGAAGACACTATCATAAAGTCAGAGTATTTCCGCAGTATGTCCCATCACAGATGGATAGGCACCAATGACGATCAGTATGTTCCTTATTGTGTACTCCTGGCAGATTACAACGCAGAGATTCAACGACGATGTGGCAAGGCTCCAACCTTTGCCACACAATTTGGGCCCGATGATATCCCTGAGAGCGCTAAAAAAGGATCCATTCATCAACCCACCTGGAGGATCCGTCTTCTTGAGACCTTTCCCAAGATGGTTCGTACTTGGACTAACATGCCACTCTTTATTAAATACAACCCCTGTTATGTTCCAGTCTTCCGCAGACGCACCTGGCCCGAATTTACCATTGTTATAAAGAACGTCAAAGGTTGTGCAAAGTGGTTAAATTATGTCTATCTAACACCTCCACAAGGACCTCCCACTGTTGCTTACATGATTTCTACAATCCGTCACTGGAGCATTCGCCTACGGAACACCCCTGATGTGATGGCACAGATGTGCATGAAGATCTTCGAATTAATGCTGATCACATTCAGGACATTTAAGAACATCAAGGACCCCCACTTCTCAGGAGTTGGCTTCACTGCAGGCAACCAAGACCTAGTATATGACATGAGCACTACCCCCTCAATAAAGATAGTATATGCCTGGCACGCAAGAATAAAATACCTCCCAGCATGCTTCAAGCAGACCTTCGAGGAGATGTTCATCACAGGGTTCTGGGAATATCACTCAGAAATATTTGTACCCAAGCCCTCACATATCCTCCAACTATTCGCTGTGGAGAGGACCATCCACTCAGATCAATTGCGGGTGCCCCATCCAGACGTCCCAGGTCCAGTGGATTGGGATGCATTGTTAACAGACCTAGCACGGGGGCTACGATTAGAAGAACACCACCTTGCTTCCGATGTGGTTCAATATTACGTCCAACGCACAGCTAGACAAGGGTTTGTCAGAGATGACAGACGCAAGAGAGGGGGGGGGTGTTGGCAGCAGCAGTCAAGGCACTGAAGGACTCACAAGACAAGGAAGCCAAAGAAGGGAGCCAAAGCGGAGAGAAGGCACAAGCAGACTAAGCAGTCAACGAAGATCTGGCAAGTAGGCCATTCAAATTTTTCCAAAACAACATCTTCATAACAGTGATTCTCATCACTACAAATCATTGTAAATACCATTTCACCTTTTTGAAACTCCATTTTGTGCAAGCCGAGGAGTCCTCGAGCTTGAGGAGTATTAGAAGTAGCATCATACCAATTTTCATAATTTTTAGACTTCGTTTGAGCCTCCAAATAGGCCCTAGAACCTAATTTTTAACTAGGCCAGACACTAGGTCTGAACAGGGCCAAAAGCTAGTCAAAAACTATAAATAGAGCTAAAGAGCTCATTTTTGGGGCTAGCTTATAATAGATTTGAACTTGTGTGAGCATTTTGGAAGTAATCTAAAAGAACTCCATTGTCTTTCTCTTTGTCTTGCCGTGTGTGCGTGTGTGTGTGTATGTGTGTGCATGTTGGTGTGCTTCTCACTCACGCACTTTTGCCTTCACTTGCTCGAGGTCATCATACCATCCTCACATCTTCCCGGATTGACATTAAAGGAGGTGCTACTCATCATTGAGCTACAAGTTGTTGGCGCATGTAACAGTATTCCCTGTAGGGGCAGGCTCGAGTGGAGAGAAGAAACTGCACTGCGAGGTAATATGTTTGGTCGCCCCACTAGCAAATTACCAAACATCTGAGTCTACTGCAGACATGCACCGCTCATGAGAAGATGGGTCAAAACTGTAGACAGTAGTAAACGCCCATTCTTCTTCCTGCACAAGATTTGCAGACTCTGTTTTTGGTGTAGAGGCCTCTGCAACAACCATTCCAGCCTCTTTCTTCTTTGCCTCTTTAGCAGCCAGTTTTGGACAGTTCTTTATGATATGATCATTCCCTTTACAATACTTACAAAACAATTTCTGCTTTTCTGATTTCTTCTCATCTTTATCTTCCTTCTTCGAATATGCAGAATTAGCAGATTTCTGCTTAGTAGTTGAAGAGCTCCATTTTCCTTTGTCCTTCTGACTAGCCAGGAAAGCTTGATCTGCAACTCACATAATGGACCTGTTTTGCCTGGACTGATCTTCTCGCAACAGAACAGAGACTAACTCCTCAAATGACAAGGCATTTGGATTGCCTTTCATCATCAACCAAAGAGTAGAAGTAAAACTCTAATATGAATCAGGAAGACCATTCAGAACGGTCTGCACAAGTGAGCTATCTGGTATAACCTCATCAGCAGAAATCAATTGTTCCTTCAAGTCTTTGATCTTTGTTAGGAATCTGTCCATAGAATCACCTTCATTCATGTGCTCACTCTCCAACTATTTTTGGACGTAAGCAGCACGAGCCTCATTCCTAGCTTGGTACAATGTGGTAAGTGTATCCCAAGCATCCTTAGCTGTTCTGCAAGAGCGAATATGAGGAATAATGGCACGTTTGATAGACAAAGCTATCAATGCATGTGCTTGGGCATCCCTGCCATCCCAACAAATCAGCTCTACAGTAGGTGCAATAGAAACAGTAACACGAATAGGAATCTGCGGAATATCATCTTCGACACCATCTTCATCCGCTCCAGCACCTGTATTTGCAGTACCTGTAGTCAGAGGTGTAACACGACGTCTTTCAACACCTTGCACAATGTTCCACAATCCTTTTGCAACCAATACATGTCGCATCATATAAGCTCATAATTGGTAGTTGGTACCATCCAACTTATCCTCAACAGCCAACATACGGAATACATCACTGCTTTCAACCATGGTCGGTGACTAAAATACCTTGATGCAGAAAATTAAATGTATCTCAAAAAGTTGAACATAACTGGCCAGAGGAATTCTGCTAGACCTGTAGCAGACTTCGAGATGCTTATACTGGCGAACAAAAATTGGTATATACCTTTGGCACAAAAAGATGAAATAGCCTGCACAAGCGCTGTGATAATGCATTCGGAGGCCGAAACGAGCTCAGATCGCGATTTTGGCACCACATAACGAAGTTGTTTTAATCTCTAAAACACCTTGAGTATGCTCACCAAATTTCGTGCGAATCTGAGACTACAAAGGGAGAAGTGTTGACGGCGCCCTAGATGAAGCGACGACCTGCTCTGATACCAATTGTTGGAGATAGATGTCTATGGAAGCACGCGAACAACACAAGGAAGAAGAAGAAGCTTGGAGCACAACACACAATACTGAATGTATTACTAGAGAATGTACAAAGATAAGTAGCCCATTAGGGCAATAGGTCTATATACAAGCCGGGGGGAAAAAACCTCCTAAAGAGGGGAAAACGTGCCCCGGTGGTCCTAGTTTGTTCACACACATCACTACCTAAATATATCAACAAATATTCATAAAAAAAGGAATCAAGAAGTCCATTATGTCAAAGGTTTTATGTTCTTTGCAACCCCAATCAACATGTGCTTCTAATGCGGGTAGTTGGACTCACATTGAGTGCCCCCCCATAGTCTTTTCTCCAAATTCTCTTAGCTCATAGAATAGGTATAAGGATTATGTCAACAAAGCATGGAGTAGTACGGAAGTAGCCTTCAACAGCCAATGTGTCTGCCAAAGGACCCAAACTAAACACTTCTAAGCAGACAAAGTAAGCAATAGATGGGCATATAGAAAGGAGAAAGAAAGCACTGGCAATAAAGACAAGCCGATATGCAGAGAAGATTGTGCATGATGAGCAGAAGAAGACATCGGTCCATTTTGTTCAAGATAGTCAAGAGAATCAAGAAGGAGATTGTGAAAGAGGAAATAGAGAAAGGGAATAGATGATTTTCTCTTATGAGAGAGAGAGAGAGAGCAATTGCAGCCCTATCTGTTTGAAGACCAACAAAGTTGAGCTGTGCTAGTTTTGAAGAATGGATGAAGGCTCAAGTGCATATCTTTAGAGAGCAGTAAACTTGGACTGTTTCACCATTATGACAAAGCAAAGCAATGAAACCTCTCCTCCCTAATGTAGGTATGCTTAAGATAAAATTTTGTAGCTAATATTTGAGGTAGTGTTGCGCATAAAACTCCCACATGTGAAGCTCCACTGGTATTCTATACCCCTTAGATAGAGGCAGAGAACAAAGATAACTTCAACACGAGAAACCATGTGAGAGATTTCAATAGGCACAATTGTTGATGGAGTAATCAATGACTCACTGTGCTCATGACATGAACATAGGAGATGGAAGTGATGGCTTTGTCTAGCAATAGAGAAGTTGTAGACGAGTATCAATTCTCACCCACTACCTAATTGGTCTGCCCAAAGTCTTGGATCAATCTACCCAAAGTCCAACCTCAAAAGATTTAGCTCCAACTAGAAGTGTAGCTGAAGAGAGCAATGGAGAAGGAAATTGACTATCACCTTCAACACCTTGCTAGGGACATGCTTCACCTGCAAAAGAGGAATTTTGTTCACCTATGTGAAGATTGAACTTTGGTTGCTCCCATGATGTGATTATGTAACCCCTAACTATGTGCTTGGACATGAATGTGTGGATTGTGGTGGAGCTATCAATCACCTACTCCACCATGGTTTTTTTCTTCACCACCTCATGCACATGACTGCATCAGCTTTCGGTAAAAGAAAGAAAGAAAATTTTAGTACTCCTATTCTACTCACTTGGACATGTGACAAAGTCAAAGAATAGCATAGATAATATTCAAATCATACATCCTTGGCACTATTCATGAAGGAAATCAATATTGTTTATTTTGACATAAGCAATGATGTCATCATTGCCACATCCTCACAGATGCCTTGGATTCTATGCATTAATTCATAGCAATCTTTCTGAGTATTATTTTCGAAAACGATCTAGAATTTAATAATGGTCACATGAATATTTCTATTTAGAGTTAAGTGCTTGAATTCTTAAACAACAACTAGAAAATAGTTTTCAAAAATGGAATGCATATTTTGGATTCATGCAAAATTTACCATTCACTTTTGTAACGATCAACATGACATAAGCATTATTGGCAGAAAGTACAATATTTGAATATGCCCCAAAGCATTGAAATTTATTGTAGCCAAACACTCTCTCGTAATGGGATTAGACATTACTATGTTTAAGCATAGTAGGACCTTCCCAATGCCATATGAAAATGTTTAGGCTATGTGGCCTTACATTACAAAGGTGTACAACTCATTAGATAAAAAATCAAGCTCTACACATCGAAGACATTGCAATAGTCATTCTTAAATAAAGACCAAGAAATCTACAACATGAAACATACAAGGTCAAAGACTACATCAACAAACGAAGACCAAGAGGAGCTTGAAGGACCTCAACAATGGATCATAACAACAAGACAAAAGGTGTACACATGAAGAATAAGCAAAAGGATGAACAAAGCACCACCTCCCCCATGATGTAAACCCTCTTATATGTCTAGGGATCCCATATGTCCCTAGATCCCTAAAAAACACTTGGATCTCAAATGTCCAAGCATATGTCTTGGGATCCCATATGTCCTAAGATCTGAGGGATGCCATATCTCCCACACACCATGGATGCCATATGTCCATGGAACTAAAAACAAAGGGATGCCATATGTCCCAAACTTGGATCCCATATGTCCAACTAATGTCTAAGGATCCCATATGTCCTGAGATCCTAAAATTCTCGCTCAGTTTCCTTCAACTACTTCATATAAGAGGTAGGTATAAAGCCATGCCCTAATGGTATCCTTCTAGAGATGATAGTTGGTGCCATTGAGTTGCTAATACTTCGGCATAAAAATCAATGTAAATGCGAAACTTGCTTATGATGTATGGGTCAAGTGAAAGAGTAAATTCAGATTTTATATTGTACATTGATAGCAGTTGTAGCAACCATATGAGTTACAATAAAGGAAATGTGGGAGATGTTGCATTGAATGGATCTCAAAGCTCTAAGGTGTTGAAGGATGTGTTGCATGTGCCAACCATCACAAAGAACTTGGTTTTGGTAGGTCAAATGGTTGAAAGAGGTTATGAGGTGAGGTTCAATGATCAAGGATGGTTTTTTGAAGACCCCATGTAGGACTACAAGCTTATAGAAAAAGGAAGGAAGCAATGAAGACTCTTCATCATGGAAGTAAAGCCATCAACCCCTCACACTGTCTACTTGTCAATTGGAAATATACAAATTGCATAAATTGACTTATTGCATAAACGAATTGGGCACATAAACTTACAAAGGATGAAGGGCTTGGTGAGTGGTCTACTTGATCTTACATCTCAGAATATGCAACATTTGTGCCATGCTTGTCAATTAAGGAAACAAAGCAGATTGCTATTCAAGAAGGGAGCACATGTGAGCAACGAAGTGTTGAATCTCATAGACACAAATGTATGAGGACCTATGAGGGATCCATCCATTGGATGTAATAGCTATTTCATCACATTTATAGATGCCAATTCAAGGTTTGTTTGGATGTATTGCATGAAGTCAAAGTCAGAGGTATTTTACCCCTTCGAGAGGCTCAAAAACCTAGTGGAGAAGGAAACAGGGAAGTATATAAATATTCTCAGATCGGATGGAGGGGAAGAGTATTTTCAAATGAATTTTTAGATTTTTTATGACCATGGCATCAAAAGGAAATTCACTTGCATGTATACACCTCAACAAAATGGGGTGGAAGAGAGGAAGAATAGATACATAGCAGAAGTGGCTAGAGCTTTGTTAAATGAAATGAATGTTCCTAACTCTTATTGCACTAATGCAAAAAATACAGCCAAATACATTATGAATAGGTGTCCAACCTTAGGATTACATGGAGTTACACCTTATGAAGCTTGGTGTGGTAAGAAACCCAACCTTTCACATCTCAAAGTATTTGGTTGTGTGTGCTATGTTCACATACCTCAAGAATTGAGACACAAGTTAGACCTGAAGGCAGATATGTGTATATTTCTTGGATATTCTTCAGAGAAAAAGGGTTTTAAATGCTATAATACTTGCACCAAAGAGCTTAAGGCCTCTAGGGATGTAATATTTGATGAGTTGCTGCCTTGGTATGGTAGCAAAGATGTGTTATTGGTTGTTGATGCATATGAAGCCGAGAAGAAGTTCAAAGAGGAACAACAAAGCATGGAGATGAGTGGTCCAACCATGTCAAGCATACCATCAAAGGATATTATCACATCAGCTTGGCATGGAAGGACAAGGAATGAATCTCATTCAAGTGAAGGAAGTAGCAAAGGAAAGGAAATCCAAATGACAAAGACCATCGATGGGTAGACATGGAATCTACAAGTGATGAAGATATGGAAAAAATTAGAAACTCCGTTATTTAAAGCATCTAAACCAAGGAGGGGGAGATTCCTAACACCTAATGGTGAGGTAAGGGCATCCAATAGGGTTAAATGCCCTATTCAAAGGTTAAATTATGATTCATTCATTGCAAGACACTATGCCTACATCAGTCAAGTCATAGCATGTGAAGAACCTAAATTTTTTGAAGAAGAAAATAAGCATAAGGAATGGATTGAATCCATGAAGGAGGAAGTCAATGCACTTGAAGAAAATGATACTTGGTCATTGGTGCCAAGAACAAAGGGCATGAAAGTCATTGTACAAGGTAAAGAGGCATGTAGATGGGAGCATCTCTAAGTATAAAGCAAGGTTGGTTTCCAAAGGTTTTGCTCAAACCCATGGCATAGAATTTGAGGAAAAATTTAGATTAGTAGCTAAGATGTCCACCATAAGAAGTTTGATTGCAATTTCAGCCTCAAAAGGTTGGGAGATGTACCGATTGGATGTGAAGAATGCTTTCCTAAATGGAGAGCTCGAAGAGGCAGTCTTCATGGAGCAGCCCCAAGGCTTTGAAGATGAGAGGTTTCCACATCATGTATGTAGATTTAAGAAGGCTCTTTATGGAATCAAGCAAGCCCCAAGGGCTTGGAACCAAAGGTGTGGACTACTTGGTAAAATGTGAATACAATCAAACTGATGCAGACCCATCACTCTTTGTGAAGAAGGAAGGTAGCAAACTTGTTTTCATTTGTATATATGTTGATGATTTGATCATCATAGGGGATGATGAAGCCAACATTAAGGACATAAAGAGGAAACTTGGATGTGAGTTTAAAATCTCTGATTTAGGGATTTTAAGGTACTGCCTCGGGATTGAATTACTATATAAAGAAGAAGGTAAATACTTGATGCAAATGAAATGCATTCTAGATCTTTTGAAGAAGTTTGGATTGTGTGATTGCAAGCCCATTTCAAATCCATTAGAATTAAAGGCCAAAATAAGTGTGCTCATGAAGGTGAAGAAGTGAAGGATGTGACCATGTATAGGTCAATAATTGGTTCTCTATTGTATGCTACTATGACAAGACCATATATTGCACATGTAGTTGGAGTGTTATCTCAATTTTTGCAGGCACAAAGAGTACCTCATCTTGTTGAAGCCAAAAGGGTATTTAGGTACCTCAAAGGATTAGTAAATGAAGGTCTATATTATCCATTTGATGGTGGATTGAATGTACAAGCTTACAATGATGTTGATTGGGTAGGTTCCAAAGATGACATGAGGAGCACTAGTGGATATGTTATCATGCTAGGGAAGAAGACCATCTCATGGATGTCAAAGAAACAACCAACAATGGCTCTCTCATCGATCAAAGCTGAGTATAGAGGCTTAACACAAGTCTCATGGTACTTATTTTTTATGAAAACATAAGTAGCATATGCTTGGCTCAAAATTTGGTGTTCCATGCAAGGTCAAAGCATATAGAAGTGCATTACCAATTTATTAGAGAGACAATCATGTCAAAGGATGTTAAGATGGAGCATGTCAATACAAAGGACCAATATGCAAATATGTTTACCAAAACTTTGGATGGAGTAAACCCACAATGCTTCAAGGCATGCATTGGAATGAAGGACCTAGGCATTGAGACTTGAGGGGGAGTGTTGAAAATCAAGTCTCAATCATGCAAAAGGACATGGAATCAAATTAGAAGCTTCAGCAAACTCAAATATCATCAATCAACCACCAAACAATGCACCTACATTGATTGCTGGGTGGTTAGCTAGATTGTAGGAAAAGTAAAACTCTATATAAGCACCATCACACCTTTTTTTCTTGAGTTGTATGCATTCCATGAGCATAGTCTACACTATAAGGAAGAGAGAGCAAGGCACACTTCAATAGTGTGTGCACAAAGAAGAAAGGTGTGCAAAGAAAGAGACAAGGTTGCAAAGAAGGTGACAAGGTATGCAGAGAGAGTTTGCAAAGAGTGGCAAAGAGAGCAACTTAGGTGTAAAAAACTATAGTCAAGGAGCTGTTGCACATCAAGGTGGAGGACTAGCATAGAGGAGGTTGACTACAAAAGTAATTGTGATATTTTGTATACTTCTGTGTGTGCTTCTTTGGCTTAATTGCTATGCATAGAGAACACTTTTGTCTCATTCTAGACAAAGCTATCATATTCTTTATTTGTTAATCAAGACACAGAGGCTTCCGATACAATTTTCTTTCTTTGTATTCTCCATTGTTCTCCTACAAACACTCAAGCACCTTTCAACTAAAGAATCCCCCAACAAAATTTGGATTTCGGAGTGGGACAAGGCAACTTGAGCTTAGGAGACCACTATTACAAGTGAAGAAGAAGTGAAAAGGTCTTTGATAGTATTGACGAGGTAAGTTTTCCCTTCCTTAGAATTTTTGTTAGTCTAAGGAATATGATATGAAGCTCATGACCACAACTTAGTCACAAACCTTAGGAGCTCCTTTCAAAACAACACAAAGGAAAATCATTCATAGGTAAGCTAGCCCTCTTTCATCCACATCATGAGTAAGAAATATGGTAGCTCAAGTAGACTTAGAAACTTTACTTTCACAATCGAATATCAAATTTCCTTCCTTTAGAGGATTAGCATATGCAGACCCTAAGGGGCATGCTAGAATATTTTTAATGCTATGTAAAACAAGGGGGTTAACAAGAAGAGAAGATGTATTCTAATTCTCTTTCAAGTAACATTGGAGGGTCTAGTCGACAAATGGTTTAGCCAATTTATAGACAACCATTTTACTACTTTGGATTCAATGAAGAATGCCTTTAAAACATGGTTTCAATAAGTAAACAGAGTGGAAATCATCATTGAAGAATTAGAGAACCTACAACTAGGTATTGGGGAGACATTTCCTGAATTTGTTACTAGTGCCAAAGCACTTATGGCTAAATTATTAGATCCTCCCCATGATTATTTTGTCAACAAGTGGCTTGCCAAATGACTTCCTATAGCCCCACAGTGCAAGATCAAGGAATTAGTGCTCCCCACAACAACGTCTATCATACCATGTGGAACTTTAAGGCATAGTTACACAATATAGGAAGGAACTTGAGAATTTAAGAAGAAACAAGTGTCAAAAAGAAGAAAAGAGTTGAGTAACTCAAGTAAGCCATGAAATTGAAGCATTAAAGCTACAAAAAAAGAGGAAGCCCAAGCAGAAGAATTGGCACAACTTTGACAAGAGATATAAGAACTTCATGGAAGTGGCATCAAAACTAGACTATTGTGCATCATGTGTATAAAAAGGCCATGTGGTAAGTGATTTCCCTCTCTTAAGTGTGACTTTCAAGTTATGCAAGAGAACTCAGCAAGAAGCCATGAGTGTCATTCAATTGGACATTCTTTGAACATCCCTATGTGTAGCCTTTTTATGCATGCTAACTAGAGGACTAGTATCCTCAAACACCACTCTTCTCACTTCAACCTCATTAATTGGTTGTTTATGCATCTTAGACTCATTGAAAATAACATCACTACTTCTCATCATTGACTATGTTTCAGGATCCCATAAACGATATCCTAATTGGCCTTCTTGACCATATCAGCAAAAATGCATTTCTTTCACTTATGGTCTAGCTTTTGACTAAGATTCTTGGGTATATGAACATACAGTTCAAACCGAAAAGCTCAAAGATGATCATAATATGGTGGCTTCCCTATCCATAAATCTTGTGCCACTTTCAAAACTTTGGCAGTACTAGGTGAAAGGTTAATCACATGAACTGCACTCAATATTGCTTTTGCTCAAAAGCCTTGGTGAAAATTTTGCATAATGTAGCATAGAAACAATTCTATCTTGAATAGTTCTATTCATCTTTTTAGCTACACCATTCTATACTAGGGTGTAAAGAGTTGTAAACTCTCTATGAATTCCTCTACACTAAAAAAATATTGAATTCATGTGAGGTATACTAACCCCCATTATCTGAACATAAAGTCTTGCGCTTAGTTCGTTTTTCAATCTCAACTACAGCAAGACAATTTTTAAACGTAGAGAATACATCATCCTTCAATTTGATAGGATATACCCAAACTTTTCTAGTAGTATCATCTATGAAAGTGACAAAGTAAAAAGAACCACCTAATGACCTTGTGGGAATAAGACCACACACATATAAAAACTCATTAGCATATAGTCCCTTGTGATTTCCATTCCACTATGAGATATGTGGCCTAAATGGCCATACCAAATACAAGCCATAGGTTGTTCAGTAATAGCTACCAAGCATTTTTTCTATGATACAAATAAAGGATAAAGTGACCCAACTTTGCTTCCTTGCACAATAACCATTGTTGGGGGCTTCTTGTACAGGAAGGGATTTGAGTGTTTGTAGGAGAATGGAGAGTGAGAACAAGAGAATTAATGACACCGAAGGCTTCTAATCAATTAGGAAGAGAAGAATACAAGCTTGTACATAAGCCAAATGCTCTGCGCAGTATGTCAAAGACTAAATAATGCACATGAAACAAGATTACGAAGTACTTAGAATCTATCGCCAACCTTTGCACTAGGCCTCCACCTTCTCCAAGCTTTCCCTTGTGCACACATTGCACCAAGCTTCCAATAAGGGGAGGGATGGACACCTTCTATGGAGCTGCACCTTGAATGGGACTTTGGAACTCTTGATATTCCTTGCTTCACCTTCTTTTCATACTTCAAAGTCACTCTTCTTGCACACCTTGCACTTCACTTTTGTGCATCGTGCACCCTCTGTATGACTCTTGCACTTCTTAGTCTAGACTATGCTCACCTTGCTTAGTCCCCCAAGAATAATGCCTTGCCTTGATTTGAGTGTCAATTCACATATGCTCCTAACTGCTATAGTATCTTGGTGCTCACTTTGATGTCCCAAGATTGTCTCCAAAAGTGGGGAGCCAACGAATCCCTGTTTTGTCTTGTAGTGACTTTAGACTAAAACAAAAATTTTAATTGGGGGGCCATAATTTCACTTCTACGTACGTTGCCATTTCACATACCTTCACATTTTACCTTTTAATCCAAATGTGCACCTAAGAGAGGTTTCACCTGAACCTTCCAAAACACTTTAAAAACACTTTGAACCTTAGAGAAATTATAGAAATACCTCTGTAACCTGCAACCAACTTCTTGCAATTATACCTATTGTGACAATTAATTGTGCACTACCTGTGCACCTTCACACTCAAGCTTTGAACACTTTAACTTCACCCATGTTGACTTTGACCTTGAAAATGTTAGCTTTGACCACTTTGACTTTGACTATGGTTGACTTTGACCAATGTGACTTTTATGGGCTCGACATCTGCCCACACCTAATGGGCTCTCCGTCCTAGAGAGCTATAGCCAAAACTCTGAGCAGAGATGACACCATGATTCCTGTGCTACAAAATCTTCAAAAAGGACACCTGAGCATCTACCAAGTCCACCAGGAGGAGTAGAGAACAAACACTAGAGAAGAACCAAAAGTGAAAATTTTGCAAAGAAAAGCAAAGGATGGCAAATGGAGGGTAGGGAGGAGGGGGAAGGGAGGGTTGAGGGGGTTGAGAGTGATCGGTTATGGAGGGGTAAGGATGGGGTTGGTTAGAAAGCCAAAGTGAGGGTAGGGAGTAGGTTTTTTGCTCTCAAGAGGCGCAAAATGAGAAAACAGTAAAGCTATAGAAGGTGCAAATGGGAAAAATGTGAAACATATGGTAAAATGAGGTGAGAATAGACCATGTGGACCATGTGTGAACTGAAAAACATGGGGTAAATGTGCTCAAAACATGTGGGTTTTGACCAAAAATCAAAGAAAAGGTGGAATTTTGGAAACACTAAGGCAGAAAATGAGTCTAGGGAGGTGTCAAAATACATGAAAATAATCCCAAGTTTGAAGCAAATGGCCATTCAAGGCACAATCTAGAGCCAAAAGCATTCGGCCATGAAAAAATAAAAAATATATATTTTAGGGGGGGTGTGGGTGTGGGGTGGGGGGGGTGGGTGGGGTGTGGAGGGAGGATGAGTGGGGAGTGCGGGGGGGTGGCGGGTGTGTCACAAACCTATTTTTCTATCCAGCCCTTTTCAGTGCTTGGGGGGTATGCCCTCTGGCGCCAAATTGTGTGCAACTCTGAGGGGTACTAGTACTCCTCATACCAAGCTCTCATTGCTGTCCCTTGTAAACATGAGTTGCGAATCTAATATACAATATGTTCTTGGCAATCTTCTTGGTGTCCCCATTTCCAGTTTCATGCATGTTTGTGTTGAATGTCTCAGGGTGCGGGGGGTTTGTGATGGTCCAAGTCCAAGGGGGGTTTTAGCTTGTCCCCACAAGGAGAAAGACGGCCATGAGTTAAGGGGCAATCCCCTTGAGTAACCCGGAAGCCGAAGGGAGACATGAGGTGAGATGGCTTGGAGACCGGTTGTAGCAAAAGACATGACTTAACCCGAAAACCTGAGGGACAGCTCCCAAAGGCGGGCCAACTTGACAATGCAAAGCCATCAAGCCCAAGGTGCCGATTGCCAAGAGGCATAGTGGCTCTCCTTTTCCACAAAGTCCAAGAGACCCTTTACATGAGCCGACAAGATGAGGGATGGATGGCCGGTGCCGATTGTCCCACCGTTTACGTGTGAGCCCCATCAAGGATGGACGGGGGGTGTCCCCGTTACTAGGCATCTACCCACATTCCAAGAGGCAACCGATGTTCCTAAGAAAGATGAGGAAGGGAAGGCTTAGCACTCACACCCATGGTGCCTCTTAGCCCGGACATTGGGGGCATTCCTAGCCGGTCCGCCATCCAGAGGCATGCACGATTACCACTCCCCTTATAGTTGCACACAATTCATCATAGCATGGCAAACCACCTGAGCACCACGGGGGGCACCGCTGGCCACTTAGTTCCCACTTTGCCATGGCCACAAACGAACCCACGGGCGGCATTTCTCAAGGCATGGATGGGAGGGCAAGGCCACACGCCTGTTGGCTGCATGACAATGGGCCTATCGGTGGCCCTCTTACGTTTTTCACATAGGCATGGACGTGCGGCACAAGTAGCAGCTTACTGTCACGTCAGCCGTTTTCTTCCATAGTGTGCTCCCTGGCCCCGTACAACCCAACGTGAGGCACACCATATCCATTTAATGAACTCTAGGTGCCCCGGCCAAAGAGTAAAAGATAGGGTCTATGTTCCATCCGATGAAAAGTTTGGCCTCAGGGTGCTCACTACCCTGGCCGATGCGATACCCTCGTGGGAGAACACGGTTTGTTGGCCTTTATCTTCCAAAATGTAGCTTAGCTTCGGCACTTGGCGAAAGATTTAGCAATATTCACGAAAGGGACATGGTCTTTAAGGTCGTCAAGTGGGTTAAGCACATTTCATTTCGGCATCGACAGCTTCAACGTTTGACGTAGCAGTCTACCCAGCTGACCCACCCATGGTGGAGCACGGTGGGACTTCCTTGTGTCGCTCCCAAATCTTGAGTCTCATGGTCGGGGGCCGTCCCCAAAGGGACGTGACTTACGGTGGCACAGATGTGACTTATGACGCTACCCCAACCCGGAGAACAAGGAGGCCTTATTGGTATATGGAGGGTTCCTCGCTCCGCCCGATGGTTGCCGTGGAATTATCCATCATGGGTCCACCGAAAGGGAATAAACGAATGCGAGTGGGCCGATGAGCGGGTCGAGCCCATAAACACATTGACGGGTGAATCATCGCGCCTATCCAAAGGATCATAAAAGATTGGGGTGGTCTGCCACACCGACCCCGAGACCCGTTGCCACCCGGGCTTGAAGCACAGATCCACTGCCGTTTGCCGACGGTCAATGCAAAGGCCGACGGTGACGTTGTGACGTACATAAAAATTATGCCAAAAGGAGCTGATGTCCAAGCAAGGAACAACGGGACGAGGGTGTTCCCATTATCGCGCATCTACCCACATTCCAAGGGGCAACCTATGTCCCCAAGAAAGGTGAGGAAGGGAAGGCTCCGTACTCACGCCGATGGTGCATCTTAGCCCGGATGTTGGGGGCATTCCTAGCCAGTCCACTGTCTAGAGGCATGCACGGTTACCACTCCCCTTATAGTTATGCACAATTAGGTACAGCACAGCAAACCACTCGAGTACCAAGGGGGGCTGGATAGAAAACCAGGGAGGCTGGCAAAGGGGCATGATGGGTGGGGGGATGGTGGGGGGTGGGCGGTGGGGGGGGGTGGGGTGGGGGGGTCGGTGAGGGGTGGGGGGGTGGGTGGGGGGATGGTGGGGAGTGGGCGAGGGAATGGCGGGGGGCAGTGGGGGGTGGGTGAGGGGTGGGGTGGGTGGGGGGGGGGGTGGGTGAGGGGTGGGGTGGGTGGGGGGGGGGGGGGTGGGTGACGGGTGGGGGAGGGTGGGGGGTGGCAGGGGGGCGGTGGGGGGGGGAGGGGTGGGGGGTGGGGGGAGGGGTGGGTGGGGGGGAGAGGGGGGGTGGGGTGGGGGGTGGGCGGGGGGATGGCGGGGGCGGTGGGGTTTTTGTTTTTGGGAAAAAATAAATTTAGCCTCTAGTTTTTTTTTTGTTAAAGAAACCGTGGAAATATATATAAAAAAAGCTAATGAAATCTAGAAAAGTAAAAAAATGCAAAAAAAAAAGGAAAAATTCTCAAAAAAATTCCCAACATTTCTAGGCCACTTTCCTTATTCAAACCCACAGAGAGCTTCCTTTATGTTTTTCCATTTTATCAAGAAAATGGCGTTGAAAAAAAAGGAAAAAACACTAGAAAAAAATCTAAAATTTCCCAAAAATCTCCTAAAAATTCTTTCTTATTCAAAGGTTGTGAAATCGCTTCTAGGTTGCATAAAAATCAAGGAACAAGCATGAAAATGGATAAAAACTACTAAAACTTGAGAAAAATGATATGAGAAGCCTATGTACAACCTAGACAGATTTTGCAAGTTCCAGGTGATCCATAAATCTTCAATTGTGTTGATGATAGGACTTGAGTCGTGATATGATGACAAAGAGAAACCGTTTGCCCTCCATAATCTCGAATTGTACTACACTTCATTTGTTACGTCTTCTTTTTGGGCATACAGACCATCTGATAGGGCCACCTTGCATCCTTCATTAGAATATTGTCTCCTCCATACTACATCTTTTGTATCTTTGTTTCAACTACTTTATGACTTAATCTGCAAAATTTATTTTTTACTATTCCAGCTTCTTCATCCAATGGAACCCTCCGTTTCCAAAGACTTGCAAGTACTCCTTCCACATCCTTGTAAAGTTGTGCACTTATTATCATAATAATTGACATAATAAATGATATCCATACCATTATCCATAACAAAGTGGCCATTGATATATGATTTGAAGTAGCGTTACCACTGCTGCACTTAAGGGCTTTTCTTTTCTTCTCTCTTCTATGGCCTTTGACTGATACTGATTCACTCGAATCAGTAATCTGAATGATGTCCTCTTTTTCTTCACAGAATTCCTCTCTACTTGAGTTTGGAAAAATTCCATAGTAGGAAGATGGGTCTTCCGCATGGAGCCAAGCCAACATGTTTTCTTCTTCATATATATTTGTTTCTTCAATTGGATCTGCTTCTAGGTTGTCCAACAATTCTTCTTCCATACAAATACCAATTCTTTGCATCATGTTGGTATGTCTTTGATTGTCTAGTCCTTCTTCTAAAAATATCTGCTGCAACTCTTTTCCCTCTTGCTTTACCCACATTGTGTCCTTACCCTAGTCATGCAGCACATTGGCATGCCTTAACCAAGGTCGCCCAATCAGCAAGGGGAAACTTCCTTCTACCTGTGGCAGCCTTACAACAACAAAGTCCAAGTTAAAGATGGTACCTTGTATCTCAACTGGGACTCCAGGAACCACTCCCATAGGCCTTACTATGCTTTGGTTTGCCAGTGTTACAGTGAAGTTGGCAGGTCGTGATGGTTTTAGTCTAATCTTTTTCATGGTATGTTCAGGCATCAAGTTAATGCTAGAACCGCCATCTACAATGACTCCTTGAAACTCATGTCCTTTGATAGTTACTGTTCAGCAAGGACTCTTATAATCTGTGAGGGGTGCTTCCCCTACAATTTTATCTTTATGCAGAACAGTTGTCTTTGCCACTAAACTTGTTGTGGAAGCCTCATCAATTATATGCAAGAGTTCTGAACTGAATTTCCCATCCATCTTTATTAAATAAAAAACACTAATCTAGGCTAAGATAATTAATTAGAAGATTTACCTCTTAACCCAATGAAGTAGTATTATAGCACTGCCGGCACTTGAATAATGCTTCTCCACACTGTAATATTTATTCTCCTATGGTCAAATCTCCTTGTGGTCCATCCGCGTGTGCAAAATTTTGTTGGGGGCTTCTTGTGCAAGAAGGGATTTGAGTGTTTGTAGGAGAATGAAGAGTGAGAACAAGAGAATTAATGACACCGAAGGCTTCTGATCAATTAGGAAGAGATTAATACAAGCTTGTACATAAGCCAAATGCTCTGTGCAGTATGCGAAAGACTAAATAATGCCCATGAAACAAGATTACAAAGTACTTAGAATCTGTCGCCGACCTCTGCACCAGGACTCCACCTTCTCCAAGCTTTCCCTTGTGCACACCTTGCACCAAGCTTCCAATAAGGGGAGGGATGGACACCTTCTGTCGATGCGCACCTTCAATGGGACTTTGGAACTCTTGATATTCCTTGCTTCACCTTCTTGCCATACTTCAAAGTTACTCTTCTTGCACACCTTGCACTTCAGTTTTCTGCCTCGCGCACCCTGTGTATGACTCTTGGCACTTCTTAGTCTCGACTATGCTCACCTTGCTTAGTCCCCCAAGAATAATGTCGTGCCTTGATTTGAGTGTTGATTCACGTATGCTCCTATCTGCTAGAGTATCTTGGTGCTCACTTTGATGTCCCAAGATTATCTCCAAAAGTGGGCAGGCAACTGTTTTGTCTTGTAGTGACTTTAGACTAAAACAAAAATTTTAATTGGGGGGCCATACTTTCACTTCTGCGTACGGTGCCGTTTCACATACCTTCACATTTTTCCTTTTAATTCTTCAAATGTGCACCTAAGAAAGGGTTCACCTAAACCTTCCAAAACACTTTAAAAACACTTTGAACCTTAGAGAAATTACAGAAATACCTTTGCAACCTGCAACCAGCTTTTTGCAATTATGCCCTTTGTGACAATTAATTGTGCACTACCTGTGCACCTTGATACCTGAACTTTGAACACTTTGACTTCACCCATGTTGACTTTGACATTGAACATGTTAGCTTTGACTACTTTGAATTTGACTATGATTGACTTTGACCAATGTGACCTTTATGGGCTCAACAACCATATTACTCTTTGATATGCGAAAGGAATGAGCATAGAGAAACACCTTGTAACCAAGGTCATCAAGTTGACTAATTGACATCAAAGTGTGTGATAACTGAGGTACATGGTGTACATTATGCATAGTAAATTTTGAATCATCAATGAATAGCACGACCACATCTCCAATCGTGAAACCATTGTTGGAGTTAGACGTCTGAAGCACGAGAATAGCACAAGGAGGAAGAAGAATCTTGGAGCACAACACACAATACTAAATGTATTACCACTAGAATGTACAAAGATAAGTAGCCCATTAGGGCAATAGGCATATATACAAGCTAGGGAAAAAACCTCCTAAAGAGGGAAAAAAGTGCCCTACCTAAATGTATCAAGAAATCCCCCCTGGGAGTGATGCAGTGAACAAGAAGCTGGCACTCATGTATAAGGAAATGACAAGCTATGTGGAAGTCACTCCACAAAAGGAAGTAAGCCCAAAGCTTTGCGGAAAGCTTCAAACTTCTCCCTAGGCAGAGCCTTCGTGAAAAGGTCTGCAATGTTCTCCTACGTGGGCACATATGCCAAGCTGATCTCCCCAGGAGAGAACCTCTCCTGACATAATGATAATGCACCTCAATGTGCTTAGTGCGAGCATGGAACACAAGGTTCCTCGCAACTGCCAATGTGCTCTAACTATTAGTGAAGATGGTGGTGGCAGAAGACTGACGAACACCCAAATCAGTCGTAAGGCATCTGAGCCACACACACTCAAGAACCGGTGTGAAAGTTGCCCTATACTCAGCCTCACAATTGGAAGTGGCCATAGTAGGATGCTTCTTGCTCAACCAAGATGTGCATGAGCTACCAAGCATGAAGCAAAAACCACTAGTGGACACACGAGTATCATAGCAACCAGCCCAGTCAGAGTTAAAAAAATCATGCAAATCTGGCCGTAGTGATCCCCCCTTGGGATAAGACAACCCACACAGTCAGGTAATACTCAAGTAGCGAAAGATTCCCTTAAACACCTACCAATGCTTGACACCTCGGCAATGCATAAACCTGCTCATTTGTGAGACAACAACCTGAATATCTGGCCGAGTAATGCATAAGTAAACCAGGCATCCAACAGCCTGTTGATAGAGAACATCATCAAATGCATCTCCAACATCATGAAGACTCAATTGTAAACCTGTCTCCATATGAGTGGCAATAGGTTTACAATCTTCAAGGCCAAAATGCTGCAATAATGTGTCAATATATTCCGTTTGACACAAAGCCATTCCACCATCAATGTGCATAAACTGAATGCCCAAATAGTGATGCAAATGCCCCAAATTAGACATCTCAAATGAGGCATGCAACTCAACCTTAAAATCAGCAATATGCCTCTCATGAGGACCAGTGAGCAGCATGTCATCAACATAAACCACAATGATCATAAGTACATCATTAGCATGCTTAACATATAAGGTGCTTTCAGTTGGACTGTTCTCAAAACCCTGTGCAATCAAATAGGCATCATACCAAGCACGTAGTGCTTGCTTTAAACCAAATAATGCCTTCTTTAACCTGCACACCTGGTTATCATGCCCTTTCTGCACAAAGCCACAGGTGTGAAAAACATACACTTCTTCATGTAAGTCACCATCCAAAAATGCTATTTTGATATCCAAATGATGTACATTCCAACCATGATGAGATGCAAGTGCATAGATGCTACGAACAATAGTCATTCGGCAAGTAGGTATAGAGGACTCATCAAAATCAATGCCTCTTTCCTACCCATAACCCTTTGCAACAAGCCTAGCCTTATACCTATCAACTGTTCCATCAGGCTTATGCTTCAGCTTGTATACCCACTTAGTTCCAATGGCCTTCTTGCCACGAGGCAAGTCACATAAAGATGAGGTATCATTTTTCATGATAGCATCATATTCAAATTGCATTGCAGCCATCCAATGTTCAGAATTTTGTGCTTCATCAAACGAAACACGCTCAATCTCATCACAGAGACTAGATGCAGCCATAGCATAGCAATCTGATGCAAAATATGCACTATGAGAGCCTGATCGAGTACAATATGACAAAGGTGCATCTAATTTGTTGTCCCACAAAGTTTGCACCAACCATTTTGGCATAGTTTTCACTAGACTGTCCACCTATAAAAAGAGGCAGCAAAGTATCATACATGTCTTTGGAGCTAACAAATGTCTCTTTAGTACATGAAAGCAATGGTTGAATAGCATCTTCCACAAAAACAACATCATGGCTAACCAGAATGTGTTTAGTCTGTGGATAATAGAAACGATAGCCTTTACTTTCAGGACTATACCCAACAAAAATACATTTTACTGCTTTATCATCCAATTTTTTGAGATGTTGTTCGGGCACGCTGATATAACTTCATCAGTAGAAATCAATTGTTCTTTCAAATCCTTGATCTTTGTCAGAAATTGTCCATAGAATCACCTTCATTCATGTGCTCACTCTCCAACTGTTTTTGGAGGTAAGCAACACGAGCCTCATTCCTAGCCCGGTACAATGTGGTAAGTGTATCCCAAGCATCCTTAGCTGTTTTGCAAGAGTGAATGTGAGGAATAATGGCATGTTTGACAGACAAAGCTATCAGTGCATGTGTCTGATAATCTCTACCATCCCAACAAATTTTCTCTGTAGTAGGTGTAGCAAAAAGTGCAACACAAATAGGAATATGTAGAATATCATCATCTTCGACACCTTCTGCATCAGCTTCAGTACCTGTAGTTGTAATAGTTAATAACTGTAGGTGTGATAGGACATTTTTCAACACCCTGCACAATGTTCACCAGTCCTTTTGCAACCAATACATGTTGCATCATATAATCCCATAATGGGTAGTTGGTACCATCCAAGTTATCCTCAACACCCAACATACAGAATACATCACTGCTTTCAGCCATGGCCGGTGACTAAAATACCTTGATGTAGAAAATTTACTCCATCTCAAAAAGTTGAACAGAACTGCCCATACCAATTGTGCTAAACGTGTAACAGACTTCAAGATGCTTATAGTGGCAAACCGAAACTGGTATATAACTTTGGCACGAAAAGATGAAATGGCATACATAAGTGCTATGATAATGCGTTCCAAAGCCGAAACAACCTCAGATCGCTATTTCGGCACCAGAAATCAAAGCCATTTTGATCTCAAAAAAGCCTTGCGTATGCTCACCAAAATTAGTGCGATTCTGAGATTGCAACCAGAGAGGTGTCGACGATGCCCTAGATGAAGTGGCGACCTGCTCTGATACCAATTGTCGGAGTTACGCATATGCGGAAGCATGCAAATAGTACAAAGAGGAAGAATAAGCTTGGAGCACAACACACAATACTGAATGTATTAGCACTAGAATGTACAAAGATAAGTAGCCCATTAGGGCAATATGTGTATATACAAGCTAGGGGAAAAAACCTCCAAAAGAGGGAAAAAAGTGCCTTAGTGGTCCTAGAGTGTTCACACACATCATAACCTAAATATATCACTAAACATCACATTA
This sequence comes from Ceratopteris richardii, assembly GCA_020310875.1. Classification (NCBI taxonomy): domain Eukaryota; kingdom Viridiplantae; phylum Streptophyta; class Polypodiopsida; order Polypodiales; family Pteridaceae; genus Ceratopteris; species Ceratopteris richardii. The sequence continues at coordinate 108,574,230 of CM035414.1, forward strand.
TTAAGATTCATCAAGTGTCATGGTACCAAGCAACTTTGTTGCATAAGTAGAGAACCATTCTCTATGTGGTGTCACATGGAAACAAGCACCAGACTCTAGTAGCTAAGTGGGGGAAAGAGAATCAACCAAGAGAGCCTCAATGGGCATAGTACTATAAAGTTTCAACACGTCACAAACATCACAAATAACATTAATTTATTCAATCTTCACAATCAAAGTAGATTGTGTAGATGGTTGTTTAACATGCCCATCAACATTCTGTCCTTTACCTTTAGCATTCTGTAATGCATAGTGATCTTTCTTCATGTGTGCTTTGTTACAAAAATACTTTATCACGATACCTAGGTATTGTGTGTCATCCGGTTGAGTATCATCGATACTTGGGTATTTGTATCGCCGACATTGAGGTATCGTGTATCATCAACCCTTGTGTATCATGTGTCACCGACATTGAGGTATCCCGTATTATCGCGAGTCCTCGTGTGTCATGTGTCATCCATTCTCTAGTATCCTGTATCGCCAATCCTCATATGTCGTGTGTCATCGATACTCTGGTATCATGTATCACCAATCCTCGTGTGTCATGTGTCACCGACACTGAGGTATCATGTATTGTTGATCCTCGTGTGTCGTGTATCACTAATACTCTGGTATTGTGTATCGTCGATCCTCGTGTGTCATCGATACTTTGGTATCCTGCATCGTGTAGGTGGTGTATCGCGACATATAGGTATCATGGGTCCCCTGAGTATCATGTATCCTCTATCAGCCTCTTGTATCGTGTATCGTGTATCGCCTGCACTACAAGTATCGTATATCCTCCCAATCTAGTATCATGGCCTGAGAAATATCGTGTATCATGGACATTCCAAGAAAGGAGAACTCAAGCTAGACCAAGCCAATTTCTAAGATAAAGATAAGCTTGAGAGGCCCGCAAAAAAATTGACTGAGGTATTTAGCGAATGAACCTTCGCTCAGGACGTGTACTAGGAAGCCGATGTAGTGTCATATCTTCAACCGGGAGTGTAAACTTACCTAGTGCCAATTCATAGTATTTTGACAGTTCTAGTGAATCAGATGCAGAAGCTAGGATGGCTTCCCAAGACATGCATATTTCAATTCCTTTGACAGGGTTCATGTCCGTCATTGAAGGAGAGTATAGAACCTCGCTAGAGTATGTGAACACTAATCCGCATGACATGCCAATTTATATTCATGGACTAAATAGAGCCGTCGCACGAATGAAGAAAGCAAATAAATTGGAGATATTCCCTCGACCTGTAGTGAAGTATGAGGGAGGATGATTCTATATGGACAAAAGAGGAATGATTTGCATAGTGATCAATTGTCCGGAGACCATAAGTGAACCACGGGAAAGCAAGAATGTGGACCCTATTAGTGGGGGAGGAACTGAAGGACATGTTTCTACACCTTGAGGCAAGTCTAAAGTAACTAGAGCTTGGAGAGGTGACAAAATCCCTCAGGATGACATGTTGATTGATGTGTATATGGTAGCCAGGGCGGAGCAATTGCTACAAGGCCCTACATCTTTCTGGGGAGAAAAGAGCAACCCAGTAAACATCTATGAGCTACAAGACCCAAGGGATCCTTCTAGAATCACCTATATGGATATGAATATGAGGACTCATAGGCCCATCTCAGATTTAGAAAGAGCCCGATTGAAGTATCAAGGTATTCCCATGTTCCTGCCTAGAGACCAAGGAACCACCTCCCAGAACCCTCATGTAACATACGAAAGTTCAGCTCGTCAAAACGCGGAGCAAGACCGACAGCAAAATATCCCTACAAGGACCAATGGTCAGTTCTCCACACCAGGAGAAAACCCTAATTATCAAACCCCAACCAATGGAGAGCCTAGGAATACAAATTCAATGCCTCTAAGACCACCCTTGGGAAGGGGAATCGAAGCTCAAGTAAGACATCCAACAGTTCCTGTTATACCCAGACCACCCAAACCAAGAAAAAGATTACGACCAATTCAAGTGTCCAAGTGTATGAGAAGCCATTATGATGGGTCCGGTGAACCTTCTAATCACATAGTTGAATTCAAGCAAGTGATTCATGCAGAACAAGTGGAAGATTTTATGATCAAATATGAGTCATTTGGGTTGACACTTACTAGCACCGCCTTGGCTTGGTTCCAACCTCTTGAGCCCAATCAATTCCTAAATATGGAACAAGTATTTCAGGAAATGATTGAAGAATTCACTAAGACAGGCATTAAGAACAATTCTTCATCATTGATGCATAGTTTCAAACAGTCTCCTATGGAGTCAGTATGATTGGGGGCTTAGAGATTTAAGCAATATGTAGACAAATGCCCCACAAAAGAGAGACCCACCCAATAGAAAATGATTTCATTATTTTAGAAGGACTAGTCAATGGATCCCTGAGAGCACTAGTCTATGTAAAGAGATTCCAAACCTTGAGTGAATGCTTGAAGGAATGCATAGATTTGGAAGATAATTTTTTGGAAGATTTGAAAATTCTCCAAACTAAGAGTAAGAGCGGGGATAGTTCCGACAGCATCACTAGTACTAGCAATAACATGGAAGAAATTTCCGACTTAGTGGCAAAAAAAGTTAGGAGTGCAGGGACAAAGGAACTACCCTAACCCCCCACTAAAAACGCCAATGTTAAGAAGGTGCATACATTGTGGAGGAGATCATCCCTCTCACGTATGTAATAGGGGAATCTTTCTATCGTATCCCTATATGCATAACCATCCAATAGTACAGAATCAAGCCCATTATTGCAGTATTGAACAAAAATATACCAACCACAACATTGATAACTGCCCTTACAATAGAGAGCCTAGACCAATCCAACCACCACAATTCAAGACATGGATACCCAACTAGAGACCTAGGTAGGGAGTTTCCCAGGTACCCTTACTACCACAATATAGCTTCAAATCAACGTCCTTATGAATACCCAGGATACAACCCACCACAACTCGTCTTGGGGCAACAACCACCCCATCCTTAGACCGTAGTCCTGGTGAAGTTGGCCCAAGCTGAAGAAAACACAGAGAAAGCCATGGTACCAACCACTCTTTTGACTAGCACGGACAACTACAATCAATCCTATGACCAAACTTGGGGGATTATTATTCATACAAAATGGACCCTTTGAATTGCGAGCAGACCTACAAGCAACATCCATATGGGCAAAATAACTATGATCAATCAAATGGATATGGAACTGGATATGCGACCATAATCTACACCAACCCGAGAGCCCATACACCTTCTAGACTAGTGATTAGACATCTAGTCCCTCTAAGACCATGTTACCAATGTGGAGGAGACCATTTCATTAGGGAATGCACTTTGCCCTACCAACCACCTCACAAGGTGTGGGAAGGATATTGCGTTGATTGAGAAAAAGAGTTGTTTAGGGACTCTCTGAAAAACCCCAATAAGATGAACCACACCACCCAAGTGAATATAGTAGAGGTAGTAGAGCCTTCAAGAAGTGACAAAGAATATACGGTGCCCTTGAAGGCAGTTACAAGAGCAAGAGCCAAAGAAGGACTAGAAGAGTTAAACTCCATTAGACACACAACCAACAAACCAGAAGCTCCCGTACCTCAAGTAGTGCTAGATTCATCAACACTTTTGTTTTCCAAGTATGAACAGATATACGGCTCCTCAAAAAGTCATCGTACAATTGTTATCTCATGCTATCAAAAAAATTGAGAATCACATTAATATGACACCCTACATTCAAAAACAAATATTTGAAGCCAAAAAAGAGTGGGGCCATAAAAATTTTTTAAATGGGAGCTCAGACCTGACATTGCTCATCTATCAGGCATTGAACATGAAGGAGTGTTTACGCTCTATGATCTCCATGGATGAAATGGCAAGGTATGTGAAAGCGGATACAATACCAAAGAAGAGGATAGGTGTAACTTTAGTAGAGGAAGCTAGTACAAGCTCTAAATCGACCATGAGGGGTGCAAAACGAGCTCGTGTGGCTGAGGCATCACAAACACCACAATCCAAATGAACACATGAGCTTCCCAAGGTGTCAATCGCTGCAACATCCGCTATTACTAGGAGAGACCTCTCTACAACATTAGAAGCCACACATGTCCACATGAGAGGAAAAAGCAACCTTACAGTACAAGGCCACCAATACCATCAAGCGGGAACACAAAGATTACCACAAAGAGAAAGAATTGTATCTCACCAAGATAGATATAAAGAATTGGGACTTGATGATTCTAGCTCGGAGAGTGAGTCATCACATGATCATGACAAACTTAATACAAATATACAAATTGATTAACACATGGGAGAAGACTGGGAGGAACTTAACCAAGTCCAACAATCAACTGAAAAGGAAAAAGAGCAGGGAGCAGAGTCTCAACCTTTGCATGAAGCATCGGTAGTGGAAGAACATATAATACAACTAAACAAGCAAACAAAAATATTCCTCAAGGAAGCTTCAACCCCCAAACAAAGAAGTATTATACATCCAAAGATGGAAGCAGGCACCACCGAAACACAAGAGAAAGAAGAACCTATATTACCTATACGTGTTGTGGCTGAACCTTCACCATTGGACATCATGGTCGACTCTCATAAGCAGCCTTTTGAAGAACCAGCAATGGATGACTCCAGCAACCCCACCGAGAAAGATGAACTACATATTCAACTCTAGATGAGGCAAACACATCAAAACACATTACATGTGGCACAAGGTAAAGATGTACAAACAGGAGAAGAGCTAGTTATATCGAGAACTTGGCTAAATGTCGATGTCAATCAACTAAAACCTTTTGTCAGAACCATGATAGAAATTTCCATGACAACTCAAAGCATCTTGATGGATGAGGAAAAGGAAAAATAGAACTTATGTGAGGCAAGAAATCGATTTCAAAAACTAAGTGAAGAACTTTCTGCCAACAATATAGTAATGCAAAAAGAACTTGTTCAGAAGCCAACAACATTGGCAAAAAAGACAGAAGAGTGTCGTCATGTACAAGAAGAGAATGCCTTGCTAAAAGGCAATGTACACAAATTAACCGCATTTGTATCGGTAGATGAAGTGGCGAAATTGCAAAAGCAACATGCAATGTATGAAGCTGAAAAAATAAGGATGCTCAATCGTAGCAAGCTCCTAGAAAGTTAGAAAAAAGTGTATATGGACGAGGCCGATAGCCTACATATGCGAAATAAAGAACTAATGAATTCCATTTTATTAAATCAACCATTTGAAAGCATTGTCGACACAAACATACCAGAATTACAAAAAGAATAGTTGATCCAAGAGAAAAGCAAACAGAAAGAGATAGAGGTCACCAATAACGGGACCAAGTATCGAGGACTATGATGATCATCCAATGTCGTATACTGCAGAATTAAGTCAGAAAGAGCGAGCACTACTGGTGTCTCAGCTTACCAAGAATTTTGAAAATGAAGTCGTAAAATTCATGAGGAAGCTAAAACTAAGAGCAAAGATATAGAGGCAATCATGAAGCCCTTCAATCTCCCGTACGACATTATGAAAGAACAAACTCGAATGTATGTTAAGAAGACTACGGGAAAGAATTCAAATGAGCAGCTAAACTTCAAAGTCGACACGTTTCAATACACTCAAGATCAATTTGATGTTGCCAATCCTATATGGAGGAGAAAATTTTTGGAAAGAAATCCAACATTGTGGGTGTATTGTCAGGAAGCACCATATTTATTACAAGGTAACCCCGCATTTTGTCCTGTGCCACGTCGATGATACTAGCCAAAATTTTGGAAATTACAAAGTCAAGGTAAACTAAATAAGTAGTGGCTAAATTTTCCATTACTTTCGAGCCCACCCCACAATTATTTGCCTACATAAGAATACATGATGAAAACAATAGAATTCTGGTTATCTCGGTATGCAAAAGTTCTTGATCTCAGTATCAAAGTGACTAACAAAATACTTAGCATGATTCTCACTGTACTCAAAGTATTCAAGCATGCAGAAGACACATTTTTGAATTTTATTGGCATCAATCAAGGCATAGATATTTGAGTCTTTGACCTTTCTATTATGCCAAGTAGACTAACTATTATGGTCTATTATTGACTCATGTTTTTGGCTAGTACATATATGCAAAATTTTGAAGAAGCCTTCTTCACTGGATTTTTTGAGATTGATTCAGAAATATTCCTAAAGATGTCTGCAAATTTGAATGCAAGATTAGTCGCCTATGAACTCAATTTTGATCCTGATCATCGACAACCACCACATGATGGTGTCAAGTCTGAACAGTGGAAACAACTCATGATACGTGAAGCCGATCTGCTCAATGAAACAGAGTGAAAAGTATATAAGACATACTCCTATCAACATCCGAAACCTGTCGGGGATGATATAGTTCAGGAGGGGGGACGTGTGGAAGGGGAGACAGGAGAATCAAGCAAAAGATTCAAATTCAAAGTTAGGCTCCAAACACGACTATATATATACATGGCCTTCTAGTCGCGATTTTTGTACCTCCATGAGCAGAGCTACATGCCATATCAGAGTGTGGTTTCAAGGCACACATATGTAATAGTAAGTCCATTTTACGTTACAATCAATATACATTCATTTTCATGATCATTTGTGTCCATAACTTCATGCTTTGCAAGTGTACTATTCACTGCCATATCTCTCAGTTTTCTCAGCCACATTGTAGAGATTATTTCTCTTAGCTTGGTGCATCATTTTCATTGATTTAATTTGGTAAATTTTTCTCATTAAGTCTATTATATACTCACAAATTTTCATTGCAATTGATTTCAATCATGAGCTATGTTCATCTGAAGTTTCTTAAATCTCTTCATATTCTACTTCTCTGTCACCAGTCCATCAGATCAATCTTTTTCTCAGAGCTAGTTCTCACTGTGTAGTTCATCATTTTCCATGCTTAAAAACTTGCTAGAATCATCATACTCTATGCCTACAAAATTTCAAAAGCATTGGTTATTGGAATCTTGAGATATCAACATTTCTCTACTCACAGGTCTGAGTACTGCTATAGCCTGTGAAAATTGGGGTGATCATACAACTTGGTAAACACCTTTCTCTTTATGTGTTCCATCATTTTTTTTGAGATAACTCTTAACTCTTAGCTTACTAAGTTACTAAGAGTTCCCCAAAAGCAATCAAGTCAATTGTTGCTGTGGCTAGAGAATTGTTCAAAACACTAGATAGGTGTATGAACATAAATAGCAAGTTTTTTGTTCTTGAATCTACTTCAACTTATGTGTTTTGATTCATCTTTTTGAGATTGATATTCGAAGGTACATAGGGTGTTTGATACATCCTTTGATAAGCTAAAAGAGCCCACTACATATACATGGAGTATATTTGGCTGGTGTAGTGCAAAGTTTTTGCAGCAACACTTCATCTTCTCCAAGTTCAAATCCATCTCTTCATAGTGGTATCAGAGCAAGGTTGGACAACACGGCAGATGGATTTCCTTCATTAATTGACAAATTGGACAAAGGAAACTACTAAGCTTGGTCATTAAGGATGGAAGCTTATCTTCAAGGTAGGAATTTATATGGTTATATAGCTGGAGATGAAGTTATCTCAAGTTTCAAGAAGAAAGGTCAACCAACACAAGAAGAGCAAGAAAGATTGAGCACATGGTGCTCCAAGGATGAACTTGCAAGGTCTTATCTCCTCAATTCTATCTCAGATTTTTTGTTGCCTCACATTAGAAGTTGTAAAACATCTCAGGAACTGTGGAATCCACTTGAAGCCTTCTTCTCTTCAAGTACAAAGGCCAGGAAGCATCAAATATGGTTGGATTTTACAACTCTTAAGAAAGCTCCCAAAAAAAATGTGATTGATTTTGTCACAAAGCTCAAGGACATAATAGATTAGGCAGGAAGCATTGGAGAGGTAATAAATGAAGAACAAATTGTAAGACAGGTCATCAATGGCTTGAAGGTAGATGACAAGTGGGAAGCATTCACCACAACTATGGATCTATACATGAATATGCATGTACCAGATTTCAATACACTCATAGGACAACTAATTACTCAAGAGGCCAAGCTTATCAAGAATGGAGAAAGCTCCAAAGGTAATCAATTTTTTGCCTGGTATACTGATAATTTAAAGGGAAGTCCAAAGAAAAGAAAGGAAGAGGAAAGAAAGTGGATGATGAAGCAGGTACATCTCAAGCTAACTATGCAGGTAGAGGAAGACATGGTAGAGGTAGAGGAAGAGGCAGAAGATAAGGCAGGCGGAGATCCCAAGACTCTAATTCATGCTCTATTTTTGGATTAACTAATCATACAACTAAAAATTGCTTTAGGATTTCTAGGAATCAAAGAGGCAGAGGCGACAATAGAGGAAGTTATGGCTACTCAAGAGGAGGGTTCAACAATTACCATGGCAACCATAACAATTACAACCATTCAAACTATCAAGGATGCAACAGGGGAAGAAGAGACTTCAATAACTACACAGAAGATTCAAATCAAGAGGACTCATTGCTAATCATGAATATGGCCATGCCACAAGGTAAATTTGATGAGCATGTTTTCTACATGGATTCAGGTTGTTTCAATCATGTGGCGGGAAATGTGTCCCTCCTATCAGATTTAGAAGGTCCAAGGAACAGGCATGAGGTACAAACAGGAGATGATACAAGACACCTTGTGGAGAAAATAGGAAATGTCAAGGCACCTGATGGAAACATCAACCTACTCAGTAAGGTACTCTATGTCCCTACCATTACAAAGAATTTGATAAGTGTTGGGCAAATAGTAGAGAAAGGGTTGCAACTCATGTTCACAAAAGGAGGAGCATTTGTTGAAGATCCAAGTCAAGGATTCAAGAGAATTGCAAAAGGTGAAAAGACATGTAGATTATTCACATTTGAATTAGAAGACACTAGAAACATTGCTCTCTTTAATTATGGTAGTCATACACTCACAGAATTGGAAGAATGGCACAAACGGTTAGCACATATTGTTGAAAGATCATTAAAGCAAATTTGCAGGGACCAAAGTGTACTTGGACTACCTAACTTATCAAAACAACATATGATTTATAAGTGTAGTGCATGTCAATTTGGAAAGTCTCACAGGTTACCATTCATGAAGAAAGGATATATGCATGGAGATCTCTTGAATTTGGTTCATACAGATGTATGGGGACCTAGCAAGGATGCTTCAATATTTGGATCAAGTTATTATGTCTCCTTCATTGATGATTGTAGTAGATGTTGGGAAACAATATGCAATTGGTCCATTTTTGTCTACACTCTCCAGCATAAGTAACTCCTTTTAGGAGTTTTTTTACATCAAAAGGCACCAGCATGCGTGGCTACAATGTCATCCTCCCAAAGAACCCCTCTGGGTTTGATACCAGTAGGCGCAGCCGACAGCAAATTTTTTTTAAAAGAATACTTATGCTTTTCGAATTACGCAAGGGACGGATGACTATGCAACTGCGTTTGTTTTTAGCATTCGTAAATCGTGATTTATTGGAGATCGCAGCAGAGGCGATCGTGTTCTTTTGAGGTGCTTTATTCAAGAGCTTTTCAAGGGAACAATTCACTATATAAACAAGTACTTGGCTCATTGTTAATCATCCTTCACCTAATTTTCAACACAAGCTTTGTAAAGCTTGGACCTCAATAGAGGTGGTGTTTTGTCTAGCACATGGGGCAACCATGATGCTAACTTGAAGTCTGTTGATGAGCAGCAATGGAGTTCTTCTTGGAGAAGAAGAGTGTGCTCACACTCTAGCTCATGAAGAGGAGGTTATCTCTTGTTCATGGAAAGAAGACTTGGTCATTAGCAGCTTGATGGTGAGGATCAGCCATCTACATGGTGTATTTGAAGATTGTCTTCTACATGAAGATTTCGGGCTACTTCAAAGACATTGGATGGTGTTTAACATAAGATTTAAATCTTATGTTAAGTATTCAGGTACATATTCTCTTTATGCATATAGGTACTACTTGAAGTTTATGGAGGCCATAACATCCATATCAGGAGGAGTCCTATTCGGCATAGGTACAAGAGAATCAGTACGTATATGCTTTATGCATATTTGGATGAGGTGTTTGAGAAGGTGTGTTCTCATGAGTTTGAGGATTTTTGGCAGCAAACTTGTTAGCATTCTTTACTACTTTTTAAGTATGCGATCTTTTCACGCACGTATCTAACTTAGGGTCTTCCATAGCCTAAGGTTAGATGAGGGTTTGTTGATTATCATTTTCACACTGATCCTTCCTCTTTCAGTCACTCATATTCACTCTTCTATAACCTATAAGGTCACACATCTCATGTATATTCAGATTTCTGCCCATACATCTGAATATGTTTGTTATATTTGTACATTCACTCATTCATCTATTTCTCATCAAATAGAGTGGTTGAGAGTTTTGCTCCCACGTTGTACATTGAACATTGGTATATATGATAGTGTGAGTAAGCCTTGGCTTACGTAACACTTTACACATGTTGTCAAGTCTCTCTCTATCTTTGTCTCATCATTTGTATGATTAAATGTGGTATGTTCATGTTTTGTCAATTGGAAGTTTGCTAGATTCTATGTTGTAGATGTTGGACCTATGGAACTGTGGACCTGTGATATGAGCTATGGGCCTACCTCATTTCCAACAATAGATGGACTATATTATATTTTATGAAACACAAAGATGAAGCATTTTCATGCTTTAAAAGATATTTGGCTCTTGTGGAGAATCAAACAGGTAAGACATTAAAAAGGCTAAAGTTAGATGGAGGGGGAGAGTACTTCTCCCATGAATTTGACTCTTTCCTTCAAGAAAGTGGAATCAAAAGAGAGATCACTACACGGTACACTCCTGAGCAAAATGGAGTGGCAGAAAGAAGGAATAGGACAATTCTTGAAGTTGCAAGGTCTATGCTAAATGAGAAGCACTTACCTAATTACTTATGGGCTGAGGCTGTATCCATAGCCACTTATTTCATTAACAGGTTACCTTCAAAGTCACTTGATGGCATGACACCATATGAGGCTTGGAATGGAAGAAGACCAAGCTTGGATCATTGTAAGATTTTTGGATGTGTTGCGTATGCTCATGTTCTTTCACAGGTTAGAGGCAAGATGGATCCCAAAGCAAAAAGGCATCTATTCACTAGATATGACAACAATCAAAAGGGCTACAAATTATACAACACAACAACCAAAGGATTCTTGGTGAGGAGAGATGTCGTATTTGATGAGAATAGTTCTTGGTATGAGGATTCATGTAGAAAGGTCAAGCTGCTTGAAGAAGATTTTCAAAAATGTGTTAAGGATAATCCTCCTAAAATTGAAGAGCAGGATACCTCAGAAGATGATGAAGCAACTCAGTATGAAAAAACTCAAAATGTGGAAGTCTAAAGGTAAAGAAAAAGTGGAGGAACTTGGAGAAGAGGTAGAATCATCACATCATGGCCTAAGGAGGTCCATGAGGGATAAAAGAAAACCAAAAAGGTATGGGTTTGATACTTCTCTAGTCACTAAACATTCAATCTATCTAGCACATGACATAAATCAAGAGGAGCCTTCAACATTTGAGGAAGCAAAGAAGAAATCAGAATGGATGCATGCAATGGAAGAAGAAATTGAAGCTCTTGAGGAGAATAACACTTGGGAATTGGTTCCCAAGTCTCCATCAATGAAAGTGATAGGCTCAAGATGGATCTACAAATTGAATCAGATGGCTCCATTAACAGCTATAACGCAAGGCTTGTGGAAAAAGGCTTTGCACAAACTCAAGGAATTGATTATGAGGAAACCTTTGCTCTTGTGGCAAAGATGCCTACTATTAGGGTTTTTCTTAGTATTGCCTCTTCCAAGAATTGGAAGATCCTTCAATTGGATGTAAAAAATGCATTTCTTAATGGATGGATAATAGAAGAGGTATATATGGCACAACCATTTGGTTTTGAGAATCACATATATTTTGATTATGTGTGTAAACTTAATAATACTTTATATGGACTCAAATAAGCCCCAAGGGCTTGGGATCACAAGCTTGTCTCATTCTTGCAAGAAAAAGGATTTCAACCTAGCAAGGCAAATCCATCACTATTCATAAAAAGGAGTAATTCTGAAGTCATCTATTTGTGTGTGTATGTAGAGGATATTATACTTATAGTAAATGATACAAATGGCATGAAGAGAATCAAAGAATAGATGAGAGAAGAATTCAAGATAAGTGATTTGGGTTCTTTTACCTACTTCCTAGGATTGGAAGTTGTCTACAAAGATCATGGTTTGTTTCTTACTCAAAGCAAGTACATTAAAGACATGTTGGCAAAATTCAAGATGCAAGATTGCAGGATTGCAGGTACTCCAATGGAGGTTAATCATAAATTGAGCTCACATGAAGGTGAAATCATACAAGATGTGAGAGGCTATTAAAGCCTTGTGGGTATTTTGAACTATGCCACATTAACAAGGGTTGATATATTCTATAGTGTGAGTGTGCTAAGTCAATTTATGCACACACCCAGGAAACCTCACATGGAAGCTTCCAAGAGGATACTTAGATATCTCAAAGGGACCATGAATGAGGGGTTATACTACCCTTATGTATCTGATCTAAGTTTGAAATTGTTCTCTCATGCAGATTGGGCTGGCTCCAAGGAAGACAAAAGGAGCACCTTAGGTTATCTTACCTTTGCAGGTTCAAAACTTGTCTCATGGTCATCTAGGAAGCAACTCACAGTTGCTCTTTCTTCTACTGAAGCTGAATATAGAGGTCTTGCTATAGCTACTCAAGATGCAATGTGGATGAAGACACTATTCATAGATCTTGGTCTGGAGATTGGCTCCAAGTCTCTTTGGTGACAAGATGAGCTCTATTCACTTGGTTGCAATCCAATTTTTCATGCAAGGACTAAACATATTGAAGTGCATTATCACTATGTAAGAGAGAAGATTTTGAGCAAGGAAATTCAGTTAACTTATGTGTCCACTCATCAACAATGTGCAGATATTCTAACCAGAGCTTCAGTTAACTTATGTGTCCACTCATCAACAATGTGCAGATATTCTAACCAGAGCATTGGATAGTACAAGCTTTGCAAATTCAAGGCTATTATTGGTTTGTAGGTAATCTTGGAAGATTGAAGACCTCAAGATCACTTGACTTGAGGGGGAGCTATTGGAACAAGTCCATGGCAAGTCCAAGTGATGGCTTGAGTCATCAAAAGGCTTAGAAATTTAAAGTAAATTTCAACCCCTTGTAGACTTCACTTGTGAACTCCCTCTTGTAAGTAAAGGAATCTAAGTGGTTGAGTCCACTTGATAAGTAGGAAGGAGAAAAGCCACGAATTTGTGATTGAGTGAGTAGGAGAATCAATCACTAAAAGATCGGAGAGTGATTTTAGGAGAGATTCAAATTCAAAATTAGGCTCCAAACATGACTATGTATACATGGTCATCTAGTTGCAGTTTTTGAACCTCCATATATGCTTAAAAAAGTTCATAAGCATTGCATATTGGAATCTCAAGATATCAACATTTCTCTGCTCACAGGTTTGAGTACTGCAATAGCTCATGAAAATCGGGATGATGCTACAACTTGCTAAACACCTTTCTCTTTATGTGTTCCATCATTTTATATGAAATAACTCTTGATTGTTAGCTTAATGAGTTAATAAGAGTTCACCAAAAGGAATCAAGTCAATTGTTGTTGTGGCCAGAGAATTGTTCAAAGCACTCAACAAGTGTATGAACATAAATAGCAAGTTTTTTGTTTTTGAATCTACTTCAACTTATCTGTTTTGATTCATCTTTTTGAGAGTGATCTTCCAAGGTACATAGGGTGTCTAATACATCCTTTGGAAAGCTAAAAGGTCCCACTACATATCATTCTCATCTGAAGTAAGAGCTAAAATATTATGAATCTAAAAATGTTCTTCATAATTTACCTGGTCTCCTTTTTGTCTTTTTCCTTCCAATGTATTCCTTAATACCACTATCCTTGTAGATTTGATATAACCACTTTCGCATATCCTTAATAAGTGGTGGAATCCTTTCTGGTTCTTCAATATCTCTTTCTTCTAGAACTTTGGAATCTTCTCCAACTTCATACATCGAAACATCAAGAGATACTAATGATAGACTATGTATTGATGTTGGCAATGAAACTCTCTCTTTACCTACATCTCTTAGGGTTTGAGAAGGTTCATCACCCCACTTGTATTGATGAATGTAAGAATCCAAATTCCTTCTGAAAAATGCATAGTCATTTGCTTTTATAAAATATGGAATCTCTTCCTTCTTATCATAAATCTAACTTTTTGCTATATATGCATTGCGTGCGAGTAGGATATTGCCTATATTTGGGACATAAAATCTGTAGCCTTTGCTTTAAATTGCATAACCAATAAAGACAAATTTCATCACTTTCACTGCATCTAGCTTATCAGGATCCTTCTTCTCAATGTGAACATAATCTGGGGAACCAAAAACTATGAAATAACACACATTGGGTTTCTTCTCATAATAAGCTTCATAAGGTGTACTGGCCTTCAAAGCTTTTGTGGAAGATCTATTCATAATGTGATTAGTTGTATGTACTGCATCAAACCAAAACTTGGGAGAAAGATTTTTGTATGACATCATACTATGCATCATCTCAACAAGTATCCTATTCTTTTTCTTTATAACACCATTCTCTTTTGGCATATAAACAATAATGAGTTGATGAGAAATACCTTTGTCTTCAAGAAAATACTTAAAGTCTCTTTACATGTATTCTTCTCCTCTATAACTTCTCAAAATCTAGATCTTTGACTGACTTTCATTTTCAACCATAGCTAAGGACTTCTTAAAAGTAGCAAAAACCTCTTAATTTACTTTAAGACTATAAATCCACGAATATCTTGAGAAATCTGAGTACCCAAAAATCTGAGTAGAATATGTGCTCATTAGACCATTCACATCTGAATGTATGATTTGCAACTTCCTTGTGGCCATGATATATCCATGCTTCTTGAAAGGAAGTTTGTGAAGCTTTCCTTCAAGAAATCCTTCACATAAATTTAAATCATTTGGTAAAGGAAAAGTAGGAAAACTCTCTACCATACCTTGATCTTCAGTATGCTTGAGAGCTGTGTAACGGAAATGACCAAATGTAGCATGCCATAACTTCATGTTCCCCTTAGATATAGTAGACCTAGCAATATTAGCATGAATTATTTTAGAAAATACAAACAAGAAACTTCTCTTTTCACCTTGAAGTAGACAATGCTTCAAATCATGTGAGAGGATCTAACATGAATCTTCCTTAGACCAACTTTATAACCATCTATCAAGAAAGTAGAGATAGAGAGCCAATTGCTCTTTATATCTGAAACATAAAGAACATTGCAAATTGTGGGATTTCACTTACTCTCGACTTAAGATTTACTTCACCAATACCAAAAACATCCAAATCATGACCATCTGCAATAATCACTCTTTGGCTTCAATAGTTAGAACGGGAAGAAAATACCTTTCTACAACGTGTCATATGCTCAGTAGCTCTAGAATAAAAAATCCACGGACTATCTAAGATTGCATTTAATGCTGCTTGATCAAAAGCTACTTCTTCAATACCAACACTATTGGAAGCCACCACAGTAGGTTGCTTCTTGCTCAACCAAGATATGCATGAGCTACCAAGCATGAAGCAAAAACCAGTGGTGGACACATGAGTGTCATAGCAACCAACCCAGTCAGATTCAAGAATCCAAGTAGTCAGGTACCACTCAAGTAGCGAAAGATGCACTTAACCACCTACCAATGCTTAACACCTAGGCAATGCATAAACCTGCTCATCTATAAGACAGCAAACTGAATATCTGGCTGAGTAATGCATAAGTAAATCAAGCATCTAATAGCTTGCTGATAGATAATAGCACCAAATGCATCTGATCCAACATTATGAAGACTCAATCCTAAACTTGTCTCCATAGGAGTGGCAATAGATTTATACTCTTCAAGGCCAAAATGATGCAATAGTATGTTAATACATTTTGTTTGACATGACACAGAGCTATTCCACCATCAACTTGCATAAATTGAATGCCCAAATAATGATGCAAATGCCCCAAATCAGACATCTCAAATGAGGCCCGAAGATCAGCCTTAAAATCAGCAATATGCTTCACATGAGGACTAGTGAGTAGCACGTCATCAACATACACAATAATGATCAGAAGCACATCATTAGCATGCTTAACATATAAGGTGCTCTCAGTTGGACTGTTCTCAAAATCAGATAGGCATGTATCTTTTCATATCAAGCACATGCTTCTTGCTTCAAACCATATAATTTCTTTTTCAATCTGCACACTTGGTTTTCATGTCCTTTTTGCACAAAGCCATGGGGCTGAAAATCATACATCTTCATGCAAGTCACCATTCAGAAATGTAGTTTTAATATCCAATTGTACATTCAAACTACGATGAGCTACAAGTGTATAGATGCTATGAATAAAAGTCATTTGGCATGTAGGTGCAAAGGTCTCATCAAAATCAATGCCTCTTTCCTGCGCATAACCCTTTGCAAGAAGCCTAGCCTTATGCATGTTAACCATCCCATTAGGCTTATGCTTCAACTTGTATACCCAATTAATGCCAATGGCCTTCTTGCGAGGAGGCAACTCACATAAAGACCAGGTATCATTTTTCATGATAGCATCATATTCAGATTGCATAGCAGCCATCCAATTTTTAGAATTTTATGCTTCATCAAACAAAATAGATTGATGCAAAAGAGGCAAAAAGAGAGCCTAAATGCATATGATATGATAGAGGTGCATCTAATTTGTTGTGATGCAAAGTTTGCACGAGCCATTTTGGCATAGTTTTTGCGTCCTAAATATCACCTCTCTCATCAACAAGTGCATCATGTAAATCTCCATCATAAATTGAATGATTTGCATTATTACATGAAACTTGTAAAGGCTCAAAAGTTGCCTCATTAGGACTAGCACTAGACTGTCCACCTGTAAAAAGAGGCAACAAAGTATCATACATGTCTTTGGAGCTAACATATGTCTCCCTAGTACATAAAAGTAATGGTTGAATATCATCTTCCACAAAAGAAAAAAAACATCACGGCTAACCAAAATGCATTTAGTGTGTGGTTGATACTGACGATAGCCTTTGCTTTCAGAACTCTACCCAACAAAAATACATTTCACTACTTTATCATCCAATTTCAAGCGTTTTTGTTCAAGAACTAATGCATATGCTAGACAACCAAACACATGCAGGTGAGCAGCAGATGGCTTGCGATGATGTCAAGCCTCATATGGAATGATAGAGTGCAATGCTTTAGTGGGAAACCTGTTAAATACATATGTTGCACACATGAGAGCCTCAACCCAAAATTTATGTGGTAAAGCCTGACTCTTGACCATACACCTCACCATCTCCATGAGTGAAATGTTCTTCCGTTTAGCAACTCCATTTTGTTAAGGTGTATACGACACTGTACACTGATGTTTTATCCCATGTTCGTCTAGAAATGCATTGAATTTAGAAGACATATATTCCCCCCTGGATCAAAACATAGGGTGCCCATTTTACATGTTGATTGATTTTGAGCCAAAATTAGAAACTGTTTGAAGCACATAAATAATTAAAACTTTGCTTTCAATGGATATACCCATGCATGCCTGGAAAAAATCGTCAATGAAATTTCATGAAGTAAAGATAGTTTCCAAAAGAGGGTGTATGCATAGGACCACAGACCACTATGAATGAGGTGCAATTGTTGAGTAGCTCAAAATGAAACATCTTTTGGGAATGAGGAACATTGTATTTTGCCCAAAATACAGCCTTCAAATACATGTTTCCAGGAATCTCAAGTTTGGGGAGAGAGGACACCATTTTTTATTTCTGCAAGCATAACAAACTAGCAAAGTTTAAAGAACCAAAGCATGCATGCCAAAGCTTTGCATCTAACAAAGCCTAAGAATCATGTACTGCACATGTTGAATCATTCATAGATTTTTCATAGTCTATGAGCTTATACAACCCACGACATAAAATGTCGTGAGCAATAATGACATTGCCATTTGAAAGATCATGAATCGTACATCTATCATCAACAAATTTCACAACCAAGCCAATCTTGGCTAATGCTGAAACTGATAACAGATTTTTCTTGTTCCATGGCACAAATAAAGCATCTAACAATGTAGAAGAACTACCATCAGCAGTAGTCAGAATGATCTTACCAGCTCCCATAATAGGATAAGAGGATTTGTTTGCACATGTGATAGTATTCCCTATAGGGATAGGCTCAAGTGAAGTGAAAAAATTGCACTGCAAGGTAATATGTTTGGTCGCCCCACTATCAAAGTACCAAACATCTGAGTCTACTACAAACATACACTATTCATGAGAAGATGGTTCATAACTGCAAATAGTGGTAAATACCCATTCTTCATTTTACACAAGGTTAGCAGACTCTATTTTGGGTGCAGAGGCCTCTGCAACAACCATTCTAGTCTCTTTTTTCCTTGCCTCTTTTGCAGCCAGTTTTGGATAGCTCTTTATTACATGATCATTTCCTTTATAGTATTTCCAAAACAATTTCTGCTTTTCTGTTTTCTTCTCTTCTTTGTCTTACTTCTTTAATTGTGTAGAATTAGTAGATTTTTACTTACTAGTAGAAGAGCTCCATTTACCTTTGTCCTTCTGACTAGCCAAGAAAGCTTGATCTTCAACACACATAATGGACCTATTCTTCCAAGACTAATCTTCCTCCAACAGAACAAAGATGAACTCCTCAAATGTTAAGGCATTTGGATTGCCTTTCATCATCAAACGAGGAGTAGAAACAAAACTTCGATATGAATCGAGAAGACCATTCAGAACAGTCTGCATAAGTGAATTGTTAGGCAAGACATCATCAGCAAAAATCAATTGTTCCTTCAAATGTTTGATCTTTTTTAGAAAACTATCCATCGAATCTCCTTTGTTTATGTGCTCACTCTCAAACTGTTTTTGGAGGTAAGCAACACGACCCTCATTCCTTGCCTGGTATAAAGTGGTAAGTGTATCCCAAGCATCCTTAGTTGTTCTACAAGAGCAAATGTGAGGAATAATGGCACGTTTGAAAGACAAGGCTATCAATGCATGTGCATGAGCATCTCTTCCATCCCAACAAGTTTTCTCTACAGTAGGTGCAATAGGAACCGCAACACAATAGGAACATGAAGAATATCACCATCTTCAACACCATCTGCATCACCTTCAACAACTGTGTTTGCAGGTGAAATAATACGTTTTTCAACACCCTACACAATATTCCACAATCCTTGTGCAACCAACACATGATGCATCATATAAGCCCACAATGGGTAATTGGTACCGTCCAACTTATCCTCATCAACCAACATATGGAATACATCATTGCTTTTGTCCATGGCCACTAACTAAAATACCTTGATGCAGAAAAATGATTGTATCTACAAAAGTTGAAAGAAGTACCCTAACAAGTTTCACTCAACCTTTAGTAGAGTTCGAGATGCTTATACTAGCGAACAGAAACCTATATATGTCTTTGGCACAAAAAGACAAAATTTCCTACATAAGCACTGTGGCAGTGCATTCAAAGGCCAAAACGAGCTCAGATCGCGATTTCGGCATGACAACGTGAAGCCTTTTTTGTTGGGAAAGATGGATGGATACAGAGAATACAGAGAATACAGAGAATACAGAGAATACAGAGATGGACAATGTGAATGTATGTATTAATGAACATTTGTATACAACTCCATTTGCATGAACATCAATGCCAAATGGTGTAGAGAGGTGTGGGCTAGAGTGTAGACCTCACACACACTCAAAAATCAGTAATGCTAGGCTCGGGAGTGCTCTCTCTTACCCGCGACTTTTCATGTCCATTTTCATAAGGAATGAGTGAAAGTTTGAATTCAAATTCAAACTTTTGGCTCCCTATGATCAAGCTCCTAAATGCTAGGAGATATTCTTTCAATCATACAACTAATTTTTCCACGAATCCTTTTGGTAGGTGATTACAAGAGATTCCAAGTCAATTTGACTTTTACAATGAGGTAAAGTGGTAATTAACCACTAGCATATGTTCCTATGCTTCTTCATCTATGTATAGACTTCAATGCATCCTTTGAGCCAAATGTGTAGGCTTGTAATTTACACCAACAGCTCCCCCTCAAGCCAAACATTTTGGCTTAAGTCTTCATCTTCAATCTTCAAGTATATCATGCAATCCAATCATGGATTTGAACCTGCAAAGTTTGGTTCCATCCAAAGCTTTAGTCAACAAATCTGCACATTGCATGTTGGTTGATACATAGGTAAGTTGAATGTCCTTGCTTATCAATTTCTCTCTCACATAATGGTAATGGACCTCTATGTGTTTGGTCCTAGCATGATAAATAGGATTAGCTGCAAGGTGAAGAGAACTTGTATTATCTCCAAAGATTATTGGAGACCTAGTAAATAAACCCAATTCTGTATACAAAAGCTTAATCCAAATTGCTTCTTGTGTGGCATTAGCCACTCCTCTATACTCTGCCTCTGTGGAAGACAAACCAATAGTAGGTTGCTTCTTTGAAGACCATGAAATTGGTTTGTCACCTGCAAAAGAGATATATCCAGAAGTGCTCCTCCTATCATCCTTGCATCCTGCCCAATCTGCATCTGAATAAATTTTGATATCAATATCTGAAGTGTAAGGGAAATACAAACCATGGTTTTGTGTACCCTTGAGATACTTCAAGATTCTCTTGGCAGCCTCTAAGTGAGGTATCCTTGGCTTGTGCATAAATTGACTTAGCACACTAACTCCATATGCAATATCTATCCTTGTTCAGGTACCATAGTTCAAGCTACCCACCATACTTTGATAACCTGTAATGTCCTTGACTTCATCACCTTCATGGGCACTTAGCTTTAGGTTTACCTCCATTGGAGTGCTTGCTACTTTAGCATCCTACAAGTGAAACTTCTTCAACATATCTTGTACACATTTTTTCTGAGTGATATATATCCCTGAATTAGTGTAGAATAATTCAAGTCCCAAAAAATATTTCAATAGACCAAGATCATTGATCTTGAACTCCTTCATCATTTGACTTTTGATATATCTGATTCCATTGACATCATTACCTGTAATGATGATGTCATCAACATAAACACAAAGGTATATTACCTCTGAATTACTTCTCTTAATGAACAGAGAAGTATCTACCTTGCTCATGATAAATCCTTGGTCTTGAAGGTATGTAGTTAACCTGTAATTCCAGGCCCTAGGTGCCTGCTTCAATCCATATAAAGCCTTTTTTAATTTGCAAACATATGTTACCTTCTTGGGGTCCTCATAGCTAGGAGGTTGTGACATATATACCTGCTCTGAAATCCATCCATTCAAGAAAGCATTCTTGACATCCAATTGGTACATATTCCAATTTTTTGATGCAGCCACACTTACCAACACTCTGATGGTTGGCATCTTGGCCACAGGTGAGAATGTCTCCTCATAGTCAATGCCTAGGGTTTGTGCAAAACCCTTGGCTACCAATCTGGCTTTGTACCTATTGATTGTGCCATTCGAATTTCTTTTAAGCTTATAAATCCATCTCGATCCTATTACCTTCATTGAGTCCTTCTTAGGTACTAACTCCCATGTGTCACTCTCTTTGAGGGCATCAATCTCCTCATCCATAGCTTCTTTCCATTCTGATTTGGTTATTGCTTCTTCATATGATCCTGCTTCTTCATTTGACAAATCTTTGGCAAGATAGAAAGAATGTTTAGTAACAAGAGATGTATCATACCCATCTCTGCTAGGTTTCTTGCTTTCTCTTTGTGATCTTCTAAGTGGTTGAGTTGAAGATTCAGGTATGTCTTCAAGCTTCTTCATCTTCATTTTGCCTTTGGACTTCCATGCTTTGAATTCTTCAAGGTTGATAGTGTCTTCATCATCTGAACTTGAGGCTTCATTCTGAGTAGGTTCCTCCTTGGTAAGACTTGGAAATTCCTCTTCCAAATCATAAGGTAATTTGACCTTCCTGCATTCATTCTCATACCAAGAATCATTTTCATCAAAGACAACATCTCTGCTCACCATAAATCCATTATTGGTAGGATTATAAAACCTATAACCTTTTTTATTTAAAGCATACCCAATAAAGATGCATTTTTCAGCCATTGGGTCTAGCTTACCTCTTATCTGAGAAGGAATGTGTACATATGCTACACATCCAAATATTTTGCAATTGTCAAGTGAAGGTCTCTTACCATGCCATGCTTCATAGGGTGTCATGCCATCAAGAGACTTAGATGGTAACTTGTTTATGAGATAAGTGGCAGTAGAAACACTCTCTGCCCATAGATAGTCAGGTAATTTTTTCTCATTAAGCATAGATCTAGCTATCTCAACAATTAATCTATTTCTTCTCTCAGCTACCCCATTCTGTTCAGGAGAATACCTTGTGGTTATCTCTCTTTTGATGCCTCTGTCCTGCAAGAAGTCCTCAAATTCATTGGAGAAGTACTCACCTCCTCCATCTGACCTTAGCCTCTTCAAATTCCTTCCTATCTGGTTTTCAACTAATGCAAGATATTTTTTAAAGCAATTAAATACCTCATCCTTGTGCTTCATGAAGTACAATAGAGTCCATCTGCTATAATCATCAATGAAAGACACATAGTACCTTGATCCTGAGACTGAGGGGTCTTTGCTTGGTCCCCATACATCTGTGTGTACAAGATCTAGGTAGTCTTCATGCATGTATCCTTTCTTTGAGAAGGGTAACCTGTGAGACTTCCCAAATTGACAAGCACCACACTTGTAAATCATATGTTGCTTGGATACATTAGGTATTCCAAGCACACATTGGTCCCTGCAAATTTGTTTCAGGGTTCTTTCTCCTATGTGCCCTAACCTTTTGTGCCAAATCTGAAGCTCTGAAAGTGTTTGATCTTTATAACTATATAGTGCAATATTCTTTGTATCCTCCAAGTCAAAAGTGAAAAGTCTACCTGATTTTTCTCCTTTAGCAATCCTCTTGAACCCATGTCTTGGATCCTCCACATATGCTCCATATTGGTTGAATCTAAGCTGCAAACCTTTCTCCACAATCTGACCAACACTCATCAAATTTTTGGTAATGGTTGGTACATAGAGTACCCTGCTCAACAAATTCTGATTTCCATCACAAGTCTTAACATTCCCAACTTTAACTACAGAATGATTTGTGTCATCACCTGTTTGGACTTGATGCTTACCTTTTGGTTCCTCAAGATCAGAGAGTAATGCTACATTGCCAGCCACATGATTTGAACATCCTGAGTCAATGTAGAATAGGTGGTCATCATTTGTACCTGATTTTGAAGTCATGTTCATGATTAGAAGAGAGTCATCCTGCTCCTCTCTGTAGTTGTTGTAATCCTTCCTGGATTTGAATCCTCCTTGGTAGTTGCCATTGTAATTATTGTTGTAGTAGTTGTTGTAATTATTGTTGTAGCCTTGGTGATGGTTGAATCTACCTCTTGATTGTGAGAAGCCACCTCTTTGGTATCCTCTTCCTCTCTGATTCTTGTAATTCCTGAAACACTCATCTGTAGTATGATTTGATAAACCAAAAATGTTGCATGGTGAGGAGTTATAAGATCTCCCCCTACCTTGCTTACCTCCTCTGCCCCTTCCTCTTGAAGATCTACCTCTCCCTGCATAGTTGGCTTGAGAAGTAGAGCCTTCATCTTCCACCTTCTTGCTTTTGCCTTTATCTTTAGACTTCTTATCAGTATATAGGGCAGAAGAGTTATTACCTTTGGATGTGTCTCCACTTTTGTTGAGCTTTGCTTCATGAGTAAACAATTGTCCCATGAGAGTTGTAAGATCTGGAGTGTGCATGTCCATGTAAAGATCCATGGTAGTAGTGAAGCTTTCCCATTTGTCATCAGCCTTGATCCCATTGATCACTTGCCTTACAATCTGTTCTTCATCAATCTCTTCTCCTATGCTTGCTAACTGATCTGCTACATCTTTAATCTTGGTCACAAATTCTGAAACAGCTTGCTTAGGTTGTTTCCTTAGTGTTGTGAATTCAATCCACAACTGATTTTTCCTAGCCCTTGTGTTGGAGGAGAAATATGATGACAAGGTTTCCCAAGTCTCTTGG
Source organism: Ceratopteris richardii (assembly GCA_020310875.1). Taxonomy (NCBI): domain Eukaryota; kingdom Viridiplantae; phylum Streptophyta; class Polypodiopsida; order Polypodiales; family Pteridaceae; genus Ceratopteris; species Ceratopteris richardii. Next base: position 108,598,409 of record CM035414.1, read on the forward strand.
GATGTCTTAAAATTTCTAATATGTGGCAAAAGAAAATCAGATATAGAGTTGAGTAAATAAGACCTTGCCAATGCATCCTTAGCACACCATGTGTTGAGCTTTTCATGTTCTTCCTTGGTTGGTAATCCTCTTGCTTTGAATGAGGGCAATTCCTCATCTCCTGAGATGTAACCATAGAGACTCCTTCCTTGTAAGTAGGTCTTCATCCTTAGAGACCATGCTTGATAGTTGTTCCTGTCCAAATTATCAATAAATGAAGGAAAACCATCTCCCATTTTACCTTAACTTGCTCTGATACCACTGTTGGGAAAGATGGATGGATACTCCAAGAGACTGAGTAGGTACTGCTAAACCTAATTTGTACCAGCCCTCTTTTGCTTCAGATTTGATAACTAGACCTCCTTAGCTTTCCAATGACACCATAAAATGTCCTATGTACTTTGGAAATGATGTGTGTAATGATTGAATCAAAACAGATAACTTCGGAAGTCACAAACTCAAGAAAACCTTCTATTTATGGCTTGACACCTACTGAGTATTTTGCTCAGTATGACCAGCACAGTAGGAATTGGAAAAATTTCTTTTAGGGGTATCTAATTAGCTTAATAAGCTACCTATTCCAAGTGGAATGGTGTAAAATGATAAAATATGCTAAGAGAAATCAATTTAGCAAGTTAAGCTATACCCCCGACTTTTTAGGACTGTAGCAGAGAATGACCAGAGATCACCTCGACGCAGATTTCTCCAAAATGGCTGAATAGAATGTCTTAAAAGTTTGACAGCATGTAGAGTGCTTCACGCTGAATCCAACAAGCTTTGAATCACTGAATTTGGTCAAGAATTGCTCGAGATATGCCCTTCACAAGTTGACAGACTTTTGAGTAGACTAATAGAGAATACAGAGATGGACAATGTGAATGTATGTATTAATGAACATTTTTTACAACTCCATTTGCATGAACATCAATGCCAAATGGTGTAGAGAGGTGTGGGCTAGAGTGTAGACCTCACACACACTCAAAAATCAGTAATGCTAGGCTCGGGAGTGCTCTCTCTTACCTGCGACTTTTCATGTCCATTTTTATAAGGAATGAGTGAAAGTTTGAATTCAAATTCAAACTTTTGGCTCCCTATGATCAAGCTCCTAAATGCTAGGAGATATTCTTTCAATCATACAACTAATTTTTCCACGAATCCTTTTGGTAGGTGATTACAAGAGATTCCAAGTCAATTTGATTTTTACAATGAGGTAAAGTGGTAATTAACCACTAGCATATGTTCCTATGCTTCTTCATGTATGTATAGACTTCAATGCATCCTTTGAGCCAAATGTGTAGGCTTGTAATTTACACCAACATTTTTTATCTCCTAATCATCCTGAGTATGCTCACCAAATTTCATGCGGTTTTGAGACTCTGACCCGAGGGGTGTCGATGATGCTCTAGATGAAGTAGTGACCTGCTCTGATACCAATTGTTGGAGTTTGAGGTCTGTGCAAGCATGCAAACAGCACAAGGAAGAAGAAGAATCTTGGAGCATAACACACAATACTGAATGTATTACCACTAGAATGTACAAAGATAAGTAACCCATTAGGGCTATAGGCATATATACAAGTCAAGGGGAAAAATCCTCCAAAAGAGGGAAAAAAGTGTCCCAGTGGTCCTAGTGTGTTCACACACATCACTACCTAAATATATGTCAACACCTTACCATACACATTTTAATACTCAAAAAGATGATGAGTGACAGATAGAGAGAGAATAGATGGGTTTTTCAAAGTGTATGGTAAGCTAGAATGTTCACCTACACTATCAATATTCCAATGTCAAATTACAATGTGTGAATATGACATAAACTGATATGATCTAAATCTAGGAAAAAATAGAATCTAGATACAAGACATTGTTTGCCTAAGAGGTATAAAGAGTGTGTGTGAGAATATGGAGAATATGAATAGTTTCGAATTGTTTTATAGCAAACCCGAATTTAGATTAACCTAAATTAGAAACTGGTGAATGAACAAGTGAGGAGAGATGTAGAATAAAGTTGATGACACAGACTCCTCTAGATGTCTCCAGATGTAGAGCACAAATCCTCCAAGAGTGTAGAAACACCTCCTCTAAAAGAGGACCTCCTTGATCTCCTCCTATAACTCCAAGAGTAGCCTGAGAAGATTGAGTGATGATGTGATAATGAGAATGGCCTCTTCATTATATAATGATTGTCCTCCAAGTCATGAGAAAAAAAAACTAATTCAAAAAACAAATCCAAACACACAATCACCAATCTTATCGCATCACAAAAAACTATGTAGCGTTGTCATGCCCTTGCTGCGCTCACGAGATTTAAACCTAGATGTGTTTGATGGGTGGCACTTGGCTTATCCATTGTGCCATGCACTTTTCCTTGAATAGGGAGGTAGAAATAACTAATGTTATCCTAGAATTAACTGAGAATGTGGACCTATTTGACACTATTTCCAACAATTATATTAATCCTATGATTTACCACATTATGGAATATAATGAATTCACTTTACTTCCAAGCTCAACCCTCTCGTAGTCCTTACCACACCACTAAGCATGATGTAGAGATCCTAATGATGACTTCAATTTCTCACTAGTAATGTTGAATTGTATCCTTCTTGCAACGTTTGCCAAATGTAACTCCCTAGCTCATTCCACAACAATATTTCTTTAGAAGGTAGTGCAGTAAAACCAATTAACCATCTCCGCCATACAGTTTGATTGCATTGGACCACCATCATGTCACGTGTTTTTGAAGTACACACATTTAGCTTTGTAGTGTGACCTCTCCATTCCTTGGGTACTGAAAATCTCCAATGACCCATGTTGATGCATGAAAAATGCTTCATGTGCAAATAAAATAAGCTAGAAATACTTAAGTACATTGGAAAAAATTAAGTGCACTGAACAATTTGAAAGACGAAACACAATTAAAATGTAATGTGTTGTGTTGCTCTCTCCCCAAGACTAAAACACTTTGTGAACTCCATTGATGTCTCTTGAAACAATTGATGTTCAATATCACTGGAACTAGTAAGACCCATTAAGCTACTAACTTATCTAAGCGTGACCAAACCTTCTTTCTCTTATTACAAAGATCAACTAGAGAATCATTGTCTGTTGTGATCATGCATAGGACTTTCCATAGCTCATAACGTTCCTTATTTTGAGTAGGGTTACGTTTCCACCATGACAACCAATTGAATGAAGGTATTCCTCTAGTTTTTTGATAACTTGTATAGATTTATCAACTGGCCTCATGGCAAATGCATATTCTATATGGAGCTTCAATAGTCTATCCAAAATTATCATGAAGGCATGCAAGGTGCAAAAGTGATCATTAACTAAAGGAAATGGAATAATGGGGTTCCAATCCTTATTCGACATGTCACAGTTAGGTGTACCTAACATACGACACATGATTTAAGGTATATCCCATTTAGTAGATGGAGATGCATTTGTGTCATCATATAAATCATCTATTTGTTTTCTCTTTGTTGGTTTATAACCTTGTGTGCAATATGGACAAGGATAGAGAGTAGATGCACCTTGTCTACACCCTAACATGCATCTGATAGTCTTTAAGTCTCCACCCAAGTGCCATTCTGCTTCAAAATAACCTAGGCATTCTACATTGGTTTTTGCACCATGAATTTGAGAAGTTATCACCTCTCTGATCCATGGGGTCCTACTAAAAGTCCATGAAAGAACATCATTGGATTCTTTAGGTACTTCAATAGCACCTAACTAACATATATCTTTCTTGTATTAAACACTATATCGAAAGTGATGGGTAGTGTTTTCACTTTCATCAATACTAGTATGGACCATAGCTTCATTCATAAGTGTCACACTAAGTCTCTCCATACATCATCCCTTCATGATTTGACATTCGTGTAGCTTGAATATAAACTTGAGTTTGGAGCCACAATCTACATCAAATAAAAAACATTATATTAATAAAAAAACATGAATGTCATTGTCACAACCATGGATATACCTTGACTTATAGATTTGTAAAATTGAACCAAATTGATAAATATATATTGTTGTACTTTTTGTAGATGAATCCCTTTCTAGATCATTTGAAGCCTCTTCAAATTGATAAATATATTGTTGTACTTTTTGTAGATGAATCCCTTTCTAGATCATTTTTTCAAATCTTTCTTCGATGTAGCAGAATGGTAAATGGATGCAGGGATAAAATCTTCTATATGCAAGTAATGGCCAAACATATTAGCTACATCCTCATTGTTCATCTTCTTCTTTATAGATACCTTGTAAGGGTATGAGAAAATACTTTGCAAAATGCCTTTGTTTTGTAGTGCCTACTTCAAAAGATTATAAGCCTACTTCAGCCTACTAAAAGGTGCTCTACTAAATGCACTTTGTCCCCGTAACAAAGTAAAAGATTAAGCTTAATGGAACTTTTAAGAAAAAAAAGTTCTTTGGAGTCCTGAATAGGATGAATGAAGACCCAAAGAGTATTTTCCTTGCTTCAATGTTACTTCCCTTTTCCATGCTTTGGATTTTCTTCTTTGATTATTAAAGAGCACACATGTAAGAGTATGAACTTTGGTGTGAAGTTGTGAGCAAAGGATGCACTCTAGTTCAGGTTTGAATTCTAGTTCAATAAGTGAAGAGAAACTCCAAAATTGGCTTAGGTTCATGAAAGTGTAGTAGAAAGGCTCCCAACTCCACTCAAATCAGAGATGAAGAGGATGTGATTCATGTGCTCATCCGTGTAGGCTCCAAATGCCTTCCAAATATCCCACATTTGAGTGCAAGTAGGTCATCCCAAATTAGAAACTTAGGTTTGAATTTGGGTTCAAGAAGTGTAGAGAAACTCTAAACTTGGGTCGGTTTCATGAAAGTGTAGAAGAAAGGCTCCCAACGCCACTCAAATCAAAGATGTAGAGGATAGAATTCATGTGCACACACGTCTAGGCTTCAAATGCCTTCTAAATATCCCACATTTGAGCATAGGTAGGTCAAAGTGCAAGTATATATAGAGAGTCTTAAGTATTCCTTGAGAGAAGAAAAATTTTTCGTGGTCTCTCCTCTTGGATAGATCTCATATGAGTGTGGCCAACTAGCTTAGATGCGTGGGGAGTTTGCTCTGAATGTTGTTAAGCTTGTCTTCCCCATGTGCACGGTCGAGCAATCTTGAACTACCCACAAATACGAAATATCAATTTTTCTCATTAGGAAAAAACATGAACCCTCCTTGGCCCTTTTTAGCTTGAGTGGTTAGTGATCCACCAATAGGAAGAGGGTAGTGGCCACGATCTAGTCCCTTAATCAACTAGGCTAGGCATAGGCTTCCCTTGATTTCTTGGTCAAAGGGACAAAAGGCTTCATTTGGTGGTTTCTTTTCCTTTAGTGGTTTGAGATCTCACATCCAAGGGCTAATCTTAAGGTGCAAAAGTCAAGGCACCATTAGTTTTTGGCCCTTGGATTCAATGGAAAGCCAATGGATATCAATGAAACTCGTGTGAAGTGAGGTGCCCTCATTCTTATTCACTTCGAAATCAATGGCCTTGATGGCCCTTCATAAAGAAAGGCACCTTTGCATCTCCTCCATTAGATACCTCCAAATCCAATGGCTAAAGGCCCTCCCCAAGGTGGACTGGTGCCTTTTCATCTCCTCCACTAGATCTCCAAGTTGTTCTAATGGCCTTAAGCCTCCCCCATGGTGGAAGTGCACCTTTCAATGTCGAGCATTGGGTCTTGATGAGAAGCAATGGTTCTAAATCTTCAAAATGTGCTTCTCATGCCCATTTTTGCTTGGCCATTGGATTTGGCATGAACACAACTACTGCGGGGCAGAATATGCGGTGGCACATCAGCCACATGATACATCATTCCAAGTTTTACATGTCCCTCACAAGTGCTGCCAACAAGGGTTGAACCCTCGCCCCCGCCTCAAGAGGCAAGAGACCCAACCAACAAGACAGTGGCCTGGGACCATTCTCCTTGTGTTACATGACACTAAAAATGCATCCATTCAATTCCTTGCCGGTTGCAACGATACGAACAATTTATGGTCATTAATGCTTCCTCTATGTGTGTGATGTAATAAGTCGAACTTTTGTGCATATCCTCCTATAAATTTTCTAACAATTGACACCATGAAACAACACGTTTCTAGCTGCCAAATAATCACATTGTTTGTTCCCTTCATTCACTGAGAATTACCGACATGTATGGATTGGTTTTTCACTCCACAAGCCTCTTCTTTAGATATCAATCATCTGTTTTTTCTTCAAATTTTTGTTAAATGTATTGTAACTAGAACTTGGAGCAATATTGCTTATCATCTCTCCTGCTAACTGTGTGTGTGATTGAATGATAACCCCAACCATATACGTGCATTTACCCTATATATATACACACACACACACATATATTCACACATAATCTTTTAATCATTTAAAATGCACATTGTCACAATGCGCACACCTACATACACAGACATACATATTCACACATAATCTTATCCATTCAAATGGACAGATATGAAATCATGTATAATCTTATAAATATAACTATGTATACATAAGCTCTCACACACGAGCACAATCATTAGTTCATAGACAGAATTCAACATGCATTCTCACATAAACACTTTTATTATCAGACATATAGACACACATTGATGCATAAACTCACACATTCAGTTAGAAGCACAGGAACACTTTCAAACATAGATGTTTAATGCCCAAAAAATCTTTCACATGCAATCTCAATTTTGATCACACATTGTGCACATTGCTTTACTCACACATTCATTTCGTTAATGTGCAGATGTGTGTTTCTCTGTGTATATATATATATATATATATATATATATATATATATATATATATATATATATATATATATATATATATATATATATATATATATATATATATATATATATATATATATATATATATATATATGTGTGTGTGTGTGTGTGTGTGTGTGTGTGTATGAACACATTTAAGATGATAGGATGAATGCTCACACGTTCATATGTACACACAGATTATTCAATCACATTCTTTTTACAAGTCATGTGTTTGTCTTTGGTACAGAGAATTTCAGAGAAATACACACATCACATATACACACATATTTTCATATGTTCTTGACAGCAAATGATCGGATCAGGTGTTATGCTCATGTTCAAAGAAATATAAAAATTCAATCCTTTCCAAGAGTAAAAGCGTTGGTTTTCGAGAAGTAATTTTTTTTAGGTTTTATAGTACACTTATTTGTCAGGATATATTGATCAATAAGCTACATCCTAAGCATTCTTCATCTATTGTGCATAGATGGATAAATCCATCAGGAGTTCATGTTCAGAAGACAATGTATCAATTATATGTTTCATTGAAGGATGAATGAGAGAGAGAGAGAGAGATTTCATTATAAAAAAGTAAAACTTAAAATCTTTTTTTAGTTTTTTTCCTTCTCACATGACACTCATAATCAAGCACAATATGTACTTAATGCACACATACAGACACTCTGCCGCTCTCTAGAACACAATGCGTTTAAGTTTCATATTACAATGATTTTGTCTAGATGCATTGTTCAATGAGGTAATCTCCAAGCTTCTCAACAACGATGTTGCACTCGCTTGGTTGCACTCCTTCGTCATAGATGCCTATCACAAGGGCTGCACTGGTTTTCTTGATTGTCACACCACCTTGTCCCTGTATTTATGGAACACCACAAGAAAAGCCATAGTCAGATCCCCAGATTTTCAGATAGAAATGAAACGAAGCAGTTTACGCAGATCTGTCCGTCTAAATTTTTTCATAACCGCTTTTTCTTGCAGATTTTGTTAACATTAAGACATGGCGCAATTTTCCTGTGCAGCCATGCCTTCTTTTACATGACAGATCAACGAATTTGATCTTCTTTGTGTTGCCAGCACTTCTTCTGTACGGACCGATGCCAAGATTGGAAGGAAATAAACGTTTCCCAGACCTGTTAGCACTTCGCTTGAAGTCGATGATCTTTCTGAAAGCCTTGTAATGCAGAAATAAGGTATGGAAAACAGTAAAATTTACAATTTTCTTGCACTTCGTTAAGTTTAGGAGAGTTGCCTGTGTGGTAGCCTACCTTCTTCCCCCTGATGACCTGGCCGGGCTCCCCTTGAATAAGCATATACTTGTTTCCACCGAGAATGACACCATGCTGCGCAAGCTCGTCGCTATCGTTGAAGCCCTTCACTATATTCTCTATCTCCTCCGGAGTCACCTGCGCATCGTATCCATTCACTTTCGGTAGAGAGACGTACCATTGCAATCGACCAGAGAAAAAGAAGGCAAAAAACTGCATCAAGTGATTGGCTGAATCTATCAGACAACGACAAGAACATTCAGCTTCTTTGCGAGACGAACTATAGAATCCTTGCAGTGAGCACACAATTAATCTCAGGTTGCCTACGACATGACCGCAAATAATTGATGTCCAGCTCAAGTGGGAGAGTCATTTGCCTTCCTTGAGGGGCGTGGATTCAAGTCCTTCAGTCATTTGTTCTGGATCTGGAAGCTTGATGGCAGGGATTAACAGTAACGACACTGGAAAGTACCGCGCGTTGAAGAATGCAGACACAAACCAGTTTTGATATTCTGGCCAACACAGTTTCTTCCATGAACTCTACCCGCACTTCTCTTTCACAAGCATAGTTAAGCATTTCTATGTTCGTTACTTCATCATCGCAGACTATGAAAGAGGGGGAACGCAGTCAACATGTGTGTAAGATCGAGAAGCGGACCATCAAAATTAACCTAAAATGCAACGAGAGAGAGAGAGAGAGAGAGAGAGAGAGAGAGAATGCTTACTGCAGGAAAGGTTTCACTTTGAGCCCAGATGTTACCATCTTGCCCCATGATCGCGGCGGCGCTGAGATGCTTGCCGTGCGTCAGCTCCATCATCAGCTGTCCATCTACGAACTCTTGCCACGACATTTCTCACTCCCGCAACGAGCAGCGCTCGCTTCCCTTTCCCCAGATATGGTATGGTAGCCCCTCTATATCTTCTTCGATCTCACCTCCTCAGCAGCTATCAGTCCAATCGTCTTTGCGCGTTGCTGCAAGCACATGTGGGTGCGCATCCGATCAAATGCTGCATTCCATCGCTGAGCCTTTTATGTGATGGGAATACAGCTATCAAACAATTCTCGTCCTACCCACTGTTCTAGCCCACACCTAATACAATATACTTTTGCGATTACAGAGCACAAGATTACTGTACCTCACACACCTCCCTCTTTCTCTCATCTCCTCTCTTTCTATATTCTCTCATCATAACCAATTGCATGCGTACAGCATGTGAAAGCATACCTTTCGAAGCACAGTTCATTTTGCTTTCCAGGAAGCTACGAGAAAGCAGTCCGCAATGACGATTAAAGGAGATGTCGAGGAAACACAACGTAAGGCAAAAGCATCTCTCTCTCTCTCTCTCTCTCTCTCTCTCTCTCTCTCTCTCTCTCTCTCTCTCTCTCTCTCTCTAACAGTACCAGTACTGCGTACCCACCCACGAGAATGATCATACACTCAAGCGGACTCATGCTGAAGAGACCCCGCCACAGTCCGTCATCCGGTTAGCTTAAAAACCACGCGCGTTCTCTGGATCTCTAAGTTGCTTGAGGATTGCTCCCTTTTCTCTGTCTTTCTCTCCTTGGATATATCCCTCTCACTCACGTTCCAATCCCATTTGCTTAAGACAGACGCTTACTACATGAGTCGCCCGCTCAGAAACGAGCACGCAAGTATGGCGGCTTTCCAAACTCTGTTGATCATCTTCTTTGTCGGCTCGCCTATATTATTTATCTTTTGTTTATTATACGTTCCCTACTGTCTTTTCTCGGCTTCATGACCTTTTTGAGGCCTCTCCTCTCCGTCAGTCATGGATCCGGCGGCTTGATTTCGCCACCAGCTGCGGCTGAAAGCCTGAAAGTCATGACCCCTCCCACAAACATGGTTGAGGCCACTCGAACGCTTTTTACGCGGTCAGCCGAAACTGCATTTTGAAAGCACATGGTATGACTATCATCATCAGTTTTTCTTCTCTCTAAAGGAAGTTCAGCTGGCGCTTAGTCTGCCTCCCTCGAGTTAAGGGTGAATTCACACTGTCCCGGCGACACATCTTTGATTTTCTCTTGCCTTCGATATGGCGATTCTCACAAGGCAGCTACTGAAAACATGCACAAAGTCATCTCAACCATCCCATTATCAATCCGAAATTGAACAACCGTAGATTTCTTATGTTCCACGTGTCTCAATTTTTTTTCGAGGGGATGAAGCCGGTACAACATTATGTGGGTCCGGAACATTTTTGCATTGATCGCAGCTAGCACATTCTTGTTGCTACCGCACTCTATGGAGCTGCTGTAAAAAAAAATTGTATAGTGAATGGGCATAGGGCCCTTGGGATTCTTAGTATCCCACAATACATGGATAGGGTGGCGTGAATGTGTAACAATGATGATGGCTCAAAACCATAGAAAATTAAGATCCAAAAGGAGAACTATGATTTAGAGAGAGAAGAAGATTCATTATTTAGGGAGACGTATGATTTAGAGAGAGTTACCAAGTAGATTAATGACATTTTCATCGTCCTCATGGGTGGTCCACTTTCTTTCAATCATGTTGTTTTCCAAGAGGAAAATCCTATGGTGTACTGAGCTACATACCCTTCCATTAAGTGAATTTATTATCCAAATTGGTCAAAACCCAATTCAATCGATGATCCATTGAAACATTAAAATCTAATGAGATTTCCTGCAACCAAAAGATTTCTCCACTGTGGAGCTCATGACACCCCTGATTAATCAAGAATCGTGAAGAGGACCCCAAAATAGACTTCAAAGTAGTTTTAGAATGTAGAAAGTGTTTAGACATTGTCAAAAGGTGGTGATACTATTATAGTAAGTATGCACTAAAATGTGTGTGTCGTTGGCAAAGAGTCTTATTAACATCTACATCTGGCTATGTGGAAGCCACAAACCAAGGATATGTCCAAGATGGGCATGATAGTTAACCACGCAGTTGAGGCCATCAGTGGCAATCACTAAAAGAAGTAGAGTGAGGGGCAACCTTGTCTAATAGAGCATTTTAATATGATTCTTTGAGAGAGTTGAAGGTTGATACTAATTTGAGCCGAGGTGTTTCCCATAAGTGTTGGATCATCCTGATAAAATTAGAGCCATAGTCAAGATCTTTAAAGGATTGAAGAATGAGCTGGTCCCACTCAAGGTGATCTTAAGCTTTGAACAAAATGATCTTTATGAAGAGGACATCTTTCGAAGACTCATTGGCAAAATACAAGCCTTCCCACACATCAATAATGCATCTAGAATGGATCTACCTTTATTAATCCTTTTTTATCCTCATCATGAGTTTTGACCATGAAACATGATTTTTAATTTAAGAGTTCAGCTTTATTATCTAGTTTCTATTTAAATTTGAAACAAAAAATTGATAATGAGTTTAATATTAGAAAAATCCATACTTAAAAATTTTAAACGAAAGGATTCTTTTAATTCTCTAGATATCCTTCATTTTCTTGACACATGCCACTGAGACCCTTCAAACGAGGGGGTTCTTGACCCAACATGACTTGGAATAAAGAGACATATCAAACATTCATTTTCTTTCTTCAAAGTCAACTTTGCACTTCGGATCAATGCCCTCAAACTTGAACCAATTCTTTCTATCTTCATGTCAATGGCACACTTCCACATACAAAAACCTTTACTATGGAGTCTTATAAGTGGTGTGTGAACTAGCCATGGATTAGATAGGAATTCCAGTTCAAGTATTTATGGAACCTACTTATTGAAAATAAGAAAGCAATATGGATTGTGGGAGATTTTGCATTTGAATGGTTTTCAAAGCTAGTAAATTTTGTGGTGGTCCTCCTTAGTGCAAATGTTGTAAGAGTGGAGGGGAAGACTTGGACCATCTTTTCTTGTCTTTTCTTAGGAGTATTCAGACTTGACAAAATTTTAACAAGCTCTTTTTGTTGTCAAATATTCAAGTAAACTAGAAGCAAGCTCTACTTGGGGAAGAAATCCGATGTTTGTCTCCTCTATGGAGTGCTATTAAAGAAGAAGCTCTTTGGAATATTTGGAAAGAAAGATGCACCATAAACTTTGGTAACAAACCCAAAGATTGGTCTATTGTAAGTTCTTGAGATTCTATGATTGTAAAAAATCTTCCCCTTTTAGGCACCATAGGATGTTCAGTCAAAATTAAAAAAAGCTAAAAAATAAGTGGGTCCCTCACAAAGAGGATAAGAAGGTAATCAACCTTCTTTGCTCCCTAAACTTCTTGTTATCTTCACGTATTATGAATTTATAGTCTATTTTCCAAAAAAAAAGATTAAGCCAATAAAAATAAACCACCTTTAACACATGTTAGGATCTTTGTGATCTAAGAAAAGTAACTAAGAAGTAAGTGGAAAAGTGGATCATGTATGGAGGGGAACGAAGACTCATAAGTATGGTTTGTAATTTTGTTTTTTTTTAATTCAAGCTTATTTTTTTCAAAAAAAATAGATTGTCTTAAAAGACAAAGAATATAATCTATGCAAAGAATATGCATAGTTCTCCATGCATATTCGATATATGCGTGGAAAACTATGCACAAGCTAGGGTTCTTTGTGATGTTTTATTTGATTTCTTGTGGGGTTCGAAAGATGTCGAAATGAAGTTGAATCATGACTCATCCATGATGGATTATGGTACGACTAATACAATAAATATGAATTTCAAAGTAATCTTATGTACTTCAAGATCAATGGAAAGGTAGAGAAATTATCAAATCCTTTTAGAGCATTTGTGGCTTTAGCTAGATCCTTCAAGAAGACTTGTATGAACCTTTTAAATTCTTGAATATAAGAAAATTGTTGGTAGACTATCCTTTTCTTCCAAAGATCACATACTTGCAAAAGATTAAGGTTATGAACTTTTATTTTATTTAAATTTTGAGAATCTTTGTAATGATCTCCAATGAGAATGCTCTGATAATCCTCAAAGAAGAGGGTAGAAAATTATAGGTATCTTATGTGATCTTAATTATCTGATTGCTAATGTGTTCTTATTTGATACAGTGTGATGAGTTAGAAATTTAATTTGGGAACCCAATAAACTACATTGTAGTCAATGAATATGATACAAACTCTAGATTTAAAAGAGCAAACTTTTGGTATAAGATATATTGGAAATCTAGAGCAAATTTTTGGCATAAGATATATTGGAGGTCAAGTGTGAGGGAAGCATGCAAACAACATGAGGAGGAAGAAGAATCTTGGAGCATAATAATGAATCTTTTATTAAGTTATTGCATAAAATATTAGTAGACCATTAGGTTTATATGTGTATATTCAAGCTAGGTGAAAACGACCTCTTAAAGAGGGAAAAACATTAAGGCAAAAAATGGTTGAAAATGAGCCATTCGATAAGGACGTATCAAGGAAACTAAAAAATAGTGTGTTCCCACATGTTGAAAAATATAACATTCTTGTCTTCCTTAATCCCACAAAGAAAGACTTCATTTAGTAGATAAACTTTAAAAGCACCACTAACTTGGCAGAATTTCTCATATCCAATGTCATATTTTTTTTTTAAATTTCAAGAGAAAAAAACGTATTTGAAGATACAAAAAAACTTTCATTTCACAAATTTTTTTCTTTTTGTCACATTTGATACCTCAAATCAAGAGACTTAAAAGCTTCATGTGCTTTGTCCATAAATACTCATAAAGTTTGTAAGTCTCAATTTACCACCATGAATATTCTCTAAGTGCTATAACGAATCCTTTTTAATGTCATCCTTCCAATCGTGTGACTTCATGTTAGGTTTACAAAAAAAGAGAGAATTTCATATGGAAACCTCTTTGAGTGCAATTGGATGACTGAATAACTAAGTTGCCAAATTGTAGAGGTGTCATAAAATGAAGCGGGCTAATAGAGATGAGACAAAAAAATCATTGGAAAGGTCCTATTCTATGCTTCAACTTAAGAAGACATGATTGGTTTGCAAGAAATCAAGATGTGTACAGCGTTAATGATTTGGTGCTTAAAATTCATTGTGTACCTAAGTCGTGAAGTCTTAGGGACTTGTGTCGAAGAGACTAAATCTCAATCACCCCACAAGTGCATATAGTGGTGGATCGATACATGTTTAATTATCAATCGGAAGAACCACATGAACCAAGTGTATGAGGACGTGTGCACATATGATGGAAAGTGAAGAGGCTAAGCGATAATGCATGTGAAAAGACTAAACTACCTCTCCAACTCACTAAATTCCTAGAAATGCCTGCTGTGATACCACTTACAACAGTAAGCACAAATTCAAATGTTTCTCCCAGGCTAGAACTCCAAATATAGTCAAGAGAGGGTTTATTTCGAAGCTCTTGACGAGACACATCTATGTGGCATTTCACTTGAATCTGACAAACACTCTTCAAGTTACGTGCAAAATAGTGAATGGCATGAAACACCTACGCTCGCTCCACAACTCATAATGGTTCACACACACACTAAAATAGTTCAAAAGTGGTGGGAAGGGATAGACAACAGTCCTACACACACACATTTCAAGCATTACACACACACAAAAGATCATAGAGAAGATGGAAACCAGCAGGAAAGAAGAAAATTTGAATTTCAGCTCTCCTTCTTCACAATGGTAAAAAGTCTTTACAAAGAGTCACAAAGTGACTTATATACATGTGCCCTAAAAATGGTCCTTTCGCACAAGAGACAGGAATTTTATTGACTAATCTCTACTTTCCTAATACTTTACAAGAATTATGTTACAAGGATTTGGGACTTATGCATCTAGAGGACTCCTCTAGTGCATTTACATAGTTTTGAGGGATTTTCCTAGAATTTTGAAGAAGAAATTTTATGCCCACTAATTTAAAAATTTCGGGGCTCCTCTTTTGTGCCTCTTTTCTCTGCAACACTCTCCTCCTCTTTGTCTGTGTCATCCCTTGACATGCTTCGTTCCTTGTATGCAACTTGTTTATGGCTCTTGAATACACGCACCCAGTGGTCGAAGAAGCAATAAGGATTGTTA
The DNA here is from genome assembly GCA_020310875.1 of Ceratopteris richardii. Lineage (NCBI taxonomy): Eukaryota > Viridiplantae > Streptophyta > Polypodiopsida > Polypodiales > Pteridaceae > Ceratopteris > Ceratopteris richardii. The sequence goes on from CM035414.1 coordinate 108,613,529, forward strand.
GAGAATTTGTTACTTTATCCGAAATTATTCCTTTGCTTCTATAATCCCCTTGTTATTCCGTACATTCATGAATTTGGGTTTCTGTATTTAAATCGGGTTGCCACGCATGCCATCAGTGGCTAAGAATGTGATATTCTTAGTCACTCTCTTCAACTTTTCAGCCTCTCCCCTTTCTAACTTTTGGTCTTCTGATATGTCTTTGTCTTCACACATCTGACCTTGCTGTATTGCATGGATCCTGTTTAATTTTTCCCGTTGCACACCTTACTTTGCAGGCCTTTGCTCTCTTCTAAGTCAGCATTACGTTTTAAAGGTCGTGTTCTTAAATCTTCTTTGTCATTCTCTGGGACCTGATGCATTTCTGGTGCCTGTGGTCAACAAAAAAACTTAATTCTTAGGCCACCAGTCGCGCATTTAAGTTAGAAGATATTTTGACAAAAATTTCTGAGTCCATTTCAAAAAATCCTATAAAGAATGCTTCTTCGAATGTCTGCATATATAGACTTGGCAAAAACATAAGTCTGGAATATATGGCCATGAGTGTTAATCGACTAGGGATAGTAGATAAATAAAAAACAAGAGCGTCTGATCCCTGGTTAATTCCGATGAAGTTCAAAAAGGTATATTGCACATGTTGAAATACCTTTATTACTGTAAGTAGCATACTCAAAATTTTGTTAGTCATCTTTATGGCTAAATCCGGTACTGTGGCATATCTGGAGATCCAAAATTGGATGGTTTTCACCATGTACTCTTCGGTTGGTAAGTAATTAAGGGGTGGAGGTGGACTTGGTAATAATGGATAGTTTAGCCATTGATTATTTAAGCTACCCTGGCATCGTGCTTCCCAAAATTGCATCCAGGAGCATCTTCTGGGTACTGGGCAAAAGGAACCATTGACTTGAAGTACATACGGTGCCGATTCCTAGTGTACTCATAACGTAGGATTCTTTTCCAAAAAATTCCATCTCCAAATAGGATCTGCCTTATCAAATTCCTCTTGCGTATAGGTGAAAGTCTGCATGTTGAATTGCAGATTGCTATCTGGCTCTTTATTGGTTGTCATCTTTATGTACTAGTGTGTTTCTTCTTTGAGTAATCCGTAGGGCACATTGAAAGGCTTCAAGATCTTTTCTAAGCTCTTGCTCTCAATCTTTGCCTCTTTCATTAGTTTGACCACTTGTTCTTCAAATTGTGCCAAAAGTTGGGACACTAGTAGTACTCGCTCATGTCAGCTTAGTTCTGTAGTAGCCCCATCATGTTCTTCAGTTTTTGGCTCTGCTTCCTCCCTTAGTGGTGAATGATGCATGGGCGGAGAGAGAGGACATACCTGTGGAACTACTGGTGTCCCCACGGTTACCTGTTGTTCTAGTTGAGTTTTTAATTTAGTGATCAGTTGATCCTTCTCTTTTATTTCTACAGTGGCCTGCATAATCATGTCCTTGTCCTTGAGGAGCTCCTCTCCTATGGCAGCAAGTTGATTAGCATCTTCATTGCCATCTTCCCCTTCCTCCTAAGTTCATTAGTATCGTCCATATATTTTTTTTCCAATCTCCTATGATGGCTTGCTCTTTCTTCCGCTGATCTTCATACTTTGCTATTTGATCCTCCAATGCTTTTGTGTTGCATTCTGTCATTTTTAGCACTTCTGTAGGTTGGTTGCATAGTAAGGCCATCATCAATTCTTTGTTCCTGTTACTTAGATTGTCGGCTTCATCCATGTATACCTTGATTTGAGATTCAAGGAGTTTAGTATTGCACTACAGGCTTGAGTTGAGCTACATCCACATTTAGCCATGTTTTGGGGATGCTCCATTCTTCCCCTGTTCGTACATCTCTTCCTTGTTCTACATGTATCGTCTCGTTGTGCGGTTGTCTTATTTGGAGGTGTACTTCTTGGTCTCTTTCTTCCTCTTCATTAGCGGTCGATTTGGTAGCACTACCTTGAAACGTGACATCCAAGAGAGAGGTTTCTGCTACTCTCCTTATTGGTGTGAAGGGTTCGAGCTCCTTTATTATGTCTTCTACTTTTTCTTCCTTGGGGTTCTTTACCAGGGCATCTCCCGCTAAATGAGTCTCTTTGATTCGGATGTTCGATGCTTCATTCAATTTGATTATATGAATGCCTTCTTGAGATGCTTCCTGCCTTGTGGTGCCTTTGATAGTGTTATCAGGAATCTGATCAATCTTTGTGCCTTCCACTCCAAAGTCATCAGGTACTTGATTCAATTCCTCCCATTGACCATCATCTTTGGAGTCACTGTTAATGTCTACATTCAACATATATGGTTCTTGCTCTTCTAGTGTATTGGACGATGAACTTGAGTTGGCCAAACCCAGCTCTCTATGTCAATGAACCTTTGTCAGTCGTTTTCATTGTTCATTGTCTACAACTGTCTATTGGTAATGATGTCCTTGTACCGATAGGTTTACCTGACCTTCCATATACTGATGAGTTGCTTCCATTGTCTTTGTTAATTCCTTTTCCATGATGGGTGGATTGTCTTCAAGCCTTGTTCTTGGAAGTACCTGTGTCCTCTTTGAAGCTGGAATAGCTTCTTCTGCTTGCATCATCTCTCGTAGCCTTTTGGTACCTCTCATTCTCAGTTGGGAGCTCGTTTCAGCTTCTTCTACTATTTTTACTCCTTTCTTTTTCCTTGGAACCGTGGCAATCTTCGCATACTTAGCCATTTCTTCAGATGAGGGCATCTCTTTCAAATGTTCCTGAATGCCTAAGGCATGATAGATCAGTATTGTTAAGGCATCGCTTCCGTTCAAGAACTTCTTATGGTTCCATTGTTTCTTTGCTTCAAAAAGTCATTCTTGAATATATGGAGTCATGTTAACTTGATTCCCTATCTCTTTGATGGCATGGGAGAGCATTTGCACTATGATCTTCTGTGGAGCGGTATATAGATGCATGTTTGGAAAGCAAAAATGTTGGTGAATAAGTTGGACTTCCTCTGCTATATCAATACGGTTGATGTCTATAAACGTTCGGGTCTTAGGCCCCCGACTTTCCTCTTTCAAAATTGCATGTCCGTCTTTTTCCCATCCAAAAGCTTCTTTGATTAAATCATGGGTGAATTGTATAATGACCCACTTGCCTGCTGCATCTAGGACTCTTGCTTCGGGTACTAATGGATCATGCAAAGTTGGTTGTAGGGTATTCATTACTTGTGTGCATCACTGGAAGTCCGGTTTGTAGATTGGGAGTTCAAAGTACTTCTGAATACCAGCTTTCTTCATAATGTCTATGGTGGATGGAAGGTCATGCACGACTTTGAAATCTTGGGACATCACTGGAAACTGATGGTCCATGTCCATGATCTTGATTGTTACTAAGAACAGATAGTCCCCAGCAGGTTGATCCTCCTGAAACCAATGACCTTTTCTTTCGTCACACTCTGTAGGGGAAATTCTAACACTTCTTCTTGAATAGTCGCTTCAGAGTCCTCAGAAGCCATCTGCACTTGTAATAAGGAGAACATCAGCTTTTTATAGAAGGTATGTCGTGAGTTATGTGTGTCTCAGTGACATGTTTCTTATTTCGTCTCTCTGTTTCCCCTTATTGTCTCTTACCACACATCTTTTCATTTATATTCCTAAAAGAAAACAAGAGTTAGTTTAGCTGAAGCATTTATTTATTTACATAGTAGGTTCATTCCTATGGAAGTAGAATCTAGGATCTATTCCCAAGTGGAAAATGTGTAGCACTAGTTTTGTTGAACATATTATGTGCCGAATGCATGGCCTTGTAGTGTGGCCCTGGCATGCATACTTTAGGTGCAATCGACTCTTCATGAGTGCAATTGGAATCCAGTTTAATCTGTTGTTCTTGTCCTTGCAGTCTCTTGGGTCTCCATATCCATTTTGTAGTTGATGTTTGAGGCTTTGCCTTCTCTTGGTTTTGCCGTATTCCAAGTTTTTCCTCTTTCATTCTTGAAGTTTGATTGGTTGATGTCGTGTTCCTCTCGTACCTTTGGTGGGTCTTGTTGGGCTTCGTGGTCTTGCTTTGTCGGCATAATATTCCCTCTTGCTTGGTTAGCTCTAAGACTTGACTTGCAGTCTGTCTGACCTTCTTCGGAATCCACATATGCTGCCGTGTTTTCTAGGCTTCTACTAATGACTATGGAAGCCAGACTTTTACAAGTCTTTTTGGTTCTGATGGTAATGAAGAAAATTGTTTGTTTCTCCTTGCCCTCATAGGATGAGTGACCTGTATCGGTGTTGACTTCTCTGATTCCCTCATTCGATCCTTGCGAACCTAGTGTAGATTAGCGTTTCTTGGTTGCGGTAATTGCATAGTAGACTTCCATGTAGATGTTCTTCCTTTTTTGTACGTATCTTTAGGAGCATTGATGTCACATTTTCTCTTGGATTCGCCTTTCATGGGAATGAAGGCACATCATCAACAGACGCATTTGTATTGGTAGTCAATCCTTTCTTAAGGCACTCTTTGGGTAAACTCTTGATTGATTTGTTTTCCGATTCTTCTTCTCGGGTTGCTTTCTCACACTTCATGGCTTCATGCATGCGAGGAGATCTTTCTTCTAGCAAGCTAAAGATTTCTTTATGCCCTATTTTGGCTGAGATGTACCCTTGAGATAAATGAATGCTCACTTCATTCTCACTAATCCAATCTTGCCCTATGATCAAGTTCTCTATTAAATCCTCATCTTTACATACCAAAGCTTGTTGCGCCATAGTATAATTTCCTAGGTGGAGGGATATTATGGCTTCTTCAATACACTCTATGACTTGGCCCCCAACACCTATCATGTGTGCTTTAGTCGGTTTCATGGTCGTTTGAAGATGTGTGATAACCGTCATTCGTATGCAGCTGAGTGTAGCCTCTAAGTTGATTAATGCATCTATCAACTGGTATTCGGTAGCTCCAATCCCTAGGTTTAAATATGGTTGGGATATGTTGAGGTTATTGGTGTTGGCTTGGTGAACTTGGTAGTTGGCCATGGGAATTGGTTCTGCTCCTTATAAATATCGTTCATCCCTTTGCGTTATCCACTCTTTTCATCTCTTGATACGCTCTAAGGCTTCTTGCCTTGCTTCTTCTCTGATTCTCTCTTCTTCTTTTCTCCGATTTTGAGCACCTATGAGTCATGCTAACATCTGATCCGTCAATGGTTCCATATATCGCTCTACTCGATAACCACTTATGTAATTAGGAATTATATCTCCACCCAATGTAGCTAGGTTGACTGCTCCACTCATTGAAATCCTATTGATTATTAGGGGTCCATATCCGCATTTCTGTAGCTTCTTGGCATGTTGCTTCAAAGTATACACCAGGACTAAATCTCCTTCTTTTAGTCCTTTATCTTTGATGTGCGCATCATAATATGCTTTCTGTCTTCTTTTCATAGCATAAATTCCTGCAACAGCTTGTAATCTTGTTTCGTGTAGCTTCTCAATTTGTTCAAGTTGCTTTGATAGTTCATGCCCTGTCCATTCATACTGTTGTGATACTCTTAAAGTAGGCACCAAAAAATTGATTGGTAGGATCGCACTTTGTCCATACACTAGGTTAAATGGTGTAGTTCCAATGGTTGTTTTGTAAGCCACACGGAAGGCCCGAATTGCATGATGCAATTGTTTGTCACAATCTAACCTTTCACTATTGACTATCTTTGTCAATACAGTGCATAACACTTTATTGGAACTTTCTGCTTGAGTTAATGAAGTGAGTTCCTCGATCACTCATGATCTCTATAGGTAGTCCAAATCGAGTAAAGATATGCTCAAAAAGAAACTTAAATGTGGTCAGAACATCATTTTTTCTAGTTGCTTTTGCTTCCACCCATTTGGTTAAATAATATTTCACCACTATTATGTACTCCGCGTGTGATCCTTTGGCTGGTGGGTTAATGGGTCCTATAAAATCAATACCCCATTTGGAAAAGGCTCTCGTGCAAACCATAGGTCTTAAAGGCATGTCATCTCATCTAATAGGGTATTTAGCTTTTTGGCATGCCTCACAACTTCGTATGTAAGTGTCTGCATCCATATGTAGAGTTGGCCACCACAAGCGTGCAAAGAGGATCATTTTTATAGTTCTTTTGACTTAGAAATGTCCTCCTATGGCACCTGTGTGTGGCATTTCTAATATGGGTAAGTACTCTCCTTCATGTACGGATAGTCGTAGTTGATTATCCTTCCCTCTCTTGAATAATTGTCTACCCAATACAACATAGTCCTTACTCATTTCTTCTAGGGATCATTTGCTAGCTAAACTGGTTCCGTCCTCATGCTCTCATGTCTTTAAGAACTTCACTTATGTCTTACTCCAGTTGGGTGCTATTGTAGAGAAGGGTAATGATGTATGATCATCTGGAGTGGTTTCTTGACATTCCGTGCAACCATCAACATACTCATGAACATCCTTAGGCATATCAGGCCAATAGACTCCTAATTGTTTCAATTATCTTATATTTCCATGATTTCCCTTGTGCATTCTCCATTTGTTTACATGTGCTTGTTCAATCAAGTTCTTCCGTTCGTCTTCTTCTACACATCTAGACAATACATCGTTGGGTTCTTTGTGGTACACACTTCCAGCCACAATGTGTAAGTTACACGATTGCAGAATTTCCTTTCTAATCTCCTTATTAATTGAGTGTTGTGGTCCATGAGTGAGTATTGGAATTAGCCTTTCTGCCCACTTAGGAAATACTTCCAAATTGAACAGGTAAGTGTCTCGCAAATCATTTGGTACTCCGCTAGGTGGTTCTCCGTCTATTAACCTAGAGAGATGATCAGCTCGCACACGGGTAATTCCTTTTTTTACAATCACTTCAAAATCGAACTCCATTAACAACAAAAACCATCTCACTAGTCTTCTCGTGTTACAAGGCTTATTGACTAAGTACAATAAGGCTTGATGATCTATGAAGAAATTGAACTTGTTGGCTAAAAGGTAGTGTCTGAATTTCTTTACAGCATACACCATCCCTAAACCTTCTCGCTCAGTAGTTGTATAGTTTCTTTCAGCTTGATTCAGTTGTCTGCTTGCATAGGCAATAGGATGGTCCAATTTTCCCTCATCTGTCGGTTGAGTTAAAATGCATCCTATTGCATAATTGGAAGCATCCACATGAATATGAAAGGGCTTGTTCCAGTTGGGTATTTTCAGAATTGGTGTTGTGCTTAGTCTTTTCTTTAGTTCATTAAAAGCTTTCTTGCATTCTTTCGTCCACGTGAATTGAGTCAACAATCCATACAATGGCTTGGCAATTATAGCGTACATGTGGATAAATCGACAATAGAATCCACAATGACCCATAAACGCTTGCACCTCCTTTGCAGTTTTTGGTCTTGGAAGTTCTAGAATTACTTTGATCTTGTCTTCATCAGTGGATATTTCATTTCTAGATATGATGTGTCCTAGGGTTTTCCCTTGTCTCACCAAAAATACGCACTTCTCAGGATTCAAGCATACTCTATATTGTCGACATTTTTCAAATATTCTTCACAACTCCAGAATATGTTCTTGTCTCCTATCTAAGTATGTGCATAAGTCGTCTACATATACTTCCATACTCTTCCATAGGAATTCTTTGAAGACATGACACATCAACCTTTGGAAAGTAGTAGGGGCATTTGTGAGCCCAAAGGGCATCACCCTAAAAGCATAGACACCCCCTTCAGTCGCGAATGCGATCTTATGTTGGTCCTCTGTAGCAATTTCTACTTGGTTGTATCTAGAGAATCCATCCAAGAAGCTATAGACTTCCTTACCTGCAACTCTTTCCAAGAGGTGATCAGTGATAGGTAAAGGGTAGCTATCACAGATTGTGGCTGCATTGACTTTCTTTAGATTAATGCACACTCTCAGTTTCCCGTTCTTTTTGGGTATAACTACTAATGGCGACACCCATTCGATATGTTCTATCTCGTAAATGAATCCGTTTGCTAATAGTTTGTCTATCTCTTCCTTAATTTTTCTTGTATAGACATCATTATAAGTGTAAGGATGTTGCTTTGATGGTTTTGCATCAGGTGTCATTGGTATTCAATGAGAAAAAATGGAGGGCTCCACACCTTTGAGGTCCTTGTAGGTCCATACAAACACATCTCAGTATTCTCGAATCAGTCTTATCAATTCTTCTTGCTCCTCAGGTGACACATCCTTTCCTATGTACGTGCATCTTTCTTCTCCATTTTCTACAGTCACTATGAATTTTTTTGTTTGTTCCTTGTTGTCATATGCTTCTCCTTCTCTTGCTTCTCTCTTAAGCATCTGAATGGCTATTTTCCTTTCCTCTACTTCGTATCTTTTGAAGTGTTCTGGGACTTCGAATAGATCCAAGGTTGGTTTGGTCTTACCCATGGTTCCCTCATGGTTTAGTACTTTCTGAGCTGCTTCTATTGCTAACACTTTGGTTGTTCCATCCTTGTCCTTGGGAATGTATATTTAATGTCCAACTAATGTACATTCCAAGCATGATGACCTACAAGTGCACATATGCTATGAATGGTGGTCATTCAGCACGTGAGAGCAAAGATATCATTTAAATTAATTCCCTTCTCTTCAATATAACCTTTGGCAACAAGCTTAACTTATAGATATCAATTTTTCTTTCTAGTGTACATTCCATCTTACATAGCCATTTAGTGCCAATGGCATTTTTGCTCAAAGGAAAATCACATAAATACTAAGTATAATTTTTCATAATAGCATCTTACTCTAATTATATAGCATCCATCCAATTTTTTGAATTCTATGTTTCATCAAACGAAATAGGCACAATCGCATAAAAAATACCAAAGATACCCATTCCATCAAAAGTGGCATTATGAGAGCCTAGACAAGTACAATATGACAAAGATGCATCTAACTTGCTATTTGTCAAAGTCTACACCAACCATTTAGGCTTAGACTTTGCAACTTCAACATGAGCTCTCTCATCAGTAAGTGCAACATGTAAACTTCATTAGAAACAAAATGATTTACATCATCAGACAGCCAAAAACATTTAGATGAGTATAGATAGCTTGCAACCATGCCAAGCCTCATATGGAGTGCTAGACTACAATGATTTGGTGGGACACCACTTAAGTACACATGTTGCATACATAACAACCTCAAGACAAAAGCTATGTAGTAAAGCTTGACCTTTGACCATGGACCTTGCCATTTCCATGAGAGACCTATTCTTCCTCTCAGAATCTCCATTATATTGAGGTATATGTTGCACTATACATTGATGCTTTATCCCACCCTCATATAGAAATGCATTAAAATTAGACTAAATATACCCCCTAGTCAAAATAGAGGGTGCCTATTTTACATGTTGATATATTTTCAACCATAACCACGATTTTTTTGAAGTACATAAACATTTAAAAAGATTTCTTTCAATAGATAAAACCATGCATGCTTAGAAAATTCATCAATGAAAGTCATGAAGCATTAATAATTCTGAAATAAAGGTATCTACATAGGACCACATACATCTCTATGAACAAGCTACAATTTATGTGTAGCTCCAAGTAAACCATCTTTGGGGAAGAAATAATGTTACATTTTACCCAAAATACATCCCTCACAAATATGTTTAAAAGATGTATCAATTTTGGGAAAACCATTCAGATTTTTCAAGAAAAGTAGCAAAATTTATGTGTCTGAAGCGTGCATTCCAAGGTTTTCCATCTTAAATCATGTGAAAATAATAAATTATTCATGATCAATCATTCTCAGGTTTTTTATAATCTATAAGAATATACAAACCATGACATATCATGATAGAAGCAATCATAATATCACTTTTTGATAGATCATGAATTATAGACCTATCATCCACAAATTTAAGAACTAGGTCAATTTTTTATAGTGCTGAAATTGATAGCATAGTTTTTCTTATTCTTGGCACATATAAGCCATCTAACAATGTGAAAGCTCTGCCATCACTAATAGTAAGAACGATATTTCCAAATCCCATGATAGGATATGAGGAGTTGTTAGCAGACGTGGTAGTATTCCATGTAGGGGAAATCTCAAGCAAAGTGAAGAAACTACGCTACAAGGTAATATGTTTGGTTGCACCACTGCCATTACCTAGCATCCAACTATACTATAGGCATACATTGCTCGAGAGAAGATAGTTCATCATTGCAACAAGTGGAAAATGCCCATTGTTCATTCTAAACAAGGTTAGCAGAATCTATTCTAGGTATAGAGGCGTGTATAACAATGATTCTAACCTCTTTTCCAACTAGTTTAGGACAGCTCTTAATGAAATGATCATTTTCCTTACTTACTTGCAAATATATATCTCCTTTTTTATGTTCTTGTGATATTTATCTTCTTATTTGAGTGTATAGCATTAGTACATTTTCCTTACTGGTAGATTCACTCCATTTACCTTTGCCCTTGTGACTAGCTAAGAAAGCTTGATTTGCAACACATAACTGACCTCTTGTGTCTAGATTCATCTTTGTGCAGCAAAACAAAAAACAAATCCTCAGAGTTTAAGGCGTTATGTTTTCCTTGCAACACCAAAAAGTAGAATTGATAAGAATATGGAATCCCATTAAATCCTCAAAGTTCAAGGCGTTTTGTTTTCCTTGCAACACCAAAAAGTATAATGCAAAACTTTGATAATAATATGGAATCCCATTAAGAAGAGTTCGCACAAGTGAGATACTTGGCAAAATTTTATTGGCAAAAATCAAGTAGTCTTTCAAATCCTTATCTTTCAGAAAAGTGTGCATAGTGTTGTAAGAGTATCCACAAACATCTTTTGTTGCTTTTCATGAGTGAATGTGAGAGATATCGGTAGGTTTTACCTAAAACGCTATCAATGCATGTGCATGTTATCTCTACCATCCCAATGAAGCTTCTCTATAGTAGGTGCAATAGGAATTCCAACATGACTAACAAATTGAAGATCATCATAAACTAACCACTTGCATCAAGTGCTCTTACTATATTTGCAGGTGTAGGGTGTGTTTCAAGACCTTGCACAATATTCCTCATGCCTTTTGCTATCAGTGCATGATATATCATGTATGCCTACAATGGGTAATTAGAACCATCAACTCCTAAGTGTTGAATCCCTTATAGTAAGGAGTCATAGAAGTTAAATCAAATAAGTTAAAGTGGATGAAGATGAAACTTTGGTCATTTAGTTGTATTTCTTATGGTTGGTATTACTTGTTCAACCTCTTACCAACAAGTCCCATGTTCAAGCGGAGACACAAGATACTGTGGATATTAGTTATTGAGTACCACAATGTCAAAATAGATTTCGGGAAAGCACTTCAAAAATTAGGAGGAAAAAGGACCACCCGACAGTGAAAATGCCCACTTTCCTAAGAGCTAGCCTGTCAAACCCTCATCTATGGACATCTATATGTTTATTTTTAGACCCTCTAATAGGTAGCTCTATAGCTAAGTCAATAAACAATGGTGGGTAGAAATTAATTCTCCTAAGAATTTGAAAAAGTGTGGGGAGTGACCTCAAGAAGCAAAGTCCTACTCTAATAATGAGTGTCAGATTTTGGGAAGCAAGAATGCACACAAAAAACATGAAGAAGAAGAAGAATAAGAGAAAGCTTAGGATCATGAGCATCAAGAACACTACCTACATCAATTGCATATTGGTCTTTTGTGACTATATTAGGAAATATTTCAACACCTTACACAATTTTCCAAAATCCATTTGCAACCCATAAATGTGACATAATGTATGCTCAAAACAAATAATTCAATCAATTGAACTTATCCTTGATAGTCACTATATGGAATACATCATTTCTCTTAGTCATGGCCAATGGTTTTACTTTGATGCAACAGATTTATTGCTTGTTAAAAAAGTTCAAGTGACTTACCTTTGTGGGCATTTGGTACAACTATAAAAACCATGGATTATTCCTATTGTAAAGAAAAATTGGAAAAAAAAATATGAATTTTCCTATACATTCATAAGCATGAATCAAAACTTGGGTTTCTTTATTTTTTTTCGTTCACACTTTTTTATAGTGTATATCCTTCTAAAATAATTATAGTGATATATTTTTCCTTTACCCCTTATATGATCTTGCTATAAGGAAAAGATTCATCAAACTTTTCTACAATGTTTTTGGAATTCTAATGCTTCTATGGCTATCAATGGAGAGCTTACTACTATTTTTTTTTCTTGTTAGATCTATCAGATAGGGATGTTATATGGCCTCTCATTTGTTTTCTATATTCAATGCTTTATGGTCTTCTTTAAAACAATATATGGAAAAAAATGTCTCATTCGATTTAATTGAATTAAATAATACGTACAAATCAAAATCTTTTCGTACTTTTCTTAATTACATTAAAGCTTTCACTAATCTAGATCCTAAATTAGTTAATTTCTTCTTGAGTGCTTCAACATGTTTTACCTTGCAATGGCTTGAGTATCAAGTATTGCTTAAAAAGCTATAGTTCATCAAAAGTATTGACTTTTGATAGTGTTTCTTATAAAGGATTCTTTGAGATAAAATATGGTAATACTTTCAAGTAATTAGATATCAGAATGTGCTTTACAGTCACCATCAAGGAAAGATGTTAATGCATTATTGAAAAAATCAATAAAAGCATAAAAAATGTTATATTGAAATCATTATACGACATTAGATTCAAGAATTTCTATATCAAATTAATTTTATCGTTTATGGTATGGTGTATTCCTTGATACCATTGAAAAAATTCATTTATCATTTTTCAAAGGTTTTTGTGGGGATAGGGGGTATGGAGATAAACGCAATGGGGAATAGGCGTCATTGATCTCAATAAGATAACCCAATGTTTTGTACTGAGTTGCTATTAAGAAGTTTTAGTATTGACTATTGAGATTTTCTCTTTAGAAAAGGCATTAATGGATTATACTTACAAGATTAATAGGCCTACAAAATTTTGGGTCTTTGGAAATTTTTTTCCTCTCTTAACAACATTTACTCACGGTATCCAATGGTCCTCGAGACTAGATAAGGTTATATCAAGGTGAAGTAAAATAATTACATTCCTATTGTAATATTTAAAAATTATGCAATTATTGCAACACTTGATTTATGTTGATTGGAAAGATAAACAGTGCATAGCCAAGAGCATCAAGAGCCAAAAAAGCTCTCAAGATAAAACCAAAATCTGGTCTCATGTGATGGAGAATGGTAGTCTTTGTGATAAGAATATTATAAAAGGAAATTTCAAGCTTCTTGTAGATTTCTACAAGGCATCATAAGTAGGATATATAAAATCAATAAGAAATACATGTCCTACATTAAAGGTAAACCATATATCCTAATATGAAATGCCTTTAATGTAAATGCAAACCATATATCATATATCCAGGATGGCAAGGTCTTGATCTTCTCACTCTTTTGTTCTCCCCCTATCAAGTGACTCTTAGAGGCTCAAGCTTAGTTTGCTCCCTATGGAAGAGTTGGAACAAGGTGAAAGAGTTTGTTAAGATCAATGAAGATTGCAAATGGGCTTGTGGTATTAGACAAAATGAGTCAATCTACTTCCCTATCATGGGCATCATGGGTGTTGAGCCTTGGAACCTCCAAAAAGGTAGGAAGATTTGGAACAAACATTTTCGCTTGTGGACACACATCTAGAATCAAGAAACATGCCAATGGATTAGATTTGAGGACATTGACTCGGCAAGGAGAGTGGACCTAGGTTGCATTATTCGTTATTCGACAATTCGTTTATTCGTGAATAATTACAGAATTTTACGGCAACCCCCATTATTCGATCGAATTATTCAATGCCACATCAGCTTATTCAAAGATGAGTGAATACTTTTTGCACGGTAATTCGACAATTTTTGATCGAACGTGCTTTCGATCGAAAACATTTTTGATCAAAAATTTTATTGATCGAAAAATCTTCGATCAAATTAAATTTTGACCGAAACAAATTTTGTTGAATATTTTTTTATAACACAACACAAGTAGACTCATTTTTCATAAGAGTTACTTTGTTTTTTACGAACTTACAATGTCGTAGATAGAACAAAGTATAAATTCTTGCTATACATATTAACTTTTGTACTTAAAGCATAAAGAAAAATATATTTGTTTGCGAATTAAAAACTATTGTGATTATTTGACTCAACATTGATTCTTACTTCACAATAGTATATGTATGTGTGTGTATGATTGTGAGTAATATGTATTGTGATTGTTTGAATCAATATTGATTCTTACTTCATAATAGTATATGTATGTGTATTTGATTGTATAATTGTGAATGAAATCTATTGTGATTGTTTGATTCAACATTGATTCTTACTTCACAATAGTACATGTGTGTGTGTGTATGATTGTGAATAAAAATGTATTGTGATTGTTTGAATCAATATTGATTCTTACTTCACAATACTATGTGTATGTGTATGTGCGTGTATGTTATATGCATGTGAGTTTATGTGCAAGTGTATATATATATATATATATATATATATATATATGTGTGTGTGTGTGTGTGTGTGTGTAACACTGAGTCATAACAAACGAGAACAAAGACATGTTCTCCTTTAGAAATTACAAAAGTATGCTAAAAACAAGGAAAAATTAGCTTATTTTCAATTGTTCCATAGAAATGATAAGGCCCATTTTAATTAGGGCATGAAAACCATATGCTTTTATTTCATGATACTTTGTTTCAATCTTTATTTCAATTTTTGTTTATAAAAACATGCTATATTCAACATTACAAATTCCAATTAGAACTTTAACGAATCTTACATGATTAAAACTACATGATTTCATGAAAATGGAAATTCAAAAGTAATTCATTTTATTTCAAGCCCACATAAAGCATAACTCTATGCCATTTTAAAAAGGGATTAGAATACACTTTTGAGAATACAAAGCATAATCATACAACAACCAGGTGGCCATATATGTGTACTAGTAATAATAGCCAATTATGCCAAAAAAAACACCATGAGATCAAAATGAAATAGATGAGATTAAATTGACTATACATATTGAGAGAAAACACCATGCATATCATCATACATGATTCTTTGATGTCTAATAATCCAAATGAAAGAGACTTTATTGTTCATCGTTGCACATTCTATGAAATAAATCTATTAGGTTTTACATGCTAAGAGACTTCAATAAAACTTTGTTCAAGTTACGTTAATCAAATACTCTAAGACATTGCTTTTTTCCTTTCCCCGAGTCTTTATCCTTTGAAAAATCACATTTCTCTCCCTCTCTCCCCTTTCTCTCTCTCTGAGCATTATCATGGTCAAAGTTAAAAAGCAAGACAATATATCACGTTTGGTATTACTTTGTGAGAACATATTACACGTGTTGAAAGCGAAACATGTAGTCTTTTTTACTTTGTTAAAGTGAAAACTATACTTTTCAGCGAGAAGTCGATGCCAGGCATCGATTTCTCGCTGAAAACTATACTTTTCAGCAAGAAGTCGATGCCTGGCATCGACTTCTCGCTGAAGTCGATGCCTGGCATCGACTTCTCGCTGAAGTCGATGCCAGGCATCGACTTCTTGCTGAAAAGTATAGTTTTCAGCGAGAAGTCGATGCCTGGCATCGAATTCTCGCTGAAGTCGATGCCTGGCATCGACTTCTCACTGAAGTCGATGCCAGGCATCAAGTTCTTGCTGAAAAGTGTAGTTTTCAGTGAGAAATCGATGCCAGGCTGCAAAAAAATATAAAATTCACTTTTTTCTCGCTGAGAAGTCTGTGCCAAGGTGTTGATGATCATCTACACTTTGTGGGCATGGAAAGACAACCTCCTCTCTCTCTCTCTCCCTGTCTTGTGGAGTCAATAAGCATTGTTGAATTGCCTATGACCCACTCAGAACATAGGTACTGGACATAGTATGGAATATATATTTCCATTAAATAAATCTAGAAGGAAGAGTATGACGTAAGTGTTGATGTGTGAAACATCACAAAAAATGAATTAATGTGACACTAGATAACCTCTATGGTCACCATTAACTCATTGTCACTCAAAACTTTGAGAAACAATAGCCAAAACCAAGAACTTTACTTCTTCAGATTTTTCTAGTCACTAAAATGACATACATTTAGTATTTTGCTAATTTCTCTTTGCTCAAATATCATTTCTCCAAGATCGTTTGGTGGTTGAAACTAGAAGAGAGCTTTCTAACAAGCTATCATATGCAAGAAACGGATCTCTAGAACTCAAGATATAGCCTTCACAAGATGACCCTGTATGACTTCTAAAAGTGGAATTTTTGCCTGTTTTAGTAAGTCTGACTGTCCAAAAATGAAAATTCGATGCCTAGCATCGACTTGCAACCAAAAGTCGATGCCAGACATCGACTTTGAGCTTTTTTAGCCACTTTTTTGTTCCTGAAATACGCACATTTAACACACATATTGTTGGAGAAACAATCACTAATTGGACATATATTTGAAGGTCAAATCTTAGGAAGAAAACCCCATGCCTATGTGAAGGGACAAATTCACAAATGTATCATATTTGTAAAGTTAGTTCACTTTAGTTCTAGAAGTTTTTTAAAATCACGAGAATACAAAAATCTATATAAGTTAGTTTGTATCAACTGACGCGGAGAGAGAGAGAGTGTGTGAGAGAAGGAAGAGAAAAGGAGTTCATTTTATACGACTGAGGATAGTTGGGCTTCTCTGAGTGAGAAAGCATCTGTAAAACTTCTGAGTTTTCATAGCTATGAGAAAGAACTGAGTAAAGTTCTGTGTATGAGTCCCTCTCTATCATCCCCATGCTTGCCTATTGTGTGATGAATTCAAAAGTTCAAGTTTTCTGAACAATTCGATGCCTGGCATCGAATCTTGGCTGATAAGTCATTTTTTCATTCTCTGTGTGTTAACTGTTGTTGAATCTTCTAAAAATATGAAGTTTCTGGAGCAACTCGATGCCTGGCATCGAGTTCCAGCATAAAATGGATGCCCGGCATCGACTTCTAGCATATAAGTCATCTTCTTCATGTGTGTGTAAAATAGAGTGTTTCTGGTGCAGAAAAATAGCCAAAAAAAGCCCAAAGTCGATGCCCGGCATCGACTTGGACTGAAATTTGATGCCAGGCATCGAATTTTTTATTTTTGGACACCAGGAATACTAAAACAGGCAAAGTTTCCAGTTTTGGAAGCTCATACAGGGTCATCTTGTGAGAGCCATAACTTGAGTTCTAGAGATCCGTTTGATGCATATGATAGCTTGTTGGAAAGTTCTACTCTTCTAATTTCAGCCTATAAAGTTTCATGGAGAAATAATACTTGAGCTAGGAGAAATTAGCAAAATACTGAAGGTATGTCATTTCGGTGACTAGGAATTTCTGTAGAAGCAAAGTTCTCACTTTAGGCTATCATTTCTCAAAGTTTGGAGTGGCAATGAGTTAATGGTGACCATAGAGGTGTTCTAGTGTCACATTAATTCATTTCTTGTGGTGTTTCATACATCAACACATATGATGAAAACCACTTTTATGTGGGAAGTCGATGCCAGGCATCGACTTTATGCTGAAACTCGATGCGAGGCATCAAATTGCTCCACAAACCTCATGTTTTTAAGAATTTCTAGCAGTACATAACACTCAGAGAATAAAACACGGACTTATCAACACAAACTCGATGCCAGGCATCGAGTTGCTTGGAAAACTTGAACTTTTGAACTCATCACACAGTAGACAAACATGGAGATGATGGAGAGAGTGTCATACACAAAACATTGCTTCTCATAGATATGAAAAACTCAGAAACTTTACAGATGCTTTCTCACTCAGAGAAGCCCAACTATACTCTGTTATATAAAATGAACTCCTTCTCACATTCTGTCACTCTCTTCCACTTCTTCTTACTCTCGCGCCACTTGATACAAACTAAGTTATATAGATTGTCTCATTCTGACTCGTGATTTTTAAAAAACGTTTAGGACTAAAGTGAACTAACTTTACAAATATAATACACTTGTGAATTTGTCCCTTCACATAAGCATGTGGTTTTCTTCTAAAGCTTTGACCTTCAAATTATGTCCAGTTTGTGAGTGTTTCTCCAATAGTAAGATCAAACTTCCTCTCACAAAGTATATATCTTTTTGCTTATACAAATTTTCTAAAGACCAAAGACTGGGGCCAAGGAAAAACGCAATGTTTTAGAATATTTGATTAAGTATCTTGGAGCGATGCAAAAAAGACCCAAAATTTACAACCTCAACCAATTCATTTCACACCAAACAAAATCAATTTCAATCTACTAGCTAGATAGGAAAGGATATACAGAAACAAATAACTTTTATTCATTGAATCAGTTGCACATGGACACAATTCATTGTTTTTCCTAAAATTATCTAATGTTATCAAATTAGTAGCATCAATCTTTAGTCTTTTCTAGCTCATTTCCTTTTTATTTGATCCAAGATAAATGAGTATTCTCATAAAATAAGGCTTTTTTAATCCATTTCATAATTCTCTCTTAAAAGTGTTAGATAAGGTACTCTAAAATTAGCAAAATTTTGCTACCCTAAAGTAGTCAAAATTTTAAAAATATGTTCAAAATTTGCATATTTTTGGGGGGTTTTAGAAAACCTTGTATACTGGTATAAAGAGTTTTTTAACATCATGCAAAAAAAGGCTATTTTAGTGCGTAGAGTTTCTCTTTTTATGACATAGTTCTCGTTTGTTATGACTCAGTGTTGTGTGTGTGTGTGTGTATATTGTTAAACGCTTAAACACGAGACTAGCTGTCAGAAATGCATTTAAACACCTAAGTGGGTTCTTGGGAGTGGTAGGGGTCTGTTAGACAGAGGCCTTGTACTTAGTTCCCAAAATAACCACTTCAGATATAGTAATATACTGATGCTAAGAACTCTATCAAGATTTCATGACACTTACAGTTCTCGTCGTAGCTCAGCCAACGTATACCGAAGACACTAAGATGCTATATTGCTAAACTTACTGAAGATACCAGAGACAAGAGTGATAATTCAACCTTTACCGAATAGGTACCGTAGAACACTATCACAGTTTCACAGACTTCGCTAAACAACTGGCAGAACATTCCCAGAACGAGTACTAACACAATACACTTCCCTAACACCACAATCGCAATAAAGATTCGCAGACGATTCACTTTAGACAACAGTTTGATAACAAATCAACAGAACGAGACAGATGCTCCAAATTACCCAACCCTGCACACAGTAACGTCACCGCTCAGTCACTCAGATGAATCGCACACTAGATCAAACTCCGAACAGACAAAACAAGACACAACTGCGCATAGAATACACACAATACTCAGAAAGTCGTCAAGGTACTATGGATTACTCCACTCAACACACAAAAATGCTACAGACCAATCACTCAGACAGACAGTCTGGTGATCTCTCGAACATCTATGAAGTTAACGCACAGAAACAGTTACCGATGGTAGACAAGACAAGAGACGAACATGGAACTCAGAATACTGGAGATTAAGCAAACAGACACTACAGTAACGACCCGCTCAGTCACACAGACAGACAGTCTGGTGATCCCTCACGGAACCGTCACTGGCGCGCCTTTCTTTGATTTATATAACTTTTTTTTACAACTGTTTGTAACAGCTTTTCACTCGTGCGAACAAGATTCAATTACATATTCCCAATCCGGCGACTGCTAACAGTCTGGCACGCACGGTGGACTCGAACCCGCAGGTCTTACAAAACTTATTGTTCATCGATAATACCTTCTAAGTACATATTCCTAGCTAATCTAAAGGTTCGGGCGATCTTTTTCTTTAGAGTTTCTAGTATTTGCTTGAGGGTTTCTGGCTCTACTAGCTGCGCATCTACTCTAACAGAACTTAAGGCTATAGCTTCGGTGAGCAAAATTTCTGCTTGAGTCTGCAAAAAAGCTTCTTGAAGGTAAAAATCATTGGATAAAGCCGCATCTCTTGAAATCTTCATTTCTGCAACCTGCTTCTGCATATTGAGTACTCTTTCCTTTTGATTGTCAAGTTGGTTTTCTCTTCATTTGATCTCTTGGTTTTGGAACTGTATTGTTTGCGAATATGCATCCCTTTCTCGTCGGAGATCTGTTATCAGTTTCTGTGTTTGAGCTTCCTTGGTCAGTTTTCGCCATAGAATATCGTTTACCTCGTCAAATTGTATCTTACATCTCTGGAGTTCTTCAGCTCTTTGCACTGCCAGCTCGAATTGTTCTTGGCCTTTTTGTACCACTTCATCTAGCTGCACTCTGGTTTCTTCCAGTAGATTTCCTAATGCGACTCTGGCATCCTCCTTATCCTTGAGTAATAGATTCAGTTTAATCATTTCTGCATCGGCAATAAGCAGCAGTTCCTCCTTCTCTTTTGCTGCTGTCAGGGCTTCATCACGCTGAGTTGTAATTTGTTCCTGTTCTTGAAGTCTAGTCTGTAATTGTTGTATTTGTGCATGTAGTGCATGGTTTTCAGCCTTTACTACTTGTAACTCCTCCTGGAGGGGAGTGATATCTGCCTCCATTACTTCCAATTTGTGTTGAAAGTCTTCTCAAACAACGTCTGTGATTTGCTTCAATTGTTGCGGCAGTTGTTGTGATAAAGCGATTAGCAGTTGACCTATTGATTCTAACTCAGAGAATATGGGGATGGATGGGAGTGGAGGAGGATGACGAGGTTGGGACAAGGATGTCGTGAGGAGTTGTTGGGAGTTCGGTGGAGAGTAGTTAGGTGATGATGAAGAAGAGGTTGTGGCTTCGTTGGGGTGGGTGGGTTGGATAGGGATAATGGGTTCGGCTGGGGGTTCGGGTGGATGGATAGGAAGAACAGTAGTTGCGGTGATTACCTTTTCGGTGGGTTGTGTAGTATCTTCGGCTGTGGAGTCAACTGCCTTAAGCAGCTCTTCGAGTACTTCTTTAGCAACTTGTTCTTGATCTGCGTGCTGTTCTTCTTCAGACTGTTGTTGGGATGCCTCTTCTGTAGAAGTTGTGTCGGCTTCAGTCCGATTTTCCTGTTCTTGTTGCTCCTGAGAAGATGATTGTGCGGAAGATTCGTGCTGCATTGATGTGGCGGTATCATGGAATGTGTCTTCGTCTTGCTTTTCTTCTTCTTTGTCATCCCCTTCCTTTCCTTCGGCTGATCCTTGGGCTTCACTTTCAGAAGAACTTATTCTGATTCTCTTTCATCTGAAGAGTTGATTCAGCTCCTCTTCATCTTCTTCCTCATCGTCCCATAACTGTACAGATTCCTCATGTCTTAGAACAGGCCCTCGGGGTGGTGGTTGTGCTGCAAGGATGGCCGGAAAAAGGAAGGATAGTATATGCGGAAATCTGGACCTTGGCGTGCCTCACTTGTTCACCTGTTTGATTATTGCTACGCATTCCTTGTGAATGCGGTGGAAAAAGTATGAGGCAAAATTCACTGGTTCTCGGGAAGCTAAGTCTATGGCTGAGTACAAGGGGCGAGATATGCCGTAAGTTTGCTTCTAGAGGTTTAGGATTGCTACTAAAAACTGAAGGGCGGATCTCTCTGGTTCCGGTCAACACAAAATCGCGTATTCGTTTGATGAATACCTAGGGAACAATTGTATCATGGTTGCTACAGTGAGGTTTGGGCCATTTTGTCGACCTTGCGAAGGGAGTCGAAACGACTCAACGAAGGTTTGGAAAGTGATCAATGTACGGGATGGTAGGGAGGTGATTGGCCAACTCTGCTCTGTAGCAGGTGTGTTGGCGATGGCGGAGATTATCTGGGCAAAGAATGGGTGGGACTCCACTGAATGCCAAGGCAGTTGAGCGAAGTTGTTAAGCCCACGAATGCGCAGATACTCTCCTACGTCGGCAGTGAGTCCATCACGGAAGGCGGCGTAGTTAGCCAAAGCTTCCATGGCACAGAAAAAGAGAGCAACCACAAGCACGCAAAGCATAGGGTAAGCACACAGAGCACAAATCACACAAACACAATAGCGATTTTTGACGAAACAGAAAAGGTTAAGTAGATGCGTTGTGGTGGAGAGCAATCAAGGATGACTAATCATCGCGCGGTATTGAAATGATAATTCTTAACTTCGGTGTTCATGCGTGAGTAGCTGGCAAGGGCAGGGCAGCTGTGGACATAATTAGTTAACAAAACGCGGATATCTACAGACTTATTTTATTAAGCATGTCAAAAAAGAAAAGAAAATAAAGAAAAGAGAACGCCAAAAAAAACACGGCTAAGTGAAACGTTTTAGTGTGGGTTAGATGTGTGTTGATACGGCCGCAGCTTCGAACCGTTGATGACTTTCGAAAGAGGGATTCCGGTCAACATAGTCAACCGAAAAGTTGTTGGGCCCACTTGTTTAGAAATTCGGTAGGGACCAAACCATCGCAACTTGAATTTACCAGCAGAGCGATTCGACTTTGCATTGTAAAAGAGTACAAGTTGTCCCACCGGAAAAATTGGAGTCTTTAGATATCGATCATGTGTTCGAGCTTGTCTTAGTTGTACTTCCTGCATAGTCAAAAAACTGTGCCATCATTGCTCGTCTAATTCTCTGAGTGTATCCAACCGAAATGACAGTGATTCTTTAGGTAGCAGTTTCTGAGTGATTGCTACTCGTAAACTTGGTATAACTATCTCCATCGGTGCTATTGCTTCTAATCCATAAGCTAGTTTGAAAGGGGTTAATCCTGTTGTTACCTTGTATGTAGTCCGATATGCCCATAATACTGCAGGTAGCAGTTGATCCCATCTTTCCGGTGCTTCCATAATCAATTTCCGAAGCATATTCAACAAAGTTTTGTTTGTACTTTCAGCCAAACCATTAGCACGAGGATAATAAGGAGAACTAAACTTATGCGTGACCTGGAACGAATGTGTGAGTACTTTCATTAAATTGTTGACAAAATGATTGCCTAGATCTGTAACAAGTTCCAGTGGTAAACCAAAACGTGGAAGGACATCGGTTAGCAGACACTTTGCTACCGCAACAGCTGTAGTAGGTCGTAAAGCCCAGGCTTCTGCCCATCTGGTAGCATAATCTGTACATGTCAAAATATAACGATTATTACTGAGGATTGCTGGAGGTGTAATTGGTTCGATAAAATCTAGACCCCACTTCTGGAAAGGTTCCAATGGCAGGACAGGTTGTAGCGGAAAATAATGATGTGTAACGGCTGTCCAGACCTCTCACAATTATCACATTTTTTGACAAACTGCAATACATCCATGTACATAGTAGGCCACTAGAGACCACTTTGCAGAATTTTCCGGTGTGTTAAGTCTGTAGCAAAATGGCCACCGGAAGGAATTGAGTGAGCCAAAGTAATAACTGAGTTAACTTCATGTGGTGGAATACAACGAAGTAAAATTCCAGTATGATCCACATAGTATAATTCCCCCAGCAATCAACCGAAATCGGCAGCTAAAAACTGCAATTTTCCTGTGTATTGACGTAGAAGTCTGAGATGGAAGGCATCCATCAGTGAGAAAGGTCAATATTTGATCATAGTATGTAGATGGCATAGGCGGGTCTGTAATTTCATCATGGGTTGGTTCAGAAACATAAATTGCTGGTGTTGTGTCATCTACACCGACCGGAGCTTCACCGGAATCTAAGCGAGACAAAAAATCTGCTAATGCATGTGAACTGCCTGGTCGATGAATAACTTCGTAGTCAAACTCTTGTAAAAGTAGGACCCATCGTGCTAATCGTCCTCCTAGATGCTGTTGCCGAACTAGATAGACAAGTGCAGCATGATCTACATGAAAAGTAAATTTATGGCCCAGCAAATAATGCCTGAATTTCTTGACAGAATATACTAGACCTAGACATTCTCTTTCTGTTACAGAGTAATTCTTTTCAGCAGGGGCCAATCTTCGACTTGCATAGTACACTGGCCTGAACCACTTATCGGTTTGTTGCATTAGAACGCTTCCTATTGCTATATCTGAAGCATCAACAAATACATGAAATGGGCGATCCCAGTCAGGAGGTTGTAAGATGGGAACTTGTGTTAATAAACACTTTAAACGATCAAATGCTATCTGACATTCCTGAGTCCACTCAAACTATCGAGGATTCTTGGTGATTAATTTGTTCAGTGGTATTGCCAAGTGAGCAAGCCATCGTAAGTGTCGTCCATGCCATCTTACTTGGCCCATGAAGCGCATTACTTCCTTTGGTGTAGTGGGCACATGAGCTTCTAACACAGCTAAAATTTTATCTGGATCCACCTGTATACCTTGTGCAGATACAATGTGGCCAAGTAGCTTTCCACATGAAACCGCAAACACAAATTTGTTCCACATGAAACCGCAAACACAAATTTGTTTGGATTCAAACAGAGTCTGTATTCTCTGCACTTTTCAAAGCAACACCGTAAATGGAACAAGTGTGCTACCATCTTGCCAAATAACGAAAAATCATCAAGATAAACTTGCATAAATGATGTAAGGTACGGGGAGAATATTTCTTGCATGCATCTTTGAAAAGTTCTAGGGGCATTTCTTAAGCCAAACCACATAACAGTACATGCGAACACGCCCCAGTTGGTTATGAAGGTAGTTTTTGGTATATCTTGTTCAGCCATTCTAACTTGATTATAACCACTGTATCCATCTAGGAATGAGTACATTTCATGTCCTGCTACTCTATCAAGCATTGTGTCCAGAAAAGGTAGCGGAAATGGATCCGACACCGTAGCTACGTTTAGTTTCCGGTAATCTACACATATTTTGTAACTGCTTATTCTTTTTAGGCACACTAACAATTGGTGAGATCCATTCAGCATGCTCTACTGGTCCAATGAATCCAACCTTCAATAACCTATCCAGTTCTGCCTTTACTTGTGATGCATAGTTTGGATTCATCTGGTAGCTGGGTTGCTTGATCGGTCTTGCTTCTGGCTTCAGCATGACCCTGTGTTGGTAGATGCGCGGGTCTAGACCTTTCATGTCTTTGTAATCCCATGCAAATACATCAGAAAATTCTCGAAGTAGCTGAATTAAGTTTGCTTGAATTTCCGGTAAGTTTTCCTTTATCTTGATAGGACACGGATGGTCTTCGTCTCCTAAATTATAAGTTATCAATTGATCCTCTGGAACATAAAATTGTCGGGGCTTCTCTGTATCGTCAACTGGCTTAAAAAGTTGTTGCAATTCAGCGTCATCTGTAGCAGTAGTATCTTCTTTGTTATCTTCTTCTGTTACAAGCATCACCGTACAAACTGCAGTATTCCAGTTATCTACAACAGATTGTAGATCCACAGTTCCTAATGAGATCAAATCAATATTGTTCTTTAAAAACTCTTCTTCTTCATCATCTGACAACCCATCTAGCATATGGACTGGTTCTGCAAAATACGGTCTAGCATGCAACTCGTAAGGTTGTATAGCATCTAATTTTACAATGTATTTACAATATTATCTTTGAAAGTGAGTTCCTGTGCAGACCAATCTTGTATCACCTTAGCGTGCTTCAGCCAAGGTCGGCCGAAAAGAAGATTATAATCAAGGGTGGATTCCGGTAATTCTAGTATGACAAAGGTCATCTTAAATGTTGTACCTTGTAAAGTTATTGGTACATTTCGTGCAAGTCCTACGGGATGGACTCTTGACTGGTCGGCCATTCTGACAAAAAACTGAACTGGTTCGATGTTGGTCCACCCTAACTTTTTACACAGTGCAGCAGTAGCAATGTTGACACCAGATCCTCCATCAATTAGTACCTGTGTGATTTTATGATTTTTATACCATACCGTAATTAAAGGAACTGAACGATCGACCGTAGAATCAGGTTCCGGTTGCACTGTTGCCGTTGCTGGAATACAAGAAGGCACAGGGCTGAACTGCTGTTGGAATTGTTGTCGAACCCCCGGTACTAGTGCAAGTAATTGGCCCAGAGGAAGAGTGATAGATGCTTTAAATAAAATTTCCCAAGCCTTTTGTGATTGGGTTGTATTTTCCATAGATTCTGAAGATGATGCGCCTACTGAAGATGATGTGCCTGCTGCTGAATTAAAATCCTGTTGTTGTGTTCCTTCCTTGGTTAACGGAGTCTGGGTCACCGGAATAGGATCTGGGAAGACTGGAGGTTCTGCAGTGGTCCATTGACTAGCTTTATCGTACATCCTTTGTTGTTCGCGTATGCCTGGTTCAAATATTTCTGCTACTGGTTGTAGTTGTTTACCGGATCGGGTTTGAATTATTGCAGCGTGCGTTTCTACTATTGTGATTTGTACCATATTAGCCATTGGGTTTTGACGTTCTTTCTTCCTCTGATCATACTCAGCTGCATCCTTACAAAATCTTCTAATGTGACCAAATTCTCCACAGAAATGACAGCGCGGTGGTGGCAAATTGGGATTTTCCAATGGTGGTCCGGCCTACCAGCGGTTTGCGTTGTAGTTATTCTTTCTCTGTCCTCTGTAATTTCGATATCCTTGTTGCTGGTTTTTTCTCATTTGCGGAGGTACATAATGATTTGCTGGCTGCCCTGGTTCCTGTATAATTGCATTGACAGTTGCTGTTCCCTGCACTTTGGCGTTATATGCACAGTTTTTGGTGGTGTGTCTGGTAGTGTTACAGATAGCACAAAACAACTGATTAAGTGCACAAGTGGCACTAGTATGGCCTGAATTCTTGCATGTGGTGCATTACATCTGTCTGGTCGAGTCTTCGGTGACATTTTTATTTGCTTTTAACCACTCCAGATCTTCTGTAAATCCTCCAACCTTGTTTTCCAACTGCAAAGCCATTGCGATCACTGCATCTAGCGTCATAGCTCCTACATAGCGTATGATCATAATCTGTTTAAGTTGTGGAGTCAGGCCATTGATGAACCATTGAGTAATAATGTCATCTGGTAGGTTGGCATGTGCTGGTGGTAACTGCCTCAAATGAGTCCTGAATAGCGTGGCGTATTCCTGTACTGTTTGATTTATCTTCTGTCTATTGTTTTGCAGGTAGTCAAAAATTTCGGCTGGATTCTTCTTTAGCCTGAATCTCTGCAAAAAGGCATCTCTTACTGCTTCATAAGTGCCGAAATGGTTAATATCATATTCTGTAAGCCATCTAGTTGCTTCGTTGACCAATGTCGATTGGAAAACAATTGCCTTATACGCCGGATCAGGTGGATGATTGAGCATTGCGTAACTTATCTCAAACGTGCGTACATGAGCATCTAGGTCATCTCCTAGGAATCCACCAAATTTGGTGTACGTTACTCCTGTTGGAGTCGGCCTGGGTAGACATAGTTGTTGTTGTTGTTGTTGTTGTTGTTGTTGTTGTTGTTGTTGTTCGTTCATCGTGCTGATGGTTGTATGGTGACTATCTCCTGTATTCCGAGGCTGAATATCTGAACCATCGAAGTCTGTATCAGCCTGTGCACTTTCCGGTTCGATAATCTTGTTTAGTATATTTCGAATCTTGGTTTCTAACAGGCTACCTTCCTTCTTGATGTCGAATGTAGGGAAACTTACTCCCAATAGCGGTGACTGGGCTGAAGATTCACCGAGACTGGTCTGTTAGACAGAGGCCCTCTAATTAGTTCCCAAAATAACCACTTCAAATATAGTAATATACTGATGCTAAGAACTCTATCAAGATTTCATGACACTTATAGTTCTCGTCGTAGCTCAGCCAACATATACCGAAGACACTAAGATGCTATATTGCTAAACTTACTGAAGATACCAGAGACAAGAGTGATAATTCAACCTTTACCGAATAGGTACCGTAGAACACTATCACAGTTTCACAGACTTTGCTAAACAACTGGCAGAACATTCCCAGAATGAGTATTAACACAATACACTTCCCTAACACCACAATCGCAATAAAGATTCGTAGACGATTCACTCTAGACAACAGTTTGATAACAAATCAACAAAATGAGACAGATGCTCCAAATTACCCAACCCTGCACACAGTAACGTCACCGCTCAGTCACTCAGATGAATCGCACACTAGATCAAACTCCGAACAGACAAAACAAGACACAACTGCGCACAGAATACACAAAATACTCAGAAAGTCGTCAAGGTAAAAGCTATCAAAATTTGTGGAGCCCCTTTGTGGTGCAAATGATGCCTTCATGGCAATGAGAACTTGGGAAACCTCTTCTTTTCATGCCCCAAGTCAATGCTAGTCTAGCAGGACCTAGGGAAATCATGTTGTTGTAGGGACAAATCAATTAGAAGCAGGCATTACTAGGTGAAGCAATTGGTTGTTCCTTAGTGTTGTGGAATGCTATTACACATGAGACCCTCTGGAAGATCTAGAAAGAGAGGTGTGTCACTAGCTTTGGTAGCCCTCCTAAAGAATGGTTGATCAAAAAATTTTCCTTTTAGGCAAAAGAATTTCCAATTGTAAGAATCCCCTACCTTTTCGACATCACAAAGTTTTTTTCCTCGAGAACAACAAGATTAAAAGCAAGTGGGGCCCCCATGAAGGGGATAAAAGGGTTATCAACCTTCTTTGTAATTTTTCTCTAGCAAGTTCTAAGTAACCCTTGCTTTGTGGGATTTAGGGGGTCCTATGGGTGCTAAGCATGTTCACTTGTACAATTGTTCTTTCTATTAATTAATGTTTGGGAGAATAGGCTATTGCCAAACTTCCTTTTGAGAAAGAAATGCAAATTAGTTCATATGCATCCCCATTTAATTCATCGCCTCAAGGATAAACTCAAGAAAGCTCTATAGAATTTAGTGGAGGGAGAAACAATAGAGATACATAATGGTTTGTACTTGGACATAGTGTATTCCCATCAAGTATATCTTCATCAGGTGGACCACTATTCATCAAGTTATATGGACTATGAAGGGATCAATGTTGAAGGTATTTCAACATTTGAACAAATATCTATTCATCCCATGTTGCGAATATTACATATGGAGCTTTTAAGATAGTAGAAATGAAGTTGTTTTGAGAATGAGAGCATCCATGATGTCCCAAAGCCATTATTTTTGCTCAAATGGAATTCTATTAGAGACGTTCATGTCATCAAGGATACTATATTGTACTCTTGACCTCTATCTATTAGAAGTTATAATCCAAATAAATGAAATTAGTCTCTCTTGTTTCTATATTTCCCTATTCGACTCAACATGATTCACATATGTCTAAGTACCTACTTAATGGATTGCCTCTTCCCCTTTAATCCATGCTTGTACACTTCATTTTCCTTTCTTTATTTATGTTTTGATGTCTCTAAGAAAATAAAAAATCTCCGAAGGGGATGAAAAGGAATCCCACAACTTCAAAATTTGGTTCTATTAAAAAAAAACATACTTCTAGCTCAAAATTATATTAAGAAAATGTAGCATGAATTTGAAAATAAAGAGATAAAATCTCTTGAAACTTAACGACCTTGAATGTAAACTCGATAGTAATTTTTCCAAGATAGTAATATTTGCAAGATATATGATCAACTGAAAGTGAATCATGTACTTGAGGGGGCATGGTGTATGGAAAACTTGTATATGCCAAATCAAGATAGAGGACACTCGAACACTTTCAAAGTCATTAATCTCGATTGGCAATTTGGCTATGATGACTAGTGTTTGTTAAGAGACTAAATTTGTGTTAGGGATTCCTCAAATTCGAGCTTCCTCCAAGTCAATGATCCCCCTCAGATACAAGCTAGAAAATGGCACAATGGTGATAGCTTGGATACGTGTCCTAGTATTCAAAAGAATCTAGACATATATACGTTGCAATGGTGTCAAAATTGGACGAATATTGGATGGGATTCCAAGTTATGTGACCTTTGGCATCCCCTCTTTGAGAATAAAAAATTGTTTCTTATGTGCAAAATTCTGCATCGGGGATTCGGGACTAATGACAAATCCAACAAATTTTATGGGGCTTCTCCATGGTGTATATGTTGTTTCAATGATAGAGAAGATGTGGGAGTCGAGACACATTTTCTCTCATGTCCTAAGAGCCTTTTGGTTTGGCAGGCACTAGGGAGAGTTCTTTCTTTACACACCGAATTCAATTGGAAACAAGCCTTACTCCAAGAAGTAATTGGTTGTCCCAACACATTATGGAATGCCATTAGAGGAGAAGCTCTTTGGAAATTTTTAGAAAGAGATATGTGCTGCCAACTTTGGAAACAATCCTACAGAGTGGTTAGTTGACAAGACCCTATACCTTTTAGGGGAAAGAGTCCTACTGAACCATGAAGGGGATTATTCTTGCAGGTCTACAAGTGGATTACACATGCATGTTTTTGTATATTTGCATTATTTTGGTAATGATTTGATCATGCTTGATGTTTTGGGAAGTATCCAACGCCATTGGACACTTCAAAGTTTATGTTAGGACCTGAAGAGGAAGGTGTAGAGCTCTCAATGCTCATAAAAAAGGATTAGATGCAATTCCAATATCAAACCATTCAGGGATGTATGGTTTATATTTCAGGCATTTTACTTTATGTTTTGGCATGTTTTATATGTACATGCATGGATTGGAATGCATATATCAAAGTTTCTCATTGTTTTAAATCAAAAATATGGATCAACTTGTTAGGTGTACACTTTTGATGGTTTGAAGGACAAATAATTGCAAGAACTACATGGCTATGCAAGTAAGATGTGGTTGCTAGCATTTTATGTTTTTGTAGGTTATGGAGTTCATGTATAATTATATGGTGTGCATGCCACGGGCTTGCCAAGCCCTATGTTATATTGGATGGCCTATGTGCCATATGCGCACAAGGTCTTATGCTTGATTCTATGGTTAAAATTTTTTGGGAGTCCATTTCCTTGGGGAAATGCTGTCCAAATTCTTTACACCTCATGGCATTATATATGCACTTACCTTTAGGTAAGAATTGTATGGCATGGCAACATGACTTCTTTGCAAACATCAATAAAGTGTAAACATGCATATATGCATGTAGTTGATGGACTTAGGACCATCAAAGTATCATAGATAAGGCGACTTCATTAGTAATAGGGCCCCTATTCATAATCCTTATGGATTTCTACCATAGGATTGCTAAGGGGAAGGAGCTATATCTTCACCACTAGGAATTTGCGCAAGAAATCCTATAGGTTTTAGGTGAGGCACGGGAGATACGTTTATGATCATCTCCAATTTATTGAAGGTCTCCAATGTGATTAGGAGACTATGGGGTATTATGAGCATGAGCAATACCCAAAGAGGGATTAGTTTCACTCATGCATATCACTTGCATAAGTAGTGAAGCATTTCTGCTACACTACTAAGGAAACCAGTAAGATGGGAGCATAGAAATGGGTTTCATGAGAGAGCATTGATGAGTGCTAATGTGATTGGAGTGATGCCTAGGAAGTCCATATGAAATGGCACTAGCTCTATGACTTAGAGCAAAGATCCCTCAATCAGGAATAGTAGGGGTACCCAATACATATATGTATATCGAGATCTAGAGAGGTACTTAGACTGTCTTAGTACCTAGGAACTAATTAGTTTGGAATAAAAAGGGATATCCACTGCAAAATGTTGACTAGAACCAAATTGAACTAGTTTCTGGATATGGGATTCATTTGAATCCACCTATATGAGTTGAGGACATGGGATTCATTAGATTCCACCTACATATTCCATTATATATATGGAATATAAATCCAATTTAGTGCAGGTATATGACCATGAATTGGAAAAAGGTTTCACAGGTATGGGATGATAGAAAAGACTTTCTTTTGAGCACTCTTCTTCTAAGGCCAGGGAGAAAAGGACTCATCATTCATGGCGGCATGTCTCACTAGATCATAGGAGAGCTCTTAGTTGACATCTCCTTAAAATTGGGAGTTATCTTTCATAGTTTAGGAGAGATCATTTTCTCCACTTCCTCCACTCTTCACCATATATACCTTCATTATTTACGGGAGATTTGTTCTTCATCTTCATAGCAATGTATGTAATGAGGGATTACGCATTAGTTATGGAAGAGGGGATCAAAGTAATTCATAAATTTCTCTTTTAAGGGAAGGAGAAAGTGGGATCTACATCAGAGATAGAAAAGAATTCTCACTACCTGTTCTTTGAAAGAGACAAAGGAAACAAAAATATGATTTCTTCATAGGAGAAGAATAGAGCATGTTTTCTTTTAGAGAGAAGAGGTGTTAAGAAAACATCTCCTAGTTTGTATCTTAAAAGGAATTCATTTACTTTACTTTTCAATGTAATTTTCCTTCAAATTGGAGTTTTATTCTCCACTATTCAAGAAGGAAAAACATGGAGAACTTTTGTAAATGTTATCATTGTTGGATTAGTAGAGAAAATGGATTCATAAGAATCTCTTTTAAAGGGAAAGTGGAATATATTCCACTACTAGAGCTCTTTTCCTTAATGAGATACTATATATATATATATATATATATATATATATATATATATATATATATATATATATATATATATATATATATATATATATATATATATATATATATATATATATATATATATGAGACTTCTTAAGAGGAAGGATATGGGGAAGCAACACACAAAGATAACCATGTACATAGAGTACATGGGGTTCAAGGGAGTCCGAGCACTACTTTCTACCATTGCGAACATTTCATCTACATTTTTGAGGATGAAAATGCTTTTAAGGGGAAGGAAATGTCAGATCTCATGATGGTAACATGCCTTAGGTTAGATGGGCATATAATGCGGCATGGTCATACTATTGGATATATCACAATGATATCAATAGAGGAGATTGATCTCGAGGAATCTTGAGAGAGTCATCGTGAAAGAATGTCTCGAGTGATGGTTGGGAGGAAAAATGGATGCAAGACTCTGTGTGTGGGGGCTCGCAATCCATCACTATACATTGTTGTATACAGATAAAAAAAATGGAGTTGTTGAAAGAAAGAATACCTCTCTTGGAAATGGCAAGTTGTATGGTCAAAAGTTATGCTTTACCACATAGATTCTAGCTTCAAGTTGTTATGTGTGTAGCATATGTATTTAATAGATATCTCACCAAAGAACTACAATTGATCACTCCATTTGAGGATTGGCATTGGCACAAGCCATATGTATCTCATTGCCATGTCTTTGGTTGTTTTGAAAATGTAGTAGTTCCTGAACAAAAATGTAGAAATATGGATGATAAAGCAATGAAATGCATTTTTTATCGGTATAGTTCTGAAAGTAAAGACTATCATCTATATCATGTGCAGAATAAATGCATTCTGGTTAGCCATGATGTTATTTTTTTATGGAAGATGCAATTTAGCCCTTACTTTCATGTGCCAAGGAGACATTAGTTAGCTCGAAAGATGTGTATGACACTTTGTTGCCTCTTTTTATAGGTGGATAGTCAAGTGTGGCCCAAATAAAGTGACTTATTAGCCTTTGTAGGTTAGAAATGATGATGCAAATAATTCCATTTCTCATGCAGATTTACGTGATGCAGTTCTTGATGAGAGTATTGACATAGAATGGGAAACAACTATGCCTAAATGGCTAGTGCAGACTTTTAAAGATAGCAAATTTGTTGTTGCTTTTGTACTTATATAGGCTCTCATAGTGCTTCCTTTTCATTAGATTGTTATGCAGTCTCTAGCCTTTGTGATAAGAATGATCTTGTTTCTTTTGATGAAGCATGGAATTCAAAAAATTGACAGTAGTAGCCCTACTATAGTCCACAAGAGACATACTAGCCACCGTACCAAGCACAACCTAGGCCATAGCCAATGCTAGGTAAGCAGAAACCACCCCTTGCCTATGTAATTTCTATTATGTATGTGGCAACAGAAGAGAATCCAGATAGAGCACTAGTCCTAGTGTCTCCTTTGATCACACAAAATGACCCAAATGCAAATAGTTTTGAATTGTCTCATGGAGAGTGTTCCTAGATACATGATATGGAGGCCCCAAAACATATAGAGACATCAGTATGAGACCCCATCATAGGATTACAGTTGAGAATTATATTATGCAAATAGCATGTACAGTAATCCCAACTCTAGACCCCATATGAGATAGATGAGACCACAAGCCCCTAGAAGACCTTTCTATAGATGCCAAGGAGATCACTTCATACCTGAACGCCAACATCCCCGCCAGGGAGTCAGCCACACTATCTCACCATTCAAGGATATTGCTTAGAGAAAAAGATCACATTATACATGAGTGCCCCATGAATCTAGCTAATGTCTCAAAGATTACACCGATTTACATGATAGGCATATTAGAGAGCTCAAATAGAACTCCACTCACTTTAGTTACCATCTAGCCACTCACTAGAGCACAAGCTTTCTAGTAGGCCTAGCAAGGAAACCCAAAGAGAGAGAACAAAAATCTAGTGAGATTGAAGAGTCTAGCAAAAGAAAAATCAGTTTATGGAAAGATTCCAGAGAGAGAATAAAGAGGAAGTGGTCCAAAAGATTAGCAAAATTAGAAGGTAGCCTAAAAGAGACCAACGCAATGATTGCAAAATTGACATCGTGAGTGCTATTAGAGACTCCACCTATCCTTAAGTCAATTTCATTATTAGTAGATCCTATCCTAGAAGACTTAGATATGATGTTCAAGGATTATTAGGCATGACTAAGAGGAGGACCAAATGCAGTAGAGTTAGATGAGAGCTACCTTAGAGCAGACCTAGAGGTAGAAAGGACAAATTGTGCATCAAGATGGTTGAACTAGATCAGGAAATGTTTGAAGTTGGACAACTCTTTAACCAAAGTAATCTATTAATACCAAAATTGCACTTTCAAGAGCTATTAGCACAATTATAGCAAATGGCATTCGATCTTGAGAACTTGAAACCTCAAAAGGCTCATTTAGGTGAAAGTAAGAAAAGAAGAATTATTGCCAATAGAGTATTATGTTCCTAACTCAATAGAATGTGGAATTCCTCCTTCCATTGAAAAATACTCATAGGAATTTCTGAGAGAGATTCAAGAAGAGAAGTGGGGTATAGAATAGATGACCCCGACCTATTCAAGATAAAGTGGTAAGTGTATCCCAAGCAACCTTTGTTGTTATGCAAGAGCGAATGTAACGAATAATGGCATGTTTGATAGACAAGGCTATCAATGTATGTGCTTGAGCATCTCTGCCATCCCAACAAAGTTCATGTGCACTAGGTGCAGTAGGAACCGCAACACAAATAGGAACCTAAAGAATATCACCATCTTCAATGCCATCTGCATTACCTTCAACAACTGTGTTTGCACGTCTAATAGGACATTTTTCAACACTCTACAAAATATTGCATGGTCCTTTTGTAGCCAAAACATGAAGCATCATATAAGCCCATAATGGGTAATTGGTACCATCCAATTATCCATTATATATTTTTGTCTATAATCCTTCATCACAATGCTCAAGAAGAGCATATTTTAGTGCTTATTTAGGGCTCTCTCTAGCTTTATGAATAGATAATAATGAGCACCTACAGCCTTATGAAAACAAAATCAGTTAATATAATCCAAGAGGAAGCAAGAGCAACAACTTTTATTAGAGAACACAATAAATGAACAAGACAATATTGAGGAGAGTGTATCATGTACTAAAGAAGATATGTAATACAAGAATTTTTTTTATATACAAATGTATTTGCTACATGAGTGTGGTGTATTTCAAAATTTTTGTAATAAAAAGGGCAATGTCCCATACAAAGTTTTACCACGTCATGATGCCTTTACTCATCATTGATTAACAAAGTGTCTTTCGCTTCTTCATCTCTCTTGTGCATCAACATCATTAGAGTTTCTAAATGCTTGAAGTTTTTTCTCAGTTCTTAATTGAGATTCATTTATGGCTTGCACAAACTTTGATGTGTTTGCACTCTCCTTGGAATGAAATTTTTGCATGATTCATTTGTAATACCACTGGAAGAGTTCTCAAAGGCTATTCCCCTTGTGACTTTCCTTGAATTGTCTATGCCTAAAATATGCATTACATGCCATGTAACAAGACTTCTCCATACCTTGAGTGCCCTAGATGTTTCGATCACCATATTTTTGCATGAAGAAGGTTAAATGGTTATAAATGATGTGCTACCATAATCATTAATACAATCTATAAGCACAAAGACATGCAAGCCATATTTTGTTGCAAATGATGTCTCTTTTAAAGATAAGGTTTTAAAAATGTACCATGTAATGTGTTATATTGTTCTTTGTCCAAGCCACATTAAAGTGTTTTTTGAATTGTTGAAGGCGGGCTTGAAAGACCTTAATGTCCTTAACTGATGAGGAGTCCTTGTTGCACATCCTAAAGATACTATCTAGTGAATTTCAAACTTCTACATTTACATTCTCGATGCAGCCTCATGGTCTTCAACTACATTATCTAGCTTCCTCCACTACTTGTACTCTATCTTGTTGATGTGCATTGTTTCAAGTTTCTTAGTTGCATTGTTGATTCGTCTAGAGAGGAAGCACCTTGCCTTCGTCCCACCTATAGAAGCTTCTAATCTCTCTCAATTTGAACATGTCCTCCATGTATCTGCATGCTTGATAGTACATTTTCAATTGTTGTAGTAGCATTGTAGCATTGAGATTGATATTTTATCTTCCATAAAAATCCAATAGAGGGGTTGACGAGCTTCTTTATGACATGATAGAGAGTGTGCAAGGTACATATTTGAAAATGTATCAAGGGCATGTCAAAAATGGCATGGAAGCTATCATCCAACAAATGCCTATGAGGTGCCTTTTTCCACCAGCTCTCAACAAGGCTTTTAGTAGAATCCATGTAGTAGAGGCATGGTAAATCATGGCTCCTCTATTGCAATTATATAAGCATTTTAGTGTCTTCAAATTAGAGACCAAGTTCCAAATAACCTTATATGTTCCATTTTCCTCAACACAAAGAGTCCCACTCTGTGACATCTACCAACTAATAGTTTCAATAATAGGAGCTTGATGAAGGACCCAATCCAAGACATTGTAGTCCTCCATTAACACCAGCCAAAACCAGCTAGCCATGCATCAACCATATGATTAGATATTAATCTAGTAACGCCTACCAGTTGACCACACTAATATAATGGAAAACATCCAAACCACCATAGATTCATCTCTGAGTGTACTAAGTTGTAGTGGATCATCGTTTGATATGTTTCCAATTCCTCTATCCATCAAAGGTATTGCTACTCTTTCCATCTTCTTGTCATTGAAGATCTCCAAGCATCCATATTTAGAACGAAATTGAGAACACCAATTGTTTTTTGCATGGTTCATATTGTAGAACTCAACCATCCTCTTGGCAAGAGCTCCAAGTCCATAAAATTATTTTTTATTTTAATCATAGTGGATAGTTCCTTTTTTGCATTCGAATTCATTTGTTATACAATATGGAGACCCAACATAGTCACTTTGCTTGTCATCGAGTCTTTTTCATAGCCTCCAAACATTTTTTATAGTTGGAAAGATTTTTGGAGTGATTCATTTATCTTTTAGCATAGATTTCACTATCCTTTGTAATAATATTGTATCCCTTCCCACTAATGCCACTATCATTCATTGCAGTTTATAGACTATCAAGTGATATGGTCTTATTACAAGTAAACCAAAAAATCACTTTCCTCTCCACAATTCTAAATTTCTTGTCTTGCAATAATTATTTTGAAATCTTCAAGCTAATGAGAAGCTTTATCTCCTTTGTTTCATTGACATTTGGATTGACATATGGCCACCTTGCATTGAGCACCAAGAGAAAAGAGGGGTTATATACATACATGGAACCAAGAGAATTTAAAATGAGTAATAGCCTACATCTCCAACTTATTGCTTTGAAATAAGCTTAAGATCCTCTATGTTGTACAACTTTCTTTTCCTCTCATGATGTCCAAGATATGTTTCATTCGTTCTTCTTTGTTTTGGCGACTTATTTAGACTTCTAATCATCTCTCCTTGTTCCTAGATTCTAACATCTTAAGAATTGGAGAGTTTCCTCAAGCAGGAAATTTTTGTATTGTGATCCTATAGTATTGATCTTTCAAAGATAGGGGTGTTGAGATATTTTTACAGTATCCAAACATTCCTTTATCACCATCCTCAACAAAATTTAGAAGAGTGGTAGGATTGAAGAAAGATGGATGGTTGCAAGTTTGAGGCTTAAGAGGGTAAATGGATTCATCACTCTAAAATTCTATATTTTGTGCTCCAAAAGACCTTAGCACATTCATTTCATTCAGTGAAAGAGAAATCCATCCATGACATTTTAAGCTTAGCGTAAGGATGTGGAAGGTCAATGTGAACATGTTCCTTGGCAATTTGATGGGATTCCACCATTGCCAATACAAGCAAAATGGGGTTACCATTATAGGATAAAGACCATTTTAAGGTGTTGGAATTTCAAAAACTACCCCATATTCTCATAAAACTAATGTTATGTCATGCCATCGAGTAATTAATAACAGCACACCACCCAGTTTGTAGTCAAGAAAAGAACTATTCCATGTTCAAAAAGGAAGCCCTTTATGGTGGGAACTGAAGAGTTCCATTTTTTTATTATAGAGAGAGAGAATATCAAAATATGATTTTCTTAGAAGGCCCTCCTTTTGACATTAAAACAGCTCTAATGCTTTTGTATATAGCTTTTTTGTAACAATAATGCACCAACATCTTTTAGAATAACAAAATCCAAGCCTAGAACATATTTATCAAATGTATGTGAGA
The DNA here is from genome assembly GCA_020310875.1 of Ceratopteris richardii. Lineage (NCBI taxonomy): Eukaryota > Viridiplantae > Streptophyta > Polypodiopsida > Polypodiales > Pteridaceae > Ceratopteris > Ceratopteris richardii. Next base: position 108,652,105 of record CM035414.1, read on the forward strand.
TATGTAAAGATCATCTTATCAGCACCATCACGATGGTTGTTGATGATGAACACTAGCAAGACATTTTTTAACACTTTCATGAACAAACTTTTCTATCAGATTGTTTTGCCTAGAGAAGGAGGAATGGTATCTTCAATTAAAACTTTTTTCTCTATTCAACATATGTTATGGGTTGTCTATGCAACTTAGATACATTAAAAAGTACACAACTAGTTATAATCATGGAGGATGTTTTAGGACCCCATAAGTGATATCCAAACTACCCATTGGTTCCATATCCAAAAAGGATACATTTTCTAGACTTAGGATTAATTATTTTTGTCTATGGTCAATGAGAACATGAACGTATGCTTCACATTGAAACACTTGAAGGTTATCAGAATGTGGTGGCTCCTCAATACATCTCTTAGGTGGCACTTCAAATCTTTGGCCATGCTAGTTGACAAGTTAATGACAAACAATAGTTACGAATACTTTTTCTCAAAACCTTGAGTGAGGTTTTCTTAATCTAACATAGAAGCTATTCCATCTTGAGTAGTTCTATTAATTTTTTCAACTACACCATTCTATACTAGTTTATATGGATGTGTAAGCTCTCAATAAATTCCTCATCTAACATAATTGGTTAAATGCATTAGAGGCATGCTCTCCAACATTATTGAAGTGTAGTTTCTTGAGCTTCAAACCCTTTTCAATCTATACCACAACAAGCCATCTCTTGAATGTGGCAAAAAACACATCCTTTGACTTGATAGGAAATACCCTAAATAACAAAATAGAAAGCTCCACTTAGATCTAGTAGGCATATACTAGATAAATAATGTTCCTGTGCACATTGCAGTTTAATAGATCTGATAGAAGATAAATAATGTTTTTGTGGACATTTCAATTTCTTTACCATATTTCCAATGCTCATAAATTGGGAAGTTAAAACTTTTTTTAAGCTAAGTAAGCAATCAATATTGATAAGACGAAGCTTAAAGAATACTTTAAATCAAAACAATGTTGAATTAAATGAGCTTCCACAAAAACTCACTAGGTGAGGAGACACTCTCCTTTTTTACATTTGGTTCAAGCTTAAATTTCATACGAGACTAGAGACAAGGCATGACAATTTGTGGGAGTGGGGACAAGAGAGTACACATTCTTTGCAAAAAAATCAGACATTAGATCATCAAAGATCTAACAGGCAATCACTTTTGGGACTGATTGATATGCACAATCATTTTTTGAGGTATTAGATTGAATGTATTATCCAATGGTTACACTTCAAAGGCACCTTTTTCTTGTGTGGGAGAAATCTTAGCCATCTATTCTTGGCTACATCCAATGGCCACTATTTCAAGCACCCACACTCTCATGGAATTCAAATCTCATCATTCAATTTGGCAATTCATCCAATGGCTCATGCTAAAATGTTTGTTCCTCATGATTGCTTTAATTTCAACCATTTGATCTCAAAAAAATTCAAGGGTTCAATCTCAAAGATACCTTGAATTTTCTCATTTAACCTTGGCCTTTAGACCTTTGAGCAATCAAAGGGCTCTTATTGAATTTGGAGCCTCCCAAACCACTATCTAAAGAAACCCACAAATTCTAAATGGTTTTTGGATGTTAGACCATGCAAAAAACAAGGGAAGCCGATGCCTAAAATATGTGATTAAGAGACTAGAATATGACCACCACTCTCTTCTCATTGGTCCATACCTAATCACTCATTAATAAAAAAGGCCCATGCAAGGTTCATTTTTTTCCCTAATGGCATGCACATTTCTAGCACAGATCCAATTTCTTCACATGAAAGAAGATACTAAGAACCCAACCAAGATATACACATAAGGGAACTACCAATTTGTGAAAATCAACCAAATTTTACATCTATGTACACTAGGAAAACTTTATATCAAAAGAAAATATAGTCTATATAGTATATTTAGGAAAAATATTTATTTTGTAGTTGTTATATACATAAGCACAGATAGTCCCATGTAGAGATCCACACATACTCAAAATAGTACTCAAATGTCTTTGATAGAATCTTCCAAATCATAAAAATGATAAACATCATTTGAAAATATTTCATCACTTCCATCATGGATTTTATTTTCTTTTTTTCAAATAAAATATGTATGCTAATTTTTTCATTCTCCTCAAAATAACCATTTCCTACCACATCTTCTTTGATGAGTTCAGGAGTGACTACATTGCATGCTTCCATGTTTTTGCAAGTTCAATACTTAGAAGAGCATTTAAATAATTATTATGTTGCATCATAATCATGTATTCTACCTCTACAATGTTCTTTTCATGAACATGGAAATATGTGTTTTGCCAGTTCAACACAAAAGACAACGCCAAACTCAATGGCTACTAGTTCAAAGATGAGGCCTTCTAGATTTGAATAAAAATGCACATTCAATTAACATAAGGGTTTTCCATTAACAAATTGATAAGTCTCTTCAATCTCACTTACACAAAGATGAAAGTGATTCATTCTTGAGAATTTGAAGTAAATGGTCTATACAAGATAAGCTATGAGTCCTGAATTCTCATTCCAATAGAATGCTCCTTACACCAAGGTCACATGATCTATGACTAAAGAAAGCTCCATCAATCTTCTCCATGAAAAATTGTTGTATTTCAATGATTGCTTTAGCACTTAGCAGTGACAAATAGAGGCAAAGGTGAAGGCAAGGTAATGGCTTGTCAAAGATGAAGGCTTTCCCTTTAAGCATTAATTTCTTTTCTCTTTAGTTCTGTTGTTTTTCAAGTTCTTTTCTTTTCCTTTTTCGTTCTTTTTCATTTTTGTTTTGTTCTTTTCTTTTTTGGAGGCTTGATTTTTTAGTTCTTTTCTTTTCTTTTCTTTTGTTTGAAAAAAATAAAAAATTAGAAAAAAAGGGGGCTCATATTCTTTTGCGACAACCAAGGGTTTGAATGCCTTTAAAGCTTTCAAACTTCCAAGATTAAGTTGGGTTTGTAAACCCTTGTTCTTCTGGGATAAGGGGAGTCCCATGGGTACTATGCCCTTCTTTGTACAGTTGCAATTTCAAAGTTAAAGCTTGGAGGAGTAGGCCTCGGTCGAACCTCCATTAAAAAAAGAAAGTTGGGTTTGGACTTCGAGTGCAAGTCCTTGTCTTCTTCATTTAGTTTTCTTCAGTGGTTTAGTTTTTCATGTTCTTTTACTTTTCTTCGTATGTTTTTTCAAGTTAGTTTTTCTATGTTTGCCTTTTCAATTGATTTTGGTTAATTTATGAAAAAAAATAAAGAGGAAAGCCTAAATATGTCTGAATTCAGGTGAAGGAGTTTCCTGAATCAACGTCTTAAAGTTCCACTTGCATTACATCAATTTTGAAGACTCTATGTATCAGGTTTCTTTCAAAAGCTTTTGTGAGCTTTCATTCAAGCCTCTACAATTAATGGTGGAACATGTTCCCTCGCTACTTGGCTACGACTTCAAAAGACAAGATCGATGATGCATCTCTTGTTCTTTTTGGATTTAATTCTCCAATCATCTCCCTTCCTAAGGAGATCATTCTTGCTAAGCAAGAAGATCTTAAGAAGGTTTGACTCATTGGATAGTTATTTGGTCTGAAACCACCTCTTAACTCCCTCTGACAATGGTTTCAAAAAGAATGGTTCCCCCATGGTTTAATGGTTTGTAAGTTTTAATTATTCTCATCCAACGAGGTGCCAATAGTTTTTGAGAATGAGAAAACAACCTTCCAATGACTTTAGGTTGCCTCTTTGCAAGTGTGACACACTATGTTATGCCTCTTCAAGTGGTTTCCAGGATTCTTCTTGAATAATTCCTAATCCCCACACTTTCTGCTTTGGATGGTGGAGCTCCCTACCCTTCCCTACTTCCTTTATGGATTTATTAGGGAGATCATCACGCTAACTGATCACCCATTGGCCTCCAAGGAAGATGTTTGAGGTTTCATCTATGAAGGCATGACACACTCTTTCAACGTTAGATGGCACCCGCATATTTAGGTTGAAGTGAAACTTAACCTCGATCTTCCCACCAAAATCAGCATTGACATGGGTGAAGGACTACCTCTCTAACAAAAGTTAGTATACAAAAATTTACCCAATGCTTACTTAGACTACAGGGTAGAAGGCCACAAGCTCAAGGAATGCCCTCTAAGGTGGAAATCATTATGGCCAGTCTAGAGTAAGGAAAATACACACGTTAAGGAAAACTTTTATGTTTCAATTGACAAGGCCACTTTGACCCTTAAACATCATCCCCAAAACTAGAAAAAGTTAGAGGAACACAATTCAAGGATCATAATTCAGAGGCCTTCATGGAAGTAAGACATAGAAGGGGAAAAGTCTCAAACGAGGTGGTGTGCCAAATCCCACTTGCTCGGTCCATGCAACTAGCAATATTTTCTATAACTTCGAGAAGGGGCTCAATATATTAGAATACCATGGTGAATGGATTCAATAGTTGAAGGAACACAAAACCCTAAAAAATCCTTCTGCAGGAAAGTCCCAATAGGAGGGGTGTAGCCAAAATCAAGTGGGCCTTGTGTGCTAACCACAAAGATTCTGGTGGCTTGGGCATTCTAGATGTGGGAGGTATGGCAGGTAAGCTAGCAATCAAGTGGTTGATCAAAGTGTGGTGCAATGTGGAAGCTTCATGGGCTAAACCGATTCTCATAAATAAATTATCTCTTATGCTTATGGGAATCCCTAGGTGGAAGGATCTCGATCTACTCATCTTGATGTTTTTTTCAACATCGAATGAATCCAAGAGGTTTTGACCTTGTTTCCTCTGTATGGAAGAGTTGGAAGAAGATGAAATTGTGTATCATGGTTAATGAAGATTGGAGATGGGTAGTCACAATTAGGCAAAATGATTCTATTTCGTTTCCTATTAAGGCAATCAAAGAAGTTGACTTGGAAAACGTCCAAAGAGCAAAGAAGTTATGGAACAAAGGATTTAGTAAGTTGAAACTTTTCTAGAACCATTAGAGAGGTCATTGGATAATATTTGAGGACATAGATCGTGATAGAAGAGTTGACTATGATGATTGGTGTCTTTCACACACAGAATCAATGCTTGGGATAACTCAAAAACGTGTCTCCTTCTCAGGGATGGCCCACCCCAAATTGTAGGGTTAAGATGAACCAACGGTAACTAATTGGATAAAACTTTGAGGATCCACACGTATGTTGACTGGCATATCCCCCTTAATAGGAGATGGTGCATGAATTGATCTAGCATGAGATGGTAATTTATGTGCGGGGATGTATCCTCTCATTGAGAACAAAAAATCAATTCTTATGTGGCAAACCCTCCATCATGGAAATTGGACCAATGGCAAGGCTAATAAAATATGCGGGGCCTCTCACTGGTGCAAGCATTGCCTACAAGATAGAGAGGACCTTGGACATCTCTTCTTCTCACGCCAAAGAAGTTACGCCATATGAAAATTTATTGCCAAGATTTTGAGTTTACAAAGGCAAATCACTTGGAAACAATCGTTACTTGGTGAAACAATTGGATACACTACTACTTTGTGGAACACCATGAGAGGGTAAGCACTTTGGAAGATATGGGAAGAAAGATGTGTGATCAACTTTGATCTCCATTGGAAAAAATGGCCGATTGAAAAATCCCTATGCTTGTTAGGCAAAAGAATATGTAATTGTAAAAAATCACCGCTTCAGACACCATAGGATGTTTGTCTTGGAAAACATTAAAAGCAAGTGGGTTGCTCATTAGGGCAACAAAGAAATCATAAACCTTCTCAGTAACTTTCTTTAACCTATTAGTCACCCACCAAATCTTAGGTCTCCTACTAGTTTTGATAGCGATTGCCTTTGGGTCGTCCCATCTCTGCTTTGTTTGATATAGAGGGGCACCAATCCATTCATTGTATAATTGTTCTTTTAACTAATTGAAGCAAGGGAGATTAGGCCCCAGTTGAATTTCTTTTTTCTATAAATAAAAAGTTTTGAGTCCATGTTTTTTACTTTTTCAGGCATTCAATCTTCTCCTTAGCTCCCCAAACATTTGGACAACAATCCTCAAATCCCTGAATAGTTTTTTTTTTGTTAAAACATAGCTAACTAGCCAAAATGTTTGGATCTAGTTATTTTTTTTAGTTATTCAAAAAGTTGAGTTTTAAAAATCACTATTTCTTTGTTCATATAAAAACCCATATGAAGTTGCAAAACATTAAAGTTTATATTTTTCTAAAAAAGTACACGGTGTGGCTATGAAATCCAAGTGAGTATGCCATCAAAGACTCAAATATGTCGCCAAGAAAAATCAATAAAGATGGCATGTGAGAATTAGCTCATGCAAGAAAGACTTGTGAATGTTGTGTGTGAAACTCTCCTCCCATCCTTTTATATCCTCTCGTATTTTTAAAATAGCAATGATCTAGAATGGTCTAGTTTTGCCATGTGGCCATCACGCAACACTCATCCTCATTATAATCACCTTAGGATATCCCTCGAGCTTGGGACCTTGGCTATGGCTGGCCCTTGTCCCACACACACATGGAATGATCCCTGTGGACCAATGTCTGACACTCTCTCCCCCTCCTAAAGATTATTGTCCTCGATGATCAATGAGGTAAAGTACTTACGAACTAGAGCTTTTGATTCCCAAGTAGAGTCAATAAGTGGTAATCCTCTCCAGGCTACTAGATACTCTTGGATGACACAATTCCTCAACCATTTTTGTCTTCGATCTAATATTCTATCTAGAAAATGATCTGCTATCACTTTCTTGTAAAGAAACAATACTCTCTATTAGATTATCCTCCTTGGAAATATACTTTCTAAGTTTACTGACATGAAACATTGGATGGACTCTGCAATCTAGAGGAAGCTCTAATCAGTATGCAACATCACTTAGCTTTTTTACTATCTTCCAAGGTCCAAAAAACCTTGGTGAAAGCTTACTACTCTTCCCTATGTATAGTAAAGTATATCTAGTTGGTATTTGAAGAAGGACTATGCCTCCATCCTCAAAGGATCTAGGAGATCTCTAACTCTTTTGCCCTATCAGCTGCTTGCTGCATCTTGGCTTTAGCTATTTCTAAATTTGCTTGGAGGTTCGCTAAGAGCTCCAAAGCACTAGGACATTTCTTTGGGATTCCTATGGTACTGGGAGCATTGGGATTCATGCAATAGTTCATCTCAAAAAGAGACATTCATGTCACCTTATGTGATTGATTGTTATAAGAAAAATCTACTAATGGCAAGTAACTATCCCAATCTACCTGTCTCTTAGACACATATGCTCTCAGCATGTCCTCTAGAATTTGGTTGACCCTTTCACCATCTGTTTGTGGATGATCACTGCTACTCATTTTCAATGACACTTTCAATTTTTCAAATACAGGCTACAGAAGTGTCCTGTGAATCTGACATCCCTATCTGAAACTATGGATGTCGGTAACCCATGCAATATGAAGACATGCTAGATAAACAACTCTACTACCTGTGGAGCTTCTATCGTCTCCTACGCGGGTATGAAATGAGCCATCTTGTTGAGTCTATCTACCAACACTAGGATAGTAGCCCACTTCCTTTAGTTCCATGGTAACCCCACTATGAAGTCCATGGATGCACTGTCCATGTTATGATCAGGAATCTGTAAAAGACGTAAAAGACCTAGTGTATTTACCCTTTTTGCCTTGTAGTGTCTTTACCCTTTTTGCCTTGTAGTGTCTTTACCCTTTTTGCCTTGTAGTGTCTTTACCCTTTTTGCCTTGTTGACTTGACACATAAAGCATTGTTGAACATAAGTGTGGATATCTCTAGCTAATCTAAGCCACCAAAGTGTTCTTCTAACTTGCCAACACGAGGATGCCCTGCACAAGGAACATCATGGTTATCATGCATGAATTTTCTTGTCAAATCCCAAGAATCTGGTATGCAAACCTTTCCTTTTCATTTGACTATTCCATTCTCCTGTGAGAAATTGGAATATGAAGTAGACTTTTTTGCTTGGCTAGGTGAACAAAAAGTTGAAATAGCCCGATCACCTATGATAGAGTCATCATTAATGACTCTAATAATCTGTAACAAATGTGGATCTTCCACCTGCACTTCCTTTATCTCTTGAAGCAATGAGCTTTCTAGATTTGTAAAGCTCATTTGATACATTATCCATGATAATGCATCAGCTACCATATTCTCTTTGCCTCTTCTATACAAGACTTCCATGTGAAACTCCTGCATGAGCTCAGCCCAACGAGCCTGTCTGCCTCCAAGATCTAGTTGACTTACAAAAATACTTGGGTGTATGGTGATATGTGTATACCTTAAAGTCTACACCATAAAGATAGTGTCTCCAGAATTTAAATGCATGCACTATTACATACAACTCCTATTCATGCACTGAACGATTGTGTTGTGCACTACTCATTTTCTTGCTTTCAAAAGCTATTGGCCTATCATCTTGGCCCAAAATCACCCCTATGGTTATGCCACTAGCCTTTGTCTCTAACTCAAAGGGTTTATATGGATCTACCACTTTGAGTATAGGAGCCTCTGAAATAGCTTATTTCAGAGTATCAAAACTCTCTTGCTGCTCTTGCTTCCATGCAAATGTAACTTTCCCTTGAAGCAAGTTCTTCATACGCACTGCTATCGACAAATAAGAAGAGATGAATTTTTTATAGAAATCAAAAAGTCCTAGAAATGACCGTAACTGCCCCTCATCCTGAGGAGTAGGCCAAGCTAGAATAACTGAGACGTTCTTGGGATCCATCTAGACCCCATGAGACAAGACGACATGCCCAAGATACTCTATCCTTGGAAGAAACAACTGAGTCTTCTCCAGATTTACATAGAGGTGATTCTCTTTTAAAACATTCAATACTAATCTTGGATGATTCTCATGCTCATGCACAGTGCTACTATACAATAACAAATCATCAACAAAATCCACAACACACTTCCAATGCATGGTTGCCAAATGTCATTCATTAACATCATAAATGTAGCTGGTGCATCAATCAAACGAGATGGCATGACCAAATACTCATAATGCCCTAAATGGGTCCAGAAAGTTGTCTTATGTACATGATCTTTTACCCTAATCTGATGGTAGCCACTCTTTAAATCTATTTTGCTTAATATAGTGGCTCAACCTACAACATCTAAAAGATCATCTATCCTATAAGATCCGTTTTTCTTCTTCATGAGAAGAACTGGTGCTGCAAAGAGTGAATAGCTGGGTCTAATCAGCCCTTTCTGTAGGTACTTGTCCAGAACCCTGCGGATTTCATTCTCCTCCTACAAACTCATTTGAAATGGTGGCCAAGCGGTCGCACTCGCTCTTGGTCCCAATTCAATTATATGCTCTATGTTCCTACAAGGAGGAAAATCTAAAGTTAATTCTTTCAAGAATAACTCTTGGAATTCTACTCTTATTTTCTCTGAAAGTGCTTGAGCATTCCAACTAGAGTTTCCATGACCGCATGAATCCATCATAATACATGACAAATACAAAAAATAAAGAAAATTTATATCCTTACAATCAATCTTATGCAACTTTGTAGTAGTTATCAATCGCATCTCTTGGAGATCTGGCTCTCCACGGATTAGTAGTTGCCTCCCCTCATGCTCAAGCTAGTACACATGCTAAACAAAGTCAATGATATGTCTCTTTCTTGCATGCCACTTCTTACGAAGGACTACATCAAAATGTGCTAGTCTCGTTATCTCGAAATCCAATCTATCCTCATAGGACATTATCTGAATGGGAAAATCAACAACTCATCGATCCCATGTCTCAGTTTCCTTCCCATCGGCTAACTCTACTGTGTAGGCATACTCTGACTCCACAATCTCTAGATGTAACCTCTTGACTAGTCACGAACTAATCACATTATGTGTCAACCCTGTGTCAAAGAGTACCTTGATAGGTTGTCCTGCCACGACTCCCCTCATGACAATGAGTTTTGTATCTAGAAACTGATATCCTTTTTGTGCCACTGGCAAAAGCACAACATCTGGCACAATAGGGACTTTCTTCCTGACCATCGTGGCCACTATGGGAGATGATATCGAGGATGGGGAATCTCCAAAATCCTTATCTCCATCACTCCCTGCCTTAGTGGGATTAATAACTATTGTGACTTCTATTTTCTTTTTCTTAGGATAGTCCTTGAACAGGTGCTTCCCTAGACACCCATAGAATAAACCCTCTTTCATTGCCTTCTCTTTTTGTTGAGGGGTAAGAATAGACTTATTATATGCTCTCTCAACCAGAGTAGACACTTTCCTTTTACCTCATGCAACTGTCTTGGTCATGTGCACTTGCTTAGCCTCTCTAGAAGGTTGTGCACTGATCGAGCTAGGAGTAGATGTGTGGAAGGGTCGGCTTACCTTAGCCCATGAGAACCTCTGACCCTAGGAACCTGTGCCCCTATGGCCATCCTCATAGACTAAATCCATCTCCATGGCTTGTGTGAAGGACTGACATCTCTCCTTCCTCACCAAAGGTCTAATAGTTTCTCTAAGTCCCAAGATAAACTTGTGGACTTGAAGAAACTAAGGGATAGTATCAAGTACTTTAAGAAGTACCTCTTTGTACTTATCTAAGTACTCCTGAACAGTCTAATTGACTAATGAAGAACCAAGTGTCTAGCACTCTAGACCTCTCATCAGGTCGTACGAAATTGTTATAGAACAAGACCTTGAACTGATCGCAAGTCTCGGGCTCTTTCTTATCTTGTTCTATCTTGTGCTACCACCTATGAGTGATGTCCCATGAGGTTATAAGTGGCCTGCTAAATCTTGCGCCTATCATGCATGATATGACACAAACAAAAGCACTACTCCCACTTTCTGATCCATTGCTCAATAGCATCAGCAGTCCTAGCACTAGTCGAGCCATGGTATCTAGGCGGTTGAAGATCCTTAAGTTGCCACCTAGCCTCTCTAACTAGAATGCTATCTCTATGGATTTCTAGAGTTGGATGCTCATCTGTAGCATCTATTTCCATTCATGGCAAGTCATGATCATGGGTCACTTCCTCTCTCTTGGAACCATGCACGTGTTCCAAGATCTCATGAAGTGCGCTCTCTAAATTGGCAATCCTAGTACTCATGGTCTGAATGGGATCTCCCAGGTGCTCTTCCGTGAGCGTATCAATCCTATGAGGTGACGATGGTCCTGGTTCCATGCTAGGATATGGTTTTGGTCACTTTCTTATTTTCTATTTTTATGTTTTTTTTAAGTGTATGCTCTATGTATACCTAAAGTAAATAAGTGGCAGTGGAAAACAAAACAAGTCACAAGCCTTTACTTAAAAGAAAATGATGAAACACGAAACTTTTAGTATGGTTGCTATTCTTTAATGCATATGCAAAATGAATCCTAAAAATTATGAGAGCATAACGGCATAAAATTAAAAATCCAAAAAATTACACTAAGTATATGTCATGCACTGTTAAAAGGCCGAAGGAGCGAGACAACCGCAACCGCAGAAGAAGGACAAACAAGAATTTTGGCTGAAATGACGGAGATGCAGGAAATTATGCAAGAGTCGGTAAATGAAGGATGCGAAAGCAATAAAAAGTAGGATGAAGAAGAAAGAGAGAGAGAACTTCCGCCGCTCCGTCTGGCTGGTGGGAGTAGAGATCATTGTGTAAGAAAGAGAGATAGAGAACTTCCGCCGCTCCGTCTGGCTGGTGGGAGCAGAGATCACTGTGTAAGAAAGAGAGAGAGAGAATGTTTTGGATTGATGGTTGAGATGGGAGAGAAAGGTGGAAGAGAATTGCGCATGTGAAGGTTAACAGGAATTTACTCAAGAGAGACAGAGAGATAGAGATGTCAAGAGAAGCAGGAGTTCAATTGTTGTTTGTGTCACGATTGTTATTTTGTAAGTGCATAGCATTGCGTACTTCTTGAGAAGAAAGGTTAGTCGATATCTGCAAGAAACTGTGATACTATTCTCTGTAGTAGTATATCTGATTAATGTATTGGGATATACCTCTTTTTGAGTACTCTGAATTAAGTGTTACAGTAGATGACGTTCAGTATACTGTTATATCATTTTTTTGACGGTATGTGTGCGTACTGTTGATAATAATTTTCTGGTATACACCATTTGTATAACGGATTGTGTGATTGAAGATGAATATAACGGCTTGGAAAGTGTAGTATCGTGAACCATTGAGTAATCTGTTGTGGTGTTGCAGTATTGTATACGACGTTTTATTCTGTTATAATCAGAATATAGAATAACATACGGTATATTCTGTTTACCTTTGTTGAGAGGACGAGGAAGATAACAACAACTTTGATGTTAGAACTTTTAAATAGTAAGAACGATAGTATGGCAATAAACTGACGCACCTGATCCGTGTTAAGAACGATTTCACTGTTGTGAATTGTCCGCAAATCTATTTTGGATATTGATGAAGGATTAGATAAGATGTGGAATGATTAGATGGGAAAATAGTACAGGGCCTCTATCTAATAGACCCCTACCACTCCCAAGAACCCGAGGACCCGATAATACTCTTCCGAAAGTTGGATAGAAGTATTATCGTTTAACATTGGCGATCCTACTGGGGATGTGGCATTAAGATTGCCTGGTATTTTGTTCGAATTAAATTTTGTTGGATGGACAGTAGCAACAGAATCAGATTGTTGCAAGACTGTTCTGTTCGTAATACTATATGATCAGTACGGAAATGCTACATGCCGATTACTCGATCAGGTGAAAAGTATCCCAAGAATCACCAGTTAGGGGTATTAAGAACAACTCTGGGAGGTACTAGTGCAATTAGACCTGACCCAGTTGTCAAAAAAGTGACGAACGATAAAACTGATTTCGGTGAAATTACGGTAGAACGTATTACATCTCTAGAACTGTCTGGTATCACTACGGTGCAGACTGTCGAAAATACAGCAATTTTGGAACCTACCAAGACGCAGTTGGAATCTAGTCTAAAAGTTTTCGGAATAGATTTAGATTCAGATACGATTAGAAACACTTTAGGGAAGGAAATTAACACAGGCGAATCAACACCGTATCTAGTCACAATTTCGAATCCTTCCGGTGGAATTTCGGTAAGAAAAACACAGTTTTTCGATGACGACTCAGCAGTTTCGGCTGAATCTTCCACTCAACTACAACGTTTGGAAGCAAGTCCTCCTACTCTGGATATCAAGGAGGAAGGAAGACTATTTGAAATAGAAATTCGCCATATAGTAAGTAAGCTAATTACAACGGAAAGTGTGCCATTTGGTGAAACAAATTCCGGTAGTTCAGAAACTCAAAACAGAAATACAGAAGGAAGGTATAATACACTCACGATGAACGAACAACCGCAACGACAGTTAGGTCAACCCAGATCGGCTCCAACGGGAGTAACATACTCAAAGTTTAGTGGATTTCCAAGAGATGATCCAGATGCTCACGTACGCACCTTTGAAATCAGTTACGCTGTCCTCAACCATCCACCGGACCCGGCATACAAAGCATTTGTTTTTCAATCTACACTTGTGAATGAAGCAGCAAGATGGCTTACTGAATACGATATTAATCATTTCGGTACTTATGAAGCAGTACGAGACGCTTTTTTGCAGCGATTCAGGCTGAAAAAGAATCCTGCAGAGATCTTTGATTATTTACAGAACAACAGACAGAAACCAAATCAAACTGTACAAGAGTATGCTACCCTTTTTAGAACACATTTAAGACAGTTACCCCAGGCTCATGCTAATTTACCAGACGATGTTATTACACAGTGGTTTATCAATGGCTTACTTCCTCAACTTAGGCAAATCATGATTATAAGATGTGTAGGAGCCATGACCCTCGATGCAGTGATCGCAATGACCCTTCAGCTGGAAAACAAAGTTGGTGGATTTTCAGAGGATTTGGAATGGATAAAAACAAACAAACATGTGGCTGAAGATATAACTAAGCAAGTATATTGCACCACATGCAAGAATTCAGGACATACTAGTGCCCAGTGTGCGTTAAATCAGACCTATTGCGCCATCTGTAACATTGTTGGACATACCACTGAGAATTGTGCATACAATGCCAGAAGACAAGGAACAGCAACAGTTAATGCAATTATTCAGGAACAAGGGCAGCTAGCCAATCAATATGTACCCCCACATTTGAGAAACAATCAACAACAAGGTTATCGACATTATCGAGGACAGAGGAACAATAACTATAATACACCGCGCTGGCAGAATGGACCACCACCGGAAAATCATAATTTACCACCACCACGATGTCATTTCTGTGGACAATTGGGCCATATTAGAAGATTCTGTAGGGATGCAGCGGAATATGACCAAAGGAAAAAGGAACGTCAAAACCCAATGGCCAATGTGGTAACAATCACACCTGTGGAGACACAGGCAGCAGCAGTTCAAACTCGTTCCGGTAAACAATTGCAACCAGCAGCAGAATTATTTGAACCAGGGATACGTGAACAACACAGAATGTATAATAAAGCTAGTCAATGGACCACCATAGAACCACCTGTTTTTCCAGAACCTACTCCAGTAATCCAGTCCCCGGATACGACACAAGCTCGTGCTGACAATACAGAAGCAGGTACATCATCTGCAGCAGAATTACCATCTTCAGACCAAGCTTCATCTTCAACAGTTAAGGAAAATGCAAATCAATTGCAACCAGCATGGGATATATTGTCAAAAGCATCCATCACACTACCTTTCGGGCAATTACTGGCATTAGTACCAGGAATACGCCAACAATTTCAACAGCAGTTTACTACAAAATCTGCTTGCATTCCGGCTACCGCAATAGTACAACCAGAGCCAGACTCTACGGTAGATCACTCAGTTCCTCTGATTACGGTATGGTTTAATAAACATCAAATCACACAAGTTTTAATTGATGGGGGGTCTTGCGTGAATATTGCCACTGCGTCACTTTGTAAGAAGTTGGGATGGACTAAGATAGAACCAGTTCAATTCTTTGTTAGGATGGCTGATCAATCTAGAGTCCATCCAGTAGGACTTGTCCGAGATATACCCATAACTTTGCAAGACACAACATTCAAGATGACCTTCGTTGTTCTAGAATTACCGGAATCCACCCTAGATTACAATCTACTTTTTGGCCGTCCTTGGTTGAAACAAGCCAAGGTAATTCAAGACTGGTCAGCCCAGGAACTTACGTTCAAAGATAAAAATCGCAAATGTGTTGTAAAGTTAGACGCGATACAACCCTGTGAGTTACATGCTCGACCATATTTTGCCGAACCAGTCCATATGTTAGATGGGTTGTCCGATGACGAAGAAGAAGAATTTCTGAAGAATAATGTTGATTTAATGACATTAGGAACTATTGATCTATAGTCTGTTGTAGATACCTGGAATGCTTCACTATGTACAGTAATACCCATTGCCGAAGAAACTAAGGAGGAAGATACCATTTCGATTCACGATAATGAACTACAGCAACTTCTCGAACCATCAGCTAATACAGAGAAATATCAACAATTTTATGTTCCAGAAGACCAGTTAATTACTTATAATCTTGGAGATGAAGATCACCCTCGTCCTGTAAAGATAAAGCAAAACTTACCGGAAGCATTTCAAGCAGATTTAATTCAGTTACTCCAAGAATTTACTGACGTCTTTGCATGGGATTACAAAGACATGAAGGGCTTGGATCCTCGTATTTATCAACACAGAGTTATGCTAAAACCAGAAGTGAAACCGATAAAGCAAACCAGCTAGCGGATGAACCCACATTATGCATCACAGGTAAAGGCTGAACTTGATAGGTTATTAAAAGTTGGATTCATAGTACCAATAGAACATGCGGAATGGATTTCACCGATTGTGATTGTACCGAAGAAAAACAAGCAATTGAGAATCTGCGTAGACTATCGGAAATTAAATGCTGCAACAATACCGGATCCTTTTCCGATTCCCTTTTTGGATACTATGCTTGACAAAGTAGCAGGTCATGAGATGTATTCATTTCTAGATGGATACAGTGGATATAACCAAGTAAGAATGGCTGAAGACGATATACCAAAAACTGCATTTATTACAAATTGGGGTGTCTTTGCTTGTACAATAATGTGGTTTGGATTGAGGAATGCACCAAGCACATTTCAAAGATGTATGCAGGAGATATTTTCTCCTTATCTCACCTCATTTATGCAAGTATACCTTGACGATTTTTCAATTTTTGGTAAGACGATCGCACATCTGGTACATTTACGATGTTGCTTTCAGAAATGTAGAGAATATAGATTGTGTTTAAACCCAAACAAATCTGTGTTTGCGGTTTCATGTGGTAAGTTACTTGGTCACATCATATCGGGACAGGGTATTCAAGTCGATCATGATAAAATTTCAGCAGTATTAGAAGCTCCGGTGCCTAATACACCTAAAGAAGTAATGCGGTTTATGGGTCAAGTGAGATGGCATGGAAGACATTTACGGTGGCTTGCTCATGTGGCAATACCACTGAACAAATTAATTTCCAAGACTCCACGGCAATTCGAATGGACTCAGGAATGTCAGATAGCATTTGATCGACTAAAATAGTTATTAACACAGGTTCCCATTTTACAGCCACCAGATTGGGATCACCCATTTCACGTATTCGTTGATGCATCTGATATAGCAATAGGAAGTGTACTGATGCAACAAACCGATAAATGGTTTAGACCAGTATACTATGCTAGCAGAAGATTAGCACCTGCAGAGAAGAACTACTCGGTAACAGAGAGGGAATGCTTAGGACTAGTGTATTCGGTAAAAAAATTCAGACATTACTTGCTGGGCCGAAAATTTACATTTCATGTCGATCACGCTGCACTTGTTTACTTGGTTCGGCAGCAACATATAGGTGGCCGCCTAGCACGATGGGTCCTACTATTGCAGGAATTCGACTATGATGTCACTCATCGGCTAGGTAGTTCACATGCTTTAGCAGACTTTTTGTCACGCTTAGATTCAGGTGAACCTCCGGTCGGCATAAATGATACAACGCCAGCCATCTATACTTCAGAACCAACTACTGAGGAATTGTCGAACCAACCAGTACCAACTACGTATTATGATCAGTTATTGACCTTCCTTTCGGATGGATGTCTACCTTCTGAAGTCCCTACAGCTACACGCCGAAAGATTGCAGTTTTTAGTCGAAGATTCCGGTTAGTTGCTGGAGAACTTTATTATGCAGATCATACAGGAACCTTACTCCGATGTATCCCTACACATGAAGTAAACTCAGTCATCAATCTGGCTCACTCAAGTCCAACAGGAGGACATTTTGCAGCAGATCTTACTCACCGAAAAATTCTGCAAAGTGGACTTTGGTGGCCAACTATGTACAGTGATGTATTGGAATTTATCAAAGCTTGTGATAGCTGTCAAAGAATTGGACAACCACTACAACGCCATTACTTTCCACTTCATCCAGTACTTCCTTTAGAACCATTTCAGAAGTGGGGTCTAGATTTTATTGGTCCAATCACACCTCCCGCGGTATTCAGTAACAACCGGTATATATTGACTTGCACAGACTACGCAACCAGGTGGGCAGAAGCATGGCCTTTACGTTCGGCTACAGCAGTTGCAGTAGCAAAATGTCTATTATCAGATGTCTTTCCAAGATTTGGATTGCCACTAGAGCTTGTTTCAGATCACGGCACCCATTTTATGAACAATTTGATGAAAGCATTAACACAGTCGTTCCAGATCAGTCATAAATTCGGCTCACCATATTATCCTCGTGCAAATGAATTGGCAGAAAGTACCAACAAATCTTTGCTGAACATGCTTCAGAAATTGACTAGAGAAACACCGGAAAGATGGGATCAGTTGCTACCTGCAGTCTTATGGGCCTATCGCACAACATATAAGGTAACCACCGGCTTGACACCATTCAAATTAGCCTATGGACTAGAAGCAATAGCCCCGATGGAAATTGTAATACCAAGTTTAAGAGTAGCAATTTCTCAGAAGCTTCTACCCGAAGAGTCATTGGTATTTCGGTTGGAAACACTTAAAGAATTAGATGAGCACCGATGGCTCAGTTTCTTAACTATGAAAGAAATCCAACTAAGACAGGCCAGGACACATGACCGTAATTTAAAGACTCCAGTATTTTCGGTAGGACAGCTTGTTCTTTTTTACAATGCGAAGTCCAACAGATCAGCAGGAAAATTCAAGTTACGTTGGTTCGGTCCATTCAAGATTTCAGAACAAGTTGGTCCGGCTACTTTTCGGTTGACTACATTGATTGGACAACCACTTCCAAAAGTGATAAACGGTTCTAAGCTACGGCCGTATCAAGTAACGTCACAGCTGTGATAACAAGGGTACACAGGGTACTGCAAGTTCTTAATTTTCTTCCTGTCTTTTAGTTCCTTTTTGTTTTAATTTGGTATAATCAATAAAGTAAGTGTAATCGCCGTATTTTAATATCTATTTATGTCAAGCCGCCCGCTCCTTTTTCTCTCTTTGCATGCATGCACACCAGATATAGACATTACTGCCTGTTTTGTGTAATTAGTACCGTTTAAAATATTCTTTGTATAAATCTCTTATATAACTCACTTAAACTCGCCGGATAGGTAATATAGTATCTTGCGATCACGGCTGTATTTTCTGAATACTCGTGTTTTATGTCTTGTATCTGTGCGCAATGGAATCCTTAGCAAACTATACAGCTTTTACTGATGGTATCCCTGCTGAAGTAGGAAATTACCTGCGTGTACGAGGATTGGGTAGTTTCGCCGAGCTACCCTGGCACTCAGTAGAAGCTCACCCCTTCTTCGCACAGATCATTTTTGCTATCGCTCGAGTATCTCCCACCGAAAAACAATGGGTTTTCCTCTCCTTACCTTCCAGAACTGTAATCACATTCCAAGCTTTTGCTGAAGTATACCATTTGACTCCACAAGGCCGCGAGAATCTCCCCATGATTTCTGTAACCCGAATGGCAGAATTGTTCCCTCGTTATTCATCTAATGAATACGCCATTCTCTGCCGACCAGAACCCGAAAGAACTGCATTACAATTCCTAGTTGCTATACTCAATTTCCAAAAACAAACTTATGGTATCTCTCGACCATTTTATTCTGCCATCGATATAGCTGCCCGAGAACCTGTTAACTTCGCGTCGTTTTTCTTTCAACGTATTCATAAGGAGTGCGTCTCAATCATGAAGCAAGTTAACAAAGGCAAAACTCCGAGGTCTCGACTTCCGCACATTCTGTCATTTCTGTTTCCAACTATAATGCAAGCACAACCACCACCAAGAGGACCAGTACTGCAGATTGAAGAATCAGCGCAACCTTTAGATGAAGACGAAGAAGATGAAGAAGAGATTAATTAGTTATTCAGAAGTAAACGAATCAGAATCAGTTCTTCTGAAAGTAAGGTTGCAGGTTCAGTCGGACAAGACGAAGAAGCACAACAGGAGGTCGATCAGCATCCAAGTGAAGCAATACAAAAGGAAGCCGAACAACAGCAAGAAGTACAACACGACAAACAGTTTATACAACCATTTACACAAACAGTTTTTTGTTGGGGACAAACGCAGGTCCCAAAAATACACTCGTTTACCAGTATATTTAGCTGCTATTTTTCAATTCATACAAGCTAGAAGACCAAATGTTGAAAAACACGGTATGCTCAGCTCAGAGCATAACTACACAAATGAACAAGATGAACCCGATACACTGTTAGACTCCTCTGAGGATGTATGCCCCACAGACGGCACTGAACAGGCAAGGGTGTTTGGAACACCTTTTTCGTTGATAACAAAAAGAAAGTTACAGCAGTCACCCCAACCAGTAAATTCGAAGAAGTCGAATACTAATGATTCTATTGCCGGAACCGGAAATCAGGTATATAGCATGCAGAAAAAATTACAAGAAGTCTCAGATTTTTTAATACAACAAGAACAGAAGCTACAACTGGGAAAAGATCAGGCATTGGCCAATATGAACCATTTTAATTCTTTGTTAACATCAAATCAACAATTGCAAAACGCACTGAAAGATAAAACAGAACTGCTGAGAGAAGTACAGAATGAACATAATCAACTGATAGTTACATTAGTTAATATTACCAAATCTATTAAGGAATTCCAACAGTACCAGGAAACGGTGCAGAAACAGATACATGACGAAATGACCAATTTTTCGGTAATGAATGCCACTCTACAGAACGAAATTGAAGTCTTACGATCCAGAATACAGGTCTTGCAAGATTTAGAAAAACAGGTCTTAACTGGCGAAGGAATTAATCTGGATGCCACTTTAATGACAAAAATCGATATCGAAGCATTAAAACAAAAGTTGAGCACTCATGTACATAACAGTTGGAAACTTTTTCGTCGTAGATGGTTGGCCATTACAATTCCAAAAATGGAAAACATACGCTCAGGTTTTGTCTCCCAACATGACCATGATTTGGTAGATATAATTAACCAGCAGAAGCAACAGTTGGAACAACAAAAACAGAAAATAAATCAATTACAGAAAGAAATTCGGCAACAAAAATCTGGAACAGGTAGTCCTAAAAAACAAACGCCCTCGATTGCAGATAATCGTATCTCTGATAAGATTCAGGTCGATCTTGCGGGTTCGAGTCCACCGTGCGTGCCAGTGTTAAAAGGCCGACGGAGCGAGACAACCGCAACCGCAGAAGAAGGACAAACAAGAATTTTGGCTGAAATGACGGAGATGCAGGAAATTATGCAAGAGTCGGTAAATGAAGGATGCGAAAACAATAAAAAGTAGGATGAAGAAGAAAGAGAGAGAGAACTTCCGCCGCTCCGTCTGGCTGGTGGGAGCAGAGATCACTGTGTAAGAAAGAGAGATAGAGAACTTCCGCCGCTCCGTCTGGCTGGTGGGAGCAGAGATCACTGTGTAAGAAAGAGAGAGAGAGAATGTTTTGGATTGATGGTTGAGATGGGAGAGAAAGGTGGAAGAGAATTGCGCATGTGAAGGTTAACAGGAATTTACTCAAGAGAGACAGAGAGATAGAGACGTCAAGAGAAGCAGGAGTTCAATTGTTGTTTGTGTCACAATTGTTATTTTGTAAGTGCATAGCATTGCGTACTTCTTGAGAAGAAAGGTTAGTCGATATCTGCAAGAAACTGTGATACTATTCTCTGTAGTAGTGAATCTGATTAATGTATTGGGATATACCTCTTTTTGAGTACTCTGAATTAAGTGTTATAGTAGATGACGTTCAGTATACTGTTATATCATTTTTTTGACGGTATGTGTGCGTACTGTTGATAATAATTTTCTGGTATACACCATTTGTATAACGGATTGTGTGATTGAAGATGAATATAACGGCTTGGAAAGTGTAGTATCGTGAACCATTGAGTAATCTGTTGTGGTGTTGCAGTATTGTGTACGACGTTTTATTCTGTTATAATCAGAATATAGAATAAGATACGGTATATTCTGTTTACCTTTGTTGAGAGGACGAGGAAGATAACAACAACTTTGATGTTAGAACTTTTAAATAGTAAGAACGATAGTATGGCAATAAACTGACGCACCTGATCCGTGTTAAGAACAATTTCACTGTTGTGAATTGTCCGCAAATCTATTTTGGATATTGATGAAGGATTAGATAAGATGTGGAATGATTAGATGGGAAAATAGTACAGGGCCTCTATCTAATAGACCCCTACCACTCCCAAGAACCCGAGGACCCGATAATACTCTTCCGAAAGTTGGATAGAAGTATTATCGTTTAACATGCACTTTTTGCAATAAAAATGGTGTTGGTAGGAATAATCTATCTACAAATCAACCAAAGGGGATTACACACCTTGACATATTTCTTCATGCTTGTGACACGGCATTTTAATAAGAACATGATAAGTTCTTATACTTCCCTCGCTGAAACTGCAAGAAAAATACTTACTTGTATCTCTAAATAACACTTCATGCACCATACAATACTAAATAACATCATAACTATGCATATTCTAGAGATGCTATGCACAAATGTATTTCTTGTATGTAGCATGAATCAAAAAGAAAGCAACAATGCATAATAATTGACCAAAAAGCTTATTTGGAGGTCCAAAAGTTGACATGCGGGTGGATGCAAGTGTTGAAGATGATCCACACTCCTTCCTTTTGACTTTCCAAGAATATCCTGATAGTTGTTGCGTTAAGAAGGTGCTCAATCGAAGGTTGATGATGATAAATATCCACAGTCAAAGCTTTGGACATGGTTGCGACTGAAGTCAAAAGATGACTTATGACCACTCTCTGGAAAGACCTCTCAGTGAGCAATCCATAGCAACAAAAATCTCTAAATTTGGAGGGGGTATGACCAATTTATGGCCAACAAAGTGGAGGTAGGTAGTCTAAATAGGCTTGATAGATAAGCTTAGGCTATGGTGTCCCTTAGAAAATTTGAATATGCTCTGTGTATCCCTTTTGCCAACTCCAAATGATTGTTGCTACTAAAGGCATTAGTACTCCCTATATAAAGCTGAGAAATGCATAGTATGTTAACAAGCACAAAGAGAGAGAGAGAGACAGAGAGCTCTCTTCCTTGCTCAGTTTGATGATGGTCACAGGTGATGGGCGACTAGTAAGACCCACGGTGTGGATGTTCCCTCAGTGTCGTTGGTGCATGGCTGCTATAAAGGGGGGCTTCATAGCCTCCTCTTCACGAGATCAAAGCTTCTTTTTTTTATCCTTCTGCACACAGCTCCACGGCCGCAATGACCTCATGCTCCCATGATGAAGATGATGATCCCCATGCAAGAAATATGTATGCTTCCCAAACAAAGCATGAGAAAAAACTCACGTGAAAATCCCCAAGACACTCTTCTAATTTTAGCTTTGTGTGAGAATTAACTTGTGCAAGAAATACTTGTGAATGGTGTGTGCGCAACTCTCCTTTCTCCTTTTATATCATTTTGTATTCTAAAAATAGTAATGATCTGGAATGTTCTAGTGCTGCCATGTGGCCATCATGCAACACTCATCCCCATTACTACTGAAGACCTTAGGATGTCCCCCGAGCTTGGGAACTTTGCCATGGCTGTCCTTTGTCCCACACACACATGGAATGATCCATGTGGACCAATGTCCGACATGGTGTCAAGCAGGACACTTAAATGTCTCACGAGCTCCAATTTCCTATTACATAACTAGTGTTAAAAATGAATAAATAATACTGCCTATTACATAACTAGTGTTGAGAACGAACAAATAATAGGATCTTTAAATCAATCTTGATTCATGTACGTGCAATATACATTCAACACAAGGGCAATATCCATCGTACACCCAAAAGATTTATCGTGTGTTGTGTTGTGTGTACATTACTCTTTTTTTTTTTTGACAATTCAAAACTTCATAAAATTTATCCTTAATGGATTTTTTTTTAAGCGAACTTGATTTATTTCAGAAATTCAACATGACTCACATAAAGTGAGATTGAGGGCATAGAAAAGATGTGTAGAAGCGGAAAGGATGAGGGCATAGAAATAAACGTTGGGAAATAGAGATAATGATGAGATTGTGTGAAAAGAAAAGAAAAACAAACACACAAAGTTATGACATATCACTGCTGGCCTTCATCTTCATCTTTATTCTTTTTTAGCCCTCTTTGCTTTTGTATTACTGTTCATTTCTTCTCTTTGCCTTTAGCAGCTTTTGCACATTCCATGTTGATTAATTTATTTTTTTACTTTCTTAGACAAGAGCTTGTATTCTTTTTTGTAAATTTCTCTAGTAGTGTATAACCAACCCTTGCTTTGTGGGATTCAAGGGGTCCCATGGGTACTAAACCCATTCACTTGTACAGTTGTTATTTTAGTTTGATAGAGTAGACTACTGTCGAACTTCCTTTTGACTACTGTCGAACTTCCTTTTGGATTAAAAATAAATAACTAAATAAATAAATAAAGAGCTTGTAGTCTTTTAGGTGTATCTCCTTCAACACTGTCGTGTATAACCAACCCTTGCTTTGTGGGATTCAAGGGGTCCCATGGGTACTAAACCCATTCACTTGTACAGTTGTTATTTTAGTTTGATAGAGTAGACTACTGTCGAACTTCCCTTTGACTACTGTCAAACTTCCTTTTGGATTAAAAATAAATAAGTAAATAAATAAATAAAGAGCTTGTAGTCTTTTAGGTATATCTCCTTCAACACTTGATCCTCATCTACCTCAACATCATTGAAATAGCACATAACAAGAACATAAATTACACATAGCAAACACAACAATAATTCTCATCAACATATATTCATGAACAAAATAGTAACAACTTACAGGACCATATGCATGTAGCGATAGCTCCATAATCATAACTTTCATAAACATGAAATGGATAACCATATATTTCATGAGTATAATTTATAGAAATAATTAAACACATAAGCAAGAACTCATAACCATATCCCACATGATAGTAACTTCAATAACTATAGCCATACTGAACTTCATAACCATAACATGGATATTCAGAACTTGCATGAGCATAAATCCATAGCCTTAGCCAATTTGACCTACACTCATTGGGCACCATAAGATTATATAAGTTGATTCCCAATATGTAAGGATCACTTATCCATTCCACTAAGTGATACTTCACTTACTTTTTGTTTGAATGTTGTTATTTCCTAATTGGGCTTTTCTAGAAGTCTTGAAGTAACAACTAACTTTTCTTTCAGACTTTGTGCTCTCAATTACTTCTTGCACAAATAGATTCTGTATTCATTAGTGTTGCATCCAAATCATTAATTTTTGCACATAAAAATTATTATTTTTTAATTAAATGAACTTCAACCACATTTCCCCCAAATGATTCTAATAGAGTATTCACTAGTTCATCATTTCAATCTCATAATTATTGTAGCTTCACCCTTGTATTATACAATTATTCTTGAAAATATACTTCTTTCTTATTTGCTTGTAATCTCTTTTATATAGCTTCCTCTTTCATGGGTTTAGCCTATGATATTTGTTGTTCTAGGGTACTTATCTGCTACCATTGTACTTCTTTCTCTACCTCTAACTTATTGAATCAACTTTTCTTTTCTTCATGATTTTTAACATATTTCGTTTACTTATAAAAGTTATCCTTCTAAGGTAGAGATTATCTATAGGTACTTCATTTGATCATGTGGCTCCTTTTCCTCTTTATTTTATTGTATTGATAGCTAAATTTCTTGTGCAGCCTAACTAGATAGACAAGGTGGTAGTGATATCGAAATTCATTGGCTCCCCACTTCATCTCTCAAAGAATCATCTCCTTGTGAAGCTCTACTTCCATAACTAGGTGCTTAGAAACTAGCCATTACACTAATTGTGAATGTTTTGAAGATGTACATATGTCAAGGAGAGTATTGGACAAGGAATACCTTTCACTATTGATCAGGATCTATTAATTTGGAAAATTATATCTTCTTTGCAAGAGGTTACAAGTGCTACATCTTCTAGAGTGAGTTCCACTCCAACATGCACATGTTCTTCAAAACTCACATTATGCATCAAATTTGTTCATAATACCTAGATGGACAATTGTACAATGCCCATACATTTTTTGACTTCATGTTTAACATCTTGGGAATCAATTGTGGTGTTTATTATAATGTTCCATATTCTCTCTCGAATCAATTGTGGTGTTTATTATAATGTTCCATATTCTCTCTCTCTCTCTCTCTCTCTCTCTCTCTCTCTCTCTCTCTCTCTCTCTCTCTCTCTCTCTCTCTCTCTCTCTCTCTCTCTCTCTCTCTCTCTCTCTCTCTCTCTCTCTCTCCACTTCCCCCATTTCTTCATCTTAATATTCTTGTTTTGATTTAAACAAATTTATTCTATCCACTCTTTGCTTCAGTATAATATGGTCTCTAGGGATGATTTATATGGGTTTCGTATGTTGCAAACATGTATAAGTGATTCTCTTCATGGGCATACCTTCAATGAATCTATGGTATTTGAAGGATCATTCTTGTTGGAAATTTAGTAGGCCCATAATTAATACCACAGGTCCATAGTTCCGTAGATCTAGAATCTACAACACAAATTTCAGCAATCTTCCAATATTGACAAAACATGAACATACCACACTTAATCATACAAATGATGAGACAAAGATAGAGAAAGATTAGAAAACATGTGTAATGTGTTACGTATGCCACTGCTTACTTACACTATCATGTATACAAATGTCAAATTTACAATGTGGGAGTCAAAATCTCAACCACTCTATGTGAACAGAAATAGATGGATGAGTGAATGTACAAAATCTACAAGAATATTCAGATGTAGGGACAGAAATCTGAATATGTATGAGATGTATGACCTGATAGGTTGTAGAAGAGTGTATATGAGTGACAGAAAGAGGAAAGATCAGTTGGAAACTGATATTCAGCAAACCCTAATCTGATTCTAGGCTATGGAAGATCCTAAATCAAATGTGTGTGTGAAAGATCACATACTTACAGAATTAGCATAGAATGCTAACATGCTGCTCTCAGAGCTCATATTGAACCATCTTTTGGGAAGGAGGAACGTTGTATTTTTTCCAAAATATATCCTTCATACACATGTCTACCAGGTGCCTCAAGTTTGGGCAGAGAGGACAACATTTTAGATTTCTACAAGCATAGAAAACTAAAAAAATTTAGATGACTAAAGTGTGCATGCCAAAGCTTTGCATCTGAGATTGTCTGAGAATCTTGAACTACACATGTTGAATCATTGGCAGATTTTGCATAGTCTATGAGCTTATACAACTCATGACATAAAATTCTAGAAGCAATAATAGGATCACTAATTAACAGACCATGAACTATACATTTGTCATTAGCAAATTTGACAACAAGGGAAATCTTGGCTAACGCTGAAATCAAAAACAAATTTTTTAAGATCCGGGGCACAAACAAAGCATCTGACAATGTAAAAAACTACCATCAGTAGTAGTCAGAATGATCTTGCCAGCTCCCATTAGAGGATAAGAGGAGTTGTTGGCGCATGTGACAGTATTCGCTATAGGGGTAGGCTCAAGTGAACTAAAGAAATTATGCTACGGGTTAATATTTTTGGTTGCCCCATTGTCAGAGTACCAAACATCTGAGTCTACTGTAGACATACATTGTTCATGAGAAGATGGGTCATAGTTGGAAATAGTAGTAAATGCCCATTCTTCATTATGCATAAGATTAACATACTCTGTTTTAAGTGTAGATGCCTTTGCAACAACCATTCCAGCCTTTTTCTTCTTTGTCTCTTTTGCAACCAATTTTGGACAATGCTTTATGACATGATCATTTCCTTTATAGTATTGCAGAAGTATTTTTGCTTTTCTGTTTTCTTCTCTTCTTTGCCTTCCCTTTTGTAATGTACAAAATTAGTAGATTTTGGGTTACTAGTAGATGAGCTATATGTTGATATATTTAGGTAGTGATGTGTGTGAACACACTAGGACCATCGGGGCACTTTTTTCCCTCTTTAGGAGGGTTTTCCCCCCCGGCTTGTATATATGCACATTGCCCTAATGAGCTACTTATCTTTGTACATTCTAGTGGCAATACATTTAGTATTGTGTGTTGTGCTCCAAGCTTCTTCTTCTTCAGTGTGCTATTCGCATGCTTCTATAGATGTCTTAACTCCAACAATTGGTATCAGAGTAGGTTGTCGCTTCATCTAGGGCATCATCAACACCCCTCCGATCACAATCTCATAATTGCACGAAATTTGGTACATATACTCAAGGTGATTATGTTAAACGTTTAAACGCGCAACTAACTGTCAGAAACGCGTTTAACCACCTAATTGGGTTCTTGGGAGTGGAAGGGGTCTGTAAAGACAGAGGCCCTATACTTGTTTCCCAAAATGACTTCACACCACAATATACTAACATTCAAGACTTCTATCAAGAATTGGTATACCCTTCTCAATCTTTACGGTTCGTCATTCTAACTCTTCCAGAGTCTACCAAACGCATTGTACCAAACTATTAGTATCGTGATACCGAGTTACCTCAGAACCGTTTTCCGAATACACACTACTGTAACACTAGGAACAATAACAGTAGTTCAACCTTCACCGAATAGTGCTCACCATCAAATAAACCGAAGACACAGAAGGACTCAACAGTTCCAGACACATAGTGCTGAAGATCCAATACGCAACTTAGGAAGACCCTTACTGTAGCTTAATCTTTGCCGTATGAAAATAGACCTCAACACTGAAGACAACGCAATACCGATCCGAATACCAGAAACATTACCACAGTTATACACACTTCACCAAACAACGGGCAGAACATTCCAAGAAGGAGTAACACCACGATACGCGTGATTAACACAACAATCGCAATAGAGACTCACAAACGACTCACTCAGACAACAGTCCGGCGATCTATTGGATGTCGAGGAAACTCACACAAGCAGGTATCGATAGACAACAGAACAGAATCAGAACCATACACCACAGTACACTCAGAATGGCTTCAACAACACTACGGCAACGCTCAGTCAATCACCCAGACAGACAGCTTGGTGATCTCTCAGAACATCACTTTGCGTCTCTTTTTCATTGCTTTATATAAAGATTACAAGGTGTCTGTGTAACAACCTTTTGCGCATGTGAAAAAAGATTCAGTTATACAACTTCCAATCCGGCGGCCGATAACACTGGCACGCACGGTGGACTCGAACCTGTAGGCTAATCAAAATTACTGTTCTTCTATAATGCCGTCTAAATACATGTTTCTGGCTAATCTAAAGGTTCGGGCGATTTTCTTTTTCAAAGCTTCCATCTGTTTGAGAGTATCCGGTTCTACTAATTGTGCATCTACTCTTACAGAACTTAATGCAATAGCTTCGGTCAGCAAAATTTCTGCTTGCGTTTGCAGAAAAGCCTCTTGTAAGTAGAAATCGTTTGATAAGGCCGCATCTCTGGACACTTTCATTTCTGCCACTTGTTTCTCCATCTTGATTATTCTTTCTTTCAGATTATCGAGCTGGTTGTCTTTTCTGTCGATCTGCTGATTCTGGAACTGGATTATGTTGGAGTAGGCATCTCTTTCTCTGCGAAGATCTGAGATTACTTTTTGCAGTTGAGCTTCTACGGTCAATTTTCGTTTTAAAATGTTGTTAACGTCTAATAAATCTATTTTACATCTTTGAAGTTCTTCAAGTGTTTTCATAGCCAAATCGTGTTGTTCTTGGCCTCGTTGTACCACTTCATCTACCATCTGTCTTGTTTCTTCCAGTAGATTCCCTAAGGCGATTCTTGCATCTTCTTTATCCTTGAGTAATTGCTTCAGGTTAATTATCTCTGCATCTGCAACATTCAGCAATTCCTCCTTCTCTTGTGCTGCTGCCAGGGCCTCATCTCGTTGAGTTGTAATTACTTCTTGCTCTTGAAGTTTTGCCTGTAATTGCTTAACTTGTTCATTTAGCGCATGATTTTCAGCCTTTACTGCCTGTAATTCCTCCTGGAGGGGAGTGATATCTACCTCCATTACTTCCAATTTGTGTTGAAAGTCATCGCGAACAGTATCTGTGACTTGCTTCATTTGTTGCGGCAGTTGTTGTGATAAATTGATCAGCAGTTGACCCATTGATGCTAACTCAGAAAATACGGGCATGGAGGGGAGTGGAAGATGAGGACGAGGTTGGGATGAGGATGCGGTTAGTAGCTGCTGGGAGTTCGGTGGAGAGTAGTTTGGGGATGAGGAAGAAGAAGCAGTGGGTTCTTCGGGACAAATGGGTGGAGCAGGGATAATTGGGTTGAGTGGAGGCTCCGGTGGGGGAGTGGGAAGAACAACGTTAGGTTCTGTTACCTGTTCTGTGGTTTGTTGTGTGGTGTCGGCGGTGTTGGCAGCTGTGGACTCGACTGCTTTCAGTAGCTCTTTGAAAACTTCTTTAACGATTTGTTCCTCATCTTCTTGTTGTTCCTGCTCAGATTGCTGCTGAGATGCTTCTTGGGACGATGTTGCTCTAGCACAATGGTAACTACCACGTTAAGAAGCTTCACCTCCTTAATTGTCAATCCGCGGAAGAGATAGGAGTGATTTGAAGATCGTGAATGTGAGATGAAGTGAGAGTGAAGGTGAGAAGCATAGAAATGCACACACACATACACACACACTACAAAGAGACAAGCAAGACACAATGGAAGGTGAGAAATCAACTCTATTACTCAAGAACACTATTACAAGCTCAAAAGAACTCTAACCTCAAACAAGCTAACCCCAAAAATGAGCTCTCTAGCTCTTTTTATAGTTTCTAGACTAGTTTTGACCGGTTTCACATCTAGTGACCGGCATAGTTAAAAAATAGGTCCTATATGCTATTTGAAAGGGTAAACGGTGTCTAAAAATAACGAAAATTGATACGCTTGTTCTACCTAAGCTCCTCAAGCTCGAGGACTCCTCGGCTTGAACAAAATGGAGCTATGGATTACAAAATGGGGTTTTCTATGTTACATATGTTACAATAGTGATAAAAATCACTGTTGGAGGTTTTTGGAAAGTATTTGAAAACATAATTCTTTGAAAAAAGATTTGACTGGCTCCCTGCTCCGTCGTTACATGCTTCTGCGTCTTCTATGCCTCTGGCTGCTTCCAACACCCCCCTCCCTCTCGCTTCTGTCGTCCCTGACAGTACCTTGTTGTGAGGTCTGCCGGATATAGTTCTGTAGGAGGTCTTGAGCGAGGGTGTGCTCGGAGATACGAATGCCTCGGGCCAGATCTGCCTCGAGTTTCTCCCAGTCGATTGGTTGCGGTTCTTCCGGTGGCGGGAGCTGATAGTGTGTGGAATAGACCATTCGTTCATAGGCAAATAAGTGTAATAAATGTGTAGGCCTGCTTATGAATACCTCTGAATGGTATTCCCAGAAGCCGGTTGTGAACATCTCTTCGAATGTCTACTTGTAGCACGCCGGTAGATATTTTATTCTGCAATGCCAGGCATAACACACCCGTAGCGATGGCATTGTACTCATATCATATACCAGATCGAAATTGCCATGCTCAAAGCCCGGGGTGTTGACATGAGGTGCCTTGACGCGTCGGAAGACTTTAAAAATCATTTGCATCATGTCAAAGATTTTGACAGTCATATGCGCCGCCGCTATATCGTCCATATGCTTTAATCTAGGGAGCCAGTGGCGAATTGTAGCCATCATGTAGCCTACAGTTGGTAACTCGATGGGTGGCTTAAAATAGGGGTAATTCAACCAGTCCTGACAGTGCTTATTGTTTTGTACCTTGATAGCAAAGGTAGTCCAGGAGCGGCGTCGTGGTACTGGTCCCCAACACGGGTTGTACTTCAAATGCAAAGGCGCCTTTACCCATGTACTCATCATTTCTGGATACTTCTGTAGTAAATCTTTCTGCCACTCTGGTTGATAGATCTCTCCTTGCTGCGCATCTAGTGGCAAATCGTCCTCTTCGAATTGAGTCGCATGCGATGGTTTCTTACCTGTCTCTTTCTCAATGGCTAACTGGTATTCAGCCATTAACATAAAATACGGTTTATACTGTAGCTCGTGCCCAGATATGTATCGTCGCGGGGCCAAATGAGCAAAGAATGGAGATTGTAAAATTCTTTCTTCTATCATCGCCATGGCATGTAATTGTGCCTCTACTCTATCTGAGTGCGTTGTTCCAAGCTCCTCAATTGTCTTCATCAACGTGGGGGTCGGGAGTTCGTAAGTCATCTGGCCTTCGGCCGTGACGCGTCCGCTTGGGATTGGTTGTGGCTCGTACGCCTCTTCAAACGTTTCCTCCACCGGGATGGTGATAGTTTCTTCCTCAGCTGGTAGCTCAGGTGGGGAATCTGGCCTTGGCGGTGCTTCATATACTGCAATCCTTGATTCAAGGTTTGATACCTGGGCCCGTAATGCGTTGAGTTCCTCTAAGATGTCAGGAGAGGGGTCCACAGGTGCTGGTATGTCTTGGTGTGCCGGTTCTCGTAACTGGAGTAATTTGTGATCTTCTTTGAGTTTCTGTAACTCCTCGTTCATGCGGTCGTATTCATCTAGAAATCTTACATGATCTTCTAGCAGCATCCTCATGGAGTCTGAGGGAATGGCTTTAAACCGACTAGGACTCAAAGGTTGGTCTGGGTGGTCAAGAGCTGCTTCTAAGTTTTCTCGGTTCTAATCTTGTAGGCGCTGGTTTTCCTCCTTTGCTTCTGCTAGATGTCTTCTGAGTAAGCCCATGTTTCTTGTTAGCGTTGCATTTCGGACTGTTTGGGCTCTTAATAAGTTATCCAGGTCAGCAGTGACTTCCTTGGTCTTTTCTTCGCTTTCTAGTTCTAATTTATGATAGGCCTCTCGTAATTCTTGGTAGCGGGTGTTCAGTGAGGCATTCTCAATAGACAATAAATTAAGCTGCGATTGTAAGTCATTGGTTGTCCTTTGCAGCTGCTGGTAATTATCGCCAAGAGATGTGAACTCATCTCTGACTTGCGTCATACACATGAACATCTGTCGAAATGCATTATCTACAGTGGGTGATAGTATTAATGGGGTGCTAAATGAAGATGCAGTGGGTGTAGATGCAAAGGGAACGGGGAATGGGGGTGGGAAGGTGGATGCTGTAGTGATTGTTGAAAATTGTGATGTGCCTAAAAATGTTTGTGCCGTGAGTGAAGTGAGTGATGGTGCAGTGGGTGGTGAGATGTCCATGTCATTGGACGTGTCCAGTGCAGTGACCGTGAATATGGGTGTGACCGTGGGTGCTTGTGCTGGTGTAAATACGGGATTTACAAAGGTTGAGGAGTAATTTACAGGGGGGTTGGCTGGTGCAGCTTGGTGGAAAGGGGAAATAGGGGTTACCATGGGTTGGGGAGGTGAGACTGGGGAGAAGGTTAAGGGTGGTGGGAATGGAAAATGGGGTCTTGGAGTTGTGGGGAAGGACGGGAAAGATGGATGGAGGAATGGGTTGAATGGAAAGGTGGATGTGTGAGGGGGTAGACTGGGTCTAATGGGTGCAGGAATTGTGGGGTGAGTGGTCGTAAAGACGATTTCTGCTACGCCACCTGCGAATGAAGATGTTGGTCTGGGAGAAGGAGGGTGAATAGGGAAGGCTGGAGGGATGGGCGATGATGGAGGAGCGGTTGGGGTGGTCGGTACTTCAGTGACTACTGAGCTATGTACAGTTGTAGCGCGGGGTGGGGAATCTACAAGGATGGTTCCTGCTGCCAACAAACTTTCGGGGACGAGGCGTGCCTCCCTGGCTTGTTCTGAAGACTGTGCTCCTGTTGGTACACGAATGTATTCGCCGGGCTTTGAAAGTAGTCGTACTCTGCGGGGGTCAAACTGTGGTAGTGGCTTTCTTTGCAAGTACCTAAGTGCTTCGTTGGAGCCTACTGATTTGACTAACTCTCTGAATCCTTTGATGTATGCGTCTTCGAATCCGCCTGTGACAAGTTCTTGTTCTATTATCGCTTGACTCTCTTCCTCAGTTAGCTTTTTGCATGCCCAAACCTTTTCCATAGTTCTATACAGCTTCTTAATAGCCAGTGTGTAAGCGGCTGCTTCGTAAGTTTCATCTTCATGGGTACTTGTATCACCATGTGTGTATGTTTGTTGGCCTTGGCCATCTATCTGTTCATGCTCTTGGGATTCGATAGTGCCCTGGCTTGCTTCGTCATCGATTGTTGTTCTTTTGTCATCAAAGCTAGACACAATCTGTCCTTGTGGCTGATCCCAGGGTGTGGTGGGGTAGCTAGGCCTTTCAAATTCTTGAGAAAATAGTTGTCCTTCTGAAAACTGGAACTCATTGGAGAATGCATCGGGCATCTCAAAATCAAAAGTTGGATCCAGTGGTGTTGTTTGTTCTGCTTCTAAATGGGGTATTGGAAAAGAGAAAGCTTCCGCACCAATAGTGGTGGGAAGTTCAGCTGCTGTGGTGATAGGTTCTGTGGTTGTGGCTGCTTGGGGTGCAACAGTACTGGTGGTGCCCTCTGTTACAACTGGTCTTGATAATCTGATACGAATAGGTTGTACTGTGGGAGTGGCTGCTGTCGGTGACTGCTCTAGAGATGGTTGTGGCGAGGGTGATTCTGGGACTTGTAGGCATGGGATAGTGCCTCTCATCCGCTTTCCGGCTCTGCCTTTGCTAGCCTTTCTAGCTTTCTTTGTGGTTCCTTTAAATGCCTTCAGTTCCTCACTAGTCATGGCGCGCTCTATGGGTAAATCATATGCCAAACACATGTATATAATCCTTGTAAGTGCACAACATCCATTGATGACTTTCTTTCGTTCCCATCTATGTTGTGCCAAATAGAGCTGATCAATTATCTAGCTAGCTAGATCAACCGTTTGAGGTCTAGTACATGCTAAGTATAAACCAAACCAGATTCTCTTGTGGGGCATGGTAAAACGATCCTGAGCTGGGAAAGCAAAATGTTGCATGCATATCCGCAATGGCTTGGATAGCTCAGGTGTTATAGTAGAAATATCCTCCCACTTAGTTACGTCACCACGTTTCATCTGCTCTGGGACTATCCGTTCTCGCTCCGTCGGAGTATGTGTTCCATGTATTTTGAGAGCTGCACGAATTAAATCTTTAGACAAATAAAACCTTCTGAATGGAGGATCATTTACCAAGGATGGTAACATGAATGTGCCGGGTAGATCCTTGTTCTCTGAAGCTGTCAAGGTAGTTACTAGGTAAAAGCAGCTGTAAAAATCGGGTTTAGGTAGAGGGTCACTAAAGTATTCTGTAAATCCCGCTCGTGCCCAAATGTGCGTTAAATCTTGTGTATTCTGCAGTCCTTCAAATTCTCTTGAAAAGAACTGGTACTTGGTCCATGTGCGAAGATCAAATGCCAAATTGGCCTCAAATATGAAATCAGCGTCTGCTAATGGTCCTGCTAGGCCTTGAAACCAGTGAGAATTACGATGAATCTTCTCAGTATATCCTCTAGGAGGATCGTCGATTGGCATGGGTCCTGGAAAACCTTGAAACTATCTACAATATTGGCCATTGGTGTGCTTGGGCCAGCTTCTGATGGTCCTTCGGTTTGCATGATGACTGACGAGCTAATGGAAAAGATCTGCTACAAAAGCTTAGCACATTAGTATGGAAATTAATTATGATCCCATTAAGGTGAGACCGCAATCCCTTTCCATAACCGATGTGTAACCCGTGTAGCCAAGTGTCGTGAAGTGATTGATGCAATGATTTTTTGCAGAGCTAATGCATGTCTCTAGACGCCTACATGGTCAGATTATGCATACATTTCTTGATGAGCTTTTATTATGCGGGACGTGGGGTTATGGTGTGTGAATTCATACAAGGTTTAGTTGAGGGTGAATTATTACAAGGGTGGTGTTTAAGCGGGGTGGGAGAATTGTTAGATAAGGGGATACAAGAAGACGTCTGGATACGTTTTGGTATCCATTTCCTAAGAGTCTTGGAGTGGGTGGTGAGTTTCTGCTGAGGGACAAAAAGTAGTATCGGGTTTGGTGGTATTGAGGGATGGAAAGATTTCTGAGGGGTATATATTACATGGCTTGAGGGTTGGGCTATAATACATTGCTTGGGTACCCAAATCTGCGTGGGTGTGGGTCGATTGATAAGATACTTCTTGGCGATCCAAATCTGTCGAGTATTGGTACTTGTAGAAGAAGATTGAGGGGACTTTGGATGTTGACTCTGCTTCTGTTGAAACTTTGTCCTGTTCTCGTCTGCAATGTTGCCAATAGCCGGTGGTTGCTGTCCTTTTGGCACCCATATTTGTTTCGTGCCACTTGTTCTGTGATGTTGATACTGCTGCTTTCTTTGCCTTGTCTGGTGGTGTCGTCGGTCTGGGTTCCTCTGTTGTGGTTGACTCCTTCGTGGTTGGGTTTGAGAGGTCCAGTGGACGCTCTCCTTTGGAAAAGAAGGGAGATCCAACACTTGCGTGACCTGCCCATTAGGAAGTGATTCGTTATTTATCTTTAATCTAGGCCAGTCCGTAGCAAGTTTGGAAGGATGAGCACCGTAGGGTATTGTGCTCATTTGGCCGCTGATGCAACCCACCTGACCGTTGATTGTGTCCATCTGCCCTAGCGGTTGGGTAGTTGCCACTTCTAGTTTGCAGGAAGCCCCAGGGAAGATCTCCTGTCGTCCTTCTGATTGACAATTGTCTCTAGCCAAGCCCGAGTGGGTTGGTGTAGACATAACGTGACTGATCTGACCAAAGATCTTCCGGTCTTCCGTCGCATATATTTCATTGGGTCTAGGGTTACAAACCTCAGTTGGAATGCCGTTAGGGATGTCAAGTGGTATCACTCGCTTCTGTTCTAAGGTTCCAATCTGTAAGGAGCCTTGTCTAAGATTTAGGTCCACTGAGTGATCATATAGCCAATCTTGGCCAAGGATTAGGGGTTCTATCAGGTCGTCATCATGGCACACTAGTAGCTTCGCTGTCATGGTCACTTCCTTAATGAGGATAGGAAGGTCCACCTCACCCATGCAAGGGGTTTCCATGCCTCCTAGCCCTATGAGGTATGCCTCAATTGGCCGCATTTCTATTCTTGAATCCTTATAGTGGGACCATCTAATCGCACTAGTCGCAGCACCTGAGTCAATTAAAGCCCTGAGCTCTTGGCAAGGGTTGTCGTGCTCTAGCCTGACTGTAATGAATGGTCTCCTGTCCACTATACTAGGATGAGTGGTTGACTTTACTTGACACATGGCCATGGGATATCTGGGTGTAGTTACCAGATGGTTATAATGTTCTCTCCCTAGTCCTTGTCTTCTTAACTTCATGCGTTTAATGCGTTCTATTGCTTCTGCCTGAGCTTCCGCTCGTATTCTATTTTCTTCCTCCTTACGCTTCTTTGCCAACGTGAGTCGTCTAAGCATATCCTCAGTAAGAGGTTCCTGATATAGCTTGACTCTACAGCCACTAATATAATTAGGCATTACGTCTCCTTCTAAGGTGGCTAACTGTACTGCTCCACTTGTTGAGAGTCTGTTAATGATCATAGGTCCATAACCTCGCTTTTCTAACTTACGTGTGTGTTGCTTTAGCGTATATACTAGAACTAAATCTCCTTCTTTTAGGCCTTTATCTTTCACATGTGCATCAAAATATGCTTTCTGTCGCTTCTTCGCTGCATATATTCCTGCTGCTGCCTTTAGCCTGGTTTCTCCTAATCGTTCCAAGTCCATTATTCTTGCTGATAATTCATGGCCGGTCCACTGATGTTCTTGTGCAACCTTAAGGGTCGGTATCAAGAAGTCCAAAGGAAGCACAGCATTCTGACCAAAAACCATCTGAAAGGGAGTTGCATTGAGTACGGTCTTGTAGGCCACTCGATATGCCCAAACAGCGTGGTGTAACTATTTGTCCCAATCTGAACGTTTGTTGTTCACGAGTTTCGTCAGTATGTTACAAAGGATCTTATTAGTGCTTTCAGCCTGACCATTGGCCTGAGGATGATATGGTGCGGATTTCTTGTGAATCACCATAAAATCCTGTAACAAATATTCAATGACTTGGTTTAGAAAGTGAGTGCCTCGATCGCTCACTAACTCTATAGGCAGTCCATATCTTGTAAAGACATTCTCAAATAAGAATTTTGCAGTTGTGTGTGCATCATTCTTTTTCGTGGCTTTTGCCTCTACCCATTTCGTAAGATAATCTGTGGCAACAATAATGTATTCCGCATGTGTACCTTTTGCAGGGGGGTTAATGGGTCCTACAAAGTCTATACCCCACTTTGAAAATGCACGTCCTCCCATCATGGGTTTCAATGGCATTTCATCTCTGCGAGTAGGAAATTGAGTTCTTTGGCACACATCACATCTCTTTACATAGGTATGAGCATCCATGTGAAGAGTGGGCCACCATAATCCTGCAAAGAGGATGGCTTTGATTATCCTTTCAGGTCCAAAATGACCTCCTGCAACACTTTGGTGTGCAGTCTCTAGTATGCTCAGATAATCGCTTTCATGAACACATTGTCTTAGGTATCCATCTCGTCCTCTTTTGTATAGATTATCGCCAAAAAGTGAATAGTCTTGAGCTTCCTGCTCCAGACTGCGTTGTCGTGCTAAAGTCATTCCTTGAGGGAATGTCTTTGTCCTCAAGTATGTCGCTAATTGTTCACTCCAGTCTGGTGTGAGAGACACGTGATATAATGTAGCATGCTCTACTGGTGGTCTTTCACAACAAACATTGCATTCCTTACACAACTTGTAGACATCTGCTTCCATCAAAGGCCAATATACTCCTAGTCTATGCAGAGTCTGTAGTGTTTGATGTTTCGAATGATGTTGCTTTAATGCACCTACGTGTGCTAATTGCAACCAATTTGCATGTTCTGATTCATCTACACAACAAGCAAGAATCTTTTGATTATCCTGTTTATATATGCTTCCTGCTATGATTTGGTATCTCTGAGATTTGGTAATCTCTCCTTCTTTGATCTTTATCTTAGGATTCTTGGGTCCATATGTGAGAATAGGGACTATAGGCTTAGCCCATTCTGGTGCTAACTCAAGGTTAAACAAATATGCGTCTGGTAACTCATCCACTACTCCTTGAGGAGCTTCTCCTGAGGTTAATCTTGAAAGGTGGTCAGCTCTAAGATGTGTCTTTCCTTTCCTGACTACGACTTCAAAATCATACTCCATGAGTAATAGAAACCAACGTATCAATCGTCCTGTGTTACATGGTTTGTTGACTAGGTACAATAGGGCTTGATGATCTGTAAAGAACTTGAACTTATTGGCCAACAAGTAGTGCCTAAACTTCTTTACTGCATAGATCATCCCTAATCCTTCTCGTTCCGTCGTGGTGTAATTTCTTTCTGCTGCGTTCAATTGTCTGCTCGCGTAAGCTATGGGGAGATCTATGTTACCTTCATTCGTGGGTTGTGCTAACACGCATCCTATGGCATAATTGGATGCATCCACATGTACATGGAATGGCTTACTCCAATCTGGTGTAGTCAATATAGGTGCTGAGCACAAGCGTCGTTTAAGTTCATTGAATGAATTTTCACATTCATCTGTCCATTCAAAATTGGTTAAAAGAGAGTACAAAGGCTTGGCTATGATTGCATACATGTGTATGAATCTCCTATAATAACCACAATGACCCATAAATGCTTGTACCTCTTTGATGTTCGTCGGCCTAGGTAGATCTGCAATCACCTTCACTTTTTCCTCATCCGTAGAGATTCCATTTTTTGACACAATGTGTCCTAGAATTTTGCCTTATCTGACCATGAAAACGCATTTTTCTGGGTTCAAACAAACCTGATATTCTCGACATTTGTCAAATATTTGTCTTAACTCGGGAATATGCATCTGCCTGATATTAGAATGAGCACATATGTCATCGACATATACTTCCAAACTCTTGCGTAAGAATTCCTTAAAAACATGACACATGAGTTGCTGGAAAGTGGCGGTGCATTTGTTCAGCCGAATGGCATCACACGAAATGCAAATATGCCCCATTCAGTGGCAAATGCCGTCTTGTGTTGATCTTCTGGAGCAATGGCTACTTGATTATAGCCTGAAAAACCATCAAAAAAGCTGTAAACTTCCTTGCCCGCAACTCTTTCCAATAGATGTTCCGTGATAGGAAGAGGATAACTGTCTCTAATTGTGGCGGCATTAACTTTTTTAAGGTTAATACACACACGCAATTTTCCATTCTTCTTGGGCACAACCACAATGGGGGATACCCATTCGGTATGCTCAATTTCGTAAATGAATCCTGCTTCTATCAGCCGATCTATCTCCTCTTTAATCTTCGCAGCGTAGTTATCATTGTACGTGTAAGGTTTTTGTTTCGTAGGTTTTGCATCTGGAGTCATAGGGATTCTATGAGAACATATATCTGGGTCTACTCCTTTCAAATCTTTGTAACTCCAAGCAAAAACATCTCTATATTCGCACAATAGGGCAACTAGCTCTTCTTCTTCTTCAGTTGTCAAATCATGCCCTATGTATGTACATTTTTCTTCTTCTCCTTCTATGGCTACGATTATTTTCTTGGTTTTCTCTCGGTTATCATATACTTGTCCGTCATTCGCCTTTCTATTAGGCATTCGTACCATGATTCTTCTATCTTCGATTTCATATTTCTTGAAATTCTCGGGTACTTCAAACAAAGATTCTTCTTTTTCTGACATGGTTTCTTTCTTCTTTCTTTTCTTGCCTTCACTCTTGTTAGTCACTTCCGTGGCTAACCTCACCTCATTCGTAATTTCCTCGTGTCTCTGAGTGTGAGTTTCTTCTTCTTCTGATGCAAAGGGTGGGTGTTGCGCCCTGGCAAGGTCAAAACCGGGAAAAGTCAATATCAAAGTAAAGTCAAGGGTCAAAGTGCACGGGTAGTGCACCTTCAATGGTCATAAAAAGAAGACTTTAATTGTTCATTTGGCAATATTGCAAAAGTATTTTATGAAGTCTCTTAAGGTCAAAAGGGTGTTTTTTAAGTAATGTGGAGCGTCCAGGTGAACCCCTCTTGGGTACAAAGGTGACAAATTAAAAAGAGAGAAAAGTAAAGGTACGTGAAGCGGCTGGGTATGCACATGTGGGAATAAGGCCACCCAATCAAAATTTTTCTTTTGTCTAAAGTTCCTACAGGACAAAGAAGGAATTCATTGGCCGCCAACTAAAAAGAGAATCTTGGGACATCAAAGGAAGCCCAAGAGTCCATGGCAGTTAGAAGTCACGGGACCGGCGCATTCAAAAGGGGACAAAGGCTATTCTTGGACACACATTAAGAGGAAGGAGCAAGAGAGAGCTTCAGGAGAAGCAAGAAAGGATAGGAAGAGCCACCAGTGTGCGACGACACGGAAGAGTGCAAGAGGTGTCAAGAGGAAGGTGTGCAGAGAAGGCGGGGTGGATTCCAAGAGTCCCAAGGTCTATTGTGTGTGCGCGGCCGAGATACCAATTCCTTAGCTTGGTGGAAGCTTAGTGCAAGGTGTGCACAAGGGAAGCGTGAAGCAAGTGAAGGATTGGTGCAGGAGAGGCTTGAGATAATTGGTCTTCTGTAATTGACATTCTCTGAAGTTGTATTTAGTCATTGATTGGACTGTATTCAGTCATTGTAATTGTTGCAAGATAATCAATATTCAAGGTTTCCAGGAGTATTCCTTTGCAGAAGTTCTCACTATTATTCCATTTTCATCATCTCCTTTTTCTCCTACAAACCCTCAAACTCCTTCTTGTCCATGAATCCCCAACAAATTTGGCACGCATGGTGGGACTTCCTGTTGATATATTTAGGTAGTGATGTGTGTGAACACTCTAGGACCGCCGGGGCACTTTTTTCCCTCTTTAGGAGGTTTTTTTCCCCCGGCTTGTATATACGCCTATTGCCCTAATGGGCTACTTATCTTTGTACATTCTCTAGTAATACATTCAGTCTTGTGTGTTGTGCTCCAAGCTTCTTCTTCTTCCTTGTGCTGTTCGCGTGCTTCCGCAGACGTCTATCTCCAACAATTGGTATCAGAGCAGGTCGTCGCTTCTTCTAGGGCGCCGTCGACACTCCTCCGTTTGCAGTCTCAGATTCACACGAAATTTGGTGAGCATACTCAGGGTGTTTTCAAGATCAAAACCGCTTCGCTCTGTGGTGCCGAAATCGCGATCTGAGCTCGTTTCTGCCTCCGAACGCACTATCGCAGCGCTTGTGCAGGCTATTTCGTCCTTTTGTGCCAAAGGTATATACCAGTTTCTGTTCGCCAGTTTAAGCGTCTCGAAGTCTGCTACAGGTCTAGCAGAACTCGTCTGGGCAGTTCTGTTCAAC
Organism: Ceratopteris richardii; assembly: GCA_020310875.1. NCBI lineage: Eukaryota > Viridiplantae > Streptophyta > Polypodiopsida > Polypodiales > Pteridaceae > Ceratopteris > Ceratopteris richardii. Next base: position 108,693,832 of record CM035414.1, read on the forward strand.
TTTTTGAGATACAGTCAATTTTCTGCATCAAGGTATTTTAGTCACCGGCCATGGCTGAAAGCAGTGATGTATTCCGTATGTTGGCTGTTGAGGATAAGTTGGATGGTACCAACTACCCATTATGGGCTTATATGATGCGACATGTACTGGTTGCAAAAGGATTGTGGAACATTGTGCAGGGTGTTGAAAGACGTCCTGTTACACCTGTAACGACAGGTACTGCAAATACAGGTGTTGGAGCTGATGAAGATGGTGTCGAAGATGATATTCTGCAGATTCCTGTTCGTGCTGCTGTTTCTGTTGCACCTACTGCAGAGCAGATTCGTTGGGATGGCAGAGATGCCCAGGCACATGCATTGATAGCCTTGTCTGTCAAACGTGCCATTATTCCTCACATTCGCTCTTGCAGAACAGCAAAGGATGCTTGGGATACACTTACCACTTTGTACCAGGCTAGGAATGAGGCTCGTGTTGCTTACCTCCGAAAACAGTTGGAGAGTGAGCACATGAATGAAGGTGATTCTATGGACAGTTTTCTTACAAAGATCAAAGACCTGAAGGAACAATTGATTTCTGCTGATGAGGTTATACCAGATAGCTCACTTGTGCAGACCGTTCTGAATGGTCTTCCTGATTCATATCAGAGTTTTGCCTCTACTCTTCGGTTGATGATGAAAGGCAATCCGAATGCCTTGTCATTTGAGGAATTAGTCTCTGTTCTATTGCAGGAAGATCAGTCCAGGCAGAACAGGTCCATTATGCGTGTTGCAGATCAAGCTTTCCTAGCTAGTCAGAAGGGCAAAGGAAAATGGAGCTCTTCTACTAGTAAGCAGAAATCTGCAAATGCTGCACAATCGAAGAACCAGGATAAAGATGAAAAGAAATCAGAAAAGCAGAAATTGTTCTGCAAGTACTGTAAAGGAAATGATCATATTATAAAGAACTGTCCAAAACTGGCTGCTAAAGAGGCAAAGAAGAAAGAGGCTGGAATGGTTGTTGCAGAGGCCTCTACACCAAAAACAGAGTCTGCAAATCTTGTGCAGGAAGAAGAATGGGCGTTTACTACTGTCTGCAGTTTTGACCCATCTTCTCATGATCAGTGCATGTCTGCAATAGACTCAGATGTTTGGTACTTTGACAGTGGGGCGACCAAACATATTACCTCGCAGCGCAGTTTCTTCTCTTCACTCGAGCCTGCCCCTACAGGGAATACTGTCACATGCGCTAATAACTCCTCTTATCCTGTTATGGGAGTTGGTAAGATCATTCTGACTACTGCTGATGGTAGTTCTTTCACTTTGTCAGATGCTTTATTTGTGCCAGGGATCAAAAAGAACCTGTTATCAGTTTCTGCATTAGCCAAGATTGGCTTGGTTGTGAAATTCGTTGATGATAGGTGTACAGTCCATGATCTCTCAAATGGCGATGTGATTATTGCTTCTGGCATTTTATGTCGTGGGCTGTATAAGCTCATAGACTATGAAAAATCTGTGAATGATTCGGCATGTGCAGTTCATGATTCTCAGGCTATGTCAGATGCAAAGCTTTGGCATGCACGATTTGGTCATCTGAATTTTGCTAGTTTGTTACGCCTGCAGAAATCTGAAATGGTGTCCTCTTTGCCCAAACTTGAGGCACCTGGAAAACATGTTTGTTGATGGAGAGTGTTAATCTCCAAAAGAACAAGTTGACCTTGAATTTAGATCACCTCTATATCAAGATCAACTTTAGACTCCACCTAATTTAGAGAATCTTCACCAAATTATCAGAAAAATTGAAAGTTCTGAAAAATCAACTTCTCAGAAAAGTCTGCTGCAGATTAGTCACTCATTGACTAATCAATCCTGTAAAGTTTTTGATAAAACTTTGCACAACACTTCGCCTTAAGGTTGCGCAACTTTACCAAGTTAAATCTCTCAAAAAGATTAACCATACACTGAGAAATGTGTGAAACACTTTACCTATGTCTGAAAGTGCTTCTCTGCAATGGCGACTTTGACACCTGCAACTTCTTAGCACTGGTTCTCCCAACTCTGAACCCGTTTGATCAAGATCTTTTAGCCATAGATGGCTTACCTTTCAACTTAGATTTTGAGCCCTCACTTGTGTAAAACTTTACACTGTAGACTGAGCAATGATCATTTCACTGAAGATGAAATGTGCGCCAGATTTCTCGACTCTTAAAACATTCTTACATATGAATGTTCCTAATCAAAATTCTCACAGCCTGATTACAATTAACCTCTCAAATTCTAGCCATAGATAGATTAGCTATGGACTTAGATACGTGCAAAAGGATTTCTCAAAAGATTAAACACAGAAGGAGCAGACAGCAAAATATCGGGCGCAAAAATTCTCGATTTCTCAGAAAATTTACATCTCAGTGAGGATGGACAATTCACTCACTTTTCATGTGTCTAATGACACTAATTTCTCTCTCCCTATTCTCAAATCTTCTTCTGCTCTACTTGCCCGACATTTTCCAACATATTTATAGATGAATATATACAAGTGTATGACTAAACAAAGATATAAGTCAGCTAATGTACATATGTGTACATGTCTTTTGATTTTTCTGAATATCTCCTTCCTTCAATCACCTGACTTTGTTTTCTTCTTGACTCCTTGTCTTCATTTCTCCATAATCCTTCAATTGATGATTGTCATGCACCAACAGCTCCCCCTCAATCATTAATTGAGGTTCTTCTCTATCTTCTTGATTCCTGCCATATCCTTGAATCTTTGTAGTTTTGGTCCATCTAAACTTTTTGTCATCATATCTGCAACTTGATCTTTTGTGGGAGTGTGTGTGACTTCAATCTCCTTCTCAATGACCTTCTCTCTCAGGAAATGATACTGTATTTCAATATGCTTAGTTCTAGCATGAAATACAAGATTAGCTGCCAAGTATAATGAACTCATATTGTCTCCACAAATAATAGGAGTACTCTGAATCACATCAAAAACTTTCAAAAGTGTCTTTAGCCATATTACCTCTTTTGCAGCTTCCACCATACCTTTATATTCTGCCTCTGTAGATGACAAAGCAACTGTATGTTGCTTCTTGGAACACCATGAAATCAATTTGTCTCCTACATAGCACAAGTATCCATGTGTTGATCTTCTATCATCCACATTACCTGCCCAATCTGCATCACTATATATCTTGATTCTTGTATCTGAAGTAAACCCATAGTACAACCCTTCTCTGAGTGTACCCTTGATGTACCTAAGTACTCTTTGTCCTGCAATCCAATGTTCCTTTCTAGGACAATGCATGAATTGTGAAAGCACACCAACTGCATATGATAAGTCAGGCCTTGTCAATGTAGCATAAATCAAGCTACCAACCAAACTTTGATAGAGTTTCATATCTCTGAACTCTTCTCCTCCAAACCTAGACAATTTATGGTTCACTTCCAAAGGTGTAGGTGCAACCCTGCAATCTTCCATTTTAAATTTGGTTAGCAAATTTTTAAGATACCTTTCTTGGGTCACATATACTCCATGTTGAGTATAAGAGATCTCCATTCCCAAGAAGAATGATAGGTTCCCCAAATCACTGATTTTGAACTCTTTCTCCATCTGCTTCTTGATCATTTGTATCCCCTTATCATCTGTTCCTGTAAGTATTATGTCATCAACATAAATACACACATAAATGAACCCATCTTCACTTGCTTTGACTAGCAAGCTACTATCTGCCTTTGATGCTTGAAATCCAAGATCATTCAAGAATTTTACAAGCCTATAATTCCAAGCCCTTGGGGCTTGCTTCAACCCATACAAAGCTCTCTTGAGCTTACACACATAATTTGGACTCACTTGATCTTTGAACCCATCTGGTTGCTCCATGTAGACTTCATCTGAAATATAACCATTCAAGAAAGCATTTTTAACATCTAATTGAGACAACTTCCAACCTTTACAAGCAGCAATTGCAATGAGTGTCCTGATGGTTGTCATCTTTGCCACAAGACTATAAGTCTCATCATAGTCCACTCCATATGTCTGTGCATACCCTTTCACAACAAGTCTAGCTTTGTACCTAGACACACTTCCATCTGCAAACCTTTTAGTTTTGTAAACCCACTTACAACCAATGATTTTCTGACTATTAGGTTTAGGAACCAAATCCCATGTTTGATTCTCTATCAATGCATCATACTCCTCTTGCATAGCATCTTCCCAATTCTTCTTCCCTTTGGCTTCTTCATATGTAGAAGGGTCTTCATCTGCTTTTACCAAATAAGCATAATCTTTAGTAGTTAAGAATGAGGTGTCATAGCTATACCTTGTAGGTTGCCATTTGTGCCTAGATGATCTCCTAACTTCTGCACTTCTTGAGGTCTCTGGTTCATCACATTCTGGATCAAACCTTGGCCTCTCTTCCACTTCAATCTGCACTTCATTACTCTCACTTTCATCAAGTAATTGAATCTTTGCTTTACCTTTCCTTTGCTCCACTACTTCTTCATCATCTGCATGTCCATTATATTTACCTGCATACCAAGTACCTTGCTCATCAAATGTAACATCCTTGGATACAATAAATTGCTTTGTGGATGGACTCCACAACCTGTATCCCATTTGCTTATCATCATAACCAATGAATACATACTTCTCTGCCTTAGGCTCCAACTTATGCCTCAATTGAGATGGCACATATGCATATGCCAAGCATCCAAATATTCTGCAATGATCCAAGGTAGGTTTCTTACCCCACCAAGCTTCATATGGTGTCATACCCTACAAAGCTTTACAAGGCAATCTATTAACCAAATATGTAGCTGTATTAACAGCCTCAGCCCACAAATAATTTGGGCAATTCTTCTCTTTCATCATGGACCTTGCAAACTCAACAAGAGTCCTATTTCTTCTTTCTGCTACCCCATTTTGTTGAGGAGAGTACCTGCAAGTAACTTCTCTCTTTATACCTGCATTCCACAAATAATCATTGAACTCATTTGAAAAATACTCTCCCCCTCCATCTGACCTTAGTCTCTTCAATTTTTGACCTGTAATCCTTTCTGCATATGCATGATAGTGTTTAAATGTATTAAACACTTCTGACTTTTCCTTAATCACATAAATTGTGATCCACCTGGTAGCATCATCAACATATATGACATAATATCTTGAACCATTTATACTAAAGTCCTTTGAAGGACCCCACACATCTGTATGCACCAATTCAAGTCTTTCTGAGTACATAAATCCATGCTTGGAATAGGATTGCTTATGAGCCTTACCTAATTGACATGCCTCACATCTGTATGTCATGTGTTGACCTGCAATGTTAGGCATTCCAAGCACTGAATCATTGTTAATCATTTCTTTGATACCTCTTTCATTAAAGTGTCCAAGTCTTTTGTGCCAAAGATCCAATTCTGACACCTTCTGCTCTCCATATGTGAACATAGCATGTCCAACATTTCCTTGTACCTTCAATGTGAAAAGCCTTCCTTCTTTCTTTCCTGCAATAACTTGTTTATACCCTTGACTAGGGTCTTCCACATAAACTCCATCATTTGTGAACCTTACCTCATATCCTTTTTCCACAATTTGACCTACACTGATCAAATTCTTTGGAATTGTGGGAACATAGAGTACCTTACTCAGAAGAGTGCTCCCATCCTTAGCTTTGACTGAACCAATTGACTTTACCTTATGCTTTGTATTATCACCTGTCTGCACTGTATGATTAATTGCATTATGATCTAGGTCAGTCATCAAAGCAATATTTCCACTTAAGTGATTACTACATCCTGAATCAATATAGAACACTCTCATGTCCTCATGTGAGGTTTCACATGTATTCATAATGAGAGTTGAGTCCTCCTTTTGATCTGATGCATAGTTGTAGTAGGTGTTATTATAGGATTGATTTTGGAAGCTTCTTCCTCCACCTCTTCCAAAAGAATTCCTACCACCTCTACCTCTGAAATTTCCTCTCTGAAATCTACCACCTCTTGCTCTTTGATTAAAGTTCTGATAATTACCATTGTTTTGATTATTATGCCAACAATCATGAGATAGATGATTGGTCTTACCACATATCCAACAAGCTCTTACATTCTCTTTGTTGTTTCTGCCTCTTCCTCTACTTCTGCCATTTCCTCTTCCTCTTATGAAGTTTGCTTGGTTTGATGTACCTTCTTCTTCACATGATTGTTGCTTCCCTTTGTTGGCTTTCTTCTTGTCTTTAGAATACATTGCATGACCTGCACTCTTATCAACATCTCCTTTGATATCATTCTCAAAAGTTAGCATATGACCTAACAATTGATTCAAATCAGGAGTAAAGTGATCTAATGAAAGTTCTGTAGATAAAATGAAAGGCTTCCATTTCTCATCTCCTCTTAGTCCTGTGAGTATTTGTCTTACCAATTTGTCTTCTTCAATATCTTCATCAACTGCACCTAAAGAATCTGCAATGTCCTTCATCTTTGTCACATAATCAGAAATTGACTGTGAGGCCTTCTTCTTGAAGGTAGTAAACTCTGCCCATAGTGAAGCTTTCCTTGATTTGGTTGTATTTTGGAAATGCTCCTCCAAAGCATTCCAAATGTCACATGCACTTTCAAGTCCTCTAATGTGAGGAAGCAAATAGTCATTGACTGCCATGTAGATGATGCTTCTTGCTTGAGCATCCTTCTTCATCCAATTCTTCAAATCTGCAAGCTCCTCCCTAGTTGGAACACTAGGATCTCTGAATTCTGGCTTTTCTTCATCTCCTGTGATGTAACCTATCAGATCTTTGCTCATAAGATGAGCTTCCATCCTCATAGACCATGCAGGATAGTTCTCTCTATCCAACTTTTCAATTTGGAGACTATCTCCCATCTTTGATTCACCTGTAGTCTCAAAACTTTAACCTTTACAGATAATGAATGTACCTTTACTTCGAATGTTGCTCCTTCTGATCCTTTTGATACTCTTTGTATGTCTTCCTTCAAGTTTTCTTCAACCTTTATCCTTCTGCACCTTCAAGATGTAAAGTTTTGTACTTCTGCAATAATCGGAGTCTTCTTCACTTCAATTTAGACACAACCTGCTCTGATACCACTGATGGAGAGTGTTAATCTCCAAAAGAACAAGTTGACCTTGAATTTAGATCACCTCTATATCAAGATCAACTTTAGACTCCACCTAATTTAGAGAATCTTCACCAAATTATCAGAAAAATTGAAAGTTCTGAAAAATCAACTTCTCAGAAAAGTCTGCTGCAGATTAGTCACTCATTGACTAATCAATCCTGTAAAGTTTTTGATAAAACTTTGCACAACACTTCGCCTTAAGGTTGCGCAACTTTACCAAGTTAAATCTCTCAAAAAGATTAACCATACACTGAGAAATGTGTGAAACACTTTACCTATGTCTGAAAGTGCTTCTCTGCAATGGCGACTTTGACACCTGCAACTTCTTAGCACTGGTTCTCCCAACTCTGAACCCGTTTGATCAAGATCTTTTAGCCATAGATGGCTTACCTTTCAACTTAGATTTTGAGCCCTCACTTGTGTAAAACTTTACACTGTAGACTGAGCAATGATCATTTCACTGAAGATGAAATGTGCGCCAGATTTCTCGACTCTTAAAACATTCTTACATATGAATGTTCCTAATCAAAATTCTCACAGCCTGATTACAATTAACCTCTCAAATTCTAGCCATAGATAGATTAGCTATGGACTTAGATACGTGCAAAAGGATTTCTCAAAAGATTAAACACAGAAGGAGCAGACAGCAAAATATCGGGCGCAAAAATTCTCGATTTCTCAGAAAATTTACATCTCAGTGAGGATGGACAATTCACTCACTTTTCATGTGTCTAATGACACTAATTTCTCTCTCCCTATTCTCAAATCTTCTTCTGCTCTACTTGCCCGACATTTTCCAACATATTTATAGATGAATATATACAAGTGTATGACTAAACAAAGATATAAGTCAGCTAATGTACATATGTGTACATGTCTTTTGATTTTTCTGAATATCTCCTTCCTTCAATCACCTGACTTTGTTTTCTTCTTGACTCCTTGTCTTCATTTCTCCATAATCCTTCAATTGATGATTGTCATGCACCAACATTTGTGAAGGCTGTATTTTGGGCAAAATGCAGCGTTCTTCCTTTCCAAAAGATGGTTCAGTTCGGGCTACGCAGAAATTGCAGCTTGTACATAGTGATGTCTGTGGTCCTATGCAGACACCCTCTTTTGGAAATTACCTTTACTTCGTGACTTTCATTGATGATTTTTCCAGGCATGCATGGGTATATCCACTCAAAGCTAAGTCCGAAGTGTTCATGTGCTTCAAACAATTTTTGGTTTTGGCTGAAAATCTGTCAGCATGTAAAATGGGCACCCTCCGTTCTGATCGAGGGGGGGAATATATGTCTTCAGATTTTAATGCATTTCTGGCTGAACGTGGGATAAAACACCAGTGTACAGTGCCGTATACACCTCAACAGAATGGAGTTGCTGAACGAAAGAACAGGTCACTCATGGAGATGGCGAGGTGCATGGTCAAAAGTCAGGCTTTACCACATAGTTTCTGGCTTGAGGCTGTCATGTGTGCAGCATATGTACTGAACAGGTGTCCCACTAAAGCGTTGCAGTCTATCACTCCATATGAGGCTTGGCATGACCGCAAGCCATCTGTTGCTCATCTGCGTGTTTTTGGTTGTTTGGCATATGCATTAGTGCCTGAACAACATCGCAGAAAATTGGATGATAAGGCAGTAAAATGTATTTTTGTTGGGTACAGCTCTGAAAGTAAAGGCTATCGTCTGTATCATCCACAGACTAAACGCATTCTGGTTAGCCGTGATGTTGTCTTTGTGGAAGATGCTATTCAGCCATTGCTTTCATGTACTAAGGAGACATCTGTTAGCTCCAAAGACATGTATGATACTTTGATGCCTCTTTTTACAGGTGGACAGGCTAGTGCTGGTCCTAATGAGGCAACTTCTCAACCTTTGCAGGTTTCATATGATGATGCAGATCATTCCATTTCTGATGCAGATTTACATGATGCACTTGTTGATGAGAGAGCTGATATTGAGCAGGCAAAAACTATGCCAAAATGGCTGGTGCAGACTTTGCGTGACAGCAAATTAGATGCACCTTTGTCATATCGTACTCGTTCAGGCTCTCATAGTGCCTCCTTTGCATCAGGTTGCTATGCTATGGCTACATCTAGTCTCTTTGATGAGAATGAGCCTGTTTCTTTTGATGAAGCACAAAATTCAGAAAATTGGATGGCTGCTATGCAATCTGAATATGATGCTATAATGAAGAATGGTACATGGTTTTTATGTGACTTGCCTCCTGGCAAGAAGGCCATTGGCACTAAGTGGGTATACAAGCTGAAGCGTAAACCTGATGGTACAGTTGACAGGTATAAGGCCAGGCTTGTTGCAAAGGGTTATGCACAGGAAAGAGGCATTGATTTTGATGAGACCTTTGCACCTACATGCCGTATGACTACTGTTCGCAGCATTTGTGCACTTGCAGCCCATCATGGTTGGAATGTACATCAGTTGGACATTAAAACAGCATTTCTGAATGGTGACTTGCATGAAGAAGTGTATGTTTTTCAGCCCCGTGGCTTTGTGCAGAAAGGGCATGAAAACCAGGTTTGCAGGTTAAAGAAGGCATTATATGGTTTAAAGCAAGCACCACGTGCTTGGTATGAGAAGATACATGCCTATCTGATTGCACATGGTTTTGAGAATAGTCCAACTGAAAGCACCTTATATGTTAAGCGTGCTAATGATGTGCTTCTTATCATTGTTGTCTATGTTGATGACATGTTGCTCACTGGTCCTATTGAGACACATATTGCTGATTTTAAGGCTGATTTGCATGCCTCATTTGAGATGTCTGATTTGGGGCATTTGCATCACTATTTGGGCATTCAGTTTATGCATGTTGATGGTGGAATGGCTTTGTGTCAAACGAAATATATAGACACATTATTGCAGCGTTTTGGCCTTGAAGACTGTAAGCCTATTGCCACTCCTATGGAGACAGGTTTACGCTTGAGTCTTCATGATGCTGGAGATGCATTTGATGTTGTTCTCTATCAGCAGGCTGTTGGATGCTTGATTTACTTATGCATTACTCGGCCAGATATTCAGTTTGCTGTCTCACAGATGAGCAGGTTTATGCATTGCCCAGGAGTCATGCATTGGAAAGCGGTTAAGCGCATCTTTCGCTACTTGAGTGGTACTCGGCTACTTGGGTTGTTTTATCCCAAGGGGGGATCACTACCGCCAGATTTGCATGCTTTTTCTGACTCAGATTGGGCTGGTTGCTATGACACTCGTGTGTCCACCAGTGGTTTTTGCTTCATGCTTGGTAGCTCATGTATATCTTGGTTGAGCAAGAAGCAGCCTACTGTGGCCACTTCCAGTTGTGAGGCTGAGTATAGGGCAGCTTTCACAGCGACTGTTGAGTGTGTGTGGCTCAGACGCCTTATGGCTGATTTGGGTGTTGGTCAGTCTTCTGCCACCACCATCTTCACTGACAGTCAGAGCGCATTGGCAGTTGCGAGGAACCCTGTGTTCCATGCTCGCACTAAGCACATTGAGGTGCATTATCACTATGTCAGGGAGAGGTTCTCTGCTGGGGAGATCAGCTTGGCATATGTGCCCACGCAGGAGAACATTGCAGACCTTTTCACGAAGGCTCTGCCTAGGGAGAAGTTTGAAGCTTTCCGCAAAGCTTTGGGCTTACTTCCTTTTGTGGAGTGATTTCCACATAGCTTGGCACTTCCTTATACATGAGTGCCAGCTCCTTGTTCACCGCATCACTCCTAGGGGGGATTTGTTGATATATTTAGGTAGTGATGTGTGTGAACACTCTAGGACCGCCGGGGCACTTTTTTCCCTCTTTAGGAGGTTTTTTTCCCCCGGCTTGTATATACGCCTATTGCCCTAATGGGCTACTTATCTTTGTACATTCTCTAGTAATACATTCAGTCTTGTGTGTTGTGCTCCAAGCTTCTTCTTCTTCCTTGTGCTGTTCGCGTGCTTCCGCAGACGTCTATCTCCAACACTTCCAAGGAGATTTGAGCATAGGAGACTATATACTGCCATTGGAGAGCAATATTTCAGGTACATACTTTTATCAAGTGTCTCATTTTAAGTGGACTATGAACAGCTCATGACCGCGACCCGATCACAAACATTGAGGGTCAAGTGCAAGCAGACGAGAAGAAAGACGGTCAGAGGATCATCGAGTCCAATTTCATCAAATTCATCTGTAGGAAGCATGGCAGGACAGGTAGATCTAGAAACCTTACTCTCCAGATTAAACATAAAATTTCCCTCCTTCAGAGGTTTAGCCCATGAGGACCCAGATGAGCACATTCGAAGATTTCTTGCATTATGCAAGACTAGAGGTCTAATGGGTAGGGAAGATGCTTTCTTGATACTCTTCCCCACCACATTGGAAGGTCTGGTAGACAAGTAGTTTAGCCAGTTTGCTGAAAATCACTTTATCTCTTGGGATTTGATGAAAGAGGCTTTCAAAAATCAGTTTCAGCATGGCAACACGGCTGAGATCATTATAGAAGAGTTGGAAAACTTGAAATTGGGTCCAAGAGAAAAGTTCCCAGAGTTCGTGACCAGGGCCAAAGCACTAATGGCTAAACTACCGGATCCACCACACGACTTCTTTGTCAAGAAGTGGTTAGCCAAACCTCTACCTGTGGTCACCCAATGCAAAATAAAAGAGTTAGTGCTACCTACTGCCTCTGTTGAGGAGTTCATCAATACGGCCACACGCTTGGAACAGATAAGGCACCAGTATGGTGCAACTTCTTCCCAACCATCATATGGTACAGAACTGGAGGACCCAGTGGTCTAGTTAAGAAGGGAACTGGAGGGCTTGAAAAGGAATAAGCCCTACACAGAGGAGGAGACTACTGTAGCTCAGCTGAGAAAAGAGATTGAAGCCCTCAAGCTCCAAAAGGAAGAGGAAGCCCAAGCAGAAGAACTAGCTCAGCTGAGACAGGAGTTGCAAGAACTCAAAGGAGGAGGCATTAAGAACGGACTCTGGTGCTCCATGTGCAGCAAGCAAGGGCACATAGTAAGTGAATATCCTCTGCTAAATGTGACTTGTCAATTATGCAAGAAGATTGGGCATGAGGCCCATGAATGCCAAGTAAGGGGAATGCCGACAACGACATACTGGACACAAGGAGGACTTTTGCCACCAGCAAATGTAATGGCAGCAGCAGCAAACCAAGGTATCAACTATAATCCTAGACCGAGAACTAACTTTGCAAATGGGCCTAGAAGGCCAATTATTTGCTTCAGATGTGGAGAATGCGGGCAATACCAGTCTAGATGCACTCTCCCAGAAAATGCACCTCCTTGCAGGAACTGTCCAGAAGCCAGGGACCATTATACCAACGGATGTCCTAAGAATCAAGCTTCTGCTTCCGGACCCCATCTCCAATTGATCTCTGTATACAAGGAGGAAAAATTACCTCAGGTCGATGAACCCTCACCATCTACCAGAGTGGTACAATTAGAAGAACTCGAATCTTTTGCAGTACAGACAAGAAGCAAGGGAACGGCAAAAGTGGTAGAAAATCAAGAATCGATAATTAAGGAATTGAACAAAGACAGAGTTGCATTTGAGGACAAAGCCACCACAAGTGCAGACACAAACCAAAAGGAATATCTCATAGGCACCAGTGATGCCATTGGGCATGCCTTCAACAGGGCTCAAGAAGAGTTTGGCAAAGCAAATGAAGCTCACTCTCTTAAAGAGTCAGAGGCTTCAAAACTACTCAAGTCAATGAAGAAGGAGGTTAGTATTTTTGAATTAATAAAGATGGATGGGAAATTCAGGTCAGAATTATTGCAGATAATTGATGAGGCTTCTACTACAAGCTTAGTGGCCAAGACTGCTATTTTACATAAAGGGATAATTAGGGGGGAAGCACCCCTTACGGATTATAAAAGTCCTCGGCTTACAATATCAATCAAGGGTCATGAATTTCAAGGTGTTATTGTAGATGGTGGTTCTGGTATTAACTTGATGCCTGAACATACCATGAAAAAGATTGGACTCCACCCTTTTAAGACCTACAAATTTCACGGTTACGCTGGCAGATCAAAGCAAAGTAAGGCCCTTGGGGGTAATCCCAAAAGTTCCACTTGAAGTACAAGGTAATCTATTCATTCTGGATTTTGTGGTTTCAAGATTGCCCCAGGTTGAAGGAGGATTTCCTCTCTTAATTGGAAGACCTTGGCTGAGGCATGCCAGTGTCATTCATGATTGGGTTAAGGACACTATGTGGGTTCAAAAGAAAGGGCAGGAGCTGACACAAATTCATTTAGAAGAAGGCCCAGACAATCAAGGAAACACTAGTATGATGCAAACAGTGAGCATTTGCATGGAAACAGAAGCGGAGGATCAACCCCAAATAGATTTTGAGGAAGAAGAGGATATTCTAAGTTGGCTCCAAGCAGGCAACTCTTCCTCTTGCTTTGGAATTTTCCTTGATAATCCTGGCACGACTGAAGGTTATGATGAAGACAAGGAAAAGGTCCAGGTTGATGGATTGGGAGAGCCCATCACTGACCACAGAAGGGGCAGGAAGATACCTACCCCTCAAACACAAATTAGAGGAGGATGTGTCAACCACAGATAACAAGGTTTCTAAAACTAAAAACAAGGTAAAAAATTCTGAGGTTGAATGTTCTTTCCCAATTCAAGAAATCCCTGCCGGATGGATGCAGGACAAGGAGGAACACATCGAAGTCCAAAATACACCTGCTTATGAAGCAATGCACGAAAAGCTAGTAGAAGAAGACAAGGAAGCAGATGCACAGGGAGATAATATGGTAACAAGAAATCCGGTCCAAGAAATACACTTAGGCACTCAAAACAATACTCAACCAGTTCTGGTGGCCACTTGGTTGTGGAGCCACCCAGAGCTCCTGGAAAAGGTAAAATCATTCTTGACCCAGTATGCAGATGTTTTTGCCTGGCATTATAAAGACTTAGAAGGAGTGCCTCCATCTTATGGAGAGCACAGAATCCCTCTGGTTGATGGAGCCAGACCCATCAGAGGAAGGAGCTATAGACTCAATCCAAAGTATGTCGAAGCCGTCTATGTGGAAATCCAAAAGATGGAGGATGCAGGAATCATCATTCCTGTGGAGCACTCAGAGTGGCTCTCACCTATGGTTATAGTACCGAAGAAGAATACAAATAAAATCAGAATTTGTGTTGACTTTAGAGCTCTCAACAAGGTGACCATTCCAGATGGGTTCCCTATGCCTTTTGCAGAACAGGTCATTGAAGAAGTGGCTGGGCATGCATTATATAGTTTTATGGATGGATTCAGTGGCTATAATCAAATATCAATACATCCAGAGGATCGTGAAAAGATTGCTTTTATCACACCTTGGGGAACATATGTGTATGTAAAAATGCCATTTGGGCTCTGAAATGCTCCAGCCACCTTTAACAGAACGGTCAATCTCATTTTTGGCCCCCTATTGCTGGAATCACTTAGAATCTTCATGGATGACTTCTCTTCGTTTTCAGGATCTCACAAGGAAAATCATCTAGATTGTTTGGACCAGCACTTGAGGCAGCTGCAGAATATTTTCCAAAGATGCAGAGAAACTAAGTTAAAGCTCAATCCAAATAAATGTCATTTCCTTGTGACAGAAGGAACCCTTTTAGGACATGTGGTGTCGGCTAAAGGTATGGCCCCAGATCCTGACAAAATTCTTTCTATATTAAAGTTACCTAAACCTAAATCTCCTAAAGAGATCCAGAGTTTCTTGGGGCATACCGGTTATCATAGAAGGTTTATAAAAATGTATGCAGAGATAGCTAGACCTCTGACTAGACTTACAGGTAAGGAAGTACCTTTTAAATGGGAAGAAGAGGAGGAAAAAGCATATCAGACATTACGGTCAAGGTTGGTGTGTGCTCCTATCTTGGTCACACCGGAGTGGTCAAAAATCTTTCATATACATGTCGATGCCAGTGCATATGCAGTGGGGGCAGTTCTGACCCAACCCAGTGAAGAATTTAAAATGGACAGGCCAATTCAATATGCCAGTAGAATCTTGACCAAGGCTGAAAGGAATTACAGTACTACTGAAAGGGAAGCACTAGCAATGGTCTTTGCCGTCCAAAAATTCCGCCATTACTTACTGGGGGTAAAATTTATTATTATATCAGATCACCAACCACTAAAATACCTACTCAACAAACCCCAGGCCACCAGGAGAATATGGAGGTGGCTATTGTTGTTCCAAGAGTTTGATTTTTCTGTAGTCCATAAACCAGGAAAAGACAATGTTATGGCGGATCACTTATCCAGAATAAATATGATGAATCAATCTAGTGGAATCAATGATGACTTTCCAGATGCTCATCTGTTTGCTGTAAAAGCTCAAAGCTGGTATTACGACATTAAAAATTTCATTAAAACAGGATTGTATCCAGAAAAGGCTAGTGCTGTACAAAAGAAGAGCCTGCTAATCAAGAGTAGACCATATACCTTCATCGAAGATAAATTGTACAGACAGGGCAAAGATGACCGGTTCAGGAAGTGTTTGGAAGAAGAAGAAGTGAGGGAAGTCCTTCACTCTGCACATGAAGGTATAGGTGGTGGGCACCTCCCAGGACATATTATGAGTCAGAGGATACTGGATGCGGGTCTATGGTGGCCTACACTATTTAGGGATGCAGATGAATGGGGAAAAGCATGTGACATTTGCCAGAGGTGTGGACCTAAGCCAACAAAGCAGAGACATAACCCCTTGGTTATTTCCACCTCCTGGCAACCATTTGAGAAGTGGAGGTTAGATTTTGTAGGGCCAATCTACCCTCCCGCGTTTCCAAAAAGAGAAAAATATCTCCTGATAGCTACTGATTATGCCACAAAGTGGGCTGAAGCTATTGCCTCCTCCGATTGCACTGCCCAAACCGTTGCTGATTTCATTTATAGTAACATCATTTGCAGGTTTGGTTGTCCACTTGAAATTTGTACTGATCAAGGTACCCATTTTGTCAATAAAGTCCTGCAAGAAATCTTCAACAGGTATAGAATTCTTCATAGGACCTCTTGTGCTTACTATCCACGAGCAAATGGACAGGCTGAGTCCACAAATAAGGTTTTAATTGCAATGTTAAGAAAGGAGTGTATGTTGCAACCCACTTCATGGGGCATTGCGTACCTAGGTACACTTTGGGCATACAGATTAGCCTACAAAGAGGCCACTGGATATTCCCCATTCCAATTGGTCTATGGCATATTACCTATCGAGCCCTTTGAATTTTTACATGGATCACCTAAGATAGCATTCATGCAAGGAAAGAAGGATTGGGATATCTCTTAGAGGCTAGGAGCACTACATAAAGTGGAGGAGATTCGTCTACTAGCGACCAAACAATTGATAGAGACTCAGATAAAACGGAAGGAGGCACATGATCAACATCTGTGGAAAAACAACATTGAAGCAGGCATGTTAGTTCTTCTCCATAAACCTAACCCTCATACGGCTGCAAAAGGAAAATGGATCCCTCAGTGGGAAGGACCTTTTCGAGTTCTGAAAATGTTGCAATGGGGTGCTGTGCAATTGGAAACACTGGATGGCAACACCCTACCCTTGGTAAACATCTCCGGACTCAAGGGTTACCACCAAAAGTCATAAACATTGCATTTTCATTATTTTGTTCCTAAGAGTTTTGGAATGCTTTATAGGTACAAATAATAATCTGTTTGTTTAGAATTGTCCTAATAAGTAGAAATAAACAACACAATTGCTCACGCATGTTCTTTTTGGGCGCCATTTTTTTGTTGCTCATTTCACCACTAAAAATCAACTAAAATTCATTGTTAAATAAATTAGGCACCATTTTTTGGATGGCCCTTACTTCTGCACAATAACTTTCTATATTTCCCTTTCTTTTGTTTCTCTTTTTGGATGGAGGAGATTGGAACTTGCATCTCCTCTCTTTTGAACTCTCTTTTGGGTTGAACCATCAATTCCTGTGAGGTAATCTTTCATTCCTCCCTGCTATATAAGGTGTTCTCTCTTTCATTATTGATCCCCTCAGCATCAGTGATGATAAACATACAATACCGCTCCTTCAACCCCATCGATTGCCATCGATTGCGAGGTCCTTCAACCCCCTCGGCCATCCACTTACTTACCTACACTCAAACCCTCCATCCACTTACTTACCTCCACTCAAACCCCCCAAACACCCCCCTCCTCCGCCCTCACCCGCCCACCCCCCCCTTCCAACCACCCGAAGGCACCCCTCTCCTCCGCCCCCCTCCTCCGCCCTCACCCGCCCACCACCCCCCACCCACCCCCCCTCCAACCACCCGCAAACACCCTCCCTACTCCCCCCTCACCCGCCCACCAAACCCCCTCCAGCCACCCGCAGACACCCCCCACCCGCCTACGCCTTCCGCCTCTCCCCACCTATTCCGTCCTCTTCCGCCCACCACATCTCCCCATCTCCTTGTTCCCCTCACCCGCCCGCCATCCCCCTGCCTCCGCCTTCCGCCTACCTCCCCTCTCCGCCCCACCATACCGCCACCTTCAGTCAGGCATCCGACAGGCCCCCCCCGGTCACCTCATCAATCCCCGCCTTGCCCACCGCCACCATAGCCCCCACCTCTCTTGCCCCGCCTCTGTCCTCCGCCGGTGCCTCCGCCTCCGCAGCCTCCGCTGGTGAACCCCCGCCTCCCGCCTCGCACTTGCCCGCCCCTCATCCATCCTCCGCAGCATCCGCTGTGCCCCCCGCCACCCCGCCTCCGCTTACCTCCACCCCGCCGCCCCGCCTCCGCCTCAATCCGCCCCGCCGCCCCGCCTCCGCCTCCCTCAGCCTCCCTCCGCCCGGTACCCGTCCCTCCCCCACCCTCCCCTCCTCCAACCTCCGCAGGCATCGCCTCCGCCCTACCACTCCCATCCTCCGCAGAACTCCGCCAATACCACCCGTCTCCGCCCGTGCCGCCCCTCCTCCACCCCCCGCAGGTATCCGACACCTCCGCCACGCTGTACCGCCCAGTCCCGCCGTCACCCTCCATCAGCTCGTCCGTCGATTCTACATCTAACCTCCCCCGCAGTCACCTCTCCACTACCGGCCTACTATAACCCCGCCGAGTTCCGCCACCTCCTCTCCCCCCGCCTTCCTCCCGCATCCGCGCCGCAGCCGCCCTCAACCCACATCCTTCCCAAAACGCAGGCGCCGCCCTCAACCGCCACACAACTCCGCCTTCCCTTGCTCCCCATCTTCTTGCTCCCCTCACCCACACGCCAACATCCCTCTCCTCCGCCCCACCCGCACAAACAAACGCCCACGACTACCCCCTCCGCCCTAACCCACCTCCCACAACCTTCCCTCCGCCATCCACCGCAGACATCGGCCTCCTCCGCCCTCGCCCTCAACAGCCCAAAACCACACACACCCACCCCCTCCGCCACCGCGTCATCTCATCCTTCCAACCGGCAGCACACTACACTCCCTCCACATTGTCCGCCCACACCCCAACCCATCCGCAACCGGCAGAACAATCCACTCCCTCCACCATTGTCCGCCCGCACCCCAAACCATCCACAACCCCGCAAACATCTACCCTCATTTGCATTGTAAATCCCCTCATCTCCACCCCTCAATCCCCTAAGCCACACTCTCCTCCGCTTCCCCTCCACTTCCCCCTTAATCCCCAGAACCAAAAAGGGTTTCTATGGATGTTCCTAACCCGCAGGTCGATCCTTCGAATTTCACACCTTCGGCGTTCCAACCAACAAATCCTAATTCAACCAATCCAAATCCTAATTCTACCAATCCAAATTACCATGCGTCAGAGTCTGCTCCACAATCCCGCACCCAAACCCTTCCCACCCTCGTCTACCCAGTCCCCACAGTGCCTGCCTCTCTTACCCCACCGTTTCCTCCATCCACCATATCCCCTTATCCCACAGTAGATGCCTCGACTTCCGCCATTCATCCTCCCCTTCTCCATATTCCTACTTATTCCGTTCGTTCCGATTCCACAGACGTTTATTCGCCACCTTCGATTCCTCGCCCCCCTTCACCTTCTCCCTCTCCTTCTGCTTCTCATACTTCGATACCTACTTCCCCTTCAGGCGATTATATGCGCCTTTTTCTCCCCACTGATTTAAATCTCCACATTCGTATTCACTTCTCTCCCCCCAATTGACCTCTGCAATCTTTTTTCGGTCGAAAATCTTCAGTATGCAGGTCTTTTAGGCTTGGCGAACGTTCTGTTCCAGGACCCCTCCAACCTTAATGATGTCTATGAAGCTCTTCGGCTGTTCCCCAATTTTCGCACCGGCACTCTCCACATCTCTGACATTGCCGCCAGTATAGGCTCCTCCCTCATCAACTTCAACAGCCCTCCACTCCTATATTCTGGAGTGTCTCCCTCGGAAACAATTGCTTTTTGTAAAGAACGTTTTGAAGATAATGCACGTTTTTCAATCCGCATGCAATCCATTCTAAACTCCTTCATCTTTTTCTTTTTACTTAGGAGCCCCACCTCTCCGCTTCCACTATCAGACATTCGCATTGCAGACCCACTTTACTGCTTCCTAACTAGCCGCCCCTACCCTTACGCCGCACTCCTCTATAGTTCATTGAGCGCGTGATCCCGGAGACTTCGTGAAGCTATCCCTCGCCGATCTCGTGCCTTTAACATATATTCTGCTACACTCCTGGCTTGGGTATATCAAATCCCTGCGCAATTGGCTAATCCTTCCGCTCTACCCAAATCCCCTCATCTCCCTGTTAGCAACCAGCTTCAAGATCCCACTATCCCTTCCATATCCCGGCCTTCCCCCTCCCCTTCACTCTCCACTGGCTCAACATCCGCTTCAACCCAACCCTCTGCACCCCCGGATATCCCTCCACTTAATCAACCGTCTCCTTCCCCTATCCTCACCACATCGCCTGCCATGACCACCATTCATCCTCCTGCTCCTATTCCCCCACATAGCTCTTCTTCATTCCGCCCACTCATTCAAACCCAGCTGAACCCGCACAACCCCACCTGTACTCCCCCACGTCCCCCTGTTTCCCAATTTCCAACTCCAAGTAATGCACCACCCACCCAACCCCATCATTCCAATCTTCATTCCACACCCGGTCCCTCTACCATTCCAACCAATTCTCCAACTCCGCCTGTAGCACTTGTTCCTCCATCTGATACCCAATCTGCACCCTCTTTTTTCCTATTACTTCGCGAAGCCAGTAACATTGCTCAAGGAAGTGCTGACGCTTCGAAGTTGTCGCTGGATTCCATTTCAGCTGCAGCCAGCATTCATCAACAATATATTTCGACTATAGACAACATAAATCGCATGGCCACCTCACAGTGGCAATCTCTCACTGAATCAGCCCGCTTGCTCAAGGAGGAGCGAGATAGGTATCGAGACATTGCGGATTCTGCGCTCCAGACTTTAGAAGATCTTCAAACTCGTTTCAAATTAGGTTTATGTGATAATGCAGTGTGTCGGCGTATCAAGCACGAACGGGACCATCTTCGCAATTGCCTTAGTTCTGTCCAACAACTTATAGAGCAAGCTTCAGTTCCCCTCCCATCTTCACCTCAGCCACCTCCTCAATAATCTCAGTCCCAGTTTTAATAATTTGCTGGCCACACTTCAATAAATTAATTGGCTTCAGCTTCAGTTCTAGCTTCCCAATAACCATATCCTCCTTCTGATTATGTTAAAATCAGGATTCAATAATCATGGGATATTGCTTCTCATTTTCTTTAGTGAATCAATAAAAGTACTCTTTCTCCCTTTTTCGGCTTTATTTCCTCTCTGTTCTTATAATTGTTAAATTTTGTTCTTGTTCAATTTTGTTCTTAAGCTGTTCTTGTATCAAGTGTTGTTGTCTCTCCGGGTCGGAGAGTCCTTTAGGTGGTGGGCATCTGTTGCGCCCTGGCAAGGTCGAAACCGGGAAAAGTCAAGATCAAAGTAAAGTCAAGGGTCAAAGTGCACGGGTAGTGCACCTTCAATGGTCATAAAAAGAAGACTTTTGTTCATTTGGCAATATTGCAAAAGTATTTTATGAAGTCTCTTAAGGTCAAAAGGGTGTTTTTTAAGTAATGTGGAGGGTCCAGGTGAACCCCTCTTGGGTACAAAGGTGACAAATTAAAAAGAGAGAAAAGTAAAGGTACGTGAAGCGGCTGGGTATGCACATGTGGGAATAAGGCCACCCAATCAAAATTTTTCTTTTGTCTAAAGTTCCTACAAGACAAAGAAGCAATTCGTTGGCCGCCAACTAAAAAGAGAATCTTGGGACATCAAAGGAAGCCCAAGAGTCCATGGCAGTTAGAAGTCACGGGACCGGCGCATTCAAAAGGGGACAAAGGCTATTCTTGGACACACATTAAGAGGAAGGAGCAAGAGAGAGCTTCAGGGGAAGCAAGAAAGGAAAGGAAGAGCCACCAGTGTGCGACGACACGGAAGAGTGCAAGAGGTTTCAAGAGGAAGGTGTGCAGAGAAGGCGGGGTGGATTCCAAGAGTCCCAAGGTCTATTGTGTGTGCGCAGCCGAGATACCAATTCCTTAGCTTGGTGGAAGCTTAGTGCAAGGTGTGCACAAGGGAAGCGTGAAGCAAGTGAAGGATTGGTGCAGGAGAGGCTTGAGATAATTGGTCTTCTGTAATTGACATTCTCTGAAGTTGTATTTAGTCATTGATTGGACTGTATTCAGTCATTGTAATTGTTGCAAGATAATCAATATTCAAGGTTTCCAGGAGTATTCCTTTGCAGAAGTTCTCACTATTATTCCATTTTCATCATCTCCTTTTTCTCCTACAAACCCTCAAACTCCTTCTTGTCCACGAATCCCCAACAGTGGGTCCATGATAATTGATTCTAAATCAAAATCACTTGCATCCTCAAATGCATCAGTGTTAGGTTCACATTCTTCTAAAATTGCATCGCACATGATTGGCTCTATCGTAAGAACTGAAATGTCATAGCCCTCCTCGTCACAGTGGGGTGTCCATTGTTCTTCATTGATGGCTACATCCATGGTTGCTAGGATTTCTGCCCAACCATGGGGTTCAAACTCTTCGTCAGGGAATACTACAGGTGCATAAGCTGGATCCTGAAGGGTTCGTGGATGTTGTTCTGCACCTAAGGTCCTGGCTTCTAACCTTTCTTCCTCTTGTTTTGCTACTTTACACATCCATAAATGAGTATCCTCATGCAACCAAGAAGGATCTGATTCTAATGAGTGCACGGATTCCGTCTCTACTGGTGTCTTATGGATGGTATTCCATTGTATTGGGGGTACATCTCGATGTGAATAGTCTTTAAGATTGACTTTGGTAGTCACTCCTAAATGTTGCAAGTACAAAGAATTGGTTCCCCAATCTTGTACAATTTGCAACTGACGCATGAATGGTCATCCCAATATCATCTCATATGCATGATTTTTTGCAAAGTCACAGATGGCAAAGGTATGCTCAAATTCTACACCACAAGTGGTGAGAGATATGCCTTCTAGTAAGCCTAATGGTTTTTCTATGTGTTCGTCAGCCATTTGTAGCTTCATCCTGGTGGGTCTTAATGCTGGCTTACCCCAACGTTTCCATAAAGCGGTGGTAGCGATGGCTACGCCGGCTCCTGAATCTAAGATGGCTTTTGTGGTGTAGCCCTGATGGGTTATCAGAAGATAAGTGATACCTTCCTCTCCTTCGCTTACATCTCCAATCTTTTCTACGGGTATCTC
This sequence comes from Ceratopteris richardii, assembly GCA_020310875.1. Classification (NCBI taxonomy): domain Eukaryota; kingdom Viridiplantae; phylum Streptophyta; class Polypodiopsida; order Polypodiales; family Pteridaceae; genus Ceratopteris; species Ceratopteris richardii. Next base: position 108,716,605 of record CM035414.1, read on the forward strand.
TGGTACCTTATTTTGTGATCCTATTTGTGAGGGAGTAGTAGCAAGCTCGGGGAATTGATTTGCTACATGTTTCCACAATTCTGGTTTTACCTTTAACAACTCCTTTAGAGTGAGATTACATTGTACTTTAGTATTCTTGATGACTTCCGTGTTTCTAGGGATTACTGATTCTTCATTCCTCACTATTATCGTGGGTGCTCTCATACTAGTAGACTTTGCTTCCCAAGGTCCTGTGAATTGAGGTAATTCTTGTAAAGAATTAGATTCAAAAGCTGTGTGTTCACTCAGTTGTTCCTCCTCTACCTCATCGTAAATAGAGGGAATGTCTTGGGGAAATTGTTCCTGCAAGTCGTCTATTTCTTGAATAGGAGGATGAGTTCCTTGTTCTTTTCTCCATTTCTCTTCTTGGATCTCTCTCAAAAATTCATGTGAGTACCTATGTATGGAAGACACATTGTCTTGACTTTCTGTATTGGGTACTTGAGACAGGGATGGTGCATTCCGTTCCTGTGTCTCTGGGACAATAGGGTTCCTACACTGATCCTTTTTCTCTTTGCTTTCAATCAAGTATTCTAGCCTCTCCATTAGTCCTTGAAAGTGTAACTCCGGTTTTGCCATGTTATTCCAATTAAGATATCTAGAGGCTTCGAACAAAGCTTGTGCTAGTTCTACCATCTTCATGCAAAGTTTAGTTCTCTCAATTTCTAGATCAGCTCGAGGGTAGTTTTTGCTCATTTCAGCTACCTGAGGTCCCTCTTTTAATCTAGCCTGATATGCACGAAACATCATGTCTAGATTTTCTGGTATGGGTTCCGCTAAAACTGATCCTGATTTCTGAGCTGGATTCTCTTGATTCAAGTCCTGTGAAGTCAATTCTAGGATTTTGGCTCTAGATTCCTTTAAACTTCCTTCCAACTCAGTTATCTTTTTACTCCATTTTCTCTTAATTCTTTCTCTAGAATCTTTCCAAGATTTTGTCTTTTTACTGCTAGATTCTGCAACTTCACTACTTCCAACTACTTTCTCCTGATTAAGCTGTTGGTTCTGTAAGAGCGGCTGGGCTCTTGTGATAGCTTGAATAGGCACGTATGTAGGGTTGGATCCATCTGCGTTATTTACAATACCTATCACATTGATCGGTGTCACATTCGAAGCATTAACAGGGTTCTTAGGACAATCTTTGATTATGTGCTCTTTGCCACAATCGGCACAAAAGCCTTGGATGTTATAGTACTGTGATTGTCCTGTTATCGGAGGATGTGGACAATCCTTTATGAAGTGATCTCCTTGGCACCTAAAGCATGGTCCTCTAGGGCCCTGTGGTCTCTGTTGTCTTAATTGGGGCCGTGGGTTTGGGTTTGTGTACATCACATTAGCATAGTCTGGCTCCCAACTAGGTTCCACTGGTGGACTATCATAATGATATGTTTCTACGTGTTCTGGTGACTCTGTGTAATACGTGGGTGGACTATCTACATGCATAGAGTCAAAACTGTTTGAGTTCGAGTCTCCCTCTGTGATCAAAGGTGAAGCAGGCACTAAGGCCCTACTTAGGTTCTCTTCTGCAGCAGCGTATTTGACTGAGATGACATTCGCTGGTGGGGGTGGCTGCTGAGCTAAGACAGGTTGAGGTCTCTGTTGAGCCTGGTATGGGTAGTTCTGAGGAGGCCTATAGTAATAAGGCTGAGCATTGTATTGGCCTTGATACCTACCTGGCTGTGCGTATGCTTGCGGGTAGTTCTATCTCACGGTTTGTTTGTTGTATGGGCAGTCTTGAGCCGTATGATTCGTGTATCTTCTCTCAATTGTACAGTATTGGCCACTAGGGTTGGCTTGTGGTTGTGGTGCATTGGGGCACACATTTGCCATATGGTCACCACCACAGGTGTAACAACGCTTATTCATTAGCACCCTAGGTTTACTAGAAACTCATAGTTTCTGAGCCACTTTTTCTGCTAGGTCTTCTATTGAGCTAGACAATTTTGTGGATGCTAGAGATGAACAGTCTGAGTCCTTATAGACCTTTGAGAGTTCCAACTCGTCTCCTAAGTTGTCCTCAATGTCTATACAAATTCTTACACATTGCTCTAGCGTTCTGGGTTCTTTTAGGTACACATAGGAGCGTAGTTTAGAACTCAACAAGCCATCTAGAAACAATGACACTTGCTTGGCCTGTGAGGGTAGCTCTTGCATTGGACATCGTTCAACATATTGTCTAAACCTACGTCCTGCCAGTCTAACTGTTTCCTGAGGGGTCTGTTTAAAGCTATAAATCAACGAAGACGTGTCATGTCTAATCCCACTTTTAGAGAATTCAGTGATGAATGACTCTAAAAAGTGATGGATGTCTCTAAATTGCCTTTGTTGCAAAGGTTGGAACCAAGTTAAAGCTGTATTCTTTAACGTTAGTCCAAATGCATTATATTGCATGAACATGTCTTCAACTTGTTCTGCTCTTAGTACTTGCTTGAATTCTGCAACATGGTCATAGGGATCTCCTGTCCCATCAAAGTAATTTTTCATGGATTTCACTAATTGAGTGGGTCTCAATATTCTTGCGTGTTCACGTGGTCTAGGTAGAGGAAAATCATCTCTACCACTTGGTATTCCATGATCTCTTTGTCTGTCCGCTCTATTAGTGTCCGTGGTTGTTCTATCTCTCCCTACGGGATGAGTGAAGCTTACTTCGGGTCTTTCTTTATTTTGCTCTCTTTGATTTCCATGGGCTGATGATGTTCCTGCCCCTTGTTGACTTGTATTCATGTTCGTTCTAGATGGAGGGAATACCAATTCACCTCTCCATGTGTATGTGTTTTTAGCGTGGTCAGGCACCACAAAGACTCTTTCTGAAGTCTCATCCAGGTATACAACCTTTCCAGGTGTATCCGGGTCCTTGAACTCGTATATCGTGATGATACCTACCTCACTAAGTAGTTATGTCTTGTATCTCCAAAAGGCTTCATCAGTTTCTTTATTTACAAACAACTCTATGCTTCTGTTGTCCTGAGGGATCCATTCCGGGATTAGTACTCGTGTCAGTACAGATTTCCCTCTAGGTGTTATAGGCTCTTCTAATGGTTCTTTTCCTTGAGATTTAGTTTCCGTCTCTAGCTGAATCACGCCAAACTCATTGGTATTGTTTGGCTGCGTACTTAAGATGTACATTGTTCCTTCTTTGTCTATGTATGTGTCTCTCTCAAATTTCACCACTGGACGTTCCAATCCAATGGGTTGATCGGGGTTGTGCATTTGCACCACTTGCCTTCGCAAACCATCCTCATAGATGCGAGCACCTAATCGGTTGGCTCGGAGAAACTCTAGTTGCGTTCTATAGGGTCCTTCTGGTTTTTCTAAAGAGGCTACATTCGACCCTCCTTCTGGTCTGTCTGTGCTAAATGTCATTTCTGATTCGCTAGTATCTGAGCTCTCGTAGGGATAACTAGTGTTCAATTGTTGAGCCCACGATCGTGCAGTAGTTCTTACACTTGCCTCTGATGATCTAAGGCTTCGTCGGTCTGACTTACCTATATGTTTGCCCGATCTAAGGTTCATTAATTTTCTTCCTTGCACACTCAGTACACGCTCAGATCGTCAATGATTCTTTGTTATTACTTTCTTGATTCTTTTTAAATTTCTTTAGATTCTTGTCCTAATGTATTCGTCAGGAATTCGACTTTCTGTGGTACTTTGAGTTCCCGTTCCGTCAGACTTATGTTCCTTCCTTTAGGTTTTTGTGTCACACACCTTTATCTTTAGTCTTGGACTTGACAAATTTAATTCTCTTGAACTTGAGGCGTTCCTATCGTCTTTAATCCACAATGCTACCGTTTACCCTAAGGTAAGAATTGACTGAGGGGGTTGAGAAATCTTCCAACCTCGAGTCAGCTTTTCCGGTTGCTCTGATGCCCAAGAAGCCGCGCTTCCCAAGCTTTATGCCCTTCACTGCCTTGCCTTGGTTGCCCTTGATTGCCCTTGCTAGACCTGGAAAAATCCAATATTAGACCAATTCACAGTTGGATGATCAAGCACTTCAGTATATACACCTTTTAAGTCCCTTCCCTTTTGCCCAACTTTTCAATGTTTGCCCCCTGGCTTCCTAGTCCCAAACTAGGTCAACCTCAAAATAGGTTATCTAAAAATAGTGATAAAAATCAATGTTGGAGGTTTTTGGAAAGTATTTGAAAACATAATTCTTTGAAAAAAGATTTGACTGGCTCCCTGCTCCGTCGTTACATGCTTCTGCGTCTTCTATGCCTCTGGCTGCTTCCAACAGACGAGCTTGTGTCCGAGTCGGTGTGATCCTCCTGTTCTTGTTGCCCTTCTGACGAAGACTGTGCTGATGATTCGTACTGCATAGATGTTGCGGTGTCATGGAAGGTTTCTTCGTCGTGTTTTTCTTCTTCTTTGTCATCTTCTTTATTTCCTTCGTCTAAACCCTGTGCTTCACTTTCAGATGAGCTAATTCTAATTCTTTTCCGGCAGAAGAGTTGATTGAGTTCCTCTTCGTCTTCTTCATCATCTTCCAATAATTGGGCCGACTCTTCATGGTGCAGGACCGGTCCTCTGGGTGGTGGTTGTGCTGCAAGAATGGCCGGAAAAAGGAAAGATATGATGTGCAGCAGTCTGGACCTTGGCATTCCTCCCTTGTTTACCTGTTTGATGATTGAAACGCATTCTTTGTGAATGCGGTGGAAGAAGTACGATGCAAAATTTATAGGTTCTCAGGTAGCTAAGTCTATGGCAAAGTAGAAGGGACGAGATATTCCATATGTGCGCTTTTGGAGATTGAGGATGGCTACTAAGAATTGTAGCACGGATCTCTCATGTTCAGGATGGCAGAGAATGGAGTATTCGTTAGAGGAACTCCTAGAAAATAGTTGGTTCATGGTGGCTATTGGCAGATTCGGGCCATTTTCCCGACCTTGTTGAGGGAGTCTAAACGCCTCACCAAAAGCTTGGAATGTGATTACGGTTCGTGAGGGTAGGGATGTGATCGCCCAACTTTGTTTGATGGCGGGTGTTTTAGCGATAGCGGCGATTATCTGGGCAAAGAATGGGTGGGATTCCACTGAATGCCACGGTAGTTCATCAAAATTGGCCAACCCACGTATGCGCATGAACTCTCCTACATCGGCAGGGAGTCCATCACGGAAAGCGGCATAGTTTGCCAGAGCTTCCATGGCGCACACAGAAAACGCAAGCACAAGACACAAAGCACAGGGTTTACACAATCACACAAATCACGCAAACACAATAGCGATTTTCGGCGAAACGGAGAAGGTTAAGTAGATGCGCTGCATTGGAGAGCAATCAAAATCACTAATCATCATGCGACGTTGAGATGATAACTTCTTAACTTCGGTGTGCATGTATGAGCAGCTGGAAAGGGCAGGGCGGCTGTTGACATAATTAGGTATCAAAACGCGGATGTTTACAGACTTATATTATTTTATTAAGCATGCAAAATTAAAAGAAAATAAAAGAAAAGAAAAGGAAACGCAAAATACGCGGCCAATCCGCGGAACATTCAGTGTGGATTGGATGGCCGTAGCTTTGATCCATTTATCACCTTAGGAAGAGGAACTCCGGTCAAAGTAGTCAACCAAAAATTGGCTGGGCCCACCTATTCAGAAATCCGGTAGGGACCAAACCATCGTAGCTTGAATTTGCCAGCAGAGCGATTCGACTTTGCATTGTAGAAGAGTACAAGTTGCCCCACCGTAAGAACTGGAGTCCTTAGATATCGATCATGTGTTCGAGCTTGTCTTAACTGAACTTCTTGGATAGTCAGAAAACTTGTCCATCGATGCTCATCCAGTTTTCTGAGTGTATCTAGCCGAAATGATAAAGAATCTTCTGGTATCAATTTCTGAGTGAGAGCTACGCGTAGACTTGGCACAACAATCTCCATTGGTGCTATGGCTTCCAATCCATAAGCTAGTTTGAAAGGTGTTAGTCATGTTGCTACCTTGTAGGTAGTTCGGTATGCCCACAGGACTGCAGGTAACAGTTGGTCCCATCTTTCCGGTGCTTCTAGAATGAGTTTTCGAAGCATATTCAACAGGGTCTTGTTCATACTCTCAGCCAAACCATTTGCACGAGGATAATATGGTGAACTGAATTTATACGTGACCTGAAAAGAATGTGTAAGTACTTTCATTAAATTGTTGAAAAAATGAGTGCCTTGATCTGTAACAAGCTCTAGAGGTAATCCAAAACGCGGAAAGACATCTTTCATTAGGCACTTTGCTACCGAAACAGTTGTGGCAAACTTTAAAGCCCATGCTTCTGCCCATCTGGTTGCATAGTCTATACAGGTCAAAATATAACGATTATTACTAAGAATTACCGGAGGTGTAATAGGTCTAATGAAATCTAGACCCCACTTCTGAAAAGGTTCCAATGGCAAGATGGGTTGTAGAGGGAAAAAATGACTTTGTAGGGGTTGTCCAGACCTCTGACAATTATCACATTTTTTGACAAACTGCAATACATCTCTGTACATAGTAGGCCACCAAAGCCCACTCTGCAGAATTTTCCGATGTGTTAAATCTGCAGCAAAATGTCCGCCGGATGGAATTGAATGAGCCAACATAATGACTAAGTTAACTTCATGTGGTGGAATACAACGAAGTAAAACTCCAATGTGATCCATATAGTATAATTCCCCAGCAATCAACCAAAATCGACGACTAAAAACTACAATTTTCCTTCGTATTGCAGGAGAAGTGTGAGAAGGAAGGCATCCGTCAGTAAGAAAGATTAATATCTGATCATAATAGGTAGATGGCATAGGTGGGTCTGCGATTTCATCATTAGTTGGTTCAGAAACATAAATCGCTGGTGTTGTGTCATCTACACCGACCGGAGCTTCACCGGAATCTAAACGAGAAAGGAAATCTGCTAAGGCATGTGAACTGCCAGGCCGATGAATAACTTCGTAATCGAATTCTTGTAACAGCAGAACCCATCGCGCTAATCGGCCACCTAAATGCTGTTGCCGAATCAGATAGACAAGTGCAGCATGATCTACATGAAAAGTAAATTTGCGGCCAAGTAAATAATGCCTGAATTTCTTGACAGAGTATACTAAACCCAGACATTCCCTTTCAGTTACAGAGTAATTCTTTTCAGCAGGGGCAAGCCTTCGACTTGCATAGTATACTGGCCTGAACCACTTATCTGTTTGTTGCATTAGAACACTCCCAATTGCTATATCTGAAGCATCAACAAATACATGAAATGGGCGATCCCAGTTCGGAGGCTGTAAGATTGGAACCTGTGTTAGTAATCCCTTTAGATGATCAAAAGCAATTTGACATTCTTGGGTCCACTCAAATTGTCGAGGAGTCTTGGTTATTAACCGGTTCAGTGGTATCGCCAAATGAGCAAGCCACCGTAAGTGTCGACCATGCCATCTTACTTGGCCCATGAAGCGCATTACTTCCTTAGGTGTAGTGGGTACAGGTGCTTCTAACACAGCTGTAATTTTATCTGGATCCACTTGTATACCCTATGCAGATACGACATGGCCAAGTAGCTTTCCACATGAAACTGCAAACACAGATTTGTTTGGGTTCAAATAGAGTCTGTATTCTCTGCACTTCTCAAAGCAACACCGTAAATGGAACAAGTGTGCTACCATCTTACCGAAAATCGAAAAATCATCAAGATATACTTGCATAAAAGAGGTAAGGTAAGGAGAAAATATTTCCTGCATACACCTTTGGAACGTACTGGGGGCATTTCTTAATCCAAACCACATAACAATTAAAGCAAAAACACCCCAATTGGTAATGAAAGCGGTCTTTGGTATATCCTGTTCAGCCATTCTAACTTGATTATACCCACTGTATCCATCTAGGAATGAATACATTTCGTGTCCTGCTACTTTTTCAAGCATCGTGTCAAGAAAAGGTAGCGGAAATCGATCAGGCACCATAGCTGCGTTCAGTTTCCGGTAGTCCACACAGATTCGCAGTTGCTTATTCTTTTTAGGAACAATAACCATTGGTGAGATCCATTCAGCATGCTCTACTGGTACAATGAATCCGACTATGAGTAGCCTATCAAGCTCTGCTTTTACTTGTGATGCATAGCTCGGATTCATCCGGTAGCTGGGTTGTTTGATGGGTTTTGCTTCCGGCTTTAGCATGACTCTGTGTTGATATATGCAAGGGTCCAAACCCTTCATATCTTTGTAATCCCATGCAAAAACATCAGAGAATTCTCGGAGTAGCTGGATTAAGTCTGCTTGAAATACTTCCGATAGGCTTTCCCTTATCTTGACAGGACGCGGATGGTCCTCATCTCCTAAATTATAAGTGATCAACTGATCTTCTGGAACATAGAATTGTTGGGACTTCTCTGCATCATCAGCTGGCTTAAAAAGTTGTTGTAGATCAGTGTCATCTATAGCAGTGGTATCTTCCATCTTATCTTCTTCTGTTACAGGCATCACCGTACAGACTGCAGGATTCCAATTATCTACAGCAGATTGTAGATCAACAGTTCCTAGGGAGATCAAGTCAATATTATTCTTTAAAAACTCTTCTTCTTCATCATCTGACAGACCATCTAACATATGAACTGGTTCTACAAAATACGGTCTAGCATGCAATTCGCAAGGCTGTATAGCATCTAATTTTACAACATATTTACAATTATTGTCTTTGAAAGTGAGTTCCTGTGCAGACCAATCTTGTATAACCTTAGCTTGCTTCAGCCAAGGATGGCCAAAAAGAAGATTATAATCAAGGGTGGATTCCGGTAATTCTAGGACGACAAAGGTCATCTTAAATGTGGTACCCTGCAAAGTTATTGGTACATTTCGTACAAGTCCTACTAGATGGACTCTTGACTCGTCAGCCATTCTGACAAAAAACTGGACTGATTCGATTTCGGTCCATCCTAACTTCTTACATAGTGCAGCAGTAGCAATGTTGACACCCGATCCTCCATCAATTAGTACCTGTGTAATTTTATGATTTTTATACCATACCGTAATTAAAGGAACCGAATGACCGACCGTAGAATCAGGTTCCGGTTGCACTGCCATTGTTGTTGGAATGCAAGAAGGTACAGGACTGAACTGTTGTTGGAATTGTTGCCGAACTCCTGGTACTAGTGCAAGTAATTGGCCAAGAGGAAGAGTAATGGACGCTTTAGATAAAATTTCCCAAGCCTTAGGTGCTTGGATTATGTTTTCCACAGATTCTGAAGATGATGTGTCGGCTGAAGATGATGTATCTACTGAAGATGATGTGCCTGCTACTGAATTAGAATGTTGTTTTTGTGTTCCTTCCCTGTTTAGTGGAGCCCGTTCAAATACTTCTGCTGCTAGTTGTAGTTGCTTACTGGATCGGGTCTGAATTACTGCAGCTTGCGTTTCTACTGGTGTGATTTGTACCATATTAGTCATTGGGTTTTGACGTTCTTTCTTCCTCTAATCATACTCAGCTGCATCCTTACAAAATCTTCTAATGTGACCAAATTCACCACAAAAAGGGCAGAGCGGTGGTGGCAAATTGGGATTTTCCTGTGCTGGTTTGGCCTGCCAGCGGTTTGCATTGTAGTTATTATTTCTCTGTCCTCTGTAATTTTGATAACCTTGTTGCTGGTTGTTTCTCATTTGCGGAGGTACATAATGATTGGCAGTTTGCCCGGGTTCTTGTATAATTGCATTCACTGTTGCGGTTCCCTGCACTTTGGCATTGTATGCACAGTTTTCGGTGGTATGTCCGGTCGTGTTGCAGATAGCGCAAAACAACTGATTAAGTGCACAAGTGGAACTAGTGTGCCCTGAATTCTTGCATGTGGTGCAGAACATCTATCTGGTCGGATCTTCTACAACATTTTTATTTGCTTTTAACCATTCCAAGTCTTCTGTAAATCCTCCAACCTTGTTCTCAAGTTGCAAACCCATTGCAATAACAGCATCTAGTGTCATAGCTCCTGCACAGCGTATGATCATAATTTGTTTAAGTTGCGGAGTCAATCCACTGCTAAACCAGTGCGTGATAATGTCATCCGATAGGTTAGCATGTGCTGGTGGTAATTGCCTCAAATGGGTTCTGAATAGAGTGGCATATTCCTGCACTGTTTGATTTATCTTCTGTCTATTGTTTTGTAGGTAGTCGAAAATTTCGGCTGGATTCTTCTTTAGCCTGAATCTCTGCAAAAATGCATCCCTTACTGCTTCATAGGTGCCGAAGTGGTTAATATCATATTCTGTAAGCCATCTGGATGCTTCATTAACCAATGTAGACTGGAAGACAATAGCTTTATACGCTGGATCAGGTGGATGATTGAGCACTGCATAACTTATCTCAAATGTGCATACATGAGTATCTGGGTCATCTCTTGGAAATCCACCGAATTTAGTGTACGTTACTCCTGTTGGAGGCGGCATGGGTGGACATAGTTGTTGTTGTTGTCCACTCATCTTGCTAGCGGTTGTATCGTGACTATCTTCTGTATCCCGAGGTGGACTATCTGAACCGTCAGAGTCTGTATCGTCGGCCTGTGCTCCTTCCGGTACGATAATATGGTTCAGTATGTTTCGGATTTCAGCTTCGAACAAGCTACCTTCCTTCTTGATGTCAAATGTAGGACAGCTTACTCCCAATAGCGGTGACTGGACTGAAGATTCACCAAGAAATGGTAAACCGTTATCGGAAAACTGTGAATTCTTGGTAACTTGTACCGAAATAACACCGAAAGGTGTCGATTTTTCACCAAAACAAAGTGCTTCTTCTCCTTCACTGGTTTCTTTGGCCAAGACGTTTCTATTCGTAAACAAATTTGAATCTTTACCTAATGGTGTTAAACTAACTTCATGCTGCATCCTGGTAGATTCTGGAGTAACTATACCTTCGATAGTCTGTGCCGAAATCACACCGGAATCTGTCAGAAAGGTTGTGCGTTCCACCAGAATATGGCCGGAATCACTACTGACATTCTTCACTTTCTTGACAACTGGGTAAGACCTTTCTGCGCTTCTACCTCCTGGAGGCGTCCTTAGCAAATTAGGTACCCAGGGCTGTCGGTTCTTCAGATACATTTCACCGGATCGAGTAACCGGCATGTATCATCTTTTGTACTAATCGCGTACTATTACTGTCGATTTACAATCTATAGTCGCGTTACCACAATTGATTTGCAACAATCTGATCTGTTGCCACCTTCCCACAGACGGCGCCAGTGTTAAACGTTTAAACGAGCAACTAACTGTCAGAAATGCGTTTAACCACCTAATTGGGTTCTTGGGAGTGGAAGGGGTCTGTAAAGACAGAGGCCCTATACTTGTTTCCCAAAATGACTTCACACCACAATCTACTAACATTCAAGACTTCTATCAAGAATTGGTATACCCTTCTCAATCTTTACGGTTCGTCATTCTAACTCTTCCAGAGTCTACCAAACGCATTGTACCAGACTATTAGTATCGTGATACCGAGTTACCTCAGAACCATTTTCCGAATACACACTACTGTAACACTAGGAACAATAACAGTAGTTCAACCTTCACCAAATAGTGCTCACCATCAAATAAACCGAAGACACAGAAGGACTCAACAGTTCCAGACACACAGTGATGAAGATTCAGTACGCAACTTAGGAAGACCCTTACTGTAGCTTAATCTTTACCGTATGAAAATAGACCTCAACACTGAAGACAACGCAATACCGATCCAAATACCAGAAACATTACCACAGTTATGCAAACTTCACCAAACAACGGGCAGAACATTCCAAGAAGGAGTAACACCACGATACGCGTGATTAACACAACAATCGCAATAGAAACTCGCAAACGACTCACTCAGACAACAGTCCGACGATCTACTGGATGTTGAGGAAACTCACACAAGCAGGTATCGATAGACAACATAACAGAATCAGAACCATACACCACACTACACTCAGAATGGCTTCAACAACACTACGGCAACGCTCAGTCAATCACCCAGACAGACAGTCTGGTGATCTCTCGAAACGTCACTCTGCATCTCTTTTTCATTGCTTTATATAAAGATTACAAGGTGTCTGCGTAACAACCTTTCGCACGTGCAAAAAAAGATTCAGTTATACAACTTCCAATCCGACGACCGATAACAATTAGTAGATCAAAATGGATTTGCTCTCTCATGCTGAAATCGCAATCTAAGCTCATTTTGGCCTTCGAATGCACTATTGCAGTGCTTATGTAGGCTATTTTGTCTTTTTGTGCCAAAGACATATACCAATTTTGCTTCGCTAGTATAAGCGTCTCGAAGTCTACGACAGGTTTAGCAGAACTCGTCAAGATACTTCTATTCAACTTTTTCAGATACAGTCATTTTACTGCATCAGGGTATTTTAGTCAGTGGCCATGGCTGGAAACAGTGATGTATTCCATATGTTGGCTATTGAGGATAAGTCGGATGGTGCCAATTACCCATTGTGGGCTTATATGATGCGACATGTATTGCTTGCAAAAGGACTGTGGAACATTGTGCAAGGCATTGAAAAACGTGATATTACACATGCAAATATAGGTATTGAAGCTGATGTAGATGGCGTTGAAGATGCTGATATTCTTTAGATTCTTGTTCTTGTTGCATTTTTTGTTGCACCTATTGTAGAGCAAATTCGTTGGGATGGGAGCGATGCTTAGGCACATGCATTGATAGTCTTATCTGTCAAACGTGCCATTATTTCTCAGATTCACTCTTGCATAATAGCTAAGGATGCTTGGTATACACTTACCACATTGTTCCAGGCTAGGAATGAGGCTCGTGTTGCTTACCTCCAAAAACAGTTGGAGAGTGAGCATATGAATGAAGGTGATTCTATGGACATTTTTCTAACAAAGATCAAAGACTTAAAGGAACAATTGATTTCTGCTGATGAGGCTATACCAGATAGCTCACTCGTGCAGACCGTTCTGAATGTTCTTCCTAATTCATATCAGAGTTTTGCTTCTACTCTTTGTTTGATGATGAAAGGCAATCCAAATGCCTTGTCATTTGAGGAGTTAGTTTTTGTTCTATTGCAAGAAAAAGGAGGCTATAATGGTTTTTGCATAAGCCTCTACACCGAAAATAGAGTTTGCTAATATTGTGTAGTATGAAGAATAGGCATTTACTAGTGTTTGCAATTTTGACTCATCTTCTCATGAGCAATGTATGTCTACAGTAGACTCAGATGTTTGGTATTTTGATAGTGGGACAACCAAACATATTACCTCGCAACACAGTTTCTTCACTTCACTCGAGCCTGCCCCCACAAGGAATATTGTCAGATGCACCAACAACTCCTCTTATCCTGTCATGAGATTTGGTAACATTATTCTGACTATTGCTGATGGTAGTTCTTTCACTTTGTCAGATGCTTTATTTGTGCTAGGGATCAAGAAGAATCTGTTATCAGTTTCAGCTTTGGCCAAGATTGGCTATGGCAGGTGTATAACTCATGATATGTCAAATGCCGACGTGATTATTGCTTGGGACATTGCAGGGGGGATTGTTGGAAAACAATGTCACATCAGTCCAAAATACATTTAGGGCAAAAACCCTAATTTTGGTACTTAGTATTTTTTGGCACAAAAATGGGTAAACTTTTTATGAGCCTACCTTGTAGAGCTTGAAGAGAGCTTTCCAATGGTATATAACATTTAGTCATCTGAGATCAGATTTGGGAGAAAACCCTAACCCTAATTTTCTACTCCTTTAAGGTTTTGACCTCATATGATAGCTCTCTGCATGAGGATCATAAAAATGCTCTCAGATCATTCATCAGGTAGTCAGAAGTGTGAAAAAGCATGTCAAGAAGCTATTTTTAAAGTTAGCTAAAAGCAACTTTAAAAATAAAGCAAACTCACTTAAAATAAATGTAAAAACATGCGATCGAGCTTTTGGCAATGAAAATCAGCTTTGTTATGTGAGTTTTTTGCAAGAGCTTTGGAAGGCTATAAAAGAAAGACTCTTGGTCACTTTTGAGTCATCCTACACCAATTGCAACGCCAGCTTTGGTCCCTCAGTAGAGGTGGTGCTCTAGCACACATGGAGCAGCCATGATGCACTCTAGGAGCATGTTGAGGAAGAGCTATGGAGTACTTCTTGGAGAAGAGTTTGCTCACACTCTTGCTTATGGAGAGGACTTTCCCATCAACAGCTTGGTGGTGTGGATCAACCATCTACATAATGTATTTGAAGATTGTCTTCTACATGAAGATATCGGTGTACTTCAAAGACATTGGATGGAGGTTAGCATAAGATTTGCATCTTATGTTAAGAATTCAGGTACATATTCTCTTTTCGCACACAGGTACTACTTGGAGTTTATGGAGGCAGTGGCATCCATATCAAGAGGAGTCCTATTCGGTAGAGAATCAGTATGTGCATGCTACATGCATTCGGATGAGGTGTTAGAGAAGGTGTTTCTACATGAGTATGAGGATTTCTAACAACAACATGTTAGCATTCTATGCTAATTCTATAAGTATGTGATCGTTCACACACACATCTGATTTAGGGTCTTCCATAGCCTAAAATTAGATTAGGGTTTGCTAAATATGAGTTTCCAACTGATCTTTCCTCTTTCTGTCACTCATATACACTCTTCTACAACCGATCAGGTCATACATCTCATACATATTCAGATTTCTGTCCCTACATCTGAATATTCTTCTAAATTCTGTACATTCACTCATCCATCTATTTTTGTTCACATAGAGTGGTTGAGATTTTGACTCCCACATTGTAAATTTGACATTTGTATATACGATAGTGTAAGTAAGCAGTGGCATACGTAACACATTACACATGTTTTCTAATCTTTCTCTATCTTTGTCTCATCATTTGTATGATGAAGTGTGGTATGTTCATGTTTTGTCAATATTGGAAGATTGTTGATAGTTGTGTTGTAGATTGTGGATCTATGGAACTTTGGACCTGTGGTATTAGTTATGGTCCTACTAAATTTCCAACATTTGGTATCAGAGCATTCAGGCTCTCAGATTCTCAGGTTCCTAGACTTTCAGGTTTACAACATATGATTTAAGAGCATCTTCTAACATTTGACATTTGACATACACACTTAATCTAGATGAGTAGAGATTTGAGAATTAGACAATTCAGTCACATGTTTATTCATCAGTGTGGAGTATGAAGTTGATTGCAAGGGGCATTGTTGGAAAACAATGTCGCATCAGTCCAAAATACATTTAGGGAAGAAACCCTAATTTTGGTACTTAGTATTCTTTGGCACAAAAATGGGTAAACTTTTTATGAGCGTAACCTGTAGAGCTTGAAGAGAGCTTTCCAATGGTATATAACATTCAGTCATCAGAGATTAGATTTGGAATAAAACCCTAACCCTAATTTTTTGCTAATTTAAGGTTTTGACCTGATATGATAGCTCTCGGCATGAGGATCATAAAAATGTTGTCAGATCATTCATCAGGTAGTCAAAAATGTGAAAAAGCAGGTCAAGAAACTACTTTTAAATTTAGCTAAAAGCAACTTTAAAAATAAAGCAAACTCACTTAAAATAAAGCTAAAAACATGCGATCCAGCTTTTGGCAATGAAAATCAGCTTTATTATTTGAGTTTTTTGCAAGAGCTTTGGAAGGCTATAAAAGAAAGACTCTTGGTCACTTTTGAGTCATCCTACACCAATTGCAATGCCAGCTTTGGTCCCTCAGTAGAGGTGGTGCTCTAGCACACATGGAGCAGCCATGGTGCACTCTAGGAGCATGTTGAGCAGCACCTATGGAGTACTTCTTGGAGAAGAGTTTTCTCACACTCTTGCTTATGGAGAGGACTTGCCCTTCAGCTGCTTGGTGGTGTGGATCAACCATCTACATAGTGTATTTGAAGATTGTCTTCTACATGAAGATATCGGTGTACTTCAAAGACATTCGATGGAGGTTAACATAAGATTTGCATCTTATGTTAAGAATTTAGGTACATATTCTCTTTATGCACACAGGTACTACTTGGAGTTTATGGAGGAAGTGACATCCATATCAGGAGGAGTCCTGTTTGGCAGAGAATGGGTATGTGCATGCTACATGCATTCCGATGAGGTGTTAGAGAAGGTGTTTCTACATGAGACGGTCGAAGAGAGAGGCAAAGGTACGTGCACACACACACACATACACACACAGATTTACACACATGCATACACACACACACATATATACACACATATACACACATAGACACACACATATACAAACATACACACACACATACACACACACACATACACATACACATACACACACACATACACACACAAACACACACACATAACACACATAGACACATACACACATACACACACATACACATACATAAACACATACATACACACATACACATACATTTACATACACACATACACATACATTTACATACACACATACACATGCATACACACACATACACACACATACACACATACACACACACATACACATGCATGCACACACATATATACACATACACATGTATACACACACACACACACATAGACACACACACACACATACACACATACACACATACACATACATACACACACACATAGACACATACACACACATACACACATATTTACACACACATACACATGCATACACACAAATATATATAGACATAGACACACACACATAGAAACATATAAACATAGAAACATACACACATAGACACACATACACACACATTTACACACACACACATACACATGCATACACACACATATATACACATACACATGTATATACACATATAGACACATAGACACACACACATACACATATAGAGACACACACATACACACACATACACACACATGCACACACATACACACACAAACACAGATTTACACACACACATACACATGCATACACACATATATATACACATACACATGTATATACACACATAGAAACACACATACACACATAGACACACACATGCACACATAGATACACACACATACACACATAGACACATACACACACGTACACACACATACATAGATTTACACACACATACACATGCATACACACACACACACATATATACACACATAGACACACACATACACACATCGACACACACACATACACACATAGACACACCCACATACACACACACATACACACATAGACACATACACACACATATACACATGTACACACACATTTACACACACACATACCTATGCATACACACACATATATACACATACACATGTGTATACACACATAGACGCACACACACACATACACACATAGACACACACACACATACACACACATACACACACATACACACACATATACATAGATTTACACACACACATACACATGCATACACATACATATATACACATACACACATATATACACACATAGACACACACATAGACACACACACATACACAAATAGACACAAACACACACATACACACACACATACACACACATACACACACATACACACAGATTTACACACACACATACACATGCATACACACACACATAGACACACGCATACACACATAGACACACACACATACACACAAAGACACACACATACACACACATACACACATAGACACACACATACACACATAGACACACACATACACACATAGACACATACATGCTTACACACACACATACACACATCCACACACATTTACACACACACATCCACACACATTTACACACACATATATATACACATACACACATATACACACACATAGACACACACACATACACACATACACACATACACACATACACACAAATTTACACACACACATACACATGCATACACACACATATATACACGTACACATGTATATACATACATAGACACACACATAGACACACACACATACACACATAGACACACACATACATACACACACATACACACACATACACATACATACACACACACATACATAGATTTACACACACACATACACTTGCATACACACACATACACTTGCATACACACACATATATACACATATACACATATATATAGACATAGAAACACACATACACATAGACACTCACACATACACACATAGACACACACACACATACACACATACACACATAGACACAAACACAGATACACACATAGACACATACACACACACATAGATTTACACACACACACATACATAGGCATACACACGCACATTATACACACATAGACACACACATACACACATAGCATGCACACATACACACATAGACACACACACATACACACATATTTACACATACATACACATGCATACAAACAAATATATACACATACACATGTATATACACACATAGACGCACACACATACACACATAGACACACACACACACACATACACATACATACACACACAGATAGACACATACACACACATACGCATACACACACATATGTATACACACACACATAGAGATACACATACACACACATGCATACATATGCATACATAATGAATATGCATATGCATACATACATACTTACATGCATACACACACATACACACACATCCATACATAATGCACATGCATATGCATGCATGCATACTTACATGCATACACACACATACACATCCACATACACATATACACACATACACACCTTCGCATATACACCTACATACACATACACACACATATACGTACTTACATATACATACACACATATACATACTTACATGCATACACACACATACACATCCACATACACATATACACACATACACACCTTCGCATATACACCTACATACACATACACACACATATACGTACTTACATATACATACACACATATACATACATGCATATACACACACATACATACACACATGCATATACACATACACATGCATACACACATGCACATGCATACACATACATATACAAATTGAGACACATACTCACACATACACATGCATACACATATACATACACACATATGAAAACACACATACATAATGCACGTGCATATGCATACATACAAACATACATGCATACACACCCACATACACATATACACACATACACAGACTCACATATACACTTACATACACATACACACACATATACGTATATATGTACTTACATATACATACGCACATATAGATACACTCAAATATACACACATACACACACTCACATATACACCTACATATACATACATACACATATACATACGTACATATACATACACACATGCATATATGCATATGCATGCATACACACATACACATGCATGCACATACATACACACACACACACATACATATACATATACATATTTACACATCAGGTCACATGCATACCTGCCCACAAACATACACACATACATACACACATACATACACATGCATATATACGTATGCATGCATACACAATGCACACATACACATGCATTCACATATACATATACATACACATACATGTACATGCATAGATATGTACACATACATATATTGATTTCTAACCCATTTTGTTTTATATGTACAGATATTATGGATCCTAGTAGCGAGAGAAAGGTGAAACTCACTCTCATAAAAAATCTTATGAGAGCAAGAGTTCCACCTGATACCTTAGGGATATGCACGAGTACTCAGAGATGCATGATGACGAGTTGGATTTTACGATCGAGATGCTTGCCCAGCGACCAGAGGAGGGCTCTTCTATGGCTCCACATGCAAGAAGAGAACTATCTGCTCATAGGTATGTTTTTTTTTCACATTTTTTTAATGATATTATAACAAATATTTTTATTTATTTTTATCTATCTATTTTCAGGACACCTATACCACCTCTAGATCATGAGAGCAGAGCACAGGTGCCTATGAGGACATGCATAGGCACCCTAGGGTTGGAGTGCGATATAGAGCCAGAGGGCAATATAGTGTATATAGGGAATGGATTGGAGTTCAAGAGAAGAATGCAAGCATTATGTGACTCCTACCTGCACCTTGTCCACTTGTAGTGGAAGTAAGTATAAGTTTTACATATAAACTGAAATAAATATCTTATGTTTTATTTACATGATTTTTTTAAATTTTTGTAGTGAGCATGATGTCGAGAAGGATAAAAAATATGTACTTAGTTCACTTGAGATAGAGTGTATGGAGGTCTGTGGGCAATGATCACTCCTTGAACAAGGAGACAAGAAATAGGGACTATATTTCATTTTCTACAATTGTGTGTAGAGAATGTGCCACATAAGACTCGGCTTCTTGATGAAGTCTATGAAATACATTCTCTACAATTTCATGTAGATAATGTGCCACATGGGGCTCTGCTTGTCGATTGTAAGTCCGTGAAATACACCCAATGCTTCTGTAAGGATGCAACACTTGATGTGCTTGTTATGCCATCTTGCAATTTTCACTTATCTAGATTACTAAACATTCTCTTTTATTAGCCAACAATGTGCTTCATGAGCACCATTATTGGTGAGTAGAGGCTGTAGATTTTATTAAGGAAAATTTTCACTACTATGATTGTGGAGATACCAACATATTACAATTTGTTGTCATTGTCAATGATGCAATGAAAGTATTTTTTATTGTATGGCAGGCACTCATGACATGATTTTTTTTTTCTCTTTGCAATTGCAAAAAGAAGAGTAGTTCATCTTGTATCTACTTTGCTTGGACTGGAACTATTGAAATTGAACATACAAGTGAATGGATGTAGCACCTCTCGTATCCCACAAAGTGGAAACATATAATTATCTGAAGGCAAATGACATGAAGGTATTTTTAAGGTAGGATTGTAAGTGTTTCTGCATGCTTAGGGCACTCATTTGTGCTAGCATCAAAGGAATCATGTTTAATAATCTACTGTACTACCATTATGAATGCACATGTAGAGGAATATGTATGTGTGTATGTATATATGTGTGCATGTGTGATGCTTGCATATGTGTATGTTTGTATTCTTGTATTCTTGCATGCATGTATGTATGTATATGTGTATTTTTGGATGTATGTGTGATGCTTGCATGTATATATTATGTTTTCAAGGGCTTGCACATTGAACATATTGGAATTTTGGACCTATCTCTGATAAAAAATTTGGTAATCTAATGTTGTTTTTATATGTGTGTAGAAGTATGTATGCAAGTGTGTGTATGTGCAAGGGTGAAGGACCTAGGTATGTATAAGATAGGTATGGTTTGGTATGCATATGCCAAAATAAATTGAGATAGGTATGTATATGCAAGTGTGGACATATATGTATATGCTTTGATTGATAGGTATGCTAGGTATGTGCAAATATGTATATGTAGTGTGCACATGTATGATATGCTTTGATTGGTATGTATGCAAGGTGTGTGCAAATGTGGGCAGATATGTATATGTGTAGGTATGTCAATGTTGTCTTTTTTAGTATATTGTGTGCTCAAGCCTCATAGCTACTAGAATGTGCATCCATGTATGTATATGTGTGTGTGTGTGAGAGAGAGAGAAATGTACATGTTTCTGTGGTGTGTGTGCTTATGTGCATGTGTATTTGTGTACATGTATGCATGTGTGTATGGGAGCACATGTGTATATGTAACCATGTGCATTTGTGGTTGATGTGTGTGCACTATCTAGGACTACTATGTATCTAGGGCCAAAATGTGTCCAAGGTTGTGTGTGATGTGTGTGTGTGTGTGCAATGTTCATGTACATGTATGTCTCCAATGTGCATGTATATGTGTATGTGTGCACATTTATGTGTGCATGTATGGGCATGCATGTGTATATGTAAAAAATGAGCATATTTATATGTAAGAATGTGCATGTTTGTGGCTATTGCATATTCTGGGCTATTGTATGTTCAAACCTCAAGGAAGCTAGAACATGTGTGCATACATTGTAGGAACATGAAGAACATTAGATAGGCCTTCACTTGAGGTGCTTTCATAGTTGCTTTGGCTCCTTTGATTGCCTCCATTTGTTCTTCCATTCTTCAGCCAACAGTCACTAGCATAGTGTCCTAGTTTACCACAATGATAGCATGTTATAACTTTATGAGAATTGTAGGATCCTCGGCCTCTTCCTGTACTTCTACCTCGACCTCTTCCTTGTGCGTTGGCATTTGATGCATCCTTGTTGTCTTCCAAATTGTTTTGATTGTAATTGGAGTTGTTGTGACCTCTTCCTTTTCCTCTTGAGCCTCCTATTGAGTTCCTTCCTTTACCTTGACCTGCATATAACGTTTGGTTGTGGCTGTCCTTTCCTTTGGGGCCACCAAAGCTAAGCTCTTCTGTGACAAGATGAGGGATTAGTTGTTCAAAACTTGGATATGCATCTTTCAAGTTAATGGAAGTTATAAAAGGCTTCCATCTTTCATCTTCTCTCAATCCATTGAGAGTATAACACACAAGATCTTTGTCTTCAACCATTGTGCCAATAGAAGCTAAAGCATCACTTAGCTCCTTAATCTTCAAAGTATATTCAGCTATGGATTGACTCAAACTTTTCTTGATTGTATTTAACTCATTCTTGAGTTGAAATTTCCTAGCTTTGGTATTTGTTGAATACATCCTTTCAAGAGCTTCCCAAGCATCCTTAGCTTTCTCTAGATGTGGAATATGCCCTACCATGGCATTAATAATGACTTGTGAAATGAGGAACATGACTCTCCTATTCCTCTCTTCCCATTCTTTTGCTTGCTTCCTTTGGACTTCCGTGGTTGTAGCTTGATTGATTTGAGGTTCAGCATCATCGCCGCTCACAATACCCCACAATCCTTTGCCCAGTAGGTAGTTGGTCATTCTAAACTTCCACATTGGATAGTTACCCTTATCCAATTTCTCTACTTGTTGACCCAAGTTAGCCATTGAAGACTATCAAAAGCTTTGAGAGTTACCTCGAATAGCTATTTTGTCCTTTGCTCTTGCGTTTATGAAGCTCCCCCTTGTTTTGTAGCTCCTCTTTTGCTTTGCTTTAACTCCAACTCTATTGATGAAGCTTCAGCACCAATTTTTCTTTGATACCAACTATGGAGAATGAGTTCTCCTATGCGCAATGAAAACGTGTAGTGAACCCTTATATGTCCAGCACTTGGACAAATAAATGCAGCTTAGATAGCTTGTTAGTCTCAATACAAAAGTCAAATGGACCTATGCCTTTAGTCAATCAAAGTAGACAAGGAGAGACCTCTACCAAGCTATAAGTGACTTCATTTGGACAAGTTTTGATTAGGAAACATAATTGAAGAAGATGAATTACCTATCCACACAAGTATGCCGAAGAATTGAACTTCACTCTCAGACTGATAACTCCCTGAATATATATCCTTTGAGGAAGATATTTAAGATAGAGAAATTTCATGCAAATATCTTTCCAAAAAGCTAAAAATCAAGTAATTTGGATGAGTTTTGGTTAGAAAATTCAATTGACCAAAACAGACCACCTGTGCACACAAGTATACTGAAAAAATGGACTTCACTCTCTGATAGATATCTCATAAAATATAAATCCTTTGAATGACATATTTGGGATAACAAATTTGCATGCAAATAGCCTTCCCACAAGGTAAAAAACAAGCAATTTTTATATGTTTTGGTTGGGAAAATTAACCGGCAAAAATAGACTACCTGTCTACATAGGTATGCTAAAAAACTGAACTTCACTCTTTGACTGATATCTCACAGAATATATAAGCTTTGAAGGAGATGTTTCAGATAAAGAAATTGCACAAGATAATCTTTCCAATGAGTTTTTTAACACAAGAAATGGTTACATATATGCTAAGATATGAGCTTCACAACAGAGATGTGTACAAAATGACGTGCGGTTGCAAGGAGTCTATGGGAAGACAAAATGAGAAAATGACTAGATCCAACTATTGGGAGCTCTTACCTCTTTATCTCCTTGTTTAGAACGTGCTCCCACTCCACTTTTATAACCAATGAGCATGTGAAGAATTTTGTGCCTCCTTCTTAACTCACTACTTTCATTTGATTGCCCACTACATGCCACTTACTACAAGACAGATATTGTATCTTTTACTCATGATGAATTTTGCACAAGTGAACTATCTAGCAACACTTCATTTGTAGAAATCAACTACTCTTTCAAATCTTTGATCTTTGTCAAAAAATTGTCCATAGAATCTCCTTCATTCATATGCTCACTCTCCAACTTTTTCGGAGGTAAGCATCATGAGCCTCATTTCTTGCTTGGTACAAAGTGGTAAGTGTATCACAAGCATCCTTTGCTATTTTGCAAGAGTCAATATGAGAGATAATGGCACATTTGACAAACAAAGATATCAATGCATGTGGTTGAGCATCTCTGCCATCCCAATGATGTTTCCCCATAGAAGGTGTAGCAAGAACTGCATCATGAACAAGAATTTAATCTTCATCTTCAATGCCATCTTCATCACCTTCAATAATTATATTTGTAGGTGTAGTAGGTTGTTTTTCAACACCTTGTACAATATTCCACAATCCTTTTGTGATCAATACATGATGTATCATATATGCACATAATGGTTTATTAGTACCATCCAACTTTTCCTCAACAACCAACATACGGAATACATCATTGCTTTCAACCATGGCCACTAACTAAAATATCCTGATGCAAAAAATGACTGTGTCTCAAAAACTTGAACAGAATTACCCTGTTGATCTCTACTATACTTGTAGCAAACTTTGAATCACTTGTCTGGGTGAACCAAATCTTGTATATATGTTTGGCACTAAAGGACGAAATTGCCTGCATATGCACCATGATAGTGCATTTCAAGACCAAAATGGGCTCATATCAAAATTTTGACACCAGAGAGACCAGAGTGGTGTCGACGATGCCCTTGATGAAGCGGCGACATGATCTGATACCAATTGTTGGAATTTGGGGTCTTTGGAAGCACGAGACAAGACAAGGAAGAAGAAGAAGGTTGGAGCACAACACAGAATACTGAATGTATTACCAAGTGATTGTAAGCAGATAAATGAATCATTGACGTTATAGGCATATATACAAGCCAGGGGAAAAAAACCTCTTAAAGAGGGAAAAAAGTGCTCGTGACAGTCCCAGTCTGTTCACACACATCACTACCAAAATATATCAATAAAAATCACGGTCCAAATATTATCTGATCATTTTGGAAAGAATGCATTTTTGGAGATAATATTCTAGAAGGAATTATAAATCCGAATCTTCTAAAAAAACAATTTGGGATATTTGGACAAATGATGTGGGAGCAATTTGACTTCATCAAATATCCTTCAAAGCTAGGTGCAATGACAAAGCTTTGGAAAAAGCTTGATATATCTGTTTCTTGAAGGAATCTATGTTGGAGTATTTTAACGTAGCAAATTTGTGTCTAAGAATCATTCTTGGATTTGTTAAAGATGAACGTCTATGGATGAGCTTAACTTTCATAAGGAATGCTACAATGAATAGATTGAACAAAAACTTGGATACATGTCTTAGATTGTTTTTTTCTAAGA
The DNA here is from genome assembly GCA_020310875.1 of Ceratopteris richardii. Lineage (NCBI taxonomy): Eukaryota > Viridiplantae > Streptophyta > Polypodiopsida > Polypodiales > Pteridaceae > Ceratopteris > Ceratopteris richardii. The sequence continues at coordinate 108,742,104 of CM035414.1, forward strand.
GTGAGGTTGAATCTTTGCCTTTTGAAATAGCTTATGCCATATGGAAAAGTCATTGCCAACGAAGAAGTGAATGTGTAGAATCAGATGAGAGAAAATGCAATGAGGATGTTAAACCTTCTAATATTTTTAAAATTGAATGATTACGAAAAGGTATATTTTTTCTTTGATTACTTTTTGAATTTTATGATGAAGTATGGTTTATACTAATGTTTCTTATTGTTTTGACAGATTCCAAATATATTGAGGACTTCAATCTTTGCTTATTTTTGTTTTATATTTAAAATTTAAGCTAATGTTTCTTTCTCACATTTGTTTGTTTCATACATAATTATTAAATATACGAAATGATGAGATTCAATGGCTCCTAGTGTTCAATGTTCACGCCTATTTATGTATGTATGCATGCATTCATGCATATGCCATGCTTGCATGTATGATCTATGCTTGCATTTATGTGTATGTTTGTATATATTTATGTATGTGCATATGTATATATTTGAGCATGTGTGATGCTTACATGTGTGTATGTTTGCATTCTTGTATTCTTGCATGTATGTATGTAATATGTATGTGTATATGTATATATGTGTGCAAGTGTGTATGTTTGTATTCCTGTACTCTTGCATGTATGTATGTATGTATGTATGTATATGTGTATGTTTGGATGTATGTGTGATCCTTGCATGCATATATTATGTTTCTATGTATATATGTATTTTTTGTATTCATGCTTATATGTGTGTATGTATGTGTGTACATTGAACAATCCTTTTAGAGGATTTCAAGGCTTGCATATAGAACATAATGGAATTTAGGACCTATCTCTGATTAGAAATTTGGTAATCTAATGTCGTTTTGAGATGTGTGTAGAAGTATGTATGCAAGTGTGTGTATTGTGCAAGTGTGTGCAGGACCTAGTTATGTATATGCCAAAATAAATCAGGATAGGTATGGGTAGGTATGTATCTGGAAAAATAAATCGAGACAGGTTTGTGTGTGCATGTGTGGACAAGCATGGGTAGGTATGTATATGCTTTGATTGATATGTATGCGAGGTATCTGCAGATATGTGTAGGTATGTATATGCACATGTATGTTAATGCTTTGATTAATATGTATTAGGTATGTATATGCACGTGTAAGTATATGCATAGGGCATTGGCAATTAAAATATATATGTAGGTGTGGGAAGGTATGTGTAGTTACGTATGTATATGCTTTGACTGATATGCACATGTAAGTATATGCAGAGGGCTTTGGCAATTAAAATGTATATATGTAGGTGTGGGAAGGTATGTGTAGTTACGTATGTATATGCTTCCCACACCTATATATATATGTATGGTTGCAGCATGATTTATTAGAGCTCCTGCTTGTTTTACTCAATGAGCCATGAGCCTGACAAAATTGCTTTATTTGAGCATGAAGAGTAAACACCACAAGCAAAATATTTTTCCAGTACACCTTATTGATGTAATGGCTATAGGGTTACACATGAATGGTTGTGCTGGTTAGATAAGGAGATGATAGGTTGTACAATGGGAGGACATCTAAATGTGAAATAGGTATCCAATATGTGATTTTTCTTACTATTCCAAATTATTTTCTGAATAATTTGGAACAATGAGTTGAGTTTGCTGATCTATGTAATGAGTATTCTATGAGATTGTTGAAGTGGTGTATCAAAGGAAGTTGAACGTTTTAGATGGCATGGAACAAAGGATAATGAGTGGGGGTAAGGATTTCTTGGGTTGGACTATGAGGCATCATCTTTCTTCCATTGTATGTTTGATCTCAAGAATGCTTTACATGGTTGGACTATGAGGGATCATCTTTCTTCCATTGTATGTTTGATCTTAGGAATGGCTACATGTTTCCTCTGGTGATTTCATCATAGGATGATGCTTTTCGATGTGATGAAGAACAATCTAGTGGTTAATTTACATTGTATGTTTGATCTTAGGAATGGTTACATGTTTCCTCTAGTGATTTCATCATAGGATGATGCTTTTCGATGTGATGAAGAACAATCTAGTGCATCATGATCATTTATAAATTATGATGTTATGCATGATTGGACCATTGTTATCATCTAGTGTTAATCTTGGCATTGCAGATGGTTAATGTGCTTCTCTATCAAGTCATACCAAATTGAAATTCAATAACTATGATCTAACATTTTCAATCTAGGAAGCACAATATTGAGATGGCTTAATGATGATCTTAAATAGCATGAGCATTCCCTATGGGTTTTCTCTATTGTTCCTAGACCATGCACTTTTAGTATTGGAGTTCAACTAAGCATCCTTTATGGATCTGAGCAAATTTTGCTTCTAAATGAAGTATGGAAGTTCATCGAAGTAGGAGAATTTGAATTAGGGGAAATGGATGACTAGATGGTGGTCATGTGAAGCCACTCAAAGAAATTTGTTGGCTCCTAGTACATTATGGCACATGATTACAATTGTTATGTTGATACATAGACAAAGACTTTCATGTTATCTGTGAAGAGATGGATAGATATGTGCTTGAAGATGAAGTGGTGCTGCAAAATCCTTGATCTACACTAGTCAAATGAACTCCAGGAGTATGTGGTGGGCCCTTTTAGCTTTCCAATGGATGTGTTAGACACCCTATGTACCTTGGAAGATCGATCTCAAAAAGATAGATAAAAACAGATGAGCTCGAATTAATTCAGAGGTGAAAAACTTGCTATTTTGATTCATACACCTGTCCAGTGTTTTGAATAATTTTTTGAGCACAGCAGCAATTAGCTTAATTCCTTTTGGGGAACTCTAATTAGCTTAGAGAGCTAACTTTCAAGAGTAATCTCATCAGAAATGATAAACCACACAATGTGAATAAAGTTTAACAAGTAAGAGCATCATCCCGATTTTCACGGGCTGCAAATACAGTACTCAGACCAGTGAGAGGTAAAATGAAAATAACTCAAGATTCAAGAACTAAATGATTATGAAGTTTTGTATGCTTATACTAAACAGTATTTTGAATCCAAGAATCTTTAAATCCCTGAATTTGGTCAAGTACACACTAAGAAACAGCCCTGACAAGATGAGTGAAAAAAATCGGGTACCTGATAGAGGAGTGAAAATGAATTACAAGAGTGAGTTCTCACATGAGCTCATGCATAGACTTCAATTCAATACTTCTTCTAACTATTTTTCTGAGATCCAAACCAATACTTAGGCTTGTAGTTGATTTGTTCCAACAGCTCCCCCTCAACCCAAGTATGCTTGAGGTCTTCAATCTTCAAGAATAACCTGCAATCCAATCATAGATTTGAATTTGCAAAGCTTTGTACCATCCAATGCTTTGGTCAAAATATCTGCACATTGTTGATGAGTGGACACATATGATATCTGAATCTCTTTGCTTAGAACCTTTTCTCTTACATAGTGATAATGAACTTCAATGTGTTTGGTCCTTGCATGAAAAATAAGGTTAGCTTCTAAATGAATAGAACTCATGTTGTCACCAAAAATAGTTGGAGTTCCAAACTCCAATCCAAGATCTTTGAATAATGTCTTCATCCATGTAGCTTCTTGTGTAGCTATGGCAAGACCTCTGTATTTAGCTTCAATAGAAGAGAGAGCAACTGTGGGTTGCTTCTTGGATGACCATGAAATAAGCTTTGAACCTGCAAAGGTAAGATAACCTGAAGTGCTCCTTCTATCTTCCTTGGAGCCAGCCCAATCTGCATCAGAAAATAGCTTCAACCCTAAATCAGATACATAAGGATAATAAAGTCCTTCATTTATTGTTCCTTTGAGATACTTGAGTATCCTCTTAGCAGCATCCATGTGTGGTTTCCTTGGTGTGTGCATGAATTGACTTAGTACACTCACACTATAGCATATATCTACCCTTGTCAATGTGGCATAGTTAAGACTACCCACAAGGCTTTGATATGATGTGATGTCCTCTATGAGTTCACCTTCATGTGAGCTCAATTTATGGTTGACCTCCATTGGAGTACCTACAATTTACAATCCTCCATCTTGAATTTTGCTAACATACCCTTGATATACTTCCTTTGAGTGAGAAATAAACCATGATCTTTGTAGACAACTTCCAAACCTAGGAAGTAGGTAAGTGATCCTAAATCACTTATCTTGAATTCTTCTCTCATCTGATCTTTGATCTTCTTCATACCATCTGCATCATTTCCTATCAATATAATATCATCTACATATACACATAGGTAGATGACCTCAGAATTACTCTTTTTAATAAAGAGTGAAGGATCTACCTTGCTTGGTTGAATACCTTTGTCCTGCAAGAATGAAACAAGTCTGAAATTCCAAGCTCTTGGGGCTTGCTTGAGACCATACAATGCTTTGTTAAGTTTACAACATAATCAGGATAAACTTGATTCTCAAAACTAGGTGGTTGTGCCATATATACCTCTTTTGTTATCCAACCATTCAGGAATGCATTCTTTACATCTAACTGAAGTATCTTCCAATTCTTGGAAGAGGCAATACTAAGCAAAACCCTAATAGTAGGCATCTTTGCCACAGGAGAGAAGGGCTCCTCATAATCAATTCCCTGAGTTTGTGCAAAGCCTTTTGCTACAAGCCTTGCCTTATACCTGTTAATGGCACCATCATAATTCTTCTTGAGTTTATAGACCCATCTTGAGCCTATTACCTTCATAGATGAAGTCTTGGGCACCAAATCCCAAGTGTTGTTTTCCTCAAGCGCTTCAATTTCTTCCTTCATTGCATGCTTCCATTCTGATTTTGCTTTGGCCTCTTCAAAGGATGATAGCTCCTCTTGATTTATGTCATGTGCTATGTAAATAGAATGTTTAGTTACTAATGAGGTGTCAAACCCATACCTTTTTGGTTTTTTTCTTTCCCTTATAGATCTTCTTAAGCCATGTTGTGATGATTCTGCCTCATGTCCAAGTTCCTCCAATTTCGCTTTACCTTTAGAATTGCATGCTTTGATTTTTTCCATCTGAGTTTCTTCATCATCTTTTGAAGTATATTGTTCTTCAATCTTTGGTTGATGTTCTCTGCCAAGCTTTGGAAAATCTTCTTCAAGGTCAATTTGACCTTCCTGCATGAATCTTCATACCATGAATTGTTCTCATAAAAAACTACATCTCTGCTTACCAAGAATCCTTTGTTGGTAGGGTTGTATAACCTGTAACCCTTTTGATTGTTGTCATATCCAAGCACCTTTCTACCTTTGGATCCATCTTGCATCTAACCTGTGAAGGAACATGAGCAAAAGCAAAACATCCAAAAATTTTACAATGATCTAAGCTAGGTCTTCTTCCATTCCAAGCCTCATATGGAGTCATCCCATCAAGGGATTTTGAAGGCAACCTGTTAATCAAGTAAGTGGTTGTAAATACAGCCTCAGCCCATAGATAATTAGGCAAATGCTTTTCATTTAACATGGACCTTGCAGCTTCAACAATTGTCCTATTCCTCCTTTTTGGCACTCCATTTTGCTCAGGAGTGTATCTTGTAGTTACCTCTCTTTTGATTCCTCTTTCTTGAATAAAAGAATCAAATTCATGGGAGAAGTATTCTCCCCCTCCATCTGACCTTAGCCTTTTTAGTGATTTACCTATTTGATTCTCCACGAGAGCCAAATATCTTTTGAAACATGAAAAAACTTCATCTTTGTGTTTCATAAAGAATAGGATAGTCCATCTATTGCAATCATCAATAAAGGAGACATAATACCTTGATCCAGATATTGAAGCATCCTTGCTAGGTCCCCATACATCTGTGTGAACCAACTCCAAGAGATCTCCATGCATATAAACTTTCTTCATGAATGGTAACTTGTGAGACTTTCCAAATTGACATGCACTACACTTATAAATCATGTGTTGTTTTGACAAGTTAGGGAGTCCAAGTACACTTTGGTCCTGCAAATTTTCTTTAATGATCTTTCACCAATATGTGCCAATCTCTTGTGCCATACCTCTAGTTCTGTGAGTGTTTGATTACCATAGTTGAAGAGAGCTATGTTCCTTGTATCTTGCAACTCAAAGGTGAATAATCTACCTATTTTTTCTCCCTTTGCTATTCTTCTGAACCCTTGGCTAGGGTCTTGCACATATGCTCCTCCTCTTGTGAACCTAACTTGCAACCCCTTCTCTACTATCTGCCCAACACTTATCAAATTCTTTGTAATGGTAGCGACATAGAGTACCTTACTGAGTAGGTTGATGTTTCCATTAGGTGCTTTGACATTTCCTATTTTCTCCACAAGATGTCTTGTATCATCTCCTATTTGTACCTCATGCTCGTTCCTTAGATCTTCTAAATTTGATAGGAGGGCCACATTTCTTGCCACATGATTTGAATAACCTGAATCTATGTAGAAAACATGCTCATCAGATTTACCTTGTGGCATAGCCATGTTCATGATTAATAATGAATCCTCTTTGTTTGAGTCTTCTATGTAGTTATTGAAGTCTCTCCTTCCTTTGTAGCCTCCTTGATAGTTTGAATGATTGTAGTTGTTGTAGTTGCCATGATAACAGTTGAACCTTTCTCTTTAGTAGCCATAACTTCCTCTATTGTATCCTCTGCCTCTTTGATTCTTGGAATTCCTAAAGCAATCTTCAATTGTATGATTAGTTAATCCACAAATAGAACATGAGTTTGAGTCTTGGGATCTCCCCCTGCCTTGTCTACCTCCTCTTCCTCTACCTCTGCCATGTCTTCCTCTACCTACATAGTTAGCTTGATATGTTCTTGCTTCATCATCCACTTTCTTTGACTTTCCTTTGTTTTCTTTGGACTTGGTTTTATCAGTATATAAGACTGAAGATTGATTACCTTTAGAGCTTTCTCCATTCTTGATAAGTTTTGCCTCTTGAGTGAGTAATTGTCCAATGAGTGTATTGAAATCAGGTACATGCATGTCCATGTATAGATCCATAGCTGTGGTGAATGCTTCCCACTTGTCATCTGCCTTCAAGCCATTAAAGACCTTCCTTACAATTTGCTCTTCATCTATTACCTCTCCAATGCTTCCCAACTGATCTGCTATTCCTTGAGCTTTGTGACAAAATCAGTCACATTTTGTTTGGGAGCTTTCTTGAGAGTTGTGAAATCTAGCCATAGTTGATGCTTCCTAGCTTTGGTACTTGAAGAGAAGAAGGCTCCAAGTGCATCCCATACTTCTTGAGATGTCTTACAACTTCTTGTGTGAGGCAACAAAAAAACTGAGATAGAGTTAAGGAGAGAAGACCTTGCAAGTGCATCCTTGGAGCACCATGTGCTCAATCTTTCTTGCTCTTCTTGTGTTGGTTGACTTTTGTTCTTGAAACTTGGCATAACTTCATCTCCAGCCACATAACCATATAAACTTCTACCTTGGAGATAAGCTTCCATCCTTAATGAACAAGCTGAGTAATTACCTCTATCCAATTTGTAGATTGATGAAGGAAATCCATCTGCCATCTTTGCTCTGATACCACTACGAAGTGATGGATAGATATGTGCTTGAAGATGAAGTGGTGCTGCAAAATCCTTGATCTACACCAGCCAAATGAACTCCATGAGTATGTGGTGGGCCCTTCTATCTTACCAATGGATGTGTTAGACACCCTATGTACCTTGGAAGATCAATCTCAAAAAGATAGATCAAAACAGATGAGCTAGAATTAAGAGGTGAAAAACTTGCTATTTTGATTCATACACCTGTCCAGTGTTATGAATAATTCTCTGAGCCTAGTAGCAATTAGCTTAATTCCTTTTGGGTAACTCTAATTAGCTTAGAGATCTAGCTTTTCAAGAGTAAACTCATCAGAAATTATAAACCACACAATGTGAATAAAGTTTAAAAAGTAAGAGCATCATCCCGATTTTCATTGGCTACAATAATACTCAGACCAGTGAGCAGTAAAATGGTAATAACTCAAGATTCAATAATCCAATGATTATGAAATTTTGTACGCTTATACTAGACAGTATGCTAAATTCAACAAGCTCTAAATCACTGAATTGGGCCAAGTACACACTAAGAAACAGCTCTGACAAGATGAATGAAAAAAATCAGGTACCTGACAAAGGAGTGAAAATGAACAGATAGGGTTGACTTCAAATGAACATAACTGAAGATTGAAAACTCCAATAGCAATGAAAATTTGTGAGATTATAGTAGACTTATAGAAAAACTTTAGCAACTTAAATCATCAAAAGGATGCACTACACGTGGAGAAACCATCTCTGTAATCTGACAGAAAAATGTGAAAGGTATAGCAGTGAACAATAGACTTACAATGACATGAAGATATGGACTTGAATGATCATAGATTTGAAAGTATAATGATTGTAGAATATAAAGGACTTAAAAATAAAAATGTGTGCCTTGAGTCCACACTCTGATATGGCATAAAGCTCAGCTGATCCACACCTAAAAAGTGCGACTAATCTGCCATGTATTTATAGGGAGTTTTGGAGCCAATATTTGAATTTGAATCTTGTTCACCTAAAAGTGATCTCCTAAATTTTAGAGATTGATTGATTCTCCAACCATCAAATCATGAATTCGTGGCTTCTCTCTCTATTTTTGTCAAGTGGACTCAACTAATTTTAGATTCCTTTACTTTTACATCAAGTAAAGTCTTAAAAAAAATTACAAGAGTGAGTTCTCACATGAGCTCATGCATAGACTTCAATTCAAGACTTCTTCTAACTATTTTTGTGAGATCCAAGCCAATACTTAGGCTTGTAGTTGATTTGTTCCAACATTATCTACACTAGAATGCTTTAGATACATTGATTTTAAGGGAAATCTTACAACCAATATGTATCTGCTCGGTTGATATGCAATTATATACTATTATATACTATTATATATTGTTATATATTGTTGTATATATAGATAGCAATTATATAACAGTATATATAAAAGTAAATATATATATATATATAATAGTATATAACAACATACATACACACACACACACACACATATATATATATATATATATATATATATATATATATATATATATATATATATATATATATATATATATATATATATATATATATATATATATATATATATATATTATGTTATGTATATATATGTATGTATTGTTGTGTATATATACACACATACACACAATAGTTTATACATACATACATACTTATGTAAGTACATACATGCATGCATAACAAAATACAAATATGACAATATATATATATATATATATATATATATATATATATATATATATATATATATATATATATATATATATATATATATATATATATATATATATATATATATATATATATATATATGTGTGTGTGTATATAAACACAACAATTTATACTACATACATACATACATACATATGTGCATACATACATACATACATGCATACATAGACAACATAATACATATATTACAAAATATATATATAAACAAAACATTATACATATATATATATATATATATATATATATATATATATATATATATATATATATATATATATATATATATATATATATATAGAGAGAGAGAGAGAGAGAGAGAGAGAGAGATGGATACATACATACATACATCATACATACATACATATATACATACATACATACATACATGCATGCATACGTACATGCATACATACATAAAATAATAGATATATAACATAATATATATATAAACACAACAATATATACTATATACATAACAATATATACACATTAATACGTACATATATAGATAACATAATGTACATATATTATTATATATTGTTGCATATATAGATACCAAGTATATAACAATATATAGCAGCAAATAATATATATATATATATATATATATATATATATATATATATATATATATATATATATATATATATATATATATATATATATATATATATATATATATATATGTATGTATGTATGTATGTATGTATGTATGTATGTATATATATATGTATGTATTGTTGTGTATATATATTGTTGTAGAGGACTGAAGACTTGAGAGAGTAGGAAGTAGAAGAAATAAGAGAAGAAATGCAGGACTACAAAATTTCCAAGAAATTTCCCATTTTCTTTTCTTAAAATCCATTATAAAATATGGAGAAGCCTTGTAAATGCACTAAAGGAGTCCTCTAGATGCATAAGACCTGAAGATTGTAGCACTATTTTTGTACAATTGTAGGAACTTAGAGATCTTTAGAGAAAGTGTCCGCCTCTTGTATGAAAGGACCAAACTTAGGGAAAATGTATATAAGTCACTTGGTGACACAATTGTAAAGACTTATTGCCATAATCATGAGCTAACTTCTGAAATTTTGAATTTGCTTATTCTTGCTTGTGTATCTTCTTCTTCATGAGTGTTTGTGTGCTTGAGGCATGGAATGTGTATCTAAAGGTGATGTCTACCCCTCCCCCATCTCTTTTTGCCGTTATTGTGTGTGTGTGTGTGTGTGTTTGAAGTGTAGGGAGTCTTTAGGTGCGAGTAGGTGATTCCTATCACTTTGTTTTTTTGGCATAACTTGGAGCACAAAGATTACACCAAGTATCACGATACACACTTGTGTAAGAGGTGGTGTGAGGTAGATGTTCCCATTTTGCATGCATTACTCATCCCATGCCCACATTAACCATCATTTAAGCACATGTTTCAATGCACTTGACTAGATCATACTCTCGATTCGATAATTTAATGTGTGCATCAAACCACCACTATATGCATTTTTGGATGTGTAAGGTACAATCTCACTTGTCGCAAATGCCTAGCACCTTGTGAGTTCAGGTACACATGTTCACGGAGACGGGAATCAAACACAATACCTCTTCTTTGATTCATATCTTCAAACAAGCAGCTAATGATTCGATGAGGCTGGCAACGAGAAGATTTAATCAATACGTGGATCATTGTCCTATGATGAAGAGACCCACCCAACAAAAGATGATATCATTATTCTTGGACGGTTTAGCTAATGGAAACTTGCAAACCTTGGTGTATGTGAAACACTTACAAACACTAGATGAGTGTCTACAAGAGTGCATAGATGTGGAGGATAGCTTACCAGATGATTTGAAGATTCTAGAGACTCTGACCAAGTCTGACGACACTTTTGGTAGTGTATCCTCACAATCTAACAATGTGGAGGAATTAGCAGATTTAGTGGCCAAGAATCTAGAAGTTCAAAACTAGCAAGGACAAAAAGCCTTAAAAGATGTGTGCATTGTGGAGGAGACAACCCATCTCATGCTTGTGTAAGAGATGGATGAGTCCCCCCACAACCATATCACTTTAATAGGCAGCTGATGGAGGGACCAAACCTCTAGTTTCATATTGAACAGAGATACACTAATCACATTGTTGAAAATTCCCCATATAATAGACAATTTGGGCCATCTCAACCCCCACAATACAAGTCTTATGGATACCAACCTAGAGATCAAGCCAAGGAGGCTCCAAGGTATGTTTCATATCAAGGACCACCCATGGCTCAAAGGCCTTATGAATATCAAGGATATACTCAACCTCAACCAATGCTAGAACAACAAGCTCCACACCCTCAAAACATAGTTCTAGTCAAGTATACACACCCAGAAGAAAACTTGGAAAGAGTTGTAGTACCTATGACTCCATTAATCAACATAGAAGACTTAAGCCAAAACTATGAGAACAACTATGATGATTATTATGCCTATGACCATAATCTCAAAGATATGAGTCCTCCTATGAACAAGAATATTATGTTTTGATATATTTAGGTAGTGATGTGTGTGAACACTCTAGGACCATCGGGGCACTTTTTTCCCTCTTTAGGAGGTTCCCCCCCCCCTTTTATATACGCCTATTGCCCTAACGGGCTATTTATCTTTTGTACATTCTAGTGGTAATACATTCAGTATTGTGTGTTGTGCTCAAAGCTTCTTCTTCTTCTTCCTTGTGTTGTTCGCGTGCTTCCGCACACGTCTAACTCCAACAATTGGTATCAGGGCAGGTCGTCACTTCATCTAGGGTGTCGTCGACACCCCTGCAGTCACAGTCTCAGAATCGCATGAAATTTGGTACGTATACTTAAGGTGTTTTAGAGATCAAAACTGCTTCGCTCTGTGGTGCCGGAATCGTGATCTGATCTTGTTTCGACCTCCGAATGCACTATTGCAGCACTTGTGCAAGCTATTTCATCTTTTTGTGCCAAAGGTATATACCAGTTTCAATTCGCTAGTATAAGTGTCTCGAAGTCTGCTACAGGTTTGGTAGAATTTGTGTGGCCAATTTTGTTCAACTTTTTGAGATACAGTCAATTTTTTGCATCAAGGTATTTTAGTCATCGGCCATGGCTGAAAGCAATGATGTATTTCGTATGTTGGTTGTTGAGGATAAGTTGGATGGTACCAACTACCCATTGTGGGCTTATATGATGCAACATGTATTGGTTGCAAAAGGACTATGGAACATTGTTGCAGGGTGTTGAAAAACATCCTATCACACATGCAAATGTTACAACTGCACGTACTGAAGCTGATCCAGATGGTGTTGAAGATGATGATATTCTGCATATTCCTGTTCGTGTTGCGGTTTCTACTGCACCTACTGTAGAGCAAATTTGTTGGGATGGTAGAGATGCCCAGGCACACGCATTGATAGCTTTGTCTGTCAAACGTGCCATTATTCCTCATATTCGCTCTTGCAGAACAGCTAAGGATGCTTGGGATACACTTACCACATTGTACCAAGTTAGGAATGAGGCTCGTGTTGCTTACCTCCAAAAACAATTGGAGAGTGAGCACATGAATGAAGGTGATTCTATGGACAGTTTTCTAACAAAGATCAAAGACTTGAAGGAACAGTTAGTTTCTGCTGATGAGGTTATACCAGATAGCTCACTTGTGCAGACCATTCTGAATGGTCTTCCTGATTCATATCAGAGTTTTGCTTCTACTCTTCGGTTGATGATGAAAGGCAATCCAAATGCCTTGTCATTTGAGGAGTTAGTCTCTGTTCTGTTGCAGGAAGATCAGTCTAGGCAGAACAGGTCCATTATGCATGTTGAAATCAAGCTTTCCTAGCTAGTCAGAAGGGCAAAGGAAAATGGAGCTCTTCAACTAGTACGAAAAGGGAGAGGCTCATATCGGGGCCAATGAAGAAAGGAGATGTTCTCAAATGGGTCAATATTTTACCTATAACACATGAGCTCTCAAAACCATTACGAGTATACATGCCGCACTTCACCTTCCTGGCACACGACCGTTTTATGCTACCTCAGAAATGCATTTGGTTTGGATTATATTTGGCAAATACAAGACCTCAAGCTATTGATTTCTCTAGTTAGATTCAAGAGAAATTGTATTTGGTACAACAAAGATGGGCACTGGAAAAGAGTTATTCACGGCTTTTGTGCAATCACCGGGATTGTGTATATATGTTTAGCATATGATATACCCATTGAACGCACCATGACTAGTGAAGAGTTAAAACAATTTAAAGGATCTTCTAAAAAATCCCATAAGGAAGCAAGTCAAGGACTGGAAAATGTATGAGGGGTACGATCCCATGCCTACAAGTACCATAATCACTGAAGGCACTACTAGTGCAACTATAACCTCTAAAGCCACCCCTACCACTACCCGTCAGGCCACTGCTACAGAAGTAAGAGAAGCCCCAACCAATGTTGGTGCCGAGGCATTTACCTTCTCGATACCCAACTTAGAGGCAGAACTACTAAATACCACCTTTGACTTCGAAATGCCAGATGTGCTTTCAAGCGAGTTTCAATTTTTGGAAGGTCAATTCTTTTCACAGGAATATGGACGACCAAGCTACCCGACCTCTCCACTTGAATAGGGACATGAACAAGTGATATCAAGCTCAAATGAGGACGAACAAACAGTGACCGATGATGAAGATGAAGATGATGAAAGTCAACACAATAGAGAATAGCAAGCAAATGATCAATATGAACAAGAGGTGTTGGAATATGCAAGTCCACATCATCTCTTCAAAGTATTATTATAGGTTGAACTCTTTATTAAAGTTCATTATATTCTTAGAGTGATCTATTATGTTTTCCACATCAGCCATAGTCGTGAATAAAGCATATTTGAAGTCAATGCCAAGTTGGAAGAGTGTTCCTATAATTTAGGAAAAATTTTAGGACAGCAACACACCTTTTCTGAAGGTAGTTTTGCACGGATCATATCTCGCTAACCGTGCATCCTTTTTGGTTGATCTAAAAGCTGAAATTTTTGCCATAATATCAGGTATCAGCTCACCAAAAATCTCTCGCAAACTCATCTCCAAACTCAAGTTATCTTGGCCGCAAGTTGGTAGGTAGAGAATTGGCAGATTGCTGAAAACGGCCAGTAGGCCAACTTTGGAAGCTTGTATCTTGAGCTACGTGCATCATCTCAAAATGGTTTCTTCAGCAAAGTTGTTCGCATATCATGAAGAATCTCGATCTAAAACAGTTTCACCAGAATCCCACGCATTAGAGAGTTATGCCTATTTAAACAGAAGCTTCTGAGCATTTTTGGCAGACAGACAGAGGGCTGGAGTTGAGAGACAGTCGACTCATTTCTTGTAGTTGTGGAGTGCATCCTAAGGACTGAAGTGGAGTGGTGTATACCACACACTCTTAACCATTATACATTCGCTTCATTTATATCATTGAGCTCATTTGATAGTGTTATTAGCTTTGTTCTTTTCAAGTAGTTTGAGCTTGAGTTAGCTTCTACTACTGAACGTTGTATTCTTGTTGGTTTAAGGATTGCTCACTTATTTGTCTCTCATATCTCATCTCATATATTCTTTGAGAGTGTGTTTAATCTCAGCTCCTCATTTTTCACGAGAGAAACAACAGATGGAAACTCAAGATGACACCAACACTAGGGAAGAGGACACTTCAAAGCTACTTATACGATTGCCATCCAAAAACTGTATAGAAATATGCAAGCCGTGTGGGCGAGCAGATGGTTCCTAGAACAAGAGAGTAAAGAAATCCTACAACAAGAATTGGCAAGTAGAGGGCTTGAAGCTTCTTTTGTAAATGCCTTCAATGAATTAGTCCAGGCAGTAGGCATGGTTGAAGCACTGCATTTCTTAAAGCGAAAGCCCCTGCCACAATTTGACCCCAAACATATCTGCTTAATGTGAAGGCTGCGAGAATATATTCGTGTCCCAACCTACACCCAGTCCTCCTGTCACCATGAGGAAGCACGAGTAGTTGTTGATTTGCCACCCCAAGGTGAAACCATTATCATCAACTCTCCTCCACGACGTTCGACCTCCATACCCACCACCATAGTGGACATCGCCTCTACCTCCAAACAAAACCTCCAGTCACTTGTACATTCAACCTCCCCTATACATCCTACCACATCCTCTTTTGATCAACCCATCTTGAATGCCATAGTAGAAGCCCTAGTGCATCCCATTTCCACTCCTTCCACTGAACCCTCTACCCCCATTCCCACGATGACATTTCTCCTGATTCGACCTTCGACCTTCGACCTCCATACCCACCACCACAGTGGACATTGCCTCTACCTCCAAAGGAAACCTCCAGTCACTTGTACATTCAACCTCCCCTATACATCCTAGCACATCCTCTTTTGATCAACCCATCTTGAGTGCCATAGCAGAAGCCCTAATGCATCCCATTTCCACTCCTTCCACTGAACCCTCTACCCCCATTCCCACGATGACATTTCTCCCAATTCCCCCTAATCCTTTCCTCACCCCTCCCATTTCTTCCATTCCCTTTCCCCAACAACCCTTCTTCCCATTACAAAACCCCATTACATTTTCACACGTGACACCCCCAGTCCCAGTTCATTATCGCCATCTTCTCCTCTACATCAATCAGTCTTTGAACCTCACCATGTAACATATTCGTCTATGTTTGAAAACCCTGTGTTTACACCTACACTCCCACCCACAGTCACTCCACTGTTCACCATTAGTTCAATCAATCACACATCTAGCGATATGGACATCTTACCATCCACCGCATTGACACTCACATCTACCACCATGCTACACACTCTCACATCCACACACTTTTTCACGATCACTACAACATCCACAATCCTGCACCCATTCCCCTTACCCCATGCATTAACCACTGCACAACCTCCATTGTTTAGCACACCATCATTACTATCATCATCCATTGTAATAATGCATTTCAACAAATGTTTGCATGCATGCATCAAGTTTGTGAGGAATTCGTAGCATTAGGACATAACTACTAGGCATTGCAAGAGGCAATGACCCAATTGCAGGCCAACTTGAATTCGCTAACAATCGCGAATGCTTCTCTAAATGCACGACATCAAGAGCTCTGCAAGGCATATCACTCCATGTAGTTGGAGTTTGAGCAGAAAACAAAAGAAGCTATCACTGAGGCAAAAGAACATTTATGAGTCCAAATTGTCAGAAATGCTAGCTCAACACGCAACATGGGACTCTTACAACGACATCTTGCAATGGCTAAAGAGGAAAATCAACATCTACAAGATCAAAATAGAGAGAATTTCAAAGCAGCCCCGGACAAACTTGATGAACCAATCAATCCAAGTCGCTTTAAGGCTGTCCCATCAGAAATTATGCAGCTGTCACTAGAAGACCATGCATGCTTACTAGAAGATTATGACAAAGTAAAAGAGGAATATCAGATGCTTAAAAGGGACAATGCAACTCTCCAACTCCAAGCACTTGCAACAAGAATCTATCGGGGAAGACAGACACGACAGGGAGGGGGTGTTGGGAGTGCAAAAGGTGGTGGTCATGGGCACAACTACAAAGGCAGTATGTGAAAGGGGAATGTAGCAAGTTGGGGGGATCAGACACATTGATTTTCCAAGGAATATGTTTTAGAATACTTTTTTCAAAACCTCAAGCAGTGATTTTCATCGCTTTTGTAACATATGTATTATAGAATACCCAATTTTGTATCAGACAGCTCCATTTTTTGCAAGCCGAGGGGTGCTCAAGCTTGAAGAGCTTAGGTAGAACATTCATACCAATTTTGGTAATTTTTAGAGTTCATTTGGACCTCCAAATGACCCCTAGAACCTAATTTTTAACTATGCCAGACACTAGGTTCGACACCGGCCAAAACTAGTCTAAAAACTATAAAAAGATCTAGAGAGCTCATTTGGTTAGCTTGTAGTTTGCTTGAGAGTAGCTAGTGTAAGTGAGCTTGTAAGAGGTATTCTTGAGTAATAGAGTGTGGTTCTCACCTTCCATTGTGTCTCTCTTATCTCTACCGTGTGTGTATGTGTGTGTGCACTTGTGTCCTTCTCACCTTCACCTTCACGCACATCACTCGTTCACGATCCTCATATCACCCTATCTCTTCCGTAGATTGACAATTAAAGAGGTGGAGCTGCTTGACGTGGTGCCTACCCTTGTCTACAACAACAATGATGAATGGTGAGAAAGATTCAATCAATAAGATGGTGTGTACCATATTTTCTATGATTGTCCTCATAATAGAAAGCAGCCCTACATTCTTCAAAAAGTCTGAAGAACTCCATCCTAAACCTTTTGTATATATGGCTTGCTCGATTAGAGAAACAAGGCCATGTTCAATGTCTTGACTATCCATAACTAGTACATGATCACTTATAATCTCAAGAAAATTGCTTTATATTCCACCAAAGAATGAAGGAAGTCTCAACCTACTCTTTCTCACAAACTCAAAGTTTGCTAAGGGTGCGTTCAGATAGGGTGATAGAGTTTTTTTTTTATCCAAATAGAATTTTGCCATGTCTGATTCACACAAAACCGTGGTAGTATCTCAAAATGAAAATACAAGTGTGACATTATTCGTTGAATGATGTGAATGGCCGATAAGAATGGCTTGTTAGAGCGGCTCTAACAAACTTGTTCTGAGGGGAAAGGTTGTCTCAATCAATGATGGACTCGGGACCTTAGCTTTTTCTTTTATCAGATCAAATGTTGACATTGGACATCACGATTGTGCCGCCGGGCTATGTGAATCCAACCTGAGTTTGCTAGATGGAGACACATTATATCATCTATGTACTCCCCAACTAGGCTTCTTATGGCCTTATGAGGGAGTCCCCTCTCAAAGACTCAAATTTTGTTAAATTTACTAGATGGAGATTGATCTTATAACTCACTCTCCCCTCTTTCTCAAAGACTCAAATCTTGTTAAATTTACTAGATGGAGATTGATCTTATAACTCACTCTCCCTTTAGGTTGAAAACAATGAAAGAACAAATACACACACACCTCTAAGGGACCCCCTTTATCCCCTACATCAGAGTTGACTTGTGAACCTTCAGCCGATGACTCAAAAGTGTTCACTACACCAAGTCCCCCTCCTCTAATCTTCATGCCTCATTTATTTTCCCCCTATTCTTTCAATCTAACCATTCAATTTTCAAGTTTGCTTACAAGAATCCCCTATTAAAGGATTTCATGCAACATTGAAGATTCTCGCAAAAAGCAAATCTTGAAACATGCATTGACTCAGTTTTTTTGTCCCTTTCCATGGCATTGCCACGTGGAAGAATTAGGTTCTCAAATCAAGGTAACTAGCATCCATCCGTGGCATTTCCCATGCGGTACGCGAAGGCTGATTTCTCTTCCTCTCATTCATAGAGCCCCTCACATGGATCACATTGAGACTGAAAAAGGGGAGTCCTCTCAGGCTTCAGCAGTCCTGTTTCCGCCCTGGATTGGATGAGATCTGTCGAAACAGAAGTGCATTGAAGGCTATCCTCATCAATACTCGACACAAGCGACAGGGAGGTCCCTCAAGCCCAGCTTGCAAACTCCCTTGGCGCTACCCATTGGAGCTCTGGCTATGGCGGCATATCTTCAAGAGCTTGTCCTTGCACGGCTCGATCTGCTTGTGGATGCCAGATCGGTTTTTCTTCTCCGTCGCGCAGCAACTGCTATCAGTCCCTTAGATTTGGGTCGGTGGAAGAATCCTTTAGTCTTTTGATTTGCGCCGATTATGGCCGGAGGGGACGAGCATGGCGGAGTTGACAACGAAGATGGCTACTCCGATGAAGTCAACGAAGATGATACAGCTTCAGTGACTAACAAGGCCCGGAGGAGAGGGTCTGCGAGGCCTAGAAGGGCGCCGTCTGTCTGCAGCAGCGCAAGAGGAAGCAATACCTTCTCCATAAGTCGCGTCCGCCTGAGACGCGCGTCACAGTTGGCAGTTGCGAGGAAGAGAGGACCGAGCACGCCAGTTCCCTCTTGGAAGGTTATAGGTGACGAAAATAGGTTCATCGAGCCTGAACATCATGGCCATAGCCAACTTTATGGAGAGAATTCCTCTGCACGCCGGCTTGCTGCTGCTCTCTGGGAAGTTCAGGCAGTCCCTTTCTCCAGGGGTGGTGCTCCACGTAACAGGAAACCTCATCGACATCACCGTGGAAATGGCCCCTCCGATTCGAAGACATTGGAATTTCGTATTCAACCTTCTTCACCTGGATCGAATATGGCAAGTCAAAGGTTGCTCAAATCTCCAGCGATGCAGAATCAAGTATGTTTCCATCATGTGTTAAGAAATATGATAGTCTTTTCTTTAATTGTTTGAATGAAGAGGTTAAGTGAAGATGTTAACGTTGTGATGATGGACATTCATTAGGTTCCTAAGGATTCGATCTTGCTAACTAATTCAGCTTCGGCAACAAAGTCCCTCCTGAAGGACCTTGAGCCAGGAGCAGCAACTTCAAATGAGTTTGTGAAGCTCTTGAATCATGTACGTACCCTGGAGGAGCAACATCGGTCTAGCTCTATATTGGTAGAGCGGCTGCGGTGGGAGCTTGATAGGTCTCATGTCCAATTGCAGGAGCTGCAGCAGAATGAGAAAATACATAGCATGCAGGTTGAGGAAATCACAAATAAGCTTGTTGAGGAACGAGCCATTTGGCAAAAAAAGCAAGAGGAGAACGTGAGATTGGCTGTGCAGGCTATCAAAGAGGAGCTTTTTCACGAAAGGAAGGCAAAGGGTCGTCTTGAACTGCTCCATAAAAGGATAGTGAAAGAATTCCAGGAGCTCAAAAAGGTTCTGGGTAAGGCATTGCATGATCTGGAACGGGAGAGGAAAGCTCGTGAACTGATGGAGGATGTGTGTGATGAACTCGCTAGGGAAATAGGGGAAGATAAAGCAAGAGTGGAGGAAATGAAGAGAGAATCTGCGAAGGTGAGAGAGGAGGTAGAGGAGGAGAGAAAAATGTTGCAGATGGCAGAGATTTGGAGGGAGGAGAGAGTGCAGATGAAGCTCATGGAGGCAAAGCTGGAGCTTGAGGAGAAAAATGCTGCTCTTGACAAGCTCAGAAGTGAGCTTGAAGCTTTCTTGAAGGCAAAGCGATTGGCAAATCCTGACACTAACAATAACAACCAGGTGTCCACTGATGATCGATACATTGAACATGGTATTGTAGGCCACAATCTGGCAGAGCCTTTCCATCCCACAGAGAAGAACAATGTCCCTGTACGGCACTCTGTGGACTCAAGACATGATAGCATAAGTGACCCAAAGCAGGTTCTGGAAGGTGAGGATGATGCCTCTTCTGATAGTGACTATTTTTCTCGTTCTTCTGAGGGACGAGGAATGGTGACTGCTTCTCACTTTCAGCATCATGGCAGAAATGAAGTTGATGTGGAAAGGAGAGCCAAACATTGGAAGGCAGTTGCCCCTTCTGAGGGACGAAAATCAAGACAAAATTATCAACACCATGGTCTCCAACGATCCAGAAGCACCCAAATATATGATAGTAACAGGCATGGAGATTATCGTCTATGTGATCTCCAGGGAGGATCAAGATGGATGGATGACAGTGTAGAACCACAGCAACCTTGTGAAGATGAGGTTCCTGCATCTGGAAATGGAGCTCGTGAATCTGTTAATTCTTGGCCAAGTGACAATGAAGGATCTATAGGGAATTCGCCCTTCACTCCAAGAGGGGAAGGAAGATGGAGGAATGTAGGGTCACCCTATGATATGGCTGAGGGTTTGGAGCTGGCTGGCTGTCATACACATAGGCTTGGACAGAAGGCTTCAGAGGTATCAAGGGAATTGCCTGCCTCATCTTTGATGACAACGATGCCACCAACAGGGACACAGTTGCATCAGCAGCTGTATGCAAAGTCAAGCCCAACACGGCCGTGGACCCATTTCTGGTCATCCCCAGATCCAGGAAGTCCTCGACAGGGGAGATTTGGTAGAGGAACCAGTGAGATTTCTAGCAGTTTGAAGGATAATAGCCTCAAGGCAAAGCTCATGGAGGCCAAATTAGAAGGTCAGCAGGCCAGAGTACGGTCAAATGTGGACTGATAAAATGATTTAAGGTCTTCTGTTCCCTTTTGTCCGGTAGCTCTGCAAAAGGTATCTTGCATAACAGTCAAAAGAGGAGAAACTTGTTGCTGAGTGAAGATGATGCTCTGGATGGCTTGTTTTTATGGGTTCTAACTGCATCCCTTGTTCTATCTATTGCATTTGTATTCTTTTTAAAATTTTTGTCAAGTCCTGTATAGTTCATCAATCATAAATAGTTTCATGCAACGGCAGCAAGCTGTAAAGGTACCTTCTGCAAGTGCTTTGATATGGCAAGCTATTATATTTGCATTGTGCAATGCTTGCCTTGAGGCGTGTTCTAATTCTTCTAAAGTGATTGCTGTGTTATACATAAGAAGGCTGTCTGTAATTTTTTGCCTACAGCCTATCTGGAGTCTGGACAATGGCCTTATTTCTTCTTCCACTTGCTTAAGGCCTATGGAATACAAACTGCTTAGAAGTCTCACATAATGAGTTTAGGTTTTTACTAAGCAAATTTTCAGGTGTTTTGGGGCATCATTCAGAACAGCAAGTCTGGGGTTGCTGCAACGTCCTAAAGCTTTGTGGCTGAAATGTTCTATGAGGATCTTGCATAAGTGAGAAAATATTATATAGAAGCTTAACGCAGAAAGTGTGTATTATGTTATGGGAATGAATTCTTGATAAGCAGCACTTTCCATCCATATGCTGTGTGGATTTATTTGTGCATTTACTAGGTACTGTTTAGTTATGATTCTATGCCCTGGGCATGTCCCATAAAGCGGTCACATTATAAAAGAAGGTTCCTCCTTTGGCTCATGCATTCTATGGTTGCACATCTTATTGTTGCAGTGTTCTTGTTGATTTTGCATTTGAGTTTTTCTTGCCATCTGCACTTGCATGCCATGTAGGTTTTGCAGTTTCTTCTTTTTTCACATTCTGTCTTTTTCTTAAAACTTCTGAGCTGGCATAGCATGGTTAGCAGCTCAAATTCCATCAGTGGATGGTCTTTCAACCACATGCATGTCTTATTGTTGCAGTACTCTAGTCAATTTTTGCTTATTGAGTTTTTTTTTTTCCTTTCTTTTTCTTTTTTGCCATCTGCATCTGTCTGCCATCTAGGTTTTGCAGCTTCTTGCTTTTTCATATTCTTCCATTTTCTTCGAGCTTAAGCTTTGGTACAGCATGCTTAGTAGTCCAGATCCAAAAGTAAAGTGGACGATCTTTCAGGCATATGTGTTGGGCCATATGGCTTTATAAATATGAGGTGATGAACTTCATAATATTGTTAGAAGAACTTTATTGCAAGAAGAAGAAATCCCTTTATGTACTGTGCAACTGTTCTTCAATGAAAGTGCATATGAGCATGTGGTCATATCCTGCATTACTTGCCTGATAGTCTAGGAGAAATATTTATAAGGATCGTGAGAATGTCACACATGAGCTTATGTTCATATTGCGCTTGCCCAATATGGTAGAGAAACATTCCTTAGGAGCATGAGAAGCGCATTGTGATGAGATTTATAGGTGTGATAATTTGTGGCATATTTAGTCCATCATGATGCAGGTTATCTAATATCATGCTACCTAATAGTATCCTGTTTAAACAAAAGCTTTCGAGTTTTGTAAATTATTTATGTTAAGTTGGAACGTCATATTAGGGGTCGGTTAGTACTTTAATTCATTCCAGGGGAGGATTCTGAGGTTTTTTGTGCATAATTCATTGAATAAGTATTCCGTGTCATGTAGAATTTCGCCTCTAGACTGGTGGAGAGTTTCTAATAGAAAATGATCTTATTTTTATGCACTGAGAGTTTCTACAGTGTTCAGCGAGGAAAAAGTGTATGGATGTGATCATCAAAATTATGCATTTATTGTTTTAGTTAGTTCCTAGTTAGTGGAAATTTTGCATCTATACGTGGCATGGATTATTCAAGTGTTTTTTGTATGAAATTTGAGACTCTACACACTAGGTAAGTGCAACAAATTTGTTTGAAAAAAAAATGAGATAAAGGCTCCTTTATCTCAGGGTTGTGATTCTATGGGTTACACTCTGTTTTTGCAAACACTCTTGCAGTTGGATTCTTCTGTCTTTTGGCCATCTACGTCCTCTTCCCAGTTGTGCTCTTTTCCATTGAATTTGACATCTTTTCCATTCATGTCCTCCCAGCTTTTCCATTCATTAATAGGTTGTTAACAACTTCGGGCCAAAATGGTACAAGCATTCGGAGACTCACATGTAAACATCGTTGCAAAATCTTTGTTTCAATCACATTCGCCCTGCTAGGGAGGGGGAGACATATCAACTCGTCATTGTATCCCATCCTAAGTTGTGAAGAATGCCCAGAAGTAACAAGTGCATTATTGCAGGGATTTTCTAAGAGTTCATATTTAAGAATTACAGAGCATGTTATATAATGTTAGAAGTTGACAGACACAATTTTATGGATATTGAACTTTAATGAACAAAGTTCCTCTTAAAATGTTTTTTTTTTTAAAGTGGAGTTCGTGCACAGTTTGACCTTGATAGGATAATGATGTTGAAAATCGGGAAAACCGTAGGTCTATAGCAAGCAAATTGATTACCATACAACAATGTTGCAAAATGTATTGCAAAATCTCCTGGAAATATTATGCAATCAAGGAACTTGTATCCAAACATATTAGATTGTATGTTATGACTGCATAATCAATGATACGAATGGAAACAAGATCATTGCCAAACAAATGTGATGTGGAAGGTGATGAATGTGGACTCACACTCATACGAGCTTATGGAGGCCCGGTCACCGGAAGTACGGAGAAAAAACCATTTCTGTGTCAATGTTGCACTATAGCATAGATGATGTGATGGTGAATGTCTGGATAGCCTGAACGGAATGCTACCCCACTAAACTTTCTGTTCAGGTGATCTGATGCATTTTATATGTGCTTGCGAAGTGATTTAATGAAAGGGCTGTTTTCTGAAGTTATCCCCTCTTGTGAGTCTACGGCCAGCTACAGAAATGGAGCTTATATTTAACAATATATTGAGGGCGGTAATGCTTCCTGGTTCAACTATTGGCGTTCAATATTAGGGCTATGCTTGTTAGTTGAACTAGAGCATCATTTTTTAAAACAATAACATATCCTTTGGTCACTTGCTGCCATCTATAGTCATTAGAAGAAATGGAAAGTTTTCTTGCTATTGGTTATGGAAAGAAACTCACTTACCACCTTAAGGTAGCTGATGGAGTTTGAAAGTGCAAAGGTCATGACTACAACAATAATAGAACAGTTGAAAAATTCTCATTATAAGGCAGTTATAACATTTATGATGATTTTTGCTGCGATTGTTGTGGACTAATTCTACTTAGGTGACGATCATACATGATTCACCATGTGCCCCTAATTCCAGTCATCAGAAGCTAGATGATCGTTGTGCATGTGCCCATAATTCTGAGGACGAGCTCTCATCGGATCGACCATACAAGAGCCCTAAATGCTCCATTTGGTGGCCCAAAAGGCATAATCCTGTCACCCAAAGAAAGATGCATGTGCCCTCTCTATCAGGATATGAAATCATGCATGACCCATTTAAGTCTAGAATGATATCATTTTGAAGCCAGCTGATTTGTAGTCTTGACCATTTGTAGTCAGGACTTGAACTCAATACCTCTTTCTAGCAAAGATCAAGTGTATCTATCAAGCCATGATAGACACTCTTTATTTTGTAGTGCATCCCTTCAAAATATTCTTTGCGGATACAGGCTTGTGAGCTTGATGGTGCACAAATACACGCAAGTGCCAAAAAGTTGCGCAACTTTAATTGGAGAAGTGTTCAAGGGATTGGAGATTGTTCTCAAAACCATATGCAATTAGGTAGGCATGTGTCTTTTCATACCAAGCACGTGGTGCATGTTTCAAACCATATAATGACTTTTTCAACCTGCACACTTGGTTTTCATGCCCTATCTACACAAAGCCACAGGGCTGAAAAACATACACTTCCTCATGCAAGTCACCATTCAGAATTGCACTTTTAATGTCCAACTGATGTGCATTCCAACCATGATGAGCTGCAAGTGCATAGATGCTACGAACAATAGTCATTCGACAAGTAGGAGCAAAGTTCTCATCAAAATCAATGACTCTTTCTTGTGCATAACCCTTTGCAACAACCCTAGCCTTATACCTGTCAATTGTTCCATCAGGCTTACACTTCCGCTTGTATACCAACTTAGTGCCAATGGTCTTCTTGCCAGGAGGCAAGTCACATAAAGACTAAGTACCATTCTTCATTATAGCATCATATTCAGATTGCATAGCAGCCATCCAATTTTTCAAATTTTGTGGTTCATCAAATGAAACCAGCTCATTCTCATCACAGAGACTAGACGCAACCATAGCATAGCAATGCGATGCAAAAGAGGCACTATGAGATCATGAACAAGTACAATATGATAGAGATTCATCTAATTTGCTATCATGCAAAGTGTGCATTAGCCATTTTGGCATAGTTTTTGCTTCCTCAATATCAGTTCTCTCATCAACAAGTGCATCATGTAAATCTACATTAGAATTAGAATGATCTCCATCATCACATGAAACTTGTAAAGGCTTAGAAGTTGCCTCATTAGGACCAGCACTAGATTCTCCACTTGTAAAAAGAGGCAGCAAAGTATCATACATGTCTTTGGAGCTAACAAATGTCTCCTTAGTACATGAAAGTAATAGTTGAATAGCATATTCCACAAAAACATCATGGCTAACCAAAATGCTTTTAGTCTGTGGAGGATACAGACAATAGCCTTTGCTTTCAGAATTGTACCCAACAATAATACATTTCAATGCTTTATCATCCAATTTTTTGCGATGTTCAGGCACTAATGCATATGGCAAACAACCAAAAACATGCAGATGAGCAACAGATCACTTGCGGCCATGCCATGCCTCATATGGAGTGATAGACTGCAATGCTTTAGTGGGACACTTGTTAAGAACATATGTTGCACACATAACTATATCTGAACAGTTGAACAGAACTTCCCTAAAGATTTCTGTTAAACCTATAGAAGACTTCGAGATGCTTATATTGGTGAACCGAAACATGTATATATCTTTGGCACAAAAAGACAAAATAGCTTGCACAAGCGCTCCAATAGTGCATTCGAACGCCGAAACGAGCTTAGATTTTATGCGATTCTAAGATTGTGATCGGAGAGTGTCGACAATGCCCTAGATGAAGTGGTGCCCTTCTCTAATACTAATTGTTGGAGTTATACATCTCCGAGAACATGCAAACAACACAAGGAAGAAGAAGGGGAAGCTTGGAGCACAACACACAATATTGAATGTATTACCATTAGAATGCACAAAGATAAGTAACCCATTAGGGCTATAGGCGCATATACAAGCCGGGGGAGAAAAACCTCCTAAAGAGGGAAAAATGCCTCGGTAGTCCTAGTGTGTTCACACACATGACGACCTAAATATATCAACAAATCTTCTAGTTGTGAGGCTGAGTAGAGGGGAGCTTTCACAACGATTGTTGAGTGTGTGTGACTCAGATACCTGATGGCTGATTTTGGTGTTGGTGAGTCTTCTACCACCACCATCTTCACTAACAGTTAGATTGCATTGCGAGTTGTGAGGTACCTTGTGTTCCATGCTCGCACTGAGCACATTGAGGTGCATCATTATGTCAGCAAGAGGTTCTCTACTCGAGAGATCAATTTGGCATATGTGCCCACACAAAAAAATGTTGATATATATATATATATATATATATATATATATATATATATATATATATATATATATATATATATATATATATATATATATATATATATATATATATATGTGTGTGTGTGTATATATGTATATATATCATGTGTCCCCATCAATGGCTACTCAGATTAGTGCCACTTGCCATTCATTTTAATACACCCTATATAAGGCTTACTGATTTGCTTATTTTACATCAAGCAATATGGACGCAAGTTAAGGTTAATGAAAAGGCATCCAGAAAAGAAGAACTTCATCAACTATTCATGAATTGCGACCATACATAGTATTATTGCATAAGCGTATCAGCTATAAAGAGTTGCTCATCCTCATACTTTTTCTTGGAGAAATATTCTTTTAGGAAAATGTTGCAATCTCTGTATCCACCCATTGCTTGTTAACATATCCAAGATCTTATATCATAAATGAACTAAACACAACATAGTCATTTTAATGGTAAATGTCGTTATTCTATCAGTCATTATGTGGATCATCAATGAAAAATACACAATTAAGGGGAACTCAGTCCGAATTGTGGAACATTTCTTGCAAGAAATCCAAATGGAATAAGAGGAAGATCTATGTTGCTTGGAGCTTTTAAATGGATAAAAGGGATACACTTGGAAGTTCTTTTTTCTTGCAATGAATTGGATGAAACGGGGGTCATCTAACCATGAAAGTATAACATTTATGTTTCACTACACTTCTAAATTCTTTTTTAAAAAATACAAGTAGGTTTAATGAGTTTATGACTATTTTTTATCCTCAATAGCTAATGAGTGGGGGTAAGCAATACCCTCCATAATGGTGGAATGAACTAGTTTGGGGGGGGGGGGGGAGATCGAGGTGCAAACAGCCATACTCTTTCTCCTAGAAGGTGTATAGTTAGCATGTAGTATGTTTCTCACTTCCTCTATTATGCAAAATCCTTGAAAAAAAGATTTATAATGGCATTATGGAGGACCTAGAAGAGGTTCAAAACATTCCTCCTTTGCTCCTTGTGAGAAAATTTTCCATGTCCTTTATGCCCCTATGTGCTCTCATATGCACTTGAAATTTATAACTCTTCATATGGAATGAGGTGAACCTACGGTGAGGTTCTCTTTTTAGCAATACTTAATAAGGCTTTTGGATGAGCCATGTTAAACCCAAAGATGAGCATTCTATATTGCGTTCTATGTTGATTATTTATATGCTTTTCTTCTTAAAAAAGAAATAAAAAACCATGTCTTAAAAAGGAGCCCATTGCATTTTTTTCTCATAAAAGTAAAGAATCCATGTTTCCAGGATGGTTTGACTTAGATCACCCAAGGGGTATTCATTTAATTTTTTGCAAGATACATCAAAGTGTGAGTCACTGGGGTACCTTATTTTTCCCAGAAGGATTTCAAGAGACAAAATCTTAATCATCTGAGTGCCCATGGGTATAAACTAGTTGCAGATAGTTGCATGGCAATTAAACTAGTCAACACATCAACCAAACAAGTTAGCATAACATTTAAATTGCCCAAGAGTAGCCTTATCCATTCATGTCATGTACTAGGTTAAGAAGTATTGGCTTGCTTACCTCAAATTGTAAGTTCTTTTGTTAAGTCTAGTCAAAACTCAGAAAACTCACTTTTTCCCCCAAAATCCACCCTAATTTTAAGCACATCAATTCTATAACAATAGATAATTAAGAATTTTATAATTTCAAAGTGAAGCTTTATTACTCAATATTTCTATTTATCTCCACCCATAAAAAATGAGCTAAGATATATTTGGCCCAAAAATTATTTAGATCCTAGTAAACTTTAGGTCCATGCCCCAACAAAAATCCCAAAGGTGTGAAAGCAAATCTCCATGGAAATAACAAAGGAGCTCAATATTTGACCAAAAATCAAAGGTTTTTTATTTTTTCTTTCAAGATTTTTACTTTTAAATAAGCAAAAAACTTGATAAATCATCGGAAAAAATCCCACTTGATCTTCACTTAATTATTTAAAAATATTTCTTGTTTTTTTAAAGAAAGTTTGATCGTTGAGATCTCCTCTTTTGATTAAGCTTGAATTAATTGAAGGTACGAGTTAAGGCAATCATAGCACCCATGCGAACCCCCATATCCCACAAATTGGGGGTTAGATGCTTTGCAATGCCAATATATAGAGCCCAAAGGCATGCTAAAGTAAACTTGGGGAAGGGACGACCCTAAGGCTAGATGAGTTAACGTATTTGATCTAGCCCAAAGGCCCAATTGGTTTTGAATAGCACGAAGGTTGTCTTTCGAAGGCAAGCAACAATATGACAACCCAAAGGCATACATGATCATCTCAACACAAGAGTGTTGAGGGGTGTCCTCTACGGCCAGCAGGGGTTGAGCCCCCACCTCCAACCTAAAAGGCAAGGGAACCAAACAACTACACTGGCACCTATGGACAAGTGTGCTAGTCCTCACAATAAATTTATGTCTCGTTTGGGTTCTAGTATCTACTAGAAAAGCTTTGGATCTCTTTTTAATTCTCATGGAAAAGGGACTTTGCATCTTGTTTGTGCCTACTCATAGAGATAGACTATTTCAAAAAACAAGTTAGAGAAGATACTATATTTTCTTCAAAGATGTATCTATGCACATTTTTCATAGACGCATAATGTTGTACCTTCAAAAACAAGAGCACCTCTATTTTAATTAGTATTTTATATAAAAAATTTGAAGGTAAAAAGTGCTTTGGAATGAGAAACCATATGAAATATACTACCCAAACGCTTTAAAAGTAAGCTTTATGGTTTTGGTATTCTCATGAGTCATTTACTTGAAAACTATTCAACACACAAGGATAAGCTTTTAAGGATGATAGCTTACAAGACCTATTATTTTTTGCCAAATTCCACCAAGTATACAGTCCAATGTAGTTATACCCTTTATATTATGCAACAATCCTTTAAAAATTGGTACATGCACACATCCCATCCTATGATACTAAACCATCTACAAACATAGATAACAATCAAACAAACCCTCAAGTGATATATCATCATAAATTCGAAGCCAAAACTAGAAATCATATATATAAATAAACAATCAATATCTACTTCATTAGGTAGACCATTATTGTATGCAGTTTTGTATACAAAATCAGGCATTCATCTCTCTCTCTCTCGCTCTCTCTCTCTCTCTCACACACACACACACAAACATTGATAATTCAAATTTATCCTTCTGTGTGTGAGAATGCATGTCTTGACTCTTGAGCAGATTATAGCCGAAATTTTGTTTGACACAAAGTATTCCACCATCAACTTGCATAAACTCATCGCCCAAAAAATGATGCAAATGCCCCAAATCTGACATCTGAAATGATGCATGCAAATCAGCCTTAAAATCAGCAATATGTTTCTCATTAGGACTAGTGAGCAGCATGTCATCAACATAGAGAACAATGCTCAGAAGCACGTCATTTGCACGCTTAATATATAAGATGCTTTCAGTTGGGTTGTTCTCAAAACCATGTGCAATCAAGTATGCATGTATCTTTTCATACCAAGCACGTGGTGCTTGCTTCAAACCATATAATGCCTTTTTCAACCTGCACATTTTGTTTTCATGCCCTTTTTGCACAAAACCATGGGGCTGAAAAATGTATACTTCTTTTTAAAGCATTTTTCATAGTAGAAGAAGCAAGAAATATACTACATGCTAACAATATGGTGAGGGATACCTTAGGCTAGCTATATACCTTCCAAGAGAAAGAGTATGCCCGTTTGCACCTCGATCTCCCCTGAAAATTAGTTCACTACACCATTATGGAGGCTATTGCTGACCCCCACGCATTAGCTATTGAGGATAAAAAATATTCATAAGCTCATCAAACCTACTTGTATTTTTTTAAAAAGAATTTAGAAGTGTAGTGAAACATAATATTTATATTTTCATGGTAAGATGACTCCCATTTCATCCAATTCATTGCAACAAACAAACAAATTCCAAGTGTATCCCTTTTATCCATCTAAAACCTCCAAGAAACCTAGATCTCCCTCTTATTCCATTTGGATTTCTTGCAAGAAATGTTCCACAATTCGGACTTAGTTCCCTTTGGGACATGTTTGGATAATTGTGTATTTTTCATTGATGATTCACATAATGACTCATAGAATAACGACATTTACCTTGCATTTAGTTCATTTATGATATAAGATCTTGGCTATGTTAACAAGCAATGGGTGGATACAGAGATTGCAACATTTTCCTAAAAGAATATTTCTCCAAGAAAAAGTATGAGGATGAGCATCTCTTTATAACTAATAAGCTAAATCCAATAATACTATGTATGGTCGCAATTCATGAATAGTTTATGAAGTTCTTCTTTTCTAAACGCGTTTTTATTAACCTTAACTTGTGTCCATATTGCTTGATATTGTAAGTATTATATAGGGTGGATGGGAATCCTCCCTAAGGTCTCAATGAGTTGGTGTATGAACATGAACGGTGAGTGGCATTCATGTGAGTAGCCATTGATGGAGACACATGGTATCATATATATATATATATATATATATATATATATATATATATATATATATATATATATATATATATATATATATATATATATATATATATATATATATATATGTGTGTGTGTGTGTGTGTGTGTGTGTGTGTGTGTGTATGTGTGCGTGTGTATGCATGTACATATTGTAGGAGTTAAACGTCGACAGAAGCACACGAACAACACAAGGAAGAAGAAGAAGCTTGGAGCACACCACACAACACTGAATGTATTACCAAGTGAATGTACAAAGATAAGTGAGCTGTTAGGGTTATATGTTTGGGGGAAAGACCTCCTAAAGGGGGGGAAAAGTGCCCCAGTAGTGTGTTCACACACCACTACCAAAATATGTCAACAAATCCCCCCCTAGGAGTGATGCGATGAACAAGGAGCTTGCACTCATGTGTAAGAAAGTGCCAAGCTATGTGGAATCAATCCACAAAAGAAAGTA
Source organism: Ceratopteris richardii (assembly GCA_020310875.1). Taxonomy (NCBI): domain Eukaryota; kingdom Viridiplantae; phylum Streptophyta; class Polypodiopsida; order Polypodiales; family Pteridaceae; genus Ceratopteris; species Ceratopteris richardii. The sequence goes on from CM035414.1 coordinate 108,774,149, forward strand.
AGCCCAAATCTTTGCGAAAAGCTTCAAACTTCTCCCTAGGCAAAGCCTTTGTGAAAAGGTCTACAACATTCTTTTGTGTGGGCACATATGCCAAACTGGTCTCTCCAACAGAGAACCTCTCCCTGACATAATGATAGTGCACCTCAATGTGCTCAATGCGAGCATGGAATACATTGTACCTCACAACTAACAATGTGGTCTGGCTGTCAGTGAAGATGGTGGTGGCAGAAGACTCACCGACACCAAAATCAGCCATCAAGCATCTGAGCCACACACACTCAACAATCACTATGAAACCTACCCTCTACTCAGCCTCACAACTAGAAGTGGCCATAATAGGATGCTTCTTACTCAACCAAGATATGCATGAGCTACCAAGCATGAAGCAAAAACCACTGGTGGACACATGAATGCCATAGAAACCAGCCCAATCTGAGTCACAAAAAGCATGTAAATCTAGCGTTAGTAATCCCCCCTTGGGATAAAACAATCCAAGTAGCTGGGTACCACTCAAGTAGAAAGATGCACTTAACCACCTGCCAATGCTTGACACATGGGCAATGCATAAACCTATTCATTTGTGAGACGTAAAATTGAATATCAGACCGAGTTATGCATAAGTAAATCAAGCATCTAATAGCCAGCTGATAGAGAACAACATTAAATGCATCTCCAAAATCATGAAGACTCAACCATAAACCTGTTTCCATAGGAGTGGCAATAGGTTTCCAATCCTCAAGGCCAATATGCTGCAATAATGTGTCAATATATTTTGTTTTCCACAAAGTATTCTACCATCAACTTGCATCAATTGATTAATGATGCAAATGCCCCAAATCTGACATCTCAAATGAGGCATGCAAATCAGCCTTAAAATCAGAAATATGCTTCTCATTAGGACTAGTGAGCAGCATTTCATCAACATAGACAACAATGATAAGAAGCACATCGTTTCCATGCTTAACATATAGGGTGCTTTCAGTTGGACTATTCTCAAAACCATGTGCAATCAAGTATGCATGTATCTTTTCATACCAAGCATGTGGTGCTTTCTTCATACCATATAATGCCTTTTTCAACGTACACGCTTTGTTTTCATGCCCTTTCTACACAAAACCACGTAGTTAAAAATATATACTTCTTCATGTAAGTCGCCATTAAAAAATGTAGTTTTAATGTCCAACTGATGTACATTCCAACCATGATGAGCTACAAGTACACAAATGCTATCAATAGGCATTTGGCATGTGGGAGCAAAGGTCTCATCAAAATCAATACCTCTTTCTTGAGCATAACTTTTGCAACAAGCCTAGCCTTATACATGTCAATTGTTCCATGAGGCTTACACTTTATCTTGTATACCCACTTAATGCCAATGGCCCTCTTGTCAAGTGGAAAATCAAATGCCCCCCCCATTAGAATGGAGGGGGGGTACATGTCTTTTGAACTTAATGCATTTCAAGCTGAGTGTGGGATAAAACATCCATGTTCAGTTCCATATGCACCTCAACAAAATCATTTACTAAAAGAAAGAACAAGTCTCTCATGGAGATAGCAAGGTGTATGATCAAAAGTCAAGTTTTACCACATAGCTTCTAGCTTGAGGTTGTTATGTGTGCATCATATGTACTTAACACGTGTCCCACCAAAGCATTTCAATCTATCACTTCATATGAGGCTTGGCATGATCAAAATCCATTTGTTTGCCATATGCACGTCTTTGATTATCTAGCATATATATATAAGTGCCTCAATAACAACGTAGGAAATTGGATGATAAAGCAATGAGATGTTTTTTTTTTTGGGTACAGTTATGAAAGCAAAGTATATCATCCATATCATCCACACAATAAATGCATTTTGGTTAGCCATGATGTTGTTTTTGTGGAAGATAGCAATTCAGCCATTACTTTCATGTACCAAGAGACTTCAATTGACTCTAGAGATGTGCATGACACTTTGTTGCCTCTTTTTATAGGTGGAAAATCAAGTGCTAGTCCAAATGAGGCAATTTTCATGGCCTTTATAGGTTCCACATGATGATGAAGATCATTCCATTTCTGATGCAAATTTACATGAGGCACTTGTTGATGAACAGGTTGATATAGAGCTGAAAAAAATATGCCTAAATGGTTGGTGCAGACTTTGAGAGATAGCAAATTAGATGCATATGTATCATATGGCACTCATTCAGCCTCTCATAGTGCTTCCTTTGCATCAGCTTGCTATGTGATGGTTGCCTCTAGTCTTTGTGATGAGAGGCTTCTAGTTAATGCAATAAAACCCAATAAGTACTTTGGAACATCAACAAGAACAAGTTGATGCAAAACAGATAACTTACACCTTGGCTAGCTCACAAAAACCTTCTAAAAATGGATGGAAGTTGTGACTTCAAACACTGAGAGCAGCCAGCACAGTAACAATTGGAAAAAATCATCTTAAAGGAGTGTCATACATAGGGTTGGCTTGCTAAAATTCATAAAAGCCCTAATTTATATCAGCCAATGAAGGAGCAATCACTTAACATTGAACTGGTGTCATCTCAATTTTCGAGGATGTGCAGAGAATGACACCAAGATATAAAAACTTGAATTTATCTTAAATTAGTGAACCAAATGACTTGAAAATTTGTACAAATAAACTAGATAGTTAACTTTCTAATGAGTTTGTAAACACTAGATTTGAAGCTTTGGAGAGACAGCACCAATCTATGCAAGTTGACTAAGTATGAGGAAGAAGGGGCAGAGAATAGAAATGGCACCAAGCAATGATCAAAGAGTATATGTATTTCTTCAAATCAACGATCTACTTAAAGTACAATTTTTTTGGAGTCTTTATGTAGACTCTTGAGGATATGACCACGCCTTTTCTTCATGGATTTGAATTCAAAATTAGGCAGGTTTGGTAGTTTAAATTGATTGGAATCTTTTCCTACAATTTAGGAAAAGAGAAAGTTGAAGTCACATCACTTTTTGATTGATTGATTGAGAATCAATCCCAACCACTTCCAACTCGTGGCTTTTGGGCCTTTTACTCTTTCCTTTTACAAAGATAAATACTTTGGAAATTACATAAGAAGGTGATCATATGATCAAACTCTCAATACAATAAATGAATGCAAACAAAGCTCTACAAGGAGTATATTATGTGACATCATTCCACCTCAAGCATAATGAAAGCTTGATGTTCCAATAGCTCCCCCTCAAGCTATGACATGTCGATTTCCTTTGCCATAAGCTTCTCTCTTACAAAGTAGTAATGGACTTCTTTGTGCTTTGTCCTTGAACGAAAAATTGGATTTGCAGCTAAATGCATGGAACTTACATTATCTCTGAGTAAGTGAGGTTTGGAACTCACAAGTCCCAAATGACTACAACTGCTACATCCATATTGCTTCTTGAGTTGCAATAGTTAGACCGATATATTCTGCTTTAGCTGAAGATAAAACTGCTATTGGTTGCTTCTTGGAACTCCATGACACCAATTTTGAATCTGGAAATGCTAAGTATCCAGAGGTACTTCTTTTATCATCCTTTGCTTCTACCCAATCTGCATCTGAATATATTTTGATATCTAAATATGAAGAGTAAGGATAATAGATACCTTCATTAAGTGCCCCTTTGAGGTACTTGAGTACTCTCTTTGCAGCATCCATGTGTGGCCTTCTAGGTGAGTGCATAAGCTGACTAAGCACTCCCACACTATATGATATGTATGGTCTTATATGAGTAGCATATATCAAGCTACCAACTAAGCTTTGATACTCTTTAGGATCATCAATCTGCTCACCTTCATAAACACTTAGTTTATGGTTCAAGCTTTGAGTTCTCCATTTTGAACTTGAGAAATAGGTCTTGAATGTATCTTCTCTGAGTTAGATGCATTCCTTCATCTTTATAAATCACTTGCATACCTAGGAAATATGTTAGCTCACCTAAGTCACTGATTTTGAACTCCTCTTGCATGTGTCTCTTGATCTTTTGAATGCCATTCAAATCATCGCTCATACAATAATATCGTCTACATATACACATAGACAGATAACCTCATTGTGATCCTTTTTTATGAATAGAGAGGGATATGAGTTGCTAGGTTTGAACCCTTGATTGTGAAGGTATGTAACCAACCTGTAATTTCAAGCTCTAGGAGCTTGTTTCAATCCATACAATGCTTTCTTAAGTCTGCATACATAAGATGTATGATTAGAGTTTTCAAAACCTGGTGGTTGTGGAATGTATACCTCTTCACTTATCCAACCATTTAAGAATGCATTTTTTAACATCAAGTTGGATGAGTCTCCAATTTCTTACAGCAGCTACACTTATCGATGTTCTGATTGTAGTCATCTTTGCAACTGGTGAGAATGTTTCCTCATAGTCTATACCATGAGTTTGTGAGCATCCTTTGACAGCTAATCTTGCCTTGTATCTGCAAACTTATCCATTTGATTTTCTTTTAACTTTATATACCCATCTGCAAAAAATTACCTTTTGATTGGGTGACATTGGAATCGAATCCCAAGTGTCCATCTCCTTCAATGCATCTATTTCTTCTTTCATGGCCTTTTCCCAATTAGGGTTTCCCTTTGTCTCTTCATAGGTAAAGGGTTCCTATAAAATTGGGTCCATTTCCAAGTAAGTTGAATGCTTTTAAAAAATGTGGAATCATATCCATACCTTTTTGGTTGTCTCCTCTCCCTTGTTGACCTTCTAGGTGCTTGCTTGGAGCATTCTCCACACTCTTGCAACCAATTTCTTGTTTCTCCTCTTTGCAATTCCATTCTGTCAAGGAGAGTACCTAGTGGTCACTTCCCTTTTGATACCTTTATCTTGCAAGAACTCATCAAACTCTTTGGAGAATTATTCTCTCCCTCCATCAAATATGAGCTTCTTAAGTGATCTACCTATATAGTTCTCCACATATGCTATATACTTTTTGAAGCAATCAAACACTTCATTCTTACTCCTGATAAAGTACAAAATACTCCATCTACTATGGGCATCAATAAATGAGACATAATACCTTGATCTTGCCAATGAAGGTTCTTGGCTTGGCCCCCATACATCTGTATGTACTAAGTCCAATAAGTTGTTGTGGATGTAGCATTTGTGGTTGAATGGTTGTCTTTGTGCCTTCCCAATCTCACATGCATCACATCGAGTGATCATGTGTTGCTTTGATATGTTTGGTCATCCAAGAACACTTTGATCCCTGCCTATATCCTTTAAGGTTCTTTCATTCACATGAGCTAGCTTCTTATGCCACACTTCAAGCTCACTTAGGGTTTGAGACCCAAAGTTTGAGAGCTTCTCACCTCTAGCTATCTTCTTGAAGCCTTGACATGGATCTTCCACAAAAGCTCCATGTTGGGTGAACCTAACTTGCAAGCCTTTCTCAACTATTTAGCCTACACTTATTAGGTTTTTTGTAATAGTGGGAACATAGAGTATCGTGCTCGTAATATTTGTCCTGCCATTAGAAGATTTGACATTACCAATCTTCTCCATACTATGTTTTGTTTCATTTGTCATCCCTTGTTTGAACTTCATATCTATGCTTTGGACTTTCCAAATCAGATAAAAGAGCCATGTTGCCTGTAACATGATTTGAACATCTTGAATATATGTAGAATAAATGATCATCTTTTCTATCTTCTATGTGTCTTAGATTCATCAAGAGCAATGAGTCTTCATGTTGTTGATCTTCAAAATAATTGTTGTTGTCTCTTTTGTTATGGCCTCGATTGTTAGTTTGAAGTGTCATATCCTCCTCTTCCACTTCCTTTTTGGGTCTTCCCATTGAACTAGCAATTCTGAGTGGTGTGGTTGGTCTTATCATAGATGGCACAAGGTTGAACATTTTGGCCTTTGGTCTTGTCATGCTTTGGTCCTTTCTTCTTCCCTTTTCACTTGCTCTTGCCTGAAAAGTTGACTTGGGAAGTCTCCTCTTCATCTTCTTCCTTCTTCTTGCCTTTCAGCTTCTTGTCCTTCTTATATGCATGTAGAGCACTAGTTGAATTGCCATGATAGGAGTTACCTTCCTTTCTGCTATTTTTGACCTCTTGATTGAAGAGTTGTCCAAGAAAGATGTTGAATTTTGGAGTTTGCACATCCATGATGAGATCATAGGTTGTGGTGAAAGATTGCAATTGCTTGTCACCTCAAATCCCATTGAGAATTTGCCTCATGATGGCTTCTTCTTCAATCAGCTCTCCAATGTATGCCAATTGATCAGCAACCTCCTTGACCTTTGTAACAAAATCTATGATGGTTTGTTTAGGTCTTCATCTGGCTGAACTCATTCCAAAGATGGTTCTTCTTTGCTTTTGTACTAGCAAAAAAGAAAGTCTCTAGGGCATCCCAAGTCTCTTGAGATGTCTTGCATCCTCTAATATGTGGTAATAAAAAATCATAGATAGAGTTGAGTATGTATGACCTTGTTTGAGCATCCCTTGCACACCAAAGTGTGAGCTTATCTATTTCCTCTTGAGTAGGTCCTCCATTGGATCTTGGAATAGGCATTGCTTCATCACCTGATACAATCCCATATAGGATTCTTCCTTGCAAATAAGCCTCCATTTTGATTTGCCAAGTAGCATAATTGTGTCCGTCAAGCTTCTCAATCATTGATGAAAATCCATCTCCCATCTTGAAGTTGCTCTGATACCATGGAAAGAAGTTGGAGAAGCTTGGAGAGGCTTGGAAAGTTGAGTTGTCAAGTGGTGAAGTTGGTTCTAGCAAAACAGCATAGGACCAACTCTAGCTCTTTTGATATGTAAAGTAGACCTTGTAGGCTTGTGGTTAGTGCCATAAAACCCAATAGGTACTTTTTAATATCAACAAGAACAAGTTGATGCAAAACAGATAACTTGCATCTTGACTAGCTCACAAAAACCTTCTAAAAATGGATGGAAGTCGTGACTTCAAACATTGAGAGAAGCCAACACAATAAATGTTGATATATTTAGGTAGTGATGTGTGTGAACACTCTAGGACCGCCGGGGCACTTTTTTCCCTCTTTAGGAGGTTTTTTTCCCCCGGCTTGTATATACGCCTATTGCCCTAATGGGATACTTATCTTTTTACATTCTCTAATACATTCAGTCTTGTGTGCTCTGCTCCAAGCTTCTTCTTCTTCCTTGTGTTGTTCGCGTGCTTCCGCAGACATCTAACTCCAACAATTAGTATCAGAGCAGGTCGTCGCTTCATCTAGGGCACCGTCGATACTCCTCTGTTTGTAGTCTCAGATTCACACAAAATTTGGTGAGCATACTCAAGGTGTTTCCAAGATTAAAACAACTTCATTATGTGGTGCCGAAATTGCGATCTGAGCTCGTTTCGGCCTCGAACGCACTATCGCAGCGCTTGTGCAGGCTATTTTGTCCTTTTGTGCCAAAGGTATATACCAGTTTCTATTCGCCAGTTTAAGCGTCTCGAAGTCTGCTACAGGTCTAGCAGAACTCGTCTGGGCAGTTCTGTTCAACTTTTTGAGATACAGTCAATTTTTTGCATCAAGGTATTTTAGTCACCGGCCATGGCTGAAAGCAGTGATGTATTCTGTATGTTGGCTGTTGAGGATAAGTTGGATGGTACCAACTACCCATTATGGGCTTATATGATGCGACATGTATTGGTTGCAAAACGACTGTGGAACATTGTGCAAGGTGTTGAAAGACGTCCTGTTACACCTACGACTACAGGTACTACAAATACAGGTGTTGGAGGTGCTGGAGCTGATGAAGATGGTGTCGAAGATGATATTGTGCAGATTCCTGTTCGTGCTGTTGTTTCTGTTGCACCTACTGCAGAGCAGATTTGTTGGGATGGCAGAGATGCCCAGGCACATGCATTGATAGCTTTGTCTGTCAAACGTGCCATTATTCCTCACATACGCTCTTGCAGAACAGCTAGGGATGCTTGGGATACACTTACCACATTGTACCAAGCTAGGAATGAGGCTCGTGTTGCTTATCTCCGAAAACAGTTGGAGAGTGAGCACATGAATGAAGGTGATTCTATGGACAGTTTCCTAACGAAGATCAAAGATTTGAAGGAACAGTTGATTTCTGCTAATGAGGTTATACCAGATAGCTCACTTGTGCAGACCGTTCTGAATGGTCTTCCTGACTCATATCAGAGTTTTGCTTCTACTCTTCGGTTGATGATGAAAGGCAATCCGAATGCCTTATCATTTGAGGAGTTAGTCTCTGTTTTGTTGCAAGAAGATCAGTCCAGGCAGAATAGGTCCATTATGCGCGTTGCAGATCAAGCTTTCCTGGCTAGTCAGAAGGGCAAAGGAAAATGGAGCTCTTCTACTAGTAAGCAGAAATCTACAAATGCTGCACATTCAAAGAACCAAGACAAAGATGAGAAAAAATCAGAAAAGCAGAAATTGTTTTGTAAGTACTGTAAAGGCAATGATCATATCATAAAGAACTGTCCAAAACTGGCTGCTAAAGAGGCAAAGAAGAAAGAGGCTGGAATGGTTGTTGCAGAGGCCTCTACACCAAAAACAGAGTCTGCAAATCTTGTGCAGGAAGAAGAATGGGCGTTTACTACTGTCTGTAGTTTTGACCCATCTTCTCATGATCAGTGCATGTCTGCAGTAGACTCAGATGTTTGGTACTTTGACAGTGGGGCGACCAACCATATTACCTTGTAGCGTAGTTTCTTCTCTTCACTCGAGCCTGCCCCTACAGGGAATACTGTTACATGCGCCAACAACTCCTCTTATCCTGTTATGGGAGTTGGTAAGATAATTTTGACTGCTGTTGATGGTAGTTCTTTCACTTTGTCAGATGCTTTATTTGTGCCAGGGATAAAAAAGAATCTGTTATCAGTTTCTACATTAGCCAAGATTGGCTTGGTTGTGAAATTTGTTGATGACAGGTGTATTGTTCATGATCTCTCAAATGGCGATGTGATTATTGCTTCTGGCATTTTATGTCGTGGGCTGTATAAGCTCATAGACTATGAAAGATCTGTGAATGATTCGGCATGTGTAGTTCAAGATTCTCAGGCTATGTCAGATGCAAAGCTTTGGCATGCACGCTTTGCTCATCTGAATTTTGCTAGTTTGCTACACCTGCAAAAATCTGAAATGGTGTCCTCTTTGCCCATACTTGAGGCACCTGGAAAACATGTTTGTGAAGGCTGTATTTTGGGCAAAATGCAGCGTTCTTCCTTTCCAAAAGATGGTTCAGTTCGGGCTACGTAGAAATTGCAGCTTGTACATAGTGATGTATGTGGTCCTATGCAGACACCCTCTTTTGGAAATTATCTTTACTTCGTGACTTTCATTGATGATTTTTCCAGGCATGCATGGGTATATCCACTCAAAGCAAAGTCCAAAGTGTTCATGTGCTTCAAACAGTTTTTGGTTTTGGCTAAAAATCTGTCAGCATGTAAAATGGGCACCCTCCGTTCTGATCGAGGGGGGGAATATATGTCTTCAGATTTTAATGCATTTTTGGCTGAACGTGGGATAAAACACCAGTGTACAGTGTCGTATACACCTCAACAGAATGGAGTTGCTGAACGGAAGAACAGGTCTCTCATGGAGATGGCGAGGTGTATGGTCAAGAGTTAGGATTTACCTCATAGTTACTGGCTTGAGGTTGTCATGTGTGCAGCATATGTACTGAACAGGTGTCCCACTAAAGCACTGCAGTCTATCACTCCATATGAGGCTTGGCATGACCGCAAGCCATCTGTTGCTCATCTGCGTGTTTTTGGTTGTTTGGCATATGCATTAGTGCCTGAACAACATCGCAAAAAATTGGATGATAAAGCAGTTAAATGTATTTTTGTTGGATACAGTTCTGAAAGTAAAGGCTATCGCCTGTATCATCCACAGACTAAACGCATTCTGGTTAGCCGTGATGTTGTATTTGTGGAAGATGCTATTCAGCCATTGCTTTCATGTACTAAGGAGACATATGTTAGCTCCAAAGACATGTATGATACTTTGATGCCTCTTTTTACAGGTGGACAGTCTAGTGCTGGTCCTAATGAGGCAACTTCTCAACCTTTGCAGGTTTCATATGATGATGCAGATCATTCCATTTCTGATGCAGATTTACATGATGCACTTGCTGATGAGAGAGCTGATATTGAGCAGGCAAAAACTATGCCAAAATGGTTAGTGCAGACTTTGCGTGACAGCAAATTAGATGCACCTTTGTCATATCGTACTCATTCAGGCTCTCATAGTGCCTCCTTTGCATCAGATTGCTATGCTATGGCTGCATCTAGTCTCTGTGATGAGAATGAGCCTGTTTCTTTTGATGAAGCACAGAATTCAGAAAATTGGATGGCTGCTATGCAATCTGAATATGATGCTATAATGAAGAATGGTACATGGTCTTTATGTGACTTGCCTCCAGGCAAGAAGGCCATTGGCACTAAGTGGGTACACAAGCTGAAGCGTAAACCTGATGGTACAGTTGACAGGTATAAGGTGGGCTTGTTGCAAAGGGTTATGCGTAGGAAAGAGGCATTGATTTTGATGAAACCTTTGCACCTACATGTCGTATGACTACTGTTCGGAGCATTTGTTTACTTGTAGCCCATCATGGTTGGAATGTACATCAGTTGGACATTAAAACAGCATTTTTGAATGGTGACTTGCATGAAGAAGTGTATGTTTTTCAGCCTCGTGGCTTTGTGCAGAAAGGGCATGAAAACAAGGTGTGCAGGTTAAAGAAGGTGTTATATGGTTTAAAGCAAGCACCACGTGCTTGGTATGAGAAGATACATGCCTATCTGATTGCACATGGTTTTGAGAACAGTCCAACTGAAAGCACCTTATATGTTAAGCGTGCTAATGATGTGCTTCTGATCATTGTTGTCTATGTAGACGACATGCTGGTCACTGGTCCTATTGAGAAGCATATTGCTGATTTTAAGGCTGATTTGCATGCCTCATTTGAGATGTCTGATTTGGGGTATTTGCATCACTATTTGGGCATTCAATTTACGCAAGTTGATGGTGGAATGGCTTTGTGTCAAATGAAATATATTGACACATTATTGCAGTGTTTTGGCCTTGAAGACTGTAAGCCTATTGCCACTCCTATGGAGACAAGTTTACGATTGAGTCTTCATGATGCTGGAGATGCATTTGATGTTGTTCTCTATCAGCAGGCTGTTGGATGCTTGATTTACTTATGCATTACTCGGCCAGATATTCAGTTTGCTGACTCACAGATGAGCAGGTGTATGCATTGCCCAGGAGTCACGCGTTGGAAGGCGGTTAAGCGCATCTTTCGCTACTTGAGTGGTACTCGGCTACTTGGGTTGTTTTATCCCAAGGGGGGATCACTACCACCAGATTTGCCTGCTTTTTCTGACTGAGATTGGGCTGGTTGCTATGAAACTCGTGTGTCCACCAGTGGTTTTTGCTTCATGCTTGGTAGCTCATGTATATCTTGGTTGAGCAAGAAGCAGCCTACTGTGGCCACTTCCAATTGGGAGGCTGAGTATAGGGCAGCTTTCACAGCGACTGTTGAGTGTGTGTGGCTCAGACGCCTTATGGCTGATTTGGGTGTTGGCCAGTCTTCTGCCACCACCATCTTCACTGACAGTCAGAGCGCATTGGTAGTTGCAAGGAACCCTGTGTTCCATGCTCGCACTAAGCACATTGAGGTGCATTATCACTATGTCAGGGAGAGGTTCTCTGCTGGGGAGATCAGCTTGGCATATGTGCCCATGCAAGAGAACATTGCAGACCTTTTCACGAAGGCTCTGCCTAAGGAGAAGTTTGAAGCTTTCCGCAAAGCTTTGGGCTTACTTCCTTTTGTGGAGTGATTTCCACATAGCTTGGCACTTCCTTATACATGAGTGCCAGCTCCTTGTTCAGCGCATCACTCCCAGGGGGGATTTGTTGATATATTTAGGTAGTGATGTGTGTGAACACTCTAGGACCGCCGGGGCACTTTTTTCCCTCTTTAGGAGGTTTTTTTCCCCCCGCTTGTATATATGCCTATTGCCCTAATGGGATACTTATCTTTTTACATTCTCTAGTAATACATTCAGTCTTGTGTGCTGTGCTCCAAGCTTCTTCTTCTTCCTTGTGCTGTTCGCGTGCTTCCGCAGACGTCTAACTCCAACAATAAAAATTGGAAAAATTCCCCTTAATGGAGTTTCATGCATAGGGTTTTCTTGGTAAAATGCATAAAAGACCTAATTTATATCAGCCAATGAAGGAGCAATCACCTTAACGCTGAACTGATGTCATCCTGATTTTTCAAGGATGTGCACAAAATGACCCCGAGAACAAAAGACTTGAACTTCTCTAAAGGTAATGAACCAAAGGACTTGAAAATTTTTATAAATAAACTAGACAGTCATATCTTTCCAGTGAGTGCTTAAATATTGGATTTGGAGCTCTCTAGAGAGAGAGAGCAACAATCTCTCTACGTTGATTGAGTCTGAGGAAGAAGGAGCAGAGAATAGAAATGGCACTTTATGATCTGATTAGATTTATAGGAGATGGTGGATATGGTTTACATGGATATTTTTCAAAACTCTATGATTTTTCAAACAACATGTAATACATTAACTATCTACAAACTATACTATATTAAGAGGATTTACATATTAAAGAACTATGAAAATTTTTTGTTGCTTTTGATTTATGAGATAGAAAGTTATGTATTGCTTCAAATAAACAATCTAATTAATGTAAAAATGTTTTGGAGTCTTTATATAGACACTTGAGGATATGACCACACCTTTTCGTCATGGATTTGAATTCAAAATTAGGTAGGTTTGGTAGTTTAGATTGATTGGAATCTTTTCCTACAATCTAGAAAAAGAGAAAGTTGAAGTCATATCTATTTTTTGATTGATTGAAAGAGAATCAATCTCAACCACTTCAAAATCATGGCTTTTAGGCCTTTTACTCTTTCCTTTTACAAATATAAATACTTTGGAAATTACATAAGAAGGTGATCCTATGATCAAACTCTCAATACAATAAATGAATTCAAATAAAACTCTACAAGGAGTATATGTGGCATCATTCAAATGATGGATTTGATGAAGATCATGTCCACCTCAAGAATAATGAAAGCTTGATGTTCCAACACTACTTGTTGGTCCTAATGAGAGGCATATTGCTTAATTAAAGAGTGATTTCCATGCCTCTTTTGAGATGTCAGATTTGGGGAATTTGTATCATTATTTGGGCGTTCAATTTTTGCAAGTTGATGGGGGAATAGCTCTGTGTCAAACAAAATACATTGACACATTATCGTAGCATTTTGGCCTTGAAAATTGCAAATTGATTGCCACTCCTATGGAAATAGGTTAGTAGTTAAGTCTTCATGATGGCGGAGATGCATTTGATGTTGTTCTCTATCAACTAGTTGTTGAATGTTTGATTTACTTATGCATAACTGGGCCTGATATTTAATTTGTTGTCTCTCAGATGAGCAGGTTTAAGCATTGCCTAGGTGTCAAGTATTGGTAGGTAGTTAAGTGCATCTTTTGCTATTTGAGTGGTACCGGGATACTTGGATTGTTTTATCCCAACAGGGGATCATTACCGCCAAATTTACATGTTTTTTTAACTTTGGTTGGGTTGGTTGCTATGACACTCGTATGCCCACCAGAGGTTTTTGCTTCATGCTTGGTAACTCATGCATATCTTGGTTGAGCAAGAAGCAGCCTATTGTGACCCCTTCTAGTTTTGAGGTTGAGTATAGGGCAGCTTTCACATCGATTGTTGAGTGTGTGTGGCTTAGATGCCTCTTTGATGATTTGGGTGTTGGTCAGTCTTTTGCCGCCACCATCTTTAGTAACAATCAAAGTGCATTGAGAGTCGTGCAGAACCATGTGTTCCATGCTCGCACAAAAGACATTGAGGTGCACTATCATTGTGCCAGGGAAATGTTCTTTGGTGGAGACATCAATTTGGCATATGTGCCCACACAAGGATAACATTGCATACCTTTTCACAAAGGGTCTATCTAGGGAGAGGTTTGAAGCTTTCTGCAAAGCTTTTGGCTTACTTCCATTTGTGGATTGATCTCTTTCCACATAGCTTGGCACTTTCTTGTACTTGAATGCCAGGTCGTTGTTCACCACATCACTCCTAGGGGGGATTTGTTGATGTATTTTGGTAGTGATGTGTGTGAACATACTTAGGATTACCATGGCAGTTTTTTCCCTCTCTAGGAGGTTTTTTCCCCTCGCTTGTATATACGCCTATAACCTTAATGGGTTAAGTATCTTTGTACATTCACTTGGTAATTCATTCAATGTTGTATTGTGTTCCAAGCTTCTTCTTCTTCCTTGTGTTGTCCGGTGCTTTCGTAGACATCAAATTCCAAAAGGTTTGAGAACCCGCATTTGGTGGAAATTGAAGCTATTGGATTCTAGACTATCCTATAATGCTTAGTGTTTGATTTTTCTATAGCTCCCATTTTGGACTGTATGTTTGCATATTGTTCCTTATTAATGTTTCTACCCGCACATTACATGTAGAGATTTGAAGATGCATTCATACCTAGATTTTTCGAAAAGTATTTATGTTTCTTTACACCGCGACCACTAACACTTATTGAAGACTAGCAATCTATGCCATGCAAATGGAGATCAAATGAAAACAAGTATGACAACAATGATACAAGCAGATAGGCTCAATAATGCTTGAAATAACACCATGAAAATGGAGATTGAAGGAAAACAAGTGTTACAAGAATGATACAAGCATATGGATAGGCTCAAAAATGCTTGGAAGAACACACATTCACACCTAGATTTTTTGAAAAGTATGTATGTGTCGTACACCCCAACCACTAGCACTTAATAGAAGATTAGTAGCCTATGCTATGTAAATGGAAATCAAATGAAAATTAAGTATTACACGAATGATACAAGCATAGTGATAAGCTCAATAATGCTTGGAAGAACACCAGACAAAGAATTACTGAAACCTCCACATCAATGACAAGAAGTGAAGTCTTTGTATTGTCATAAGGCTCCAAGACAGTCACAGATATAGCAAAGGAGCCCCACCCTAATGCAATTGTTGGCTATAGATGTGGTTGGTTCTCACATAACAACTCAAATCCTATGAAAGAATCATTTTATAATGAAGAATTAGTTAAATATAGTCCAATAGAAGCTAAATATCCAATGCAAAAGATCATTATTTTTAATAATGTCATGAAAAACGGTTTCTCAAATTCCTCCAAGTGATTACGGAAAAGGAATATGCCAAACTCTTTAAACACTCCAATATGTGGCAAGATCACCCATCAAAGAACCCTGCTTAATGTGAAGCAAGTAGCTAAATCATTCAAGATCGAAGAATAAACCATGTTTTGTATCCTTCTCTTCTGATCTATCATGTAAGCATAGCTTGGTTGCATGATATTTGTTATTGAGCTTTCTTCAATGGGGACATAGATAGGATGCATAACTTCTTAGAAAATCTTTCTCTTTTTTTTTTCCACAAGTTAGGTGTATCCAGTGGGTCTGCAAATGGCTATGGGTTGCAAGGTAATCCAAGGGATATTCCCTAGTACCGTAGAAGATCCACAATACTTGTGATGCAAAGGGAAACAATACTTCATTGTAGTTATTCAATGTTTGTGTATACAAAACTATTTTTTATAAGAGTGATGAGGAACATTCAAGATAGTGTGTAAAAGCTTTCTCTCTAGAAAGCATAGCTAAACATAGTAGATGATGGCACATAGAACATGGAACACAAGTTATAATGGTGGTCTATTCATGTTTGCGGTTGACTAGGGCACTTTATATTCAAAGAAACACAAGTGAAAAGCCATTTAATCTTTCATAAAAAGATTAATACCATATTATGATCACACATAGATTAAGATAATCTCTCTCTCTCATAAGCATGTAAGGCCTCTGAACTAGCACATAGAACTTTCAAGCTTCAAGCAAGAATATTCTTGAATCAATGATGTTCATCTTTGTAGATTAGTGTCATAATCTTGCACATTACCTAGTGGATCTTTTTAGAGTCTCCCATGTACTAAAAAGTGGGCCTAAAAGTGATCCGTGTGAGAGAGAAAAATCCATAAAAATCAATCAAACAAATGTGGATGCACGCATTGAAAACCAGGTCATCAAGGTTGAGATGATCTACACCAGCACCTTGTCCTTCTTAATCACATTGCATTCTCTATCTTCAGAAGATATGTAAACTAAAAGTGAAAAAAAAAAAGGCAGAATCACAAAAATCATGGGGGAGATGAGTCCCTTATAGTTATCAAGGTCATGGTTCCACATATTCATACGAATTCTTTATGAGTGATGTAATTTGAGAGAGGAAGTGCAAATATGTTAGGTCGAATTGCCCTATCTCCCTAGATTTCCATACAAAGATGTTGAGTTTAGATGCAATTATTTTTTATCTTTACCTTCACACATGTAGAGAAGTAACACATGACACTCCATTTACAACATCCATGTTAGGGAATGGGGTTTTCCCATTCCAATGTTGCTCCTTGAAAATTTCTCCAAACTAGAGTATTTGATCATGCCATTCATTCTTGTAGTCACTTCTTTGTATCCCTCTTTCTTAGAAAATCTCTCTACACCATAAAAACAAAATCCTACTCTTACCAAACTTCTTGGCTTCCAGAAACATGATCTTAAAGGTTTAACTAATGTAACTCCAACATTCCTCAAGGAAAACTCTCAATCCACCGCTTGGAAGGTCTTGTAGCAGTTGTAGATTGCATCTTATGGGATTTTTACTTCAAATTTCAAGGTTTCTCCTCTCCAATAGTTCACAACAACCTTGAAGGCCTGCATCTAAATGGTTTTCAATATATCAACATATCCTTCCATGCATCTACAACAAGGAAACGTCTTTGAAGGAAAAAATACCCTTCAAAATATTAAGTAGGAAGCCCCCATAAGTTGATTAAGAGAAAGTTAGACATATGTAGCCTCTCGATGGAGATAAAGAGAAACAGAAAAATTCCATTTCCTTATCGCTTTGAAAATTCATAAAGTAAGCATACAGAAAGCTTCATGTTCCTCCTACTGCATGTAATGGAGTGTGTGTGCATATACATATATATATATATATATATATATATATATATATATATTTATTTATATATATATATATATATATATATATATATATATATATATATATATATATATATATGTGTGTGTGTGTGTGTGTGTGTGTATAGAGAGAGAGGGAGAATATATGTCATCAATCTTCTTGCTTCCTTTTTATTCCCTTTCCAAGGGTGTTCAATCCCTCTTGATCTATCTTCAATAAAACACTAAGACCGTGTGTGGCTCTATCAATAAAGAGCACCACCCTTAGCATTGTTAGAATCTCTTTCATCTAATAGAGGGCTTTCATACTCAACCTTGCACCGAATCTCATGAAACCAAAATGAAGATCACTTTAGTTTGTTAATAAAAAATGGGTATACAATCTTATTTCTTCTCCTTCTTTCCTCCATTTTTTAAGAGGCCTAGATGCTAAAGAGAATAAATGGTCCTACTCCGCGTTGATATGTATATTGTATGTATGCATGTACCTACCTAGTATGTATGTATGAATTCATGGATGCATATGTGTGTATAAATGTATGTGTGTGTGATTGCATAAATGTATGTACGTAGGCACGTACTTATGTATGTATGTGTGTATATATATGTACATATATGTACGTACACATATGCAATGTGCATATATGTGCATAAGTATGCACGTGCGAGTGCATACATGTATGTTTGTGGATTGCTTAGTGTCCTCATATGCAATGTGTATGTGTACGTATGAACGTGCGAGTGCATACATACATGTATGTTTGTGAATTCCATAATGTCCTTGGGAAGGCCTTGTGCACATATTTTGCGAAAAAACAGCGATGGTGTCCGCCCACATGTGAGGTTCATTTTGTACTCCATTAATAAGTCTGTTTTGTTATTAAGAGAGAAAGTTGTAAAATGGTTATAGCATATCATTGATAAATTTAGAAAACGTAAATATCTTTTTCTATTAACATTGTCAGAAGTGGGATTTGAACCCACGCTCTCTTACGAGAACCAGAACTTGAGTCTGGCGCCTTAGACCGCTCGGCCATCCTGACTCGATGCTTTACAACGTGAATATTTTTTTAACAATTTTGTTATAATTTCAACCTCATGTCCTCATTTTCCTTTTTAAATATAATGAAACTATAGCACTTCATTTTCCTTTTTAAGATTCATGTATAGTCAACGTGAATATCCTTCTAGCGATTTGGTTACAATTTCAACCTCATGTCCTCTTGTATTATCGTTCTACTCATATTTCTATCACCCAATTTCATCTTTATTTCAACCATAACCATATGGTGTAAGCTCACATGTGTGTAGAAACGCGTTATAAGAAGTGATATTACTTGTGTCTACCATTTTTTATCCCTTTATCAACTCTTTTCTTTTAATTATTTTACTTCTTAATATGAGGTCCTTTCATTTGAAATGCACAAGTTT
The DNA here is from genome assembly GCA_020310875.1 of Ceratopteris richardii. Classification (NCBI taxonomy): domain Eukaryota; kingdom Viridiplantae; phylum Streptophyta; class Polypodiopsida; order Polypodiales; family Pteridaceae; genus Ceratopteris; species Ceratopteris richardii. The sequence goes on from CM035414.1 coordinate 108,792,640, forward strand.
ATAAAAAATAAATAAAGCTTCTTCAATGCAAAATTTTAACAATTTTTGCTCATCTCTTGGATAGACCAATCTACACTACATATCTATAAGTAATATGCTATATGATTGTTGATATATGCTCTATGTGTTTTATGTAACAAGACACATGTCATCATAATCTTTTACTTTTGAGGATTTTAGAAATCATTTTAATATTTTCCCCATGGTTTATTCTTTAACTTGGCACATTATATGCATTAGTTACCAAGATAGTGTGCATTAGTGCCCAAATTTGCCCCATTATATTAATTACTCTTGCACTTACATAAAGTTGTGTGTGTGCACAATCATAGAATTGGATCTCTACCTTCATGTGCATGAAGTGAGTTTAATTTTATCCATCTTATGCATATAATATAGGTCCTAAGTGGAGGATACTATCATGGACACAAAAAAAAATCTCTTGAACCTTAGATTTCCTATGAATTTTGATATCTCATTATTGGTTCACAATTTGAAGAATATAATAACACCTTGCATTTGGGATGCATGAAAACCCTATAATCAGTTGCCTATTTGCTTTACATTTGAAGGTCTTGTTCTGAGTTGATGACATCATTGATGAAATTATCAATTCATAATTGCCCTTGAACACATATATAATAAGGAGGGCTTTGGCACATATATCCTTGTTAGTTTATTGGAGTTGCTCATAAATTCTCTTGAGCATAGACACTTCTCTAGTACTAAAAAATAACCTTTTTTGTATAAAGGAGATGTGCCATATGAACACTCTCCTAAGCACTCTCTAATATAACCCTTATACTATAGTGTGAGAGGCCTTTAAATAATTTCACCTTTTTGCACATGAAAGGAATTTCCCACGTAGAAATACCACGCATCCACATTCTTGTGATTTGTTAGTTAGAAAGAATATCTTGCAAGATAACAAAGAGATATGTCAGTTAGAGAGAGATCCACTTTTTGACTTTTCAAAGAAGCACATGGGGAATAGAGCTTAGCCTATATATAGAAGCTCATTTTTCTAAAGAGGAGCTTTTGGTTGATGTGCTCTCATGTAATATCTCTTCTCAATGGAAGATGCTCTCATTTACTCTAAGAAGACTATTTACATTTACATGTATTGTGTCTTGTGAGTGTGTGAGAGTGGTGTGTGTGTGTGCCTATGCATGTCTCTCCTTTGTGTGAGTAGAGTAGTTGCATTCTCTTGTATTTTCCTCATGGACTAGGATCCTTGACTCCCTATTCTCCTTGTCTTCAAGCATGTGGCAAAGCATGGGGCTGTTGCCAATGGCTTGAACATGTGGGAGGTAGGGGTGGATGAGAGGAGAGTCACTCTTGAGCTTTCCTTCTTGCTTCCATGCAAGGTGGTGAGGGTTTTGGTCTTTCCTTGCTACAACCTCAACAATCCTCAATCTTGCAATTACCAATCTTGGGAGTTAAAGGTGTCACCATCTCCAAGTAAGTACTTTCCAAGTTCTAGTTCCATTTCTAGTCTTGTTCCTTGTTCTAGTCTTGTCTACTCTAGTATTCTAGGCATCATATCTTGTCTTCGTGTAATCTTGTAGTATGATACCTTGTCCATTATTTATTGTACTTAGTTCCTCTCCCTCAAGGGAGTTCTTGTAATCCAATATCTCGCTTCATAACTATGATCCTGGTTTGTGGGATCTCTTATATCATCTCTAGTCCAATTATCCATACCTATCAGTCTCAGGTTGTGAGACTTCTTGTAACATTTCTATATTATTGTATTATTTTTGCTACATGGATGATCTTGTAATCAGAAGCATATTTCCAAAATCTTGTTCAAATTGTTGGAGTTAGATGTCTGCAGAAGCACGCGAACAGCATAAGGAAGAAGAAGAAGCTTGGAGCACAACACACAATACTGAATGTATTACTAGAGAATGTACAAAGATAAGTAGCCCATTAGGGAAATAGGCATATATACAAGGGGGGGGAAAAAACCTTCTAAAGAGGGAAAAAAGTGCCCCGACGGTCCTAGTGTGTTCACACACATCACTACCTAAATATATCAACAAATCCGCCCTGCAAGTGATGCGGTGAACAAGGAGCCGGCACTCATGTATAAGGAAGTGCCAAGCTATGTGGAAATCACTCCACAAAAGGAAGTAAGCCAAAAGCTTTGCGGAAAGCTTCAAACTTCTCCCTAGGCAGAGCCTTCGTGAAAAGGTCTGCAATGTTCTCCTGTGTGGGCACATATGCCAAGCTGATCTCCCTAGCAGAGAACCTCTCCCTGACATAGTGATAATGCACCTCAATGTGCTTAGTGCGAGCATGGAACACAGGGTTCCTCGCAACTGCCAATGCGCTCTGACTGTCAGTGAAGATGGTGGTGGCAGATGTCTGACCAACACCCAAATCAGCCATAAGGTGTCTGAGCCACACACACTCAACAGTCACTGTGAAAGCTGCCCTATACTCAACCTCACAACTAGAAGTGGCCACACTAGTCTGCTTCTTGCTCAACCAAGATATACATGAGCTACCAAGCATGAAGCAAAAGCCACTAGTGGACACATGAGTGTCATAGCAACCAGCCCAATCAGAGTCAAAAAAAGCATGCAAATATGGCGGTAGTGATCCCCCCTTGGGATAAAACAACCCAAGTAGCCAAGTACCACTTAAATAGCGAAAGATGCGCTTAACTGCCTACCAATGCTTGACTCCTAGGCAATGCATAAACCTACTCATCTGTGAGACAGCAAATTGAATATCTGGCCGAGTAATGCATAAGTAAATCAAGCATCCAACAGCCTGTTGATAGAGAACAGCATCAAATGCATCTCCAGCATCATGAAGACTCAATCGTAAGCCTGTATCCATAGGAGTGGCAATAGGCTTACAGTCTTCAAGGCCAAAACACTGCAATAATGTGTCAATATATTTCGTTTGACACAAAGCCATTCCACCATCAACTTGTATAAACTGAATGCCCAAATAGTGATGCAAATGCCTCAAATCAGACATCTCAAATGAGGCATGCAAATCAGCCTTAAAATCAGCAATATGCTTCTCAATAGGACCAGTGAGCAGCATGTCGTCAACATAGACAACAATGATCAGAAGCACATTAGTAGCACACTTAACATATAAGGTGCTTTCAGTTGGATTGTTCTCAAAACCATGTGCAACCAGCACAACTAGTTTTCATGCCCTTTCTGCACAAAGCCACGGGGCTGAAAAACATACACTTCTTCATGCAAGTCACCATTCAGAAATGTTGTTTTAATGTACAACTAGTGTACATTCCAACCATGATGAGTTGTAAGTGCACAGATGCTCCAAACAGTAGTCATATGGCATGTAGGTGCAATGGTCTCATCAAAATCAATGCCTCTTTCCTATGCATAACCCTTTGCAACAAGCCTAGCCTTATGCCTGTCAACTGTACCATCCGGCTTACGCTTCAGCTTGTATACCCACTTAGTGTCAATGGCCTTCTTGCCAGGAGGAAAGTCACATAAAGACCAAGTACCATTCTTCATTATAGCATCATATTCAGATTGCATAGCAACCATCCAATTTTCTGAATTTTGTGCTTCATCAAACGAAACAGGCTCATTCTCATCACAGAGACTAGATGTAGCCATAGCATAGCAATCTGATGCAAAAGAGGCACTATGAGAGCCTGAACGAGTACGATATGACAGAGGTGCATCTAATTTGCTGTCACGCAAGGTCTGCACCAGCCATTTTGGCATAGTTCTGGCCTCCTCAATATCAACTCTCTCATCAATAAGTGCATCATGTACATCTGCATTAGAAATGGAATTATCTGCATCATCACATGAAACCTGCAAAGGCTGAGAAGTTGCCTCATTAGGACCAGCACTAGACTGTCCACCTGTAAAAAGAGGCAACAAAGTATCATACATGTCTTTGGAGCTAATAGATGTCTCCTTAGTACATGAAAGCAATGGCTGAATAGCATCTTCCACAAAAACAACATCACGGCTAACCAGAATGTGTTTAGTCTGTGGATGATACAGACGATAGCCTTTACTTTCAGAATTGTACCCAACAAATATACATTTTATTGCTTTATCATCCAATTTTTTGTGATGTTGTTCAGGCACTAATGCATATGCCAAACAACCAAAAACACGTAGATGAGCAACAAATGGCTTGCAGTCATCCAAGCCTCATATGGAGTGATAGATTGCAGCGCTTTAGTGGGACACCTATTTAGTACATATGCTGCACACATGACAGCCTCAGGCCAGAAACTACATGGCAAAGCCTGACTCTTGACCATACACCTCGCCATCTCCATGAGTGACCTATTATTTCGTTCAGCAACTCCATTCTATTGAGGTGTATACGGCACTGTACACTAGTGTTTTATCCCACGTTCAGCCAGAAATGCATTAGAATCAGAAGACATATATTCCCCCCCTCGATCAAAACGGAGGGTGCCCATTTTACATGCTGACAGATTTTCAGGCAAAACCAAAAATTGTTTGAAGCACATGAACACTTCGAACTTTGCCTTCAATGGATATACCCATGCATGCCTGGAAAAATCATCAATGAAAGTCACGAAGTAAAGATAATTCCCAAAAGAAGGTGTCTACATAGGACCACATACATCACTATGTACAAACTGCAATTTCTGAATAGCCCGAACTAAACCATCTTTTGGAAAGGATGAACGCTAATGCCCAAAATACAGCCTTCACAAACATGTTTTCCAGGTGCCTCAAGTTTGGGCAAAGAGGACACCATTTCAGATTTCTGCAGGTGTAGCAAACGAGCAAAATTCAGATGACCAAAGCGTGCATGCCAAAGCTTTGCATCTGACATAGCCTGAGAATCTTTTACTGCACATGCCAAATCATTTACAGATCTTTCATAGTCTATGAGCTTATACAGGCCACGACATAAAATGCCAGAAGCAATAATCACATCGCCATTTGACAGATCATGAATTGTACACCTGTCATCAACAAATTTTACAACCAAGCCAATCTTGGCTAATGCAGAAACTGATAACAAGTTCTTCTTGATCCCTGGCAAAAATAAAGCATATGACAAAGTGAAAGAACTACCATCAGCAGTAGTCAAAATGATCTTACCAACTCCCATAACAGGATACGAGGAGTTGTTGGTGCATGTAACAGTATTCCCTGTAGGGGCAAGCTCGAGTGAAGAGAAGAAACTGCGCTGCGAGGTAATATATTTGGTCGCCCCACTGTCAAAATACCAAACAATTGAGTCTACTACAGACATGCACTGCTCATGAGAAGATGGGTCAAAACTACAGACAATAGTAAACGCCCATTCTTCTTCCTCCACAAGATTAGCAGACTCTGTTTTTGGTGTAAGGGCCTCTGCAACAACCATTCCATCCTCTTTCTTATTTGCCTCTTTAGCAGCCAGTTTTGGATAGTTCTTTATGATATGATCATTCCCTTTACAGTAGTTACAAAACAATTTCTACTTTTCTGATTTCTTCTCATCTTTATCTTCGTTCTTCGAATATGCAGAATTAGCAGATTTTTGCTTACTAGTTGAAGAGCTCCATTTTCCTTTGCCCTTTTGACTAGCCAAGAAAGCTTGATCTGCAACTCGCATAATGGATCTGTTCTGCCTGGACTGATCTTCCTGCAATAGAACAGAGATTAACTCCTCAAATGATAAGGCATTTGGATTGCCTTTCATCATCAACCGAAGAGTAGAAGCAAAACTCTGATATGAATCAGGAAGACCATTCAGAACGGTCCGCACAAGTGAGCTATCTGGTATAACCTCATCAGCAGAAATCAGCTGTTCCTTCAAGTCTTTGATCTTAGTTAGGAAACTATCCATGGAATCACCTTCATTCATGTGCTCACTCTCCAACTGTTTTCGGAGGTAAGCAACACGAGCCTCATTCCTAGCTTGGTACAATGAGGTAAGTGTATCCCAAGCATCCTTAGCTGTTCTATAAGCGCGAATGTTAGGAATAATGGCACGTTTGACAGACAAACCTATCAATGCATGTGCTTGGGCATCTTTGCCATCCCAATGAATCTGCTCTATAGTAGGTGCAGTAGAAACCGCAGCACGAACAGGAATATGCAAAATATCATCATCTTGGATACCTTTTGCATCAGCTTCAGTACCTGCAGTTGTAACAGTTGCAGGTGTGATAGGACGTTTTTCGACACCCTGCACAATGTTCCACAGTAATTTTGCAACCAACACATGTCGCATCATATAAGCCCATAACGGGTAGTTGGTACCATCCAACTTATCCTCAACAACCAACATACGAAATACATCACTGCTTTTAGCCATGGCCGGTGACTTAAATACCTTGATGTAGAAAATTGATTGTATCTCAAAAAGTTGAACAGAACTGCCCAGATGAATTCCGCTAGACATGTAGCAGACTTTGAGATGCTTATACTGGCGAACAGAAACTTGTATATACCTTTGGCACAAAAAGATGAAATAGCCTGCACAAGCACTGCGATAGTGCGTTCAGAGGCCGAAACGAGCTCAGATCGCAATTTCGGCACTACAAAGTGAAGCAGTTTTGATCTCAAAAACACGCTGAGTATGCTCACCAAAATTTGTGCGATTATGATATTGCAACTGGAGGAGTGTCGACGGCGCCCTAGATAAAGCGACGACCTGCTCTAAGAAGAAGAAGAAGCTTGGAGCACAACAGACAATATTGAATGTATTACTAGAGAATGTACAAAGATAAGTAGCCCATTAGGGCAATAGGCGTATATACAAGCCGAGGAAAAAAAACCTCCTAAAGAGGGAAAAAAGTGCCACGGCGGTCCTAGTGTGTTCACACATCACTACCTAAATATATCAACACAAATCAAGTTAGAGGGCACAATCTAGTGCTCCCATGACATTTTGGCAAGAGCAACTTCTATTCAGGACCAACACCATGGATTCCATGTGCAAGAGGATTTGATCTACCATAAGGGTTTTGATAGGACAAGTACAAGAGCTGAAAAGTTTACTACAGCAAAGTGATTGATTGGTCTCAAGGTGATTGGTCTCAAGGGTTTTGATAGGACATGTACAAGAGTTGAAAAGTTTATTACAATAAGGTGATTGGTTGGTTTCAAGGTATACCTTAGATCTCAAGATATCATTTTGGGAGATCTAGATATCAAAAAGACTACATGGTTAATAAGTTCAAAAGTGATCCCAAACATGAAGTGAAGTATCCCTTCCTTTCCATGCCTCAAGAACATACCTTGGAGGATGTTATTAATCAAACAATTGAATGTGAGGATCAATTGCTAGAAGAAATCCAAGTCCAAGAGTTACAAGTGTTGAATAATCAAGACACTCTTTCTCAAGAATTCAAATTAAGAATATTTGAGGCCAAGAAATCATTATAAATGATGTGAACATACACATTATGAAGACAACAAGAAGGTAAATAATTCTTATGAATTAAATAATCAAGCAATTGAGTGTGTTCATGTTATTCGAGAGAAAGCAAGAGAAGAAGATTTGTATTCAAGATCAAGATAATAAGTTTACCTTAATTTCTCGGCACCATATGTTTGAAGAATCTCAACGAGAACCCATGCACTTGCATAAAATCGGTGTCAAGCGACTTACAAAAAAGGAAAAAAGACATCAGAATGACAATTGATTATGCTTTTATTGTGGAAATCATGATCATATGGTATTTTGTGTCCTAAGAAGAAGAAACAAATTGGCTTCAAGGCTTCCACAATCACCACACCAAATCAAAGTTAAAGCATGGGGGAGTAGACTTTGGCTAAACTTCCATAAAAAAAATGTTGGCAGGGTGAGCCTATGCTACTACATGTGCATCATACAATGCGACCTTTGCTTGGGCACTTGCAAGGAGGCCGGAAAAAGCTTCTTGAGTTTAGAAATTGGTCTCATTTACAAAATTCAACTAAGCCTTAAATCTGGAAACTTTGGCCTCTAATTCCTTTACTCTATTTTTAGCGGCCCCATGACTCAACTCAAACTTTTCTCTTAAAATGCTTTAATTTTTTAATCCTTGATTAGTGTCATCATTTGCAATCTTCGATTCAGAATTCTATTGTTGTAGCATAAACAACATCTCTTCCAAAAATTGACTGATTTGATAATACTAGTGTGATGCTCTTGTAAGCATGACAATCAGCTAAATATTGTAAAATTACTTAGTATTAGACTTTTATTGGTCCTAGAATTCTTGTATTGCTTTTGCACTTCAAAAAATTGAACTTTCTTGTATGCACAAGGAGTTGAAAAAACACAAAGAAAAGAAAGTGGGAGGAAAATTCAAATACTAAGCATAAGCATAGAGAAGAGAGATAGTTGGCAAGTGAGAGAGTGTGCAGAGAACTCTCATACAATCATTGGAGAGTTAAAGAGTCAAGTGAAGAGTGAAGAGAGTAGCATGTTCTCTATTGTCTACTGCATGCCAACATCATCCAAGGAAGAAGACAAACCAAGGTGTGGTTGGAGTACTACCAAGATGAGTTTTAGGTTGATAGTGGAAAATGATAAGGAGTTAATCTTGAGTGGAGGTTTGAGTGCAAGGGTGCACAAGAGTAGACCATTGAGTCAATGTGAAGAAGTTGCACAGAGACTAACTACATGCATAATACTTGGAATTACTCTCTTAAAGTTTATTTTGTAGTAAGTATAAGCATATACCTTTTTGTACATTTTCTAAAAGATTCATAACCCTCTTGCATTACTCAAAGTGAAGAAAACTTTCAAGTGCAATGTGTGCTTATTCTTCTCTATTTTCTCCCCTACAAACACTTTTTCACGAGGAAGGAGATAAGGAAGATAGCTCACACACACACACACACACTCAAAATCAAAGAGGAGCACCCACACAGATTGAGGCAAGGAAGAATATTCTTCTTCTTCTTCTTCTTCTTCTTCTTCTTCTTCTTCTTCTTCTTCTTCTTCTTCTCCTTCTTCTTCTTCTTCTTCTTCTTCTTCTTCTTCTATTACATAAAAAGAATGTACAAGAATGACCTAAAACAATAATACAACAAGTGCAATATATAAAGAACAGTACATAAGGAAAATCCTAATGTCTACGAATGAGTGAGCTGGTAAGGAACAAATGTCCCATCACTATGGGTATATCAATCTATTAAAGCTCAATGAAGTATCCCTGACATATACCGGTGTGACCACTATACATGTCATAGAAATGAAAAAAGTGATACGTGTCATCCTAGATCATCACCTGTTGAGCTTGATATCTCAACACTCCCCCTCAAGCTCAACATCATGTCCTGTAATCTAAGCATCTTTTGAAACTTCTTCAACTTCTCAGCTCCAAGTGCTTTAGTGAATCAGTGTATCCATGAACCAGCAAACCTACACCAGCTTTATGAAACAATGCATAATCCAAAGTAGCACTCACATAACGTTGAGTGCACCTCAGAGCATCTAAATGCGGCTTCCTGGGAACCTGCATAAATTGATTTTCAAGTCCATTAGTGTAGCTTAGATCAGACCTTGTAATTGTGAGATATATCAAACTTCTCACAATTTTCCTGTACATAATAGCATTTTCCTATACATAATAGCATTTTCTAGTGCTTCACCTGATGTAGTATCCAACTTCAAATTATGATCTAATGGCATAGAAATTTTATTACAAACATCCATACCATACTTTTGCAGCATACTCAAGGCATATTGCCTTTGTGACATCCATATACTTATTTATGTATGTATAAACTCAATGCCCGAGAAATAGCACAGCACAACAAGACCTTTCATATCAGATTCCTACATAAGGAGTTTCTTTACCTCTTTAATTCTTTCTCCATTATCACCACCTATAATCAAGTCATCAACATAAATAGCCACAATCGTGATGCCATCATCACCCTTCCTTGCATATAATGAATTATCTACATCACACATAGAAAATCCAATGGCGGTTAAGTAGTTAGACATCCTTGCATGCCAAGCACGAGGGGCTTGCTTAAGTCCATACAAAGCCTTTTGCAACCTGCAAAGCATATTCTCGGTGCTTTGAATATTCATATCCTTGTGGCTGGTCCATGTATACTTCTTCATGTAACTCACCATGTAGGAAAGCATTCTTCACATCCATCTGATGCAAAGTCTGTTTTTTTGTTGTAGCTACTGCAACAAATGTTCTGAAAGTAGACATTTTAGCTACAGGGCTAAACATTTCCTCATAATCAATGCCATATGTATGTGCATATCCTTTTGCTACCAATCATGCTTTGTACCTGCTTATGCTACCATCAGCATTTTGCTTTACCTTGTAAACCCACCTGTAGCCTATGGGTTTCTTTCCTTACGACAATGGAACCAGTTCCATGTATTGTTTCCATAAAGTGCAGTCATCTCCTTATCCATAGCTTTTTTCCAATCTGCATTTCCAATTGCATCTTCAAAACAAGAGGGTTTAGCATCTTGTATTACCTTTTTCGTGTAGGCACAATGACAAGCCATGTAATTGTCATATGTCGATCATTGCATTGAATTCCGCATCATTCTAGATCTTCTTGGTCTTGGATCATTTCTCCTTGTATCATCTGCAAATGCCTTTCTTACTCTTGGATTCTTCACAAAGGGCAATCCAAGTTCCTCATCAAGGCTCTTTTCTGAACCGTTTGAATCTCCATCAATGTCTTCAAAACTTATAAATGTTTTACTACCAGCAAAAAACTTTTCTTTACCTTTCTTGTATGTATTTGATGAATTTGCTGGACTAAAATTTCCATGAAATCTTCCACTCCACGGATTTGAGTTGAAACTATTGCTTGGTGACACATCCGGTCCACTCAAAACTTGAGATTCTCCACTTGATTTTTCAAGCATTTTCTTTGTCATTTGTTTCAAGATTAAGTCCATCTTTGGCATTTTCATAGAAGCTTGACATTTCGTCAAACACCACATCTCTGCTTACCTTCACCTGTTGTGTGAGTGGATTATAACATTTATATCCCTTTTGCTCAAGGGAGTATCCAATGAAGATACATTTTTCTACTTTTGGATCAAGCTGTGTCTGCAAGTCATCTCGAACATGTACATATGCAATACATATAAAAAACTTTCATGTGTGATAAGTTTGACTTTTTGCCTGTGAACTTCTTCTGAGGTGTAACTTGATGTATAGCAGTAGTCGAGGTTTTGTTCATGATGTATATAGGAGTGTGCACAACTTCTGCCCAATAACAATGAGGCATATTCTTCTCAGCCATCAAGGCTCTTGCTATTTCTGCAATATGTCTATTTTTGTGATCAGCAACACCATTCTACTATGGTGTGTACCTACATGAAAACTGACATCGAATTCCATGACTTTTTAGAAAGTTGCAACATATATTTGTAGAGAGTACATGCACCGAAGCAAAAATGAAAAGAAGAGTGTACTCACAAAAGAAAGAGTGTGAGAGACTCAAAGTGAGTAGACCATGGGTAAAATCACATGGATTAAAAATGAGCTTGCCAAGAGCATGGAGTAGGATCCGCAAGCTCCTAACCAAGTACAAATGGGGGGAGAGGTCCTCCTTATATAGATTTGAGACCAAAGTATATCTCATGTGGGATAATTCGCCTTAAAGGAGAATGAATACAATGGTAGAAGCAAATGGGAAGGTACCCAAATACAAACGATATAATATAAAATGAAAATGGAAATAGAAATAGAGTGATACAAAAGAGTGATGCACTATCATATTCTTGACCACCCCTCTACATCTCTATTTTGTAGAGTATGGAGGCTACTAGGGTATGAGAGAAAGGTCCACCAAGGATGTAGAAGCAGTAACATGAGCATTAAATAGGAAGTCTCCATCTAGAAATCCATAGCCTCCAAGTGGTATCGATAATGTAGGATCGCCAGGTACTCCATAAGATGTCCACCAGATGGATCAAGCATAGGTACGCCACCAATGAGGTACAGGAACGGAACAAGATCTCATTGGACGAGATCACCTCCATGCAAGATAGGTAGGATGACTCCATGTGGTATGTGGGAACCTCCAAAGCTTTGACAATATCCACCATGAGACATGTATAGCCAAGAAGTAGGTCTTGCAAGAATGAAATATAAAGCATGAAACATAAAATCATAGTCACATGGTAGTACATTTGTATGTTGTAGTCCTCCATGGAGTGTACAAAGTCTTGATGTGTATTCATAGGACCATGAAAGCCCCATCTGAAGTGAGAAGTTGGCTCAGAAAAATATCCAACTGAGTGACGAATCCAAGTAGATGCAGGAGTATCCTATGGAAAATGAAGAAATGTTGGAATCCATGTATGGAACACTACATGCTCAGAATGTTGGTGTAGACAAGCTAAGTGGATTCTCAAAGATAGAAATGGAAAATGATGAGTCAGTGATCCTAAGGTAATGCCCAAATGAAGCGGAGGGGAAATGTAAGCCTTTGATGGTACAATAGAAGGTGTATCCATCTAAGGTATAAGCTCAGATTGTATCTCTAATTCCTCCTGCTCCAAAAATGTATCATGATTTGGAAAGTCATGTACAAAGAGAGCATGCTCCACATAGTGTGACTGTCTAAAGCTCGAATGATCCCCCTTTGAGGCCAAAATGGGAGGATCCAGATCCTGAGATGAATCCAAAAGGGATCAATACTTAGAGTATTCATCAAAGGTGCAGTCTTTGGTTACTATAATTGAGTGACTCTTTGGGTCTTAGAGTTCATATGCCTTATGCTGATCACTATAACTGATGAAAATGTATTGCTTGGGCCGATCATCATCATAGGCTTGCACATAGGCATCACTACCAAAGATGCAGGAAAAGCTCACACTCGGCTTCTTTTGAAAGTAAGTCGTGGAAGTTGCTTTTGACTAAGCATAGCCTTTGCCATCTGGATCACTCTTCAACTCTTCTATAAGGCAATACCTTGTTGAGTATATTGCTTGGCTTGATACTTAAGGCCATGTTTTTTCAAGTACTTTGAGAAGTTTTGGTTGACAAAACTATTGTCTCCATCACATTGGATGATCTTCAAAGAACTTGGAAAGTCTTCTTGAATTGTTTATGTCCACTCCTTGGACTTGGAAAGGGCATCCTCTTTATGCTTGAGTGAATAAATCTAAGTGTATCTAGTGAAGTCATCTACTATCAGGAAGAAGTAAATTGACCCATTGAGAGAGGGTGTATGCATAGATCCACAGGGTTTAGATGCAGAAATGGATGCTTCTATAGGCAAAGGGGCAACTATCTGCTTGGCAAATGCTTGGTAATTCAATTCCACTTGTGCGACAAATCCTAAAAAATCCAAATCTAGTTGATGAATCCTGACAACCGCATTTTCTCTCTCCTCTATCGCTATTCCAGAGTTGGTGGCAACATTACGACCTCCCTTTTCATTAGATGCCTGTAGAGAAACTCGAAATAGCATTGTGCCTTCTCTCTCTGTGTCTTTCATGGACTACTACGTGGAAGCGGTTGTTCTTCGCCTCTTCCTCTCACTCTCATTGTGTGAGAGTGCTTCTTCTTACTGTAGGTTTCTTAGCAGGGGTACAAATGAATTTGTATAAGTTGATCGATGACTAGTGGGATGAGTTGTGCAGCCTTTGTATGATGGTGAGAACTTTGTGTTTCCTTTGTAGACTATAGAGTAGCTCAATGGAAGGAGCAAAGCATCAGACATAGAGATCCATAGTATCTTCTTTCTTCTCTTAATGAGGAGAAAGTAGAACCACCAATATTCAAGCACCACCACCACCAAAATGACCACCAAATGCACCACCAAGACCTCCACCTAGCACTCTGATACCATGTAGAGAATACACACGCAGAAGCAAAAATGAAAAGAAGTGTGTAGCCACAAAAGAAAGAGTGTAAGAAACTCAAAGTGAGTAGACCAAAAAATGGGTAAACTCACATGGATTAGAAATGAGCTTGAGAATAGCATGGAGTAGGCTCCTCAAGCTTCTAAGCAAGTTGTCCAGCTTATCGCTCATAAGCTGACTCATTCCATCTAAGTTTGCCATTTTTGCAGCAACTCACAACACTGCAAAAACACTACAAGTAGTACTTCTCTTTGAACATTGTCACACTATGACATGGCAGTTCGATCTCAAAAAAAATACGGTTTTCATATATGAACAGTACATGAAATCATGTGAAATTTTGTATTTGGAATATATGAGTGTTGTCGAATAGGATGCAAGTTATAGTTTTGCAAACTGACCTGGCTTTTCTGTGGACTCCACCTTGCGGGCTTGAAACGGAGTCCAGATGGCTCCAAAACATAAATATGACAAAAACGAGTGAACCTAAAGATATAACTCACAAATATAGTTTGACTTTTTCTTCCTTCATGCCAATTTTCGTAACAATCTAAGATCGCTTGTGAATCTTGCTTTCTCCATGCCTTCTCATGTACTCTTCACTGTCAGCCTTCTCCATGAGCTCTCTATAGTGATACTGGTCGTGATACCATGTCACCAGGAAGGAGAAGAGGAAGATATCTCTCACACATACACTCTTAGAATCAAAGAGGAGCACACATAGATTGAGGCACAAAAAAAATTATTCTTCTTCTTTCTCTATTACATAGAAGCAATGTACAAGAATGGCCTAAAACAACAATACAACAAGTGCAATATATAAATAATAGTACGTAAGGAAAATCCTAATTTCCACGAATGAGTGATCTAGCAAGAAACAAATGTGCCATCACTCTCAATAGATAAATCTAGTAAAGCTCAATGAAGTGTCCCTGACATATATCGGTGTGACCACTATACATATCAGAGAAATGATAAAAGTGATACGTGTCATCTTGGATCATCATATGTTGAGCTTGATATCTCAACAAGGAAGTGGCTCCACAAGGTGTTGACACATCATTTTTGAGAGGTAAATCTCTTTCTCCCTATAACTTACCAAAAGGCACGAGGAAGATGCTTAGCTCATGACCATAACCTAGTCACAAAGATAAGGCAAGGGAACTATCGTTAAAACCACAAGAAGACAAGTTGTATGTAGTTTAACTAGTCCCCTTCTTCATCATCATCAATAAGGAATATGGAAGCACAAATAGACTTAGAGACCTTATTCTGTCAACTAAACATTAAGTTTCCCTCTTTCAAATGTTTAGCTCATGAAGATCCTCATGAGCATGTCATATGATTCTTAGCCTTATGCAAAACTAAGGGATTAGTAGGAAGTAACGATGCCTATTTTGTGCTTTTTTTGGCAACACTAGAAGGGTTGGAAGATAAATGGTTCAATTAAGTTCTTGAAAACCATTTTACAACATGGGACTTTATGAAGGATGCCTTTAACACCAATTTCAACAAGGAAATACTACAAAGAATATTATAAATAAAATAGAAAGCTTGTGTCCGAGAGAGATTTCCAAAATTCGTAACCTAGGCCAAAGCACTTTATGACCAAGTTACCCAATATCCACATGATTTTTTTGTTAAAAAGTATCTATCTAAGCCACTACCAGTGTCTAGTAAGTGAAAGATGAAAGAGATGGTACTTCCTACAACAATTATTGATGAATTCATTAGTACTGCTACAAGTCTAGAAAAAATCAGACAATAATATGGAATTCAATCCTCTAGACTTCCACTCTCCATGGAACCCCAAGACCTAGAGAACTTAACATGGAATTGGGGGATCCTCTAGACTTCCACTCTCTAGTATCCTAGCTAAGTAAGGAACTAGAGAGCTTAAGAACCAATAAACCACACAAGGAAGAGGAGAGTGTATTGGCATAGTTGTGGAGGGAGCTTGAACCAATAAACCACACAAGGAAGAGTACACTCAAGCAAAGGAAGTGGCCCAACTTTAAAAGGAGTTGCAAGAAGTCTGCTCAGGGAGTGTACTTTGGTGCACCATATACATTAAGTAAGGCCACATGATAAGTGAATGTTGTATGTTTAGTGTAACTTCTCAACTCTATAGGAAGCCCGACCTTGAAGCTCAAGAATGCTACACAAGAGGGACTCCTGGTTCAAACGTATTGGGGACAAGTAGGATTTCAATCATATTGCCATCACCCATCTTAATGGTCAAAGCTACAAACCAAGGTAACAATCAAAACTCATGTCCTAGAAAGAATTTTGGAAAGAGACCTAGGAGGCCAATTATTTGCTTTAGGTGAGGGGACTGTTGGAACTATCAGAGAAAATTTCCCTCTACCCAAAGATCCTCCCCTGATAGATATTGTTGAGAGGCAAGAAATCATTATAACATGTATTCCCCCAAAAAAAAGACTTCCACATTTGGACTCCATATCTAGATGGTATTTGTGGATGACGAACACATTGTGCATGCCTTTGCCAGCTTCCAAAGTTATTCATTTGGAAGAAATCAACTCCACGGTAGTGCAGACAAGGAGCATAGGAGGAATCCCTCAAGAAGGAGTCATTCTTCAAGAGTCCACGACAAAGGAAGTGCCTTAGGTTAACAAGGAAATAGCAAAAGTAGGCATACTTCTAAAGAAACTAAAGATGTTCCACAAAATGGGAACTTACGGACATAAATGTAGCAATTAGAAAGGCTTACAACATGGTAAGGAATGAGTTAGAAGGTCAACATATCTCTCATACCTCGACCAAATCACAAGCTTCAAGGCCACTCGAACAATGAAAAATGGAGTAAGTATTTTTTTCTCAGCTTTTATATGCACCTATAACCCTAACGGGTCACTTATCTTTGTACATTTTTCACTTGATAATACATTCTATATTGTGTTGTGCTCCAAGCTTCTTCTTCTTCTTCTTGCTTGTGTTGTTCATGTGCTTCCGCAGACCTCAAACTCCAACAATTGGTATTAGAGCAGGTTGTTGCTTCATCTAGGGCATCATTGAACACCCCTTTGTTGAAAATCTCATAATTATATGAAAATTGGTGAGAAAATTTAGGGATAATCAACATTTCAAAAGGCTTCGCTTTCCAACATCAAACTATTGATTTGAGCTTCTTTAAACTTCCAAATGCACTATCATAGTGACTATGCATGCAATTTTGTCCTTTTGTGCCAAACACACACACACACACACACACACACATATATATATATATATATATATATATATATATATATATATATATATATATATATATATATATATATATATATATATATATATATATATATATATATATATATATATATATATATATATATATATATATATATACCTAAAATAGAGTATGTTAATCTTGTTCAAAATGGAGAATGCACATTTGTTATTGTTTTCAGCTATGGCCCATCTTCTCATGAGTAGTGTATGCTTGCACTAGAGTTGGATTTTGGTACTTTGATAGTGGAGCAACCAAACATATTACCTCATAGCATAGTTTCTTCACTTTGCTTGAGTCCGAGCCTACAAGGAATACTATCACATGTGCTAACAACTCCTCTTATCCTATAATGGGAGTTGGAAAGATTATCTTGATTACTATTGATGGTAGTTCTTTTACACCGTGAGATGCTTTATATGTGCTAGGGATCAAGGAATTTTTTTTTTTAGTTTCAGCATTAGCCAAGATTGGCTTGGCTATCAAATTTGTTGATAAGAGACATATATTTCATGATCTCTCGAATGGTGGTGTTATTATTGTTTCTGGCATTTTATGTAGTGGGTTGTATAAGCTCATAAGCTATGCAAAATCTGTGAATGATTTAGCATGTGCAATTCAAGATTCTCAATCTATCTCAAATGCAAAGCTTTCACAACACACTTTGATCATCTAAATTTTTCTAGTTTGCTACACCTATAGAAATCTGAAATTGTTTCCTCACTAACCAAACTTGAGACACCTTCTAAACATTTTTGTGAAGGTTGTACTTTGGGAAAAATGCAGCATTCCTCCTTCCCATGCAGAGACCTTTATTTGGGAACCACCTATACTTCATGACTTTTGTTGATAAATTTTTCAGCATGCATGGGTGTATCCATTGAAATAGAATTTTGAAGTGCTTATGTGCTTTCAATAGTCCCTAGTTATTGCTAAAAATCTATCAGCATGTAAATTAGGCACCCTCTATTCTGATCAAGGGGGGAATACATGTCTTCTAGTTTTAATGCATTTTTTATTGAGCATGGGATAAACATCAGTGTACAATGCCATATTCATCTCAAAAAAATGGAGTTGCTGAAAGAAAGGACATGCCTCTCATGGAAACAACGAGATGTATGGTCAAAAGGGAGGCTTCACAACATAGCTTTTGCCTTGAGGTTGTTATGTGTGCAACATATGTACTTAGCATGTACCAAATTGATCACTCCATATGAGGCTTGGCATGGTTGCAAGCCATCTATTGCTTATCTGCATGTTTTTGGTTGTTAGGCATATGCACTAAACATGAACAAAAAATAAAAAAACTAGATGATAAATTAGTGAAATGTATTTTTTTGGATGAATACGAAGCAAATTACCAATGTGGTTAAAGATATAGCCATTTGGCTAAGCTTATGATTGACACATGAATATATCCTTTGAAAAAGGTTCTTATTTATGTCAATAGATAACATCTATCAAGAGAATACTAGCTCTATTATCAAATGACATAAATATAGATACCTTTTGATTGCATTTGATCAAAGAAATAGTTCAATCAAGGGTCAATCTTCAAAGCATTTTCAAGAATAAATCAAGACTTGGTAAGGATATAAATTATAAGCATGTTGATTATACTTGATTAGACTAAGTTTTCTCGACAAGTAATCCGAGAGTAAGAGCTAAAGTTTTTTGCACTAAGGTGAGAGTGTAAACCTATTGGTATGGGATGTCTAGGTTTACACTATCACTAAAGTGGATTCAGTGGTATGGGACATCGGATTTAAAGATAATAGAAGCTTGAGCTCAAAGATATTCAAGGACTTGTTTAGTTAGCTTAAAAGAAAACAAGAATAAACTCCAATTGGGTTTGAGAAATTGAAGGAGCATCAATTTCCTAACAGCTTATAGTATTCGAGGATGAAAGGTCTTTAGAGGGGGGAAGAAAGGTATCATTAATATGATACTTCTAAGCGGAAGATACGTTCCTTAATTTTGTAGTGAAAGTTGAGCATCTTACATGACATCAAGTACCATGTGTTTGAAATACAAACTCAAATCAAAGTAATAATCCAATATACAAGAAGGAAATTCATTGCAAATTTCCAATTTGGCAATAACCAAAGGTAAGCTAGCCAACAACTTGAAGCATATCCATGGTAAAGTACTTGAGAATGGATATGATGGATCAAGAAACCTTGGATTGATAAGCATGACAACTTTAGAAAAATAATAGTTAAAGGTTATGAGAACATCAAGATGATGTTAAAGACGTAAGCAAATATGTAAACTTATGAAGGTATGGGTTAAAGATCCCAAGAAAATCCCATTGGTAAATATCATTGAGTAAAGGATCTAAAGGAGGAAAGATTTGGTTATATCTCAAATCAACTTAGCTCAAGAATTCCAAGAAAGCCAAAAGGCCTAGATTGGTCATATAAACCAAACCTTTAATAATTTGATATATCATGCCAAGGAAATTTTAATGGTTGATAAAACTTATAAGACTAAAATGAGATTTTTTCTTGCTAAATGTTTATGACACAAAAAATAGTGCTGAAATTTTGGATAATTGAAAATGATTAGAGAACACTAAGAGGACAAAGAAAATGGAAAGAATTAAGGGCGTAGGTCTATGGATTGGAGAAAGAACTCACTAACTTGGGACAGTGGGAACTCATTCCCATTGAGAATTTTCTTTGATGTCTAGAATGGGAATGGACTCAATATTTGATAGGAAACATCTGGATAAGCCTTAAAGATAAGAACATGGAGAGTAAGGTCTTAGGTTCATAAAGAGGTAAAGAGATTTACCTACTTGAACCATATAAATACACTTGGTTGTATTCACAAGAAGGTAAATGAAATAAGGCTGACATTTACATTAGAAAAAGGCTATCCTTTATCCTCTTATTAAGATGCATTCTTTTGAATAGAGTATAATCAACTTTAGATTATGTAGTAGATAGGGAAAATATGAGGATAAAAATTTTAGGGAGTTTCATGAGATAAACTCTAGAAGTGTAGAGCTTGCTTAAAGTCAAAACTATTTAATTCTTGAATGGTAGAATATCATTCTTTGAATTTTTGGATGATAAGAATAAGTGATTCAAAAAAGTTCATAAAGTTCTTTGAAGAGTTTTGGATATGATTCCAATAAAGATGTATCTTTTCTTATAAGACCTTGGAACTTAAAACAAATAAATCTTGAACCATTCAACTCCATTCCATAGATAGAAGATTTAGCAAGAAGGTATCTTTATGGCTTGTTAAGTATTCTTCCTCGATTGGTTTGAGGATTTGAAGGAATTGGTTTAGTAAGATAAATGGTTTTCTCCTCTTTGCAAAGATCTGATGAGCTTTGAGGTTAGTATACGTAACTATCTTGGGTATAGACCAAAGCTGGTTCAAGATAGTAAGTACTAGTTCTCTTTGGAAGGGCCTATTAAGCTAAGATGAACAAGGAAATTGGGTAAGCATAAGTGCATTTCCATTTTGTATCCAAGGGGCACTCCATTTCCATTTTATATTGTATCTCTTTTGTATTTGGGTACGTTGCCATTTGCTTCTAGATGTGTATTCATTCTCCGTCAAAGGGAATTATAACACATATGATTTACTTTGGAGAGCCCCCTCCAACTTTATATAAGGAGGGCATCTCCCCCCATTTGTACTTGGTTAGAAGTGCAACCTACTCCATGCTCTTCGCAAGCTCACACTAATCCATGTGAGTTTTCCCATCTCATGGTCTACTCACTTTTGAGTCTCACACTCTTTCATTTTGTGAGGACACTCTACTTTTCATTTTGCTTCCACATAGGTACTCTCTACATGGTATCAGAGTGCTAGGTGGAGGTGTTGGTGGTTCTTCATTTGGTAGTTCTTTTGGAGGTGGTGATGGTGCTTGTGGCAGCATTCATTTGGTGGTGAGGTTTTCATCATCTTCTTCATGCTTTGAAAGCATTATTTCCCAACCTCCCACTATTGATATATTTTGGTAGTGATGTGTGTGAACACATTAGGAATGCCAGGGCACTTTTTTCCCTCTTTAGGAGGTTTTTCCCCCCCTTGTATACACACATACAACCCTAACCGATCACTTATCTTTGTACATTCACTTGGTAATACATTCAGTATGGTGTGTTGTGATCCAAGCTTCTTCTTCTTCCTTGTGTTGTTTGTGTGCTTCCACAGACCTCAAACTCCAACAATTGGTATCAAGGCAAGTTGTCGCTTCATCTAAGGCATCATCGATGCCCCTCCGATCATAGTCTCAGAATCGCACAAAAATTGTTGAGCATACTCAGGGAGACTAGGAGTTCAAAATAACTTCACTCTATCGTGTCGAAATTTTGATATGAGCTCATTTCAACCATCAAACGCACTATCATAGGGTCTCTATAGGAAATTTCATCCTTTTGTGCCAAACATATATACAAGTTTTAGATTGCTAGCATAAGCGGATCAAAGTCTTCTACACGTTTAGCAGAGCTTGATAGCATAGTTTTGTTCAAATTTTTGAGATACAATCATTTTTTTCCATCAGGGTATTTTAGTCAATGGCCATGGCTAAAAGCAATGATGTATTCCATATGTTCGCTCTTGAGGACAAGTTGGATGGTACCAATCACCCATTATGAGGATATATGATACATCATGTATTGGTCACAAAAGGACTATGGAATATTGTGCAAGGTGTTGAAAAACAACCTACTACACTTGCAAATACAATTATTGAAGGTGATGGAGATGGTGTTGAAGATGATGATCTTTGAATTCATGTTCATCTTGCGGTTCCTATTGCACCTGCTATAGAGCAACTTTGATGGGATGGTAGATATACTTAGGCACATGCATTGATAGCTTTGTCTATTAAACATGTCGTTGTCCCTCATATTCGCTCATGCAAAATAGCAAAGGATGCTTGGGATACACTTACCACTTTATATGAGGCAAGAAATGAAGCTCCTGTTGCTTACCTCTAAAAACATTTGGAGAGTGAGAATATGAATGAAGGAGATTCTATGGACAATTTTTTGACAAAGAGCAAAGATTTGAAAGAGTAGTTGATTTTTACAGATCAAGTCTTGTCAGATAGCTCACTTGTGCAAACTATTCTTAATGGTCTTCCTGATTCATATCAGAGTTTTGCTGCTACTCTTCGATTGATGATGAAAGGCAATCCAAATGCCTTCGAATTTGAGGATTTGGTATCTGTATCCTTGCAAGAAGATTAATTTAGATAGAACAGGTCCATTATATGTGTTGCAGATCAAGCTTTCTTAGCTAGTCATAAGGGTAAAGGTAAATGGAGCTCATCTACTAGTGAGCAAAAATCTACTAATTTTGCATAGCAAAAAAGGGAAGACAAAGATGAAAAGGAAATAGAAAAGTAGAAATAGTTATGCAAATACTTTCTTAGGTAGTCATAAGGGTAAAGGTAAATGGAGCTCATCTACTAGTGAGCAAAAATCTACTAATTTTGCATAGCAAAAAAGGGAAGACAAAGATGAAAAGAAAATAGAAAAGTAGAAATAGTTATGCAAATACTATAACGAAAATGATCATGTCATAAAGAGTTGTCCAAAACTAGGTGCAAAAGAGGCAAAGAAGAAAGAGGCTAGAATGGTTGCTATAGATGCCTTTACACCTAAAACAAAGTCTACTAATCTTGTGCAAAATGAAGAATGGGCATTTACTACTATTTGCACCTAGGACCATCTTCTCATGAACAACGTATATCAGTAGACTCAGATGTTTGGTACTTTGACAGTGGAGCAACCAAACATATTACCTCATGGCATAGTTTCTTCATTTCACTTGGGCCCTATAGGGAATGTTGTCACATGCACTAACAACTCCTCTTATCCTATAATGGGAGTTGGTAAGATCATTTTGACTACCATTGATGGTAGTTCTTTCACATTGTTAGAGGTTTTGTTTGTGCCATGGATCAAGAAAAATTTGTTGTTAGTTTCAGCATCAGCCAAGATCAGCTTGGTTGTCAAATTTATTGAAGACAGATGTATAGTTCATGATCTGTCAAATATCAATTTATTATTGCTTCTAGCATTTTATGTTGTGGGCTATATAAGCGCATAGACTATGCAAAGTATGTGAATGATTCTGCATGTGCAATTCAAGATTCTCAAGCTATCTCAGATGCAAAGCTTCGGCATGCACGCTTTGGTCATCTGAATTTTGCTAGCTTGCTATGCTTGCAAAAATCTAAAACGGTGTCCTCTCTGCCCAAAATTAAGGCACCTAGTAAACATTTCTATGAAGGTTGTATTTTAGGAAAAATGCAGCGTTCCTCTTTCCCAAATGATGGTTCAGTATGAGCTACTTAGAAATTGCAGCTTGTTCATAGTGATGTTTGTGGTCCTATGTAGACACTTTCTTTTGGGAAGTATCTTTACTTCATGAATTTTATTGATGATTTTTCTAGGCATGCATGGGTGTATCCATTGAAAGCAAATTTGGAAGTGTTTATATGCTTCAATTAGTTTGTGGTTTTGGCTGAAAATCTATCAGCATGTAAAATGGCACCCTCTAGATTGATCGAGGGGGTATGTATGTAGCATATGTACTTAACGGGTGTCCCACCAAAGCATTGTAGTTGATCACCCCATATGAGGCTTGGCATGGTTGCAAGCCATTTGTTGCTCATCTGGATGTCTTTGAGTTGTCTGGCATATGCATTAGTGCATGAACAATGCAGAAAATTGGATGATAAAGTGGTAAAATGTATTTTTGTTGAATATAGTTCTAAAAGCAAAGGCTATCGTTTGTACCATCCACATACTAAATGCATTTTGGTTGGTCATGATGTTGTTTTTGTAAGAGCTTTAATTCAGCCATTACTTTCATGTACTAAGGAGACATTAGTTAGCTCCAAAGATGTCTATGACACTTTGTTCCCTCTTTTTATAGGCAGACAATCAAGTGCTTATCCAAATGAGGCAATTTCTCAGCCTTTATAGGTTTCACATGATGATGCAGATCATTCCATTTCTGATGCAGACTGATGAGAGGGTTGATATAGAGGAGGAAAAAACTATGCCTAAATGGATGGTGCAAACTTTGCGAGATAACAAATTAGATGCACCTTTGTCATATCGTACTCATTCAGGCTCTCATAGTGCTTCTTTTGCATCAAATTGCTATGTTATGGCTTCCTCTAGTCTTTGTGATGAGAATGATCTTATTTCTTTTAATGAAACACAAAATTCAAAAAATTGGATGACTACTATGCAATCAAATGATGCTTTTATGCAGAATGGTACCTTGTCTTTATGTGATTTGCCTCCTGGCAAAAAGGCCATTGGCTCTAAATGGGAATAAAATCTAGAATGTAAACCTAATGGAACAGTTGATTATGCTCAAGAAAGAGGCATTGATTTTGATGAGACCTTTGCACCCACATGTAGAATGACCACTCTTCATAGCGTCTGTGCACCTGCAGCTCATCATGGTTGGAATGTACATCAGTTGGACATTAAAATTGCATTTCTAAATGGGGACTTACACGAAGAAGTATATGTATTTCAGCCCCGTGGTTTTGTGTAGAAAGATCATGAAAACAAAGTGTATAGGTTGAAAAAGGCATTATATGGTTTGAAGCAATAACCACATGCTTGGTATCAAAATATCTATGCCTACCTAATTGCACATGGGTTTGAGAACAGTCCAACTGAGAGCACCTTATATGTTAATCATGCAAATGATTTGCTTCTGATCGTTGTTGTCTATGTTGATGTCATGCTAGTCACCCATCCTAATGAGAAACATATTTTTGATTTTAAGGATGATTTGCATGCCTCTTTTGAGATGTTCAATTTGGGGCATTTGCATCATTATTTGGGCATTCAATTTATGCAAGTTGATGGTGGAATAGCTCTGTGTCAAACAAAATATATTGACACATTATTGCAGCATTTTGGCCTTGAAGATTGTAAACCTATTGTCACTCTTATGGAACAAGTTTATGCTTAAGTCTTCATGATGCCTGAGATGCATTTGATGTTGTTCTCTATCAATAGTTGTTGGATGCTTGATTTACTTATGCATAACTCGGCTTGATATTGATTTTGTTGTCTCACAGATGAGTAGGTTTATGCATCACCCAAGTGTCAAGCATTGGCAGCCAGTTAAGCACATCTTTCTCTACTTGAGTGGTACTCGGCTACTTATATTGTTTTATCCCAAGGGGGGATCACTTTTTCCATATTTACATTATTTTTTTGACTCTTACTAGGCTACTTGGTATGACACTTGTGTATCCACTTGTGGTTTTCACTTCATGCTTGGTAGCTCATGCATATCTTGGTTGAGCAAGAAGTAGCCTACTATGGCCACTTCTAGTTGTGAGGTTGAGTATAGGGAAGTTTTCACAACAACTATTGAGTGTGTGTGGCTTAGATGCCTTTCGGCTGATTTAGGTGTTGATGAGTCTTCTGCCACCACCATCTTGATTGAGTGTCAGAGCACATTGACAGTTGCGAGGAACCATGTGTTCCATGCTCACACAAAACACATTGAGGTGAATTATCATTATGTCAAGGATAGGTTTTTTGTTGGGGAGATTAGTTTGGCATTTGTGCCCACACAGGAAAAGATTGCACGTCTTCTCAAAAAGCTTTGCCTCAAGAGTGTTGATATATTTCGATAGTGATGTGTGTGAACACACTTAGGACCGTCGGGGCACTTTTTTCCCTCTTTAGAAGGTTTTTTTCCTTGGCTTGTATATAATCTTATAACCCTAATGGGTTACTTAGCTTTGTACATTCACTTGGTAATACATTTAGTATTGTGTGTTGTGCTACAAGCTTCTTCTTCTTCATTGTGTTGTTTATGTGCTTTCACAGACCTC
Organism: Ceratopteris richardii; assembly: GCA_020310875.1. Taxonomy (NCBI): domain Eukaryota; kingdom Viridiplantae; phylum Streptophyta; class Polypodiopsida; order Polypodiales; family Pteridaceae; genus Ceratopteris; species Ceratopteris richardii. The sequence goes on from CM035414.1 coordinate 108,818,535, forward strand.
ATACTCCAGGAATTGGTTACTAGAGTAGGTTGTTGATTCATCTAGGGTTTTGTTGAAACCTCTCCAATCATAGTCTTAGAATCACACAAAAATTGGTGAGCATACTGAAGGTAATTAGGATTTCAAAATAGCTTTGTTGTGTGGTGCTGAAATTTTGATTTAGGCTTGTTTCAGCCTCTAAACACACTATCATAGTGCCTGTGCAGACAATTTTTTCTTTTTGTGCCAAACATATATACAAGTTTTGGTTCTCCAATACAAACGTCTCTAAGTCTACTACAAGTTTTGCAAAACGCAATAGGGAAGTTGTGTTCAACTTGTTGAGATATCGTCATTTTTCTCCATCAAGGTATTTTAGTCAGTGGCCATGGTTGAAAGCGATGATATATTTTGTATATCGACTATTAAGGATATGTTGGGTGGTACCAATTACCCATTATGGTCATATCTGATGTGTCAAGTATTGGTTGCAAAAGAACTGTGGAATATTGTGTAGGGTGTTGAAAAATGACCTACTACACCTACAAATATAATTATTGAAGATGATGCAGATGGTGTTGAAGATGATGATCTTTAGGTTCTTATTTGTGCTACAATTCCTACTACACCTACTATAGAGCAACTTTGTTGGGATGGCAGAGATTCTCATGCACGTGCATTGATAGCCTTGTCTATCAAACGTGCCATTATCCCTCATATTCATTCTTTCAAAGCAACAAAGGATGCTTGGGATACACTTACCACTTTGTACCAGGCAAGAAATGAGGCTTGTGTTCCTTACCTCTGAAAATAGTTGGCGAGTGAGCATATGAATGAAGGAGATTCTATGGATAATTTTTTGACAAAGATCAAAGATCTAGAGTAGTTGATTCTGCAAATGAAGTCTTGCTAGATAGTTCACTTTTGTAGACCATTCTTAATGGTCTTCCAGATTCATATCAGAATTTTGCTTCTACTCTTTAGCTGATGATGAAAGGCAATCCAAATGCCTTAACATTTGAGGAGTTAGTCTTTGTTTTGTTGTAGGAGGATCAGTCCAGGCAGAGTAGGTCCACTATGTGTGTTGCAGATCAAGCTTTCTTAGCTAGTCAGAAGGGCAAAGGTAAATGGAGCTAATCTACTAGTAAGCAAAAATCTACTAGTGCTGCACAGTCAAAGAAGGAAGACAAAGACGGGAAGAAAATAGAGAAGAAAAAACAATTTTGCAAATATTGTAAACATAATGATCATGTCATAAAGATTTGTCCAAAATTGGCTACAAAAGAGGCAAAGAAAAAAGAGGTTGGAATGGTTGTGCAGAAGCCTCTACACCTAAAATAGAGTCTGCAAATCTTGTTTAGAATGAAGAATGTGCATTTACTACTGTTTGCAATTATGAAACATCTTCTCATGGATTGTGCATGTCTTTAGTAGACTCAGATGTTTGGTACTTTGATAGTGGGGCAACCAAACATATTACCTTGGAATGCAATTTCTTTAGCTCACTTGAGCCTATCCCTACAAGGAATATTGTCACATGCACCAACAACTCCTCTTATCCAGCCATGGGAGTTGCTAAGATCATTCTGACTACTGTTGGTGGTAGTTCCTTTACATTGTCACATTCTTTGTTTGTGCCTAGGATTGACTTGGTTGTGAATTTTGTTGATGACATATGTATAGTTCATGATCTATCAAATGTGATGTTATTATTGCTTCTATCATTTTATGTCGTGGGTTATATAAGCTCATAGATTATGCCAAATCTGTGAATGATTCAGCATGTGCAGTTCAAGCTTTTCAAGCTATGTCAGATGCAAACTTTGAGATGCATGCTTTGGTCATCAGAATTATGCTAGTTTGCTCTGCCTATAGAAATTTGAAATGGTGTCCTCTCTGCCCAAACTTGATGCACCTTGTAAACGTGTTTGTGAAGGCTATATTTTGGGCAAAATGAAGCATTCTTGATTCCCAAAAGATAGTTTAGTTTGAGCTACTAAAAAATCACAAGTTCTTCACAGTGATGTCTATGGTCTTATGCAGACACCCTCTTTTGGGAACTACCTTTAATTCGTGACTTTTATTGATGATTTTTCTAGGCATGCATGGGTGTATCCACTGAAAGCAAAGTCCAAAGTGTTTATGTGCTTCAAACAATTTCTGGTTCTGACTAAAAATCTATTGGCATGTCAAATGGGTACCCTCCATTATGATCAAGGGGGGGAATATATGTCTTCTAATTTAATGCATTTCTGGCTGAGTGTGGGATAAAACATCAGTGTACAATTGCATATGCACTTCAACATAATGGAGTTGCTGAAAGAAAGAATAGGTCACTCATGGAGATAATGAGGTGTATGGTCAAAAATGAGGCTTTACCACGTAGCTTCTGGCTTGAGGTTGTTATGTGTGCAGCATATGTACTTAATAGGCACCAAAGCATCGTAGTCTATCACTCCATATGGTGCTTGGCATGGTCACAAGCTATCTATTGCCCACCTGCGTGGCTTTGGTTGTCTAGCATATGCATTAGTGTCGGATCAAGAATGTAGAAAATTGGATGATAAAACAGTAAAATATATTTTTGTTCGGTAGAGTTCTAAAAGCAAAGACTATTGTTCACAAACTAAACACATTTTGGTTAAAGAGGCATTGATTTTGATAAGACCTTTGCACCCACATGCCGAATGACTATCGTTTGTAGCATTTGTGCACTTGTAGCTCATCATGATTGGAATGTACATCAGTTGGACATTAAAATTGCATTTGTGAATGGTGATTTACATGAAGAAGTGTATGAATTTCAGCCCCCTGGTTTTGTGTAGAAAGGGCATGAAAACAAAGTGTTCAAGTTGAAAAAGACATTATATGGTTTGAAGCAAACACCACATGCTTGGTATGAAAAGATACATGCATAGTTGATTGTACTTGGTTTTGAGAATAGTACAACTGAGAGCACCTTACATGTTAAGCATGCAAATGATGTGCTTCTAATAATTGTTGCCTATGTTGATGACATGTTGCTCACTAGTCCTAGTGAGAAGCATATTTTTGGTTTTGAGAATAGTTCAACTGAGAGCACCTTATATGTTAATCATGCAAATGATGTGCTTCTAATAATTGTTGTCCATGTTGATTACATGTTGCTCATTGGTCCCAATGAGAAGCATATTTCTTATTTTAAGGTGGATTTACATGCCTCTTTTGAGATGTCAGATTTGGGGCATTTGCATCATTATTTGGGCATTCAATTTATGCAAGTTGATGGCGGAATAGCTTTGTGTTAAACAAAATATATTGACACATTATTGCAGAATTTTGGCCTTGAAGACTGCAAACATATTGCCACTCCTATGGAAACATGTTTACGGTTGAATCTTCATGATGGTCGAGATGCATTTGATGTTGTTCTCTATCAGCAGGCCGTTGGATGCTTGATTTACTTATGCTTTACCAAGCCTGATATTCAATTTGTTGTCTCTCAGATGAGCAAGTTTATGCATTGCCCAGGTGTCAAGCATTGGCAAGCGGTTAAGCGCATCTTTTTCTACTTGAGTGGTATCGAGCTACTTGGATCGTTTTATCCAAAGGGGGATCATTACCCAGACTTACATGTTTTTTTTATACTTTGAGTGAGATGGTTGCTATGATTCTCCTATGTCCACGAGTGGTTTTTGCTTCATGCTTGGTAGCTCATGCATATCTTGGTTGAGCAAGAAGTTGCCTACTATGGCCACTTCTAGTTGTGAGGCTGACTATAGGGAAGCTTTCACAACAACTATTGAGTGTGTGTGGCTCAAATGCCTTTTGGTTGATTTGGGTGTTGGTCGGTCTACTACCACCACCATCTCCACTAACAGTCAGAGCACATTAGCAGTTGTGAGGAACACTATGTTCCATGCTTGTACTAAGGACATTGAGCTGCACTATCATTATGTCAGGGAGAGATTCTCTATTGGAGAGATCAATTTGGCATATGTGCCCACACAAGAGAATGTTGCATATCTTTTCACAAAGGCTCTACCTACGGAGAAGTTTGAAGATTTCCACAAACCTTTGGGCTTACTTCTTTTTGTGGATTGATTCCACATAGCTTGGCATTTCCTTATACATGAGTGCGAGCTCCTTGTTCACCGCATCACTCCCAGGGGAGATTTGTTGATATATTTTGGTAGTGATGTGTGTGAACATACTCAGGATCACCGCGACACTCTTTTCCCTCTTTAGGAGGTTTTTTTCCCTCGGCTTGTATATACATCCATAACCCTAGTGGGTTACTTATCTTCGTACATTCACTTGGTAATACATTTAGTATTGTGTGTTGTGCTCCAAGCTTGACGAATCTAAGATGAGATATCTTTGGTCATTCACGTGTAGGGCATAAGTCTCTACTTAAGCAAAGGTGCTTATGTCTTTAAACAACCAAAGGTGCTTGTCCTAGTGGTTAAGTCATATGGACGAGAAGGAAAAACCCAAGGTGCAAGATCTATAGAGCCTTCAAGAAGCATCCACTTGAGTAATAACAAGTGCTTATAAGCAATATCGATCAATAATAGACCATGTTTTTAGCACTATCATCAGTAATAAAGTATTTGTTAGCATGTAGTATCTTCTATATTTGTCATTGGAGCTCTACAATCGTCTATTTTCATTGGTGGTCAAGATGCTAAGAATATATCAAATGAGAATAGAATTGAAGTCCCCATGTTTCACGCAAATACAGAATGAAGCTGGTGGCCTACAGTTGATATCATTGTGACCTAGAGAAAGGCAATGAAGTTGAAATCCTACATTAAGAGCACCAAGGGTTTTATACCTGTGCATCTCAATCATCGAACAATTGCTAGCTCAAGAGGATGCTTGATTTTCAAAGCTTGGAAGAAGGTATGCATGAGAGCATGACATGCAATCAACTACTAATGTAGATGCAAGACATGAAGTGCTTTCACAGGGATCGACGCTACTAACTGATAAACAAATGGATGGGAGCAGAATAAGAAATGGCATTCCTCCACACTACCTTCAGAGAAAGAAGAAGAAATACCAAACTTAAGAGGGAGCGAATCAGATCCGCTGTTAAGCTCCTCCATATCCTCTTCACCTCACAGACATAGAGAACACTCAGAATGTACACGAGATGTAGTATATTATTCACCACCAAAAGATGCACATACCAGACTTATCAGTATCTTACTCATGACAAAGGCTTTCACCTTACAACACCTAAGTGCAATTTCAAAGGTAATGAGAAATGGAAACAGTCGCAAAGACATGTGTTTTATTGTTGGAAATGTCTATTAGAATTTGATGAACGAAGAAAAGCATGAAAAGCGCAAACATCGATGGATTCAGCTCTTTGCACATCAATTCTCTACTCTCCATCTCTGACGAACTATGACAGAGACAGAGGGTGAGAAAGGTAATGCACCTCAAACCTCAATCACATACACCTGAAAATCCTTCTCCTTTCAGGGTCCTATTCCCTACTACTCAAGAGCTTCCCATGATTCCCTTACCAATCTTTAATTCTCAAATCAGAACCTCTCTCAATTTCTCCCTTCACAATTTTATTAACCATTGCAATGCTTGAAACCCAAACCAGAAGAAGCAAGGTGATCTCTTCCAATGAACAACAATCTACAAAATGAAGGGATTTTATATTTTGTAGTGGATTCTCCTTATATGCATCTCTTCAATTCCAAGGTTGAAAAAGACTAAACTTTGGAAACTAAAGCTACTTTCAATTCGGCTTTCCAAGATTCTTCCCTTAGTTTTTCCTACATTAGAGGGAAGTCATTCCCTTTAATACATGAAATATAAGTACAAGGAAGAATTCCAACTATTCAATTACAAAGAAATTTCTTTGATGCTCCATGGGATCATAACTTCTATGCACTATAATATTAAAGACCCCAACTACACACCCTTTTAATATTCAACTTTTTTCACTAAAACATTTTCACATTAAGCATTGGAATACATTAAATCAATCATTATTCCATCTTTTTCGCTTGAGTAAATAGACAAAAAAATGTGTATTGTCTTATATTTCTCGATAATTATATTGAAATGATCATTCCTTATGTTTAGATGGAGAAACAACCTTTCATTTCTATGTGAAGAAACAATGCCTCTCTTGAGATGCACATGCACCAGTGAATGAGAGGCATGTGGCATGCCGAGTGCACAAAGGGCAACACCCCATGACGAGTAAGAATGTCAATTAACACCTAACTATAAGTTTTTTTAATTTTTTTTTAATGGAGCTTCAATCGAAGCCTACTCCCTCGAGCTTTAACTTTGAAATTACAACTGTATAAGTGATCGGGCATAGCTCCCATGGGACCCCCCATATCCCACAAAGCAGAGGCTAGACTGCCCCAAGGTGACACAAGAGAGGACTACCCGAAGGCAATTGATTTCAACTGGATACAATGTGGTTACACTGGCCTTAGGCCCACAAGATGTCTTGCCGTAGATGGGGATTGAACCTTTGCCCCCTCCTCAAGAGGCGAAAGGCCCATCCAACCAAGCTAATGTGCACGAACAACTATAAGGAAATTGTACCGACTCCTCCTCCACTCATAAAAGTATTACTTCCCACGTGGTTTGTGATTTTGACCACATAGAAATATTCGTATATTAAAATTGATTTGGTACCACACTATTTCTCTTTTTAATAAAAAAAATTATATTTCACTATTCACATAAGATGATGACAAACTCACTCTATATAATGTTCCACTCTCTAAGTTCATACGAGAAAGAGCTATTTATTTTAAGCGGAACAATATAAATTTTGATGTGTTCCACTACGTCCATGTGAATCCAGCCTTATATCAACAAATATTACTCCCTTCACAATATCATGAAATATTTATTTCCTCATTATTCACAATATTCTTTATGCCATTCAATGTATATTTTTTTTCTTTAAATTATTCCATTCATTTTGTCCTCGATATGGGAAGGCTTGGACACGCATCCATGGGATCCTAAAAGATACAAAAAGCATTCTCGAATCTCCGCTGCAGATAACCAAATAGAAACACAGTCCGCAAACCCTAAAAGTATATTGTAAACAAATGCTTTTCAAGCTCTATTCCTCTCCGAGAACGAGGAACCCCCTCACTGCCTAGCACTATTACGAGCAATCGTGTGTACATTGCACGAGATCTTAACTAGGCTGGTCGTCCTGTCTGTGCTTGTAGTTTGGCTTCTTTGTCGTCAGTGACGCTCAGTCCTTGACGATCTAGGCTTGCGATGGCCAGCACCGAAGATAAAGAGCCCTTGGAGCACGCTTCCAATGAGGAAGCTGAAGAAAGCAAGCCTGGAGCTGAGGAGGAAGATACAGGTGCCGAGGTAGCTCCTATTGTGAAGCTCGATGCAGTCTCTGTGAGCACCGGGGAGGAGAATGAGGATGTTCTCATTGATCTGTGAGTTCTTTCACAATTGACATTATTTTTTTTGACGATGAGTCTAGATTAGTCAATTCTCCGATTCAAATGTGAATCAAACATTGGATTATGACATGTTAATGGATCTACATTCGATCCACCATATAATGTTCTTGATTCTAGTGAGATAGCATCGGCGTCAAGAAGTCGTGAATGAAGTATTTTGAACCATGTAGAGCGTGTCTTGCGTTTTTCATCATTTCTTAATGTCACAGATTCATTCGTATCGGAGAAGGCTCCTTTGCCGATTGATTGGATGTTGAAAACCTTGATCTGAACGATTGTGAATCGAAAGTCTGGATCTTCTCGTCGCATCTTGTAATATGGATAGTGCATGTCTTTGTTCTCATTTTTGCTTCTTTGCCGAATTTCGGGAGTTTCTGTACGAGTTAAAATGTGTCGTAATTGATTCCATCGCATCACCAAGAGTGATTGGTTTCATAAACCCATTCATATGTGTTGGCCAATGTATGATCGTAGCAAGTGTGCAGCTGCGTTAGCTTGATGCCCCCACCATTTTGTTTATTCATCACATACGAAGTGGGAGAGCTGGTATTTTATGTCATCAATCAAATCTGAGGTGTTTCGTGAAGCTTATTTTTCAGAGCCTGTTGAGGGCTACAGATCAAATGTACTCATTGAGAAAATGTACTTAATCTGAAAGCACAAGTTGCATGTTTGAAGTTTGTCCTAATAACATGCATCATTACTACAAAAGGTCAATATCATTGTTGAATGAATCATGTTAAGTCAAGTTGTTTTTCTCATTCACTGATCAGTGGCGATGACTCACTTATCTGTATTCTGTTGGTTTCAATATATTACTCAGTAAAGCCAAGTTGTACCGCTTTGACAAAGACGGCAATCAATGGAAAGAGAGAGGTATGGGGCAAGTTAAACTGCTCAAGCACAAGGAGACGGCTAAAATTCGATTGGTCATGCGACAGAATAAGACACTGAAAATCTGTGCAAATCACACTGGTGAGGCTTGAGCAAATACAATGGGGGGTTATTTGTGCATATGCATGGACAACATTGTTCATCTATTCTCCTTCTGATTTTCATCTCCTCTGGCAGTTCTTCCTTCTATCACCTTACAGGAGCATCAGGGAAGTGACAAGACATGGGTCTGGCATGCCTCTGATTTTGCAGATGGAGAGCTTAAAGATGAACTTTTTTGCATCCGTTTCGGCAACGTTGAAAGTATGTTAGGAAAGCTGTTGATTTTGTCTGTTCTTAAAAACTATCTTTCTCCTTCTTTTACCTAATGTTACATGAAACTTCTGCATTAGATGCACAAGCATTCAAGACTGCATTTGAAGATGCGCAGAAAGAGATGTCTGTCAAGCTTGGGGGTGATGGTGGGGAAGCTGAGAAGGTGACTGAGCTGCTTGAGGAGCTCAAAGTTGTTGACAAAGAGGCTGCGAAGGCAGAGGGTGAACCCAAAAAGAAGGCTGAGGAGCCTACTCCAGAGAAGAAGGATGCTTCAACTGAAGAGAAATAATCCATCTGCATTTTACTCTGAAGCTATTTGAGGCCTTCAATGCTATTTGTAATTTGAGGGCATCCTTTGTTCGAGAATTGGTTGATCTTATGACCTTTGTTTTTGTTTCTACGGGATTGTGCAGTCCATCAAGCTGGTTGATTCCATCTTGTTGTCAGAGTCTTAGTAATGGTATTTTGCAGTATAGAGGATAAGAGCATTTGTTGCATCATGTAGAGTGCAAAATTTTCGAAGGTGGCTGTATATTTCTCCTATTTTAGTGTGGCATGTTTTATATGTGTGACTTACTGAATTTGAATATTATCACTTAGTAAGCATGCTTCTCTTGAGCATGGTGTATGTGGTTGGTTTCAAATATCGTGAAGGGATTTTTCGGTTTTCCTTTTGTAGCTTTGTGCTTTGCATTGAGGCCTTAAATATATAATTCATTATGGGAGGTAATGTGTGAAGAGACTTTGTGGAGCTAGAGGTCCTAAGAACCTGGTAATACAGTATTTTGGGGCAATGCTTCAAATATCAATGGTTTGCAGGTTGATGGATCGTGATTCTGTAAACAGGCAGAGGTAATATATGTTAGAAACTTGGGTCGAGCATTTTTACGTAGGCTCCTAGACACAGCTAGGGTGAAAATTTATGGTTTGATTGAGTGCAGTCTCTAAAAATCGCTTGCTTCAAATTTCAATGGTTAGCAAGTTGATGGCTCGTGATTCTGTAAACAGGTGGAGGCAATATATGTTAGAAACTTGGGTCGAGCATTTTTACCTAGGTTCCTAGACACAGCTAAGGTGAAAATTTATGGTTTGATTGAGTGCAGTCTCTGAAAATCGCTTTTAGTTGCAAAATCGGACATTGCAGGTCAATTATGGTTCTATTGTTGTTCATTTCATAGAAAACCTCAATGAGATTGATCCAAGAAGTCTGCTATGCTAAGTTCAGGATCAGTGTGGCAAGTTGATTATTTTCTAATCACGAGTGTTCTTGCATTGACTGTGGGTTTGTTGCTCAGCATCGGTTGTTCTCCTTAATATGATGTTATGATATGAAGTGATGGTGCTTCATTCTTATCAGGTCTTTTTCCAGGGAGTAGGTATTTTGGATAAAATGCATTTGGGTGTTGCTTTATCACTAAATAGCATGCTGCTTAGTATTGTGATTGACTTATTAGGTGTTTGAGGAGACCAAGGGGCACCTCTATCAAGAGATGCAGTGGTGCTTCACTCATTTCTTCTTCCTCAGGATGAAGTTTATGATTGAATGCAGGTCAAATGCTTATTTTACATCAAGCATGCAACAGATTTAGAGAGGCCTTGGATGATCATTCTCTTAAGAGAGTATGACTAGGTGTGAGTATGTTCTTTTGCCTTCTGCACGTGTCTTTTGTAATGTGCTTACTACTCGAGATGAATGTGGTAGATGGATCCTTTGCTATATGCAATGCTTACTATGACTTGATATGGACACATTATTACTACATGCATTATTCATTACTGATGGCTGCATTAATCCAACTACTTTTAATCCCTCTATTTTTTTGATCCATGGTTTTTTGGCGTAAAGCCTTACATTGAATGGATTTTCAGAGTTATAGGTGGTAAACTTTAGGAGAGATGTTCAGATTTGATTCTCTAGCTGATTGTATGTTATGTACATTTGAACATGGTAGGGACATGCACTCAAGTATTACAGTGGTTTAATTGAGAGAACAGTGTAATTCGTTGTCCAGTGACTGTGAAATGGTATATTTGTGAATTGTATGTAATGTGCATATTAAGGGAATGCATGACTCTTTGGATCAACACTAGTCATGATTCAAATTCACATTCTTGATCCATCTTTTCCCTTGCTTCTATGAGTCACTGTCTATTCTAGTGTTCATGTGCTTGCAAGAATGCATTTTATTTAACAAGGGTGTCCTTTGGCCTGATCTGGATTTGTGGTTCTAGCATTTAGTGGAATTCCTATTTGCTGTGCGTCCCTTGTTTCATTCAAAGGTGAAATATTGGAAAGGAAAGAAGCACTTGTGTAGGTGGTGTTTTTGAAGCTGGTCAAATTTGAAGTCACTGAATGTTACACTACACCATAGGGTTACACTACACCATAGGGTTTGATTTTGGGCCTTTGTAGTGTCCATGCAGTTTTGTAAATGAAATCCATCGCAAGTAGGTGTAGCTGTTTTGTGTGATAGCTGGGTATTTCACTTTTTTCCCAAATTCATTTTTGAGTCTTGATTTGTAACTGTTGATTCCTCAAATTTATCATGTAATGATCTTACAATTGGGAATGTGAATTTAGAATTACCCATCAACTGGTTATGTAATAAACTTAAATATCAAGTAAATGGGGATGTAAATTTCAGAATACTGGGGATTGTTAAGTAAGCTTAAAAGCTGGAGTGGATTCACATGATGGTAACAATGTGTGGTGTTGGATAAAATTTCTTTCTTCTTGTTACTTAGGACATGGTCGTAAATCTTAGTGTTTTTGTATGGGCCTCATGTCGTATACAAACACGTGATTCTGATGGGAGATTTTCAACTGGGAATTGGTGCTTGAATGACTTGAACAACGAATAGTTACTGGGAATTGATGCTTGAATATCTTTTGTATTGGGATGAGTTCAAAGGAATCTTCCAAAGTCAGAAAGTCAGATTGTTGAATTGTGAATCTAGGTCATGTTACATATTAAATGAGTGTTATTCTTGTGGAGGATAATGCAGTTGAAGTGCTAATGCTTAAAAAAATCATTCTTTTTCTACATGCTTGTGTATTCATATTGATACGATGGGGAACTCTCCACCCCAACTGATTAGTATATAGCATTTTGAACTGAGTGTGATCTTTGGAGTTGATTGGAACGCATAGATGCATGCTTAATCTTCAGTAATGCATGTGTAATGTCAACTCCACCAGCACACTTGGACAAGTGTCCCAGCCTGCTACACATGTTAGATGTCTTAGTTCACTCGAGTTAAGCGATGTGTCTTTATCCAACTCAAGTTAACCCAAGTTGGATGCTTCTAGAAAGCTCTAGATTGCCAAAGCACTTCCATATGCAGTCATGGGAATTGAACCCAAGTTCTTTTTCTCATCCGTTAAACTTTGCAATTAGGTTATGCTTATTCTTTTTTAGCATTTCATTTTTGTCCTTGATAATATGCTTCAAGCTGTCTGCTATGTAATAACATTTCCTCAACCTCGATGGTCCTTTCTAGGGAGTATGGTTGTCATTTCTGTGATCTGCCTCTTTAATGAAGAGGGGATTGTTTTTTGGACTCGATATGAAAAGATAGGAATTCTTGTTGGGCATGTTTCCTTCCATATATGGTGCACCATTTTACTTTGCACTTGATAAGCTGGATCTATTGCAGAATATGGAAACAAAGATAAAGGGTGGATTAGAAATCATCCTCTTTCGATTCATTAAGTTTTGGTCCACGTTAGGGGTAAGTGGAAAGGATGGGTTTTCTAAGCATGTTCCTTACCCTGTTGTCTTTATTTGGTCCAACTACATGTATTGTAATGCATTGGACAAACAATTCGGGTAAATGTCTTATCATATTGAGAGGACTGGCCCAAGATGACATTTAATCCATGATTCATTAGCTCAAATAGAAGCTTGTGTAAGAAACGTATACCTCTAGAAAGTGCTTTGAACCATTTGGAGTATCAAGAAACCTTCACACAGAGCAAGTGATGACAAACACCCCACCCAACTAGTTATTACACAACTTCCCAAATTAAGGGTGATGTCAGTGTTCATTGAAGCTCACACATGCATGCTTAATCTCCACCAATGCATGTGTAACCAGAACTTATCATAACGAGATAACTGTCCAGTCTACTAGAGTCTACACATGTTAGGCATTTGTTATAAAGTAAGTTTGGCAAAGCTAAAGGACAAGCTAAGTAGAAGGTTCTCTAACTCTCAAGCAAGCAAGAAACTTAGCCTAATGGTTAAGTCCAATGGATGGAAAGGTGCAAGTCTTTAGTTCAACTACCACGAGTGTGGTTGTAGTGCACTTTGCCACGATGCCTATATTCTTCTAGATGCATCCAATACAGGTTGACTTTTGAGTTGGCTCTAGTGAAGTGGAACAAGAGACTGATTTATCACTCAATGGACTTAAGAGAAGTCAAACACATGGCACGCATGTGCACACTTGTCAAGATGAGACCCCTCTACCTTTATGGCTATATAATAGATGGTTGGGAGGTGAAGAGCATCTCTTCGTGGTGGTGAAATGTTGTTCTAACATTGTTAAGATATGATGTTCCATACCGTAATACTTTCATGTGTGTGAATGTAAGGTCTAATATTCCATACTAATCATCCACATTCGAATGCATAAATGGTGTCTACCTTAGAATTCAAATACATCATTCCTTGAGTTTCTCGGTTGTACTTGGTTAATCCATCTTCTTTTTTCTCTTTGTCTTGTTTGAATAACTTCCACTTGGAGTACTACTTTCTTTGGCTGCACTTTCTTGAAGTATGTTTAAAGTGAAAGATCTAATTCACCAATAATTATCTTTTCTAAGATTTATGCTTCGTTATATAGATGAAAGAAGCTACTATTGGTCATAGGTATTTTGTCCTAAAGACCTTACTTTATGAGCACTAATCCCATTTCTTATGGTCCATCATTTAAGGATTGTTTCTTGTCTTTCACCGAGAAACATTCTTGTTGATAAACCTTCATGACACTTTCAAAAGAAAGATGCTTGAATAAATCTTGTCCAACAAGTGAGTTTTCCATTTTTTTAGTCATATAGACCAAGATACGACTTTCTTGAGCAAGAATTCCTTGAATCTTTTTATTTATTGGAGCTTAAATCACACTTTGTACTCACTTTTTCCATAAGAGTATGATTTTCAATTTAAGAAGATTAAATTTAGACTGACCTTGATCATTTAAAGGATGCTCATTTGGATATTAGATAGGTTCGTTTAAGTGTCAAGTCTTTGGATCTTCTTATTCCTTCTAGTTTTTCAGTATTTGATCTCAAGCTTGGTACCTTAATTTTTATTGATGTCTATCTCTCAAGTTAAGGATAAAAACCTTATCTTTTAGGATGTTTGTAACTATTCAAAGGTTTATGTGCACCTTTCTTATAGTTAAGCTCATGGCAAGGTTAAGCTTGAGCTTACATTTGTTTATCCAAAGTCTTATTTTTTTTGGATTTCCTCTTTAACATACGATGAATGTTATTGAACTATGTTCAACATAAGGTGTTTTCTTCGATATCTTAAAAAAAAATCTTTGAACTTAATAATTAAAGCTCAAATAGATTTTTGAAAGCTATTGTTTACATAAGTAGATTATTAAATGTTAGGGCCTTTCAAATAAGAAAGCACAAGGCTTAAAGTACATACAAGTTTTGGCCTCGCTCCTTTGACATGACCTAAACAAAACCTTTAACTTGCAAAGTATGGAATTGGAATTAAATTAAGAAAATGTCAACCAAGAAAAAGTCTAGGTTAAGAGAACTAGTGGGTTTGTGAAAGAAGTTTAAAACCTTAGTCCTTGCTCTCAAAACTTGTACCAATATATTAAGAAATAAGGAATGAGATCAATTCAAATGGTCAAGTGGGCATTTGGAGGTCATAGAAGGTGCTCAGTAGGCTAAAACAAAATGTATTTTTGTGGATGGGAGGAAGTATCCAATAGTATGCAATGGTGGAATGCTAACTTCCCATGGGAACTCTTCTTTGACGGTGAGAAAGAAAAGGAGTTATAATCCATAGAAAATCATCAATTACTTATCCTTTTTAAATTCTCTGGAAGTGTACGAAGAGTTAGGTACTCAAATCTAAGACATAGGCTAAAAATCAAGAAGAAAGAAATGTAGACTCTAATTTAATTTTAAAATCTTGAATCAACAAATGGAAAGATGATTTAAAGGGGAACTAGACTTTGAAGAATGAGAAAAGGAAGAGAGAATCTATGGGGCTATCATAAGATATTCCACTAAGAAAGATTCTTAGAGAAGTCTAAACACCAAGTGAGGATTGTACCCAAGATTGGACACCTTGACGGGCTTAGAAAAAGAACTTTGTTAATGGACTAAGAGTCCAAAACAAAAAGTAAAGAAATTAAAGAGGGGCTAAAAAGTTGATCCATCAGAATGAGGAATTACCTAGGGCTTAAGGAAAGAATTGGCCGACTAAAATAATTTGATTTATTCCTTCCCACATATTAGCTAAAACTCCATAGATGATAGGAATATCTTTCTAAGATAGATATCAACACTGAGTCCCCAAATGGATACAGTGTTGGTAATAGATAGAAGGATATATATAGGGAAAGAAATGTTGGAGTTAGACGTCTGCGGAAGCATGTGAACAACACAAGGAAGAAGAAGAAGCTTGGAGAACAACACACAATACTGAGTGTATTACTAGAGAATGTACAAAGATAAGTAGCCTATTAGGGCAATAGGCATCTATACAAGCCAGGGGAAAAAAACCTCCTAAAGAGGGAAAAAAGTGCCTCGGCGGTCCTAGTGTGTTCACACATCACTACCTAAATATATCAACAAATCCCCCCTAGGAGTGATGCGGTGAACAAGGAGCTGGCACTCATGTATAAGGAAGTGCCAAGCGATGTGGAAATCACTCCACAAAAGGAAGTAAGCCCAAAGCTTTGCGGAAAGCTTCAAACTTCTCCCTAGGCAGAGCCTTCGTGAAAAGGTCTGCAATGTTCTCCTGCATGGGCACATATGCCAAGCTGATCTCCCCAGTAGAGAACCTCTCTTTGACATAGTGATAATGCACCTCAATGTGCTTAGTGCGAGCATGGAACACAGGGTTCCTTGCAACTGCCAATGCGCTCTGACTGTCAGTGAAGATGGTGGTGGCAGAAGTCTGACCAACACCCAAATCAGCCATAGGCTGCTTCTTGCTCAACCAAGATATACATGAGCTACCAAGCATGAAGCAAAAGCCACTAGTGGACACACGAGTGTCATAGCAACCAACCCAATCAGAGTCAGAGAAAGCATGCAAATCTGGCGGTAGTGATCCAACACAAGGAAGAAGAAGAAGCTTGGAGAACAACACACAATATTGAATGTATTACTAGAGAATGTACAAAGATAAGTAGCCCATTAGGGCAATAGGCGTATATACAAGCCGGGGGAAAAAAACCTGCTAAAGAGGGAAAAAAGTGCCTCGGCGGTCCTAGTGTGTTCACACACATCACTACCTAAATATATCAACAAGAAGCATGTTGGATGGATATTAAAGCAAGGGCATCCAGAGGAGGATGGTCAAAGAGATGAAGCTACCAAAATTCTTGAAGGTAAGCCAAGTAACTTTTTATCTTTAAAGCCAACTTGATCCTTGAAAAGTTTTGGATCATGATCTTAGTAGTTAGATTTTGCTTAAGGGGTTCCAAGTACATAAACCAATTTCGAAATCAAGTTTGTTTTGAAATAAAACCTACTAAGTACAACACCTAGTCAGAAGGATAAAAGGATCCTCTCATTCCACTACTCGGATTAAAGGATCCACTCATTCCACTACTCAGATTAAAGGATCCACTCATTCCACTACTTCCATTAAGAATGAGCACTACACATTTGAAAAAGGTACACAATGTACACAAATGTGTAGTGCCATCGGATCAAAGGATCAAATCATTTCACTATACCCATTAAGAATGAGCAGTACACATCTGAAAAGGTACACAATGTACACAAATTCCTATTCAAGAATAAGGGTGTAAATGGTCTTGGTAGGGATTAGTACTCTAGATCATTGATTCCTCTTCTTTCAATTTATTTGAAGGATAGGATTCTAAATTGAAAGGAGAGGTGAGTCAAGAAGGAGGTCATGTTCATGCTCTCCAGTGTAGGTCATCGGGCTTGGGAGAATGCTATTATCTAGCTCATAACTTGAAGCATGTTTTCGAGGATGAAAATGTCTTTTAAGGGGGGGCGGGGGAGGAATGTTATAAACTAAGCATTGGCAAAGCTAAAAGGCAAGCTAAGAAGAAGGTTCTAAGTCCTAGGCAAGCAAGAAGCTTAGCTTAGTGGTTAAGTCGAAGGTGGATGGGAAGGTGCAAGTCTTGGATTATACCCCCATAAGTATGGTGGGAGTGTATTTTTCCACAAGTCAACTCAAATATAGTGGGAGACATGGCTAATTCACCACTAGATCCTTTTAGATGCAATTGACTTCAATTAATCTAAGTCAACTCAAATATAGTGGGAGACATGGCTAATTCACCACTCAATGGACTCGAGGGAAGTCAAACACATGGCACATATGTGCACACTTGGTTATGTAAGGCCCTTATAGCTTGTGGCAACGTAATATATGGTTGGGATATGAAGAGCACCGCTTCTTGGTGGTGAGATGTTTTAATAGTGTCCAAGTTCACTCAAACTAAGTCCAACATGTTTCTTAGCGTACTCAAGTTAACTTGAGCTAGATGCTTATAGAAGGCTCTAGTGAGTCTTTGGCAAAATAATCTCCTCTATGCACTCATGGGAATTGTGTCAAGAGAAAGGAGATAAAGAAAAGATCTCTCACAAATTCTCACACACAAGGAACTGAGCACACATAGATTGAGACAAGGAAGAATGATATTCTTCTACTTCTTCTAATACATAAAAAGAATATACAAGAATGACATAATGCAACAATACAACCACTACACTATATAAAGAGAAATACATAAAGAAACTAATGTCTGTGAACAAGTGAGTTGGTAGAAAGAAACGTGCCATCACTCTGTCGATAAATCAGGGGAAGCTCACTAAAAGTATCCCTACATATATCGGTGTAACCACTATACATGCCAGAGAAATGAAAAGTGGTATGTGTCATCCTCGATCATCACATGTTGATTTTGATACCTCAACACTCTCTTGAAGCTCAATGTCATGTCTTGTAATCCAAGCATCAACAACTTGCTCATCTATCCTCACATAAACAAGATCAATATCACCTGACAATACCTTATTTGTGATAAGTGAAAATGTACATCGATATGCTTTGTTCTAGCATTAAAAATAAGATTTCTTGCTGATTGTATGCTGCTAAGATTATCACAATAAATGGTAATAGGCTTATTCACTTCTACACCTCAATTTGGAGTACTACACTAGCCATGATGGATCACATGCTTCCATTGCACCACCTCTATAACTAGTCTTTGTGCTCGACAAGGCAATAGTGGATTGGTTCTTACTGCTCCATGTAACAACACTCATAAAAGAAAATAGAAAACCACTTGTAGATCTTCTATAAGGAACACTACCAATTGAAGGTCAGTGTATCCATGACATGGAATGTATCTCAAAGCATCTAAATGTGGTTTCTTGGGAACCTGCATAAATAGACTTTGAATTTCCATAGTATAGCTTAGATCATGCCTCATAATTGTGAGATGTATCAAATTTCCCACAATTCTCCTATACGTAATAACATTTTCCAGTGCTTCACCTCAAGTAGTATCCAACTTCAAATTTTGATCTAATGGCATAGAAATTGGTTTACTGTCAACCATATCATACTTTTGCATCATACTCAAGGCATATTGCATTTAGGATAGGCATATACCTATTTTTGTATTTATAAATTCAATGCCCAAAAAGTAATGCAACACACCAAGATCTTTCATGTCGAATTCTTGCATAAGTAGTTGCTTTACCTCTTCAATATTGTTGGAGTTTGAGGTCTGTGGAAGCACACAAACAACACAAGGAAAAAGAAGCTTGGAGCTCAACACACAATATTGAATGTATTACCAAGTGAATGTACAAAGATAAGTGACCTGTTAGGTTTATAGGCATATAAACAAGTTAAGGGGGAAAAACCTCCTAAAGCAAGAAAAAGGTGCCTCGATGGTCCTAGTGTGTTCACACACATCACTACCAAAATATATAAACAAATCCCCCCTTGGAGTGATGCAGTGAACAAGGAGCTATCACTCATGTATAAGGAAGTGCCAAGCTATGTGAAAAGAGATAAATCCACAAAAGGAACTAAGCCCAAAGCTTTGTAGAAAGCTTCAAACTTCTCCCAAGGCAGAGCCTTTGTGAAAAGATATGCAATGTTATCTTGTGTGGACACATATGCAAAAATTATCTTTGAGGAGAGAACCTCTCCCTAACATAATGATAATGAACCTAAATATTCTTTGTGCGAGCATGGAATACATGGTTCCTCGCAACTAGCAATGCGCTGTGACTGTTAGTGAAGATGGTGATGGCAGAAGATTGACCAACACCCAAATCAGCCAAAAGGTATCTGAGCCACACACACTCAACAATCGTTGTGAAAGCTGCCCTGTATTGAGCTTGACAACTAGAAGTGGCCACAATAAGATGCTTCTTGCTCGACCAAGATATGCGTGAGCTACCAAGCATGAAGCAAAAACGACTAGTGGAAACATGAGTGTCATAACAATCAACCCAGCCAGAGTAAAAAAAAGCATGTAAATCTAGTGCTAGTGATCCCCCCTTCGGATAAAACAATCCAACTAGTCGGGTACCAATCAAGTAACGAAGGATGCACTTAACCGACTGCCAATGCTTGAAACCTAGGCAATGCATAAAATTGCTCATTTGAGAGACAACAAAATAAATATCAAGCTGAGTTATGCATAAGTAATCAAGCATCCAAGAACCTATTGATAGAAAACACCATCAAATGCATCTTCAACATCATGAAAACTCAACCATAAATGTGTTTCCATAGAAGTGGCAATCGATTTGCAATCTTCAAGGACAAAACATTGCAATAATGTGCAATATATTTTGTTTTACATGAGCTATTCCACCTGCAACTTGCATTTTAAACTGCATGCCCAAATAATGATGCAAATTCCCCAAGTTTGACATCTTAAAAGAGGCATGCAAATCAGCCTTAAAACCAACAAATATGCTTCTCAACACGACCAATGATAAGCATGTCATCAACATAGATAACAATGATCATAAGCACATCATTTGCATGCTTAACATATAAGGTGCTCTCAATTTGACTGTTCTCAAAACCATGTGCAATAAAGTAGACATGTATCTTTTCATACCAAGCATGTGGTGCTTGCTTCAAACCATATAATGCCTTTTTCAGCATGCACAATTCGTTTCCATGCCCTTTTTGCACAAAACCATGGGGTCAAAATACATATACTTATTCATGTAAGTCACCATTCAAAAATGTAGTTTTAACATCCAACTAATGTACATTCCAACCATGATGAGGTGGGAGTGCACAAATGCTACAAAGAGTGGTCATTCGGCATGTGGGAGCAAACGTCTCATCAAAATCAATTCCTTTCTCTTGAGCATAACCTTTTGCAACAAGCCTAGCCTTATACCTATAAGGTATTCCATCAGGCTTATGCTTCAGCTTGTATACCCATTTAATGCCAATGGCCTTTTGCATGGAGGAAAATCACATAAAGATCACGTAACATTCTTCATAATAGCATAATTAGCCATCCAATTTTTTGAATTCTATGCTTCATCAAAAGAAATAGGATCATTCTCATCACAAAGACTAGAGGCCGCCATTGCATAGCACTCTAATGCAAAACAAGCACTATGAGAGCCTCAATGAGTACGATATGATAGAGGTGCATCTAATTTTCTATCTTGCAAAGTCTCCACTAGCCATTTAGGCATAGTTTTTTCCTCCTCTATGTCAACCCTCGCATCAACAAGCACATCGTGTAAATCTGCATGAGAAATGGAATGATGTGCATCATCATGTGAAACCTATAAAGGCTGAGAACTTACCTCATTTGGAACAACACTTGATTATGCACCTGTAAAAAGAGGTAGTAAAGTGTCATACACATCTTTGGAGCTAACTAATGTCTCCTTAGTACATGAAAGTAATGGCTAAATTGCATTTTCCACAAAAAACAATAATCATGACTAACCAAAATGCATTTAAAATGTGGATGATACAGATGATAGCCTTTTCTTTCCAAACTGTACGCAACAAAAATACATTTTACTGTTATATCATCCAATTTTGTACGTTGTTTTTCAACCATTAATGCATATGCTAGACAACCAATAGCTTGCGACCATGCCAAGACTCATGTGTAGTGATAGACTATAGTGCTTTGGTGGGATACCTATTAAGAACATATGCTGCATAGATAATAGCCTCAAGCCAGAAGCTATGGTAAAGCTTCACTTTTGACCATACATCTCGCCATCTCCATGAGAGACTTGTTCTTTCTTTCAAAAAATCCATTCTGTTGAGGTGTATATGACATTGCACACTGATGTTTTATTCCACATTTAGCTAGAGATGCATTAAAATCAAAAGACACATAAACACTTTGGACTTCGTTTTCAATTGATACACCCATGCATGCCTAGAAAAATCATCAATAAAAGTCAAGAAGTAAAGGTGGCTCCCAAAAGAAGGTGTCTGCATAGGACCACATACATCACTATGAACAAGCTGCAATTTTTGAGTAGCTCGTATTGAACCATCTTGTGGGAAGGAGGAACGCTAAAATTTTCCCAAAATATAGCCTTCACAAACATATTTACTAGGTGTCTCAAGTTTGGGAAAAGAGGACACTATTTCAGATTTTTGCAGGCATAGCAAACTAGTAAAATTCAAATGATCAAAGTGTGCATGCTAAAGCATCAACAATTTTGTCAACTGTTAGGCTACCATTGGTGTTGATATCCAAATTGTAATATATGTTTGAATAACTCTTAGACTTCCTTGGAACTTAACCAAATGATGAACCATATAATGGATGCATGGAAGTTCATTCATATGTCAACTGAAGGGAAGGAAGGGGAACGATATTTCTATAACGGTCGACCCTCTATAATCTGTGTATTCATTTTGGAGTTGTTATGAGCATTCTCTTTCTGTACTCTTGATATGTTGAGTTCTATTCATTTTACTTCTTTTGTAAGTTCCATTTTGTCTTGTAAGATTGAATTAAGGAATACAAACACACTGAGTAATCAATAACCACAATTCCTCGAGCCCTTGTTTTACTGTAAGAGAGAACACAGTAAACATTTGGCGACCACGATGAGATTGGGTGTCACTAAATTGTAATAGGTTTTTGAAGAGATCATTGTATGATCTAAGAAGGATGGAGATGGAGCATGCCAACTCATTCAACGATAGAGTTTTCACGAGTCAATGATGAATCAAAACCGATAACGATTGTGAAAGATGTTATCTGGTAGTTAACAAATGATAACACTGTATGTGTAACAAGAAACATTTTCATATAAGAACAAATCCTTTCACTTGCAGAGTGGGGTGTAGTTCCATAACCATTGATCACTCAATTGTTGGAGGTCAAGGCTACCTTTGAAGTGGCAATACTAAGTAGGCACTCAACAAAAGAATCAAGATAGGAAGGCATGTGGGGCTTTCTAGCGAGACGACCGAACTTCTAGACTTTGCTTGGGAAACAACCACAAGGCTCGAAAATTGATGACAAAGTGAGAGAGGAAACGGAAGCTACTCCCATAACTAATGAGGACCAATTACAATTAGGAAAACAAAGGGTAGGTCCAGTGAAGCGTATTAGTAATATGCACTTAAATTGGTTTAATGGTAAAATAGATGAAGACCCAAATGTACATGTTTGGCTTTTCGAGGCACAATATGATATTTTGGATGGTGTTCAAGATGATGCAAGGAAATGAAAAGTATTTCAAGAAACATTGGGCAAAGAAGCAGTAAGATGGTTAATGGAGTTTGCCGCAAATCATTTTGCAACCTATGATGCCTTAAGTACAACATTCTTGCAGAGATTTCACAAAGCAAAGACTACATGACATTATTTGTGGCATTCAAATACATGGTTCAATAACATGCTCAAACTATTATGGATTATACCTCTTTTTTCCAGAGCACTTTACGACAAATTCCTCAATCGGATCGGCTACCAAGAGATGTAGTCTGTAGATGGTGTATGGATGGAATTAACCCAATTTTCAAGGAAAAAATTTGTTTATTTGCTTTAGATGGTATGCAGACATTGGATCAAATAATTGATGCAACTGAGCAACTAGAGAGGAACGTAAAAGTGGCTAAATCTTCTTTGCAACATCAAATGGAAGTGATGCCTTCACAATATGCTCCTCTAATTGGATCTCTAGAAGTAGTCCGACAATTGTATTGTAGAAAATGTAGAAACACAAGACATATAGTGGCAAATTGCGCCCTAAATCAAGTTTATTGTGATATATGTAATACGATGACTTATAATACTGAAACTTGTGTATATAATACCTACACCAAGGTAATTACCACTAATTAGCTACAACTAGAGTGTATGCACTCGGGTCAATGGTACCCGACTACCTATATAATTGGATCTAGAAAATGAAAAACATTTTAACTTGGACACATCTTCTTAGTGTCCTCCTTTTCAACAACAACACTGAATCTTCAAGATGGGCTACTCAATTACCATCACATTTTGATCCACCAGTACATTCATTAGCTTCAAAGTAGAAGTCTACTATATCCAACTAACCGATGTCAATACAACAAACCCATGAAATCATTCAAGCCAAGAGCCAACAAGTAATCCTTCAGAGGTTAGCTCACTTAATGATTCTTGGTGAGTACCATGTAATTCGATAATATAATTACCCTTGGACATAATTGTTGAATTTGTTTCCCACCTTTAAAATGACTTTATTTCTGAAAATTAGCACAACTGCTTCTTTGGTACACCGATACTCACTCGATACCGATCTTCCAGGTAGAAATCTAAGAAAAAAAATTAGTGGATTATGCTATTCCATTGGTTACAATATGGTATAAAAATAAAACCATACCTCGTATCTTAATTGACGGAGGATCTGAGGTTAATATTGCAATGTTAGAAATATACAGACCACTAGGGTGGACATATTTACAACCAGCCCCATTCTTTATTCATATGGCTATCCAATCATGAGTACAACTAATAGGCCTTTTAAAGGACATTTTTATTTGTATCCAAGAAGTCACTTTTCATATTATTTTGTAGTTATTGAGTTACTGAGGCAGAAGGCCGATCATATGCATTGTTAGGCCATCCCTGGTTGAAGCATGCTAAAGTACAGTAGGATTGGGGAGCACAAGCCATTAATTTTAAAAGGGGACATAAGAAGTATTCAATCTATATAGTTGGATGATAAGGAAATCTATTCTAAAGACCAGAACCAATGTTGGCCGAACCTCCACATATGTTGGAAGGATTAGAGGATGATGAAGAAGCTTGGCTTTTAGAATCCAACAAAGACTTATGGTTAGTCAACATCTGGACATCCCTGAGGCACTTGCCTAGTATACTCTTGTATCAGTAGCAATTCAATTAGAATTTTTGCAACCTGATTTAGGACTAGAATTGAATCTTTTGGTAACATATCCATTGGAAACTAGCAGTCCACATGTGTAGGAAGGTCACATTGAGACAATCAACCTCAAAACACCTAAAAAATCACAGACAGTTAAAATTTGTGCAGCACTATTGTCTAAATTCTAGACTCAGTTGATTTGGCTCTTGACTAAGTTCAATGATGTTTTTGCTTGGGATTACTTAGAAATGCAAGGCTTAAATCCCTGTCTCTATCAACATAAAAATTGAATGCATCACTAGTGATTCAACAACATTATTGTATGAATCCCAATTTTGCCAGACATGTTAAGGAGGAATTGAAGCGATTATTACAAGTGGGATTTATAGTCCCTAAATATCTGGAGTGGGTTTCACTAATTTTGATAGTTTTGAAAAAGAATAAGTAGTTATGGATCTATGTGGATTATCAAAATCTCAATTCAGCCACCATCCTAGATCCTTTTCCTCCACCATTTTTGGATACTATGCTGGAGGAAGTAGCTGGCAAGGAAATGTATTTTTTTCTAGATGGGTTTAGTGGTTATAATCAGGTACGCATGGTAGAAGCAAATGTTCCAAAAAAAATATTTATTACTAATTGGGGAGTTTTTGCATGTAAAATCATGTGGTTTGGTCTTCAAAATGCTCCTACTACTTTCCAGTGATGTATGCATTAGATTTTTGCTCGATATGTTACTAGTTTCATGCATGTATTTTTGGAAGATTTTTCTAGTTTTGGTAAGCAAGTGGATAATTTACAACATTTGCACCTTTGTTTTACCCAATGCTATAGATTCCACCGTGTTTAAATCTAGCCAAGTCTATTTTTGGGGTGAAGTGCGAAAAGCTATTAAGGCATGTGATTTCTCAAGGGGGAATTGCGATAGATCCAAATAAAGTAAAAGTAGTGTTGGAAGTACCTCCACTGTGGTCTCCCAAGGATCTCTTATGATTTTTAGGCCAAATTCGATGGCATGGTCACCATTTACACTATTTGGAGCATATTGGGATGCCTGTAAATGCTCTAGCTCATTTTAAGCCTACAACATTCCAATGGACTATGAGTGTGATTTACCTTTCTAGGGATTGGAGATACTTCTTAGAAAAGCACTCGTTCCTAAGGCTCCTGATTGGTCTCATCCTTTCCATTTATTTTTCAATGCTTTGGATATTGCGATTAGTTCAATTTTAATGCAAAAAGTGGGTCGTTCATGGTTCAGAACCATCTATTATGCCAGTAGAAATCTTATTGCTATAGAAAGAAATTACTATGTTATAGAATGGTAATGTTGTGGGCTCATCTAATCCATAAAAAAATTTTGAAATTATTGGCTAGGTCACACTTTCACTTTTCATGTGGATCATTCTACTTTGCTCTATTTGGTGAAACAATAGAATTTAGTGGTAAGACTTTCCAGATGGGTGCTATTGTTGCAAGACTATGAGTATGATGTGGTGCATCGATCGGGTTCTTTTCATGTTATCATTAATTTTTTATCACGGTTGGATAATGGTGAACCTCTGACTGGTATAGATGATTCTTTTTGAGATGCAGAATTGTTCCAGGTCATAGATGCTACTGCTTCTATAGCTAGTAACTTGACTTGGTATGAGGAAATGATGTCATTCTTGTCAACTGGTGTGCCCCCTACACATTTATGGTCTACTACCCAAAAAAGGTTGGCATTACACAATAGATGAGTTTTGATCATTTTAGATCAAATATATTTCTTTGATGTGAGATGAGTTTGGTTACATTGTGTTCCTCCACATGAAGTGCTTTTTTATATGGCAAAAGCACATGTTAGCTCCATGCGTGGACATTTGAGTGTAGATCTTACAATTCAGAATTTTTTTTCTAGTGGCTTATGGTAGCCTACTATGCATAAGGATATTTGTGCTTATATCTGGGTACAAGATCATTTTCAATGCACTAGGGAACCCCTAGATGTTCATCGCTTTCCTCTTCAACCGATTTTACCTTTATAACCATTCCAAAAATGGGGCTTAGATTTTAGTAGATCGATCCACCCTCCTTCTATCAATTCGCTTTGTATTTTTATTCCGACTTTTACATATTACAGTACTCATTGGGCGGAAGCCTCGATCTTATGTTGCGCTACGGCAAGTAGTGTCACAACGGTGCTCACACAATAGCGTTTTCCTTGTTTTGGCTTGGCACTCAAATTAGTTTCTGATTGTGGTGCCTATTTCTTAAATCAGCTGATATGCACCATTATAGAGTATTACTGCATTGAGCATAAGTTCAATACTCCTTATCCTCGTGCAAATGAAGCAAAAACCATCAATAAATTTCTTTTTCTTATGCATCAAAAATGCTTTTAGAACATCTGGATAAGTGGGAACAATATCTTCCTACTGTTCTTTGGGCTTATCATACAACGTATAAGGTTTCCATTGGGTTTACTCCTTTTAAGTTAGTTTATGGGTTAGAAGCAATTGCTCATATGGGATTTGCATTGCCTAGTCTTTGAATTGCGGTTCAAGAACGTTTACTTCTAGAAGAATCTTTTATCTATCAACTACAAACTCTTTGTTCCTTTCAAGAATTGTGATACCACAATTTTATTCTCATGCAGCATCAAATTGTGGTATCACAATTCTCTTGTTTTTTCATTCTAAGATGAAGCATCAAATCATTGTGCCTACATGACCAAGGTAATACAAGATGTTGAACCTTCTTGTTTTGAAGATGCAATTGAAAAAACGGATTGGGAGAAAGCTATGG
This sequence comes from Ceratopteris richardii, assembly GCA_020310875.1. NCBI lineage: Eukaryota > Viridiplantae > Streptophyta > Polypodiopsida > Polypodiales > Pteridaceae > Ceratopteris > Ceratopteris richardii. The sequence continues at coordinate 108,845,571 of CM035414.1, forward strand.
ATGAGGAGATGGCTATGCTTTATGGAACTGAAATATGGAAGTTGGTTCCATTGCCGCAAGGAAAGAAACTCACAAGTTGCAACTAGGTTTACAAGATGAAGACAATGCTGATGGTAGCATAAACAATTATAAAGCATGATTGGCAGCAAAAGGATATGCACAGACATATGGCATTGGCTATGAAGAAACATTCAACCTTGTAGTTAAAATGGCTACTATTAGAGCACTTGTTGCATTGGCTAGAGAAAAGGGATGGATTTTTGCATCAGATGGATGTGAAGAATTCCTTCTTACATGGTGAGTTGCAGGAAGAAGTATACATGGACCAGCCATAAGGATATGAGAATTCAAAGCACCCAAATTATGTTTGCACATTGCAAAAGGCTTTGTATGGGCTTAAACAAGCCCCTCATGCTTGGCATGCAAGGATTGCTGATTATTTAACCACCATTGGATTTTGTATGTGTGATGTGAATCACTTATTATATGCAAGGAAGGGTGATGGTGGCATCACAATTATGGCTATTTATGTTGATGACTTTATTGTAGGTGGTGATAATGAAGAAAACATTAAAGAGGTAAGTCAACTCCTTATTTGATATGAATGATCTTGGTGTGCCATGCTATTTTTTGGGCATTGAGTTTATACATACAAAAACATGTATATGGATGTTGCAAAGGCAATATGCCTTGAGTATGTTGCAAACGTATGGTATGCGGATTGTAAGACAATTTCTATGCCATTAGATCATAATCTGAAGTTGGATATTACATCAGGTGAACCATTGGAAAATGCTAGTATGTACAGGAAAATTATGGGAAGATTGATATATCTCAGAATTACAAGGCATGATCTAAGCTACAATGTTGGGCTTGAAAGTCAATTTATTACAGGTTCCTAGGAAACCACATTTGGATGCTTTGTGATGCAATCTATGTTGTGTGAGTGTTACTTTGGATTATGCATTGTTTTATAAATCTAGTGCATATTTGTAGGTTCATGTGCTGGTAGTGTTTCAATTGGAAGATCTACTAGTGGCTTTCTATTCTCACTTGGCAGTGCAACTATTACATGGAGAAGCAAGAAGCAACCCATTGTTGCTTTGTCGAGTACAGAGGCTAAGTATAGAAGTCCTACAATGGAGGGATGCAAAGCTTCATGGCTAGAGATGCTACTTGCAGATTTAGGTGTGGAAGTGCAAAAGTCTATCATCATTTATTGTGGTAATCTTAGCATCATTTAATTAGCACATAATCTTGTTTTTCATGCTAGAACAAAGCATATCGAGGTACATAATCACTTCATCAGAGAAAAGGTATTACCAAGTCATATTGATCTTGTTTATGTGAGGACAGATGAGCAGGTTGCTGATATTTTTACTAAAGCACTTGGAACAAAGAAGCTTAAGAAATTTCAAAAGATGCTTGGATTACAGGACATGACATTGAGTTTGAGGGAGAGTGTTGGGATATCAAGCTCAACATGCGATGATCGAGGATGACATGTATCACTTTTTCATTTCTTTGACATGTATAGTGGTCATTCCAATATATGTTAGGGATACTTTAGTGAGCTTTACTAGATTTATTTACCGAGGGTAATGGCACATTTGTTTCTTGCCAGCTCATTTATTCATGGAAATTAGGATTTTCCTTATGTACTATTATTTTTATATTGCACTATTCATATTATTGGTTTAGGTCATTCCTATATATTCCTTTTATGTAATAGAAGAAGAAGAAGAAGAAGAAGAAGAAGAAGAAGAAGAAGAAGATCATACTTCATTGCCTCAATCTATATGTGCTCCCCTTGAGTGTGAGAGAGTGTGAGTGAGCTTCTTCCTTATCTCTTTTCTCTTGAAAAAATAGAGAGACTACAATTCAAGTAGAGAAACACAAAAGCATTCATATGCTATAATACATTCGTGAATTACAAATCCACTTGACAAAGATGATAGCACAATACAAGGAACAATCTGAGAAGTCAGTTCAATATGAAATCATAGTTGTAGAAAGGGAAGAATTAGTGAAAGAATTGAAGAATTGGAAGACAACATTGACTACCAAATTTACGGATCAAATTCAAATTATCACATAACAATATTATCCAATTGCATCAAAAAATGTGCTACTCAATGAAAGATTAAAATATATGTCTTAGTTGGAAACTAAATTAGCTTAGATGATGGAAGATTCTTCATTATAAGGATGTTATGTCTCTACAATTCCATCAAAAAACTCAAAATTACACTAAGCACACAAATCAATTTTGGGCAAACAATGAGATTGGTGGATAATTTCAATAAGTTTTTTTATATTCAAAAGTTTAAGAAAATCAATTGATGTTTGCAAAAAATCACTTACATTATACAGTTAGTTAAATCATGTCATTATAGACACAAGTTGAAATGTTAGAGCATGAATTAGAAGTTAAAATGTTCAATGAAACGAAGTTAGTACTTTTGTACATCCTTTTGATAATGAAGAACAAAAGAACATGTACCAAATATTTAGTTTTTGCTTGACATGTGTACTCAATGTATTATGTTTTTAGAGTATAATGTAGAAGAGGAGTTGCATAGTCACCAAGTATTTCCCACAATTACTCATGTGCACATTACAATAGATGAGGAGTTAGTCAAAGCTAGTGAAACTTGAGTTGGTGTGGGTTCTCTGCCAACTTAAATTGCCATTGAGTTTAGTCCACAAGTCTATGCCAAGTGTGACACAAGTGTCATAAAGACCCTAGATTACGCAAACTCAATTTTTGGGTATAAGTTTGGGAACTATTCTATAGTTTCGAAACTATAGATTTCACCAATTTTTGTTTTAGTTTTTGTATTTTGTTTTATTTCTTCTTTTATGGAAAAAAATATCAATTAGTGGAAATTCATGGAAATTGTATCACTAGTTGGCATCCAAAGAGGCATGAATCTACCTAAATATAACTATCTATTGAAGGAGGACCATACGTAGGAAGAAGAAGAAGAAGTGATGAAAACAAGAAACTAGATTTTTGAAAGAAAATCAGATAGAAGACAAAAAAGATCATCATTTTTACACTATATTGAAGAAAAACGTGCTTTTTTGATAGAAGAACCCTTTCTGTGTAATCTATGCAATGAAATGAAACTTATATGTTTTGACCCTGAATGTTGTCTAGTTTAATTTAGTTTGATTGTTATCTCCAAAGTAGTAGGTTTCATAGTCTGGTAATTGGTCTGAATATCTAGAATCACTTCTTGGATCGTGCACCATTTAGATACATTTTTGCATAGCAAAACCATGTGATTCAATGTTGTGTTGAGATGCATCGATGAATTTTTAGTAATATTTTGGTGTAATTTTGTGATCATTAGACTTTCGTGGTTCTGAAATTTCTTTGTCTAGCTATATGTACTCTTCTACCATACTTTCCTAAGGTTTATCTTAATATGAGCTAAGAAAGTTCATCAAATTCAAAGTTTTGAAGCAAAGCCCTCTCTTCCATCACCACCTACAACTTGAGAGCTTGTAGATCCATCCATCGTTATGGTATGGAGTCTTCTTGCAATTTTTTGTCAAATGCTTCCTCTCCAAAGAGGATTATTTCCCCTTGAGTCAAGTAGGTATGGCTTCAAATTCACTTAGAGAGGCATCAAGTCTAAGCAACTTCTAGATCTTTTGTTATGAGCCCATGGGAAGCACTTTTTCAATACATTTCTTTACTAAGAAATCCCTAGGGTTTTTAAGAAGGTGAGGCACCATCGCCCTTATGTGCATCATCAATTCTTAAAAGTTCTTTTATTTATGATTTTATATCCCTTTATCTAAATAAGAATATATTTAGCACAATTACCTGACTTAAAGTCTCTATGAATTTGTTTTGGGTGCATGCCATGTCAAGAAATATATGTTATCATGTTGACTAAACCACTTGTCAGTTAGAACTTCTAAGGTTGAGATAAATGAGGCCAAACAGGTGTCTTCTCAACTTTTCAAGCCTTGATTTTACACATTAAGAGGAACTTGCAGATGTGGTCCTCTAGGCCCTTAGGAGTTCCTCCATGAAAGGTAAGAAATTGAATGTTAATTCTTGATACGTATTGTTATAAAAGTAGCTTGACAAAGGTTAATATCAAGCTAAAACTAGTTCTTTTAAAGTACTAAATAAGGAATAATTTGAACATAGTGATGAAGTCTATTATATGGGAAGAAGGATTTCTTGGGTCCAATCTATTGAGATATCAAGCTCAACATGTGATGATCAAGGATGACACATACCACTTTTTGTTTCTCTGACGTGTATAGTGTTAAGACTATATATGTAAGGGATACTTTTAGTGAACTTCACCGGATTTATCTCGAGAGTGATGACATATTTGTTTCTAGTGAAGTCACTTATTCATGGACATTAGGCTTTTTTGTATGTATTGTTCTTTATATATTGTATTGAATGTGTTGTATTAGGTTACTCTCATATATTCTCTTTATGTAATAGAAGAAGTAGAAGAATATCATTCTTCCTTGCCTCAATGTGTGTGTGCTCCTCTTCTTGTGTGTGATAGTGTGGCAAAGCTATATTCCTTATCTCCTTTCTCTTGAAATCGTATCAGAATCAGTATGGTTGTAGAGAGCTCATGAAGAAGGCTGATAATGAAAAATCTGTGAGAAGGAATGGAGAATGCACACTTCAAAAATGATATCAGATTGCTACAAAATTTGGTGTGCAAGTAGAAGGTGTCAAATTATTCTTGTGAGTTTACGATCACTCATTTTGTTGAGCTTTTTGTTTTGGAGCCGTTTTGGCCTCCATTTGGAGCCCTAAGGTTGGGCAATTCACAAGACTCTGAATTATGTTCTGTTTTGCATCTCCCAAATATTTCAAATCCAAAATTTCTAGAAATCTTGTGTGTTATTAACACACAAAAACTGTTGAGTATGAACTATCGTCACAATGTGATAGTATTCGAGTAGAGGTACTTCTTCTAGTAATTTTGTAGTATTCTTAATTGCTACAAAAATGGGAAATGTTAATGGAGTGATTCAACTTATGAGTGATAAGTTGTATACAAACAAATTTCATGCTTGGAGATTAAATATGATGAATGTCCTAATAGGAAAGGTTATTGCAAGTATACCAAAGGCAATGAAGACTCCCCCAAGTTACTAGAGAGGAATCTGACTATAGACCAATTAAGAGCATATGAAGAGTGGAATCAAGGAGCATGAAAGGTAATGTATTGGCTATTTGTTAACATACAAGATAGCATGATTGGGTGCATACATGATTCCAAAACTAAAAAAGAGTCTTGGAACAATTTGGTTACATTGTGTGAGATTAGTACAAAGACACAAAAATTGCAACTCAAGAATGAGTTTCATATATTGGAGAAAAAGAGCATATTGGTAAGTGAATACACATTAAAAATTTTAAGTATATGTGAGCCACTTGCATCTATTGGCATCAATGTAGATTATGATGATAAGGTTGAAGTGTGCCTTCATGGTTCAAGAGTTGCATGTAAGCAATTCATAACTTCTATTCAAACAAGGGAGAATATTTTGAATTTTGTTGATCTTGTGTCCATCCTAATAATCAAAGAAAAGAACCTTAGTGAAGACTCAAACTCCCAAGAAAAATCTAGTTCTGAGTAGTTATTCTACTTTGGCATAGGAAGAGGCCAAGGAAGAGGCTTTTGAAGTGGAAGGGCAAAGAATAAACAAGACCAAGGTCAACAACAAACTAATGCATGAGGCAGATGAAAGTTTCGATGTAGGGGGAGCCAGAGAGGCTACATAAATTTCTAGAAATAACTCAGGTGATGAGACTAAGGGATGTTAGGATTGTGGTAAACCTAGTCACTTTGAACATGATTGCAGATTGAAGAATCAAATAGTAGAAAGCAACAAAACAACTATGCATCCACAAGTGTAGATGATTCAGAGAAGTTGTTTATGGTCCAACATCATATGATGAACATAATGTTTGCTGATGTTTCAAAATCAAATGGTAGTGTCTCGTATGTGGATCAAGTGCTTCAAATCACATTTTCATCCATGCAGAATGATTTAATAGTTTGCAAATATTGCCAGGTCCTAGATTTGTTGAAACAACTTATGATATATCATATTCTATTGTGTATACAGGAAGCGTTGTTCATGGATGGGAAGGTAAACATCTTGCTTATTTATTTCATAGTCCTAATATAACAAAGAACCTATTCTCTATTGGACAAATGGTTGGCCAAGGATTACAACTTAGGTTCAATTCCGATGGTTTATATGTAGAAGGGTACAAGAAGAATGGAAGGTCAATCACCAAAGGGAACAATGTGAAAGTTCTTGAGCTCAATGTAGCCATGTTTGGAAAAGGTGCAATTGTTATTGTTGACATATAGATATGGCATGAACAAATTGGACATGCAAATTTGGAAATGTTGAAGCTGATGCAGTCAAAGGAGCTTGTCAACGAACTACCAACATTTAAGCTTGCAGAGATGCAAAAGGTATGTGAAGCATGTCAATTTGGTAAGCAGTCAAGAGCATCATTTCTTCATGAAAAGCATGTTAGTGAGAATTTACTAGAGATAGTACATATGGATGTTGGGGGCCCTAGAAAGACCATATCCATGGGAATTTCCAAGTCCTATGTCACATTCATCGATGACCATATATGAAACGTATAGGTAAACTTCATGAAGGAGGAGTATAGTGTTTACTCACTTTAAAAATTTCAAGGATATGGTGGAAAAACAGTAAGGGAAGTATATTTAGACATTAAGATTTAATGGAGGGGGTGAATACATATCAAATGAATTCAGTATTTCTCTAAAGAATCATGGAATTCAAAGAGAATTTTTGTGCAAGTACACACCACAATAGAATGGTTTTTTTGAATGCAAAAAGAGACATATTGCAAAAATATCAAGAGCCTTGATGGTTGAGAAAGATATGCCTCATTATTATAGGTAGAGGTTGTGCACACTATTGTATACATTATGAATAGCTCCAATTACTATTCTACATCAAGTAATACCCCAAGAGAAGTTTACAGGTAAAATACCAAACTTATCACACATGAAAGTATTTAGTTGCATTGCATGTGTACATGTTCCAAATGAGTTGAGGACAAAGCTTGATCCAAGAACACAAAAGCGTATCTTCATTGGGTACTCCCTTGAGCAAAAGGGATATAAATATTACAACCCACTCACATGACACATGAAGATAAGCAGAGATGTTGTATTTGATGAAATATCAAGCTTCTATGCTAATGCAAAAGGACTTAATATTGACTCAAATGACAAAGGAAACATTGAAAACTCAAGTGCACAATCTCAAGTTCTCAATGGACAAGATGTGTCACCCAGTAATAGTGCCAAATCAAACCCATGGAGTGGAATGTTGCATGGAAACTTTGGTCGATCAAATTCATAGAAAGGTAAATAAAAGGTTTTTTTCTAGTAATAAAATATCTACAGGTTTTGAAGATATTGATGGAGAATCAAGTGGTTTAGAAAAGAGTCTTGATGAGGAACTTGGATTGCCCAATTTTGAAGACTCGAGGAGTAAGAAAGGCATATCTAGATGATAAAACAAGAAGAATCAACCTAGGACCAACAAAATTTAGGTGGATGTGGAATTCAGTGCAGCAAAAACATATGATAACTACATGGCTCATCATTGTGCTTACATGAACAAGGTAATACAGGATGTTGAGCCTTCTTGTTTTGAAGATGTTATTGGAAATGCAGATTGGGAGAAAGCTATGGATGATTGGGAGAATGCTATGGGAATGAAACATGGAAGCAGGTTCCATTGCCATAAATAATGAAACCCTTAGGTTTCATGTGGGTTTACAAGGTAAAGAGTAATGTTGATTGTAACATAAGCACGTATAAAGCACAATTGGTAGCAAAGGGATATGCAAACACATATGTCATTGATTATGAGAAAAAGTATAAGCCTTGTAGCTAAAATGACTATTGTTAGGGCACGTGATGCATTTTCTATAGCAAAAGTATGGATTTTTTTATCAAATGGATGTGAAGAATGCTTTCTTACATTGCAAGTTACAGGAATAAGTAAACATGGACTAGCCACAAGGATATGAGGATTCAAAGCATCCTAAATATGTTTGCAAGTTGAAAATGGCTTTGTATGGGCTTAAACAAGCCCCTCGTCCTTTGCATGCAAGGATTGTTGATTATTTAACTTTGATTAGATTTTCTATGGGTAATGCAGATCATTAATTATAGGCAAGGAAGGTTCATGATGGCATCATAATCATGTTATTTATGTTGATGCCTTGATTATGGGTGTTGATAATGAAGAAACTATTTGTTGATTTATTTTGGTAGTGATGTTTGTGAACACACTAGGAAAACTGTGCACTTTTCCCTCATTAGGAGGTTTTTTCCCTAGCTTGTATATATGCCTATAACCCTTACATGTCACTTATCTTTGCACATTCACTTTGTAAAACATTCAATATTGTGTGTTGTGCTTCAAGCTTCTTCTTCTTCCTTGTGTTGTTTGTGTGCTTCCACATACCTCAAAATCCAACAATAGGTATCAAAGTAAGTCATCACTTCATCTAGGGCATCGTCGATAACCGTCCGGTTAGAGTCTGAGAATCACATGAAAATTGGTGAGCATACTCAAGGTGATTATAAGTTCGAAATTGCTTCGTTTTGTGGTGTCAATTTTTTTATGTGAGCTCCTTTCAGCCTTTGAAGACACTATTGTAGTGCTTATGTAGCCAATTTTGTCCTTTTGTGCCAAACATATATATAGGTTTCAGTTTGCTAGTAGAAGCAACTGGAAGTTTGCTACAACTTTAGCAGAGCTCAATAGGGTAACTTTGTTCAACTTTTTGAGATACAGTCATTTTTTTGCATCAGGGTATTTTAATCAGTGGCCATGGCTGAAAGCAATGATGTATTCCATATGTTGGTTGTTGAGGACAAGTTGGATGGCATTAATTACCCATTATGGGCATATATGATGCAGCATGTATTGGTGGAAAAAGGATTGTGGAATATTCTACAGGTTATTGAAAAACGACCTACAACACTTGCAAATACAATTATTGAAGATGATGCAAATGGCTTTGAAGATGATGATCTTCAAATTCTTGTTCCTGTTGCAGTTGCTATTGCAACTACTGCAGAGAAGCGTCAATGGGATGGCAGAGGTGCTCAGGCATATGCATTGATAGCTTTGTCTATCAAACATGCTATTATCCCTCATGTTTGCTCATGCAAAATAGCAAAGGATGCTTGGGATACACTTACCACTTTATACTAGGAAAGAAATGAGGCTCGTGTTGCTTACCTCCAAAAATAGTTGGAGAGTGAGCATATGAATGAAGGAGATTCAATTTAAGCTCAAAGATTTGAAAGAGAAGTTGATTTCGGCAGATGAAGTCTTGCGAGATAGTTCACTTGTGCAGATCATTCTTAATGGTTTTCCTGATTCATATCAGATTTTTTCTTCTACTCTTTGGTTGATGATGAAAGGCAATCCAAATGCCTTAAAATTTGAGGAGATAGTCTATGTTTTATTACAGGAAGGTCAGCCTAGGTAGAACAGGTCCATTATGCATGTTGCAGATCAAGCTTTCTTAATTAGTCAGAAGGGCAAAGGTAAATGGAGCTCATCTACTAGTAAGCAAAAATTTGTTGATTCTACACACTCAAAAAGGGAATACAAAGATGAGAAGAAAACAAAAAAGCAGAAATAGTTTTGCAAATACTTCAAAGGAAAGTAAATCTATGTTGTTGTCATATGTCAATCCTTGCATTGAATTCTACATCCTCCCAAATCTTCTTGGTTTTGGGTCATTTCTCCTTGTATCATCTGCATGTCCCTTTCTTACTCTTGGAGTCGTCACAGAGGGCAATCCAAGTTCCTCATCAAGAATTTTTTATGAGCCGCTTGAATCTCCATCAATGTCTTCAAAACCTATAGATTTTTCATGACCACCAGAAAGCTTTTCTTTACCTTTCTTGGATGTAGTCGATGAATTTGTTGGACTGAAATTCCCATGCAATCTTCCAGTCTATGAATTTGAGTCATCAGGTCCACTCAAAGCTTGAGATTTTGCACTTGATTCTTTTTCATTTGAGTCAAGATTAAGTCCTTCTTTGGCATCTGCATAGAAGCTTGACATTTCATCAAAAACCACATCTCTACTTACCTTCACCTATTGTGTGAGTAGGTTGTAGCATTTATGTCCCTTTTGCTCAAGAGAGTACCCAATAAAGATATATTTTTTTGCCTTTGAATCAAGCTTTGTCGTCAATTCATCTGGAACATTTACGTATGCAATGAAAACAAGCACTTTCATATGTGATAAGTTTGGCTTTTTACCTATAAACTTCTCTTCAAGTGTAGCTTATAGTAGTCAAAGCTTTTTTAATGATGTATAAAATCGTGTGCACAACTTCTACCTAATAGTAATGAGGCATATTCTTCTCAGCCATCAAGGATCTTTCTATTTTTGCAATATTTCTATTTTTGCATTCAACAACAACATTCTATTGTGGTGTGTACCTGCATGAAAAATGTCATCGAATTCCATGACTCTTTAGAAAGCTATTGAACTTAGTTGACATGTATTCATCTCCTCCATCAGATCTTAATGTCTGAATATACTTCCTTGTCTACCTTTCCACTGTAGCCTTGATATTTTGAAAGTGATTAAACACTTCACTATTCTCTTTCATGAAGTAAACCCATACTTTTTGTGTATGGTCATCAATAAAATTGACATAAAACTTACATCCTCCCATATATGTGGTCTTTGGAGGACCCCAAACATCTCTATGTACTATTTCTAGCACATTCTCACTAACATTGTTGTCATGCAAAAATGATGCCCTTGGCTGTTTACCAAATTGACATACTGCACATACCTTCTACATTTTTGCAACCTTGAAATTTGGTAGTCCATCAACAAGCTCTTTTGACTACATCGATTTCAGCCTCTGCGAATTTGCATGTCCAATGCACTAGTGCCAAATATCTATTTCAACAATAACACATGCATGTTTTGCAAACATGGTTGCATTCATTTCATGAATTTTCACATTTAAGGTGAACATCCTACCCACTTTGTTTCCTTTGGTAATCAATCTTCCATCTTGTTTGTACTCTTCTACATATAAACCATCAACATTGAGCCTGACTTGTCCTGGTCAACCATTTGTCCAACAAGAACAAGATTCTTTGTTATATTTGAAACATGCAACACATTAGCAAGATGTTTTACCTTTCCGTCCTCCATAGATAGTGCTATGTTTTCTGTATGATCGATAGGATGTAATGTGTCATCGCGTGTTTCAACATATCTAGGAACTAGCAATTTTTGCAAACTACTAAACCATTCTGCATGTCTAGTCATCTACTTTGAAGCACCTGAATCAACATACTAGACATTAGCATTTTATTTCAAAACATCTACAGACATCGTATTCATCATATGATGTTGGACCATAAACAACTTCTTAGAATAATTTGCACTTGTGGATGCATAGTTGTTTTGTTGTCTTCTATTATTTTAACTCTTCAACCTAAAATCATGTCAAAGTGTCCATGTTTACCACAATTCCAACATCCTGTACTATCATTACTTGAATCATTTCTTTGGAAAATTTTGCCACATCTTTGGCTCCCCCTACCTCAAAACTATCCTCTACCTCTTGCATGATTTAGTTGTTGACCTTGGTGTTGGTTACTGTTTCCTCTTCCACTATGCAATTTGTTCTTGAGTTGCAATTTTTGTGCCTTTATATTGGTCTCATACAATGTGACCAAAGTGTTCCAAGCCTCTTTCAAAGTCTTCACACCCTATATGTGCCCAATTATGCTATCCTATATGCTAACAACCAACCAACACATTACCTTTTGTGCTCCTTGATTCCATTCTTCATATGTTCTTAATTGCTTTGCAGTCCGATTCCTCTTTGGTAATTATGGAGCATTTTCATTCTCTCCTTCGATGCACTTCTAGTATCCTTTTCCCATCAATAAATTCATCAATTTGAATCTCCAAGTGTGAAAGTTTTTTCATCCAACTTGTTGCTCATAAGCTGACTCATTCCATCAAGGTTTGCCATTTTTGCCCCAAATACACTACAAGCATTACCTCTGCTTGAACACCATCACACTATGAAGTGACCTTAAAGGGATAAATCCCCAAAATATTTTGACTCATATCTTCATACCGAATTCTGTAGCAATCTGAGCTCATTTGTGAATCATGCTTTCTCCATGCTTGCTGACATACTCTTCGTTGTGGGCCTTCTCCACAAGCTCTCTATAGCCTCACTGGCTTTGATACCATGTCAAGAGAAAAGAGATAAGGAAGAGAGCTCACTCACATACTCTCACACTTAAGAGGAGCACACATAGATTGAGGCAAGGAAGAATGATCTTCTTCTTTTATTACATAAAAGGAATATACAAGAATGACCTAAAACAACAATACAACTAGTGCAATATATAAAGAACAATATGTAAGGAAAATCCTAATGTCTAAGAAATGAGTGACCTAGCAAGAAACAAATGTGCCATCACTCCTAGTAGATACATCTAGTAAAGCTCACTAAATTATCCTTGACATATAACTAACTATACATGTCAGAGAAATAAAAAAGGGATACATGTCATCCTCGATCATCACATGTTGAGCTTGATATCTCAACATATTTTGCTCCATCAATGGCTTTAATCTAGTGTATTGCTCTAAGATAAAACCAACCTACCAGAAAACTCAGCTGGGGCGAAGCTTCAGAAAGGCCCGAAGGGTTCGTGTGAGAAAAGTCAAAGTAAGCTTGATATCTCAACATATTTTGCTCCATCAATGGCTTTAATCTAGTGTATTGCTCTAAGATAAAACCAACCTACCAGAAAACTCAGCTGGGGCGAAGCTTCAGAAAGGCCCGAAGGGTTCGTGTGAGAAAATCATGTAATAACCCAAAAGTTTTTTCTTGCATTAATTACTACGGTGAAGCCATTGCGTCATCAAGCTACTTTCTTCACTTCATTTTAAACATGGTTTTGATAGGTTTGATATCCAACAAACTCGGACAAGAAAAAGTTTCTAGTGTGAATTTACCAAGAAAGTTTCTTGACTCTGGGTGAATAGTATTAGTGGCCATCAATTGGTTTGATGAGATAAACAATATAATTACTTGAATGTGACATTCCACAAAATTGTATCAATGGAGTGAAGTGCTGCATGGTGTCATGCCACAATGGATTCCCCTTGGTGTGAGCTTCACGAATGATACCCTCCCAGTAGGAAACTGAGATGTAGATGCTACACATAATAATCCATACAAGACTTATAGAATATAGAGAAACCATATAGTACACCAAGGGCACGAACATAGATTTCCTAGATTCTACAAATGCAGTCGAATCTCGAGTTTGTGATTGAGAAGACCACTATATGTTTTATTAAAGAACATATAAAAAAGTGTTTGGTGGCCATTTTTCCTTTCACATGGATAATAATAGTAAGTATGAACCTTCTCCAAATAATGCACTCAGTGGCTAAGCAATCTCTAATGAAGTGATACCTCACCTCCATGTGCTTGATATTTACATGATAGGCTAGATTCTTAGCCAAAACAATGGCACTCTGACTATCACTAATCAAATGAGGTACATGTTGAGGTAGACCCATATCCAAGCAAGATGAGAGAGGCAAAATGATTCCTTACATGCCTCACTTGCTACAACATACTTTGCTTTTGTAGTGGAAACAACTCTACATTCTTGAAGACAAGGTCTCCAAAAGATAGCACCTCCAACAGTGAACAATGTACCCTGATGTAGAATTCCAATTGTCCACACAACTAGCATAATAAGAATATGTGTAGCCAATAATGGATGCCTTTTCTCTACCCAAGCATAGAAACTTGTCCTTAGTGCCATTCAGGTATCTGAAAATCATCTTGGCCACTTCCCAATGCTTCTTGCTAGAAGTAAACATAAATATGCTCACAAATCCCAATGCAAATAAAATGTATGGACTTGTAGCTAGCATATCATATATGAGACTACCAATAGTAGATTGATAAGGATTTTTGGGCATGAATTCCTTTTCCTCATCTAATTTGGGGCAATCATCCGTGCTCAATCTCACATACGTATGTAAAAGTGTACTCAATGCCTTGCCAACTTGCATATTGAACCTATGAAGTACTTGGGTTATGTACCCACTTTGAGATCAATAGATGCATCTTTTACTCCTATCAGAAGTAATGTGCATGCCATCAATATGTTTGGAATCATCCAAATACTTCATATCAAATGTATCACTCAACTTTTTTTGAGAAATGACAAGTCATTAGAGGACTTCCCAACAATTAATATATCATCAACATAAATTATCACGCATATCAAGCTGCCATCTGAGCAGCTCTCTATGTAGAGACAATGATCCTCATTTCTTTGAGAATAGCCTTGAGATTTCATAAAAGCATCAATATTTTGGTACCATCATCTAGGGGATTATTTAAGTCCATATAAGCTCTTCTTTAGCTTGCAAACTAGTATTTCTTTGTGAGGAAATACCTAACCCTCTTTTTGTTCCATATAGATCTCATCTATAAGATCTCCATGCAAAAAAGTGTTTTTGACATCCATTTGATCTAGCTCTAAGTCCATTGCAATGAAATCAAGAAACATGTGTAGTGCAATCATCTTGACTACTTGAGAGAAAATTTCATTGAAATCAACACCATGTTGTTGCTTAAAACTCTTTGCAAGAAGTTGTTGGAGAAGCACTACCTGATGTGAATTTCAACGTATATAACCATTTACATGGTAAAGCCTTCTTGCCCTTTGGCAAAGGTACTAAATCCCAAGTACCATTATTGTGAATAGAATCGAATTCACCTCTTCATGGCACGATCCCACTTGACATGATCCTCTGTCTGTATAGCCTCTTTGTAGGAAGAAGGCTCACAAGTATCTGTTAGCATAAAAAAATCAAAACTTGGAATATATCTATTAGGTGGATGTGAGACACATGCAACACATCTCAATGGTTGCCGAACAGGAACATTTGCAAGTTGATATGATTGGACATTCTCCTAAACATCCCTATGTGTAGCATTTTTATGCATGCTAACTAAAGGACTGTTGAGACCTCAAACACCACTCTTCTCACTTTGGATCTTTAATGGGTTATTTATGCATCTTAGACGCATTGAAAATGGTATCACTACTTCTCATCACTAACCATGTTTTAGGATCCCATAAGTGATATCCAAATTGGACTTCTCAACCATATCCAAGAAAAATGCATTTCTTTGACTTATGTTCCAACTTTTGTTTAAGATTCTTGGGTATATGAACATATGTTTTACACCCAAAAACTTGAAAAGGATCATAATATGGTGGCTTTCCTATCCATAACTCTTGTGCCACTTTCAGAACTTTGGTGTGTGACTCTCCTCCCATCCATATATACCCTCTTGTACTCTAAAAATAGCAATCATATACTCTAAAAATAGCAATGATTTGCAATAGTCTAGTGTGAACATGTGGCCATCATGCAACACCTATTCCCATTACTACCAAAGTACCTTAGGGTATCCCCCAAGCTTGGGACCTTGCCCCTCGCACATAGGAACTGATCCCTGTGGATCAAATGTACTGATCCCTATGGATCAATGATCCTTGTGGATCAAATGGATTGATCCCTGTGGATCAATGTCTGACACTCTCTCCCCCTTCTAAAGATCATTGTCCTCAATTATCAATAAGGGAAAGTACTTGTTAACTAGAGCTTTTGATTCCCAAGTAGAGTTAGTAAATGGTAATCCTCTCCAGGCTACTAGATACTCCTAGATGACACGATTCCTCAATCACATTTGTCTCCAATCTAGTATCCTGTTTAGAGAATGATCCATGCTATTACTTTCGTGCAAAGAAACAATACCCTCTATTAGATTATCCTCCCTAAAAATATACTTATGAAGTTTAATGACATGAAACACTAGATGCACTCTACAATCTGGAGGAAGCTCTAATCGGTATGCAACTTCACTTAGCTTTTTAACTATCTTCCAAGGTCCACAAAACCTTGGTGATAGCTTACTATACTTCCTTGTGGAGAGTGAAGTAGATCTAGCTAGTATCGAAGAAAGACTCTGCCTCCCTCCTCAAAGGATCTAGGAGATCTCTTCCTATCAACATACTCTTTAGCCCTATCAATGACTTGCTGCATCTTGGCTTTCGCTATTACTAAATTTGCTTGGATGTTCTCTAAGCACTCTGAAGCACTCGGACATTTCTTTGGCATGCTTATGGTACTAGGAGCATTGGGATTCATGCCATAGTTCATCTCAAAAGGAGACATACCTGTCACCTTGTGAGGCTTATTGTTATAAGAAAACTCTGCTAGTGGCAAATAACTATCCCACTTTGTCTGTCTCTCAGACACATATGCCCTCAACATGTCCTCTAAAATCTGGTTTTCCCTCTCAGTCTGACCATCTATCTGAGGATGATCACCACTACTCATCTTTAATGACACCTTCAGTTTGTCAAGTACAAACTTTTAGAAGTGTCCTATGAATCTGACATCCCTATCTAAAACTATAGATGATGGTAACCCATGCAATCTGAAGATATACTAGATAAACAACTCTGCTACATGTGGAGCTTCTATCGCCTCCTGTGTGGGTATGAAATGAGCCATCTTGCTCAATCTGTCTATCAGAACTAGGATAGTATCAGGCTTCCTTTGGGTCTGCGGTAACCCGACTATGAAGTCTATGGATACACTATCCCAGTTATGATATGGAATCTATAAAGGATGCAAAAGACCTGGTGTCTTTACCCTTTTTGCTTTGTTGACTTGACACATAAAAAATTTTTGAACATATGTGTGGACATCTCTAGCTATCCAGGCCACCTAAATGTTCTTCTAACAAGCTATATTATGTTGTCAACTCCTGGATGTCTTGTGCAAGGCACATCATGATTATCATGCATGACTTTTCTTCTCAAATCTCGGGAATCTGGTACACAAACCTTTCCTTTCCATCTAACTATTCCATTCTCCTTATGAGAAATTGGAATACGGAATGGACTTGTTCACTTTGCCAGGGGAAGAAACAGCTGGAAGTGTCCCGTCTCCTATAATAGAGTCATCACTGATGGCTCTCATAACCTATAACAAATGTGGATCTTCCACCTGTGCTTCCTTTATGTCTTGAAGCAATGAGCTTTCTAGAATTGTAAAGCTCATTTGATACATTATCCGTGATAATGCATGAGCTAGTATATTCTCTTTGCTCTTCTATAGATTTCCATATGAAACTCGTGCATGAGTTCAACCCAACGAGCCTGTCTGCCTCAAAGATCTGAATGAATTTAAAAATACTTAAGTGTATGGTTATCTATGTATACCTTAAAGTCTGCACCATATAGATAGTGTCTCTAGACTTTAAGTGCATACACCACAGCATACAACTCCTGTTCATGCACTGTCCTACCATCTTGGCTCAAAACTGCCCCTATGGCTTATGCCACTAGCATCTGTCTCTAACTCAAAGGGTTTCTGTGGATCTACCACTTTGATTATAGGAGCCTCTGAAACAAAAGAGTATCAAAACTATCAGTGCCTGACACTCTAATCCCTGTGGATCAGCTGGATTGATCCTTGTGGATCAATTTCTAACACTAAAACTATCGTGTTGCTCTTGCTTCCATGCAAAAGGAACTTTTTCGTGAAGCAACTTCTTCATAGGTGTTGCTATCGATGAATAAGAAGAGAAGAATTTCTGATTGAATTGAAAAGTCCTAGAAATGACTGGAACTACCCCTCATCCCAAGGAGTAGGCCAAAATAATATAACGAAAACCTTCTAGGGATCCATCTAAACCCCATTAGGAGATGCTCTATCCTTGAAAGAAACAACAAAGTCTTCTCTGGATTAACTGAGTCTTATGTGCATCAAGATCTCTTACTCTAATTTGATGGTAGCCATTTGTAAATACAACAGCTCCACCTAAAGCATCTAAAAGATCATCAATCTTCATCATATGATATCTATCTAATAGTGATCTTATTGAGTGCTCGGTAGTCGATGCACATCCTATGAGATTCATCTTTCTTCTTCACTAGAAGAACTGATGCTGTTAAGGGTGAATAGCTCGGTGTAATAAGATGTTTCTATAAATACTCGTCCACTACCTTGCAGACTTTATTCTCCTCCTGCAAAATCATTCCAAAGGGTGGCCAAGCAGTCGAACTCGCTCTCGATACCAATTCGATTCTATGCTCTATGTTCTTGCAAGGAGGCAAACTAGAAGGTAATTTGTTTAGGAACAAGTCTTGGAATTTTGCTCTGACTTTTGCAGAAAGTTCTAAAGCATTCCAACTCGAGTCTCCATGATTGCATGAATCCATCATACTATACGATGAATGCATAAAATATAGAAAATAAACTTGCAATCAATTTTTTGTGAGAAATCTGCATTTTTTTGCTCACTAGTCTATCTCTGTAAGGCCCCGAGAATGATGGGGGTGTTCCAGATTTTGCTAAAACTTGTTGTCACCGCTCAGTTGATGAATTTAAGTGTTTTAACTTGGATTAGCAAGCTATTTAAGTCTAAAGGAATTTTTCTAATTACTAACGGTGACTTATCTTTGTACATTCACTTGGTAATACAGTTTGTATTGTGTTGTGCTCCAAGATTCTTCTTCTTCCTTGTGTTGTTCATGTGCCTCCATAGACCTCAAACTCCAACAATTGGTATTAGAGCAAGTTGGCACTTCATCTAGGGTTTCATTGAAACCCTCTCATTATAGTTTTAGAATCGCACAAAAATTGCCAAGCATACTCGGGGCAATTAGGAGATCAAAACATCTTCACTTTGCAGCATATTGACATGAGCCATTTTAGCCTATGAATGCACTAACACAACAAATGTGCATGCGATTTCATTTTTTATTGCCAAAGACGTATAGGTTTCAGTTCCCTAATGCAAGTGCTCAAAGTTTTCTATATGTTTAGCGGAGCTCGATAGGGTGTTTGTATTCAGTGTTTTGAGAAATATTCATTTTTCTACATCAAGGTATTTAGTCATTTGGCCATGGCTGAAAGCAATGATGTATTCTATATGTTGGTTGTTGAGGATATGTTGGATGGTACTAATTACACATTTTGTGCATATATGATGCATCATGTATTTCTAGCAAAAGGGTTGTGGAATATTGTGTGGGCTGTTGAAAAACGTCCTACTACAACTACAAAAAAAATTATTGAAGGTGATGCAAATGGAATTGAAGATGATGATCTTCCAATTCCTATTTGTGGTGCAGTTCATGCTGCATATATTGTATAGAAACTTTTTTGGGATGACAGAGATGCTCAAGGACGTTCATTGATAGCTTTGCCTATCAAACATGCCATTATCCCTCACATTTGCTCTTGCAAGACAACAAAGGATTCTTGGGATACACTAACAACTTTATGCTAGGCAAGAAATGAGGCTCTATTTCTCTACTGTTTTTAGTGTTTTAGGATGTGCTCTTTGTGCTTGTCACAGTGGTGTGCTTTATTTTACCAAAGGGGCGAGTTTTCTGTCGATCGCGATCGACAGAGATCGGCGACGCAGAGACAGTTTCTGAGTTTTTCGTACCTACGCAGTGTGTTGGGGATGATGATTCAGCAAGAACCTGCAAAATGCTCAAGAAACATGCAAAAACAGTGCAAGCAATATTGCTCTCTCGCTCTCTCTCACAAGTAGAATGAAGGAAATGAGGTGGAGATGGTGATATGATCAAAACTGAAAATTTTCGTGATGATGGAGATGGAGGTGGGAGATGGTGATGATGATGATGGTGATGAAGATGGTGAAGAAAAAACAAGAAAATAGATGAATGTGAAGAAAATACCTACAACTCCAACGCGTCAACTCTACGACTTACCATCACACGCTCGTCCTCAAAGCTCAATCCTCGGCAACGGCGCCAAAATTTGGTGTAGCTCAGTGATGAGTAGCACCTCCTTTAATGTCAATCCGGGAAGACGTGAGGATGGTATGAAGACCTCGAGCAAGTGGAGGCACAAGTGCGTGAGTGAGAAGCACACAAACATGCACACACATACACACGCACGCGCACACACAGCAAGACAAAGAGTGAGAAGCAATGGAGTTCTTAGATTACTTTCAAAAAGCTCTTACAAGTTCCATTCAATTACAATCTACCCCAAAAATGAGCTCTCTAGCTCCTTTTATAGTTTTTGACTAGCTTTGGCCCTGTCCAGACCTAGTGTCCGGCCTAGTTAAAAATTAGGTTCCAGGGCTTATTTGAGGGCTCAAATGAGATCTAAAAAATACGAAAATTGGTAAGCAACTACTTCTAAGGCTCCTCAAGCTTGAGGACTCCTCGGCTTGCACAAAATGGAGCCACAAAAGGTGAACATGGTATTTACAGGGGTTGTTAGTGATGAGAATCACTTTTAATTGGTGTAAGGGTTTTGAAAAATTAAAGGGTTGCCTTAGTGCTAGATCTGCGTGAATGCTCGTACTTGCTTCTTCATGAAGAAAATTATTGGCCTACTTGCCAGATCGTCGTTGACTTCCTTGTCTGCTTGTGCCTTCTCTCCCCTCTGACTCTCTTCTCTGACTGCCATGCCTTGTCAGTCCTTCAGTTCCTTGTCTGCTGCTAACACACACCAATGGATTAGGTGCTAGCATCTATGAGGATTGATTGAGGAGATTTTTGGTCTAGCTAAGAAACCGGAGTACCCTTATGGTATAGATCATCCAATGTTCAACTTTGAGAATGAATTGTATAAAGATAAGCAGGAATGCATGGATGTAGTTATTAGTCACCCTTATAGAAGTGACAAGTTTGATCGAGTTAGAGGTAAGAGAGGTGCCAAAAACACCTAGAAAAGATAAGTGCAAACTAGGATAATAGCCACAAATAAGATACCTCAGGACAATGCAACCGTAGAACTATATGAAAATGAATTAATCCATAGAGGAAGATTTTGGAATTTTAAGTGAAGTAAACCTTGCATCAAGAATTAATTTCTAATATGTGCATTCAAGCACTCAAGAAAAAACTATGAAGAGAAACCTATTTGAGTCACAACTTAGAAATGATCTACATAGTCTCAAAAAATAATAAAGAAACTCACCTTTGGCAAGGCCATAAGGTATGTCCTCTACACAAGCCTTCAACTTCACACAAACAGACTAGTGTAGGCAATGCTAACACCACAGATGCTCAAAAAGTAAAACCAAGGGAAGCCCTAGAGGTGAGCTTTATGCATGACCTAGGAAGAGGTAGATCAGAACAAGGAACAAGTAGATGAGAGAGAGAGAGAGCAAACTATAGGGCATAAATCACATAGAGAAGATATGATGACATTCTTCTACCAAGGCAACAAGAACAATCTAGAACTTTGAGACCCTCGCAAGTAGTAAAAACCATGAAGAACTATTTTGATGGCACATGGATCCCTGAAGGCTACAACCCTTAAATGGTTTGATCCATTGAATCAAGGCAATTATCAAGAAATCTCATAGTTTTTGGAAGCATTCATCACTGATTTCTCTAAGAGTGGAATCAGACACAATGCTTCATTTTTTATCCATAGCTTCAAGAAAACTCCCCAAGAGATTTTAAGGTTAGTAGGATGAAAGTTTAAACAATACATAGAGAGATGTTTGATCCTAGAACTATTCGCACAGACCAAGAAAGTGTCATTGTTTCTAGATGGCCTCTTGAGTGGAAAACTACAAACATATGTGTACTTAAAAGAATTAAATACCTTAAACTATGTGAGAATGTGCATAGACATAGAAGACAACATTGGGGAAGAGTTGGAAATATCAAATCTCTATAAGAGTTCAAAATCTTGGCTATCACCACATCAAAACCCTCATCGTGAGTTGAAGAAACTAGCTAAGTGAATAACTCAAAAACTAGGAGAAATTTTCAAAATAAACAGAATAAAAAAGTGAGCACCATCATACATTGCTACAGTTGTGGAGGTGATCACAGGGCCAATGCACACCCCCGTGCAAGCCCAAAAGATGCTAGTATGAGCATCACAATGTTGCACAATTTAGAGAAAGTACACCAATCATTAAGCACAAGATTTTCCATATAACAAGCAGGTAGTATGGTAGAAGTATCAACAACCATATGGGTATCAACTATTATACAAGGCTCAACCTTCTTATAGGAACCAACAATTATACCAATAACCTTATCAACCACAACCTAGGCCACAATATGTATTAGGTTAGCAATCACCACCTATTTCCACTATAGTTTTAGTTAAGTATGATGTAGTAGAAGAAAACCAAGATACAACATTGATACTAGTATCCATTAGACTCTCAAAAAAATGATTCAAATGTGAATAACTTTGACTCTTCACATGGTGGTAATGTACCTACCTACTATACAGTCACTAGAGCATTTTTGAGCCTTATCGGTATGAATCCCTTCCATAAGAGTATAATTGGGAACCTAATTATGCTAATCTCATGTATAAAATCCCAACCCTAGACTCTAGATGAGGAAACTATGGTCACAAGCTCCTAGAACATGTTTTCAAAGCTAGGGATGTCATTTCATATGGGATTGTCCCCATCCTCCACCCATAGTCAACCTCAATCTATCACGATTCAATGTTTTTATTCTAAGCATGGTAAGGAATATCTCATTGGGAGTGCCCTAAGAACCTAGCCAATGCATAAAAAATCATCCCGATCAATGTAATAGGCATATTCTAGAGCCCAAATGGGAATCCATGTAGGTTAGTTCCAATCTAGGTTGTCACTCGAGTGCAAGCCTTGTAGCAAGTTAAGCAAGGAGAGTAGGAGAGAGAATCTGGCTTAAGTGAAATTGGAGAATCCAATAAAAGGAAAGCTAGAGCATGGAAAGACATGAGGGAAGGAGTGAAGTAGAAGTGGACAAAGAAAATAGCTGATTTAGAGGGTAGTCTCAAAGAAACCAAAGCTAATATTGTGAAGATGATGTCTCAAGCCCCAATACAAACACCACCCATATCTAATTCAAATTGAGTCCTCACAGAACCCATTCCCTAAGACTTAGATGTGAAGGCCCCAATGTAGCTTAATTAGACTCAAGTTATCCTTGAGAAGAGTTAGAGGCTGAGAGAACAAAGTTATGCATCAAAATAGTAGAACTAGCTCAAGCTATGTTCATGGCTAGTGAACTCTTCAACCAAAGCAACTGAATCAAGCCAGAGTTGCATTTTCAAGGATTATTAGAATGATTAGAGAAAATGTCGAGGAAGGCCAAAAATTTGGCACCTCACAAGGCTTATTCCATTGGAAGCAAAAAAAGAGAATTCTTGCCAAGAGATTCTTATGTTCCTAACTCAACAAAATGTGAAATACTTCCTTCCATTACCAAGTATCATTAGGAGTTCTTGCAGGAAATCCAAGAAAATAAGTGGGCCAATGAGCAAAGGAATCCCCCTCCTATTCAGGAGATTGATGATCCACAGGATCAATCTCCCCGGATATTCCACCTTTATACAGAGATCAAGATGACATTCAATGCAGAGAAAATCTAGATTTTGAGTCCAATTCTTTACAAGAGTTACCACAATTCAAAAGTGTCTAGGAATCCAAGTCCCTTTAGATATGAACCCCTACAATACTAATGAGGAATGAAGATTCAATTATACCCAAGAATACTAAGGCTATGAAAACACTAAAGTGAAATTTTCTAAAGATGAAATCAAATCTCTAGAAAAATGTAGCAAATCAAGTTCTAGATTTTGATAGCTTTCACTCTAAGGTAGGATCCAAATTAAAAGTCCAAGAGATCCCTATAGATAAGATAGTAGACATGCGTGAGGTGAGGAAGGAAACACCTATCTTTCCATTACCTATCAAGGGCACACTACCAAGGCAATCATGGATTCACGTGTAGGTGTTCATATTGCAACCACATTCTTATGTATGTAATAGGGAAAGCTGGCCTTAAGACCCTCTAGAATGAAACTTCAAATGGCATACGGCCATATTGAAAGGACACCAAGGTTACTGGAAGGAATCACTCTCACTACTTGTAGTGTGGAGTTTGAACACACATTTGCCATATGTAAGTTTGGGAAGAACCATGCATACCAAATGATCTTAGGTAGAACCTTTATGAGACAACTGCAGATAGTGCAAGATTGGGGTACCAACTCCTTGTACTTACAACACTTAGAGGCAATTGCAAAGGTCGATCTAAAAGGCTACACACATAGAGATGTCCCACCCGTATAGTGGAAATCTATCCACAAGACACAAGAGGACTTAGATTTCATACGCTCCATCAACTCTTCTGATCCTTAATGGATACATGAAGACACACACTTATGGATGTCTAAAGTAGAGGAGAAACCACTAGAGCCTAGGAAAATAGGACTATCATAGAACACTAGATCGATACAAGACCCATTCTATGCACCTATGATATTTACAGATGAGGAATTTCAACCCCATGGTTGGGCACACATATTAGCAACAATGGACATAGCAATGAACGAAAAACAATGGATTTCATTGTGATGAGGATGGATATGACATATCTATGTTTATGTGTGAACCCTTAGAACAGGATGAGGAGAAAATTTTTCGTGAGTCTTTGTCTATCATTACATGCATATTTAGGCTGATGTGTGCCCTTGCACGGCTTGGCACAATGGTTGTTGGTATCTTTTATCTTGGTTAAGCAATTCTTTTCTTCTTCAGTCTTCATCTTCTTTTTTTCACTACATTTCTCATCCACATGTCCTTCCTCTTGAAATTTGTCATCTTCGATAGGCCTTGGTTGGGGGCATGTGTATGTATGAAAGATAAGATGCTCTCTGCTATTGATGATGTTGGTATTATTGAGCATAAAATATTTTCGTTATTCAAGCTTGACTACATTATTTGGTGCTTATTGATTATCCGCAAAAAAAGTGAAGTTCATATGCTACCAATATGGCATTCAAATTTGAATTCATATTAAAAAATATTTCAGAATCAAGCTCAAAGATGCCTTTAAAAAATGCTTCTTCAAAGGTTTCTAAGTATGAACTCGAGAGAAACATTAAGTGAGACAAGTATGCCATGATTGTGGCTCGATTATAGGGAACTGATAAACAAAAAAGTATTGGATCCACTCCTTGACTGACACCAATAAAATTCAAGAGGTTATATTCAGAATATTTAAAAACTTTTTAGACTATGAAGATCATACTCAAAATTTTGTTGGTCAGCTTAATCATCACGCCTGGCATTGTCGCATGTTTTTTCAATGGTCGTGACCATATAATATTTTGTTGGTAAATATCCGTGTGGTGGGCTTGGAAATAGAGGAAAATTTAGCCATCTTTTATTTATATTGCCTTTTCATTGTAAATTTTGGGCACATGATAAATGATGGAAGATTTCTCCTCCAAATACACAACAAGAAGCTTGGATCCTACCCAAGAGCTAGCTGCTCTCAGAGTAGTACTCATTAAAATTGATATAACTTAGAATTTCAAAATTCAATGGACAAACCCTTTTATCTACATAAACTTGACATTGCAGGCTTTCAAATGAGCTATAAATCAATAGAATTGGACACACATAGACCAATCAACTCAGTCACGCAAGATAGACTACTTTTCCTTTCATGTTTTGGGACACACCAATAGAGAAAGAAATAGTTGTGACTTACGGTACAAGAAGAATTTGCCAAAACCCTTTTGGATATGGAATCTATATTTTATAAGATTTCAAAGAAGTATAAGGACTATAAGAATTGAACTTCTTACAAAGGTAAAATGAAGTCCTAATAGGCTACTATAAAAATTCAGCACCCTTTTGAAAGGGTAGGAGAGATATACAAGAGAATATGAACTCCTATGATAGAAAATGGCTCAATAACACATGTATAAGCAACATCCCAACTTCCTACCATCTAGGTAAACTTAGAATGATCTTGAATGGTGCTTAAATAGCCATGAAAGCCTTCCATGACTCTTCATATGTCCTCCATGTCTTTTCACATGCCCTCCTTGTTTCTTCGGCTACCTTATGAGTTTGTCTCTTTATTCAAATGACTTTTTGTGGTTCAATTCTTTCTTTAGGATAAGGTTGCACCTCCAAACATGTTCTTTGACTTTTTGAAGGTTCAAAAGGCTTCAAATGAATTTATTTAGTGAAAAAAATATGCTTGATCTTGCCCTATAAAACACAACTTTTAACACTCCCCCTCAAGCTCAAACTTCTTTGCTTTCAAGGATGGGGGTTGGTTCCTTCATACTTATCATGAATTTGAGCTTTTCCATCCTCTTTTCATCCAAGAGCTTTGTAAGAAGGTCTAGAATTTGCTCCTTGGTGTTCACATGTTGAATATCCACTTGTGTATCCACAATCTTTTCTCTTATGAAATGATAGTGCACTTCTATATGCTTGCTCCTAGCATGGAACATTGTATTCTTTGCAAGGTAGATACTTGAGATATTATCTCCAAGCAATGGAGAAATTCCAACTTGAAGATCCAAATATTTAAAGAGCTTCTTAAACCACATTACCTCACATGTGACTTGAGCAAGAGCCCTATATTCAGGTAAAGTATTATGTTGCAATTTTTCTTCTCATTTGGATAGGATTGAGTTCTTGCATGGCATTTACCCCCTTCCATTGGACCATTAGCTCCCCATTTTCTTGCTTTTTTTGTAGGGAATTTTCAATTCATTTTGGTTATTGCACAAAAACATCCCCTTAACCCCCTTCTCTCTCACCCTCTCTCACACACATACCCTCTTTCACACACACAAAGGGGCATGTATCTCCATCTCTATCATCTCTTTTTTAGTGATGCCCTTGAGAATAGGGATGAAGAATTCTCTCTTCTTTCTCTCCCTCTTTTCACTTTAGGAAACAAAAATAAAAATGAGACAAAGCTAGTTGCTAGTGGTTGTGGATTTTTGTATTCTTGATTTTTTTTTTCCACTCCAAGATGTGCTCAAAATTTCACACAATAGTCTAGATTGTATGTGCACATTAACTAGCCCTATTTAATCAATAGATTTGTTTGATTTCATGCTTGAAATTGTAGGGCCAATGTAGGGGGTGGTTGGGGAATTTATTCGGCTCCTCCATTTTCAATTAATCCATATGGGTAGGTGGAGATGGAGGAGTTACATCCTCCCTCCCATTCCCATTTTCTCACTTTTGGGGTGGAGCATCCTCTTGCTCCCCCATGGTCCCTAGCTATGGTGGAATTGTAACATGTGCTCCTTTGAGTTTGTGGTCAAGCCCAAAGGCTCACTCTGCTCCCACACCCCCTTACACTCTAGGTTGAGCATCTGGTAGGCCTCCCTGATCCCTGATGACTAGTTATCTGGGTGGCCAGAGCTTTGCTTCCCGGAGTTTGCAGAGCACTAAAACCATATTCGCCATCTGCTTGCGCTTTTGCTTACTTGATGTTAAGACCAAGCTCCCCAAATCTCTCCTCTGTAACTCATGAACAAGCCCGCTAGGTGGGCCATCAAAGCTTGAGAGTAGGCGGATGTCGTCATTTAACAACTGAAGTAGGCAGGGTCCTCTGTCGGCTCTATATCCTCCCGAAGGCAGACACGCTCATTACAACTATGATGAACTTGCTCGCTACTTTGTCACATGTTCTCATATGTATTGCCCTATCCTCATCCCTGGAGATTTGTTCTTGGTGTACCATTGTGATGACTCATGACTCGATCTTTATGTTGGATTAAGGGCTATCGTCGATGTCCGTAGCCTTTCAATGATCACTAGTCTGATGGTAATTTGTAGAAATGGTTTTCCATATGCGTACTGTGGATGCACTATTTTCAGGAAATGTCGAGGTTCATTTTCTTGTTTCTGAGGTGCTTGATTTTGTGTGAATCTAGATGGGATCGTTACTTTGCCACCTGAAGCAGAAAAAGGGGAATGGTTTTACCTAAATTATGAACGCTTATTGTTTGTGGTTTGTTTGGCATCTTGTCGTGACAATCATATGTTTGCTCCTTTTACACTTTCTACAACATAAGGGTGGAGTCTTTTCTCCCCTTTCTTTTCTGCTCGGGAAAAAGCTGCATCCCTTCATTTGCTCTTCCACCCTCATTGAAGGGGTTGAACTCCCCAAACTCCCAGCAATGGCCCACCTTCTTACTTTCTTTTTGGACTCTACTGTTCTTGCTTGTTGTGGGACTTCACACTTGTATTGTTTTTTTTTTTTTAATAAAGGAAGTTCGGCATTAGCCTACT
The DNA here is from genome assembly GCA_020310875.1 of Ceratopteris richardii. Taxonomy (NCBI): domain Eukaryota; kingdom Viridiplantae; phylum Streptophyta; class Polypodiopsida; order Polypodiales; family Pteridaceae; genus Ceratopteris; species Ceratopteris richardii. Next base: position 108,873,842 of record CM035414.1, read on the forward strand.
CTCCCGGACTTGAATTAAATAAAGAAAGAAAAGTACAAGAGAAGGGGACTAGTGCCCACGGGACCCCCCAAATCCCTGATCTTGTATCGTTGCCTGATCTCTAGTTTGGATGATTATTTGCCATAATGGGCTCTTTTCACAAAAGGCTCTAGGGATAATCACTCATGAGGACCATCATATAAGCTTCCACTATGATGTTGGCACACATGGGAATTCACACCTGTGAAGCTCATCTTCCAATATGCTTCAGGATTTGCTTTATCACGACCTTTCAAAGAGGGTACAGATTTCTGTTATTATGGGTTGGACTTCTTTTACTGCCAAAAAAAATTGGAGTTTCATGTCTAGTTGTGATGTTTGTTTGTCGCTTGGAAGTTGGGATAAGGAATGTTTCGAATGATTGGCACAATGACAAAGCACCAATGTGGTTCTCATTTCTGATTTGGGCATTTGAGATTATGTCCTTGTAACAGTTGGGTTTCATACTAGAATGCATGAAGAGACATTTTTATGTCATCACTATTTTTTCAGGAACTAAAACTTCTTGACTTTTCTATGGCATGGCCACTCGAGGATCCGAGTTGTGAACATCTAGTTTATGATGCAATTTTATGTTTGTTTTATATCTTTTGCTTGTCATTCAAACAGGATTGGTGGGAATTAAAGGAGAGCTGCCATGAACACAAGAGGTTTCTCTGGTTCCAGTAAAGTGCCTGCCTCGCTTTCATACTGATCTCAACTAATACATATGCTTTTTGTTGATGTCTTATTTCACTACGTATCTTTGGGGGGAGCTCAATGTGATTACGCTTATGGGGATCGTGTCCATACCCCACTAACTTGCTTGTATCACCTTACATAAGTATAAGAGTATCATGTTTTTGGATTTCAATTATCTTAAGTAGCACACATTTTGATCATTTAAACATGTCTTATCAGAAAACTTATGTGATAACTATGAATCTATGCCCAATAGTGGGAAAGACATGAGTCTAGTTCTCTCATTAAAATCAGTCACTGAAGGGATTTGTTGATTGCATTATTCTTCCAGTGGGGGGATCTAAAATTCTAAAGATACTTGAAGTTCAATTTATCGAGAAACTTGGAGGCTTTGGAAGGCCACTGAGTGGAAAACATCACACAAACATAGGAAGAAGAAGACCTAATTTCAAGGCTTGTCATGTGATATCAGGAGGATCCTTAGATGGCTTTTTGCTCCACTAAACCTTTTTAACTCTCATTATGGTTAATAACCACTAGGACATCAAGATTGGAGATAAGTTGGTCTTCTGTGTTACAATAAAAGACTTCTCTCGGACCCTACTCTTATGAATGTTCATAGTTACAGATTGAAACCACTATTTAATCTTTGAATGCACTGAGGCTAATGTTTGTAAGTAGTGGCTTGGTATATTCCATGATTTTTTATCTCTTCTACAAGTTCAAACTATAAAGAGAAATTTTGATGACACATGTGGGAATTAGGTATGTGACTTCCCTATGCTGGGAATTGGGGCCATTTCTCTTACTGTCACTCGAAGGCCAGGACTCTGATTGATGCTATGGACGTAGGTCTTGCAAGATTGTATACCTTTTTTCATGAAGAAAGGGGCATCCTTGCAACAATAAGTGCAACAACTATCAAAGCTCTGATCTATTTTTGGGCCATGGACCTCTAGAGAACTTTGGGGTTGATATTTTTCAATGGTTAGTTAAGTGAAGGTTTGTGTGACTTCCCAATACAAGGAGGTTATCCATGTTCAAAATTAAACACTTCAACATGGGATGGTTGACGGACTGAAACTTTGAATATCTTAAGGGTGTAACAATAAATTATTAACACAACATACTAATACAGATGATTATCTTTTTTTGTTGCCCTAAATGAATGACAGGTTCCAGTGCCCAAAGTTGTGGTAGTGTTCTGTGTGATTGTCCACTTTGATAGGATCATGTCCAAAACAATTGTTGTATTCTAAGATGTCTATATGCTTGATGAATCATTGCTTGCAAGTTTGGAGATTTATTGTATCTAGGCTCCAACACACTTAAGAAGATTGTTTCCATTCACTTGCATCTAATACTCTAAGTAAAATAATATGTAATCTATGGAATTCAAGAGGATAGCTTTTGTGCGACTTCATGGTGTTCGTTGTGCTATGTGTGTGCATTTGTGTGTTTTGGAAATACATGTTTCAGTGAATATATAGGTGGTGTGTATCTAACTATCCCATGGAGGATGATGTCCACAAGCTCCCCTCCTCATCGTTGACAACTTTGGCTGATCTGAATTTTTTGTGGGTTATTTCCATGATTAATGACAGCTGACAACTTGCCTCTTTCTCATAATATCCTCTTTTTGGTAATGTGTGTTTATTCATGTTGAATGGAGAGATTGGTAGATGTATCGTACGATTGGAAGGATGGGACTCCCCTTCTGTACATCAGTCTGCATGTTCTAAAATCAAAGAATGGACCCACACTTGCTTGAAACAAACCTCTGATTCATGATTTGATCAAATATCTCCTTTGTTGAGGGCTTTCTACTACCCTTGCTGTCATAATAAGTTGTTGGAATTGCTCTCAGGATCTTTGGCTTTTTGTGGATTGCAAGAACAAGGAACTCTTCATAAGTACTTCTCTCTAGAAGAGCAAGTCTTGTAGGAATCGATGCTCCCTGAAGTGCAAACTAAAGTTGGATTAAATATTATTGTCTACTTCTTTTTTAGAAATAGTCTACTTGCTAGTGTATGTGTTAATTTCAGGTTTGGGAGCTCCTTGTGAAGGCATTTTTAGTCCTACAAAGGATTGCATAGGGGGATGGATGTTGGGTTGACTGCCCCGTGGGGATTGTGTTGCCTAGCTCTAAAGACTGAAGACTTGCATATAGAAGGACTAAAGACTTCTAGATTGAAAGATTGAAGTGCTGCAGATTTGACGATCATTGAAGAGCTGAAGAATTGCTGCTGACCTAAAGACCTGCACATCTGGAAACTTGAAGATTTGAAGACTTACAGACTTGTAGACCTAAAGATTTCCATACTTAAAGACTCCAATTTGGAACAGTTCAGTTGTGTATGTTCCTCTCCTCTAGCTTTGTCGAGGGCGACAAAGTCTAAGAGTGTTGGCTTATTGGACTTGCTCACATTTTCCCTTGAGCATAGACACCCCTCTATCACTCAAGAAATACCCTTTTTTGTGTAAAGGAGAAGTTTCCATGAGAACACTCTCCTAAGCCTCTTTTTAATATTTCTCTAACACTATGTAGAGAAGCCTTGGAAAATAGCTTACTTTTGCACATATATAGAAGCTTACATTTGAAAACCCACACATGCCCTTTGTTGGGATTTGTTGGTTACAAAAGAGATCTTAGAATCTCCTAGAGATATGTTAGTTAGAGATATTCCCTTTTTTACTTTTCAAATGGAGCACACGGGGAAATGTGCTTAGCCTATATATAGAGCCTCATTTTTGTAAAGAGTGGGGCTCTTGGTTCGACGTGCTCTCATGTGTATATCTTTTGAATGGAAGAATGCTCCCTTTTACTCATAGGCATTGTACATTTTTGTATCTTGTATTGTGAGTGTGAGAGAGTGAGGTGTGTGTGTGTGTGTGTGTGTGTGTGTGCCCATGCATGTCTCTCCTTTGTATGAGTAGAGTAGTTTCATTACTTGTATTTTGCACATGGACAAGGATCCTTGACACCCTTCTCTCCATGTATCAAGCATGTGGCATAGCATGGGGCTGATGGCCAATGGCTTGATCATGTTGGAGGTTGGGTTGGATGAGAGGAGAGTCTATCTTGAGTCTTCCTTCTTGCTTCCATGCAAGGTGTTGTGGGTCTTGGGAGTACTACTACAACCTCAAAAGATGCCTAAAAAGAGGTATCTTTCTTGCAAAACTTTGGAACTCAAAAACAAAAAAAACAAATTGAATCATTTTGATATATAAGAGATGTAGTAAGAAGGTATATTTATTGCTTGATAAGTATTGTTCCTCAATTAGTTTGAGGATTTGAAGGAATTGGTAATAGAAATGATTTGTTCCTCTTTGCAAAGCTTTGGTGACCTTTGAGGTTAGTATACATAACTATATTGGTTATTAATCAAATTTGGATCAAGATAGTTAAGTAGTATTACCCTTTGGAAGAACCTTCTAAGATAAGATGAATGCCAAGTAATTTTGATTCCTAAAGACATGATTTTAGTCATTAGATCAATAAATTCTTGAATTAAAAAAAATCCAAAAGGATATGTTCTAAATATTGATCGAGGGAAAATAAACGATGATCAAACGAAGGATCCAATAGTAGAAATGAACTTTCAAATTTGGGTGTTTTATATATCGTTTTGTGTGAACATGGATTTGTACTTGATGAACATGAAGTGGTGCTACAAAAAATTTTCACTACACCATCCAAATAAACTCCATAGATATATGGTGGGCCATTTTAACTTTCCAAATGATGTATTAGACAACACCCTATGTACTTTGGAGATCACTCTCAAAAAGATGAATCAAAACAGATAAGTAATAGTTGATCCAAGGTTTGTTCCTACACATGTTGAGTGTTTTGAACAATTCTCTATGCACCGTAGCAATTGGCTTAAATGCCTTTGGGGAACTATAATTAACTTAGTAAGCTAACAATCATGAGTGATCTCATAAAAAATGATGGACTACATGCAGAGAAAGGAGTTTAGCAAGTCACAGCTCCATCCTCACATTTATGGGCTGCAACAATCATCAGACCAGTGAGCAAAGATATGCTAATATCTGATGCTCCCAAGAAGCAATGCTAATGAAACTTTGTAGGATTATAATAGACAGTACGTTGATTCTATCATGCTTTAAATCATGGAAAATGATCAACTACACACTGAGAACAAGCTCTGAGAAAATCATTGTTCTGATGGAGTACTAATAGAGAAGTATAATGAGACAATAATAATCATATATCTATTAAAACATGTACAAATACAATGTCATTGGCAACCATACATTGCTCGATGTGTGAGAGGTGAATGAGCTATGAGATGAGCTCTCGCGTCACAATAAAAGTCACTCAAAGTGATCTCATGGGCTCGAGATTATGCGCGGGTCTTATGATCCCCTTTTTATAATCATGTTTGGAGCCAAGGTTTGAATTCAAATTCAAACCTCTACCTAAAAGGTGAATCCTAAAGTTTAGGATAGATTCCCTCATCACTCAACAGTTGATTGATTCGTGATTTTAGAGCTTCCTAACTCCACATGGGTGTAACTCACTTTTACAAGGATCAATGTGAAGGATTTTTACAAGAGACTATTCATATGTATACAATCTTGCATAGGTTATGCCAATAAATCAAGCATAAGTTAATCAACCAAGTATGTGGGCTTGGGTTTAATTTTAAAAACAGCTCCCCCACAAGCCTAACATGCTTGGTCTTCATTCCTCCTTGATTTCCTGCAAACCAATCATACCTTTGAATTTACTGAGTTTTGTTCCATCTAATGCCTTGGTTAAAATGTCTGCACATTGTTGATGAGTTGACACATATGATAGCTGAATTTGCTTGATCACAATCTTCTCTCTTACATAGTGGTAATATACTTCAATATTTTTAGTCCTTGCATGAAAAGTTGGATTGGCATCCAAGTGAATGGAACTCATATCATCACCAAAAATACTTTGAGTTCCAATCTCCAATCCAAGATCTGTGAATAGTGTCTTCATCCACATCGCTTCTTGAGTATCTATAGCAAGACCTCTATATTGAGCTTCTGTGGAAGAGAGAGAAACTGCAGGTTGCTTCTTAGATGGCCATGAGCCAAGTTTTGACCCTACAAGAGTAAGGTATCCTTAGGTGCTTCTCTTGTCTTCCTTGGAACCATCCCAATTTGCATCAAAGAACAACTTTAGACTTAAATAAGATACATAAGGGTAGTATAACCCTTCATTCATGGTCCCTTTGAGATATCTGAGTATCCTCTTGGCAGCATCCATGTGAGGTTTCCTACGTGTGTGCATAAATTGACTTAGCACACTCACACTATAACATATATCTACTCTTCTCAATGTGGCATAGTTCAAACTACCCACAAGGCTTTGATAACATGTGATGTCTTCTATGAGCTCACCTTCATGTGAACTCAATGTGTGATTAAACTCCATTGGAGTACCTGCAATCTTGCATCTTGAACTTTATCAAAAAGTCTTTAATGTATTTCCTTTTAGTAATTAATAGACCATGATCTCAGTACACTACTTCCAATCCTAGAAAGTATGTAAGTGAACCCAAGTCACTTATCTTGAACTCTTCTTGCATTTGCTCCTTGATCTTCTTTATCCCATCTGCATCCCTTCCTGTAAGTATAATATCATCCACAAAACACACAAATAGATGACTTCATAGTTACTCTCTTTGATGAAGAGTGATGGATTTGCCTTGCTAGGTTGAAATCCTTTATCCTATAAGAATGAAACAAGCCTGTGATTCCAAGCCCTTGGGGCTTGTTTGAGTCCATATAGAGCTTTATTAAGCTTACACACATAATCAGAGTATATTTGATTCTCAAAACTAGGTGGTTGTGCCATATACACCTCTTCTATTATCCATCCATTAAGAAATGCATTTTCTATATCCAATTGAAGTATCTTCCAGTTCTTGGAAGAAGCAAGACTAAGTAGGACTCCAATTGTGCGCATCTTTGCCACAGGAGAGAAGGTCTCCTCATAATCAATTCCCTGAGTTGTGCAAAGCCTTTTGCCACAAGCCTTGCATTATACCTGTTAATGGAGCCATCTGAGTTCTTCTTCAATTTGTAGATCCATCTTGAGCCTATCACTTTCATTGATGAAGACTTGGGAACTAATTCCCAAGTGTTATTTTCCTCAAGAGCTTCAATTTCTTCTTCCATTGCATGCCTCCATTCTGATTTCTTCTTTGCTTCATCAAATGTTGAGGGTTCCTCTTGATTTATGTCGTGCTAGATAGATTAACTGTTTAATAACTAGAGAAGTATCAAACCCATACCTCTCTAGTTTTCTTTTCTCCCTTATGGAGCTTCTTAGGCCATGATGTGATGATTCTACCTCTTGTCCAAGTTCTTGAATTTCAGCTTTACCTTTAGACTTCCACATTTTGAGTTTTTCACTCTGAGTTGCTTCATCATCTTCTCAGGTATCCTATTCTTCAATTTTAGAAGGGTTATCGTTGACAAGATTTGGAAAATCTTCTTCAAGATCATAAGGTAATTTGATCTTACTGCATGAGTCTTCATACCAAGAACTATTCTCATCAAATACTACATCTCCACTCACCAAGAATCCTTTGGTTGTTGAGTTGTATAGCCTATAGCCTTTTTGGTTGTTGTCATATCCAATGAACACACATCTTTCAACTTTTGGATCCATCTTTCCTCTAACATGTGAAGGAACATGAGCATAAGCAATACATCCAAAAATCTTACAATGATTCAAGCTTGGTCTTCTTCCATTCCAAGCCTCATATGATTTCATGCCATCAAGTGATTTTGAAAGTAACCTCTTAATCAAATAAGTGGTTGTGGATAGAGCCTCAGTCCATAAATAATTAGGTAAATGTTTTTCATTCAACGTAAACCTTGTAGCTTCAACAATTGTCCTATTCCTTCTCTCTGCCAATCCATTTTGCTCAGGAGTGTACCTTGTAGTAATTTCTCTTTTGATTGCCCTTTCTTGAAGAAAGGAGTCAAAGTCATGGGAGAAGTACTCTCCTCCTCCATCCGACCTTAGCTTTTTTAGTGTTTTACCTATTTGGTTCTCTACAAGAGCTAAATATCTTTTGAAGCATGGAAAGACTTCATCCTTGTGTTTCATAAAGTATAGTATATTCCATCTGCTGCAATCATCAATGAAGGAGACATAATACCTTGATCCAGATATTGAAGCATCCTTTCTAGGTCCCCATACATCTATATGAACCAAATCCAAGAGATCCCCATGCATATATCCTTTCTTCATGAATGGTAACAGGTGAGACTTTCCAAATTGACATGCACTCCACTTATAAATCATGTGTTGCTTTGACAAATTAGGGAATCCAAGTACACTTTGGTCCCTGCAAATTTGCTTTAATGATCTTTCACCAATATGTTCTATCCATATGTCATCCCTTGACTTAAGCAAGTTGTCATGCTTATTGATCCAAACTTTTGATCCATCTTATCCATTCTCAAGTACATTATCATGGATATGCTTCATGTATTTGGCTAGCTTACCTTAGTTTACTTCCAAAATGGAATTCTTCAATGAATTCCCTTCTTGAATATCTGATTCTTACTTTGTTTGAGATTAACTCAAACATACTTAGGTACCTGATAACAAATGTACTCCTTAACTTTCATGAAGGAGTTAAGGAATGCATCTTTTTCTTAGAAGTAACATGTCAATGATACCTTTCTTCCCCTTTTAAGAGTTTTCTTCCTAGAAAAGTGCAACCTTTCAGAAAATTGTTTTTTATTCAATTTCCAAATTATGAACCCAATCAGAGCTTAGTCTTCTTTTATTTTAAGCTGAATAAACAAGTCATATCCTCAAGTTCAAGTTTCCAATATTCTTAAATCGAGTGTCCCATACCATCAAACCCACCTTGATAATAATGTAAACCTAGATGTCCCATACCATCCATTTTACACTTTTACCTTAGTGTAGCTAACTTTAGCTCTTACTCAAGGATTTTTTACCAAGAAAACTTTTGTCTTAGTCTAATCAAGTACAATCAACATGATTGTAAATTATATCCTTACCGAGTGTTGATTTATTCTTGAAAAGATTTTGAGCCTTCTTTGAACCATTCCGTTGATCATATGTAATCAGAGTTATCTATGCTTATGCCATTCTGTTAATAGAGCAAGCATTCTCTTAGTAGATTTTATCTATTGACATAACTAGACATCTATTTCAAGTTCATAAGTCTATCATAAGCTTAGCCAAATGTTTAGATCTTTAACCATATTGGAAAATTTCTCTTCCATCCTCATTGAAGGGGTTGAACTCCCCCTACTCCTAGCAATGGCCCACCTTCTTACTTTCTTTTTGGACTCTACTGTTCTTGCTTGTTGTGGGACTTCAGACTTGTACAGTTGCATGATCTCTCGTTTGGATGATTATTTTCCGTAATGGGCACCTTTCACAAAAGGCTCTAGGCATAATCACTCATGAGGACCATCATATAAGCTTGTACTATGATGTTGGCACACATGGGAATTCACACCTGTGAAGCTCATCTTCCAATATGCTTCAAGATTTTCTTTATCACGACCTTTCAAAGAGGGTACAAATTTCTGTTATTATGGGTTGGACTTCTGTTACTCCCAAAAAAAATTGGAGTCTCATGTCTAGTTATGATGTTTGTTTGTCGCTTGGAAGTTGGGATAAGGAATGCTCATTATTACGCAGTCCTTTACAGAATGTTTCGAATGATTGGCACAATGACAAAGCACCAATGTGGTTCTCATTTCTGATTTGGGCATTTGAGATTATGTCCTTGTAACAGTTGGGTTTTGTAATAGAATGAAAAGACATTTTTATGTCATCACTATTTTTTCAGGAACTAAAACTTCTTAAATTTTCTATGGTATGGCCACTCGAGGATTCGAGTTGTTAACAGCTAGCTTATGATGCAATTATATGTCTGTTTTATATCTTTTGCTTGTCATTCAAACATGATTGGTGGGAATTAAAGGAGAGCTACCATGAACACAAGAGGTTTCTCTGGTTCCAGTAAAGTGCATGTCTCGCTTTCATACTGATCTCAACTGATACATATGCTTTTTGTTGATGTCTTATTTCACTACGTATCTTTGGGGGGAGCTCAATGTGATTACCCTTATGGGGATCGTGTCCATACCCCACTAACTTGCTTGTATCACCTTACATAAGTATAAGAGTATCATGTTTTTGGATTTCAATTATCTTAAGTAGCACACATTTTGATCATTTAGACATGTCTTATCAGAAAACTTATGTGATAACTATGAATCTATGCCCAATAGTGGGAAAGACATGAGTCTAGTTCTCTCATTAAAATCAGTCACTGAAGGGATTTGTTGATTGCATAATTCTTCCAGTGGGGGGATCTAAAATTCTAAAGATACTTGAAGTTCAATTTATCGAGAAACTTGGAGGCTTTGGAAGGCCACTGAGTGGAAAACATCACACAAACATAGGAAGAAGAAGACCTAATTTCAAGGCTTGTCCCGTGATATCAAGAGGATCCTTAGATGGCTTTTTGCTCCACTAAACCTTTTTAACTCTCATTCTGGTTAATAACCACAAAGACATCAAGATTGGAGATAAGTTGGTCTTTTGTGTCACAATAAAAGACTTCTCTCAGACCCTACTCTTATGAATGTTCATAGTTACAGATTGAAACCACTATTTAATCTTTGAATACACTGAGGCTAATGTTTGTAAGTAGTGGCTTGGTATATTCCATGGTTTTTTATCTCTTCTACAAGTTCAAACTATAAAGAGAAATTTTGATGACACATGTGGGAATTAGGTATGTGACTTCCCTATGCTGGAAATTGGGGCCATTTCTCTTACTGTCACTCGAAGGCCAGGACTCTGATTGATGCTACGGACATAGCTCTTGCAAGATTGTATACCTTTTTTCAGGAAGAAAGGGGCATCCTTGCAACAATAAGTGCAACAACTATCAAAGCTCTTATCTATTTTTGGGCCATGGACCTCTAGAGAACTTTGGGGTTGATATTTTTCAATGGTTAGTTAAGTGAAGGTTTGTGTGACTTCCCAATACAAGGAAGGTATCCATGTTCAAAATTAAACACTTCAACATGGGATGGTTGACTGACTGAAACTTTGAATATCTTAAGGGTGTAACAATAAATTATTAACACAACATACTAATACAGATGATTATCTTTTTTTGTTGCCCTAAATGAATGACAGGTTCCAGTGCCCAAAGTTGCGGTAGTGTTCTGTGTGATTGTCCACTTTGATAGGATCATGTCCAAAACAATTGTTGTATTCTAAGATGTCTATATGTTTGATGAATCATTGCTTGCAAGTTTGGAGATTTATTGTATCTAGGCCCCAACACACTTAAGAAGATTGTTTCCATTCACTTGCATCTAATACTCTAAGTAAAATAATATGTAATCTATGGAATTCAAGAGGATAGCTTTTGTGCGACTTCATGGTGTTCCTTGTGCTATGTGTGTGCATTTGTGTGTTTTGGAAATACATGTTTCAGTGAATATACAGGTGGTGTGTATCTAACTATCCCATGGAGGATGATGTCCACAAGCTCCCCTCCTCATCGTTGACAACTTTGGCTGATCTGAATTTTTTGTGGGTTATTTCCATGACTAATGACAGCTGACAACTTGCCTCTTTCTCCTAATATCCTCTCTCTGGTGTTGTGTGTTTATTCATGTTGAATGGAGAGATTGGTAGATGTATCGTACCATTGGAAGGATGGGACTCCCCTTCTGTACATCAGTCTGCATGTTCTAAAATCAAAGAATGGACCCATACTTGCTTGAAACAAACCTCTGATTCATGATTTGATCAAATATCTCCTTTGTTGAGGGATTTCTACTACCCTTGCTGTCATAATAAGTTGTTGGAATTGCTCTCAGGATCTTGGGCTTTTTGTGGATTGCAAGAACAAGGAACTCTTCATAAGTACTTCTCTCTAGAAGAGCAAGTCTTGTAGGAATCGATGCTCCCTGAAGTGGAAACTAAAGTTGGATTAAATATTATTGTCTACTTCTTTTTCAGAAATAGTCTACTTGCTAGTGTATGTGTTAATTTCAGGTTTGGGAGCTCCTTGTGAAGGCATTTTTAGTCCTACAAAGGATTGCATAGGGGGATGGATGTTGGGTTGAGTGCCCGATGGGGATTGTGTTGCCTAGCTCTAAAGGCTGAAGACTTGCATATAGAAGGACTAAAGACTTCTAGATTGGAAGATTGAAGTGCTGCAGATTTGAAGATCATTGAAGAGCTGAAGAATTGCTGCTGACCTTAAGACCTGCACATCTAGAAACTTGAAGATTTGAAGACTTACAGACTTGTAGACCTAAAGATTTTTATACTTAAAGACTCCAACTTGGAACAGTTCAGTTGTGTATGTTCCTCTCCTCTAGCTTTGTCGAGGGCGACAAAGTCTAAGAGTGTTGGCTTATTAGAGTTGCTCACATTTTCCCTTGAGCATAGACACCCCTCTATCACTCAAGAAATACCCTTTTTTGTGTAAAGGAGAAGTTTCCATGAGAACACTCTCCTAAGCCTCTTTTTAATATTTCTCTAACACTATGGTACAGAAGCCTTGGAAAATAGCTTACTTTTGCTCTTAGAATCTCCTAGAGATATGTTAGTTAGAGATATTCCATTTTTTACTTTTCAAATGGAGCACACGGGGAAATGTGCTTAGCCTATATATAGAGCCTCATTTTTGTAAAGAGTGGGGTTCTTGGTTCGACGTGCTCTCATGTGTATATCTTTGAATGGAAGAATGCTCCCTCTTACTCATAGGCATTGTACATTTTTGTATCTTGTATTGTGAGTGTGAGAGAGTGAGGTGTGTGTGTGTGTGTGTGTGTGTGCCCATGCATGTCTCTCCTTTGTATGAGTAGAGTAGTTTCATTACTTGTATTTTTCACATGGACAAGGATCCTTGACACCCTTCTCTCCATGTATCAAGCATGTGGCATAGCATGGGGCTGATGACCAATGGCTTGATCATGTTGGAGGTTGGGTTGGATGAGAGGAGAGTCTATCTTGAGTCTTCCTTTTTGCTTCCATGCAAGGTGTTGTGGGTCTTGGGAGTACTACTACAACCTCAAAAGATGCCTAAAAAGAGGTATCTTTCTTGCAAAACTTTGGAACTCAAAAACAAAAAAAACAAATTGAATCATTTTGATATATACGAGATGTAGTAAGAAGGTATATTGATTGCTTGATAAGTATTGTTCCTCAATTAGTTTGAGGATTTGAAGGAATTGGTAATAGAAATGATTTGTTCCTCTTTGCAAAGCTTTGGTGACCTTTGAGGTTAGTATACATAACTATATTGGTTATTAATCAAATTTGGATCAAAATAGTTAAGTAGTATTACCCTTTGGAAGAACCTTCTACGATAAGATGAATGCCAAGTAATTTTGATTCCTAAAGACATGATTTTAGTCATTAGATCAATAAATTCTTGAATTAAAAGAAATTTCCAAAAGGATATGTTCTAAATATTCATCGAGGGAAAATAAACGATGATCAAACGAAGGATCCAATAGTAGAAATGAACTTTCAAATTTGGGTGTTCTATATATCGTTTTGTGTGAACATGTATTTGTACTTGATGAACATGAAGTGGTGCTAAAAACAATTTGCACTACACCATCCAAATAAACTCCATAGATATATCGTGGGCCATGATCCAAGATTTGTTCCTCCACATGTTGAGTGTTTTGAACAATTCTCTATGCACCGTAGCAATTGGCTTAAATGCCTTTGCGTAACTATAATTAACTTAGTAAGCTAACAATCATGAGTGATCTCATAAAAAATGATGGACTACATGTAGAGAAAGGAGTTTAGCAAGTCACAGCTCCATCCTCACATTTATGGGCTGCAACAATCATTAGACCAGTGAGCAAAGATATGCTAATATCTGATGCTCCCAAGAAGCAATGCTAATGAAACTTTGTAGGATTATAATAGACAGTACGTTGATTCTATCATGCTTTAAATCATGGAAAATGATCAACTACACACTGAGAACAAGCTCTGAGAAAATCATTGTTTTGATGGAGTACTAATAGAGAAGTAAAATGAGACAATAATGATCATATATGTACTAAAACATGTACAAATACAATGTCATTGGCAACCATACATTGCTCAATGTGTGAGAGGTGAATGAGCTATGAGATGAGCTCTCACGTCACAATAAAAGTCATTCAAAGTGATCTCATGGGCTCGAAATTATACGCGGGTCTTATGATCCCCTTTTTATAATCATGTTTGGAGCCAAGGTTTGAATTCAAATTCAAAGCTCTACCTAAAAGGTGAATCCTAAAGTTTAGGATAGATTCCCTCATCACTCATCAATTAATTGATTCGTGATTTTAGAGCTTCCTAACTCCACATGGGTGTAACTCACTTTTACAAGGATCAATGTGAAGGATTTTTACAAGAGACTATTCATATGTATACAATCTTGCATAGGTTATGCCAATAAATCAAGCATAAGTTAATCAACCAAGTATGTGGGCTTGGGTTAATTTTAAAAACAGCTCCCCCACAAGCCTAACATGCTTGGTCTTCATTCCTCCTTGATTTCCTGCAAACCAATCATACCTTTGAATTTACTGTGAGCTTCTGTGGAAGAGAGAGAAACTGCGGGTTGCTTCTTAGATGGCCATGAGACAAGTTTTGACCCTACAAGAGTAAGGTATCCTTAGGTGCTTCTCTTGTCTTCCTTGGAACCATCCCAATTTGCATCAGAGAACAACTTTAGACTTAAATAAGATACATAAGGGTAGTATAACCCTTCATTCATGGTCCCTTTGAGATGTTGGCAGCATCCATGTGAGGTTTCCTACATGTGTGCATAAATTGACTTAGCACACTCACACTATAACATATATCTACTCTTCTCAATGTGGCATAGTTCAAACTACCCACAAGGCTTTGATAACATGTGATGTCTTCCATTAGCTCACCTTCATGTGAGCTCAATTTGTGATTAAACTCCATTGGAGTACCTGCAATCTTGCATCTTGAACTTTATCAAAAAGTCTTTAATGTATTTCCTTTTAGTAAGGAATAGACCATGATCTCTATACACTACTTCCAATCCTAGGAAGTATGTAAGTGAACCCAAGTCACTTATCTTGAACTCTTCTTGCATTTGCTCCTTGATCTTCTTTATCCCATGTGCATCCCTTCCTGTAAGTATAATATCATCCACATACACACACAAATAGACGACTTCATACTTACTCTCTTTGATGAAGAGTGATGGATTTTCCTTGCTAGGTTGAAATCCTTTATCCTACAAGAATGAAACAAGCCTGTGATTCCAAGCCCTTGGGGCTTGTTTGAGTCCATATAGAGCTTTATTAAGCTTACACACATAATCAGGATGTATTTGATTCTCAAAACTAGGTGGTTGTGCCATATACACCTCTTCTATTATCCATCCATTAAGAAATGCATTTTTTACATCCAATTGAAGTATCTTCCAGTTCTTGGAAGAAGCAAGACTAAGTAGGACTCTAATTGTGGGCATCTTTGCCACAGGAGAGAAGGTCTCCTCATAATCAATTCCCTGAGTTTGGGCAAAGCCTTTTGCCACAAGCCTTGCCTTATACCTGTTAATGGAGCCATCTGAGTTCTTCTTCAATTTGTAGATCCATCTTGAGCCTATCACTTTCATTGATGAAGACTTGGGAACTAATTCCCAAGTGTTATTTTCCTCAAGAGCTTCAATTTCTTCTTCCATTGCATGCCTCCATTCTGATTTCTTCTTTGCTTCATCAAATGTTGAGGGTTCCTCTTGATTTATGTCGTGCTAGATAGATTAACTATTTAATAACTAGAGAAGTATCAAACCCATACCTCTCTAGTTTTCTTTTCTCCCTCATGGACCTGCTTAGGCCATGATGTTATGATTCTACCTCTGTCCAAGTTCTTGAATTTTAGCTTTACCTTTAGACTTCCACGTTTTGAGTTTTTCACTCTGAGTTGCTTCATCATCTTCTCAGGTATCCTATTCTTCAATTTTAGAAGGGTTATCATTGACAAGATTTGGAAAATCTTCTTCAAGATCATAAGGTAATTTGATCTTACTGCATGAGTCTTCATACCAAGAACTATTCTCATCAAATACTACATCTCCACTCACCAAGAATCCTTTGGTTGTTGAGTTGTATAGCCTATAGCCTTTTTGGTTGTTGTCATATCCAATGAACACACATCTTTCAACTTTTGGATCCATCTTTCCTCTAACATGTGAAGGAACATGAGCATAAGCAATACATCCAAAAATCTTACAATGATCCAAGCTTGGTCTTCTTCCATTCCAAGCCTCATATGATTTCATGCCAGCAAGTGATTTTGAAGGTAACCTGTTAATCAAATAAGTGGTTGTGGATACAGCCTCAGTCCATAAATAATTAGGTAAATGTTTTTCATTCAACGTAAACCTTGTAGCTTCAACAATTGTCCTATTCCTTCTCTCTGCCACTCCATTTTGCTCAGGAGTGTACCTTGTAGTAATTTCTCTTTTGATTCCCCTTTCTTGAAGAAAGGAGTAAAAGTCATGGGAGAAGTACTCTCCTCCTCCATCCGACCTTAGCTTTTTTAGTGTTTTACCTATTTGGTTCTCTACAAGAGCTAAATATCTTTTGAAGCATGGAAAGACTTCATCCTTGTGTTTCATAAAGTATAGTATATTCCATCTACTGCAATCATCAATGAAGGAGACATAATACCTTGATCCAGATATCCTTTCTAGGTCCCCATACATCTATATGAACCAAATCCAAGAGATGTCTATGCATATATCCTTTCTTCATGAATGGTAACATGTGAGACTTTCCAAATTGACATGCACTCCACTTATAAATCATGTGTTGCTTTGACAAATTAGGGAATCCAAGTACGCTTTGGTCCCTGCAAATTTGCTTTAATGATCTTTCACCAATATGTTCTATCCATATGTCATCCCTTGACTTAAGCAAGTTGTCATGCTTATTGATCCAAACTTTTGATCCATCTTATCCATTCTCAAGTACCTTATCATGGATATGCTTCATGTATTTGGCTAGCTTACCTTAGTTTACTTCCAAAATGGAATTCTTCAATGAATTCCCTTCTTGAATATCTGATTCTTACTTTGTTTGAGATTAACTCAAACATACTTAGGTACCTGATAACAAATGTACTCCGTAACTTTCATGAAGGAGTTAAGGAATGCATCTTTTTCTTAGACGTAACATGTCAATGATACCTTTCTTCCCCTTTAAAGAGTTTTCTTCCTAGAAAAGTGCAACCTTTCTGGAAAATTGTTTTTTATTCAATTTCCAAATTATGAACCCAATCGGAGCTTAGTCTTCTTTTATTTTAAGCTGAATAAACAAGTCATATCCTCAAGTTCAAGTTTCCAATATTCTTAAATCGAGTGTCCCATACCATCAAACCCACCTTGATAATAATGTAAACCTAGATGTCCCATACCATCCATTTTACGCTTTTACCTTAGTGTAGATAACTTTAGCTCTTACGCAAGGATTTTTTACCAAGAAAACTTTTGTCTTAGTCTAATCAAGTACAATCAACATGATTGTAAATTATATCCTTACCGAGTGTTGATTTATTCTTGAAAAGTTTTTGAGCCTTCTTTGAACCATTCCTTTGATCATATGTAATGAGAGTTATCTATGCTTATGCCATTCTGTTAATAGAGCAAGTATTC
This sequence comes from Ceratopteris richardii, assembly GCA_020310875.1. Classification (NCBI taxonomy): domain Eukaryota; kingdom Viridiplantae; phylum Streptophyta; class Polypodiopsida; order Polypodiales; family Pteridaceae; genus Ceratopteris; species Ceratopteris richardii. The sequence goes on from CM035414.1 coordinate 108,891,310, forward strand.
TCTTAGTAGATTTTATCTCTTGACATAACTAGACATCTATTTCAAGTTCATAAGTCTATCATAAGCTTAGCCAAATGGTTAGATCTTTAACCATATTGGAAAATTGCTTTTTTTTCATAGAGCATATCTTGGAGTAGTGGCATTCAGAGTTTCTTTCAACCCTTAAATCTTCCTTTTATCTAGATAATATGCTACGATGACTTAGAACTCTTCATTCTTGAAGCAACTTTCTTTTGTAGCTCCAAATGTATCATACTTCTTGCAAAGAGGGAGAAATTGGGGAATAGATGAATGTGAAAGACCATGGTTGAACCATTCCATTCTTTTTAATTTATGGCATTCTTTTCCCCGTTTAGTGTGATCATTGTCGTGATGATCAAGTGTTGAAATCTTAATGTCTATGAACCTCTTAACATCTTTCATGACTATGAAATATTAACCCATGACTATGATAGGGTCTTGTATAAACTTCTAGTTTCTCTTTTAGATATCTTGCAATCCTTATTTTCATTACCACTAACTTATGGTTAATAAAAAGAGAAACATTGCTTGATTTGTAGCATTATTCATTCCCTTTGCTGATCAAGCATGCTATGGGTATTATGGAACTTGAGGGTCCATAAGTAGTACTTGAAGCTTAAGGTTTCTCTTTGTGTTAAATTTTGTTGGATTTTAAAGTAATCCAACATATAAAAAAGCATAAAAATTTAATGGTTATTGAGTTACATATCCTCAATGTTCCATTAAACTTTTATGCTTTTGTCTGCACAATTAAAAGTCATTTCTTTGGGAAGCCCATCTTCTTGGGCAAAAGAACTATCAATGAGGCATTGGACTTGCGATTGGAAGAACTCTCAACCCCCTCATTCAATTGCTAGTTCAGGCTAAGCGTGATTAGTGTTATTTTTTGAATTAGGGTCACGATAGTAATGATTTAAGTACAAGAAACATTAGTCACTCAAGTTCAAGCTCAAATTGAGACACCTAAAGAAAAACCCTAAAGGGAAGGAACATAATTTTAACGATGAGAAATGTAAACACAAAACGAAAGCACAGTTCTTGATGTATATAATTGGACAAGATAAGAGATTGAAAAGAGTGAAAAATGAACCAAGTGATTGAGAACAAAGGATTTTTTCTATGACTAATCACATTGAGTGCTAGAGGGAAATAAATTCATGAACCTCAAATCAGGAAAGCACATAGGAAAGGCACATAGACATACTGTTAGGTCATCAGAAGCAAGTGTTAGTACCACATCACGATCTTGGGCTCAACAACTTAGTGGTTACCCTTATGATTTGAGCTAAAAAACAAGCAAGTCGAAAATGGCTTATAGCATGGAGAGACCAAAAGGAGGTCTAGGGGTAGCATATTTAGAAAGACCTAAGGGACCTTACCAAACTCAATTAGAATATGTCTGAACCAAACACTTAGGTGCTTGCATCTATGAAGATGGTTTAAGAAGGTTGGTTGTTCAATTGAGAAAGCCTAACCAACCCATTGGATTGGAACATCCAGTAGTTAAATTTGAGAGGGATGCATACATATACAAGGAGGGAACAATGTAAGTTATTTCCAATCATCCGAATTACACCAATGAATTTGGGGTAGTAGTTCCTGAAGTTGAAGTAGGGACCCAAGAACAAGAACCATTAGAGGATGAACCTAGGACACCAATAGGGAAATCAATGTTGACACGAATGCTCAATCCAAAATGGATCCCTCAAGATAACAAAAGTATTGAGTTATTTCTCAATAAGGATATGGATGAAGCATTTTGGAGGTACAGGATGGAGAAGCCAGGCAAAATAGGAACAATCACAATATATGAATTCAAGGACCCTGAAACACCTGGAAAAGTAGTGTATTTAGACAAGGTTGTAGAGATGACTTTCCTCTACCTAGACCCTAAGAGCACCCAAGAATACTTAGGTCTATCCAGTTAGTATAGTCGATGGAAAATTATTTCGATGGGACAAGAGATCCCTATGACCATGTTGCTAAGTTCAAAAAAGTGTTGTGAGTCAAAAAAGTGGATGATATGTTCACCCAATACAATGAATTTTGACTCACACTATAAAATACGGCCTTAACATGGTTCCAACCTTTACATCAAAGGCAATTTAGGGCTATTCATCACTTGTTAGAATCATTTATCACTAAATTCTCTAAAAGTGGGATCAAGCACAATACTTCTTCACTAATCCACAGTTTCAAACAAACCCCCCAGGAGATAGTCAGACTTGCACAATGTAGGTTTTGACAATATATTGAGAGATGTCCAATGCCAGAATTACCTACTCAAGCAAAAAAAAATATCCTTATTTTTAGATTGGCCATTGAGCTCTAAACTATGATCCTATGTATACTTGAAGGAACCTAGAACACTAAAGGAATGTGTAAGAATCTGTATAGACATTGAGGATAACTTGGGTGATGAGTTAGAACTCTCCAAGGTCTACAAGGACACATATAGCTCTACTCATTTGTCCTCGAAACATTCAGGTTCCATAGAAGACCTAATTGAGAATGTAGCCCAAAAGCTAGGAGTCTCGAGCAAATAGATACCCAAGTTAACTTCAGTCAAATGTTGTTACACCTGCGGCGGTGATCATATGGAAAATGTTTGCCCAAACTTGATGGAACCTCAAGCCAACCCTAGTGGCCAGTACTACACAATAGAAAGGTAGTACACTAATCATACTACACAAGATTGTTCGTACAATAAGCAAGTGGTGCAATAGAACTACCCTCAAGCATATCAACAACCAGGTAGATACCTAGGCCAACACAATGCTCAACCTCATTATTATAGGCCCCATATCACATGCCATATCAGATGCAACCCAGACCTCAACCAATCCTAGCTCAGCAGCCACCCCCACTAGCCAATGTAATCCCTATCAAATATGCTACTATAAAAGAGAACCTCGGTAGAGCCTTAGTGCCCTCATCTCCACTAATTATAGAAAATGATCCTAAATCCAATAGTTTTAATTCTACCCATGTAGATAGCCCACCTGCATACTACATAGAGTTGCTAGAGCATATGGAAACATATCAATATGAGAGTCCACCCACGGAACCCAGTTGGGAGCCAAACTATGCTAATGTCATGTACTCCAATCCCAAGCCATGACCCTAGTTGACAGGGTTAAGACCACAAGGCCCTAAAGGACCATGCTTTGGGTACCAAGGGGATCATTACATAAGGGAGTGCCCACATCCTCTGACAGTAGGACAACCCCAATATTATAACTTTCAAGGTTTTTGTACTGATCGTGGTAAAGAGTATGTCTTAAGAGAGTGCCCTAACAACCTTTCTAATGCTTCTAAAATAACACCCATTAATGTGATAGGCATTGTGCACACTCTCCACTAGTCTATGTACCTATCCAAGCGATAATGAGAGCCTAGGCTCTATTGCAAAATCAATTGTTAGCCTGTTTGAACCCTGTTTTAGCACGAGAACCCTGAACTGACATAACTCTCTCATACGAAATCCGTTTGCTGTGGCTCTCTAGAATTTAGGGATCTCTAGAATTGTTTTCCAAAAAATCACAGTGCAAATTGGTCTTGAGCTAACTTTGGAACTCTTACAGATCTATTGAGAGCATCGAAGGGCATTCTAAGCAAGAGTAAGTGCAAGCTTGGGAACACGCTTCCTGGGCACTCAAGGGCAACCAAGAAGGAAACAAAAGGTTGGAAATTCTCAACTCCCTTTGTCAATTCCTAGCTTAGGCTAAGAACAACTAGTGATAGGAGTAAGCCAGGGCGGCGATAGGCATCTATCAAGTTGAAGACTACCTAAATACTCAAAGTTCAAGATAACTACATAATCTTTGTACGATTGAGAATCCTAAAGGAAAAGAATTTAACGTGGAACGATCAACTTAAAGTACGAAAAATACTCAAGTATTCCTGACGATGCAATATCAGACAAGATCATAAACATGATAACACACTAAAAATGAATCAAGTGACTGATACCAATTGATCGGCAACGAGGTTGTACTCTGGGCAAAAATCGGGCTACTTAACTAGGCATATGAACCTTAGATCAGGACGGCATCTAGTAAGGGATAGACAAAGCCTTAGGTCTTCAGAAGCTAGCGTCAATCATACTGCGAGGTCTTGGGCCCAGCAGTTGAGTCACCACTTGCATTACCCTAGCTCTGATACCAGTGAATCAGAGATGTCTCAAGGCATGGACAGACCTACGGGAAGTTCAGGAGTGCCATACTTGCACAGAGTAGAAGGCCCTTACAAAACACAGTTGGAATACCTTAGGACCAACCGATTAGGTGCTAGCATCTATGAGGACGGTCTAGGAAGATCCGTGGTCCAGATTAAAAACCCTGACCAATCCATTGGACTAGAGCACCCCGCTGTCAAGTTTGAAAACGGAGCATACTTGGACAAAGAAGGAACTATATACGTAGTCACCAGTCACCTAGATAGGACAGACGAATTCAGAAATGTGATCTCAGAAGCGGATTTAGGTGACTTGGAGCAAGGAAACATGGGTGTAGAACCTAGGACCCCTCGTGGAAAGTCAGTGCTAACAAGGATCATCACTCCCGAGTGGATCCCACAAGACAATAAGAGTATAGATCTGCTGCTAAACCGAGAAACCGATGAAGCCTTTTGGAGGTATAAATCAGACAAGCCAATTGATATAGGGACAATCATAATCTATGAGTTTAAAGATCCAGATAGCCCAAGTAGAGTGACCTACTTAGATCGTTCTTCAGAAAGGATCTTTGTGGTTACAGAAAATGATAGGCACGCTTACACTTGGAAGGGTGAATTTATTTTCCCCCAACCAAGATCGAATGTTTCCTATGGTCACCCTGGTGCTGGAACATCCCAAGCTCATGGAGCCCAAAGAGACAGACATAGAGATAGACCTGAGGTAAGCTTTGCCAACTCAGGGGGCAGAGAAAGAACGAGGACGGAAACCAATAGAGTAGAGCCTGAGGTACTTAGAGCCCCAGGACATCGAAGAAATGCCGATGATTTCCCTCTACCACGACCTAGAGAGCATACAAGGACTTTGAGACCAACTCAGCTAGTTAAGTCCATGAAGAATTACTTCGATGGCCCCGGAGATCCATACGATCATGTGGCCGAGTTTAGGCAAGTCTTGAGAGCTGAACAAGTGGAGGATTTATTCACGCAGTATAATGCCTTTGGTCTAACCCTTAGGAACACAGCCCTTACGTGGTTTCAACCATTGAATGAGAGACAATTCAGGAGCATAGACCAACTCCTAGAGGCTTTCATTATTGAATTCTCTAAGAGTGGCCTAAGACATAACACCTCCTCATTGATTCACAGCTTCAAGCAAACCCCTCAAGAAACCGTGAGACTTGCAGGAAGAAGATTTAGGCAATACTTAGAAAGATGTCCTGTTTCGGAGCTCCCCACACCTGCTAAGCAAGTGGCTTTATTCTTGGATGGATTGCTAAGTACCAAATTGAGATCTTATGCGTACTTGAAGGACCCTAGGACCATAGAAGAGTGTGTACGCATGTGCATTGACATCGAGGATAACCTAGGGGAGGAGTTAGAGCTTTCCAAGATATACAAAGATTCAGATAGTGCCTCTAACCTCTCTTCCACGCAATCCAGATCAATTGAGGAACTTGCAGAGAAAGTAGCTCAGAAATTAGGTGTCACTAGCAAACAGATCCCAAGGTTTGCCCCAGTGAAAAGATGCTATACTTGTGGGGGTGACCATATGGCAAATGTATGTCACATTATGGCTCAACCCCAAGTAAATCCTAGTAGCTAGTACTGCACCATAGAACGGAGGTACACCAATCACACCGCGCAAGATTGCCCATACAACAAGCAGGCGGCTAGGCAACCCTACCCTCAGCCATACCCTCAGCAGGGAAGATACCAGAACCCGTACCCTCCACAACCATATGGCAGGCCACAACAACCTTATCAGCAACCATACCAAAACCAACAAAGGCCTCAGCCTGTGTTAGCACAACAACCCCTTGCCCCAGCTAATGTGATCCCAGTAAAATATGCAGCAACAGAAGAAAACCTGAATAGAGCTATAGTCCCTGTAACACCACTGCTTTCTGAAAGTGACCCCAGTGACCATAGCTTTGATTCTACACATGTCGATAGTCCCCATGCTTACTACATGCAATCTCCTGAACATGGTGAGTCCTACTACAGTGAGGAACCGAGTGAACCGAGTTGGGAGTCAGATCACACAAACCTCATGTATACAAACCCCAATCCTAGGCCTCAACCTAGGCAGGTAAGACCTCCATTCCCTAGAGGACCATGCTACAGATGTCAAGGAGATCATCTCATTCGTGATTGTCCCTTGCCTCCACCTACACAACCCCAGTCAGTGACGATCCAGGGCTATTGCCAGGAGTGTGGAAAGGAGCATCTCTTACGAGACTGCCCTAAGAATCCTAATAATATGCCAAAAATCACTCCTATTAACGTTATTGGGTTAGTAGTAGACTCCACAGGGAGTGTGACTTCCACTGCACCAATACAGGTAATCACTAGAGCTCAAGCATTGCAGCAAAACCAAGGGGTAGACCAGGAAAAGAGCCCAGATGTTAGTGAAACAGAGAGCATGACAAAGAAAAGGACTAGAGCGTGGAAAGATAGTCGGGAAAGAATGAAAAGACAATGGGCTAGAAAGATGAGTGAACTTGAGGAGAGCCTCAGAGAAACAAAGGCCAGGATAACTGAACTCACATCTCAAACTCCCTCTCACACTACTCCACCTCCACCATTTCCAACTCCATCCGACCAGCCACCTTCCAACCCGCCTCACATAATTCCACCACCCCCTAGAGTAGGATCAGTCCTAGCAGATCCCACTCCCGAGGACCTAAACATGATGTTTAAAGCATATCAAGCCAGAATCCAAGAAGGGCCAAACGTAACTGATCATGAAAAGTGCTACCCTAGAGCAGAATTAGAGCTTGAACGAACTAAAATTTGTGCCAAAATGGTGGAGTTGGCTCAGACCATGTTTGAAGCCAGCCGCCTCTTTAACATCTCTAGCTCAGCAAAGACGCAGTTGCACTTTGATGGACTGCTAGAAAGAATAGAGAAGCTAATTGCACAATCGGAAAAGGAACCCGCCATACAACACAAGGGCAAGGCAAGTGAAAGAGTGAGCCTACCCGCCCAGGAAGCCTATGTGCCTAATGCTACAAAGCCAGACACATCTTCTTCTATGAATCGATTCACACCAGAATTCCTACGAGAGATTCAAGAAGACAAATGGGCTAAAGAAAGTGAAGTCCCTCCTCCCATTGAACTTGTGGATGATGCGCACGATGAATTCCCACAAGACATCCCATCCATTTATGAGGAGCAGGAGAGCACCCACTCTCAGGAAAGACTAGACTTTGAGTCGAACTCTTTACAAGAATTACCCCACTTCACGGGTCCATGGAAAGCTAAATCTACATGTATGAGAGCGCCCACGGTCATGGTACGAAATGAGGACTCAGTCTTACCTAGGAACACAGAGGTAGTGAAAAACACTAAAGTGCAGTGCAATCTCAAGTTAGAAGAGCTACTCAAGGTTAGACCTGAATTATGGAAACATGTCGCCAAACAAGTACCAGCGATAGTGAAACCTCATTCCCAGGTAGGATCACATAGGACAGTGCCAGAGATACCCTTGGATAAGATAGGAGATATGTGTGAAGGTGAAGAAGGTAACACCTATCTTCCCATTACCTACCAGGAGTACACCACCAAGGCAATTTTGGACTCAGGTGCAGGAGTTGCAATTGCCACCACCTCCCTATGGAAGCGTTGGGGCAAGCCAGCACTCAGGCCCACGAGGATGAAATTGCAGATGGCAGATGGTCATATTGAGAGGCCCTTAGGATTGCTAGAAGGAATAACTCTCACCACCTGTGGTGTCGAGTTCGAGCATACCTTTGCCATATGTGATTTTAGCAAGAACCATGCCTATGAAATGATCTTGGGACGACCCTTTATGCGACAGTTGCAAGTGGTACAGGATTGGGGAACCAACTCCTTGTATTTGCAACACCTAGGTGTCACGACCAAAGTCAATCTCAAGGATTACTCTCATAGAGATGTCCCTCCTATCCAATGGAACCCCATCCATAGAGCCAAAGATGATACAGAATCAGTGCATTCCATAGGATCAGGATCCTCATGGATGCATGAAGACACCCACTTATGGATGTGCAAAGTAGCAGTAGAAGAAGAGAAGAGAGAAGAAGCCAGAGAGATAGGTGCAAAAGAAACACATAGATCAATTCAAGACCCAGCCTATGCGCCTGTAGTTTTTCCTGACGAAGAATTTGAACCCCACGGTTGGGCAGAAATCCTAGCAACAATGGATGTAGCCATCAATGAAGAACAATGGACACCCCACTGTGATGAGGATGGCTATGACATTTCAGTCTTCTCCATAGAGCCAATCATGGGAGAGGCAGTGTTAGAAGAGTGCAAACCTAGCCCTGATGCATTTGAGGATGCAAGTGACTCCGATCTAGAGTCAATCATTATGGACCCACCTTTTGCATCAGATGAAGAATACTTCTATGAAGTAGAATTTCAACCCCAGAGGCACGAAGAGCTTACAAAAGACGTAAGGCTAGCCACACATGTAACTCCTAAGGAAGAAGGAAAGAAAAGGAAGAAGAAAGAAGTCACACAAGAAGAGGAGGAATCTTTGTTTGAGGTCCCAGAAAATTTTAAGAAGTATGAGATAGATGACAGGAGAGTCATGATCAGAATGCCTAAGCGAGAGGCGCAATCAGGGGAGGCCTATGATAACAAAGAAACCACCAAGAAAATAGTGGTAGCCCTAGAAGAAGGAGAGGAGAGATGCACGTACATAGGCCATGACCTAACAGAGGAAGAAGAGCATGCATTAATAGCCTTGCTAAGAGAATACAGAGATGTATTCGCATGGAGTTACAAGGATTTGAAGGGTGTTGACCCGGACATATGCTCACACACCATCCCCATGACATCAGATGCCAAACCCTCTAAGCAAAAGCCATACACATACAATGATAACTATGCTGCCAAGATCAAAGAAGAGATAGATAGGCTGGTTGAAGCTGGATTTATCTATGAAATTGAGCACACTGAGTGGGTATCCCCCATTGTTGTGGTGCCCAAAAAGAATGGTAAATTACGTGTATGCATTAACTTGAAGAAGGTTAATGCAGCCACAATTCGAGATAACTATCCGCTTCCTATCACAGAGCATCCCTTAGAAAGAGTAGCAGGCAAGGAAGTGTACAGCTTCCTCGATGGATTTTCGGGCTACAATCAAGTAGCCATAGCTCCAGAAGATCAGCATAAGACAGCTTTTGCCACAGAGTGGGGTATATTTGCCTTTCGTGTAATGCCATTTGGGCTTACCAATGCTCCTGCAACCTTCTAGAGACTAATGTGCCATGTATTTAAGGAGTTCTTGAGGAAGAATTTAGAAGTCTATGTTGATGATCTTTGTGCTCATTCCAACATTAGACAAACCCATATTCCTGAACTCAGACAAATCTTTGACAAATGTAGAGAATATCAAGTCTGCCTGAACCCAGAAAAGTGCGTTTTTATGGTCAGGCAAGGCAAGATTCTAGGACACATAGTGTCAAAGAATGGCATATCCACCGATGAAGAGAAAGTAAGAGCCATAGCCGAGTTACCTAGGCCAAAGAACGTCAAGGAAGTACAGGCCTTCATGGGGCATTGTGGTTACTACCGACGGTTCATTCATATGTACGTTGTCATTGCAAAGCCCATGTATGAACTTCTGACTAACTTTGAGTGGACTCATGAATGTGAGAATTCCTTCAATGAGCTTAAATGGCGATTATGTTCAACACCAATCTTAACCACACCAGATTGGAATAAGCCTTTCCATGTTCATGTGGATGCTTCCAATTATGCTATTGGATGTGTACTCGCACAACCTATTGGTGAAGGTAATATGGATCTTCCAATTGCCTATGCTAGTAGACAATTGAATGCTGCTGAACGAAATTATACCACTACGGAGAGAGAAGGCTAGGCATGGTGTATGCGGTTAAAAAGTTTAGACATTATTTACTTGCAAATAAGTTTAAATTTTTTACTGATCATCAAGCTCTACTATACTTGGTAAACAAGCCATGCAACACAGGTAGATTAGTAAGATGGTTTCTCTTGCTAATGGAATATGATTTTGAGGTTGTGGTAAGGAAAGGGAAGACTCATTTGAGAGCAGATCACCTTTCTAGGCTCACATCGGGAGAAGCCCCACAAGGAGTGTCAGATGACCTTCCTGATGCTTACTTGTTTAATTTGGAAGTGGTGCCGCAGTGGGCTAAGCCACATTAGGGCGAAAAACGGCCAAAAAAGGGCCGTGTAAGGATTTCAATTAGTTGTGCTTAATCTGGATTAAAGTTGTCAACTCATTTTAAAAAAATCCGTGTAAGCGCATTTAAAACGTATCTTGTGCAAATTTTGAAGAGAGAGAAACTCGTGTGATAATCATGAAAAGTATGTGTGATATCTTATGCCTCAAAGTTTGTGCTCATCGGGCGTTCATGAAAATTTGAATTTTCCTCTTGTTCACGGACCTATATAATGTGTGCTTATGCCGTTTTGCACTTTTTTTACTCTACTTTCGATAGCAGGCTTGTTTCTCTCTTTCATGTCATTTTAGACACTTTCGCGTCACTCTTCGTAGTAGACCATGGAGAACCTCAACCCAAACACTCTCACTCACCTTTCAAACAGCCAAAATCATTGTGATAAGTTCCATATCAACATTGCAGTTAGTCATGAGTATGCAACGACAAGAAAGGTATGCCGAAGGGCTCTTCAACATTCTAAAGTGGTTGGATTGTAGAAAGAGGGAAAAAAACATATCGACATATGGGCAGATGGATTTGTTTATCCAATTGATCCACAAACTGGAAGGTATACCCCTTTTCATAATCTTCATGATCTAATTAGACTTTTAGGAGAAACATGGGTATCCCTTCTTATGTAAAAGAAATATCGCAGGCAGTGGAAGCTACATTTCAGGATGGCGACTGACTTGCGTACACTGCTCCTACCACTTTTTTTCGGAGCCGTTATGTGGAGAGCTACACAAGCGACTGTTCTATTTCATAACACCAGAACTATCACGAGCTGGGACTCCATCAATCAGGTAATCACACTTCCTCTGCTTCGTCCACTCCCGTGATGATGATAGCGGCATCCGTTGAAGTAGTGCCCATCTATCTATGTATGTGCAGGAGCACTATGGCACCGTGCAGGAAGTGACCAATGTCGTCTACAAGGGTAGCACTACAATCAAGTGCACGCAAGTCTACGTTCACAAGGCTATCGTTCACCTTTTCATTAAAAAATGTGAATCTCTACTTTCATAAATGGGATTTCTTGGTGGTGATGTTCATCTAAGAAAAGATCCAAAGCTTCTACAAAATATAGGTAATGTACAAAAGAGCTTGGACTTTGGATAGCTTGGACTCAGAGGAGAGCTATCCACAAGTACTGATTCATCCAGATTTTCAATCTAGGAAAATAACTGTCACAACAAATTGGAAATTTAGAAATGTAAGGGAGCTCCTAGAATACCTTAATGAGGCATCATCATAGTTCATATTCTCAATTGATGATGCAATAGTTAACATTGGATCAGAGAAAACATTATCTTGCATAACTTGCCTGCCACCCAGGGTGATCAAGTTCCAACCCTTTAGATTGTAACAAGTCTCCTTCTTTAAGAAGATTTTTTTTCAAACTTCCATTGATTTTTCTTTGCAAGATGGTGACTAAGAATGTGACTGATTACATCACTTCAATTATGTCTTTTTATGGACTATATTCATCTTGGCATTTTTTTGTTTATTTTCAAGATTGTGAGGAGGTTTCAATGGTGCAATGATTATACAGGAACTTGCATATGACAAAATGGATGGTATGACAAAATGGAAAAGATTGGATGACACGACCGATACAAGCGATATGGACCATCTGAAATTATCTGATTGTCCATATCGCTTGCATCGGTCGTGTCATAAAAACTTCTCTATCCTCTTCACATTTAACTTTTCTGTAGGATGGTGACTAAGAATGTGACTAATTACATCACTTCAATTATGTCTTTTTATGGAATACATTCATATTGGCATTTTTTTTGTTTAATTTCAAGATTCTAATGAGGTTTCTATTGTGCAATGATTATAAAGGAACTTGCATGAGTAAATTCTAGGTGATTCAAGAATATAAACCAAGAAATTCTTACATAATATATCTCCCCTTTTAGAACCTTTTTCCATACTTCCATTGATTTTGCTTTTGCAGGATTGTAAGTAAGAATGTGACTCATTACATCACTTCAATTATGGCTTTTTATGGACTATATTCATATTGGCATTTTTTTTTAATTTCAACATTTTGATGAGGTTTCAATGGTGCAATGATTATACAGGAACTTGCATATGACAAAATGGATGGTATGACAAAATGGATGGTATGAAAAAATGGATGGTATGAAAAAATGGAAAAGATTGGATGACATGACCGATACAAGCGATATGAGCCATCCAAAATTCTCCGATTACCCATATCGCTTGCATCGGTCGTGTCATAAAAACTTCTCTATCCTCTTCACATTTAACTTTTCAACATGAATAAAGCAAAAAGCACCGAAAATAGACATTTTGATGATAGAACCAATTCAATTTTTCTGGAACCATGCAATGAAGTCACTTTTACTTAGTTCTCAAGAGGATCAATTCAACATTACATTACTCAAGGCATATAAATATAGTTACAATGACCATCTTCCAGATGAAGATTGGCATAATTAGATACAATTTGTACATCAATAAATCTTCCAACATATGTTGGTTACACATTAGATTACAATCTTACATTCCAAAAATATAAGGGCATATTGCATGTTCCATAATGGCATTTATTGCTCTCTCCTTGATCAAGATGACCCAAGCATATGGATAGTCTGACAAGTTCAACTCAGGGTTGTAAAACCTGCTTTCCAAGAACCTTACTGCATTTGCAATCACTCTCCAGTCACACGAGGTGTTGTATTTCTGTAATGGCACATGTATTTGAGTGTATCCAAACCTTTTTTCTTCTTTCAATGAAGGAATTCCTAGAATGTTTTGATCAATATGCATTTTGAGAAGCTTAGCAGCACTGCAAGGTAAACTTAAATTTAGAATGGATGGCAAGGCTTTAAAATAGAACACAACAAAATGTATGGCGAGGCTTACACTTTGGAGTTTCCATGTTGTGATTGGAGAGAATTCCTTGCTGTCTTCTTTGTCCTAGCTCTAACCTACAAAAAAAAGATTATTATCATCAGATAAATAGGACTTTTACTAGAGAAAAACAAATCATGGATCAGTAAGGATTAATATTAGGACATGGATCAATTACACAAAAAAAGATTACATCCTTCATATTTGCAATGTCTTGTACCCCTTTGGGCAATAAATATGTGTATCTATGTACATTTCATGAGTAATAAGCTTTGAAAAGAAATATATTTAATAGAAATAACTCGAAACACAAGCAGAAACAAAGCATGAGACACGACCAATCCAAGCGATTAGGGTCATCAAAGAATATCGGATGGGTCTAATCGCTTGCATTGGTCCTAGTTGCTTGAATTGGTCATGTCCAAAGGAGGTCATCTTGAAGCTAAGATTGCATGTGAACTTTTGTATCTTATTATTGGTTAAGAATTTTAAGAAAATAATGCAACCGTTGCGTCCGGAACGTGCCAAAACCCTAAGATTGACTGTCTATTTGCATGATTTTGATACCCAGAGGTCTCGATAAGCCTTTTTGTATTGCTTTCCAGACACGACCGATGCAAGCGATTAGGCCCATCCAACATTTTCAGATGAGCCTAATCGCTTGCATTGGTCGTGTCCTACATTCATGCACAAATAGGCTCATCAAGACCTCTCAATATCAGAATCATGCAAATAGACAGTCAATCTTAGGGTTTTGGCACGTTTCAGATGCAATGGTATCATTAGTTTCTTGAAATTCTGAGCCAATAGTAAGATAGGGAAATTCATGACCGATGCAAGCAAAATAAGCCAACTTGCACAAAAAAGAGTTTAAAAGCTTGGAACAAATTTTAAACGCAGAAAAACTAATTAAAAAAGCTTTCACAAAGCACTCAAGAAACATGACCGATACAAGCGATTAGGGTCATCGGGAAATCCTCGAGTGTCCTTAATCGCTTGTATCGGTCGTGTTGTAAAATAATTGATCATGATGACCCTAAACCCTCACACAAAATGTGGTCTATGGAAAGTTTTGAAAAGCATGTAAAAACGCGAAGACAACGGTAAGTTGATGGTAGCAAGGAGTTTCACAAAAAATGAAAAAAGTGAATAGAAGAGCTTAAATAGGTCTCTGGGATGATTTGACCGTTGGTGACACGTGGCAATGTGTGATTGGTCCATGTCATCTAGCCGTTGCGAATCCCAACGTTACAATGCCACGTGGCATCATTTGAGTGGGCCACGTCATCTAGCCATTGTGATTCCCAACGTCTTTTGCCACGTGGCACTCACTTATTGGTCCACATCATGTGACCGTTACCCGATCCTTCTCGACTATAAATACGGGTCCCGTTCACCATTTCACATTTTCAACCTTCATAGAATTTCTCTCTTCATCACCCATGCATACTTGTGCTACATACCCGATACGACTGATACAAGCGATTACACGCGTTTGACCTACCTTTGACTAGCTTATTTCGCTTGCATCGGTCATGAACTTCCCTATCTTACTATTGGCTCGGAATCAAGAACCTAATGCTACCATTGCATCCGGAGGAACATGCCAAAACCCTAAGATTGACTGTCTATTTGTATGATTCTGATATGGAAAGGTCTTGATGAGCCTATTTGTGCATGAATCTAGGACATGACCAATGCAAGCGATTAGGCTCATCTGGAAATGTTGGATGGGCCTAATCGCTTGCATCGGTCGTGTCTGGAAATCAATACAAAAAGGCTTATCAAGACCTCTGGGTATCGAAATCATGCAAATTCTGATATGGAAAGGTCTCGATGAGCCTATTTGTGCATGAATCTAGGACATGAACAATGCAAGCGATTAGGCTCATCTGGAAATGTTGGATGGGCCTAATCGCTTGCATCGGTCGTGTCTGGAAATCAATACAAAAAGGCTTATCAATGACTGTCTATTTGTATGATTCTGATATGGAAAGGTCTTGATGAGCCTATTTGTGCATGAATCTAGGACATGACCAATGCAAGCGATTATGCTCATCTGGAAATGTTGGATGGGCCTAATCGCTTCCATCGGTCGTGTCTGGAAATCAATACAAAAAGGCTTATCAAGACCTCTGGGTATCGAAATCATGCAAATAGACAGTCAATCTTAGGGTTTTGACATGTTCCGGACGCAATGGTAGCATTATCTTCTCCAAATTCTTAACCAATAATAAGATACAAAAGTTCACATGCAATCTAAGCTTCAAGATGACCTCCTTTGGAGACAACCAATTCAAGCGATTAGGACCATCCAAGCTTCCTTGATGGGCCCAGTCACTTGAATTGGTTGTGTCCAATAAAGTATCATATTTATAGCTATATGAATGAATGCTCCATATAGAACAACTAAATGTGTTTATAAATATTATTTTCAACATTAATTATATGTTTCTATAAAGTTAAGGATGATAAATCAAACATGACTGATGCAAGCGATTATGCCCATCGGATATTCTCTGATGACCCTAATCGCTTGGATCGGTCGTATCTCATGCTTTGTTTCTACTTCTGTTTCCAGTTATTTCTATGACTTTAAAAGATCGTTTACTTTTTCTAACCTAGATTTTCAATTTTTTCCACAGATATCTATATTGGATGAAGGCAACTACATTGGGAGGGGGAAGGGAACAAGGAAAACCATAGAGAAGAAAGGAAAGACAAAGATGGATATTCATTCAGTGATCCACTATCTTCCAAAACTGAATCCAAAATTATTTTGTGTTATTCATAAGCAGTATAGTGAAGAGGCAGATTTTTCATTATTCTCCTTGAGGACTCTTTCAAGATACATGGGTTTTACTTCAATACCCTTTAATGCATACAGAGTTTTTCTACTTGAAAGAATAGGTGCATTAAGAATTTTTGGATATGCCCCAGGATTCAATGCTTCAAGGGCAGGCTACTTCCTTTGTTACTCAAGCTATGCAATGGCTGTAGGGGTGTCATATGTTCAAAGTATTATTGTCTATAGGAGAAAAGAGTACCTCAGATATAGAGGAGATTTGCTAGAGACAAGTTCATTCAAAAGGCTCAAGAAGGATTAAATATATTTCTATTCAAAGCTTATTACTCATGAAATGTACATAGATACATTGTAATATATTTATATGCCTTGAGTAATGTAATGTTGAATTGATCCTCTTGAGAACTAAGCAAAAGTGACTTCATTGCATGGTTCAAGCAAAATTGAATTGTTCTTATCATCAAAATGTCTATTTTGTGTGGTTTTTGCTTTATTCTTGTTGAAAAGTTAAATGTGAAGAGGATAGAGAAGTTTCTATGACACGATCGATGCAAGCGATAGGTGCAATCGGAGAATTTCGGATGGCTCATATCGCTTGTATCGGTCGTGTCATCCATTCTTTTCCATTTTTTCATACCATCCATTTTTTCATATGCAAGTTCCTGTATAATCATTGCACCATTGAGACCTCATCAAAATGTTGAAATTAAACAAAGAAATTACCAATCAGAATATAGTCCATAAAAAGCCATAATTGAAGTGATGTAATGTGTCACATTCTTAGTTACCATCCTGCAAAAGAAAATCAATGGAAGTATGGAAAAAGGTTCTAAAAGGGGAGATATATTATGTAAGAATTTCTTGGTTTATATTCTTGAATCACCTAGAATTTACTCATGCAAGTTCCTTTATAATCATTGCACAATAGAAACCTCATCAATCTTGAAATTAAACAAAAAATGCCAATATGAATCTAGTCCATAAAAAGACATAATTGAAGTGATGTAATCATTCACATTCTTAGTCACCACCCTGCAGAAAAGTTAAATGTGAGGAGGATAGAGAAGTTTTTATGACACGACCGATGCAAGCGATATGGGCAATTGGAGAATTTTAGATGGCCCGTATCGCTTGTATCGGTCGTGTCATCCAATCTTTTCCATTTTGTCATATGCAAATTCCTGTATAATCATTGCACCATTGAAACCTCCTCAGAATCTTGAAATTAAACAAAAAAATGCCAATATGAATATAGTCCATAAAAAGACATAATTGAAGTGATGTAATCAGTCACATTCTTAGTCACCATTCTACAAAGAAAAATCAATGGAAGTTTGAAAAAAAGCTTCTTAAAGAAGGAGACTTGTTACAATCTAAAGGGTTGCAACTTGATGCAAGATAATGTTTTTTCTCTAATCTAATGTTAAGTATTGCATCATCAATTGAGAATTTGAATTGTGATGATGCCTCATCAAGGTATTCTAGAGCTCCCTTACATTTTTGAATTTCCAATTTGCAGTGACAATTATCTTTCTAGATTGAAAATCTGGATGAATCAGTACTTCTGGACAGCTCTCCTCTGAGTCCAAGGGTATCCAAAGTCCAAGCTTTCTTTTCCACCTTTTGTTGAATGATCAGAAGCATCCCAATCTAATGAAGAGATGCAAGGACTAGGCAAATGTATAAGATTTCTATAAGAGCTCCTCCCTAATGGCACCTGATAATATGCAAAATGGACAAATAACTCTGTGCTATTGAAAACTTGAGCGGATTTGTCTGCATACATAAGCTCTTCATATTCCTTACGAAGAACTCTGAATGTTCGTGTTAAACATTCAAGAGGTTGCCACTCTAAAATATTGGAAGGAAAAATATCTGCAATACAAAAACATATATGTTGTTATACAAAACCAACTGAAATGATAGACGATCATTGTAAAACTTCACTTACAATACAAAGGGTATTGCATATGCTTTTCCAGAACAAGATCCTTAGCGTTGTACACATGTTGTACTCTTGCAAACCAACCGCATCTCTTCAATTTGAAACTAAGAATAAGTCCCCTGCAATGGTTTCTTGTGTCGTCTCTTTTAGCATGCTTGACTTTATGGGCACCTCTATAGCTAGGAAGCATAGTTACTCATTCATTTAACTTCACAGAAAGAGGTTTCCATAAAGAATCCTCTCTTCTGTTGTAAACCTCACATGAGGTTACACGATTGGAAGGACGACAAGAAGAAGAAGCCATTAGAATCGAGAAGAAGAAGAATGCTCAAAGCGAGAAACCGACATTCACAAACTTTGCCAACATTTATAGATAAAAGGGCTTTGTACACGTGGAAACTTTTGATTTGATGTAAAACCTGTCGCCGAATGACCATGGAATTTCGTGAACCCAAAAATATTTCGTATCTTCAAAAATCATTTCCTTCTTGGAACTTTAAAGATATGCATTGTGTGATGTGCAAAAATATCTTTTTTTGCATCAAACCAAGAAATTGTACACTGAATACAAGAATCTTCATCACTTTCGCGGTGCTTTTAGATCATATTCTCTTAAAAAAAGAATCTCTTTATACGGTTAAAGGAGACAACAATGTTATATTCTTGTACACGTGGAAAGACTCTATTTGTCAATTTCCTTAATCTCTCATTAGCAAACAGCCCCTTTTCGGCCGTTTTTCGCCCTAATGATTGGTACCAGTGTTGACATACGGACCTAACCACCCAGTAATAAACACGCAGGATAGAGAGGTAGTAAAAGCCCAAAAGTATCACATCATGGCAGGAAGTATGTACAAGCACACAGATCAAGGGATTTTGGCTTGTTGTGTGGAAGAGGATGAGTACGCTAAATGGTTGCAATTAGCACATGTAGGTGCATTAGAGCAACACTACTCAAAGCAACGAACCCTGCAGACACTAAGGAGACTCGGAGTGCATTGGCCGACTATGGAGGCTGATGTCCAAAAGTTGTGCAAGGAATGCCCAATCTGCTGCAGTAAACCACCTATGGAACATGCCACTCTTTATCAAGTTTCCATAGTGCCAGATTGGAGTGAACCACTAGTATCCTTTCTGAGGATGAAAACATTCCCTCAAGACATGACGCTTGCTAGGAAAAGGAGTTTAGAACAAGAAGCCCAAGATTACTCACTCATTGGTGATAATCTATACAAGCATGGTAAAGATGGTTACCTGAGGCTATGTGTCCATGAAAGTGAATATCTCAAGATCTTGGAAACTGCTCACCAAGGTGTAGCAGGAGGACACTTTGGACCAGATCGGGTGATCAAGGCAATACTATTTGCGGGTTTCTGGTGGCCGACCCTTCACATGGATGCACATACCTATGTGAAACGGTGTGATGTTTGCCAGAGAACTCAGTATCCTATACGTAAAGATGAGATGCCACTGAAACCTATGATGGGTGGACGTGCATTCTCTAAGTGGGGAATAGACTTCGTAGGTCCTATTAATCCCCCAGCTAAGGGTTCCCATGCGGAATATATCATTGTTGCCACAGACTATCTAACAAAGTGGGTAGAGGTAAAAGCCACAACGAAGAACGATGCTCAAACAACTGCTAAATTCTTGTTTGAGAATGTATTCACAAGATACGGGCTACCTATAGAGTTAATAAGTGATAGAGGCACTCACTTCTTGAATGAAGTAATTGAAAATCTGCTCCAAGAATTCTTGGTAGTTCATAAGAAGTCTGCCCCCTACCACCCACAAGCTAATGGGCAAGCCGAAAGCACAAACAAGATTCTGTGCAATGTGTTGACCAAACTCGTGAATAATAAACGCTCTGATTGGGACAAAAAGCTACACCATGCTGTTTGGGCATACCGAGTCGCCTACAAAACGGTACTCCAAGCCACCCCCTTTCAGATGGTATTTGGTCAAAATGCAGTGCTACCATTGGACTTCTTGATACCTACATTGAAGGTAGCACAAGAGCACGAATGGACGGGTCATGAACTCTCCTCTAGACTTTTTGACCTTAAACAATTAGGAGAAACAAGACTAAGGGCAGCTGCAGGGATATATGTAGCTAAGAAACGACAGAAGGCATATTTTGATGCCCACGTTAAGGATAAAGGTTTGAAGGCAGGTGACCTAGTACTAGTATACACTTTGAAACAACATGCGAGAAAATTAGAGAAGCGTGGCTATGGACCTATGATCATAAATAGGATCTCCACAAGTGGAGCAGTGCAACTAGCCACATTGGAAGGTGACGTTCTCCCAAGCTATATAAGCGGATGCAGAGTCAAGTTATATCAGGAACCTCTCACAGAGGAAATGCTAAGTCGACTCAATATCGCCAAGAAACACAAGGAAGAAGAAAAGCGGATTCGAGAAGAAGCTCAAGCAGAAGCTTTAGAACGCATCAATAGGATGAAGTTGCGAAGACAAGGTAGAGATCAGCCTAGAACAAATGACTATGCAGATCAAGGATATCATATGGCAATGTGTGAAGTCGCAGGAACAAGTTCCCATAGAATAATTGATCGACGACCTTTTGTGACCATAGAGGTAGGACAAGGAACTAGTGCACAGTCCGTGCGAGCATTGATTGACTCAGGTGCAGCCACTAGTGCGGTGAGACTCTCTTACTGTCAAGAATTGAAATTAAAGGTCAATCCTATAGAAGCTTATCTCATAGGATTAGGAGGTGTGGAAACCCCTTGCATGGGCGAGGTGGAGCTTCCCCTCTACATTCAGGACATGTTAATGACAGTTAAGGTACTAGTATGCCAAGACGAAGACCTCACGGAGCCTCTTGTCTTGGGTCAGGACTGGATCTATGATCATGCAGTCAACCTAAACCTAAGAAGTGGACTTCTTCAGATATGGGTCAATCATAGTCGAATTACAGTAGAGTTAGATAATGGAGCACTCAAGGAACTAGGAAAGGCACACACTCCTGGTCCTTCCAGGAGTACATATGAAGATGACCATGCTGTTCTTGTCCGAAACTATGTGTTGCAGAGGAATGATGTTCGCAAAAAAGGAGTCAGGGATGCAATGGAACTCCCTTCTTTTCCAAAGGCCAGAGGGAGGCAGCAACCAAAGGTGGATCAAAGGCAGAAGAAGCAGAGTACTACCTATGTCGGAGATCAAAAGTACCTGCGCAGAAAAATGTCTCAGCTAGTGAAACAAGTGTGGGTGCGGAAAGGCGAACACCCGGTTGCACTCAAGCCAACCACACGGGCAAAGCCTCTTATTAGTAACCAACAACACGACACCAATAAGAAGTCTTTCAGAAGTTCTTCTGCTAACGTGAAGTCTATTTGGGTGCCCAAGAAGTCGATGAAGGCTAGCCCACAATCAAGACAAATTTGGGTGCCTAAGACTTGTTTGCGGGCTCAAATAGCTACACCAAGACCACACCCTATACAACATGATCCATTCACTCGCACAGCCGGCATCCACTCGTTTTCAACACTCAGGAACACACCAAGGCCCATGAGCACGAACAGAATCACTTGTAAAGGGGTCCCTAAAAGGCCTCATTTTCAAGCCGACACACCTATAAAGCTCTCGAGAGTCTCTACGAAACCAAGAGCAAAACCCATCCACTGCATTTGGCAGCCCAAGACTTGTAACAAACCCCCGGACCCCATTTGTAAATCCATGACAACCTACTAACCACATCACTATCACACTACATCATTCCACTTAGCTCTTAGGTCTACCGAACTCCTAACCACACACACACTCGCACCGAGCACTTACTAACCCATTAATCTCTCCCGACCCTCATGTTAATGTTGTAATGGGAACAACAACGGTTCTCTCTTGTCCTGTACAATGTTAACACATGTTTCTATATTCTCACAGAGACAGGAAGCAAGAAGTAACATGGCAGATACGGTAGGAACTAGCTCCCAGGCAGGCACCAGCCCCCAAGTTGTGGACATTGAAAGCCTTCCAGTTGAGGAGGAATTAAAGGAACGACCAGCGGCATTGAGGGCATTACATGCCATACCGGTTCAGAACCCTCCACAGGGGCACACAATGCCAGTCAGCAAAAACTCTCATTGGTTCAGTGATGTGGCAGGACCCCTAGGTGAAGGCACTTATATGTGGGAGGGGCAGAGATAGAATTCAATGGGCGCTGGGGCAAGTATCACTTTTTTACCAGGGAATTTGAAAGATTGCAGAATAATGAAGGATTGAAACCCATATGGAAGAAGGCAGGACTCTACGAGTATTTCAAATTCCAATTGCCAAAGCCGGATTTTCTAAGGTGCTCGTATCTGATTAGCACCCTTACTCCGAGCAAAGACAAAAAGGGATACAGCTCCTTTGTCCTCCCGTCTCTCACAAGGGGCAATGAGTCAAGCGCTTCAGATTAACTATCAACTTGGTAAGGGAAGCTTTGGACATGAAAGGTATGCACATTCCTACGGAGAAAGAGACTATGGTTCCAGACAATATGAAGAACAGAAATTTGACGAAACATGATCACCATTCATTTACGCATGGTCATGCAACATTTTGCATTCCCCACGCAGGAAAGGTTCACAATGCCTCCCAAAAAGATCTGGTTTAGCCTCTACTTAGCAGATGCCTTTGATTTGACAATCAATATGCCCCACTGGATTATTGACCAAATCCATTTGGCTCATCAAAGGTGGTATAAGAAACAAAAATCTATACTGTATGGATGCTGTGCGCTTACCAGTATTGTGTATAGATGTCTCGCATATGATGTACCGGTGCAAAGGGCTCTCATTTGGACCAGAGCACAGGAGTTTCAACGCAGACTGTCAGCCGCAGGGCCTCCCTCAAAGAAGATGAGAGGCGCCGTCCAGATGCCTTGTGCACAAGCCCGCGGTGCAACCCTAACACCTGAAACAACTCCAAGGCTTCCCAGACGAGTGCAACCATTTACTATCAGGTTACCCAGGCACAGCACAGATGGCCCTAACCTTGTGTTTCCACCAGTACCTACTGATCTAGAATTTCCTCACGGATTCACTTTGGAAGATCTAACGGATGAAGAAGTTGCCAGAATCATTGAAGCTGTTAATGCGGAAGTCGAAGCAGAGCAGGGTAGTGGACAACAAACGGCTACAGAACAACCCCAGCCAAGACAACCAGAAGTGGTGGAAGTGGAGGATGAAGAAGAAGAAGAACAAGAGGATGAACAGGAAGGATTTTCTGATGAGGAGGCGCATGACTATGAGCAAGAAGTTATACAGGAGCTAGAGGGTGCCCCACCATATACAAAGGAGTTGAAAAAGCTCTACGATACCATCAACAGGGTCCAACAACAACATAAGTTATCCCTTGCAGCAGGAAGGCTATCATGCACCAAATCCTTGAGGAGGAAGGAGTCGACGAACAATATCGTGCCACACTGGATATGATCTCTGATGCTTTAGGAGTACCTGAGACAGTGCATACTGCCCTGGCACAATCACGCAGAACGGAAAGAAGATACGAAAGACGTCCCCCACGAGCAGGGAAACAGATGAATGTCTTAGTATTCGAAACACAAGGGACAGCCACGACCACGGGCACAACACACACTGTGCACGATACTGAAGAGACCCATGTGTCCGGTGCACCCCCATCACCGCCCTTGCCACCCTCGCCTCCCACTCCACCACATTCAC
Organism: Ceratopteris richardii; assembly: GCA_020310875.1. Lineage (NCBI taxonomy): Eukaryota > Viridiplantae > Streptophyta > Polypodiopsida > Polypodiales > Pteridaceae > Ceratopteris > Ceratopteris richardii. Next base: position 108,915,028 of record CM035414.1, read on the forward strand.
CTCCCATTACCAATGTAACAACCACCGTTACCGCCCTTGAGTCAACTGCCATGACTGAAGCACAAACCGCCAATCAACCCACACACCCTCTCAACACCTCCACTAACACTGTAATCCTAACGGCAGCTACTGACATCCCCATTCCCCCTCTCACACTTCCGGGCAGTTCATATTCACAACTGCACACACCACTGTACCCATTCACCACAATCACTGCACCCACAATTCCACTATTCACAATCACTCCCACTACTGCGTCCACCGTGGATTTGATGGACATATCACCCTCCACTGCACCTCTCCCTCCCCCCATACGGCCACAATCTCCCATTCCCCCACCACCCACTTCACCATTTTCCAGCACCGCATTCACACTTCCCTTCCCCTCTCCCTTTCCCTCTGCACTTAACACCCTTCCTGCATCCACCCCCATTAATAATGTATTTAATAACATGTATCAGTGCATGTCTCAGTTACAACAACACTATCAGCACCTCGATGCTCAGCATACAAGTTTGTTCAAGAGTCATGAAGCATTACAAGGAAGATTCATTGACTTAGAGAAAGAGAAGAAACAATTACAACAGCAGTTTAGTGCATTGCAAGAACAACATGAGCAATTAGTGGCAAATCCACCGCAGCCAGATGCAGAAGAAAGACAACAAATGGATGATCTGCTACACTCCCAAATCACAGAGAACCTCAAGCTCCGCCGCAACATGGCTCTATTACGGAAGCATATGTCTGCAGCCCTGGAAGAAAATAGACGGCTTCAAACACAAAACAAAGAGAACTTGGAAGTAGCCATGGAAGGTTCCCCACAAGAAATTGACCCGGAGAAGTTTAAGGCCATTCCCTCGGACAATATGCAAATCATATTGGAAACCCATGCTGATCTCCTCGAAGCCCATGCAGCCTTAGAAAAGGAAAGAGACGAACTACTAAGGCAATTGGCAACTCAACCAGAACCACCCAAAGAAGTCCCAACCACAGCTGACACAACTGACGAAGTAGCAGCGCTCAAAGCACAACTCGAAGAATTACAAAAGAAAGTGCTTGAGTATGAACACCAACCCTCCCCCTTGGTAGAACCAGAACCTGAAGACCTAGTAGCAATCGAAGTAGAGGAAACTTTTGAGGACCCGTACATTCCGATGCCAGCACCTGGAGGCAAGCAGACAGCAGAGGGCATGGACACCCTTGAAATAGAGGCTCCTGAATGGATGCAGAAATTGGAAAAAGTGGCCACAACCCATGATGATAGGGTGGCAGTCCAGATAGCATCTATGTCACGCTTGGAAGAGGTGGTCATAAAATCGGACTATTTTAGGAACCTCTCTCATCATAGGTGGATCGGCACATCCGACGATTTGTATGTTCCCTTCTGTGTCCTAATGGCTGACTACAATGCCGAAATAAAGCAACATACCTCAAAGGAACCAACCTCCGCCACACAATTCGCACCGGAAGACATCCCAGCGAGTGCCAAGCAAGGCAATATTCATCAACCGATGTGGAGGATTCAGCTGCTTGAAACCTACCCGGAAATGAATCGCACATGGAATAACATGCCCCTGTATATCAAGTTCAATCCCTGCTATTGCCCTGTATTTCGAAGAAGGTCGTGGCCGGAATATACAAAAATGGTGCTGACAACGAGAGGATGTGAGAAATGGCTCAATTATGTCTACTTAGCGCCACCCAAAGGCCAACCTACCGTAGGATACATGATCTCGACTATTCGGCATTGGGGTGTCAGGTTCAAAAACGTACCAGATGTCATGACCCAAATGTGCCTTAAAATTTTTGAACTCATGATAGTCACCTTCAGAACCTTCAAGAATGTTAAGGAACCTCATCTCTCTGCGCTCGGATTCAATGAAGGCAATCAGGATCTTGTTTATGACATGAGCACAACGCCCTCTATTAATGTTGTTTATGCATGGCATGCCCGCATCAAATACCTACCGGCCTGCTTCAAACAGACATTTGAAGAGATGTTTGTCACAGGATTCTGGGAATATCACTCAGAGATCTTCATTCCCAGGCCCTCACATTTATTACAATTGTTTGCAGTGGAACAAGCTCTCCATTCAGAAAAGTTACGTATGCCACATCCAGAGGTTCCTGGGCCGGTAGATTGGGATGCTCTACTCACAGACTTGGCCAAAGGATTGAGGATTGCCGAACATCACTTAGCGCAAGACGTTGTCGAATACTACGTCCAACGACCCTCCCAACAAGGGTCTGTCAGGGACGACAGACGCGAGAGAGGGGGGGGTGTTAGCAGCAGACAAGGAACTGAAGGACTGACAAGGCATGGCAGTCAGAGAAGAGAGTCAGAGGGGAGAGAAGGCACAAGCAGACAAGGAAGTCAACGACGATCTGGCAAGTAGGCCAATAATTTTCTTCATGAAGAAGCAAGTACGAGCATTCACGCAGATCTAGCACTAAGGCAACCCTTTAATTTTTCAAAACCCTTACACCAATTAAAAGTGATTCTCATCACTAACAACCCCTGTAAATACCATGTTCACCTTTTGTGGCTCCATTTTGTGCAAGCCGAGGAGTCATCGAGCTTGAGGAGCCTTAGAAGTAGTTGCTTACCAATTTTCGTATTTTTTAGATCTCATTTGAGCCCTCAAATAAGCCCTGGAACCTAATTTTTAACTAGGCCGGACACTAGGTCTGGACAGGGCCAAAGCTAGTCAAAAACTATAAAAGGAGCTAGAGAGCTCATTTTTGGGGTAGATTGTAATTGAATGGAACTTGTAAGAGCTTTTTGAAAGTAATCTAAGAACTCCATTGCTTCTCACTCTTTGTCTTGCTGTGTGTGCGCGTGCGTGTGTATGTGTGTGCATGTTTGTGTGCTTCTCACTCACACACTTGTGCCTCCACTTGCTCGAGGTCTTCATACCATCCTCACGTCTTCCCGGATTGACATTAAAGGAGGTGCTACTCATCACTGAGCTACAGTGTGGATTTATTTTAGTTGTGTTTTATATGGTCCTTCTAGTAGTTCTAGGTAAGATCTGTTAGTGCTAGTAATAGGTCTCTTCATCTTGTTTGAGCTATCCAACTCACTAGCTTGTGACCTTTAGTTTGATCGATGGTCACCTAATTATTTTGACCACAACTTGATGTGCAATTGGCACTAGCTTTTGAGGATTTTAAGATTTGTCAATCCAATTTGCCTTTATGATTTCTTGATACGAGGTTCATTAATTTGTGTATCCCTAATGCTCTAGCTGACTGTTTTATCTAAAATCACTTTTTCTTTGATTATCTATTTATTTGATTAATTCTTGTCTTTCTTTGCATTGTCAGAAATAATTTGCGTCCTACAATTAGCGTTTCTTGAATGTTTATGTTCTTTCCTTTAGTTTTTTGAATGTGTCACAATGTGGTTTACCAATCTTGAACTTGATGTATGTTGGTGTCTCTTGAACTTGAAGTTCCTATCATCAACTTGAACTTCTAACCATATGGCTATCTACTTAGCCTATGCTAAAATTGACCAAGGTGGTTTAGGGTTCCAAACTTTTAAAAGTGCTCTATGGTGTTTTCCCACACTCAGGATGTCAGCTGCTAGCTACAATTAATGAGCATAGTGCCACAATGCTCTAAACATGAGGAGTTATGGCAAATTGTAGAGATGAGAGCATCTTTGCAAAAACTTGCTCTAAAATATCCTATTTCTTTCTTGCAAATTGTGCTAAACTTTGTAAGCTTCCAATCTATGCAATAATATGAACATAGTACCTTGGAGCATTGATCTCAAATGTTTGATTCAAAACATAAAACTTTTAGAAATTGCACATGTAGAGAAAACCTTCCATTTATGGAAAAATGCTCTCAAAAAATTGTTAAGTGCTCGGACCCTACTAAAAATTGAGAAAAATCCTTTTGCATAGATTCAAATAGGAAGGTAACTGAACTATCACAAGTTATTTCATGAATTTAGAGTCACTATATAGTGAGCTATATATCTAAGAAGTCACACGTGTGATCTCCACTTTTCAGGAAGCAAATGATGTAGATACAAGACCATAAGGATATGGTCATATCTCTACACAGAAAACAGTAATGGCTAAATTATTTAGTAGAAACACATATAGGATCTTTACCTTGATGATCTAATTGATAGATAAGTCAATGAGACCATAATTTCTTTTCAATATCTCTAAGGAGTTGACAGACTTGAGCTATGGATAGCAATAGTGAACAATACATAGAAATGATGATGATATCTTCATGTATATGTATTGAGAGATGAAGTACAATAAATGGAGGTGTTGGAGGACTCCAAGCTCTTTGCATTGAGTACAATGAAGACTAGAGAAATGAGTAAAATGACAATCTCTTCCTATAACCAAGCCAGTAGTGTATATGTACACTTTTTCCCTTCATTTTAGAAAATGACTATTGATAGATTCTACCTACAAAAGATTAATCGTATCGAGTCAATAAAAAATCTCATGAAAGGGATTTATTTAAGAAGGATATATTCCTAACAATTGCAAAACAATTTCCTTTACAATATTTGCAAAATATTTTTTGCTTTTCTGTTTTCTTCTCGTCTTTGTCATCCTTCTTGGATTGTGGAGAATTAGCAAATTTTTACTTACTAGTAGATGAGCTCCATTTACCTTTGCTCGAATTTGGAAAAGGAAATTTAGATTTATTTTATGACATGGGCACCACACCATCTTTCAAAATTTTTTATGCATGGCACATTCACATAAAGTACCTTTTTGCATGTTACAAGTAGACATTCCAAGAAATGTTTGCCACATGCTTTTAGCAATATCGTTAAGAAGTATTCAACTCAAAGCCAATCAATCTTCTCCATCTCTTCACCTATGAAACAATTCAATATTCAGAGCATTATAGTAATATGAAACTTGACACTCCATGGGCAATCGATTGTCAAAAATTTGAAGCGGATCTTGCACGAAACCTGCATGTTGCCAAATGATCCTTAGCCATTGAATAACTACATAACTATATCAATAACTACCAAATGCAAAGGTATGTCAGGGATGATAGATGTGAGAGGGAGGGGAGTGTTTTCGAGTAAGGATGAACAATTAGAATAGAACATGATGAGCAAAGTAACCACAAAATAAGGGAAGCACATGAGAAGAATTCCTCAACCATTCAACTTTACAAAATATCCAATTCTTTGAAAATAACGATTTTAACCACTAGCACATTGTACAAAAATCCCCCATTTGTAAATACATGATCCATTTTGTGCAAGCTAAGGAGTGCTTAAGCTTGATAACTAGGTAGAAGTTATGTTTCAAATTTTGTAATTTTCATAATTGATTTGAGCACCCAAATTTGGTTTAGAACCTAATTTTTAACTATGTTGGACACTAGGTTTAAAACCAACTGAAACTCACTTGAAAACTATAAAAAGAGTTAGATATCTCATTTTAGAAGTCCCTAGTTTTTGGAGAGAAATCTTGTAAGAGAGAAGAGATTGTACCTTTGTTCATGAATACACTTCATTATTGCATTTCATTTTCTCTTCCTTGTGTGTGTGTATGTGCATCTAGAGTGCTTCTCCCTTCACATCTACACACATCACTTGCTCACGATCATCATATCACCCTCATGTATCCTTGGATTGACATTAACTAGGTGAATCTTCCTCAATATTGATACTTGTCACTGCTCTATAAGTGACACCAACAGTAGGCTATGGATGGGGCTGAAAACCTTTCAACTGCAATCGTAGAGAATCTCGTAATTATTAGAAGGATTCTAAGGACCACAATGTGTGTTTGTTGAGCCAATAAAAGTCAAAGTGGTCAAAGTCAAGTCAACCAAAGTCAAAATGATCAAAGTCAAGTTGGTCAAAGTCAAGTTGGTCAAAGTCAAGTTGGTCAAAGTCAACATGCTCAAAGTCAAGTTGGTCAAGATGCATAGGTAGTGCAATCAATTGTTCTGAATGGTTATGGTTTGCAAAAAGTGGATGAAGGTTGCAGATTGTCTTTTTGTAAGGTTTTCAAGGGTTTTTTAAGTATTTGCAAGGTTTAGGTGAACCCTCCCTTAAGTACACATATTGAAGAAATGAAGGCAAAAGTGAAGGCATGTGAAGAGAAGCGGTATGCAAAAGTGAAAGTATGCCTCCCATTTAAAATTTTGTTTTAGTCCTAGAGTCACTACAGGACAAAGTAGAGAGTCGTTGGCTATACACATTTTGAGACATTCTCGGGACATCAAAGTGAGCACCAAGATACACTATCAGTTAGGAGCGGCATACATGAATCGACACTCAACTCAAGTTAGGCATTATTCTTGGAGTTAGACTAAGTGTTGCTCTAGCACAATGGTGAGAACCACTTTAAGAAGCTCCACCTCCTTAATGTCAATCCGCGGAAGAGATAGGAGTGATATGAAGATCGTGAATGTGAGATGAAGTGAGAGTGAAGGTGAGAAGCATAGAAATGCACACACACATACACACACACTACGAAGAGACAAGCAAGACACAATGGAAGGTGAGAAGTTAACTCTATTACTCAAGAACACTATTACAAGCTCAAAAGAACTCTAACCTCAAACAAGCTAACCTCAAAAATGAGCTCTCTAGCTCTTTTTATAGTTTCTAGACTAGTTTTGACCGGTTTCACATCTAGTGACTGGCATAGTTAAAAAATAGGTCCTAGATGCTATTTGAAAGGGTAAACGGTGTCTAAAAATAACGAAAATTGATACGCTTGTTCTACCTAAGCTCCTCAATCTCGAGGACTCCTCAGCTTGCACAAAATGGAGCTATGGATTACAAAATGGTGTTTTCTATGTTACATATGTTACAATAGTGATAAAAATCACTGTTGGAGGTTTTTGGAAAGTATTTGAAAACATAATTCTTTGAAAAAAGATTTGACTGGCTCCCTGCTCCGTCGTTACATGCTTCCGCATCTTCTATGCCTCTGGCTGCTTCCAACACCCCCTCCCTCTTGCTTCTGTCGTCCCTGACAGAACCTTGTTGTGAGGTCTGCCGGATATAGTTCTGTAGGAGGTCTTGAGCGAGGGTATGCTTGGAGATACGAATGTCTCGGGCCAGATCGGCCTCGAGTTTCTCCCAGTCGATTGGTTGCGGTTCTTCCGGTGGCGGGAGCTGATAGTGTGTGGAATAGACCATTCGTTCACAGGCAAATAAGTGTAATAAATGTGTAGGCCTGCTTATGAATACCTCTGAATGGTATTCCCAGAAGCCGGTTGTGAACATCTCTTCGAATGTCTGCTTGTAGCACGCCGGTAGGTACTTTATTCTGCAATGCCAGGCATAACACACCCGTAGCGATGGCGTTGTACTCATATCATATACTAGATCGAAACTGCCATGCTCAAAGCCCAGGGTGTTTACATGAGGTGCCTTGACGCGTCGGAAGACTTTAAAAATCATTTGCATCATGTCAAAGATTTTGACAGTCATGTGCGCCGCTATATCATCCATATGCTTTAATCGAGGGAGCCAGTGACGAATTGTAGCCATCATGTAGCCTACAGTTGGTAACTTGATGGGTGGCTTAAAGTAGGGGTAATTCAACCAATCTTGGCACTGTTTATTGTTTTGTACCTTAATAGCAAAGGCAGTCCAGGAGCGGCGTCGTGGTACTGGTCCCCAACATGGGTTGTACTTCAAATGCAAAGGTGCCTTTACCCATGTACTCATCATTTCTGGATACTTCTGTAGTAAATCTTTCCGCCACTCTGGTTGATAGATCTCTCCTTGCTGCGCATCTAGTGGCAAATCGTCCTCTTCGAATTGAGTCGCATGCGATGGTTTCTTACCTGTCTCTTTCTCAATGGCTAACTGGTATTCAGCCATTAACATAAAATACGGTTTATACTGTAGCTGGTGCCCAGATATGTATCGTCGCGGGGCCAAATGAGCAAAGAATGGAGATTGTAAAATTCTTTCTTCTATCATCGCCATGGCATGTAATTGTGCCTCTACTCTAGCTGAGTGCGTTGTTCCAAGTTCCTCAATTGTCTTCATCCACGCGGGGGTCGGGAGTTCGTAAGTCATCTGGCCTTCGGCCGTGACGTGTCCGCCTGGGATTGGTTGTGGCTCGTACGCCTCTTCAAACGTTTCCTCCACCGGGATGGTGACAGTTTCTTCCTCAGTTGGTAGCTCGGGTGGGGAATCTGGCCTTGGTGGTGCTTCATATACTGCAATCCTTGATTCAAGGTTTGATACCTGGGCCCGTAATGCATTGAGTTCCTCTAAGATGTCAGGAGAGGGGTCCACAGGTGCTAGTATGTCTTGGTGTGCCGGTTCTCGTAACTGGAGTAATTTGTGATCTTCTTTGAGTTTCTGTAACTCCTCGTTCATGCGGTCGTATTCATCTAGCAATCTTACATGATCTTCTAGCAGCATCCTCATGGAGTCTGAGGGAATGGCTTTGAACCGACTAGGACTCAAAGGTTGGTCTTGGTGTTGAAGAGTTGCTTCTAAGTTTTCTCGGTTCTGATCTTGTAGGCGCTGGTTTTCCTCCTTTGCTGCTGCTAGATGTCTTCTGAGTAAGCCCATGTTTCGTGTTAGCGTTGCATTTCGGACTGTCTGGGCTCTTAATAAGTTATCCAGGTCAGCAGTGGCTTCCGTGGTCTTTTCTTCGCTTTCTAGTTCTAATTTATGATAGGCCTCTCGTAATTCTTGGTAGCGGGTGTTCAGTGAGGCATTCTCAATAGACAATAAATTAAGCTGCGACTGTAAGTCATTGGTTGTCCTTTGCAGCTGCTGGTAATTATCGCAAAGAGATGTGAACTCATCTCTGACTTGCGTCATACACATGAACATCTGTCAAAATGCATTATCTACAGTGGGTGATAGTATTAATGGGGTGCTAAATGAAGATGCAGTGGGTGTAGATGCAAAGGGAACGGGGAATGGGGGTGGGAAGGTGGATGCTGTAGTGATTGTTGAAAATTGTGATGTGCCTAAAAATGTTTGTGCCGTGAGTGAAGTGAGTGATGGTGCAGTGGGTGGTGAGATGTCCATGTCATTGGACGTGTCTAGTGCAGTGACCGTGAATATGGATGTGACCGTGGGTGCTTGTGCTGGTGTAAATATGGGATTTACAAAGGTTGAGGAGTAATTTACAGGGGGGCTGGCTAGTGCAGCTTGGTGGAAAGGGGAAATAGGGGTTACCGTGGGTCGGGGAGGTGAGACTGGGGAGAAGGTTAATGGCGGTGGGAATGGGAAAAGGGGTCGTGGAGGTGTGGGGAAGGACGGGAAAGATGGATGGAGGAATGGGTTGAATGGAAAGGTGGATGTGTGAGGGGGTAGACTGGGTCTAATGGGTGCAGGAATTGTGGGGTGAGTGGTCGTAAAGACGATTTCTGCTACGCCACCGGTGAATGAAGATGTTGGTCTGGGAGAAGGAGGGTGAATAGGGGAGGCTGGAGGGATGGGCAGTGATGGAGGAGCGGTTCGGGTGGTCGGTACTTCAGTGACTACTGAGGTATGTATAGTTGTAGCGCGGGGTGGGGAATCTACAAGGATGGTTCCTGCTGCCAATGAACTTTTGGGGATGAGGCGTGCCTCCCTGGCTTGTTCTGAAGACTGTGCTCCTGTTGGTACACGAATGTATTCGCCGGGCTTTGAAAGTAGTCGTACTCTGCGGGGGTCAAACTGTGGTAGTGGCTTTCTTTGCAAGTACCTAAGTGCTTCGTTGGAGCCTACTGATTTGACTAACTCTCTGAATCCTTTGATGTATGCGTCTTCGAATCCGCCTGTGACAAGTTCTTGTTCTATTATCGCTTGACTCTCTTCCTCAGTCAGCTTTTTGCATGCCCAAACCTTTTCCATAGTTCTAATCTTAATAGCCAGTGTGTAAGCGGCTGCTTCGTAAGTTTCATCTTCATGGGTACTTGTATCACCATGTGTGTCTGTTTGTTGGCCTTGGCCATCTGTCTGTTCATGCTCTTGGGATTCGATAGTGCCTTGGCTTGCTTCGTCATCGCCTTCTTCGTCATCGGTTGCTGTTCTTTCGTCATCAGAGCTAGACACAATCTGTCCTTGTGGCTGATCCCTGGGTGTGGTAGGGTAGCTAGGCCTTTCAAATTCTTGAGAAAACAATTGTCCTTCTGAAAATTGGAACTCATTGGAGAATGCATCGGGCATCTCAAAATCAAAAGTTGGATCCAGTGGTGCTGTTTGTTCTGCTTCTAAATGGGGTATTGGAAAAGAGAACGCTTCCGCACCAATGGTGGTGGGAATTTCAGCTACTGTGGTAATAGGTTCTATGGTTGTGGCTACTTGGGGTGCAACAGTACTGGTGGTGTCGTCGGTCTGGGTTCCTCTGTTGTGGTTGACTCGTTCGTGGTTGGGTTTGAGAGGTCCATTGGACGCTCTGCTTTGGAAAAGAAGGGAGATCCAACACTTGCGTGACCTGCCCATTAGGAAGTGATTCGTTATTTATCTTTAATCTAGGCCAGTCCGCAGCAAGTTTGGAAGGATGAGCACCGCAGGGTGTTGTGCTCATTTGGCCGCTGATGCAACCCACCTGACCGCTGATTGTGTCCATCTGCCCTGGCGGTTGGGTAGCTGCCCCTTCTAGTTTGCAGGAAGCCCCAGGGAAGATCTCCTGTCGTCCTTCTGATTGACAACTGTCCATAGCCAAGCCCGAGTGGGTTGGTGTAGACGTAATGTGACTGATCTGACCCAAGATCTCCCGGTCTTCCGTCGCATGCATTTCATAGGGTCTAGGGTTACAAACCTCAGTTGGAATGCCGTTAGGGAAGTCAAGCGGTATCACTCGCTTCTGTTCTAAGGTTCCAATCTGTAAGGAGCCTTGTCTAAGATTTAGGTCCACTGAGTGATCGTATAGCCAATCTTGGCCAAGGATTAGGGGTTCTATCAGGTCGTCATCATGGCACACTAGTAGCTTCGCAATCATGGTCACTTCCTTAATGAGGATAGGAAGGTCCACCTCACCCATGCAAGGGGTTTCCATGCCTCCTAGCCCTATGAGGTATGCCTCAATTGGCCACATTTCTATTCCTGAATCCTTATAGTGGGACCATCTAATCGCACTAGTCGCATCACCTGAGTCAATTAAAGCCCTGAGCTCTTGGCAAGGGTTGTCGTGCTCTAGCCTGACTGTAATGAATGGTCTCCTGTCCACTATACTAGGATGAGTGGTTGACTTTACTTGACACATGGCCATGGGATATCTGGGTGTAGTTTCCAGATGGTTATAATGTTCTCTCCCTAGTCCTTGTCTTCTTAACTTCATGCGTTTAATGCATTCTATTGCTTCTGCCTGAGCTTCCGCTCGTATTCTATTTTCTTCCTCCTTACGCTTCTTTGCCAACGTGAGTCGTCTAAGCATATCCTCAGTAAGAGGTTCCTGATATAGCTTGACTCTACAGCCACTAATATAATTAGGCATTACGTCTCCTTCTAAGGTGGCTAACTGTACTGCTCCACTTGTTGAGAGTTTGTTAATGATCATAGGTCCATAACCTCGCTTTTCTAACTTACGTGTGTGTTGCTTTAGCGTATATACTAGAACTAAATCTCCTTCTTTTAGGCCTTTATCTTTCACATGTGCATCAAAATATGCTTTCTGTCGCTTCTTCGCTGCATATATTCCTGCTGCTGCCTTTAGCCTGGTTTCTCCTAATCGTTCCAAGTCCATTATTCTTGCTGATAATTCATGGCTAGTCCACTGATGTTCTTGTGCAACCTTAAGGGTCGGTATCAAGAAGTCCAAAGGAAGCACAACATTCTGACCAAAAACCATCTGAAAGGGAGTTGCATTGAGTACGGTCTTGTAGGCCACTCGATATGCCCAAACAACGTGGTGTAACTGTTTGTCCCAATCTGAACGTTTGTTGTTCACGAGTTTCGTCAGTACGTTACAAAGGATCTTATTAGTGCTTTCAACCTGACCATTGGCCTGAGGATGATATGGTGCGGATTTCTTGTGAATCACCATAAAATCCTGTAACAAATATTCAATGACTTGGTTTAGAAAGTGAGTGCCTCGATCGCTCACTAACTCTATAGGCAGTCCATATCTTGTAAAGACATTCTCAAATAAGAATTTTGCAGTTGTGTGTGCATCATTATTTTTCGTGGCTTTTGCCTCTACCCATTTCGTAAGATAATCTGTGGCAACAATAATGTATTCAGCATGTGTACCTTTTGCAGGGGGGTTAATGGGTCCTATAAAGTCTATACCCCACTTAGAAAATGCACGTCCGCCCATCATGGGTTTCAATGGCATTTCATCTCTGCGAGTAGGAAACTGAGTTCTTTGGCACACATCACATCCCTTTACATAGGTATGAGCATCCATGTGAAGAGTTGGCCACCATAATCCTGCAAAGAGGATGGCTTTGATTATCCTATCGGGTCCAAAATGACCTCCTGCAACACCTTGGTGTGCAGTCTCTAGTATGCTCAGATAATCACTCTCATGAACACATTGTCTTAGATATCCATCTCGTCCTCTTTTGTATAGGTTATCGCCAATAAGTGAATAATCTTGAGCTTCCTGCTCTAGACTGCGTTGTCGTGCTAAAGTCATTCCTTGAGGGAATGTCTTCGTCCTCAAGTATGTCACTAATTGTTCACTCCAGTCTGGTGTGAGAGACACGTGATATAATGTAGCATGCTCTACTGGTGGTCTTTCACAACAAACATTGCATTCCTTACACAACCTGTAGACATATGCTTCCATCGTAGGCCAATATACTCCTAATCTATGCAGAGTCTGTAATGTTCGATGTTTTGAATGATGTTGCTTTAATGCACCTATGTGTGCTAATTGCAACCAATTCGCATGTTCTGATTCATCTACACAACAAGCAAGAATCTTTTGATTATCCTGTTTATATATGCTTCCTGCCATTATTTGGTATCTCTGAGACTTGGTAATCTCTCCCTCTTTGATCTTTATCCTAGGATTCTTGGGTCCATATGTGAGAATAGGGACTATAGGCTTAGCCCATTCTGGTGCTATCTCAAGGTTAAACAAATATGCGTCTGGTAACTCATCCACTACTCCTTGAGGAGCTTCTCCTGAGGTTAATCTTGAAAGGTGGTCAGCTCTAAGATGTGTCTTTCCTTTCCTGACTACGACTTCAAAATCATACTCCATGAGTAATAGAAACCAACGTATCAATCATCCTGTGTTACATGGTTTGTTGACTAGGTACAATAGGGCTTGATGATCTGTAAAGAACTTGAACTTATTGGCCAACAAGTAGTGCCTAAACTTCTTTACTGCGTAGATCATCCCTAATCCTTCTCGTTCCGTCGTGGTGTAATTTCTTTCTGCTGCGTTCAATTGTCTGCTCGCGTAAGCTATGGGGAGATCTATGTTACCTTCATTCGTGGGTTGTGCTAACACACATCCTATGGCGTAATTGGATGCATCCACATGTACATGGAATGGCTTACTCCAATCTGGTGTAGTCAATATAGGTGCTAAGCACAAGCGTCGTTTGAGTTCATTGAATGAATTTTCACATTCATCTGTCCATAAAAAGTTGGTTAAAAGAGAGTACAAAGGCTTGGCTATGATTGCATACATGTGTATGAATCTCCTATAATAACCGCAATGGCCCATAAATGCTTGTACCTCTTTCACATTAGTTGGTCTAGGTAATTCTGCAATTACCTTCACTTTTTCCTCATCCGTAGAGATTCCATTTTTTGACACAATGTGTCCTAGAATTTTGCCTTGTCTGACCATGAAAACGCATTTTTCTGGGTTCAAACAAACCTGATATTCTCGACATTTGTCAAATATTTGTCTTAACTCTGGGATATGTGTCTGTCTTACATTTGAATGTGCACATAAGTCATCGACATAAACTTCCAAGCTCTTGCGTAAGAATTCCTTAAAAACATGACACATGAGTTGCTGGAAAGTGGCGGGTGCATTTGTTAAGCCAAATGGCATTACACGAAATGCAAATATGCCCCATTCAGTGGCAAATGCCGTCTTGTGTTGGTCTTCTGGAGCAATGGCTACTTGATTATAGCCTGAAAAACCATCAAGGAAGCTGTAAACTTCCTTGCCCGCAACTCTTTCCAATAGATGTTCCATGATAGGAAGAGGATAACTGTCTCTAATTGTGGTGGCATTAACTTTTTTAAGGTTAATACACACACGCAATTTTCCATTCTTCTTGGGCACAACCACAATGGGGGATACCCACTCGGTATGCTCAATTTCATAAATGAATCCTGCTTCTATCAAGCGATCTATCTCCTCTTTAATCTTCGCAGCGTAGTTATCATTGTACGTGTACGGTTTCTGTTTTGTAGGTTTTGCATCTGGAGTCATAGGGATTCTATGAGAGCATATATCTGGATCTAATCCTTTCAAATCTTTGTAACTCCAAGCGAACACATCTCTATATTCACGCAATAGGGCAACTAGCTCTTCTTCTTCTTCAGCTGTCAAATCGTGCCCTATGTATGTACATTTTTCTTCTTCTCCTTCTATGGCTACTATTACTTTCTTGGTTTTCTCTCGGTTATCATATACTTGTCCGTCATTCGCCTTTCTATTAGGCATTCGTACCATGATTCTTCTATCTTTGATTTCATATTTCTTGAAATTCTCGGGTACTTCAAACAAAGATTCTTCTTTTTCTGACATGGTTTCTTTCTTCTTTCTTTTCTTGCCTTCACTCTTGTTAGTCACTTGAGTGGCGAACCTCACATCATTCATAACTTCTTCCTGTTTCTGAGGGTGAGTTTCTACTTCGTAAAAATATTCTTCTTCTGATGCAAAGGGTGGGTCCATGATAATTGATTCTAAATCGAAATCACTCACATCCTCAAATGCATCAGTGTTAGGTTCACACTCTTCTAAAATTGCATCGCACATGATTGGCTCTATCGTGAAAACTGAAATGTCATAGCCATCCTCGTCACAATGGGGTGTCCATTGTTCTTCATTGATGGCTACATCCATGGTTGCTAGGATTTCTGCCCAACCATGGGGTTCAAACTCTTCATCTGGAAATACTACAGGTGCGTAGGCTGGATCTTGAAGGGTTCGTGGATGTTGTTCTGCACCTAAGGTCCTTGCTTCTAATCTTTCTTCCTCTTGTTTTTCCACTTTACACATCCATAAATGAGTATCGTCGTGCAACCAAGAAGGATCTGATTCTAATGAGTGCACTGATTCCGTCTCTACCTGAGTCTTATGGATGGTATTCCATTGTATTGGGGGTATGTCTCTATGTGAATAGTCTTTAAGATTGACTTTGGTAGTCACTCCTAAATGTTGCAAGTACAAAGAATCAGTTCCCCAATCTTGTACAATTTGCAACTGACGCATGAATGGTCGTCCCAATATCATCTCATAAGCATGATTTTTTGCAAAGTCACAAATGGCAAAGGTATGCTCAAATTCTACACCACAAGTGGTGAGAGATATGCCTTCTAGTAAGCCTAATGGTTTTTCTATGTGCCCGTCAGCCATTTGTAGCTTCATCCTGGTGGGTCTCAATGCTGGCTTACCCCAACGTTTCCATAAAGCGGTGGTAGCTATGGCTACTCCGGCTCCTGAATCTAAGATGGCTTTTGTGGTGTAGCCCTGATGGGTTATCGGAAGATAAGTGTTACCTTCCTCTCCTTCACTTACATCTCCAATCTTTTCTACGGGTATCTCTGGTACCTTATTTTGTGATCCTATTTGTGAGGGAGTAGTAGCAAGCTCGGGGAATTGATTTGCTACATGTTTCCACAATTCTGGTTTTACCTTTAACAACTCCTCTAGAGTGATATTACACTGTACTTTAGTGTTCTTGATCACTTCCGTGTTTCTAGGGATTACTGATTCTTCATTCCTCACTATTATCGTGGGTGCTCTCATACTAATAGACTTTGCTTCCCAAGGTCCTGTGAACTGAGGTAATTCTTGTAAAGAATTAGATTCAAAAGCTGTGTGTTCACTCAGTTGTTCCTCCTCTACCTCATCGTAAATAGAGGGAATGTCTTGGGGAAATTGCTCTTGCAAGTCATCTATTTCTTGAATAGGAGGATGAGTTCCTTGTTCTTTTCTCCATGTCTCTTCTTGGATTTCTCTCAAAAATTCATGTGAATATTTATGTATGGAAGACAAATTGTCTTGACTTTCTGTATTGGGTACTTGAGACAGGGATGGTGCATTCCTTTCCTGTGTCTCTGGGACAATGGGGTTCCTATGCTGATCCTTTTTCTCTTTGCTCTCTATCAAGTATTCTAGCCTCTCCATTAGTCCTTGAAAGTGTAGTTCCGGTTTTGCCATGTTATTCCAATTAAGATATCTAGAGGCTTCGAACAAAGCTTGTGCTAGTTCTACCATCTTCATGCAAAGTTTAGTTCTCTCAATTTCTAGATCAGCTCGAGGGTAGTTTTTGCTCATTTCAGCTACCTGAGGTCCCTCTTTTAATCTAGCCTGATATGCATGAAACATCATGTCTAGATTTTCTGGTATGGGTTCCGCTAAAACTGATCCTGATTTTTGAGCTGGATTCTCTTGATTCAAGTCCTGTGAAGTCAATTCTAGGATTTTGGCTCTAGATTCCTTTAAACTTCCTTCCAACTCAGTTATCTTTTTACTCCATTTTCTCTTAATTCTTTCTCTAGAATCTTTCCAAGATTTTGTCTTTTTACTGCTAGATTTTGCAACTTCACTACTTCCAGCTACTTTCCCTTGATTAAGCTGTTGGTTCTGTAAGAGCGCCTGGGCTCTTGTGATAGCTTGGATAGGCACGTATGTAGGGTTGGATCCATCTGCGTTGTTCACAATACCTATCACGTTGATCTGTGTCACATTCGAAGCGTTAACTGG
Source organism: Ceratopteris richardii (assembly GCA_020310875.1). Taxonomy (NCBI): domain Eukaryota; kingdom Viridiplantae; phylum Streptophyta; class Polypodiopsida; order Polypodiales; family Pteridaceae; genus Ceratopteris; species Ceratopteris richardii. The sequence goes on from CM035414.1 coordinate 108,931,857, forward strand.
GTTCTTAGGGCAATCTTTGATTATGTGCTCTTTGCCACAATCGGCACAAAAGCCTTGTATGTTATAGTACTGTGATTGCCCTGCTATTGAAGGATGTGGACAATCCTTTATGAAGTGATCTCCTTGGCACCTAAAGCATGGTCCTCTAGGGCCCTGTGGTCTTTGTTGTCTCAATTGGGGCCGTGGATTTGGGTTGGTGTACATCACATGAGCGTAGTCGGGCTCCCAACTAGGTTCCACTGGTGGACTATCATAATGATATGTCTCCACGTGTTCTGGTCTGTTGAGCCTGGTATGGGTAGTTCTGAGGAGGCCTATAGTAATAAGGCTGAGCATTGTATTGGCCTTGATACTTACATGGCTGCGGGTATGCTTGCGGGTAGTTCTGTCTCACGGTCTGTTTGTTGTATGGGCAGTCCTGAGTCGTATGATTCGTGTATCTTCTCTCAATTGTACAGTATTGGCCACTAGGGTTGGCTTGAGGTTGTGGTGCATTGGGGCACACATTTGCCATATGGTCACCACCACAGGTGTAACAACGCTTGTTCATTAGCACCCTAGGTTTACTAGAAACTCCTAGTTTCTGAGCCACTTTTTCTGCTAGGTCTTCTATTGAGCTAGACAATTTTGTGGATGCTAGAGATGAACAGTCTGAGTCCTTATAGACCTTTGAGAGTTCCAACTCGTCTCCTAAGTTGTCCTCAATGTCTATACAAATTCTTACACATTGCTCTAGCGTTCTGGGTTCTTTTAGGTACACGTAGGAGCGTAGTTTAGAGCTCAACAAGCCATCTAGAAACAATGACACTTGCTTGGCCTGTGAGGGTAGCTCTTGCATTGGACATCGTTCAACATATTGTCTAAACCTACGTCCTGCCAGTCTTACTGTTTCTTGAGGGGTTTGTTTAAAGCTATGAATCAACGAAGACGTGTCATGTCTAATCCCACTTTTAGAGAATTCAGTGATGAAGGACTCTAAAAAGTGATGGACGTCTCTAAATTGCCTTTGTTGCAAAGGTTGGAACCAAGTTAAAGCTGTATTCTTTAACGTTAGTCCAAATGCGTTGTATTGCGTGAACATGTCTTCAACTTGTTCTGCTCTTAGTACTTGCTTGAATTCTGCGACATGGTCATAGGGATCTCCTGTCCCATCAAAATAATTTTTCATGGATTTCACTAATTGAGTGGGTCTCAATATTCTTGCGTGTTCACGTGGTCTAGGTAGAGGAAAATCATCTCTACCACCTGGTATTCCATGATCTCTTTGTCTATCCGCTCTATTAGTGTCTGTGGTTGTTCTATCTCTCCCTACGGGATGAGTGAAGCTTACTTCGGGTCTTTCTTTATTTTTCTCTCTTTGATTTCCATGGGCTGATGATGTTCCTGCCCCTTGTTGACTTGTATTCATGTTCGTTCTAGATGGAGGGAATACCAATTCACCTCTCCATGTGTATGTGTTTTTAGCGTGGTCAGGCACCACAGAGACTCTATCTGAAGTCTGATCCAGGTATACAACCTTTCCAGGTGTATCCGAGTCCTTGAACTCGTATATCGTGATGATACCTACCTCACTAAGTAGTTCTGTCTTGTATCTCCAAAAGGCTTCATCAGTTTCTTTATTTACAAACAACTCTATGCTTCTGTTGTCTTGAGGGATCCATTCCAGGATTAGTACTCGTGTCAGTACAGATTTCCCTCTAGGTGTTCTAGGCTCTTCTAATGGTTCTTTTCCTTGAGATTTAGCTTTCGTCTCTAATTGAATTATGCCAAACTCATTCGTATTGTTTGGCTGCGTACTTAATATGTACATTGTTCCTTCCTTGTCTATGTACGCGTCTCTCTCGAATTTCACCACTGGATGTTCCAATCCAATGGGTTGATCGGGGTTAAGCATTTGCACCACTTGCCTTCGCAAACCATCCTCATAGATGCGAGCACCTAATCGGTTGGTTCGGAGAAACTCTAGTTGAGTCCTATAGGGTCCTTCTGGTTTTTCTAAATAGGCTACATTTGACCCTTCTTCTGGTCTTTCTACGCTAAATGCCATTTCTGAATCACTCGTGTCTGAGTTCTCGTAGGGGTAACTAGTGTTCAATTGTTGAGCCCACGATCGTGCAGTAGTTCTTACACTTGCCTCTGATGATCTAAGGCTTCGTCGGTCTGACTTACCTATATGTTTGCCCGATCTAAGGTTCATTAATTTTGTTCCTTGCACACTCAGTACACGCTCAGATCGTCAATGATTCTTTGTTATTACTTTCTTGATTCTTTTTAGATTTCTTTAGATTCTTGTCTTAGTGTATGCGTCAGGAATTCGACTTTCTGTGGTACTTTGAGTTCTCGTTCCGTCAGACTTATGTTCTTTCCTTTAGGTTTTCGTGTCACACACCTTTATCTTTGGTCTTGGACTTGATAAATTTAATTCTCTTGAACTTGAGGCGTTCCTATCGTCTTTAATCCACAATACTACCGTTTATCCTAAGCTAAGAATTGACTGACGGGGTTGAGTAATCTTCCAACCTCGAGTCAGCTTTTCTGGTTGCTCTAATGCCCAAGAAGCCGCACTTCCCAAGCTTTATGCCCTTCACTGCCTTGCCTTGGTTGCCCTTGATTGCCCTTGCTAGACCTGGAAAAATTCAATATTAGACCAATTCACAGTTGGATGATCAAGCACTTGAGTATATACACCTTTTAAGTCCCTTCCCTTTTGCCCAACTTTTTTTAATGCTTGCCCCCTGGCTTGCTAGTCCCAAACTAGGTCAACCTCAAAAGTTATGACCGTTCAGGCCCTGGGGGGTAAAAACTGACAAACAGGTTTTTCTCCAAATATGAGCTAAGGGGTCTCCTATGAGTATAATCACCCAAAAATTTCCCAAAAATAGCCCCAAAATTGGCCAAAAAATGAAACCCTAAAATTTGCGATGGGGGTGCACAATCGCGATGGCATGAGACAATCGCGATGGTCTCGGACCGTCGCGATGGCGTGAAGGTGAACCGTCACGATGGTCTAGACGTGAATGATCGCGATGGCGTGAAGGTGAGCAATCGCGATGGTCTGAAGTGCACGGTCGCGATGGTCCAGAAGTGAACAATCGCGATGGCGTGAGTGTGAACCGTCGCGATGGCTCGATCAGGCGGACAATTGCGATGGCGTGAGTCAACGGTCAACGTGAACAATCGCGATGGTCCAAAGTGAACTGTCGCGATGGTCACAGATGGGATGGCTTGAGCCAATCGCGATGGTCCAAAATTTGAGTTGTCGCGATGGTCCAACTTGCCACGTGGCACCGTCGGCGCGATGGCGTGAGCCAATCGCGATGGTGTGGGGTCAACCGAAGAGTCGCGATGGTCCGCGAACCGTCGCGATGGTCCAAATGAACCGTCACGATGGCTTGAGACCGTCGCGATGGTCCGGCCGAGCCGTCGCGATGGTCCGGCCGAGCCGTCGCGATGGTGTGAGCCTATCGCGATGGTGTGACACAATCGCGATGGTCTGAGACCGTCGCAATGGTCCACCAAAGTATGATTTTTTGCAATGCAAGTATGGATTCCTAGAGGCGCAAGTGTGCTCTACACGCTGGTGTGGTCGCCTTCTTCAAATTCCGAACTTTGCAGACCATCGCGATGGTCTGACACAGTCGGAAATTTCTGACAGAAACTGAGAATTTTACCTTTTCCAAGCTTTCCTGATGCACTGGAGCACTGTACCTGCAAGAAAACTCAAGAAGACAAAAGCACACACAAGCACAAAAGCTCTCTCTCACTCTCTCGCATGCACAAATGAGGGGAAATGAGGAGAATGGGTGGATATGGTGAATTTTCTGATTTTTTTGGAGATGAAGATGATGATGCGGTGATGAAGATGGAGTGTGGGGGAGGTGAAAAACACTAAAAACTAAGTAAAAACAACAACAAAAACTGAAATTTTTACCTTCCAATGCTACTTCTTGCCATACTCTTACCATCACACATTCGTCCTAGACTCGATCCCCGGCAACGGCGCCAAATTTGGTGTTGCTCTAGCACAATGGTGAGAACCACGTTAAGAAGCTCCACCTCCTTAATGTCAATCCGAGGAAGAGATATGAGTGATATGAAGATCGTGAATGTGAGATGAAGTGAGAGTGAAGGTGAGAAGCATAGAAATGCACACACACATACACACACACTACGAAGAGACAAGCAAGACACAATGGAAGGTGGGAAGTTAACTCTATTACTCAAGAACACTATTACAAGCTCAAAAGAACTCTAACCTCAAACAAGCTAACCTCAAAAATGAGCTCTCTAGCTCTTTTTATAGTTTCTAGACTAGTTTTGACCGGTTTCACATCTAGTGACCGACATAGTTAAAAAATAGGTCCTAGATGCTATTTGAAAGGGTAAACAGTGTCTAAAAGTAACGAAAATTGATACGCTTGTTCTACCTAAGCTCCTCAAGCTCGAGGACTCCTCGGCTTGCACAAAATGGAGCTATGGATTACAAAATGGGGTTTTCTATGTTACATATGTTACAATAGTGATAAAAATCACTGTTGGAGGTTTTTGGAAAGTATTTGAAAACATAATTCTTTGAAAAAAGATTTGACTGGCTCCCTGCTCCGTCGTTACATGCTTCCGCGTCTTCTATGCCTCTGGCTGCTTCCAACACTAAGCAAAGGTGAGCATAGTCTACACTGAGGGAGGAGAGCAAGAGACATTCAAGCAGTGTGCGAGGCAAAGAAGAAAGTGTGAGGCAAAGTGCGCGAGAAAGTGTGATCTAGTGTGAAGGAGTCCAAAATGGCAATAAGATAGACAACCAAGGTGGCACAAGGTACCATTGAAGAAGTGTGCTTATCGACAGAAGGTGTCCATCCCTCCTACCCTATTGGAAGCTTGAGTGCAAGGTGTGCACAAATGCAAGCTCCTAGAGAAGGTGGAGGTCTAGTGCAGAGAAGATTATTGGCATAAGAATCTTTGGGTATCTTGTAACCTTGTGTGTTTGTGTGTAAGACAATAGTTACGCAATATAACACATGAGCAATAACAGAGAAGATAACAGATATAGGAGAATCTCAACAATTTTCTACTAGCAGCAAGTACAAAGATGATGGTGTTGTCCACCCGTGCGCTCTCAAGGTAGAGCTTAAATGGTGATCTAGACAACTCTAGATAGGGAGATACAAGGTAGAGGTATGCTGGCTCAACTCGGTGTCTTAGGTAGTGCAGAAGTCATGTATATATAGGATCATGGGTGGCCTGCCATGGACGGCTATACATGGGCGGTAGAGCGTGGGCGGCCACCGCCCGCGTAATTGCCATACACGGCTTAGACTGGTTGAACCGACCTAACAAATATAAATGATTTCTGAATCCGACAGGGAATATTCCATGGAATATTCCCTTTACCGTCGCGCCGGGGGCGCTGCCCCCGGACCCCCACCAGGGGGCCAGCGCCAGGGGGCCCGCTGGCCCCCTTGGACCCCCCAACCGGGGCTGCTCACCGCTGCCCCGGACCCCACAATTGGGGACCCTGATAACTCCCTTTCCTTATAATATCTTACATGGTCCAATATGACCTTCATCCAACATTCAAGTTGGGATTCCCATCAATTGGGTAATGCATGCTTGGCTTCTCCTCATAAAGGGGGCCTTACAAAATGTGCATACAATCATGAGGGGTAGACATTGATCATATACTAACACCCCCCCTCAATGTTTACCGATGATAAATCAAGTAGGTCTCGGTCCTATGCCCATCTGTTGAAGATGCTTGTTGAGCTGCTCTCTTCCAAGTGCTTTAGTGAATATGTCAGCACAATTTGCCTCTGTTGGGCAATATTCTAGCTCCACAATTTCATCTTCAATTAGCTCACGAATGTAATGGTACTGTACTTCTATGTGCTTGGTGCGAGCATGAAATACTGGGTTCTTTGCAATAGCCATACAACTTTGATTATCACACTTGAGTACAGTTGGCATATTTGATGGAAAGCCAAGATCTGCAAGAATTCTCCTTAACCAGACTGCCTCACAAGAAGCAAAACAAGCTGCTTTGTACTCTGCTTCAGTGGAGGAGAGTGCGAGAGTTGGTTGCTTCCTACTTACCCAAGAAAATATTCCTGAACCAAGTGAGAAACAATATCCAGAAACTGATTTTCTAGAATCACAATCTCCAGCCCAATCTGAATCACAATATCCTTGGAGTGTATCACCTGTGGTATACAAAATACCAAAATCCAAGGTTCCTGCAATGTACCTTAGAATTCGCATTCCAGCATTCCAGTGACTCTCCTTAGGTTTGTTGGAAAACCTGCTTAACACTCCAACAGCATAGCAAATGTCTGGTCTAGTGTTGCACAGAAAAATAAGACTTCCAACGAGTTTCCTATACTTCTTAGCATCTACATCAGGCATGTTATCATCCATAGATAGCTTATGATTTACCTCCATAGGTGTGCTAGTTGGTTTGCAGTCCATCATTCCAAATGCCTTGAGAATTTCTTTGGAATATTTTTGTTGTGAGATGAAAATGCCATCCTTCCTTTGCCATACTTCAATTCCCAGACAAAAATGGAGTAGACCTAAGTCTGTCATTTCAAACTCAGTTCCCAAGTTGATCCGAGTTTGATTGATGAGTTCCTGATGATCTCCTGTAATGATCAAATCATCTACATATACAATGACAACAACTAGCTTGCTATCCCTTTTCGTTACATACAAGTTAGCATCAGAAGTACTTCTTTCAAAACCCATATTTTTGAAAAAATGATCTATTCGTTGGTACCAAGCCCGTGGAGCTTGCTTAAGTCCATACAAAGCTTTCTTCAACCTGCAAACTTTATTTTCTGAATTGGGCACCTCAAAACCTGGTGGTTGAGATACATATACCTCCTCCTTGAGGTGACCATTCAAAAATGCAGATTTGACATCCATCTGGAAAATAGGCCAAGACTTTGTGCAGCTACTGCAAGTACCGTCCGAATAGTTGTCATGCGTGCTGTTGGTGCAAAAGTTTCTTGAACATCAAATCCTTCAATCTGTGAAAAACCCTGTGCAACTAATCGTGCCTTATACTTTTCTAATGTTCCATCAGCTTTATACTTAGCTTTCCAAATCCATTTAGTACCTATTACCTTCTTCTTTGGCGGCAAGTCGACTAGATCCCATGTATCATTTTTGAGTATACTATCATACTTAGACTGCATTGCCGCTCTCCAATCTGGATCATCAATGGCTTCTTCAATGGTGGTAGGTTCCTTTATCGAACCCATGATATCTGCCATTAGAGCCATGTTAACAATGTGTTCTGAGGCTCTTCTTTGCTCCTCTATTCTCTTTGATCTTCGTAATCCATCCGATGATGATTCTGGTACATCTACATGTGGATTAAGATCATCAAAGAGCTGTTGTGCCCACTTCGGTAGTGGCTTACGCTGTGCAGCTACAACTGGTTGGCCTTTTATTGAGGAAATTTCTCTATCAGATGTTTCCTCCTCCTCAACTTTAACCTGTCTTTTGATAGGCACAAGGTGAGATATTTCTCCGCTTGATGAGATAGTAGATTTACCTTTATCTTCTACTAAGTGTGGTCGTTCATCAAACACCACATCTCGGCTGACAAAAATCTTCCTTGCCTCAGGATCCCATAACCTGTATGCTTTAGACTCTTCACTATATCCTAGGAAGACACACTTTTTGCTTTTTGAATCCAACTTTGATCTTGTTGAATCAGGAATATGTGCATAACAGAAACAACCAAAAATTCTGAAATGCAAAACTGAAGGCTTTTTACCAGAATATGCTTCTTGAGGAGTCATCCCCTTCAGTGCTTTTGTGTAGCTTCGATTGAGGATGTAGACTGCTGTATTGACTGCTTCTGCCCAGAATGAATCAGGCATGTCTTGAGCCTTCAACATACAACGAGCTATTTCAACTACTGTCCTGTTCCTGCGCTCAACAACGCCATTTTGTTGGGGTGTATGAGCTGTGGTAAGTTGCCTTTTCACACCATGCTCCTTACAGTAATTGTTGAATTCTGTTGACAAGAATTCACCTCCTCTATCTGTTCTAAATTTCTTCAATTTCCTTCCTGATTCATTTTCTACATACTTATGCCACGTTTTAAATTTTTCAAAAGCATCAGCCTTCTCTCGAATGAAATAAACCCACATCTTTCTACTATAATCGTCGACTAACAGCAAGAAGTAGAAAGATCCTCCTAAAGCAGGTGTAAACATTTTACCGCAGAGATCAGCATGTACCAACTCTAGAGGAGCTTGAGATCGATTGCTGGTCTCTCTTGGAAATGCCTTTCGTTGTTGCTTGCCCATCATACAAGCTTCACAAGGTTCCTGCAACTCTGAAAATGCAGGCATATGAGCAACCATCCCTGTTCGTTGCATCTCCTTCAAAACTGCAAATCCGAGATGCCCAAATCGTCGGTGCCATAACCTGCTTACATCTTTATCTTCTGTAGCAGTTAAAGCACTTAACTCATACAAGTTATCCCGTCGTATGCCTTTACCTACAACATTACCTGATGAATCCATGATTTCCGCACCACTCTTATTGAAGTGAACTTCGAGTCCAGGATCTGTTATTGCAGAAACTGACAACAAATTTCTTTTGAGTGTAGGTACATAGAGAACATCGGATAACTTTTTCTCAACACCTGGAGAAGTGATAAAAGAGATGGTTCCAGTTCCTTCAGCTGGACACTTGGAGTCATTTCCCACCACTACATTGATGGATTCCCGCAAAGGCACTAGGGAACTATACCAATCCTTTTTACTAGTCATATGGCGAGAAGCTCCACTATCTAAAATCCATGGCTCATCAACACGAGCTTGAGCAGATGAACATACCTCTTCAATAGCTACCCAAAGTTCCAGCTCTGTGTTGTTTGCAGACTCTTTGTTCTTCCATGATGATTTTACAGTCCCATTCCGTTCATCAGCTTGCTTCTTTCTGCAATCCTTGATGGCATGGCCTTTCTTTTCACAATAGAAGCAACTTCCTGTGAACTTTTTCTTCTTTGGCTTCTTCTTTGATCCCTCTGAAGAGCCTTTACCTTTTGCATTTGCTGAGAATGCAGCATCAGTTGTACTTTGCCGATTCTTCAGCCGCATCTCTTCTTCTAAAAGCATGGCACAAAACTCTTCAAATGTAAGAGGAGTTGGCCTTACCTGAGTGTTAAGGGCTGTTACTAATCCATCATACTTTGCTGGAAGAACACGTACAGATCTTCGAGCCAGCTCTTCTGGTGTTATAACAACACCAACTGCAGCCAATTGATCTTGAAGATGCTTTATCCGTTTGATAAAATCTTCAGCCTTTTCAGAATCAGAATGTTTTTCATTTGCCAACTGATTTTCTAAATTCTGTATCCTAGTGTGGTTCTTGGTCTCATATTGTCGAGCCAATATGCTCCAAGCCTCATGTGCTTTAGTAGTATGTTGAACTAAAGTAAGCACAGAATCACTTACACTAGTGACAATCGCACATAATGCATCAGCATTCCGCCTCTTCCAAGCTCGTAGAAGATCTGGATCTGGCTGAATCATCAATCTTGAATTTGCTGGATCTTCAACTGGTATAGGCTCTGGATCCAATCCCATCGGTCCCATGACAGTGTCAAGTAATTCATAGGAGTCCAAAATTGCAGAAATTTTGAACTTCCAGAGTGTATAGTTGGTTCCATCCAGCTTCCCTTCAGTGAATGCAGGTGGACGAATTCGAATAGGTGCAGCATTAACATTAGCTGAAGCACCAAGACTACTGTTCGATGATGAAGCCATCATGTAATCACTCGAATAATCTACTGATATTCTAGTCTGCTAGTAGGCTAAAATAATGATACTTCTCAAGCTATTCGAACCTTACAGCTCTGATACCATGTAAGACAATAGTTACGCAATATAACACAGGAGCAATAACAGAGAAGATAACAGATATAGGAGAATCTCAACAATTTTCTACTAGCAGCAAGTACAAAGATGATGGCGTTGTCCACCCGTGCGCTCTCAAGGTAGAGCTTAAATGGTGATCTAGACAACTCTAGATAGGGAGATACAAGGTAGAGGTATGCTGGCTCAACTCGGTGTCTTAGGTAGTGCAGAAGTCATGTATATATAGGATCATGGGTGGCCTGCCATGGACGGCTATACATGGGCGGTAGAGCGTGGGCGGCCACCGCCCGCGTAATTGCCATACACGGCTTAGACTGGTTGAACCGACCTAACAAATATAAATGATTTCTGAATCCGACAGGGAATATTCCATGGAATATTCCCTTTACCGTCGCGCCGGGGGCGCTGCCCCCGGACCCCCACCAGTGGGCCCGCTGGCCCCCTGGGACCCCCCAGCCAGGGGGCCCGCTGGCCCCCTTGGACCCCCCAACCGGGGCTGCTCACCGCTGCCCCGGACCCCACAATTGGGGACCCTGATAACTCCCTTTCCTTATAATATCTTACATGGTCCAATATGACCTTCATCCAACATTCAAGTTGGGATTCCCATCAATTGGGTAATGCATGCTTGGCTTCTCCTCATAAAGGGGGCCTTACAAAATGTGCATACAATCATGAGGGGTAGACATTGATCATATACTAACATTGTGTACTCTTTGGGATTACACATTCCGCACAGAGAACATTTGGTTTTGTGCTATACATCATCATTGTATTTTTCTCTTTATAATCTATATACAAAAGCTTCTGGTGTTTGTATTTCACTTGTTCTCCTTCTTCCTTCTCCTAAAACACTCAAGTCCCTTTCCGTGCAAGAATCTCCCAATAGTGTTCTATATGGAATTGAGCACATGAGTTCAAATTTTCTAGAAGTGCAAGAATATTACTGAAGAAAAAAAGAACCTAGATTAAAAGCACTCATTCGATGTCGATATTATAGAGATACACACTTATAACAGTTTGCCACCCATGGAGCATATTTGGGAGAGAAAGAAAAAAAGAACCTAGATTAAAAGCACTCATTCGATGTCGATATTATAGAGATACACACTTATAACAGTTTGCCACCCATGGAGCATATCTTAGGTCTTACAAATGCGGTCGAACTTACAGTCTGTGACTGACCATGCCACTATATGTTTTATTAAAGAACATATACAAAGAAGTGTCTGGTGGCCATTTGGCCTTTCACATGGACACTAACGGTAACAATCTCCCACTAAAGGCCAATATGGCCAGAGTAACTATGGGAGAAAAAAGAAAGAATGATAAAGAATACATGAGTGTAAGTATACAAACTATACCTCCCACCTGATGGGCATGTTACACAGTATACAAGTGACTGCGTAAGATCAAGAATCAAGTAACGCCCATCAAGTGACAACAGTGTCGAAAGCTATCCTGTGGTAGAGCTTTAGTCAAAGCATCTGCAACATTATCTCGAGTGTGAACCTTCTCAAGAATAATGCTCTCAGTGGCTAAGCAATCTCTAATGAAGTGATACCTCACCTCAATGTGCTTGGTCTTTGCATGATAGACCGGATTCTTAGCCAAAGTAATGGCACTCTGACTATCACTGAGCAAGTGAGGTACATGCTGAGGCAAACCCATATCACAAGCAAGACGAGAAAGCCACAATGCTTCCTTACATGCCTCACTTGCTGCAACATACTCTGCTTCTGTGGTGGAAACACCTGTACATTCTTGAAGACGAGATCTCCAAGAGATAGCACCTCCAGCAAAATGAAAAATGTACCCTGATGTAGACTTACGATTGTCTACACAACCAGCATAGTCAGAATCTGTGTAACCAATAATGGATGCTTTCCCTCTACCTAAGCATAGACACTTGTCCTTAGTGCCACTCAGATATCTCAAAATCATTTTGACCGCTTCCCAATGTTTCTTGCCAGGATTAGACATATATCTGCTCACAACTCCCACTGCAAATGCAATGTCTGGTCTCGTAGCTACCATAGCATACATGAGACTACCAACAGCAGACTGATAGGGAATTTTGGTCATGAATTCCTTTTCCTCATCTGATTTGGGGCAGTCATCCTTGCTCAATTTCACATATGTGGGTAAAGGTGTACTCAATGCCTTTCCACCCTGCATATTGAATCAATGAAGTACTTTGGATATGTACTCACTTTGAGACAGGTATATGCATCTTTTACTCCTATCATGAGTAATGCGCATGCCAAGAATATGTTTGGCATCCCCCAAATCCTTCATATCAAATGTCTGACTCAACTTCTTTTTGAGAATTGACAAATCATAAGAGGACTTCCCAGCAATCAACATATCATCGACGTAAAGTATCAAGCATATCAAGCTGCCATCAGAACATCTCTTTGTGTAGAGACAATGATCCTCATTGCTCCGAGAATAGCCTTGGGACTTCATAAAAGCATCAAACTTTTGGTACCATTGTCTAGGAGACTGTTTAAGTCCATACAAGCTCTTCTTGAGCTTACAAACTAGACTTTCCTTGCCAGGAACTACATAACCCTCTGGTTGTTCCATATAGATCTCATCTGTAAGATCTCCATGCAAGAAAGCTGTTTTCACATCCATTTGGACTAGCTCTAAGTCCTCCATTGCAACGAATCCAAGCAACATGCGCAAAGTAGTCATCTTGACCACTGGAGAGAAGATTTCCTCAAAATCAACACCATGTTGTTGCTTAAAACCCTTTGCAACAAGTCGTGCTTTATATTTTGGAGAAGCACTATCTGATGTGAATTTCAGCTTATATACCCATTTACATGGTAAAGCTTTCATGCCCTTTGGCAAAGGTACTAAGTCCCAAGTACCATTCTTGTGAATAGAATCCAACTCACTCTTCATGGCATGCTCCCACTTGACATGATCCTCTGTCTGCATAGCCTCTTTTTAGCAAGAGGGCTCACCGGCATCTGTTAGCATAACAAAATCTAAACCTGGAACATATCTATCAGGTGGATATTGTGAAGAGATGGATAGGTATGTGCTTGAAGATGAAGAGGTGTTGCAAAATCCTTGATCTACACCAGCCAAATGAACTCTAGGAGTATATGGTGGGCCCTTTTAGCTTGCCAATGGATGTATTAGACACCCTATGTACCTTGGAAGATCACTCTCAAAAAGATAGATCAAAACAGATAAGTTGGAGTTAGCTCAGAGGTGAAAACTTGCTATTCTTGGTTCATACACCTGTCCAGTGTTTTACATAGTTCTCTAAGCACAACAGCAATTAGCTTAATTCCTCTTGGGGAAGTCTAGGTAACTTAAAGAGCTAACTTTCAAGAGTAATCTCATAAAAAATAATGAACCACACACTGAGAATGAGTTTTAACAACTGATGACATCATCCCGATTTTCACGGGCTGCTACACTTTGAGACCAGTGAGCAAAAAAATCAACATAACTCAAAATGTAGGAATCCAATGATTATGAAAATTTGTATGGTTATACTAGACAGTAATCTGAATCCAAAAAGCTTTAAATCACTGAATGTGGATAAGTAACCACTGAGAAATGGCTCTGACAAGATGAGTGAAAAAGTCGGGTACCTGACAGAGAAGTGAAGATGAACAGACCCTGTTGACTTCAAATGAACATAACTGAAGATGGCAACATCCAAATGACATGAAAATTTGTGAGCATATAGTAGACTTATAGAGCTAACTTTACCAAGTTAAATTACTAAAACTGATGCACCAAGCTTAGAGAAAACATCTCTGCAAGCTGACTGAGAAACACTGACAGTAATGGCAGTGAGTAGTACACTTCACAAGAACATGGAAAGATGAACTCAAATAATCATGAAAATGAAAGTATATTGCTTGTACAATACAATGACTTACTGATACATATGTGTGCCTTGTAATCACACCTTGATATGGCATAAAGCTCAGCTCTTGGAGGTCTTCACATAGGTCTCTCTAACCACGACTAAAACTGCCATCTATTTATAGTTGAGTTTGGGAGGCTAACTTCCCTCAATCACTCTCCAATCAATCAATGATTGATTTGATTCTCTACCTACCACAAATCATGAATTCGTGGCTCCTCTTTCCATTCTTGATCAAGTGGACTCAACCACTTAAGATTCTCTTACTTTTACATTAAGTAAACTCTTCAAAAGTTACAAGAGGTAGTTCACAAGTGAACTTTACATAGTCTTCATTTTAAGGCTTTTTCTATGACTTTGTGGGACTCAAGCCAATACTTAGGCTTGTCATAGACTTGCTCCAACAGATATGAGACACGTGCAAAACGTCTCAATGGTTGCTGAACAGGAACATGAACTGCAGTCAATACTGCTTCTGCCCAAAAACCTTGTGAGAGGTTTGCATGATGCAACATAGAGACTACTCTATCTTGAATAGTTCTATTTATCCTCTGAGCTACACCATTCTGTACTGGGGTATAAGGAGCTGTAAACTCTCTACGAATCCCTCTACACTGACAGAAAAGGCTGAATTCATGTGAGGTATACTCACCCCCATTATCTGAACGTAAAGCCTTAAGCTTAGTTCCTTTTTCAGTCTCAACTGAAGCAAGCCATTTTCTGAAAGTAGGGAATACATCATCCTTCGATTTGATAGGATATACCCAGACTTTTCTAGTAGCATCATCTATGAAAGTGACAAAGTAAAGAGAACCACCTAAGGACCTAGTGGGCATAGGACCACACACATCTGTATGAACAAGATCTAAAGGCTGAATTGAAGAGTCAATGTGCGTTTTATGCACATTTCTGGTTTGCTTTCCATATTGACAATGCTCACAAAATGAAAAATCAGAGAAAGATAACACAGGTAAGTAGCCAGAACGAGAAAGATTTTCCATTCCACTACGAGATATATGGCCCAAACGACCATGCCAAATACAAGCCATAGGCTGTTCAGTAACAGCTAACAAGTGTTCTTTCTGTGATACAAATAAAGGGTAAAGTGAGCCAACTTTCCTTCCTTTTGCAATAACCATATTGCCCTTTGATATACGAAAGGACTGAGCATAGAAGACCACCTTGTAACCAAGGTCATCAAGTTGACCAACTGACATCAAACTGCGTGATAACTGAGGTACATGGCGTACATTATGCATAGTAAATTTTGAACCGTCAATGAACTGCACAACCACATCTCCAATCCCCACAACATCACACTGGTAAGAGTCACCAACTCTCACGGTACCAAGAGACTTTGCTGCATAATTAGAGAACCATTCTCTATGTGGTGTCACATGGAAAGAAGCACCAGAATCTAGCAGCCAGGTGTGGTAAAGAGAATCAGCCACAAGTGCCTCAGATGGCACAGTACTATCAAGTGTCAACACATCAGCATCATCAGAAATAGCATTAATTTCTTCAATCTTCACAGTCGAAGTAGATGGTGCAGGTAACTGTTTAACATGCCCATCAACATTTTGTCCTTTACCTTTAGCATTCTTTAATGCATAACAGTCTTTCTTCATGTGTCCTTTCTTATGACAATAATGGCATTCAATATCCCTCTTCCTTGATTTACTTCTGCTCTTATTCCGTTGACCATTCTTTTCCTTGTTCTTGCTTCTGCCACGTTGTTGATTCTTTCCTTGGTAAGAATCACGAACATTATATGCATCTCCACTCTGAGTGCCAACCATAGATTTTCTACGAATCTCCTCACTCAAGAGTGCTCCACATATTGTTGGAGCAGAACAATCATCAATAGTGATTTTATGAAGATCAAAGTGAGAAGACATATGGAAGAATGAAGATTATTTTCAGAGGAAGAAAATGGAATCAGAAATGTTTCTTTTGTATATTACTCTTGTAAATAGTTCAATATATTTTGGAAAGGATGACGAGTTAGAATCGTATATATATATCTACAGATACGTATTCATAGGAAGAGAGAGTGATATAGATCAGATAGAGAAGAATAGGTGAAGAGGTGATGAACATTGTATGTATCATCAACCATATGTATGAGAAGTAATGAAGAAGAAAAGATTGTAGAATTCTGCGCGTCGATCTTCTCTCCCATTCTCCTTCTGTGCTTAATCTTCTGAAGAATCCTTTTGCACATATCTAAGTCCATAGCTAATCTATCTATGGCTAGAATTTGAGAGATTAATTTCAATCAGGTTGTGAGAATTTTGCTTAGGAACATTAATATGTGAAGATGTTCTGAGAGTCGAGAAATCTGGCGCACATTTCATCTTCAAAGAAATGGCCAGTGCTCAGTCCACAGTGTAAAGTTTTACACAAATGAGGGCTTAAAATTTAAGTTGGAAGGTAAGCCATCTATGGCTAGAAGATCTTGATGAAACGGGTTCAGAGTTGAGAGAACCAGTGCTAAGAAGTTGCAGGTGTCAAAGTCGCCATTGCAGAGAAGCACTTTCAGACATAGGTAAAGTGTTTCACACATTTCTCAGTGTGTACTTAATCTTTTTGAGAGATTTAACTTGGCAAGGTTGCGCAACCTTTATGCGAAGTGTTGTGCAAAGTTTTATCAAAAACTTTACAGGATTGATTAGTCAATGAGTGACTAATCTGCAGCAGACTTTTCAGAGAAGTTGAATTTTTCAGAACTTTCAATATTTCTGATAGTTTGGTGAATGATCTCTAAGTTTGGTGGAGTCTAAGGTTAACCTTGATATAGAGGTGATCTAACTTCAAGGTTAACTTGTTCTTTTGGAGATTAACACTCTCCATCAGTGGTATCAGAGCAGGTTGTGTCAAAATTGAAGTGAAGAAGACTCCGACTATTGCAGAAGTACAAATCTTTACATTTTGAAGGTGCAGAAGGGTAAAGGTTGAAGAAAGATTGAAGGAAGACATACAAAGAGCATCAAAAGGATCAGAAGGAGCAACATTTGAAGTAAAGGTACATTTATTATCTGTAAAGGTTAAAGATTTGAAGCTACAGGTGAAGTAAAGATGGGAGATAGTCTCCAAATTGAAAAATTGGATAGAGAGAACTATCCTGCATGGTCTATGAGGATGGAAGCTCATCTTATGAGCAAAGATCTGATAGGATACATCACAGGAGATGAAGAAAAGCCAGAATTCAGAGATCCTAGTGTTCCAACTAGGGAGGAGCTTGCAGATTTGAAGAATTGGATGAAGAAGGATGCTCAAGCAAGAAGCATCATCTACATGGCAGTCAATGACTATTTGCTTCCTCACATTAGAGGACTTGAAAGTGCTTGTGACATTTGGAATGCTTTGGAAGAGCATTTCCAAAATACAACCAAATCAAGGAAGGCTTCACTATGGGCAGAATTTACTACCTTCAAGAAGAAGGCCTCACAATCAATCTCTGATTATGTGACAAAGATGAAGGACATTGCAGATTCTTTAGGTGCAGTTGATGAAGATATTGAAGAAGACAAATTGGTAAGACAAATACTCACAGGACTAAGAGGAGATGAGAAATGGAAGCCTTTCATTTTATCTACAGAACTTTCATTAGATCACTTTACTCCTGATTTGAATCAATTGTTAGGTCATATGCTAACTTTTGAGAATGATATCAAAGGAGATGTTGATAAGAGTGCAGGTCATGCAATGTATTCTAAAGACAAGAAGAAAGCCAACAAAGGGAAGCAACAATCAGGTGAAGAAGAAGGTACATCAAACCAAGCAAACTTCATAAGAGGAAGAGGAAATGGCAGGAGTAGAGGAAGAGGCAGAAACAACAAAGAGAATGCAAGAGCTTGTTGGATATGTGGTAAGACCAATCATCTATCTCATGATTGTTGGCACAATAATCAAAACAATGGTAATTATCAGAACTTAATCAAAGAGCAAGAGGTGGTAGATTTCAGAGAGGAAACTTCAGAGGTAGAGGTGGTAGGAATTCTTTTGGAAGAGGTGGTGGAAGAAGCTTCCAAAATCAATCCTATAATAACACCTACTATAACTATGCATCAGATCAGAAGGAGGATTCAACTCTCATTATGAATACATGTGAAACCTCACATGAGGACATGAGAGTGTTTTATATTGATTCAGGATGTAGTAATCATTTAAGTGGGAATATTGCTTTGATGACTGACCTAGATCATAATGCAATTAATCATACAGTGCAGACAGGTGATAATACAAAGCATAAGGTAAAGTCAATTGGTTCAGTCAAAGCTAAGGATGGGAGCACTCTTCTGAGTAAGGTACTTTATGTTCCCACAATTCCAAAGAATTTGATCAGTGTAGGTCAAATTGTGGAAAAAGGTTATGAGGTAAGATTTACCAATGATGGAGTTTATGTGGAAGACCCTAGTCAAGGGTATAAACAAGTTATTGCAGGAAAGAAAGAAGGAAGGCTTTTCACATTGAAGGTACAAGGAAATGTTGGACATGCTATGTTCACATATGGAGAGCAGAAGGTGTCAGAATTGGATCTTTGGCACAAAAGACTTGGACATTTTAATGAAAGAGGTATCAAAGAAATGATTAATAATGATTCAGTACTTGGAATGCCTAATATTGCAGGTCAACACATGACATATAGATGTGAGGCATGTCAATTAGGTAAGGCTCATAAGCAATCCTATTCCAAGCATGGGTTTATGTATTCAGAAAGACTTGAGTTGGTGCATACAGATGTGTGGGGTCCTTCAAAGGACTTTAGTATAAATGGTTCAAGATATTATGTCATATATGTTGATGATGCTACCAGGTGGATCACAATTTATGTGATTAAGGAAAAGTCAGAAGTGTTTAATACATTTAAACACTATCATGCATATGCAGAAAGGATTACAGGTCAAAAATTAAAGAGACTAAGGTCAGATGGAGGGGGAGAGTATTTTTCAAATGAGTTCAATGATTATTTGTGGAATGCAGGTATAAAGAGAGAAGTTACTTGCAGGTACTCTCCTCAACAAAATGGGGTAGCAGAAAGAAGAAATAGGACTCTTGTTGAGTTTGCAAGGTCCATGATGAAAGAGAAGAATTGCCCAAATTATTTGTGGGCTGAGGCTGTTAATACAGCTACATATTTGGTTAATAGATTGCCTTGTAAAGCCTTGCAGGGTATGACACCATATGAAGCTTGGTGGGGTAAGAAACCTACCTTGGATCATTGCAGAATATTTGGATGCTTGGCATATGCATATGTGCCATCTCAATTGAGGCATAAGTTGGAGCCTAAGGCAGAAAAGTATGTATTCATTGGTTATGATGATAAGCAAATGGGATACAGGTTGTGGAGTCCATCCACAAAGCAATTTATTGTATCCAAGGATGTTACATTTGATGAGCAAGGTACTTGGTATGCAGGTAAATATAATGTACATGCAGATGATGAAGAAGTAGTGGAACAAAGGAAAGGTAAATCAAAGGTTCAATTACTTGATGAAAGTGAGAGTAATGAAGTGCAGATTGAAGTTGAAGAGAGGCCAAGGTTTGATACAGAATGTGATGAACCAGAGACCTCAAGAAGTGCAGAAGTTAGGAGATCATCTAGGCACAAATGGCAACCTACAAGGTATAGCTATGACACTTCATTCTTGACTACTAAAGATTATGCTTATTTGGTAAAAGCAGATGAAGACCCTTCTATATATGAAGAAGCCAAAGGGAAGAAGAATTGGGAAGATGCTATGCAAGAGGAGTATGATGCATTGATAGAGAATCAAACATGGGATTTGGTTCCTAAACCTAATAGTCAAAAGATTATTGGATGTAAGTGGGTTTACAAAACAAAGAGATTTGCAGATGGAAGTGTGTCTAGGTACAAAGCCAGACTTGTTGTGAAAGGGTATGCACAGACATATGGAGTGGACTATGATGAGACTTATAGTCCTGTGGCAAAGATGACAACCATCAGGACACTCATTGCAATTGCTGCTTGTAAAGGTTGGAAGTTGTCTCAATTAGATGTTAAAAATGCTTTCTTGAATGGTTACATTTCAGATGAAGTCTACATGGAGCAACCAGATGGGTTCAAAGATCAAGTGAGTCCAAATTATGTGTGTAAGCTCAAGAGAGCTTTGTATGGGTTGAAGCAAGCCCCAAGGGCTTGGAATTATAGGCTTGTAAAATTCTTGAATGATCTTGGTTTTCAAGCATCAAAGGCAGATAGTAGCTTGCTAGTCAAAGCAAGTGAAGATGGGTTCATTTATGTGTGTATTTATGTTGATGAAATAATACTTACAGGAACAGATGATAAGGGGATACAAATGATCAAAAAGCAGATGGAGAAAGAGTTCAAAATCAGTGATTTGGGGAACCTATCATTCTTCTTGGGAATGGAGATTTCTTATACTCAACATGGAGTATATGTGACCCAAGAAAGGTATCTTAAAAATTTGCTAACCAAATTTAAAATGGAAGATTGCAGGGTTGCACCTACACCTTTGGAAGTGAACCATAAATTGTCTAGGTTTGGAGGAGAAGAGTTCAGAGATATGAAACTCTATCAAAGTTTGGTTGGTAGCTTGATTTATGCTACATTGACAAGGCCTGACTTATCATATGCAGTTGGTGTGCTTTCACAATTCATGCATTGTCCTAGAAAGGAACATTGGATTGCAGGACAAAGAGTACTTAGGTACATCAAGGGTACACTCAGAGAAGGGTTGTACTATGGGTTTACTTCAGATACAAGAATCAAGATATATAGTGATGCAGATTGGGCAGGTAATGTGGATGATAGAAGATCAACACATGGATACTTGTGCTATGTAGGAGACAAATTGATTTCATGGTGTTCCAAGAAGCAACATACAGTTGCTTTGTCATCTACAGAAGCAGAATATAAAGGTATGGTGGAAGCTGCAAAAGAAGTAATATGGCTAAAGACACTTTTGAAAGTTTTTGATGTGATTCAGAGTACTCCTATTATTTGTGGAGACAATATGAGTTCATTATACTTGGCAGCTAATCCTGTATTTCATGCTAGAACTAAGCATATTGAAATACAATATCATTTTCTGAGAGAGAAGGTCATTGAGAAGGAAATTGAAGTCATACACACCCCTACAAAAGATCAACTTGCAGATATGATGACTAAAAGTTTGGATGGACCTAAATTGCAGAGGTTTAAAGATATGGCAGGAATAAAGAAGATGCAGGTAATCACAATTGAAGATTGAGGGGGAGTTGTTGGAGCAGAACAATCATCAATAGTGATTTTATGAAGATCAAAGTGAGAAGACATATGGAAGAATGAAGATTATTTTCAGAGGAAGAAAATGGAATCAGAAATGTTTCTTTTGTATATTACTCTTGTAAATAGTTCAATATATTTTGGAAAGGATGACGAGTTAGAATCGTATATATATATCTACAGATACGTATTCATAGGAAGAGAGAGTGATATAGATCAGATAGAGAAGAATAGGTGAAGAGGTGATGAACATTGTATGTATCATCAACCATATGTATGAGAAGTAATGAAGAAGAAAAGATTGTAGAATTCTGCGCGTCGATCTTCTCTCCCATTCTCCTTCTGTGCTTAATCTTCTGAAGAATCCTTTTGCACATATCTAAGTCCATAGCTAATCTATCTATGGCTAGAATTTGAGAGATTAATTTCAATCAGGTTGTGAGAATTTTGCTTAGGAACATTAATATGTGAAGATGTTCTGAGAGTCGAGAAATCTGGCGCACATTTCATCTTCAAAGAAATGGCCAGTGCTCAGTCCACAGTGTAAAGTTTTACACAAATGAGGGCTTAAAATTTAAGTTGGAAGGTAAGCCATCTATGGCTAGAATATCTTGATGAAACGGGTTCAGAGTTGAGAGAACCAGTGCTAAGAAGTTGCAGGTGTCAAAGTCGCCATTGCAGAGAAGCACTTTCAGACATAGGTAAAGTGTTTCACACATTTCTCAGTGTGTACTTAATCTTTTTGAGAGATTTAACTTGGCAAGGTTGCGCAACCTTTATGCGAAGTGTTGTGCAAAGTTTTATCAAAAACTTTACAGGATTGATTAGTCAATGAGTGACTAATCTGCAGCAGACTTTTTAGAGAAGTTGAATTTTTCAGAACTTTCAATATTTCTGATAGTTTGGTGAATGATCTCTAAGTTTGGTGGAGTCTAAGGTTAACCTTGATATAGAGGTGATCTAACTTCAAGGTTAACTTGTTCTTTTGGAGATTAACACTCTCCATCACATATGTCATCATAGATGAGTTTGTTGGAGTTAGACGTCTGCGGAAGCACGCGAACAGCACAAGGAAGAAGAAGAAGCTTGGAGCCCAACACACAAGACTGAATGTATTACTAGAGAATGTACAAAGATAAGTAGCCCATTAGGGCAATAGGCGCATATACAAGCCGGGGGAAAAAAACCTCCTAAAGAGGGAAAAAAGTGCCCCGGCGGTCCTAGAGTGTTCACACACATCACTACCTAAATATATCAACAAATCCCCCTTGGGAGTGATGCGGTGAACAAGGAGCTGGCACTCATGTATAAGGAAGTGCCGAGCTATGAGGAAATCACTCCACAAAAGGAAGTAAGCCCAAAGCTTTGCGGAAAGCTTCAAACTTCTCCCTAGGCAGAGCCTTCGTGAAAAGGTCTGCAATGTTCTCCTGCGTGGGCACATATGCCAAGCTGATCTCCCCAGCAGAGAACCTCTCCCTGACATAGTGATAATGCACCTCAATGTGCTTAGTGCGAGCATGGAACACAGGCTTCCTCGCAACTGCCAATGCGCTCTGACTGTCAGTGAAGATGGTGGTGGCAGAAGACTGGCCAACACCCAAATCAGCCATAAGGCGTCTGAGCCACACACACTCAACAGTCGCTGTGAAAGCTGCCCTATACTCAGCCTCACAACTGGAAGTGGCCATAGTAGGCTGCTTCTTGCTCAACCAAGATATACATGAGCTACCAAGCATGAAGCAAAAACCACTGGTGGACACACGAGTGTCATAGCAACCAGCCCAATCTGAGTCAGAAAAAGCATGCAAATCTGGCGGTAGTGATCCCCCCTTGGGATAAAACAACCCAAGTAGCCGAGTACCACTCAAGTAGCGAAAGATGCGCTTAACCGCTTTCCAATGCGTGACTCCTGGGCAATGCATAAACCTGCTCATCTGTGAGACAGCAAACTGAATATCTGGCCGAGTAATGCATAAGTAAATCAAGCATCCAACAGCCTGCTGATAGAGAACAGCATCAAATGCATCTCCAGCATCATGAAGACTCAATCGTAAACCTGTCTCCATAGGAGTGGCAATAGGCTTACAGTCTTCAAGGCCAAAACGTTGCAATAATGTGTCAATATATTTCGTTTGACACAAAGCCATTCCACCATCAACGTGCATAAACTGAATGCCCAAATAGTGATGCAAATGCCCCAAATCAGACATCTCAAATGAGGCATGCAAATCAGCCTTGAAATCAGCAATATGCTTCTCAAGAGGACCAGTGAGCAGCATGTCGTCTACATAGACAACAATGATCAAAAGCACATCATTAGCACGCTTAACATATAAGGTGCTTTCAGTTGGACTGTTCTCAAAACCATGTGCAATCAGATAGGCATGTATTTTCTCATACCAAGCACGTGGTGCTTGCTTTAAACCATATAACGCCTTCTTTAACCTGCACACCTGGTTTTCATGCCCTTTCTGCACAAAGCCACGGGGCTGAAAAACATACACTTCTTCATGCAAGTCACCATTCAAAAATGCTGTTTTAATGTCCAACTGATGTACATTCCAACCATGATGGGCTGCAAGTGCACAAATGCTCCGAACAGTAGTCATACGGCATGTAGGTGCAAAGGTCTCATCAAAATCAATGCCTCTTTCCTGCGCATAACCCTTTGCAACAAGCCTAGCCTTATACCTGTCAACTGTACCATCAGAGCTTCAGCTTGTATACCCACTTAGTGCCAATGGCCTTCTTGCCAGGAGGCAAGTCACATAAAGACCATGTACCATTCTTCATTATAGCATCATATTCAGATTGCATAGCAGCCATCCAATTTTCTGAATTTTGTGCTTCATCAAAAGAAACAGGCTCATTCTCATCACAGAGACTAGATGCAGCCATAGCATAGCAATCTGATGCAAAGGAGGTACTATGAGAGCCTGAACGAGTACGATATGACAAAGGTGCATCTAATTTGCTGTCACGCAAAGTCTGCACCAGCCGTTTTGGCATAGTTTTTGCCTGTTCAATATCAGCTCTCTCATCAACAAGTGCATCATGTAAATCTGCATCAGAAATGGAATGATCTGCATCATCATATGAAGCCTGCAAAGACTGAGAAGTTGCCTCATTAGGACCAGCGCTAGCCTGTCCACCTGTAAAAAGAGGCATCAAAGTATCATACATGTCTTTGGAGCTAACAGATGTCTCCTTAGTACATGAAAGCAATGGCTGAATAGCATCTTCCACAAAGACAACATCACGGCTAACCAGAATGCGTTTAGTCTGTGGATGATACAGACGATAGCCTTTACTTTCAGAACTGTACCCAACAAAAATACATTTTACTGCCTTATCATCCAATTTTCTACGATGTTGTTCAGGCACTAATGCATATGCCAAACAACCAAAAACACGCAGATGAGCAACAGATGGCTTGCGGTCATGCCAAGCCTCATATGGAGTGATAGACTGCAACGCTTTCGTGGGACACCTGTTCAGTACATATGCTGCACACATGACAGCCTCAAGCCAGAAACTATGTGGTAAAGCCTGACTTTTGACCATGCACGTCGCCATCTCCATGAGTGACCTGTTCTTTCGTTCAGCAACTCCATTCGTTTGAGGTGTATATGGCACTGTACACTGGTGTTTTATCCCACGTTCAGCCAGAAATGCATTAAAATCTGAAGACATATATTCCCCCCCTCGATCAGAACGGAGGGTGCCCATTTTACATGCTGACAGATTTTCAGCTAAAACCAAAAACTGTTTGAAGCACATGAACACTTCGGACTTTGCTTTGAGTGGATATACCCATGCATGCCTGGAAAAATCATCAATGAAAGTCACGAAGTAAAGGTAATTTCCAAAAGAGGGTGTCTGCATAGGACCACAGACATCACTATGTACAAGCTGCAATTTCTGCATAGCTCGAACTGAACCATCTTTTGGAAAGGAAGAATGCTGCATTTTGCCCAAAATACAGCCTTCACAAACATGTTTTCCAGGTGCCTCAAGTTTGGGCAAAGAGGACACCATTTCAGATTTCTGTAGGCGTAACAAACTAGCAAAATTCAGATGACCAAAGCGTGCATGCCAAAGCTTTGCATCTGACATAGCCTGAGAATCATGAACTGCACATGCCGAATCATTCACAGATTTTTCATAGTCTATGAGCTTATACAGCCCACGACATAAAATGCCAGAAGCAATAATCACATCGCCATTTGAGAGATCATGGACTGTACACCTGTCATCAACGAATTTCACAACCAAGCCAATCTTTGCTAATGCAGAAATTGATAACAGGTTCTTTTTGATCCCTGGCACAAATAAAGCATCTGACAAAGTGAAAGAACTACCATCAGCAGTAGTCAAAATGATCTTACCAACTCCCATAACAGGATAAGAGGAGTTATTGGCGCATGTGACAGTATTCCTTGTAGGGGCAGGCTCGAGTGAAGAGAAGAAACTGCGCTGCGAGGTAATATGTTTGGTCGCCCCACTGTCAAAGTACCAAACATCTGAGTCTACTGTAGACATGCACTGATCATGAGAAGATGGGTCAAAACTGCAGACAGTAGTAAACGCCCATTCTTCTTCCTGCACAAGATTTGCAGACTCTGTTTTTGGTGTAGAGGCCTCTGCAACAACCATTCCAGCCTCTTTCTTCTTTGCCTCTTTAGCAGCCAGTTTTGGACAGTTCTTTATAATATGATCATTTCCTTTACAGTACTTGCAGAACAATTTCTGCTTTTCTGATTTCTTCTCATCTTTATCCTGGTTCTTCGATTGTGCAGCATTTGCAGATTTCTGCTTACTAGTAGAAGAGCTCCATTTTCCTTTGCCCTTCTGACTAGCCAGGAAAGCTTGATCTGCAACACGCATAATGGACCTGTTCTGCCTGGACTGATCTTCCTGCAACAGAACAGAGACTAATTCCTCAAATGACAAGGCATTCGGATTGCCTTTCATCATCAATCGAAGAGTAGAGGCAAAACTCTGATATGAATCAGGAAGGCCATTCAGAACGGTCTGCACAAGTGAGCTATCTGGTATAACCTCATCAGCAGAAATCAATTGTTCCTTCAGGTCTTTGATCTTTGTAAGAAAACTGTCCATCGAATCACCTTCATTCATGTGCTCACTCTCCAACTGTTTTCGGAGGTAAGCAACACGAGCCTCATTCCTAGCCTGGTACAAAGTGGTAAGTGTATCCCAAGCATCCTTTGCTGTTCTGCAAGAGCGAATGTGAGGAATAATGGCACATTTGACAGACAAAGCTATCAATGCATGTGCCTGGGCATCTCTGCCATCCCAACGAATCAGCTCTGCAGTAGGTGCAACAGAAACAGCAGCACGAACAGGAATCTGCGGAATATCATCTTCGACACCATCTTCATCAGCTCCAACACCTGTATTTGTAGTACCTGTCGTTACAGGTGTAACAGGACGTCTTTCAACACCCTGCACAATGTTCCACAATCCTTTTGCAACCAGTACATGTCGCATCATATAAGCCCATAATGGGTAGTTGGTACCATCCAACTTATCCTCAACAGCCAACATACGGAATACATCACTACTTTCAGCCATGGCCGGTGACTAAAATACCTTGATGCAGAAAATTGACTATATCTCAAAAAGTTGAACAGAACTGCCCAGACGAGTTCTGCTAGACCTGTAGCAGACTTCGAGACGCTTAAACTGGCGAACAGAAACTGGTATATACCTTTGGCACAAAAGGACGAAATAGCCTGCACAAGCACTGCGATAGTGCGTTCGGAGGCCGAAACGAGCTCAGATCGCGATTTCGGCACCACATAGCGAAGCAGTTTTGATCTCGGAAACACCCTGAGTATGCTCACCAAATTTTGTGCGAATCTGAGACTGCAAACGGAGGGGTGTCGACGGCGCCCTAGAAGAAGCAACGACCTGCTCTGATACCAATTGTTGGAGTTAGACGTCTGCGGAAGCACGCGAACAGCACAAGGAAGAAGAAGAAGCTTGGAGCCCAACACACAAGACTGAATGTATTACTAGAGAATGTACAAAGATAAGTAGCCCATTAGGGCAATAGGCGTATATACAAGCCGGGGGAAAAAAACCTCCTAAAGAGGGAAAAAAGTGCCCCGGTGGTCCTAGAGTGTTCACACACATCACTACCTAAATATATCAACAGAGTTTACCACCTGGTGCACTATTGCTAATAGCTGTGCAAAATGTATCCCATGATGATGGCAGGGTGCATAACAACAATACTGCTTTCATTTGATTGTCCATATCCATTTTCTGAGCCTGTAACTGGGAGAATATGGCATCAAACTCATTTAGATGAGCAACAACACTATCTGTGTCCTTCATACGAAGGTCGTATAATTTTATCATCAGATATACTTTATTTGATGCCGTCTCTTTTTCATATGTATTGCATAACTTCTTCCAAAGCTCCTCTGCACTTTCACAGTCTAATACTGTAAAGTAAACATTATCTGCTAGGTGCAAGCGAATGGTAGACCTGGCCATTTCATCTAACTCATCCCAATCATCTTCATCCATGTCAGCAGGCTTCTTTGAAATCCCATTTACTGGCTTCCATTGCCTTCTTTGAATCAGCACATCTTTAATCTGATTCTTCCATAGAGCAAAGTTTGTGCCATCAAATTTTCGGATCTCAAAATGGTCTTTGCCCTGCAAGTTATAGCTCCTCCTCGGATCGCTAGCACTAGACCCTGACCACCGGATGTGCCTGAGACCTCTGATGCCATGATCGTAGAGAACTGAATAGAATGATAATGGAGCTAGAGGAGTCCAAACACCAACAAATAAGTGTCTCAAGGAGTAAATCGACCACTATATAGTTGACTAAACCAGAAATTTGGAAAAATTTTGCCAGAGTATCCTCTGCAAAATTAGCATATGACCAGTGTCAAAGTATCATAAAACTGCAAGTACTAACATGTCTACCTGCATAGTGAATCACTGACTCCACTGCATATAATCAGTTACCCAATAGAAGCCAACTAGGCTTATCGAGCACCTATGAACAACTATCATACATCTCCTATGGCGAGGCTGGGTAAGTCTTCCACCTGCATCACCGAAGAGACCCCGACATCTGGGTGTCTCCCAGTTAAGAAAACCTCACCACGACCCTCTTTATCAAACGTAAAAGGCTTTATGCAAAGAACGTAACTGCTATATCAATGCCCACATGGACGTACATAAGCGGTATCCACAGAAGCGTACATGGTGTGTATGTGCTCAATATATGCAGTAAAATGACACTGAAAGGCTGAATACACAGCCCAAAAAACTAGCCAATAACACCTGCAAGTGTCTGTCAACTCTGATGTTTTAGGCTTTAAAAAACCTGCATAAATTTGCAGCGACTGCTCCCACCAAAACTGAAAACCCCTCGAGAAACCTATAGTTTTACGAGTGTGGCTGAAAATACAGCCCCAAAGGTTGATATTTATTGTCTGAGAAGTACAAGGAACACTCTTCTTGATGTTCTTGGACCTGTGTGAAGAGAACTACGTGCGAAAGTACTCCGAAATGGCTCCAAAAACACCCCAAAATTGCTTCAGAAATAGGCTTTAAAAGCAAAAATGAAGCTTTGAGGGACCAAAACTTGTTCAAGGTAATGTCAACCTTAGTCTTTCCCCTTCTTCAAACACCACAAGAGTGTAGCTTAGTGGCAAGAGATTGCCACGGTTAAGCGAGCTCTGGGGGGAACAGTACTGGGATGGGTGACCTCCCGGGAAGTATCGGGAACCTCTATATTCCTTGATCGTTGAGGTCCTCCCTCGCGCGTAGCCAACGGCGCCAACGGTGACTTCGGTGACTCGGATGACAAGGTATGCCAAGGCCTGGGGGGGGTGCTCGCTTCGCTCGCACAAAAGGAACAAAGCTTTTTGCCTCGAACTGCTCTGATACCAGTGAAGTATTTTGATGGCGTGCACCACACTGCACTCTCCTTCTCGAGAGCTCCACGACGATATGCTCGGAGTAGAAAACCGAGCTCCTGATGCCACACACAGTACTCCGCACAGATGTTGTAGAATACGCAGAAAACGCAGTACACAGGGAGCACGAAGACAGACTTCTTAGGTCTTACAAATGCGGTCGAACTTACATTCTGTGACTGACCAGGCCACTATATGTTTTATTAAAGAACATATACAAAGAAGTGTCCGGTGGCCATTTGGCCTTTCACATGGACACTAACGGTAACAGATGGGAGCTTCAAGCTCCACAAGACCCCTTCCATCACTGTTTGAGAAACAATTTTGGCACTTGAATTTAAGAAATTCCCATTTTGGAAGAGGGAAAAAGAGGTGCATTAGCTATGGATGGATGGAAAAAAGAATACAAAATAAGAATACGTCCTATGGACTTCACAATGGAATCATTAGATTGATTAAAAGAATAATTTAAGGAGGATTTCCTCAAAGACCCCCTTTTCGCACTTTTTGGAAAAAATTTCAGGTGCTAGTTTTAGCCAAACTCCACTTTTGGAGTATGAAAGGAGATCATTTAAGAGGCTTCCCATGGATTAGTGTATACATACATGAAGTATGGTGTATGCATTACCATGGAATATTAAAAAATCCAAGAAAAAGCCACATTAGGAGTGGATTAGAAGCTTGCTAAAATCTCCCATTTAACTTTTTTCAAGAAAGTTAAAATCTTGGTTTGGGCCTCTTTTGGGGAGCAAATTAGCATGCACTAAGGGAGGATTTTGTAAGGTGAAAATAAGCCAAGCATCTTCATATATTGCTCTCTGAGATTATGGAGAGAATTTTAGGATTTTCTTGATGGAAGAATTCTTTTAGGCACTCCAAAAATCACATTTTCACACTTTTTCTAGCCCCTCCCCTAGTCCACTAGTTTGGCATGTCACACTTGGAGAGGCCATATCTTGAGCTAGAAAACTCCAAATTGGACATGCTATGGCTCATTTCAAAGAACACAAGGTCTATTTTTAGTTTAAAGAACTTGGAGATTATGTATTTTTGTAGGTCTGTGCAGGTCTACAAAGCATGAACACTTTTGGGCAACTATTTCTAGGAGCCATATCTTACAAATCCGGAATGTGATTGAAGTAATTTCACTTCGAGCTACTTGCACATAATATATATTTCATTTTATGATTTTTATAGGTATTTAAAAAGTCTTTGTAGGTCTAAAGAAGGATTACATATGCATTTTTTGGGTAAATTTGCATTATTTTGGTAATCATTTAATGGTGCTTTATATTTTGGAAAGTGATTTGATGTTTTTTGAAACTTCAAAGTTTATGTTAGGACCTAAAGAGGAAGGTGCAAAGGTCATGAAGTTCATCAAGAAGGATTGGATGCATGCAATTTCAAAATCAAACCATTCAGGGATATATGATTTATATTTTCAGGCATTTTACTTTATGCTATGGCATGTTCTGTATGTACATGTATGGATTGGAATGCATATATCAAAGTTGATCATTGTTTTAATTCTAAAAGTACGGATCCACTTGCTAGCACTACACTTTTTGATTGTTTGTAGGAAAAATGGTTGCAGAAACTAGATGCTTATGCAACAAAGAGATTGTTGCTAGCATTTGTTTTTATGTTTTTGCAGGTTATGGAGTCCATTTATGAGTATATGGCATGCATGCCATGAGCTTGCCAAGCCCTCTGTTATGTTGGATGGCCTGTGTGCCATTGGCCTATGAGGCCCTGTACTTGAGTTTATGGTTAAAATTTTTTGGGACTCCATTTCCTTGGGGAAATGCTGTCAAAAATTTTCCCACATCATGGCATTATATATGCACTTACCTTTTAGGTAAGAATGTTATGACATGGTAACATGCCTTTTTTGCAAACATCGGTAAGGTGTTAGCATGCTTGTAAGCATGTCTTTGATGGACTTAGAACCATCAAAGCATTATAGATAAGGCAACTTCATTGGAAATAGGATCCCTACACATAATCCTTATGGATTAGCTTTTTGGTATGGATACACATGTGTTTATGGTATCATGTCATATCATTGCAGACCATTTTAGTACAAGACTTTGACCCTTATAAGGAATTTATTTTCTCCACTCTTCACTACATACACCTTGTTGGAGCAAGTCTATGACAAGCCTAAGTATTGGCTTGAGTCCCACAAAGTCATAGAAGAAGCCTTAAAATGAAGACTATGTAAAGTTCACTTGTGAACTACCTCTTGTAACTTTTGAAGAGTTTACTTAATGTAAAAGTGAAAGAATCTTAAGTGGTTGAGTCCACTTGATCAAAAAGGGAAAGAGGAGCCATGAATTTGTGATTCGTGGTAGCTAGAGAATCAAATCAATCACTGATTGATTGGAGAGTGATTGAGGAAAGTTAGCCTCCCAAACTCAACTATAAATAGATGGCAATTTTAGTCATGGTTAGAGAGACCTATGTGAAGACCTCCAAGAGCTGAGCTTTATGCCATATCAAGGTGTGATTCCAAGGCACACATATGTATCAGTAAGTCCATTCTATTGTACAAGCAATATACTTTCATTTTCATTATCATTTGGGTTCATATTTCCATGTTCTTGTGAAGTGTACTACTCACTGCCATATCTCTCAATTTTCTCAGTCAGATTGCAGAGATGGTTTCTCTGAGCTTGGTGCATCATTTTCAGTGATTTAACTTCGTAAAGTTATTTCTATAAGTCTACTATATGCTCACAGAGTTTCATTTCATTTGAATGTTGCAATCTTCAATTATGTTCAATTGAAGTCAACAGTGTCTGTTCATCTTCACTTCTCTGTCAGGTACCCAATTTTTTCACTCATCTTGTCAAAGCCATTTCTCAGTGATTAATTATCCAAATGCAATGATGTAAAACTTGTTGGATTCAGATTACGGTTTAGTATAACCATACAAATTTTCATAATCATTGGATTCCTAAATTTTGAGTTATGCTCATTTTTCTGCTCACTGGTCTCAAACTGTAGCAGCCCGTGAAAATCGGGATGATGTCATCACTTGTTAAACATCATTCTCAGTGTGTGGTTCATTATTTTTTATAAGATTACTCTTGAAAGTTAGCTCTTTAATTTAACTAGACTCTCCCAAGAGGAATTAAGCTAATTGCTGCTGTGCTCAGAGAATTATGCAAAACACTGGACAGGTGTATGAACCAGATTAGCAAGTTTTTCACCTCTGAGCTAACTCCAACTTATATGTTTTGATCTATCTTTTTGAGAGTGATCTTCCAAGGTACATAGGGTGTCTAATACATCCATTTGCAAGATAAAAGGGCCCACCATATACTCCTGGAGTTCATTTGGCTGGTGTAGATCAAGGATTTTGCAACAGCTCTTCATCTTCAAGCATATACCTATCCATCTCTTCACATTAGTTAGGGGAGATTTATTCTCCATCTTCATAGGAATGTAGATAATGAAGAATTATGCATTAGTTTATGGAAGAGAGGAATAAATGAATTCACAAGATTCTCTTTTAAGGAAAGGAGAAAGTGGGAATTAGATCAGAGATCGAGGAGAGATCTCACTTTAGCTCTTGATCTTTGAAAGAGAAAAAATAAAGGGAAAACAAGATTTCTTCATAGGAGAAGAATAGGGTATGTTTTCCTTTAGAGAGAAGAGATGTTTAGAAAACATCTCTTAGTCTGTATTTCAGAAGGAATTCATTTCCTCGATCTTTCAATGTAATTTTTTGTCACATGGACTGTCGTTCTCCACTAAGGAAAAACATGGAGAACTTAGGTGTATGTTCTCAATTATCGATGAGTAGAGCAATTGGATTCAAAAGAATCTCTTTCAAAGGGAAAGGGAAAGTGAATAGATTTCACTAGCAGAGCTCTTTTTCTTAGAGGAGATTACAGAGAGAGACAGAGAGAGAGTTTCACTTTCTCATTTTGGTTCTTTAGATAGAAGTGGCATTCTTCTATCAAAGAGAAGAGGGAGATCAGTTTATCATGGTAGTTAGGTTAAGTCTCACCTATAGACTCTAAAGAGAAGCAATTACGCTATTTTCATTCATGGTCCTTAACTAGATGAGATAATCTAGTTATTGACATTAGTCTTAGTTGATGTTACATCATGAGTATGATGTGTAAACATCAGTTAGGAAGATGGGTACTAAGGGATTATCTGAATCTCAAAGGGAAGGCTTTCTACATTCATATGGCAAACTATAGAGAAGAGAATATTTTAGAGTTTGCACTAGTGCCAATAGATGCCCTTCCAATAGAACTTAGTCCAATGATAAAGTATGACAAACCACAGACTTCATGGCTGGTGAAATGTATAGATTACATTTTACTACCAAGAAATTATTATATATGAGCTAGATGATGGATTTGCATTGATCACAAGATAGTTTAGATTAAACTATTACGTGTGATTACACTCAAGGTTAGGAAGACCTAGAGTGGTATGAGGGTAATCTATCATTTAGTCTTAGATGGGTTTGGAATCACTTTTATGGGACTTTGTTCTATATTTCACAGGATTCTATGGTTTATTATCCCCAATATGATATGGTCGAGCCTACACGCTTGGCACTTTACACTTGCTTTTCATACTATTACTTTATAGAGTATACATCACATAGACTTAGGTCATTTTGATGATGATATACGTTAGGGGAGTGATAGTTTGGAAGTGGACAGTACATGGGAGATAGTAGGCACCACTCAGATGGTTTCCCACCTTCGAGATGATCTCATATGAGACTTCTTAAGGGGAAGGATATGGGGAAACAACACATAGAGATGACCATCTACATAGAGTATATAGGGTTCAGGGGAGTCCGAGCACTTTCTTCTACCATTATAGATAAACATTTCATCTACATTTTTTAGGAAGAAAATGTTTTCAAGGGGAAGGAAATGTCATATCACTTTATGGGTTATGGTGCAAACACCTCTTGAGAGGAGTTCACCATATGACATCAGATGGATACTCTTTCCATATGTATGGGTAGAAGAGGGGATAGAAATGTTGATATATTTAGGTAGTGATGTGTGTGAACACTCTAGGACCACCAGGGCAATTTTCTCCCTCTTTAGGAGGTTTTTTTCCCCCGGCTTGTATATACGCCTATTGCCCTAATGGGCTACTTATCTTTGTACGTTCTATTGGTAATACATTTAGTATTGTGTGTTGTGCTTCAAACTTCTTCTTCTTCCTTGTGTTGTTCGTGTGCTTCCACAGACGTCTAACTCCAACAATTGGTATCAAAGCAGGTCGTCGCTTCATCTAGGGCATCATAGAAACCTCTCTGGTTGTAGTCTTAGGATCGCATGAAATTCGGTGAGCATACTCAGGGTGTTTCAGAGATCAAAATCGCTTCATTATGTGGTGTCGAAATCATGATCTGAGCTCATTTCGACCTCCGAATGCAGGCTATTTTGTCTTTTTGTGTCAAAGATATATACAAGTTTTGGTTCGCCAGTATAAGTGTCTTGAAGTTTGCTACAGGTCTAGTAGAACTTGTTTGGGTAGTTCTATTCAAGTTTTTTAGATACAGTCATTTTTTTTGCATCACTCATTCAGTGAAGGAAGTTTACGCATCACTCTCTTACTTCTTGTATATTCACTTGAAGTGATTACAAATAGAAGTGAAGTTGATTCCGATAAGATTCCGGTATAATTACGGTGATAGTCTGGTGACAGTCCGGTGAAGCTCCAGTGAAGTTTTCAGTAAATTCAAAACGCAGTCTTATATGTTGAATGACAGTAACTTTGCTGAGCTACTGCTGATTATAGAGGTGTTCTATTTTCACTCTAGCTTAGCAACCCTACGGTGACGCGATGAATTCCGCAGGCTTGATAATCTTCGAGTCTTTGCCGCGACGTCACCCCCAACACGTGGTATCAGAGCAAGATAACCACATCAGTGGTATCAGAGCCAATTAACCACAACAAGTGGTACCAGAATAGAAGAAGTTCTGAAGAGTAGAAAAGGTTTCTCAGAAGAAGAAACGGAAAGAGAATTTGAAAAATTCTCATAAAGGAAGGTGAAAGCTAACAAACGGCATCAAGAAACGTTCCGAAGTCAATTTCAAGGGTAAAGGTTTGTAAAAGGTAAAACCTTTTTAATGTTTCACTCACCGGAAGTAACAAAAACAAGAAGATTATGGTAGATCATGTTTCTATTGACAAATTGGACAGAGATAATTATCCCGCGTGGGTAATGCGCATGGAAGCCTTACTTATGAGGTAGGACTTAATGATGTATGTGACCAGAGAAGAAAAGAAACCGACTTTCGAAGATGATAGTCAAGCGGAAAAAGAAGAATAGCCTTGAAGCTGTGGTAGAAGAAAGATGCAATGGCAAGAGCTTACATTTATAATACCGTTACAGACCATCTACTACTGCACATTAGAGGTCTGGAGAAAGCGGAGGACATATGGAGTGCGTTGGAAGATCATTTCCAAAATACTACGAAAGATAGGAAGGCTAGCTTATGGTCCGAATTCACAACGTTCAAAAAGAAGTCGAATCAAAGCATTAGTGACTACGTTACTAAAATGAAGGATCTAGCAGATAGTCTTGGATCCATAAATGAAGATGTCGAAGATCACAGATTGATAGCGCAAGTGCTCACATGTTTGAGAGGAGATGAAAGGTGGAAACCTTTTGTACTCTCAACTGAACTTTCTTTAAATCATTTTGTACCAGATTTAAATCAGTTGCTTGGTTTGATGCTCACATATGAGCAAGACCTGAAAGGAGATGGAGATAAAGGACAAAGTTCTGCAATGTACATGAAGAACAAGAAGAAAGCAGACAAAGGTAAGTCAAAAGATGAAGAAGAGTCGAGTTCTCACGCTTATTATACAAGAGGTAAAGGCACCGGCAGAGGAAGAGCAAGAGGTTTTGGAAGAGGAAGAGGTATCCAGAATAACAACAAGAAGGTTTGCTGGATCTGTGGACTAAATAATCATCTGGCTCATGATTGTTGGCACAATCAACAAGGATGAAATCAAAATCAGAACAGTAATAGCAGAGGCAGAAGCGAAAGATATCAGAGTAATTTTCAAAGAGGTAGACAGAATCAAAGAGGAGGCTATGGTAGAGGTGGAGCAAGAAGTTGGGGACATAATCAATCCTACAACACCACCTACAACAACTACGCAAATGACACACAGAATGAAAGTCATACGTCATTGATGATGAACTCAATCGGCACATGAGATAACGAAGATCTAAAGGTATTTTACATTGACTCTGGATGTTCTAATCATTTGTCAGGAAATATAGAACTGATGTCAGAATTGGAAAAGGGTAGTTCCAGTCATACTGTTCAAACAGGTGACAACACGAGACACAGTGTACATTGGAAAAGTGAAGAATTGCAGAGAAGCTTCAACACCGCTTGAAGTAAATCATAAACTCAGCAAATATAGTGGTGCAGAGTTTAAAGATATGAGAAAGTATAAGTCGTTAGTGGGAAGTCTAATTTATGCTACGCTAACAAGACCGGATCTTAGTTGTGCAGTGGGAGTTCTCTCACAGTTCATGCATTGTCCGAAGGATCAACATTGGGTTGCAAGACAAAGAGTTCTTAGATACATCAAAAGAACTATAAAGGAAGGATTATATTATCCTTTTACGTCAGATATAAAGTTGAGAGCATTCAGTGACTCAGACTGGGCAGGAAGTCAAGATGACAGAAGATCAACACATGGGTATATGATATACCTAGGAGATAAGCTAGTGAGCTGGTGTTCGAAAAAACAACACACAGTGGCTTTATCGTCAACAGAAGCAGAATATAAAGGACTTATAGAAGCAGCGAAAGAAGTGATATGGATGCAGACCTTGTTCAAAAGTATGGGTATTGATCAAGTTATACCTATCATACATGGAGATAATATGAGCTCCTTGTATCTTGCAGCAAATCCGGTATTTCATGCAAGAACAAAGCACATAGAGATTTAGTATCATTTCCTGAGGGAAAAGGTAATGGAGAAGGAGATAGAAATAGTGTACACTCTGACAAAAGATAAGATTGCAGATATTTTGACAAAGAGCTTGGATGGAACAAAGACAAACAGATTCAAAGAAATGGCAGGTATAAAAGAAAGAAAAATATACGAAAGACAAGAAGAGTCAAATTAGTGATTGAGGGGGAGCTGTTGAAGAATCACTCACGAATTTGACATACAGACAGACATAAAGACAAAGAAAGATAAAGAGAAGCAGAATCAAAGTATTCAGAAAATCAAAGCCTTAGTGAAGGGACAAATTCACGACCATATGTACAACGCAGAATCTTCCAGAATCAGAGTTTGTTACACCGGATCAAAACTATATATAAAGAGAGACGAGGACAGAAAGAAAGTGTGTGATAGAAGAGCGCGTAGCGCGAGTTGAGCGCATATAGAAATCAAGAATAGGTTTAGAAGACGCCAGAGATCGCGTATGTAAAGATGAATAACAGAAACCAGAAATGTCAGGTATTCATGTGAGAGAGATGGTAAGAAGAAACTACTCAGTGTAGGAGAGTTTCCATAGCTTGAGCAAGAAGAGGCCAAGCTAGTTTTTGTACTCATCTTCTCTGATAGAAAACACATGTTCATGTGGAAGCTTGCGCGCATTCTTCGTATGTGAAGAAATGTGAATATTTTCATGTTACGGTATAAAGTTAGTTAACAGTTGCAGTTTTTTCAGTAAACACATTTTTCGGTCAGTTACAGTTTTCTCAGAAAACGTGTTTTTCCGATAGAACAACGAAGTATATCTCGCAGAATAAATTAAAGCTTTGTATGAGAGATAGCTTATCTTGTAGCTAGACATCTCTACTATCAGCTCATCAAAGATTTCGGCGAAATGGATATGTACACACGGTACAAAGTCTGACCGGAAAGAGGCATTCTGAACTGGTGAAGTTTTTCCTTAAACTTCAGAAAGAGTTCATTCAGTGAAGGAAGTTTACGCATCACTTCCTTACTTCTTGTATATTCACTTGAAGTGATTACAAATAGAAGTGAAGTTGATTCCGGTAAGATTCCGGTATAATTACGGTGACAGTCTGGTGACAGTTCGGTGAAGCTCCAGTGAATTTTTCAATAAATTCCAAACGCAGTCTTATATGTTGAATGACAGTAACTTTGCTGAGCTACTTCTGATTATAGAGGTGTTCTATTTTCACTCTAGCTTAGCAACCCTACGGTGACGCGGCGAATTCCGCAGGCTTGACAAGGTTCGGGCCTTTGCCGCGATGTCACCCCCAACACGTAGTATCAGAGCAAGATAACCACATCACAATGAAATCTGAATATGATGTTATCATGAAAAATGGTACCTGGTGTTTATGTGACTTGCCTCCTAGCAAGAAGGCCATTGGCACTAAGTGGGTATACAAGGTGAAGCATAAACCTGATGGAACAGTTGACAAGTATAAAGCAAGGCTTGTTGCAAAGGGTTATGCGCAAGAAAGAGGCATTTATTTTGATGAAACCTTTGCACCTACATTCCGAATGACTACTGTTCATAGCATTTGTGCACTTGTAGCTCATCATGATTGGAATGTACATCAATTGGATATTAAAACAACATTTCTGAATGGTGACTTGCATGAAGAAGTGTATGTTTTTCAGACCAGTGGCTTTATGCAGAAAGGGCATGAAAACCAAGTGTGCAGGTTAAAGAAGGCATTATATGGTTTAAAGCAAACACCACATGCTTGGTATGAAAAGATACATGCCTATCTGCTTCCACATGGTTTTGAGAATAGTCCAACTGAAAGCACCTTATATGTTAAGCATGCTAATGATGTGCTTCTGATCATTGTGGTGTACATTGATGACATGCTGCTTACTAGTCCTCATGAGAAGCACATTGTTAATTTCAAGGTTGATTTACATGCCTCATTTAAGATGTTTGATTTGGGGCATTCACATCATTATTTGGGCATTCAGTTTATGCATGTTGATGGTGGAATGTCTCTGTGTCAAACGAAATATATTGACACATTATTGCAGCATTTTGGCCTTGAAGACTATAAACCTATTGCCCTTCCTATGGAGACACGTTTATGATTGAGTCTTCATGATGTTGGAGATGCATTTGATGTTGTTCTCTATCAGCAGGATGTTGGATGCTTGATTTACTTATGCATTACTCTGCCAGATATTCAGTTTGTTGTCTCACAGATGGGCAGGTTTATGCATGGCCTAGGTGTCAAGCATTGACCGGCGGTTAAGTGCATCTTTCACTACTTGAATGGTACCTAGCTACTTGGGTTGTTTTATCCCAAGGGGGGATCACTGTGCCAGATTTGCATGCTTTTTTTTATAATGGTTGGGCTGGTTGTTATGACACTTGTGTGTTCACTAGTGGTGTTTGCTTCATGCTTGGTAGCTCATGCATATCTTGGCTGAGCAAGAAGAAACCTATTGTGGCAACTTCCAATTGTGAGGTTGAGTATAGGGAAACTTTCACAGCGACTGCTGAGTGTGTGTGGCTCAGACACCTTATGGCTGATTTGGGTATTGGTCAGCCTTCTGCCACCATCATCTTCACTAACAGTCAGAGCACATTGGCCGTTGTGAGGAACCCTGTGTTCCATGCTTGCACCTAAGCACATTGAGGTGCATTATCATTATGTCAGGGAGAGGTTCTCTGCTGGAGAGATCAGCTTGGCATATGTGACCACACAGGAGAACATTGCAGACCTTTTCATGAAGGCTCTACCTAGGGAGAAGCTTGAAGCTCTCCGCAAAGATTTGGGCTTACTTCCTTTTGTGGATTGATTACACATAGCTTGGCACTTCCTTATACATGAGTGGCAGCTCCTTGTTCACCACATCACTCCTAGGGGGGATTTGTTGATATATTTAGGTAATGATGTGAGTGAACATTCTAGGATTGTAGAGGCACTTTTTTCCCTCTTTAGGAGGTTTTCTTCCCCTGGCTTGTATATACACCTATTGCCCCAATGGGCTACTTATTTTTGTACATTCTAGTGGTAATACATTCAGTATTGTGTGTTGTGCTCCAAGCTTCTTCTTCCTCCTTGTGTTGTTCATGTGGTTTCGTAGGCGTGTTACTCCAACAAGACGATTATCTTATCTAAGAGATTATTATCTCTTATGTGGAAGCAAGGAGAGGGTCTCATGAATGTGACTCATGCAAGGAGGCTTGGTACCTAGGGGATGAACTAAAGCACTTCTCTGTGTATTAATTGAGCATGATCAAGTAGCAAAAGAAGAGTAGGCAACACA
This sequence comes from Ceratopteris richardii, assembly GCA_020310875.1. Lineage (NCBI taxonomy): Eukaryota > Viridiplantae > Streptophyta > Polypodiopsida > Polypodiales > Pteridaceae > Ceratopteris > Ceratopteris richardii. The sequence goes on from CM035414.1 coordinate 108,972,120, forward strand.
CGAGTGTAGGTTGAAGCAAATGATTTGTGACAATCATGACACATAGGATTGAGACAATAGGAATTCTAGTCATGGAGATAATGTCAAGTTGTATATTCTGCTATTAATTTTTTCTCCCTAGACTATGTTTATCTATATTGACTACCATTGTAAAAGCTATATAAGCATGGCGCATGTGTAGCTTTACATACCATTGTGCACTAGTAAGCTAGTTTGCATTTATTTGATCGAATAATAAAAAGATACCGAATATGTTCATTTTATTCATTGATTTCTGAATAAACATGGAATAAAAATTGGACATGGATGCGCCTTTGATAGAAAAGATTTTGATCAAAAGCAATTTTGATCGAAAATGTATTTCTAAGCAAAACAAAAAATCATTCGATCAAAAAGCTTATTCTACATGTGCTTCTTCACAAGTTCATAGAGCTCTACTACTACCATACCATTCATAGAGCCCTTTCCTCACCATACCATTCAACTATTGCCCTATTTTTCATTTATTTTCTATTTTATTGTTATGTTTATTGTGTCATACATATTGTATGACTCGCATATGCATTTACATATGTATGATTTGTATTTATGTAATTAGTTTTATGTATTTTAATCATCAATAGTATACATGTTCGACTCGCAAAAGCGTTTCTTACTTGTATACGTTGATGACTAAAATTTAAAATAAACCACGACTGTGATTGTCTAACTCGCTACATCGATTCTTACTCTCAGACTTGTATAGGACTGAGCAATAGATCTATTGAGATTGCTTGAATTTCCACTTGAATTTCTACTCTCTCAATAGTATAGGGAGTGTATAGGAACTATTGTGATTGTCTGATTCTTTGACTCTTACTCTCACAATAGTCACTTAGATTCTTGTGAGCATAATTACAATGTAGGTCACAAGGTGTATAGAAACTATTGTGATTGTCTGATTCTCTGACTCTTACTATCACAATAGTTATATACACTCATGTGATAAGATTCATACATAATACCATGAGTTTATATGATGAATGTCTGATTCTTTGACTCTTACATTCTAAATAGTTACATAGATTCACTTCAAGATGATAATTGATGTATCTATTTATATGTGTACTTAAAATATATTTAAGTATCTATCATTTTATTTATGAGACTTATTTTTTTAGTATTGCTTTTATGAATTAGATTAGTGTTTAAAATTTTAATATAAAATTTGATTCAATTTTATCTGATAGTCTATTTTTCATATTTGCACAGATGGTAGGTAAAATAAATAAGCAAAAGAAATTTTTTTTAGAAGATTTTGTGTGCTCATACATGTATGGAATGAGAGAACACTAAATCACTACAGAAATGGACATATCCAATTACAAGGATTTCATTGAACAACTATCTAGAATAGCATATATCAATATTGAAGATAAATTTGGCAATGTATCAGGAGGAGCAAAAGTATTAGATGAGCAAATGTCCAAAGAGCTCACTTGTATCTTTAGATAGATAATCAAAGTAGTAGAGTCATTGGTATTGGATACCACCATAATATTTGGATTCATTGAAAAAATCAAATTTGTTGGTTTACATTATCAAACAATGAAGAGAGGAAAGCGAGTGAGAACGGACACAACTGAATAGGGAGAGAGACCAACAGTAGATCCAAATACGAAAGATATACATGTGAACATGGGAGATCAAACATCGAATAATCTTTGTTTGCCCCCATATTCATCTATTCATTTCAAAGATGTAGCTCTCATGGGGGGAGGACAATATGGAGTGATCCATAAAGTCATAATAACCCACCTGAGATTCATCAACAAAATCTTTGCTGCAAAGTTATCCAAATTACACGGTGGTGACATATAGACATGAGAGAACGAAGCCACGAATGAAGCCACAATTTTGGGTTCAAGATACTGAGGTTGAGAACAAGGGCTCAAGACACCAAGGTTGCGAACAAGAAGGTTCAAGACACCAAGGTTGAGAGCAAGGGTTCAAAAGACCAAGGATCAAGAAACTATGTGAGGTTGACATGGATTCAAGGGTACCTAATGGTTTAAGGAGTTGATCATCAAGGCTAGAGGGATACAAGAGTAGATCATTGAGGACAATGATCAACCAAGGGGGAAGAATGTAATAAAGTGATAGGTAGGAGATGGTTGAACCACACCCTTGAAAGATAGGAGATGATTGAACTACACCCTAAGAGGGAGGATTAGGAAGTAATCTTCAACCATGGCATTTGGGGGAGGTGGTCAGCCCATCACATTCCTAACCATGAGGTTGTGAGTTCAAATCTCCTATAGTTTGTTACACCAATGAACCATTAGAATAATGTACACAGATAGATGAGTCTCTTTTTCCTCCCAACCATATGTCTCTACATATAGCTGCTCTAATCATCGAGGACCACAGATGTAACTAGAGTCCACAAGTGCATGTGCAATCTCCACCGTTCCTTTAATATCTTCCACTAGAGTCTACTAGTTGTTGAAGTAATCTCAACCACTGCTTTAATACCTTCCATTAGAGTCCACTAGTGGTTGGTGCACTTGCCACTCGAGTTAAGTCTTTCTAAACTCAAGTTAACTCATGTTAACTTGAGTTAGAAGGCTCTTTGGGAAAAAATCTCTCCCCATGCTCCCCATCGGGGTTGAACCCAAGACCTCCTCTTTCACAACCTTGAGATTTAACCACTAGGCTAAGTGGATCACTTGTTTAAGAGAGCACATGAACTTATGCTTAAGTCTGATTTCTAGATCTTTGGCCATACACATGAGTGAGCAAATGATGTCCGATTTTAGATCTGTCTTAACCGTCTGGACCCTTAGATCCTAAACTTACTACATTAAACCAAGTAATTCTCCATGGGCATCATCAATGCTCCTAGTGAAGAAAAAAATGGCTCTATGAGGCTTTGTATCAATTATAGGACATTGAATGACGTAACTATTAAGAATAGATTTCCAATGCCTAGATTGGATGAACTATTTGACCAATTACATCAAGCTCAGTATTTTACTAAGCTTGATTTAAGATTCTATCATGAAATTAGAATAAAATCACAAGATGTACCTAAGACTGTGGTACCTTAGACATGTGGCTAGAGAAAATGAAAAAAGAGTACTTAAACGTACCTTAAAGCAGAAGTATTAAAGACATAGAAGGAGATATATCAATTATGAAGACAAATATATGGAAATTGATCAATGTATTATTGCAAAGAGTATCATTTTTACACACCTGTAATATTTCCCATAATGATCTCCATCTAGGAAACATTCTGTTGCATTTTGAAGCTGAGCATGCTTATATCGTATTATGCGATTTTGGTAGAGCAACGCATTTGCCAAAAAAAAATCTAAAGCTACCTGATCTGGAAATATTGACTAGAAATGAGTGGAGTCAGAAGTACTGGCGGATTGCACCCAAATGTATATCCACTAACCCTCCACCATTTAATAAAAATTAGGAGACCTATACAATTTTGATACTCATGTTACAACTTTTGAAATACATAGATTTAAATAGTTATTCCATTGATAGAAATGGGGTTTATAAGTTTAAATATGCTTTAAAACTAGCATGTGACAAAGATATATAAAAAAGAGTAGACACACATGAACTACTTAGAGTATTCTTGAATCTAGTTCGGTATGGTTTAAAGATATCCATGACGGATGGATTAAGACCATATTGAAAATGTATGTATTCATTTGAACTATGTGGATTAAATGATATGGATTCATTCAAATTAATTGGAGTAAATGATGTGGATTCATTTGAACTATGTGGATTAAATGATGTGGATTCTTTTGAACTAAGTGGAATAAATGATGTGCATTCATTTGAATTATGTGGAGTAAATGATATGGATTCATTTGAATTAAGTGGATTAAATTAAGTGGATTCATTTGAATTAAGTGGAGTAAATGATGTGGATTCCTTTGTTATATGTGGATTAAATGATGTGGATTCATTTGAATTAAACGCATTAAATGATGTGGATTTATTTGAACTATGTGGATTAAATGATGTGGATTCATTTGAATTAACTGGATTAAATGATGTGGATTTATTTGAACTATGTGGATTAAATGATGTAGATTCATTTGAATTAAGTGGAGTAAATGGTGTGGATTCATTTGAAATATGTGAATTAAATGATGTGGATTCATTTGAATTATGTGCATTAAATGAAGTGGTATCATTTGAATCATGTGGATTCATTTGAATTATGTGGATTCATTTGAATTATGTGGATTAAATGAAGTGGTATCATTTGAATTATGTGGATTAAATGATGTGGATCCATTTGAATTATGTGGATTAAATGATGTGGTATCATTTGAATGATTTGATTTTTGTGAATTAGATGATGTGGATTCATTTGAGGTAAAATTAGTGTTTTTGTTTTGCATATTTGAAAGTAAAACATGGCAAGAATGTCATATGTGAATAATGACCTTGATCATGCTGAATCTCAAAGGATTTTTTTTTAACAGGATGCTCAATTTGTGCAATGGAGATTAGCATTTTTATTCCACCAAGATTTAGAGCCAGAGGGCTTAGAAGGAGAGCCATTATCAATGAAAGAAGTAAAAAATCTATGTCCAAATCATTTTGTTCGTGATGTTCTCTTTTGAGTTACAAGATAGGTGAAAGAAACAACACCATTAAAGCTTTCTGAGTTACAACATAAAGGATTAGCAGAAAGTTTACTATGATGCTTTGTTCAAGTTGAAAAATCATTACCAAATAATAAATAGCACTATATTTCATTCAAAAAGTTTTTGTACAAGATATTCTTCATCGAAGTGTAGATTGGGATGATCGTACAGAAAATTGTAATCAAGGACATGAAGGCCCTCTTCCTCGAAAGTGGCCCTACATTCTGCTACCTAAAGAACATAGCCTTATCCATGGTTTACCATCACAAGGAGAAAAATTATACAATGAAGGATTAGCAATTCTTGGATTACAAAGAATGATTGATGATCAACAAGAGAGAATTGATGATTTTGAAAATCAAGTGAAAATTTTACAAACATTTCTTGATGCATATGAGAATAGATATGGAAGACTATCAGAGGCATCATCATCTTTTGATCGGTTCATTATTGATGAATTATTCAATCAACAAAAGAATGAATAGACTAGCCACTTTTTGTAATCAAAGACATCACTTTATGATAAAGACATTGTTTTTGCAACTTAATCTAACCAAAGTATTCAAAGTACATCATTTCATTTTGAATATCATCATCTATTACAGGTACCATGTCAACTATTTCTTCCATGTCTGAGCCATCGTTGTGATCTACATCTAGATCATGATCACTCCATGAGTCATTTGTTAAACTTTCATGAGTTTGAAATTCTCCAAAAGCTTGTTGTGCTAATGTAGACGCTTTGGTTGGAGCATGTAACAAATGCATATTACAAAAAAAGTATACCAAATCATTGGCACGTGATGCACTTAAAAATTTTCTTTGTTTTGAATGAAGTAAATCATATGCATTCCAATTAGATTAACAACTACCACTTGAAGTTGTTACTAAAAGCACACTCATAGCTATATGTTGCAACTCCACAACTTCACCTTCATTGATGGAGAGTGTTAATATCCAAAAGAACAAGTTGACCTTGAATTTAGATCACCTCTATATCAAGAACAACTTCAGACTCCACCAAATTTAGAGAACATTCACCAACTTATCAGAAAATTAACTATTCTGAAAAACACAACTTCTTAGAAAAGTCTGCTGCAGATTAATCTCTGATTGACTAACCATTTGTGTAAAGTTTTTAATAAAACTTTGTAGGTTGCTTCGCCTTAAGGTTGCACACCTTTTGCAACTTGAATCTCCTCAAATGATTCAATATACTCTGAGAAATAACACAAACAATTTACCTATGTGTGAAACTGCTTCTCTGCAGTAACGACTTTGACACCTGCAACTTCTATTTGGTTCTCCCAATGTCGAACCCGTTTGGTCAAATCCTTTTAGCTGTAGATAACTTATCTCTCGACTTAGATTTTGAGCTATCACATGTGTAAAACTTTACACTCTGCACTGAGCACTACTCATTTTCGTGAACTCGAAATCTGCGCCTGTTTCAGAGGTCACTCAAACTTTTCTACATACAAATGTTCCTAATCAAAATTCTCTCAGCTTAAACACAATTGGAAGCTAAAACTTTGTACAGTAGTCGATCAAATCTAGACTTAGACTTGTACAAAAGCATTCCACAGAAGATCTATCACAGAAGGAGAAGACACGACAACTTCGGGCGCAATTTTTCTGATATTTCTGAAGAAGACTACAATTCTATGAGAGAGAGATCTCAACTAACTTTCATGTGTCCAATGACACTACAACTGCTCATTCCTCTATTCCTATCTTCTCATTTCATCTCCTCTCGATGTCTTCTTACTGTCTCTTCTATATCCCGACATTTTTCCAAAGTATTTATAGGCAAATATATACAAGCTTATGACTAATCAAAAGTCTGAGTAATCTATGTCTTTACTAATGTACATATGTGTACATATCCTTCTTCCTGTGAATGTAACCACCTTCTTTGCTTCAAGACTTGATCTTATCTGCATCCTTTGTCTTTCATACTTCAATTGGTGATTGATCTGCACCAACAGCTCCCCCTCAATCATCAATTGAGGTTTCTCTTATCTTCTTTATACCTGCCATATCTTTGAACTTCTGTAACTTTGGTCCATCCAAGCTCTTTGTAAGCATATCAACTATCTGATCTTTTGTTGAAGTATGTATAACTTCAATCTCCTTATCCATCACCTTCTCTCTTAGAAAGTGATACTGTATCTCAATGTGTTTGGTCCTGGCATGAAAAACAGGATTAGCAGCTAGATATAATGAACTCATGTTATCTCCATAAATGATAGGTATGCTCTGTATAGTGTCAAAACTCTTCATGAGAGTCTTAAGCCATATCACTTCCTTTGCAGCTTCAACCATGCCTTTGTACTCTGCTTCTGTAGATGACAAAGCAACTGTATGTTGCTTCTTTGAGCACCAAGAGATTAACTTATCTCCCACATAACACATGTACCCATAAGTTGACCTTCTATCATCTGGATTACCTGCCCAATCTGCATCACTATATATCTTGATATTTGTATCTGATGTAAAACCATAATACAAACCCTCTTTGAGTGTACCCTTAATGTACCTCAATACTCTTTGACCTGCAATCCAATGTTCTTTCCTAGGACAATGCATAAATTGAGACAACACCCCAACTGCATATGATAAATCAGGCCTAGTTAATGTAGCATAGATAAGACTACCAACCAAACTCTGATATTGCTTCATGTCCTTGAACTCTTCACCTCCAAATCTGCTTAATTTGTGATTCACTTCCATTGGAGTAGGTGCTACTCTGCAATCATTCATTTTAAACTTGGTTAACAAATTCTTCAAATACCTTTCTTGAGTCACATACACTCCATGTTGAGTGTATGAAATCTCCATGCCCAAAAAATATGACAAGTCTCCCAAATCACTGATTTTGAACTCTTTCTCCATTTGATTCTTTAGGCTTTGTATGCCTTTCTCATCTGTACCTGTAAGAATTATATCATCAACATATATACATATGTAAATGAACCCATCATCACTTGCTTTGACAAGCAATCTACTATCTGCTTTAGATACTTGAAATCCAAGTTCCTTTAGGAACTTCACAAGCCTATAGTTCCATGCCCTTGGGGCCTGCTTCAAGCCATATAAGCTCTCTTGAGCTTACACACATGATCTGGATACCTTCCATCTCTGAATCCTTGAGGTTGCTCCATGAAAACATCATCTGAAATGTAACCATTCAAAAAAGCATTCTTCACATCTACTTGACTCAATTTCCAACCTTTACATGCATCAACTGCTATAAGTGTTCTGATGGTTGTCATCTTTGCTACAGGACTATAAGTCTCATCATAGTCAATACCATATGTCTGAGCAAACCCTTTCACAACAAGTCTAGCTTTGTACCTAGACACACTTCCATCTGCAAATCTTTTTGTCTTATAAACCCATTTACATCCAATGATCTTCTGGCTATTTGGTTTTGGAACCAAATCCCATGTTTGATTCTCCATCAATGCATCATATTCTTCCTGCATAGCTTTTTCCCAAATTTCTTTACCTTTTGCCTCTTCATATGTAGAAGGGTCTTCATCTGCTTTAATCATGTATGCATAATCCTTAGTAGTCAAAAATGAAGTATCATAGCTATACCTTGTAGGTTGCCATTTGTGCCTTGTAGATCTCCTAAGCTCTCCACTTCTTGAGGTTTCTGGTTCTTCACATTCAGGATCAAATCTTGGTGTCTCTTCCACTTCAACCTGCACTTCATGATTCTCTTGTTCATCAAATATCTGAACCTTTGATTTACCTTTCCTTTGACTCCCAATTTCTTCATCATCTGTATTAATATTGATAGTACCTGCATACCAAGTACCTTGCTCATCAAATGTAACATCTTTTGATACAAGAAAATGTTTTGTGGATGGATTCCACAACCTGTATCCCATCTGCTTATCATCATGACCAATAAACACATATTTTTCAGCTTTAGGTTCCAATTTGTGCCTTAATTGTGATGGCACATATGCATAGGCCAAACATCCAAATACTTTGCAATGGTCTAATGTAGGTCTCTTACCCCACCATGCCTCATATGGTGTCATACCCTGTAAGGCTTTACATGGTAGCCTATTGACCAGATAAGTGGCTGTATTTACAGCCTCAGCCCATAAATAATTAGGGCAATTTTTCTCCTTCAACATGGATCTTGCAAACTCAACAAGAGTCCTATTCCTCCTTTCTGCTACACCATTTTGTTGAGGAGAGTACCTGCAAGTAACCTCTCTTTTTATACCTGCATTCCACAAGTAATCACTGAACTCATTAGAGAAATACTCTCCCCCTCCATCTGACCTTAGTCTCTTCAACTTATGACCTGTAATTCTCTCTGCATACACATGATAATGTTTGAATGTATTGAATACCTCTGACTTATCTTTGATCACATAGATAATGACCCATCTAGTAGCATCATCAACATAAATCACATAGTACCTTGAACCATTGATACTGAAATCCTTTGATGGTCCCCACACATCTGTGTGTACCAACTCAAGCTTCTCTGAATACATAAAACCATGCTTGGAATAAGATTGCTTATGAGCCTTACCTAATTGACATGCCTCACATCTATAAGTCATATGTTGACCTGCAACATTAGGCAATCCAAGCACTGAACCATTGTTAATCATATCTTTTATACCTCTTTCATTGAAATGTCCAAGCCTCTTGTGCCAAAGATCTAACTCAGAGATCTTATGTCCTCCATAAGTGAACAAGGCATGACCAACATTACCTTGAATCTTCAATGTGAACAATCTTCCTTCTTTCTTCCCTGAAACAATTTATTTATACCCATTGCTAGGGTCTTCCACAAACACTCCTTCATTAGTGAACCTCACTTCATAACCTTTTTCCACAATTTGTCCTACACTTATCAAATTCTTAGGAATTGTAGGAACATACAAGACCTTACTCAATAAGGTGCTACCATCCTTGGCCTTCACTGATCCAATTGACTTCACATTGTGCTTTGTATTATCACCTGTTTGAACAACATGATTAGATACCTTATTCTCCAAATCAGTCATCAAGGCTATGTTACCACTCAGGTGATTGCTACATCCTGAGTCAATGTAGAAGACTCTTTGATCTTCACTCTGCCTTTCACAAGTTGCATTCATTATCAATGTTGAATCTTCCTTCTGATCTGAAGCATAATTGTAGTAGGTATTGTTATATTGTTGACTTTGGAATCCTCTACCTGCATTTCTTCCAAAGTAACCCCTACTACCTCTACCTCTGAAATTACCTCTTTGATTTCTACCACCTCTTCCTCTTGAATTATAGTTCTGATTGTATCCACCATTACTCTGAGTGTTATGCCAACAATCATTAGCTAAATGATTTGTCTTGCCACAAATCCAGCAAGCTTTGGCTCCATCTTTGTTACTCCTGCCTCTTCCTCTACCTTTGCCACCTCCTCTTCCTCTTAGGAAGTTGGCTTGACTAGTTGTGCCTTCTTCTTCATTTGCTTGTTGCTTTCCTTTGTTAGTTTTCTTCTTGTCTTTAGAGTATTGCATGACCTGCACTCTTGTCAACATCTCCTTTGATATCATTCTCAAAAGTTAGCATATGTCCTAACAATTGATTCAAATCAGGATTGAAATGATCCAATGAAAGTTCTGTAGATAAAATAAAAGGCTTCCACTTCTCATCACCTCTTAGTCCTGTGAGAATTTGCCTTACCAATTTATCTTCTTCAATGTCTTCATCCACTGCTCCTAATGCATCTGCAATGTCCTTCATCTTTGTCACATAATCAGATATTGATTGTGAAGCCTTCTTCTTGAAAGTAGTAAACTCTGCCCATAGGGATGCCTTCCTTGACTTTGTAGTGTTTTGGAAATGCTCCTCCAAAGCATTCCATATCTCACTTGCACTTTCAAGACCTCTAATGTGAGGTAGCAAGTAGTCATTGACTGCCATATAGATAATGCTCCTAGCTTGAGCATCTCTCTTCATCCAATTCTTCAAATCTGATAATTCTTCCCTAGTTGGAACACTAGGATCTCTGAATTGTGGCTTTTCTTCTTCTCCTGTAATGTAGGCTATCAAATCTTTGCTCATTGGATGAGCTTCCATCCTCATTGACCATGCAGGATAGTTCTCTCTATCCAATTTCTCTATCTGAAGAGAATCTCCCATCCTTCTTCACCTGTATTAACAGATCTTTAAACCTCATGAGGAATAAATGTACCTTGGCTTCGAATATTACTCCTTCTGATCCTTTTGACAACTTCAATGTGTCTTCCTTTAAGCTTTCTTCAATCTTTATCCTTTTGATCCTCCAAGATGTAAAGTTTGTATATCTGCAGCAGTCGGAGTCTCCTTTCCCTTAATTCTCATGCTTCCTGCTCTGATACCACTAATGGAGAGTGTTAATCTCCAAAAGAACAAGTTGACCTTGAATTTAGGTCACCTCTATATCAAGAACAACTTCAGACTCCACCAAATTTAGAGAACATTCACCAACTTATCAGAAAATTAACTATTCTGAAAAACACAATTCTCAGAAAAGTCTGCTGCAGATTAATCTCTGATTGACTAACCATTTGTGTAAATTTTTTAATAAAACTTTGTAGGTTGCTTCGCCTTAAGGTTGCGCACCTTTTGCAACTTGAATCTCCTCAAATGATTCAATATACTCTGAGAAATAACACAAACAATTTACCTATGTGTGAAACTGCTTCTCTGCAGTAACGACTTTGACACCTGCAACTTCTTAGCTTTGGTTCTCCCAATGTCGAACCCGTTTGGTCAAATCCTTTTAGCTGTAGATAAATTATCTCTCAACTTAGATTTTGAGCTATCACATGTGTAAAACTTTACACTGTGCACTGAGCACTACTCATTTTCCTGAACTCGAAATCTGCACCTGTTTCAGAGGTCACTCAAACTTTTCTACATACAAATGTTCCTAATCAAAATTCTCTCAGCTTAAACACAATTGGAAGCTAAAACTTTGTACAGTAGTCGATCAACTCTAGACTTAGACTTGTACAAAAGCATTCCACATAAGATCTATCACATAAGGAGAAGACACGACAACTTCGGGCGCAATTTTTCTGATATTTCTGAAGAAGACTACAATTCTATGAGAGAGAGATCTCAACTAACTTTCATGTGTCCAATGACACTACAACTGCTCATTCCTCTATTCGTATCTTCTCATTTCATCTCTACTCGATGTCTTCTTACTGTCTCTTCTATATCTCGACATTTTTCCAAAGTATTTATAGGCAAATATATACAAGCTTATGACTAATCAAAAGTCTAAGTAATCTATGTCTTTACTAATGTACATATGTGTACATATCCTTCTTCCTGTGAATGTAACCACCTTCTTTGCTTCAAGACTTGATCTTATCTGCATCCTTTGTCTTTCATACTTCAATTGGTGATTGATCTGCACCAACATTCATACTCTTTCCACCATATAGGAGGTGGATGCTTTTGAATCACTTCAATGTGCCATAAATCTCCAAAACATCCTTCTTGATCTACATACGCTACTTTTTGGTGGAATGCATCTTGACCATATGTACTTGGAAGTAATAATTGACATGTGGTTTTGAGATTTTCCATGCCTTTTTTGTTTGATGCTTGACCATTGAGTTGAAATGTTAGATCCAAGACGAACGATGTTCCATGTAAATGAGTATGCATTTGCATCCATCTTTTCTCTGTTGATGATACAATTTGTGTTTTTTCTTGTAATGAAAATTGATTAAATTCTTTCACTGCTTTTTGACATTATCCAATAAACATTTTTATCACAAACTTATTAGTATCAACAATTTGTAAAAAATCCACAAATGGTTTAGTGATATTGACCATTTTTTCAAGATTACACCAAAAATTTTATGATTGTATTAGAGACATACACTTCGAAGCTGCAACTCAATAAGAAGGATACTTCTCTAGCCATGCCTCCCATCTTTGATCAACAATCATTTTTACAAGAGCTGGCTTAACATCCAATAACCCAGTGAGCACAATATAAGTGGTTGGAAATCATGTAGCACAAAAGATATGAAGTGCTTTATTGGGAGATTTTGAATGAAGAGAGAATATGAAAATTGATGCTCTTTGATAAAATTGACCATACAATTTGCATCTAATAATTTTTTTTAATGAAAGATAATCTACGTATATCTTTCAATAATAGACTCGTAGTGTATGAGCTATGCATGGAACCCAAGTAATGCCTTCATACTTGCTTTGAATTGCAATTCCAACACTTCAAAAATTAGATGCATTATTAGTCACTATCAAAGTCACATTCTTTGGACCACCCATGCATGATATATCATGTTCATATATCTTTACAAGAAAAGCTGAACTTTTCTCTTTAAGAGAAGTATCAACAACTTCAAAAACATGCTTCCCTTTGGACATATAATGATGACATTAATCATTGGATTCTTCCGACAACTTGTCCATCCATCTAGTGCTATTGTGCATTAGTACATGGGTACACAATAAAGCATTGTTCATTTTAAAATAGCTTCAATACTTTTCTTCACTTTATCTACATACTCTATTTGCATTTTATTGCAATCTGCATGGTGAATCCTTTCCATGCAGTTGACATCAAAGCATCTTTAAAGATAGGATTATGAATAACATTGAAAGGAATCCCATATGCTAAAAATGCTTGAGTCCATTTAAGATGAAGCTCAAGAGAATCTTGCTTTTCAAAAGCTATAGGTATTGTATTCTGTGATTTAGTATCAACAAAGCATGGTGACACATTATTAGATCCACCATTTTTACTACATTCACTAGGTCCACTCTGTTGGAGTTAGACGTCTGCGGAAGCACGCGAACAGCACAAGGAAGAAGAAGAAGCTTGGAGCACAACACACAAGACTGAATGTATTACTAGAGAATGTACAAAGATAAGTAGCCCATTAGGGCAATAGGCGTATATACAAGCCGGGGGAAAAAAACCTCCTAAAGAGGGAAAAAAGTGCCCCGGCGGTCCTAGAGTGATCACACACATCACTACCTAAATATATCAACAAATCCCCCCTGGGAGTGATGCGGTGAACAAGGAGCTGGCACTCATGTATAAGGAAGTGCCGAGCTATGTGGAAATCACTCCACAAAAGGAAGTAAGCCCAAAGCTTTGCGGAAAGCTTCAAACTTCTCCCTAGGCAGAGCCTTCGTGAAAAGGTCTGCAATGTTCTCCTGCGTGGGCACATATGCCAAGCTGATCTCCCCAGCAGAGAACCTCTCCCTGACATAGTGATAATGCACCTCAATGTGCTTAGTGCGAGCATGGAACACAGGGTTCCTCGCAACTGCCAATGCGCTCTGACTGTCAGTGAAGATGGTGGTGGCAGAAGACTGGCCAACACCCAAATCAGCCATAAGGCGTCTGAGCCACACACACTCAACAGTCGCTGTGAAAGCTGCCCTATACTCAGCCTCACAACTGGAAGTGGCCATAGTAGGCTGCTTCTTGCTCAACCAAGATATACATGAGCTACCAAGCATGAAGCAAAAACCACTGGTGGACACACGAGTGTCATAGCAACCAGCCCAATCTGAGTCAGAAAAAGCATGCAAATCTGGCGGTGGTGATCCCCCCTTGGGATAAAACAACCCAAGTAGCCGAGTACCACTCAAGTAGCGAAAGATGCGCTTAACCGCTTTCCAATGCGTGACTCCTGGGCAATGCATAAACCTGCTCATCTGTGAGACAGCAAACTGAATATCTGGCTGAGTAATGCATAAGTAAATCAAGCATCCAACAGCCTGCTGATAGAGAACAGCATCAAATGCATCTCCAGCATCATGAAGACTCAATCGTAAACCTGTCTCCATAGGAGTGGCAATAGGCTTACAGTCTTCAAGGCCAAAACGCTGCAATAATGTGTCAATATATTTCGTTTGACACAAAGCCATTCCACCATCAACTTGCATAAACTGAATGCCCAAATAGTGATGCAAATGCCCCAAATCAGACATCTCAAATGAGGCATGCAAATCAGCCTTGAAATCAGCAATATGCTTCTCAAGAGGACCAGTGAGCAGCATGTCGTCTACATAGACAACAATGATCAGAAGCACATCATTAGCACGCTTAACATATAAGGTGCTTTCAGTTGGACTGTTCTCAAAACCATGTGCAATCAGATAGGCATGTATCTTCTCATACCAAGCACGTGGTGCTTGCTTTAAACCATATAACGCCTTCTTTAACCTGCACACCTGGTTTTCATGCCCTTTCTGCACAAAGCCACGGGGCTGAAAAACATACACTTCTTCATGCAAGTCACCATTCAGAAATGCTGTTTTAATGTCCAACTGATGTACATTCCAACCATGATGGGCTGCAAGTGCACAAATGCTCCGAACAGTAGTCATACGGCATGTAGGTGCAAAGGTCTCATCAAAATCAATGCCTCTTTCCTGCGCATAACCCTTTGCAACAAGCCTAGCCTTATACCTGTCAACTGTACCATCAGGTTTACGCTTCAGCTTGTATACCCACTTAGTGCCAATGGCCTTCTTGCCAGGAGGCAAGTCACATAAAGACCATGTACCATTCTTCATTATAGCATCATATTCAGATTGCATAGCAGCCATCCAATTTTCTGAATTTTGTGCTTCATCAAAAGAAACAGGCTCATTCTCATCACAGAGACTAGATGCAGCCATAGCATAGCAATCTGATGCAAAGGAGGTACTATGAGAGCCTGAACGAGTACGATATGACAAAGGTGCATCTAATTTGCTGTCACGCAAAGTCTGCACCAGCCATTTTGGCATAGTTTTTGCCTGTTCAATATCAGCTCTCTCATCAACAAGTGCATCATGTAAATCTGCATCAGAAATGGAATGATCTGCATCATCATATGAAACCTGCAAAGGCTGAGAAGTTGCCTCATTAGGACCAGCACTAGCCTGTCCACCTGTAAAAAGAGGCATCAAAGTATCATACATGTCTTTGGAGCTAACAGATGTCTCCTTAGTACATGAAAGCAATGGCTGAATAGCATCTTCCACAAAGACAACATCACGGCTAACCAGAATGCGTTTAGTCTGTGGATGATACAGACGATAGCCTTTACTTTCAGAACTGTACCCAACAAAAATACATTTTACTACCTTATCATCCAATTTTCTGCGATGTTGTTCAGGCACTAATGCATATGCCAAACAACCAAAAACACGCAGATGAGCAACAGATGGCTTGCGGTCATGCCAAGCCTCATATGGAGTGATAGACTGCAACGCTTTGGTGGGACACCTGTTCAGTACGTATGCTGCACACATGACAGCCTCAAGCCAGAAACTATGTGGTAAAGCCTGACTTTTGACCATGCACCTCGCCATCTCCATGAGTGACCTGTTCTTTTGTTCAGCAACTCCATTCTGTTGAGGTGTATACGGCACTGTACACTGGTGTTTTATCCCACGTTCAGCCAGAAATGCATTAAAATCTGAAGACATATATTCCCCCCCTCGATCAGAACGGAGGGTGCCCATTTTACATGCTGACAGATTTTCAGCCAAAACCAAAAACTGTTTGAAGCACATGAACACTTCGGACTTTGCTTTGAGTGGGTATACCCATGCATGCCTGGAAAAATCATCAATGAAAGTCACGAAGTAAAGGTAATTTCCAAAAGAGGGTGTCTGCATAGGACCACAGACATCACTATGTACAAGCTGCAATTTCTGCATAGCCCGAACTGAACCATCTTTTGGAAAGGAAGAACGCTGCATTTTGCCCAAAATACAGCCTTCACAAACATGTTTTCCAGGTGCCTCAAGTTTGGGCAAAGAAGACACCATTTCAGATTTCTGCAGGCGTAACAAACTAGCAAAATTCAGATGACCAAAGCGTGCATGCCAAAGCTTTGCATCTGGCATAGCCTGAGAATCATGAACTGCACATGCCGAATCATTCACAGATCTTTCATAGTCTATGAGCTTATACAGCCCACGACATAAAATGCCAGAAGCAATAATCACATCGCCATTTGAGAGATCATGGACTGTACACCTGTCATCAACGAATTTCACAACCAAGCCAATCTTGGCTAATGCAGAAACTGATAACAGGTTCTTTTTGATCCCTGGCACAAATAAAGCATCTGACAAAGTGAAAGAACTACCATCAGCAGTAGTCAAAATGATCTTACCAACTCCCATAACAGGATAAGAGGAGTTATTGGCGCATGTGACAGTATTCCTTGTAGGGGCAGGCTCGAGTGAAGAGAAGAAACTGCGCTGCGAGGTAATATGTTTGGTCGCCCCACTGTCAAAGTACCAAACATCTGAGTCTACTGTAGACATGCACTGATCATGAGAAGATGGGTCAAAACTGCAGACAGTAGTAAACGCCCATTCTTCTTCCTGCACAAGATTTGCAGACTCTGTTTTTGGTGTAGAGGCCTCTGCAACAACCATTCCAGCCTCTTTCTTCTTTGCCTCTTTAGCAGCCAGTTTTGGACAGTTCTTTATAATATGATCATTTCCTTTACAGTACTTGCAGAACAATTTCTGCTTTTCTGATTTCTTCTCATCTTTATCCTGGTTCTTCGATTGTGCAGCATTTGCAGATTTCTGCTTACTAGTAGAAGAGCTCCATTTTCCTTTGCCCTTCTGACTAGCCAGGAAAGCTTGATCTGCAACACGCATAATGGACCTGTTCTGCCTGGACTGATCTTCCTGCAACAGAACAGAGACTAATTCCTCAAATGACAATGCATTCGGATTGCCTTTCATCATCAATCGAAGAGTAGAGGCAAAACTCTGATATGAATCAGGAAGGCCATTCAGAACGGTCTGCACAAGTGAGCTATCTGGTATAACCTCATCAGCAGAAATCAATTGTTCCTTCAGGTCTTTGATCTTTGTAAGAAAACTGTCCATAGAATCACCTTCATTCATGTGCTCACTCTCCAACTGTTTTCGAAGGTAAGCAACACGAGCCTCATTCCTAGCCTGGTACAAAGTGGTAAGTGTATCCCAAGCATCCTTTGCTGTTCTGCAAGAGCGAATGTGAGGGATAATGGCACGTTTGACAGACAAAGCTATCAATGCATGTGCCTGGGCATCTCTGCCATCCCAATGAATCTGCTCTGCAGTAGGTGCAACAGAAACAGCAGCACGGACAGGAATCTGCGGAATATCATCTTCGACACCATCTTCATCAGCTCCAACACCTGTATTTGCAGTACCTGTCGTTACAGGTGTAACAGGACATCTTTCAACACCCTGCACAATGTTCCACAATCCTTTTGCAACCAGTACATGTCGCATCATATAAGCCCATAATGGGTAGTTGGTACCATCCAACTTATCCTCAACAGCCAACATACGGAATACATCACTGCTTTCAGCCATGGCCGGTGACTAAAATACCTTGATGTAGAAAATTGGCTGTATCTCAAAAAGTTGAATGGAACTGCCCAGACGAGTTCTGCTAGACCTGTAGCAGACTTTGAGACGCTTAAACTGGCGAACAGAAACTGGTATATACCTTTGGCACAAAAGGACGAAATAGCCTACACAAGCGCTGCGATAGTGCGTTCGGAGGCCGAAACGAGCTCAGATTGCGATTTCGGCACCACAAAGCGAAGCTGTTTTGATCTAGGAAAAACCCTGAGTATGCTCACCAAATTTCATGCGAATCTGAGACTGCAAACGGAGGAGTGTCGACGGCGCCCTAGAAGAAGCAACGACCTGCTCTGATACCAATTGTTGGAGTTAGACGTCTGCGGAAGCACGCGAACAGCACAAGGAAGAAGAAGAAGCTTGGAGCACAACACACAAGACTGAATGTATTACTAGAGAATGTACAAAGATAAGTAGCCCATTAGGGCAATAGGCGTATATACAAGCCGGGGGAAAAAAACCTCCTAAAGAGGGAAAAAAGTGCCCCGGCGGTCCTAGAGTGATCACACACATCACTACCTAAATATATCAACACACTCTTTCTTGACATAGCTCGAGAAAATGGAGCACATGTATCTTGATTATTCTCGAAAATAGTTTGTGATACTTGAGTAGAAATATCATGAGGACCCTATGTTTTCATTGATACATCTACTTGTTCTTGCTCTACACCTAGACTAATTCGAAAGTGTTGTGAACTACTCATGCCCTTAAATCTTTTTTATGTGATACATTGAGATTTACATTTTTTTGCATAACTTGAAAAGTGTACCCATACATCATTGTATGGATTAGAGCATCCTACCACATTATTACTTGTACTAAAAAGATGCTCTTTTATCCGAGTTGCATTTCCTACATTATGATGTCCACAACATTTTCATTGTAATGTGGAGAGATTTTTACCCTCTTGATGAATAATCACATATGACCATTCTTTTGCCTTTCCCATAATGTTTGCTTTATGAAGACTTTATATTTACAAAAAGACAACATAAATCAATATCAAATAAGATATACATTTCTCTAAATATATATCTTAAAATATATACATACTACTTTAAATCTCTCTTTAAGTTTTTAAATATATTAATCTATGTATTTACATTTTCTATCTATTAAAGTTCTCAATCATACACATGCATACTATTTTGAAGTAAGAATCAACGTTAAGTCAGAAAATCACAGTTTTAATTCTCAATCATACACACACATACAATTACAGATACCATTGTGAAGTAAGAACTGATGTTGAGTCAGACAATAACAATAGATTTTAATTCTCAATCATACACACGCTATTGTGAGTAAGAATCAATGTTGAGTCAAACAATTACAATAGATTTTAATTCTCAATCATACACACACATACACTTATACATATTATTGTGAAGTAAGAATCATGTTGTGTCAAACAATCACAATAGATTTTAATTCTCAATCATACACACACATACAATTACACATACTATTGTGAAGTAAGAATCAATTTCAAGTCAAACAACTACAATAGATTTTAATTCTCAATCATACACACACATAAAATTGCACATACTATTGTGAAGTAAGAATCAATGTTGAGTCAGACTATTACAATAGATTTTGATTCTCAATCATACACACATACTATTGTGAAGTAAAAATCATTGTTGAGTCAAACAATCACAATAGATTTTAATTCTCAATCATACACACACATACATTTACACATACTATTGTGAAGTAAGAATCAATGTTGAGTCAGACAATCACAATAGATTTTAAATTCTCAATTATATGCACATACACTCACACATACTATTGTGAAGTAAAAATCAATGTTGAGTCAGACAATCACAATAGTTTTTCATTCACAATTATACACTCATATGCATGTACACATACTATCAGATGAAATTTTGTTGAATCTCTTCACAATTCAAGGATTTGAGAAGGTGTTAATAAGTCTACAAGACAAAGCCATCTAGAGACCTAGAAAGTTCTAGTTCACTTATTAACACCTTCACAATCCTTGAATTATCAAAAAGAAGATAAAACCTTTTCCAACACACACAATAGTTTTTAATTCAGAATCACACACACACATACACATGCTCATACACGATCACATTAGATTTTCACTCACAATCATATGACATAGATGCACATACATATACACATACTATTGTGAAGTAAGAATCAATATTGATTCAAACAATCAAAATACATTTACTCACAATGACACACACACATACATATACTATTTTGAAGTAAGAATCAATGTTAATTCAAACGATCACAATAGTTTTTAACTCACAAACAAATATTTTTTTCTTTATTGGTTTAATACTAAAAGACTAGATATTTTTAACAAGAGCTTATACCTTATTCTTTGTATGACATTGTAAGTTCGCAAAAAAAAAGTAAATCTTATGAGAAATGATTCTAAGTGTATTCTTTTATAAAAAAATATTCAATCAAATCTTTTTTCAATAGAAAAATTATTTAATCGATAGTTTTTCGATCCAAAAGTTTTCGATTAAAAGCACTTTTGATCGAAAATGCACCGAATTTCTGTGCAAAATGTATTCGCTCTTGTCCAAATAAGCTGACATGGCACTGATTAATTTGGTCGAATAATAAGGGTTTAATGTAAAATTCTATAATTATTCACGAATAAATGATTTGTCGAATAATGAATAATGCAACCTAGCTAGTAAGTCCTTCATCTATAGTATATCTAGATTTCCATCTAAGCTCCATATTGGGATCTCATGGGTGAATAGAACCATCTTTGTAGCTATATGCAATTTGATAACTTGAGTTCTCTATCTATTGGTCTACATCTCTCTGTGTTTGCATTTTTCTCAACATTATCTAGTGGTCTATTTTGTTGTGCTATTATTTTCTTATAGATCAGTCTATTGGTCAAGATGTGGAACTAGTGACTCAAGACCATGTCTCTTCCCAATAAGATTAGCTAGACTCTACAACTTCTACCACTACCCTAGATTCTTGGAAGTTATTGTGTAAACCCACTACTTGTATATGTATTTAGGTGAATTTTTGGCTCTAGTCCCACCTTCTAAACAAGCATGCTTAGCTAAAGTTCAATAAGAAGTATAGACTTTAGCCTTGGATTATATAGCAACTAGGACTATGATGCCAATTAATAAGTTGGAAATAGTTAAAGATAAATTGGTGCATAATGTTGTCCCATTTTTATTTTTAGTGCAAATCTAGATCAATAGAATAAGCAGTTGTGTAGATCACTAGAAACTCAATGTAGCTACTATTTTGGATCCCTTTCCTTTGTGATTCCTATATGCAATGCTGGATGAAGTGGTTGGTCTAGAAAGTTATTCTTCCCTTGATGAATTCAATGATCATAATCGGGTTCAAATGGTTGCGTGTAATGTTCCCAACAACATAGCATTAATCACTAATTGGGTTTTATTCACATGCATGGTCATGTGATTTGGACTTTGAATGCCACCAACACCTTTCAATAATGCATGTATGATATCTTCTCTCCATATTTGACTAGTTTCATATGGGTCTTTCTTGCTGACTTTTCCATCTCTAGAAAACAAATGGATATTTTTAGCACCTATGATTGTGTTTCGTAAAATGCAAAGAAGTACACCTTTGTTTAAATCTACAAAAGTCAATAGTTAGTATTAAGTGCTAAACTATTGGAACACATCATAACTCAAGAAGGAATTGACGTTGATCCCAATAAGGTCAAACTAGTTTTGCAAGCCCCATCTTCACAGCGTGCTAAAAAACTCTTAATTTGTTTGGGCTAGATTCAGTGGCATGGTTCCCACTTATGAATTTTATCTCATATTTTATTCCTCACCAAAACTAGTGATTTCCAATGGATTGTTGAGTGTGATTTAGTCTTTTGCCATTTAAACCTGATCTTGAAATAAAGCACCAATTTTGTAGGCTCTAGATTGGGTTTACTTTTCTCATGTGTTCTTCCATGCAATTCGATGTGCCTATTGGTAGCGTTATAATGCAAAAGATTAATTGCAGTTGGTACAACCTGCAATCCTTAAAAGAATTTTTATTTTTTTACTAAAGATGAATGTTTAGGCCTAATTTATTCTATCAAGAAATTTGACCACTTTCTCTTAGGCTACCAATTTACATTTCATCTCGATCATTTTCCATTACTTTCTTTGGTAAAATAGTAGAACTTGATGGGTAGACTCGTGAGGTGGTCTTGTTCCTATAAGAATTTGATTATGATGTGGTCCACCAACATAGTTTTTTGCATGTGATGGTGAATTCCATATGGCATCTTGATTTTGGTGAACTTCTAGATGTGTTGATGATTCTTTTTTGGATGCAGAGCTCTTCCATATTGCAGAGCAAACCAAACTTGAGGTAGGTAAGCCGAGACGTGGTATGATGAAATGGTCTCTTTTCTTACCACAGGTGTTCCTATGGCTTACTTATGATTGATATTATTTGGACAAGTTGTAATTTATGTTGGGGCTTCACTCACTAATTAGGCATGAAGACATGAAGACATATGAGTAAAGAAGGACAAAGAGCTATGGAAGTTAAACACTAAAAAAAAACCATGCCTATGTGAAGGTACAAATTCACACATGTAGTATAGTGGAAAAATTAGGGATCAAATATAGTCCAAAACTTCTAGAATTATGTGTTTGAGTTTAGATGCATATAGATCAAATGTATATAAGTTAATTTTAGAGAAAGAAATGTAGATGAACTTGATTTTTTAAGTCCTAAGGGAGTAGAGAGGCAATCCGGTATTTTTTGAGAGAGATGATGATGAGAGGTCACTCAGTGTAGGAGATCTTTCTATGGCTATAAGATCACTTCCAAAACACTACTAAAACTAGGAAGGCTAGATTGCGGTCAAAGTTTACAACATTCAAGAAAAAGCAAAGCCAAAGCATCAATGATTATGTCACTAAGATGAAGGATTTAGCAGATAGCCTTGGATTTATAGATGAAGATAATGAAGATCATAGGTTGATTGCACAATTACTTGCAGGGTTGAGAGGAGATGAAAGGTGGAAACATTTTGTACTATTAATTGAACTTTCATTAAATCACTTTGTACCATATCTAAATCAATTGATTGGATTGATGCTCACATTTGAGCAAGACTTGAAGTCAGATGGAGACAAAGGACATAGCTCTGCTATGTATGCAAATAATAAGAAGAAAGGAGATAAACGTAAAGCAAAAGATGAAGAAGAATCAACTTCTCAGGCTAATTATGTAAAATGAAGAGGTAATGGCAGAGGAAAAGGTAGAGGAAATGGAAGAGATAGAGGTAATCAGAATAACAACAAGAAGAAATGTTGGATTTGTGGCTTGCACAATCATTTGGCTTATGATTGTTGGCACAATCAACAAGGTTCAAATTCAAATCAAAATAACAACGGTCAGAGGCACAGGTGGAAGATATCAAAATCAATTTCAAAGAGGAAGATAGAGTCAAAGGGGTGGCTATGGTAGAGGTGGAGGAAGAAATTGGGGACATAACCAATCCTACAATACCACTGTTTGTTGTCAACCTTTGGAGTTGTCCTCTCCAGTTATTATAGCACAAAAGATCAACTACACATCTTTAAATTGTCAATCCGAGAAGTATGCAAAGACCACAGCCCCTTCTAGTTAATGGAATCCAAGAATAAGAGTTGGAATGACTGATTTTCTAAGAGATTCATGGAAAAGGAAGGTAATAACTAGGGTTTTGATTATCTAGAGTTGTATAACAGCATTTTCAATGACCTTTGTGTGTGCCATTCTCTCTGTAGAATACAGTTATAAAGTGTGCCATTCTCTCTGTAGAATACAGTTATAAAGTCAAAGTTACAAAACAATACCTGGATCACACAGACGAGACAATCGCGATTCTGTTAAAAATGATATTTTCTGATTCCAGCTTCATTCTTCTACTTATTCTTGCCTAAAAAAATAAGATTCACCTATCCTTCTTCATCTCACTCAGAAATACACAGCTGAAGCCCACAAATTCCATGGACCACACAAAGAATAGACTCAACAAATCAAGAGAAAGAGTATGAAAGGGGAAAACACGATTTTCTATAGGACTCTTATGAAGTGATCTCCTCCACATCCATAGCATGGTCCTTTTGGCACAAGCGATCTAATGGTTGGTCTCACGGGTGCTGGTGCCTTGGATGCAGTGTACATTAGGGTTGCAAAATCTAGCCCATAGGTGTTTTCATATCCCTCATAACCATAGTATTGTTGGTCATAAGCTTGGTCATATTCTATCAAACTGGTTTCATAGGGGTAGTATTCTCCTTGGGTTTGCTCATAGTCCTGAGTCATTATTTCTGGCCTCGCTATAGGTGTAGCTGGTACTATGGCTCTTTCCATGTTTTCCTCTGGTTGAGTATATTTAACTAGCACTACATGTGGAAGGGGTGGTTGTTGTCCTAATACTAGTTGCGGGTGTCCATACTGCCCTTGCTCATATGGTCTAGGTGCTCCTTGTGGGCTTGGATAGGGGTTGTGTCTTGGGATCTCTCTTCCTTGTTCTCAAAGAGGATATCCATAAGGCATATATTGAGGTTGATTCATGGGCCTTGACTGCCTGTTGAATGGGCAGTTTTCAGTAGTATGGTTAATGTACTTTTGCTCGATGTGACAATACAGGTTGGGTCCTTAGGGTGGCTGCCTATTGTGTGGGTAAGCTTGTGGCATGTTCATGCCTCCTCTGGTGCACATGTGAGATGGATGATCTCCATCATATAGGCTGCATCGACATAACATAGGTAGTCTCATTGGTCGATTCTAGTAATTCCTCTATCCATGGACTCCTAACTTCCTGGCTACCAGTGATGCTAGTTCCTCTACATTACTGGAGTTAGATGTCACTGTACTTCTAGTGTCTTCTGATTTAGTAGGGCTTCGTGTGCTTTTGAGATCATCAGCTAGGTTATCCTCTAGATCAATACATTCTTGAAGACACTCGCTCAATGTCTGGAGCCGTTTCACATACACTAGGGTCCTCCGTGTCCCATTAGTCAATCCATCCAAGAATAGTGATATCATTTTTTGCTGGGAGGGCCTTTCTGTTGCGGGGCATCTATCGACATATTGATTAAATCTTCGGGTAGCTATTTTTATGCTTTCATTTGGGTTCTGTTTGAAGCTATGAATTAAGGATGATGAGTTGTGTTTAATCCCTCTCTTGGTGAATTCTCCAATGAACTCTTGGAAAAATTGCTCTATTTCCAAATTGATTTGGATCCAATGGTTGGAACCAAGTCAAAGCTGTCCCTGTGAGGGTAAACCCAAAGAATTCATACTACACAAAGAAGTCACCGACTTGCTCGGCTCCTAATACTTGTTTAAACTCTGTTATGTGATCATATGGTTCTCTCATTCCATCATGGTGATTTCTCATGCATTTGACAACTTGAATTGGTCTCAGCCTTCTTATAGGTTCCGGTGGTCAGGGCATCACAAGAATTGTGGGTTTAAATGGAGGTATTCAAGGTTGCACTCCTGGTTGTGGCCTTAGTCTAATGGGTGGCCGATTCATGTTACCTATTCCTCAGTAGGTTTGGTTGTGTGATTGCACTCTCGACATTGTGAATTGTACATGAGTTTGGTTGGGAACACTTTGTTGGCTCGTTTGTCTTGACATTGTATTCTCTGGCTCTTGATGCATTCTAAAAGGATTATGGGAGGTAGTTGCCTGCTCTCGAGGAGGGAATATAGGCAACCCCATATACTTCAATAGAGATCTATCAACTACATCTACCAGCCAATACCTTCTTTGGTTCCAGTCTAGGTATGTGACTCTAGACTCATCTTCAGGATCCTTCAACTCATATAAAGTCATTGGGCTTACTACCTGTCCTCGTGTGGGTGAATCGGTTTGTAATAGTAGGTCAAAACCATGGATTAGGTATACATCCAATAGGTAGTCATCTTGAGGTATCAAATCCCCTCTCAAGACTCGAGTCTGTTGATATATTTAGGTAGTGATGTGTGTGAAGATACTAGGACTACCGAGGCACTTTTTTCCCTCTTTAGGAGCTTTTCCCCCTTGGCTTGTATATACGCTATTGCCCTAATGGGCTACTTATCTTTGTACATTCTCTAGTAATACATTCATTATTGTGTGTTGTGCTCCAAGCTTCTTCTTCTTCCTTGTGTTGTTCGCGTGCTTCTGCAGACGTCTAACTCCAACAATTGGTATCATAGCAGGTCGCCGCTTCATCTAGGGCATCATTGACACTCCTCAGGTTGCAATCTCAGAATCGCATGAATTTTGGTGAGCATACTCAACATGTTTCCAAGATCAAAATAGCTTGACTTTGTGGTGCCGAAATCACAATTTGAGCTCGTTTCGGCCTCCGAATGCACTATCGTAGTGCTTGTGTAGGCTATTGTCTTTTTGTGCCAAAGGTATATAGCAATTTTGGTTCACCAGTATAAGTATCTCGAAGTCTACTAGAGGTTTAGCAGAATTTGTCTGGGCCGTTCTATTCAACTTTTTGAGATACAATCAATTTTTTGCATCAAGGTATTTTAGTCACCGGCCATGGCTGAAAGTAGTGAGGTATTTCGTATGGTGGTTGTTGAGGATAAGTTGGCTGGTACCAACTACTTGTTGTGGGATTATATGATGCGACATGTATTGGTTGCAAAAGGATTGTGGAACATTGTGCATGGTGTTGAAAAACATCCTATCACACCTGCAACTGTTATAAGTGTAGGTACTGAAGTTGATGTAGAAGGTGTCGAAAATGATGATATTCTGCATATTCCTATTCGTGTTGTGGTTTTTGTTGCACCTACTACAAAGCAAATTTGTTGGGATGGAAGAGATGCCCAGGCACATGCATTGATAGCTTTGTCTATCAAACGTGCAATTATTCCTCATATTCGCTCTTGCAGAATAGCTAAGGATGCTTGGGATACACTTATCACATTGTACCAAGCTAGCCATGAGGCTCGTGTTGCTTACCTCGAAAAACAATTGGAGAGTGAGCACATGAATGAAGGTGATTCTATGGACAATTTTCTAAGGAAGATCAAAGACTTGAAGGAACAATTGATTTTTGCTGATGAGGTTATACGAGATAGCTCATCAAGTGCCTTTGTCATCATATCTGCTACTTGCTTTTCAGTTGGAACAAAAGAAATGTCAATCTCCTTTGCCATGAGCTTCTCCTTGATGAAGTGGTAATGGACTTCTACGTGCTTGGTTCTCGCATGGAAAATAGGATTTGCCGCTAGATGCATGGAACTTACATTATCTCCAAATATGTGAGGTTTGGAACTCACAAGTCCCAAATCTGTATACAATGCTTTTAACCATATTGCCTCTTGAGTTGCTATGGTCAAGCCTCTGTACTCTGCTTTAGTTGAGGATAAAGCAACTGTTGGTTGCTTTTTGGAACTCCATGACACTAGCTTTGAACCTACAAATGCTAAGTAACCAGATGTACTTTTTCTATCATCCTTAGCTCTTGCCCAATCTGCATCTGAGTGGATTTTGATATCCAAATCTGAAGAGTAAGGATAGAATATACCTTCGTTGATTGTACCTTTGAGATACTTAAGTACTCTCTTAGCCGCATCCATGTGTGGTCTTCTCAGTGAGTGCATGAACTGACTAAGCACTCCCACACTATATGAGATGTCTGCCCTTGTATGAGTAGCATATATCAAGCTACCTACCAAGCTTTGATACTCTTTAATGTCTTCAATTTTCTCACCTTCATAAACACTTAGTTTATGATTCATCTCCCAAGGTGTACCTACAGGTTTAGTGTTCTCCATTTTGAACTTGAGAAGAAGATCCTGAATGTATCTTCTTTGAGTCAAATACATTCCTTCATCTGTGTATATCACATGCATACCTAGGAAATATGTGAGCTCACCTAGGTCACTAATTTTGAAATCCTCTTGCATGTGTCTCTTGATCCTTTGAATGCCATTTAGATCATCACCTGTCACAATAATGTCATCTACATATACACATAGATAGATAACCTCATTGTGATCCCTTTTGATGAATATAGAAGGATCTGAGCTGCTAGCTTTGAACCCTTGATCTTGAAGATATGTAACCAACCTGTAATTCCAAGCTCTAGGAGCTTGTTTCAATCCATACAATGCTTTCTTAAGTCTGCAAACATAAGATGGATGATAAGGGATTTCAAAACCTGGTGGTTGTGACATGTATACCTCTTCACTTATCCAACCATTTAAGAATGCATTTTTCGCATCAAGTTGGAGGAGTCTCCAATTCCTTGCAGCAGCTACACTTATCAATGTCTTGATTGTAGTCATCTTTGCAACTAGTGAGAATGTTTCCTCATAGTCTATACCATGAGTTTGTGAGCATCTTTTGGCAACTAATCTTGCCTTGTACCTGAAAACTAATCCATCTGAGTTTCTTTTAACTTTATATACCCATGTACAACCAATTACCTTTTGATTCGGTGACATTGGAACCAAATCCCAAGTGTCCATTTCCTTCAATGCATCTATCTCTTCTTTCATGGCCTTTTCCCAATTAGGGTTTCCCTTTGCCTCTTCGTAGGTTGAGGGTTCCTCTGAAATAGAGTCTTTTGCCAAGTATATTGAATGCTTCGTAACAAATGTGGAATCATATCCATACCTTTTTGGTTGTTTCTTCTCTCTTGCTGATCTTCTAGGTGCTTGTTTGGAGCATTCTCCAGCATCTTGCATCTTTGCTTTGCCTCTTGACTTCCATAGCTTGTAATCCTTTTCCCTTTCATCTTGTTCATCGTCTGTATCACTTCTTGGATCCTGGACCTGTGTATCATGCTTGCTTCCTAATTGATAAGAGTCTGAATCAAGATCATATGGTAGTGTTACCTTTTGTTTGTCTTCATCATACCAAGACCTGTGTTCTTCAAACACAACATCTCTACTTGTAGTGAATTGCTTGGTTGAGGGATTGAAGAACCTATAACCCATCTGAGTTGAATCATATCCAATAAACATTGCCTTTGTTGCCCTTTCATCTAGCTTACCTCTTATTTGTGATGGTACATGAACATAAGCTAAACAACCAAAAACCTTGCAATGTCCAAGACTAGGTTTTCTTCCATGCCATGCTTCATAAGGAGTCATACCTTGAAGTGATTTTGATGGTATTCTATTGACAAGGTACACAGCAATTGAAATAGCTTCTGCCCATAGATAATGTGGCAACTTCGTTTCTTCAAGCATTGTTCGGGCTGATCCAACCAATGTCTTGTTTCTCCTCTCTGTAATTCCATTTAGTTGAGGAGAGTACCTAGTAGTCACTTCCCTTTTGATACCTTTGTCCTGCAAGAACTCATCAAACTCTTTGGAGAAGTATTCTCCCCCTCCATCAAATCTGAGCTTCTTTAGTGATCTACCTGTATGATTCTCCACATGTGCAAGATACTTCTTGAAGCAATCAAACACTTCATTCTTACTCTTGATAAAGTATAGAACAGTCCATCTACTATGGTCATCAATAAATGAGACATAATACCTTGATCCTACCAATGAAGGTTCTTGAGTTGGTCCCCATACATCTGTATGTACCAAGTCCAATAAGTTGTTGTGGATGTAGCCTTTGTGGTTGAATGGTTGTCTTTGTGCCTTCCCAATCTGACATGCATCACACCTGTTGATCATGTGTTGCTTTGATATGTTTGGAAGTCCTAGAACACTTTGATCCCTGCATATATCCTTCAAGGTTCTTTCATTCACATGAGCAAGTCTCTTATGCCACACTTCAAGCTCACTTAGGTTTTGAGATCCAAAGTTGAATAGAGCTATGTTCCTGGTTTCTCCTACTTCAAAAGTAAAGACCCTACCATGCTTCTCACCTCGGGCTATCTTTTTGAAGCCTTGACATGGATCTTCCACAAAAGCTCCATGTTGGGTGAACCTAACTTGCAGGCCTTTTTCAACTATTTAGCCTACACTTATTAGGTTTTTAGTGATAGTGGGTACATAGAGAACCTTACTTAGAATGTTTGTCTTGCCATTGGAAGCTTTGACATTACCAATCTTCTCCACATTGTGCTTTGTGTCATCCCTTGTTTGCACTTCATGTCTATGCTTTGGACTTTCCACATCAGATAGAAGAGCAATGTTGCCTGCAACATGATTCGAACATCTTGAATCTATGTAGAACAAATGATCATCTTCTTGACCTTCTTTCTGGCTTAGATTCATAAGAAGCAATGAGTCTTCATTTGGTTGATCTTCTGAATAATTTTTGTAGTCCCTTCTATTATAGCTTCGATTGTTATTGTTGAAGTTGTGTCCACCTCTGCCTCTATTGCTTCCATATCCACCTCTTCCACTTCCTTTCTGGGTCTTCCCATTGAACCAACAATTCTGAGTGGTGTGGTTGGTCTTATCGCATATGGCACAAGGTTGAACATTCTGACCTTTGGCTTTGTCTTGCTTTGGTCCTTTCTTCCTCCCTTTCCACTTGCTCTTGCTTGCAAAGTTGGCTTGAGAAGTCCCTTCTTCATCTTCTTCCTTCTTCTTGCACTTTCTACTTCTTATCCTTCTTATCTGTATATAGAGCACTAGTTGAATTACCATGATAAGAGTTACCTTCCTTTATGCTATTGTTGGCTTTTTTATTGAAGAGTTGTCCAAGAAAGATGTTGAAGTATGGAGTTTGCACATCCATGATGAGATCATAAGCCGTCATGAAGGATTGCCATTTCTTATCACTTAGAATGCCCTTGAGAATTGCCTCATGATGACCTCTTCTTCAATCAACTCTCCAATGGATGCTAACTAATCCGCAACCTCCTTGACCTTGGTAACAAACTCTGTGATGTTTTGTTTAGGTGTCTTCTTCATTTGGTTGAACTCGTTCCAAAGATGATTCTTTCTTGCTTTGGTACTAGCAAAAAAGAAAGTCTCGAGGATATCCCAAGTCTCTTGAGATGTCTTGCATCCTCTAATATGTGGTAATAGGAAGTCAGAGATAGAGTTTAGTATGTACGACCTTGCTTGAGCATCCCTTGCGCACCAAAGTGTGAGCTTATCTGTTTCCTCTTGTGTAGGTCCTCCTTTGGATCTTGGAATAGGCATAGCTTCATCACCTACTATAATTCCATAAAGATTTCTACCTTGCAAATAGGCCTCTATCCTGATTTGCCAAGCCGCGTAGTTGTGTCGATCAAGCTTCTCGATCATTGAGGGAAAGCCATCACCCATCTTGATCTAGCTCTGATACCACTGAAAGAACTTGGAGAAGCTAATA
Source organism: Ceratopteris richardii (assembly GCA_020310875.1). Lineage (NCBI taxonomy): Eukaryota > Viridiplantae > Streptophyta > Polypodiopsida > Polypodiales > Pteridaceae > Ceratopteris > Ceratopteris richardii. Next base: position 109,003,470 of record CM035414.1, read on the forward strand.
GAAGGTAGAAACGTGCATTTCGAAGTGACAAAGTTTGGTCAAGCCAACCGGCACAAGACCAGCCCTTGAACTTATGGAGACTCAAATAGACCTTATAGGCATGCAATAAGTGCAAAGAAACACACTATGTACTTTGGAGCATCAAGGAGAATGAGTCGATACAAAACAGATAGGTTCGCGGGTCGACTATCTAAAAAAACTTACTATCTATGGAAGAGACAATGAACTTCAAATGCCCATAGCGACCAGCGTGATTACAATTAGAAAAATTACTTTTATGGGAGTGATACACATAGGGTTGAGTGTATATAATGCACAAAAGTATAAGGAATAACCAAAATATGCTATAGGAATGAATGCGACATTCACCGGTGGTACTTCCTATTTTTCAGAAATACGCAAAGATTGACCCCGAGACAGAAAAACTAAGATTTCTCCTAATCTATTGAACCAAATGCTATGAAAATTTATAAGCGTAAACTAGACACTAATATCTTTCCACGGAGCCACCTTGCACTCAATTTGGAGCTCTGAAGAGAGAGCAGCAGCCTCTACAAGATTACTGTTGGCGAAGAAGATGATGGAGAGAATTGAAGGAGCAAGACAATGATGGTCACAAGTGTATGTATATTGCTTCCATGTATTGTACAAGTGATTTCAAGTCTTTATATAGACTCTAGGAGTGTTCCACTACTTCTACAAGCTGAATTTGAATTCAAATGAAGGTGGGAATGGTTGTTGGAGGGAATCAATTCACTTTCCTACAATCTAGGAAAAGTGAAGATCTAGTTTGATGTACTTTTAGGTGATTGATTGCTTGATTGAATGCAACTTCAACCACCACAAATTCGTGGGATTTGGGCTCTATCTTTCTACCTTTACATGTGTAAAGCTCAAGGCTTTTACAACGGTAAATGAACCATCAAAAATTTCTCAAAAAAATATAATAAATGAGCATAAGAAAAAGAACTCTCCAACGGATATTCTTTCGACACGATAGCCTTTGATGTAGATCAAATCCACCTCAAGCATAGTGTAAGCTTGATGTTCCAACATCTATCAATCCATATGAGGCTTGGCATGATCGCAAGCCATTTGTTGCTCATCTGCGTGTTTTTGGTTGTTTGGCATATGCATTAGTGCCCAACAACATCGTCAAAAATTTGTTGATAAAGAAGTTAAATGTATTTTTGTTGGGTACAGTTCTCAAAGTAAAGGCTATCGTCTGTAACATCCACAGACTAAACGCATTCTGGTTAGATGTGATGTTGTTTTTGTGGAAGATGCTATTCAACCATTGCTTTCATGTACTAAGGAGACATTTGTTAGCTCCAAAGACATGTATGATACTTTGCTGCCTCTTTTTACAGGTGGATAGTCTAGTGCTGGTCCTAATGAGGCAACTTCTCAGTCTTTGCAGGTTTCATGTGATGATGCAGATCACTCCATTTCTGATGCAGATTTACATCATACACTTGTTGATGAGAGAGCTGATATTGAGCAAGCAAAAACTATGCCAAAATGGCTGGTGCAGACTTTGTGTGATAGCAAATTAGATGCACCTTTGTCATATTGTACAAGTTCAGGCTCTCATAGTGCCTGTTTTGCATCAGATTGTTATGCTATGGCTGCATCTAGTCTCTGTGATTAGAATGAACCTGTTTCATATGATGAAGCACAAATTAAGAAAATTGGGTGGCTACTATGCAATCTGAATATGATGCTATAATGAAGAATGGTACTTGGTCTTTATGTGACTTGCCTCTTGGCAAGAAGGCCATTGGGACTAAGTGGGTATACAAGTTGAAACGTAAGCCTCATGGTACAGTTGATAGGTATAAGGCTAGGCTTGTTGCAAAGGGTTACACATAAGAAAGAGGCATTGATTTTGATGAGACCTTTGCACCTACTTGCCAAATGACTACTGTTCGTAGCATCTGTGCACTTGTAGCTCATCATGGTTGGAATGTACATCAGTTGGATATCAAAAGAACATTTCTTAATGGTGACTTGCATGGAGAAGTGTATGTTTTTCAGCCTCGTGGCTTTGTGCAGAAAGGGAATGAGAACCAGGTGTGCAGGTTAAAGAAGGCATTATATGGCTTAAAGCAAGCACCATGTGCTTGGTATGAAAAGATTTGGTTGAGCAAGAAGCAGCCTATTGTGGCCACTTCCAGTTGTGAGGCTGAGTATAGGGCATCATTCACAGCTACTATTGAGTGTGTGTGGCTTAGATGCCTTATGGCTGATTTGGGTGTTGGCCAATCTTCTACCACCACCATCTTCACTGATAGTTAGAGCACATCGGCAGTTGCGAGGAACCCTGTGTTCCATGCTCTCACTAAGCACATTGAGGTGCATTATCACTATGTCAGGGAGAGATTCTCTACTAGGGAGATTAGGCGGGAAGCACCAACACTCACTCCACAACTCGTAATGGCTTACACACACATTACAATAGTTCAAAAGTGATGGGAAGGGATAGATAACAGTCCTACACACACAGTCCTACATGGAGAAGGAGGAAATCAGCAAGAAAGAAGCAAATTTGAAATTCTTCTTCAATTCTTCACAATGGCAAAAAGTCTCTTACAAGACTCACAAAGTGACTTATATACATGTGCCCTAAAAATGGTCCTTTGACACAAGAGACCGGCATTTTATTGATTAACTCTAATTTCCTACTATTTTACAAGAGTTATGTTACAAGGATTTGGGCCTTATGAAGTATTTCAATGGCGATGCACCACACTGCACTCTCCTTCTCGAGAGCTCCACGACGATATGCTCGGGGTAGAAACCGAGCTCCTGACGCCGCACACAGTACTCCGCACAGAGGCTGTAGAATACGCAGAAAACACAGTACACAGGGAGCACGAAGACAGACTTCTTAGGTCTTACAAATGCGGTCGAACTTACAGTCTGTGACTGACCAGGCCACTATATGTTTTATTAAAGAACATATACAAATAAGTGTCCGGTGGCCATTTGGCCTTTCACATGGACACTAACGGTAAAATCTCCCACTAAAGGCCAATATGGCCAGAGTAAGTATGGGAGAAAAAAGAAAGAATGATAAAGAATACCTGAGTGTAAGTATACAAACTATACCTCCCACCTGATGGGCAAGTTACACAGTATACAAGTGACTGCTTAAGATCAAGAATCAAGTAACCCCCATCAAGTGACAACAGTGTCGAAAGCTATCCTGTGGTATAGCTTTAGTCAAAGCATCTGCAGCATTATCTCGAGTGTGAACCTTCTCAAGAATAATGCTCTCAGTGGCTAAGCAATCTCTAATGAAGTGATACCTCACCTTAATGTGCTTGGTCTTTGCATGATAGACCGGATTCTTAGCCAAAGCAATAGCACTCTGACTATCACTGAGCAAGTGAGGTACATGCTGAGGCAAACCCATATCACAAGCAAGACGAGAAAGCCACAATGCTTCCTTACATGCCTCACTTGCTGCAACATACTCTGCTTCTGTGGTGGAAACACCTGTACATTCTTGAAGACGAGATCTCCAAGAGATAGCACCTCCAACAAAATGAAAAATGTACCCTGATGTAGACTTACGATTGTCTACACAACCAGCATAGTCAGAATCTGTGTAACCAATAATGGATGCTTTCCCTCTACCTAAGCATAGACACTTGTCCTTAGTGCCACTCAGATATCTCAAAATCATTTTGACCACTTCCCAATGTTTCTTGCCAGGATTAGACATATATCTGCTCACAACTCCCACTGCAAATGCAATGTCTGGTCTCGTAGCTACCATAGCATACATGAGACTACCAACAACAGACTGATAGGGAATTTTGGTCATGAATTCCTTTTCCTCATCTGATTTGGGGCAGTCATCCTTGCTCAATTTCACATATGTGGGTAAAGGTGTACTCAATGCCTTTCCATCCTGCATATTGAATCGGTGAAGTACTTTGGATATGTACTCACTTTGAGACAAGTATATGCATCTTTTACTCCTATCACGAGTAATGTGCATGCCAAGAATATGTTTGGCATCCCCCAAATCCTTCATATCAAATGTCTGACTCAACTTCTTTTTGAGAATTGACAAATCATAAGAGGACTTCCCAGCAATCAACATATCATCGACGTAAAGTATCAAGCATATCAAGCTGCCATCAGAACATCTCTTTGTGTAGAGACAATGATCTTCATTGCTCCGAGAATAGCCTTGGGACTTCATAAAAGCATCAAACTTTTGGTACCATTGTCTAGGAGACTGTTTAAGTCCATACAAGCTCTTCTTCAGGCTACAAACCAGACTTTCCTTGCCAGGAACTACATAACCCTCTGGTTGTTCCATATAGATCTCATCTGTAAGATCTCCATGCAAGCAAGCTGTTTTCACATCCATTTGGACTAGCTCTAAGTCCTCCATTGCAACGAATCCAAGCAACATGCGCAAAGTAGTCATCTTGACCACTGGAGAGAAGATTTCCTCAAAATCAACACCATGTTGTTGCTTAAAACCCTTTGCAACAAGTCGTGCTTTATAATTTGGAGAAGCACTATCTGATGTGAATTTCAGCTTATATACCCATTTACATGGTAAAGCTTTCCTGCCCTTTGGCAAAGGTACTAAGTCCCAAGTACCATTCTTGTGAATAGAATCCAACTCACTCTTCATGGCACGCTCCCACTTGACATGATCCTCTGTCTGCATAGCCTCTTTGTAGCAAGAGGGCTCACCGGCATCTGTTAGCATAACAAAATCAAAACCTGGAACATATCTATCAGGTGGATATGAGACACGTGCAGAACGTCTCAGTGGTTGCTGAACAGGAACATGTGCAGACTGATCTGAATGGACATTCTCTTGAACATCCCTATGTGCAACATTTTTATGCATGCTAACCGGAGGACTAGTATCCTCAAACACCACTCTTCTCACTTCAACCTCCTTAATTGGCTGTTTATGCATCTTAGACTCATTAAAAATGACATCACTACTTCTGATCAATGACCGTGTTTCAGGATCCCATAAGCGATATCCAAATTGTCCTTCTCGACCATATCCAAGAAAAATGCATTTCTTTGACTTATGGTCCAACTTCTGTCTAAGATTCTTGGGTATATGAACATATGCTTCACACCCAAAAACTCGAAGATGATCATAATATGGTGGTTTCCCTGTCCATAACTCTTGTGCCACTTTCAGATCTTTGGCAGTACTAGGTGAAAGGTTAATCACATGAACTGCAGTCAATACTGCTTCTGCCCAAAAACCTTGTGAGAGGTTTGCATGATGCAACATAGAGACTACTCTATCTTGAATAGTTCTATTTATCCTCTCAGCTACACCATTCTGTACTGGGGTATAAGGAGCTGTAAACTCTCTACGAATCCCTCTACACTGACAGAAAAGGCTGAATTCATGTGAGGTATACTCACCCCCATTATCTGAACGTAAAGCCTTAAGCTTAGTTCCTTTTTCAGTCTCAACTGAAGCAAGCCATTTTCTGAAAGTAGGGAATACATCATCCTTCGATTTGATAGGATATACCCAGACTTTTCTAGTAGCATCATCTATGAAAGTGACAAAGTAAAGAGAACCACCTAAGGACCTAGTGGGCATAGGACCACACACATCTGTATGAACAAGATCTAAAGGCTGAATTGAAGAGTCAATGTGCGTTTTATGCACATTTCTGGTTTGCTTTCCATATTGACAATGCTCACAAAATGAAAAATCAGAGAAAGATAACACAGGTAAGTAGCCAGAACGAGAAAGATTTTCCATTCCACTACGAGATATATGGCCCAAACGACCATGCCAAATACAAGCCATAGGCTGTTCAATAATAGCTAACAAGTGATACAAATAAAGGGTAAAGTGAGCCAACTTTCCTTCCTTTTGCAATAACCATATTGCCCTTTGATATACGAAAGGACTGAGCATAGAAGACCACCTTGTAACCAAGGTCATCAAGTTGACCAACTGACATCAAATTGCGTGATAACTGAGGTACATGGCGTACATTATGCATAGTAAATTTTGAACCGTCAATGAACTGCACAACCACATCTCCAATCCCCACAACATCACACTGGTAAGAGTCACCAAGTCTCACGGTACCAAGAGACTTTGCTGCATAATTAGAGAACCATTCTCTATGTGGTGTCACATGGAAAGAAGCACCAGAATCTAGCAGCCAGGTGTGGGAAAGAGAATCAACCATAAGTGCCTCAGATGGCACAGTACTATCAAGTGTCAACACATCAGCATCATCAGAAATAGCATTAATTTCTTCAATCTTCACAGTCGAAGTAGATGGTGCAGGTAACTGTTTAACATGCCCATCAACATTCTGTCCTTTACCTTTAGCATTCTTTAATGCATAACAGTCTTTCTTCATGTGTCCTTTCTTATGACAATAATGGCATTCAATATCCCTCTTCCTTGATTTACTTCTGCTCTTATTCCGTTGACCATTCTTTTCCTTGTTCTTGCTCCTGCCACGTTGTTGATTCTTTCCTTGGTAAGAATCACGAACATTATATGCATCTCCACTATGAGTGCCAACCATAGATTTTCTACGAATATCCTCACTCAAGAGTGCTCCACATATGTCATCATAGACGAGTTTACCACCTGGTGCACTATTGCTAATAGCTGTGCAAAATGTATCCCATGATGATGGCAGGGTGCATAACAGCAATACTGCTTTCATTTCATTGTCCATATCCATTTTCTGAGCCTGTAACTGGGAGAATATGGCATCAAACTCATTTAGATGAGCAGCAACACTATCCGTGTCCTTCATATGAAGGTCGTATAATTTTCTCATCAGATATACTTTATTTGATGCCGTCTCTTTTTCATATGTATTGCATAACTTCTTCCAAAGCTCCTCTGCACTTTCACAGTCTAATAATGTAAAGTAAACATTATCTGCCAGGTGCAAGCGAATGGTAGACCTGGTCATTTCATCTAACTCATCCCAATCATCTTCATCAATGTCAGCAGGCTTCTTTGAAATCCCATTTATTGGCTTCCATTGCCTTCTTTGAATCAGCACATCTTTAATCTGATTCTTCCATAGAGCAAAGTTTGTGCCATCAAATTTTCGGATCTCAAAATGGTCTTTGCCCTGCAAGTTATAGCTCCTCCTCGGAACGCTAGCACTAGACCCTGATCCACCAGATGTGCCTGAGGCCTCTGATGCCATGATCGTAGAGAACTGAATAGAATGATAATGGAGCTAGAAGAGTCTAAACACCAACAAATAAGTGTATCAAGGAGTAAATCGACCACTATATAGTTGACTAAACCAGAAATCTGGAAACATTTTGCCAGAGTATCCTCTGCAAAATTAGCATATGACCAGTGTCAAAGTATCATAAAACTGCAAGTACTGACATGTCTACCTGCATAGTGAATCACTGACTCCACTGCATATAATCAGTTACCCAATAGAAGCCAACTAGGCTTATCGAGCACCTATGAACAACTATCATACATCTCCTATGGCGAGGTTGGGTAAGTCTTCCACCTGCATCACCGAAGAGACCCCAACATCTGGGTGTCTCCCAGTTAAGAAAACCTCACCACGACCCTCTTTATCAAACGTAAAAGGCTTTATGCAAAGAACGTAACCGCTATATCAATGCCCACATGGACGTACATAAGCGGTATCCACAAAAGCGTACATGGTGTGTATGTGCTCAATATATGCAGTAAAATGACACTAAAAGGCTGAATACACAGCCCAAAAACTAGCCAATAACACCTGCAAGTGTGTGTCAACTCTGATGTTTTAGGCTTTAAAAACCTACATAAATTTGCAGCGACTGCTCCCACCAAAACTGAAAACCCCTCGAGAAACCTGTAGTTTTACGAGTGTGGCTGAAAATACAGCCCCAAAGGTTGATATTTATTGTCTGAGAAGTACAAGGAACACTCTTCTTGATGTTCTTGGACCTGTGTGAAGAGAACTACGTGCGAAAGTACTCCAAAATGGCTCCAAAAACACCCCAAAATTGCTTCAGAAATAGGCTTTAAAAGCAAAAATGAAGCTTTGAGGGACCAAAACTTGTTCAAGGTAATGTCAACCTTAGTCTTTCCCCTTCTTCAAACACCACAAGAGTGTATCTTAGTGGCAAGAGATTGCCACGGTTAAGCGAGCTCTGGGGGGAACAGTACTGGGATGGGTGACCTCCCGGGAAGTACCGGGAACCTCTATATTCCTTGATCGTTGAGGTCCTCCCTCGCGCGCAGCCAATGGCGCCAACGGTGACTTCGGTGACTCGGATGACAAGGTATGCCAAGGTCTATGTAAAGGTAATGATCATATCATAAAGAATTGTCCAAAACTGGCTGCAAAAGAGGCAAAGAAAAAGGAGGCCGGAATGGTTGTTGCATAAGCCTCTACTCCAAAAACAGAGTCTGCTAATCTTGTGCAGGAAGAAGAATGGGCGTTTACTACTGTTTGCAGTTTTGACCCATCTTCTCATGAGCAGTGCATGTCTGCAGTTGATTCAAATGTTTGGTACTTTGATAGTGGGGCGACCAAACATATTACCTCGCAGCGCAATTTCTTCTCTTCACTCGAGCCTGCCCCTACAGGGAATACTGTCACATGCGCCAACAACTCCTCTTATCCTGTTATGGGAGTTGGTAAGATCATTCTGACTACTACGGATGGTAGTTCTTTCACCTTATCAGATGCTTTATTTGTGCCAGGGATCAAGAAGAATCTGTTATCAGTTTTTGCATTAGCCAAGATTGGCTTGGTTGTGAAATTTGTTGATGATAGATATACAGTTCATGATCTGTCAAATGGCAATGTTATTATTGCTTCTGGAATTTTATGTCGTAGGCTGTATAAGCTCATAGACTATGAAAGATTTGTGAATGATTCGGCATGTGCAGTTCATGATTCTCAGGCTATGTCATGCAAAGCTTTGGCATGCACGCTTTGGTCATCTGAATTTCGCTAGTTTGCTACGCCTGCAGAAATCTGATATGGTGTCTTCTTTGCCCAACCTTGAGGCACCTAGAAAACATGCATGTGAAGGCTGTATTTTGGGCAAAATGTAGCGTTCCTCCTTTCCAAAAGATGGTTCAGTTCGGGCTACGCAGAAATTGCAGCTTGTCCATAGTGATGTCTATGGTCCTATGCAGACACCTTCTTTTGGAAACTATCTTTACTTCGTGACTTTCATTGATGATTTTTCTAGGTATGCATGGGTATATCCATTGAAGGCAAAGTCCGAAGTGTTTTTGTGCTTCAAACAGTTTTTGGTTTTGGCTGAAAATCTGACTGCATGTAAAATGGGCACCCTCCGTTCCGATCGAGGGGGGGAATATATGTCTTCTGATTTTAATGCATTTCTCACTGAACGTGGGATAAAGCACTAGTATACAGTGCCGTATACACCTCAACAGAATGGAGTTGTTGAACGGAAGAACAGGTCACTCATGGAGATGGCGAGGTGTATGGTCAAGAGTCAGGCTTTACCACATAGTTTTTGGCTTGAGGCTGTCATGTCTGCAGCATATGTACTTAACAGGTGCCCACTAAAGTGCTGAAGTCTATCACTCCATATGAGGCTTGGCATGACCGCAAGCCATCTGTTGCTCATTTGCATGTTTTTGGTTGTTTGTCATATGCATTAGTGCCTAAACAACATCGTAGAAAATTGGATGATAAGGTAGTAAAATGTATTTTTGTTGGGTACATTTCTAAAAGTAAAGGCTATCATCTGTATCATCCACATACTAAATGCATTCTGGTTAGCCGTGATGTTGTTTTTGTGGAAGATGCTATTCAGCCATTGCTTTCATGTACCAAGGAGACATTTGTTAGCTCCAAAGACATGTATGATACTTTGATGCCTCTTTTTACAGGTGGACAGCCTAGTGCTGGTTCTAATGAGGCAACTTCTCATCCTTTGCAGGTTTCATATGATGATGTAGATCATTCCATTTCTGATGCAGATTTACATGATGCACTTGTTGATGAGAGAGCTGATATTGAGCAGGCAAAAACTATGCCAAAATGGCTGGTGCAGACTTTATGTGACAGCAAATTAGATGCACCTTTGTCATATTGTACTCATTCAGGCTCTCATAGTGCCTCCTTTGCATCAGATTGCTATGTTATGGCTGCGTCTAGTCTCCGTGATGAGAATGAGCCTCTTTCTTTTGATGAAGCACAAAATTCAGAAAATTGGATGGCTGCTATGCAATCTGAATATGATGCGATAATGAAGAATGGTAATTGGTCTTTATTTGACTTGCCTCCTGGCAAGAAGGCCATTGGCACTAAGTGGGTATACAAGCTGAAGCGTAAACCTGATGGTACAGTTGACAGGTATAAGGCTAGGCTTGTTGCAAAGGGTTATGCACAGGAAAGAGGCATTGATTTTGATGAGACCTTTGCACCTACATGCCATATGACTATTGTTCGGAGCATTTGTGCACTTGCAGCCCATCATGGTTGGAATGTACATCAGTTGGACATCAAAACAACATTTCTGAATGGTGCCTTGCATGAAGAAGTGTATGTTTTTCAGCCCCGTGGCTTTGTGCGAAAAGGGCATGAAAACCAGGTGTGTAGGTTAAAGAAGGCATTATATGGTTTAAAACAAGCACCACGTGCTTGGTATGAGAAGATACATGCCTATCCGATTGCACATGGTTTTGAGAACAGTCCAACTAAAAGCACCTTATATGTTAATCATGCTAATGATGTGCTTCTGATCATTGTTGTTTATGTTGACGACATGCTGCTCACTGGTCCTATTGAGAAGCATATTGCTGATTTTAAGGCTGATTTGCATGCCTCATTTGAGATGTCTGATTTGGGGCATTTGCATCACTATTTGGGCATTCAGTTTATGCAAGTTGATGGTGGGATGGCTTTGTGTCAAACGAAATATATTGACACATTATTGCAGCGTTTTGGTCTTGAAGACTGTAAGCCTATTGCTACTCCTATGGAGACAGGTTTACGATTGAGTCTTCATGATGTTGGAGATGCATTTGATGTTGTTCTCTATCAGCACGCTGTTGGATGCTTGATTTATTTATGCATTACTCAGCCAGATTCAGTTTGCTCTCTCACAGATGAGCAGGTTTATGCATTGCCCAGGAGTCACGCATTGGAAGGCAGTTAAGCGCATCTTTCGCTACTTGAGTGGTACTCGGCTACTTGGGTTGTTTTATCCCAAGGGGGGATCACTACCGCCAGATTTGCATGCTTTTTCTAACTCAGATTGGGCTGGTTGCTATGACACTCGTGTGTCCACTAGTGGTTTTTGATTCGTGCTTGGTAGCTCATGTATATCTTGCTTGAGCAAGAAGCAGCCTACTGTGGCCACTTCCAGTTGTGAGGCTGAGTATAGGGTAGCTTTCACAGCAACTGTTGAGTGTGTGTGGCTCAGACGCCTTATGGCTGATTTGGGTGTTGGCCAGTCTTCTGCCACCACCATCTTCACTGACAGTCAGAGCACATTGGCAGTTGCGAGGAACCCTGTGTTCCATGCTCGCACTAAGCACATTGAGGTGCATTATCACTATGTCAGGGAGAGGTTCTCTGCTGGGGAGATGAGCTTGGCATATATGCCCACGCACGAGAACATAGTAGACCTTTTCACGAAGGCTCTGCCTAGGGAGAAGTTTGAAGCTTTCCGCAAAGCTTTGGGCTTACTTCCTTTTGTGGAGTGATTTCCACATAGCTTGGCACTTCCTTATACATGAGTGCAAGCTCCTTGTTCACCGCATCACTCCCCCGGGGGATTTGTTGATATATTTAGGTAGTGATGTGTGTGAACACACTAGGACCGCCGGGGCACTTTTTTCCCTCTTTAGGAGGTTTTTTTCCGCCGGCTTGTATATACACCTGTTGCTCTAATCGGCTACTTATCTTTGTACATTCTCTAGTAATACATTCAGTATTGTGTGTTGTGCTTCAAGCTTCTTCTTCTTCCTTGTGTTGTTTGCGTGCTTCCACAGACGTCTAACTCCAACAATCTAGAGCAAGTTTTGCACACTAACTAATCTCCACACACTAACCAATCTCCACACACTACCATCAGCTCCTGCAAAGTGATATCTATGCATCATCACAATGTACATATTATGCATGGCAGTTTTTCTTCTCCAATCAAAAAATTGAATCAGATCAACTACTCACAAAGTGTTAAAGGATGGAAATGTATCCACAAGGAAGGAATCTCTATGAATACACATATGGAGATGAGTTGATGCCAATTCTAAGAACCAAGGGATGACCAAATCAAGAAGAGCAAGAGAGGTTGAATACATGGTGTGCAAAAGATGCTTTGGCAAGGTCACATAGCTTAAAATTCATCTCTAATTTCTTACTCTGGCACATTAGGAGTTGTAAGATATCACAAGAAACCTGGAATGCACTTGAAGCATTCTTCTCTTCAAGCACTAAAGCTAGGAAGGATCAGTTGTGGATGGAGTTCAACTCTCTTTAGAAGTCGCCAAAGCAAAATGTCACAAACTTTTTCACCAAGATAAAAGACATAGATGATCAATTGGGAAACATTGGAGACATCATAGATGGAGAGAAGATAATGAGGCAAGTCATCAATGGAATCAAAACAAATGATAAGTGGGAAGCATTCACCACTTCCTAGAGCTACACATGGACATACAAGTAGTAGATTTCAACACTCTCATGTGACAACTCTTTAATAAAAAAGGTTAATCAAATGCTCTATCACAAAAGAAGATGTTACAAAAGAGGAGGCTATGGAGCTCCTAGAGGTAGATACCACAACAATTCATGATATAATGACATAACAACTTCAACAAAAATTATCATGGAGGTTACAAAGCAAGGAGAGACTACACTGAGGGTCAATCACAAGAGGATTCTGTTGGAGTTAGACATCTGCAGAAGCATGCAAACAACACAAGGAAGAAGAAGAAGCTTTGAGCACAACACACAATATTGAATGTATTACTAGAGAATGCACAAAGATAAGTAGCCCATTAGGGCAATAGGCGTATATACAAACCGGGGGAAAAAACCTCCTAAAGAGGGAAAAAAGTGCCCTAGTGGCCCTAGGATGTTCACACACATCACTACCTAAATATATCAACAAATCCCCCCTAGGAGTGATGCGGTGAACAAGTAGCTAGCACTCATGTATAAGGAAAGTGCCAAGCTATGTGAAGATCACTCCACAAAAGGAAGTAAGCCCAAAGCTTTGCGAAAAGCTTCAAACTTCTCCCTAGGCAGAGCCTTTGTGAAAAGGTCTGCAATGTTCTCCTACGTGGGCACATATGCCAAGCTGATCCCCCTAGTAGAGAACCTCTCTCTGACATATTGATAATGGACCTCAATGTACTTAGTGCGAGCATGGAACACAGGGTTCCTCACAACTGCCAATGCGCTCTGACTGTCAGTGAAGATGGTGGTGGTAGAAGACTGACCAACACCCAAATCAGCCATAAGGCACCTGAGCCACACGCACTCAGCAGTCGCTGTGAAAGCTGCCCTATACGCAGCCTCACAACTCGAAGTGGCCACAGTAGGCTGCTTCTTGCACAACCAAGATATACATGAGCTACCAAGTTAGGAGCAAAAGCCACTAGTGGGCACACGAGTGCCATAGCAACCAACCCAATCAGAGTCAGAAAAAGCATGCAAATCTGGTAGTAGTGATCCCCCCTTGGGATACAACAAACCAAATAGCCTGGTACCACTCAAGTAGCGAAAGATGCGCTTAATTGCCTACCAATGCTTGACTTCTAGGCAATGCATAAACCTGCTCGTCTCTGAGACAGCAAACTAAATATCTGGCCGAGTAATGCATAACTAAATCAAGCATCCAATAGCATGCTGATAGAGAACAACATCAAATGCATCTCCAACATCATGAAGACTCAGTCATAAACCTGTTTCCATAGGAGTGGCAATAGGTTTACAATCTTCAAGGCCAAAACGCTGCAATAATGTGTCAATATATTTCATTTGACACAAAGCCATTCCACCATCAACATGCATAAACTGAATGCCCAAATAATGATGCAAATGCCCCAAATTAGACATCTCAAATGAGGCATGCAAATCAGCCTTAAAATCAGCAATATGCCTTTCATGAGGATCAATGAGCGGAATGTCATCAACATAAACCACAATGATCAAAAGTACATTATTAGCACACTTAACATATAAGGCGCTTTCAGTTGAACTGTTCTCAAAACCATGTGCAATCAGATAGGCATGTATCTTCTCATACCAAGATCTGCATCATCACATGAAACCTGCAAGGGTTGAGAAGTTGCCTCATTAGGACTAGCACTAGATTGTCCACCTGTATAGGGAGAGGAAGAAAGGGACTTTTCCCCCTGTTCCACACGTACATGCAAACATATACACTCTAGCCTTTGACAGATCAACCACCTCTTCACTCCATTCTCTCAATTACAGACACTACATATGTATTCATCGATTTGACTTTTCACTTGGTAACTACAGCCAGCTATGCCTTAGTCCCTCGTATACCTATCCTTAGGTGTCCTAGAATGTGAGTCTCCGGGATATCTCATGTAGCCTCACATCGTACCCGCATCCCAACGACTTCCCTAGGGCGAGTCAGGCTCAACTTCAGGAGCTCCGTCATCACTCCCTATCATTAGCACATCTGCCCAAGCCCACGTGATATCGTTTTCCTCGTTAGGCATTTCCCTCGAAGGATCGAAATAGTAATATCGATCTCCTGCCCATCCTACATGTCGAGTCAGGTATTCCTCAAAACATCAATGTAAAATGCAACACCCAAACCCTGGTTTATAAAGCATACCAGCCAATGCGCTTCCTCAACATCGTATTCCGTCTCAAAGTCGTCGACATCTATATCCATATGGGCGAATGTTTGATCCGAGAAATATATCCTTAGCTCGTACAAGTAGAGTTGCGTTATTTGATCTGCCATTTTGTTACTTAGCTCCTAACAGTCTCTGCGCAACACAAGAAAAATAATTAGAAGTCCAAAATTTCTTGAGCTAGCAAGGAAGAATACATATGACACACAAATCATAGCTTACATATGTGCATATATATATATATATATATAACTATACATGTATGTACAAGGAGTCTACTACGCCCTTCTGCTTGGATCTCATCTGGCTTCTCCCGTCCTAATATCACTTGAAATATGGTTTAACTCGAAGCGCATTAACCTTCACGGGAGCATATTCTTCCCCTAAATCTTGAATTTGCATGGAACCATTGGAGTTGAGTTCCACCACTTTAAACGGTCCTGCCCATCTTGTCTGTAACTTCCCCGGGAATTTATAATATTTACTATCATAAACTAGCACCAAATCCCCTTCTTGAATCACATAGGTCTTGAGATTCTTATCATGCCTCTCCTTACGTCTCTTCTGAATAGCTTCCAAACTTTGTTGTGCGATGAGTCTCTTTTCTTCCAGCTTGACCAGTTGTATGTACCTCTCCTTTAATGACTCTTCCTCGCCCAACCTGGCTTTGATGGCCACTCTTAATGTTGGAACTTCTTTTTCGATGGGAAAGATGGCTTCCTCGCCATATACTAGGGAGAACGGAGTGCTCTTTGTCGTCACTCGGTAGGATGTTCGATATGCCCACAAGGCTTCCAAAAGTCTCTCATCCCAGTCTCTCCTATGCACAGCTACTGTCTTTGTCAGAATCTGTTCCAGCACCTTGTTGGTGACCTCCACTTGTCCATTCGCTCTCGGGTAATATGGAGTGCTTTTTCTATGTTTGATCTTATAGAATTCCATTAATTCTTCGATCAGTTCGTTGATAAAATGGGTTCCTCTATCACTTACTATTTCCAACGGGCATCCGAATCGAGTGATAATTTGTTCGTACAAAAATTTAGCTACATCAACAGCTCGGTCAGTTTTCAGAGCTTTAGCCTCTACCCACTTGGTAACATAGTCAGTACAGACCAAGATATACCTATTGGATCTTCGTCGTGAGGGAGGATCAATAGGCCCCACAAAATCAATTCCCCACTTCTCAAAGGGCTTAAGAGCGAGCACCGGCGTGAGAGGAGCAGCATGTGCTAATGTGGGTTTGCCCATTCGTTGGCATCTGTCACACTTCTTACAGTATGTGTGCGAGTCTTTGAACAGCGTGGGCCACCAATACCCAGCCAATAAAATCTTTCTTGCCGTCAGTTCACCAGCAAAATGCCCACCGCAAGGTTCGTCATGCAAAGCCCTCAACACTAGGTTTGCTTCTTCTTCCTCGAGACACCTCCGATAAATGCTCTCATGAACAAAATATCGATAGAGTTGCCCCCCAATGATGCTATGATGCTTCGCCAATGCTAACAGTTTTTGCTTCTCTCTCTTGCTTGCTCCTGGCGGATATTTAGTGGTGCATAAGAAGTTCACCAAGTCGGCATACCAAGGTACTTTAGCATCAACCTGGAACAGATGCCCATCAGGAGCATCGTCGGGCACACCAGAGATTGGCTCCTCATTAACAATTCGAGATAAATGGTCGGCCAATATATGTGCTTTGCCTGGTCTGGTTACCACTGTGAACTGAAATTCTTGGAGAAGTAGCATCCACCTCATCAGTCGCCCTGATAGCTCGGGTTCATTAATGATGTACTTAAGGGCTTCATGATCCACATAAAACGTGAAATGCTTTCCCATTAGGTAATGCCGATACTTGTTCACCGCAAAGATCATCGATAGGCATTCCTTCTCTGTAGTCGTATAGTTCCTCTCAGTGCTATTCAAATTGCGACTTGCGTAGTAAATAGGGTGGTCCAACTTCTTTTCATCGGCTTGGCATAGTATTGCTCCAAACGCAGTATGAGAAGCGTCGGTATGCACATGAAATTCTCTCGTCCAGTCGGGTGCTACCAAAATCGGTGCATTTATCAATCTCTCCTTGATCGAGTCGAATGCAACTTGACACTCTCCAGTCCATTGGTATTGTTGGTCTTTCCTCAAAAGATTCGTCAGTGGTGCCGCTATGGATGCAAAATTTAATATAAAACGTCGATAATAATTCGCATGGCCCAAGAATCCTCTGAGTTGCCACAAATTTTGAGGCGGTGGAAGTTGTCCAATCTTTTCCACTTTATCCTCGTCAACCGCAATCCCTTTTTCGGAAATAACATGTCCCAAAAGCAATCCTCTTCGCACTCCAAATGTGCACTTTTCAAGATTCAATGCGATGCCTTTTTCGATGCTTCTTCTTAAAATCGCTTCGATCCTCTCCATCATGTTTTCATCGTCACCTCTGATCGCAAAGTCATCGAGAAATATCTCCATCCAATCCTGCAAGTAGTCTTGATATGCAGCTATCATTGCTCTCTGGAATGTGGCCGGCGCATTGCATAATCCAAATGGCATCACACGATATGCATATGTACCCCATTCTGTCGTGAAAGTAGTTTTTGATTGATCCTCTTCATGGATTTGGATCTAGTTGTATCCACTGAAACCATCCAAAAATGAGTACAATTTATGGCCAGCCACTCTGTCCAAGATTTGATCAGTAAAGGGCAAAGGGAAATGATCCTTCTTCGTGCGCTCGTTCAGCTTTCGATAATCTATGCAAATACGGATTTTCTTATTTTTCTTCGGAACAACTACAATTGGTGATACCCACTCGCTGGATGCGATGGGATATATGAATCCTGCTTCCAATAATTTGGTCAATTCCAGCTTGATCAATTCCGAGTAGACTGGGTTTGTCCGCCTAAGTCATTGACATATTGGTCGTGTACCTTCTTCCAAGTCTTTATAATGTTGGCAGATTCGGGGATCAATTCCTCTCAAATCACTGTATGACCATGCAAAGGCCTTGCTAAAATTTTTGAGTGTCAACTTAATACAATCTCGTACTTCATCTGGTAGCTCTGACCCCACGCTCAAGAGCTTTTCTGGAAAAACTTCCCATTTTTCCACCTGAGCTTCTCGCGAATATTCCTTATTCCGTGATGACACTGTGATTGGAACATGCTCTCCAATCACGCGTGCATGGTTGGCCAGCAAATCATTGTTTTGTCCTTTTTCAACCGTACCCAATTTCTTTAGTTCAGCTTTTGCAATGGCTTCCCGCACTTTAATTTTACTCTTCGCTTCTTTTTCCGATTCTCGACTTCTCTTTAGAATCTCTACTTCTAGCATTCTAACTCTTTCTCTCAACTGTTGCACTTCCATTGTCGGAGCTAACTCCAGCTCCAGCTCTTCTTTTGAAGTTCCCTTCTCCAGGGATTGAGTAGCTTTGTTTTTACTTGCGTCTATACTCAACATGTAGCACTCAAATTCTCTTGTATGTGTCAACCATCCTAGCAGCTCCTGATCGGAATCGTCATTATAGAGCAATGGATTTTGATACTCTCCCATCTTCGTGTCTTGATTCTTAAAGAGCTGCAAGTTGAACCCGTCTTGAAGCAGATTCTTGTATGTGTTCGTGTCCAAGGAAAACCTAGCTCGTGCAATCTCGTGCCTTGCTTTCTCCTTCTCTTTCTTTTCCATCTCATCGACTATTATTGTCTTCTTCTTGTTGCTCGAGGGTGAGGATACTTGTATTTGAATCCGATCAGACTTTGGCCCTATTGAAATAAAACCTGTGCGCCAGTCATGCACACATTCGGCTTGCACCAGCCATGGCCGTCCAAGTAGGATCGAGAAGGTAGCCTCTGAGGTCCTTGGTCTTACTATCAGATAATCAACTTTAAACTCTAGACCGCCCACAACTGTGCTTACATTCTTCAAAAGACCCGCAGGCTTCACTTGTGTTTGATCCGCCATTCTCAAGGACATCGGCGTTTCTTCCATGTGGTTGAGGCCTAAAGCTTTCATCATGAACTCAGTCATAAGGTTGACTGCGGCTCCACTATCTAACTGAGCACCGGGGACTGCATATCCTTTAATCTCGACCGTCACAGCTGGAGCATTCGAATCAATTTGCGTCGTAATGCTTTGAATGATTCCTTGGATATCTTTATCTTGTCTATTTTTATCTCGAGCTTTCCTCGACTTCTTAATATATTCGTTATAGAATTGTTTCCTATAAGTAGGTGAATATTTTAGCAATGTGCCAATATCCAGCGTGACTTCCGTGTCAGCGAGCAACTTTACAATATCTACTTCTTCCGAACTTTGTCTTTCCTTTCTACACTTCGGAGCCCTTAATCTTTCGGGGAATGGTGCTATGCCTGGCACAAACTCCCTGGTCACTGGTGGAAGAATCTCTATCTCTTCCCCATCCTCAAGCTCTTGCTGCTCAACAAGTCCTCCAACTTGGTTTTCTACCTCTTCGTGTTCAGCTATCTTCTCTTGGCTCCCTTCTTCACCTTCGCCTCCTGGATTCTTCTTCGAATATTCTTGAGTCCTTGTGACTACTGCCACAGTTGGATCTTTATGCGGGTTCTTGGCCTCGTAAGCATCCACAAAGTGCATCGACGAGCTAGAGCCTTCTTGAGGGTTCGGTGTCTTGAACACTACTCCGATCGTAGGAACTTGCCCTTGAACTCTCGATGTGGAATGCATCTGAGTATCAACATAATTCGAGGATCCTACTGGTCCTTTTTCCTTGCCGGCG
Source organism: Ceratopteris richardii (assembly GCA_020310875.1). Classification (NCBI taxonomy): domain Eukaryota; kingdom Viridiplantae; phylum Streptophyta; class Polypodiopsida; order Polypodiales; family Pteridaceae; genus Ceratopteris; species Ceratopteris richardii. Next base: position 109,023,050 of record CM035414.1, read on the forward strand.
GCAGCTCTTCGTTTTGGACAATCTTCATCAAAGTGGCCCTCTCCACTACAGTACCTACATAGTGGGGTATAGTCAATTGGTTTCTTTTCGTTTGGACATCTAGATTGAGTATGGCCTCTTGGATAGTCTCCTCCTTGACCCTGAGCACCATATCCATAAGTCGGTCTGTTTTCCCAACGAGATGTAGGTGGTACACTTTGAGCGGGCAATCCCGTGTAAGGTCTTTCTCTTGTATCTCCTGATTTCATGGTCCTCTCTTCATAGGCTCTCTTGTTGTAACAACGATCCTCCGTGTGATTTATCCTTCCACAAAAAGTGCAACGCATTCTAGGTGGTGATCTATCTGTGAATACTCTCGAGACTGTAGGGCATTCTGAAGCCAAATGGCCGTAACCATGGCACTTTCCACACCATGTATTTGATCGAAACACTTGATTCGGGTTTGTTGTGACCTCTGGTTTTACTGTGTATGTCTCCTGACTCATTGTGGCAGCTTTTATAGCTTGCGTGACCAATTCCAATATTCGTTCTTCAGTTAGCGCAGGCTTTACCTCGCCTGGCGTACTAGTGGCGGCTACAAAAGCTGGGGTCGTCAATGCGGGACTTCCTTGGCCAGGATCTTTCATCGGTATATTTCCTGGGCCTCCCATTGGCTCGTATAAGAGCTCCATCTTCCTTTGTTGGCATAATTGTACTTCCTCCCAAAGCCTCGCTTGTTCCTTAGCATCCATTAAAGTTGCAGGTCTTGTCAGGCTGATATGTTGCTGTGCCGTAGGATCTCTCAATCCCGAAATGAATCTTCGTTTCAATGTCTCATCGTTCGGGGCATTTGCGCCCATCTTTCTTACCAATGTTTCCATTCTCTGAATGTAGTTATCGATGCTCTCATTGACTCCTTGTCGCAAGTAATCCATCTGTTGGGCCAATCTATCTTGGAAGCCTTGTCGTCGAAACTTTGCCAAGAAGGCTTCCTTGAGCATTTGATAAGTTCCACACTCTTGTGGTGTCAGATTCCCATACCAATTGGCTGCCTCATCACGGAGAATAGCCGGAAAAATTCTCAACCTTTGATCCTGGTCAACTACGTCATTGGCCTCACAAGTAACCTCAAACAACTGGATAAAACTATCCGGATCTTCGTCCCAAGTACCTGAAAACTTGGTGAAGTCCCCCAAGTGAACCGAAATCCGCTGAGCCATTTCGAACAGAGGTGTGATGTCAATATCACTTCGATCCCAGAAATTTAGTACACGTGGCTTCAGGATCCCTCCTTCAAACTTTCGCACTTGATTCGCGACCCTCCTACGGGAATACACGTTTTTGGCCGATTTCTTCAAACCAATCGAGGTCCACTCACCTGGCGGTTCCCACCTTCTCCTTTCTCTTTCAAGGGCTCTTCTTTGAGCGCGTTCCTCTCTTTGCGTTTGTGTTGCTCCTGACGATGAGCTCCCCTCGCTCATGTACTAGATCGTGGGGTCCGCAAGCTCGGCCAACCTGTGGCGCTAGGCGAACCTATGGCACTCTCTTATAGAGACGTACCAAGCTATTCCCGGCAGACGCACCAAAATGTTTAGCTCCTAAGCCCAAGGAAAAGATGATTGTGAAAGCCTTTATTTTGCTTAACCCCTCGCAATCGGTCTACTTGGATTACCTAGAGCCCACAATTATCTCGCAATGGATTTTTCCTATGTCAATGCACTAGCTCATATGTTCCCGGCCAACGCACCAAAATGTTTAGTTCTAACGCCCAGGAAAAAGTGATTCTACGAGACTTTATTTTGTTCAAATCCCTCGGAATCGGTTTCTTTTTACAGACAAACTCCAACATATACCATGTATTAAAAACAAGTTTCAATGTTGCTATAATAGATATGCAAATCTTTCGCTTATCTCAAATTACGAGATAAGTCTGATAGAGCAGCCATTGTTCACCAGAAGAACCATTTTGAGTTCAGGGTTCGCTTCTTGATTTACAAATAGTTTTTATGATGTATCATTCCGACAACTTTGATCCTAGATCATGAAAATACCAAGCAGATACATGACTCCTGAGGACTGACTCAGGAAGTTATTTCGACGAACATTTAATCCCGATTGGAGTTTAATTGTTTGTTGTAGCCACACTCAAAGCATTCATAATCTTGACTCGTCATATCTCCACCCACTTATTTCGAAAGGAGTTCCTCCCTTTCCACTACCAAACACAGCATTATGACAAGAAGACTCGGTTTCTGTAGAACCAGTGAGTGTAAAAGAACTGCACTTAATCGATTAGCTCACTCACTACCATCGATTCACAAAAATGATCCGAATTAAATACAAGAATCAGTCAGCTAATGACATTCAACAGTAATATGTCAGTGACATCAGTTGTCAGAGGCATTTGTATCATAGTACCAAGATCTTTCAATCACAAACATGGCACTAAGTGATCTTTTCAATCATGGTTATGGTATCAAAATATCTTCCAACCACAGATGGCACTGGCTCTGTACTTCGTTGCAAAAAGATATTACAATCACAGAATGACTCTATACGCTTGTGAGGTCTCAGACTCTAAGCTGAATCAAGCATCATATTGATCCCCTTCGATACTGGTGAGCCCTTGGAAGAAGGTATAAAAGTAAATCAAGTAAGGTAACCGTCAGTCTTCTCATGAAATTCTGATGTGAAACTTCTGCAGACGACTGTTTTTTTTTTTTTTCCCCATGTATCCTTCATGATTGGAAGAAATGTTTTCTGGAGGATATTCTTCTGATCTCGTGACTAAAACTTGGATATTCATGAAGTCTAAGAAGCCAATATGTCTTCTGTTATGATAACTGTGGCTGCTGTATGATGCTGCAAAACAAGAGCCCTATTTCAACAGGCATGTATGCTCTTCTGGGCTCAGTGAGAAGTCCATAGAGAGAATCTAAAATGATCAAGGCCCCTAATAATGTGATTCATGAAATATACTGAGCGCTCCTACATAAGCCAGGACTACATGCTGACAACTGCAAAATGTCCGATCAAAACTGAATACTGTTGTTTTAATACTCTGAGAAAACGAGACACTATGCATACCCACTGATTTGGACAAAGAAGAACTTGCTGCTCTAACATATCCAAATATTGAGCTCACCTAAGGTGATCAATAAAGAAAATAAAGATAAAGTGACTCGCCAAGCCTTTTATGCAGTAAGAGCCACCCATAATGGAACTGCCAAGCAATGAAATATAAAAATTATATGCTAAGCATTTGTGCGAAAATCAATCGATGCATTGATATGCATGTTTTAACATGTCAAATGTCACTAAATGCAAGATATTATATAAGAAACACTGAACGCACATGCGTCGTGTCCCTACCTTTATCAGATTAAACGCAATGATAGGATTTCCATATCTTGAAGCCAGATTATCAAAGTGTATTTTAGTTGCTCTATAACAGAAATCCTCTCTTTTCACTGAAAAACATCGAGCTATAAATTATCCTCATTTAAAACCATTGAAGAATGTAGTCTTCTCCATCAGAAGAAAGAAACCTACATTTTATTTCTGGCGTCGGGCTCAGAACAGATGTTTCCTGGTACCAGAAAAGAGGAATCGAGCCTCGGTGTTGAACAATGGAGCTGATTTGTCCAACCTTTCCTTCAGATTCTTTCTGAACTAGTTGTTCTGTCTCCACTTCATTTGCTACTTGACCCTTTTCATTCACCCCTCTCTTGAGATATCTCTTCCCAGTTCGCTACTTCTCTCACAGGTAATAGTGGCACTTTTGGATAGAATATCTAGCTGCGGTGATATTCCCTTGCTTCCGCCTCCTTTGGCATTGGTCTTCGTCTTCCCTTCCTTAGGTGCCTCCTGAATGAAGCTACAACTTGACTATGTGAGAACTCCCAAATGCCTTCTGAGCCCGTGACCTCCCTGATGGAGCAGACCTTGCCTTTCTTCGTCTACGCAGCCAGCAGACCAGTAGGCCGCTGCCTCCTTTTCTTCCGGTAATGAACGGATTCCCTCTCCTTCCAACAGATCAAAAGTCCTTGCTCCCCAAATGGCGGCCGCTTGTTCCCCCCCTAGACCTCCTCGTTACCTGTGTAGGATCCCCATATATGAAAAAATGGAGTCAGCGCCCATCGAGAGCGAGAGAGAGACTCCCTCGTACACACCCCGTAGAAAAGATAAGGTATTGCAGAAAAAAACCCTCTTCCATATGGCTCCACGTCATCAATCACAACCCTTTTTTCTCAATAAATGTCTCAAGCGTGCCAATATATGAGTTGCAATCCTCAACCTTTACTATCCTTCATGTCCTTGCTGGAGAGCGCCCCCAGCAACAATGTCGACCAACATAATCAAGAAGCAATTCTCTTATTTCTTCTTCCTCTCATGTCAACTTCCCAAGCACCCAAAATTCTACCACCATCTTTTCCATCTACAGCTCCTCCATGCTCAATCCCTTCTCTCCACACTCCTGCAATCAATATCTCCACATGCTTCTCATCAATCATCAAATTCATTCTTCAAGTACCTCAAATCAAACGCATTTTCCTGCCAAATAGAACCACATTAGTGCATTAAAACCAACCATTTTCTGAGCTAACAGTACCATCCAACTTATCCTCAACAACCAACATACGAAATACATCACTGCTTTCAGCCATGGCCGGTGGCTAAAATACCTTGGTGTAGAAAATTGATTGTATCTCAAAAAGTTGAACGAAACTACCCATACGAGTTCTGCTAAACCTGTAGAAGACTTTGAGATGCTTATACCGGCGAACCGAAACTAGTATATACCTTTCACACAAAAAGATGAAATAGCTTGCAAAAGCGCTGTGATAGTGCGTTTGGAGGCCGAAACGAGCTCAGATCACGATTTCGGCACCACAAAGCAAAGTTGTTTTGATCTTTGAAACACCCTAAGCATGCTCACCAAATTTCGTGCGAATGTGAGACTGCAATCAGAGAGGTATCGACGACGCCCTAGATGAAGCGGTGACCTATTCTGATACCAGTTGTTGGAGTTAGATGTCTGTGGAAGCACGCGAATAGCACAAGGAATAAGAAGAAGCTTGGAGCACAACACACAATACTGAATGTATTACTAGAGAATGTACAAAGATAAGTAGCCCATTAGGGCAATAGGCATATATACAAGCGGGGGGGAAAAAACCTCCTAAAGAGGGAAAAAAGTGCCCTGACGGTCCTAGAGTGTTCACACACATCACTACCTAAATATATCAACAGGTTCACTTTTGCTCATGAATATGACCTTAAAAGAAAAATCACTTGAACATGCATATTACATTTTATGAATCATATGGATGAAGTGTTTTCTTGTTTCAAAACTAGCTTGCATGGGTAGAAAATGAAACAGGTAGAACCTTGAAAAGACTAAGGTGTGATACAAGGGAGAATAGTTCTCGCACAAGATTCATTCCTTCTTGTGGGAAAAATGGATGAAAAGAGAAACCACAATTAGGTATAGACCATAGCAAAATGGTGTAGTAGAGAGAAGAAATAGAACAATTGTGGAAGCAGTAAGATCAATTCTCAATGAGAATAAGTTGCCAAATTACCTAAGGGGAGAGGTAGTATCCACTACCACATATCTTATAAACACTTTACCATCATAATAATTGGAAGGAATGACACCTTAAAGACCAAGCTTTGACCATTGCAAGATATTTGGGTGCATTGTATACACACACATACCTTCACAAATTAGAAGAAAACTTGATTCCGAAGTAGAGAAATGTGTGTTCATAATCTATGATATAAATAAAAAAGGGTTATAGGCTATATAATCATAGCACTAAAGGATTTGTCATAAGTTGTGATGTAACATTTAGATGAAATAAATCTTTGTTTGAAGATGATTGCAAGAAAATTAGTTTTCCCTATGATTTGGACAAGATATTTCTAACTCTATCCAACAAAGCTTCACGTACATTTGAATAATTGAGTGAATCAAAAGATGATCAAAAGACATCAAAAGACATAGCAAGTCATGGAACTCCAAGGATAAATCCAAATTTCAAGAACTAAGAGATGTAGCGAAATCATCTCAACCAACAATTAGAAGACCCACAAGAGAAAAGAAGAATCCAAAAATGTATGGAGAGGGAAATTTATTAATCACCAGGCATTCTATACATATGGCATAAGGAATGAGCTCTAAGGAACCTTCATCATATGAAGAAGCTCAAAGCATGCGATGGATGCATTATAGGAGAATAACACTTGGGATTTGGTTCCTAAGAACTTAACCATGAAGGTCATTGGATCCAGATGGATCTACAAGCTAAAAAATAATTCATATATAATCATAAATAAGTACAAGGTTAGATTACTATCCAAATGTTATGCTCGTACTCAAGGAATTGAATATTAGGAGACCTTCTTTCTTGTAGCAAAGATGCTCACACTCAGAGTAACGATGAGTATTGTAGTTGCCATGAACTGGAAAATATATCAGATGGATGTTAAGAATGATTTCTTGAATGGATGGATATGAGAGGAGGTATACATGGTTCAACCTCTTGGATTTGAAGACTAAAAATACCTTGAATATGTACATAGGTCGAAGAGAGCATCATATGGACTATAACAAGCTCCAAAAGCTTTGAATCATAGACTAGTAACTTACCTACAAGACAAAAGGTTTGTGGTGAGCAAGGTAGATCCTTGTTTGTTCATCGAAAGCGCTCATGGAGAAGTCATATGGCTTTGTGTATATGTAGATGATATTATTGTAACATGTACTGATGATTAAGGCATAAGGAATCTCAAGCATCAAATCATAAGGAAAAATTCAAAATAAGTGATTTAGGGAATCTCACATACTTCCTTGGTTTGGAAGTCATATATACAGAACATGGTATGTATCTTACTCAGAGAAAGTATATTAAAGATATGCTAGCAAAGTTGAAAATGTAAAATACAAAGCCTACATGTATCCCTTTGGAAATCAATTTCAAAATCAATGCTCATGAAGGTGAAATCATTGAAGATGTGACATGTTATCTAAGCTTAGTTGGTAGCCTCAACTATTAGACCCTCATAAGAGTAGACATTAGCTATAGTGTGAGTGTTCTCAGTCAATTTATGCACTCACCTAGGAAGCACATATAGAGGCATCCAAGAGAATACTTAAATATATCAAAGGAACAATCAATGAAAGCCTATTCTACTCATATACATCTGAAATAGATATTAAGATCTTGTCTGATATAGATTGCGTAGGATCAAAGAATTATAGGAGAAGTACATCAAGGGAACTCTCATTTGTAGGATTGAAACTTATCTCTTGGTCATCAAAGAAGCAACCTACTTTTGCTCTCCCATCCACATAAGCTGAATACAGAGGATTAACTAATGCTTCTCAAGAAGCTATGTGAATTAAGGCATTATATATTGATTTAGGAATCAAGACTCCTATTCCACGTCTATTTGGATATAACATGAGTTCTTTACATCTTGCAACAAATCCTATTTACCATACCAAAACCAAACACATTGAGGTCCACTATCACTTTGTTAGGGAGAAACCCACAAGCAAGGAAATTGAACTTTCTTACATTTCAAATCAACAACAATGTGCAAGCATGATGACTAAAGCCTTGCATGTAATAAAGCTAAGTAGATTCAAATCAATAATTGGAGTTCAAGAATTTTCAACAGAATGAAGTCTCAAGCATCTTAGGCTTGAGGGGGAGCTGTTGGTGCATATGGAAAGCCTACGGACTTGATCATATACATTGGACTCTATGGTCTTTGAGAATCTCTTGTATACATGCATATTTATCCCTAGCATGTGATTCATTCATATATTTTAGTAACACTTATTTATTCCCTTTTGCATACATGTTCTAAAACCTTGAAGTCCAAACTTAGAGGAAATAAGAAGCAACCAAAAGACACGATTTCTATTTGAAGTCAAAATTCAAATCAGTGGTTGAAAATATTATTGGAATCTCTTGGTAGAATCATTCAATACCAACCAACTAGATTTATGGGAGAATGACTAGATAAAATCTAGTTGAGGATTTGTGGGATATCACTACGATTTTATGCTTTTCAAGAGTGCTCATTGATCTTTCCTTGTAGGCGTAGGAGTCCTCCAACACCTCCAAGCATTTTACTTTACATATCAATACATATACATGAAGTTAATTTATCATCATCTTTGTGATTCTGTGTACTGTTGATTGTCAATTGTATAAGACTCCTTGCCTCTTAGAGTCATTGAACTGGATCTATGGTCTCATGCTCATAACCAATGCATGGACCATGAAGGTAACGTCCTTTTGTGGACTCGTGTACAAGGATCTAGCAAATGAATATTTATGTGCAGAGATATGAGTTATTCTTTGTAACTATGTTATTCTTAAGTATATTCTTTTCATTCTAGGAACTCTAAATTCAATATTTAACTTGGTGTAGCTCACTTACTTTCCTATTCGAAGTTGTGAAAAAGGAGTTTGCTTAGTTCATAGCACATTGCTCCAAAGGATTGTGGTCATTTATAATATTATTAGCAATATATATATATATATATATATATATATATATATATATATATATATATATATATATATATATATATATATATATATATATATATATATATATATATATATATATATATATATATATATATATATATAAGAGATAATTTTTCCAACTTCCATAATGAGATAAGAGAACTTTTTTGCACATGTGAGAGCATTTCCATTAGGGCAAAGGTCAAGTAAAGTGAATAAATTCATTAAGAGGTGTTATGCTTGGTCGCAATAATTCCAGAATGACAAACAAAAATCTAAATCCATAGTAGAATTGTAATGACCATAAAATGTTTTTTCGCAACTATATTGTGCAGGAAAATCCCAATCCTCATTTTGCATAAGATTACAAGGCTCAAGATTGAAAGAAAAAACAGATGCAAGAACCATTTCTCCTATTTTTTCTTTCCTTTCAAATGAATAATTTTGGGTAGTTCTGAAAAATATGATCATTATCCTAAAATCATCAACACCATGTATATTAATGATACTCATGGTACTTGTAGTTAAAATATGATGCATTTCAACAGCTTGTATAATATTCAACAAGCTTGCTGCTACCAATACATGAATTGTCTTCAATAAGAGCCATACATAATATATCAATGTTATCAACCATGGCCGACTATTATACCGTAGTGTAGAAAATTGTGTGCTTGTAAGAAAAAATGAGCAGCAATGTCTCGTAGAGCTCCATTATTATTTACAAAAAATTTGGGATGCATGTACTTGTTAGTAGAAACCTAAACAAAAATCTACAAAGGACAAAATCGCCAATGTAAAAATCATAATAGTGGAAACATAGGCTAAAAAGAGTTCAAATACAAATTTTCACAACAACAAGCTCTTCGAGTTAATCCCTAGAATTTGTTCACTTGAAAATGGTCACCAAATTTCATAAAAGAATTATAAAAAGTAATAAAAGAAAAAGAACAAAGAATAAAGCATGTTGGGCAACACACTTCAAAAAAAACCAACCTCCTTTGATGCCACTTTTTGAAGCTCCACGGGAAGGAAATGCATAAAAGGGTCCAAGTCTGCGTAACCAAGTGGTTTGATGCCTTGAGTCTTAAGAAAGAAGTCCTGAGTTCAAGTCTTGACGGGACATGTATTTATGAGTTTCTCACATATAAATGTCTCTACCTTACGAAATTGGGTGTGTAAGTGTGTTTTCAATTCATTGTACTCTTAAAAAAAAAAATCCAAAAAAAGCCGTCAAAGGTTGAAAACTCTTTCCTTGCTAGAAGGAGAATTGTACTTCAAAAAAAAAATCCAAAAAAAGCCGCCAAAGGTTGAAAACTCCTTCCTTGCTAGAAGGAGAAACAGGTGGTGGTTTAAGAAAATCAAGAGAATAGATACGGTCCATGGAGAAAGGTTAAACAGCATTTATCTCAGTGCGCAGAAGAGGCAGGCATAAAGTGATGCTTCATGCTGGAAAATGGATGGATATGGTCTTGGAGGGTTGACTGGACGAGAGGTCATCAATGGAGGATGGAAAAGTCTCTCCTTCTTCAAAAGAGATAAAGCTGGTGAATTCAGAATGACTAACAACAGTGATGGAAATCGCAACGGTCTGAGCAACGAGGATGGAACTGGTCTATGGTTTGCACCATGCCATACGAAACCACTGAGAAACAGTGAAAACGAAATGGTAAAGGTTGCTTTGAGATTGTTGATTGCTGCTAGCGGCTTCCCGTCGGGCTTCTTTTTCGTTTGATAAACCTGTCTCATTCTCCATCTCCGAAGAAAAGGAACTTCAGGGATCGAGAAGCGACAGAAGAAAAGGAACTTCAGGAATCGAGATTCGAGACTCGAGAGTCTGAGCTCTTCCTGCTTTTCAGGAAATACCAGTTGCTTCGGTAAGGGTCATCAGACTACTGTGGATGACTCGCGGAGATGGAGCATGGCACTGACTCCTGATTACTGACCCCGATCTATCGCGATTCCCAATTTCGGATGAGCTTAGTCACATGCCCTCCACAGGTTACAGCGATTTTTCTCACGTCACAACGGAGCATAAATGCGAATCCCCCAACACCTGTGTGAAGTTCTGTCAGTCGCTAGTTCTACGCTTCATCTTCTAGGTTCAAACCTATCGATTACTGTAGTCTGTAACTCTCCTCTATTCTTTTTCCTCGTGTAGCTCTTGCGTGCAGTTAGCTGCTGCCTTATCCACTCTGCTTTCTCCCCCATTCAATCTTCTGGGTGAATATAACTATTCTTGGTGTGTTCTCCCCTTCCTTCTTCTGAGTCATTCAAAGTGCTTTTCGTTCCTCTCACTAATTCAAGCCATCTACTGATGGGATACTTCCTGGTTCATTAGGATATGTAAGAAACGATAGAGAATTCGTATTCGAAGCGAAGTGCAGGGCGGGAAATCGATAATAATTTCGATGCTGTAATGCGGTACAGAAAATCTTGATTATCCGTATCCTAAAGTGGTACCAGGCCCCCGATTCGGCAGATTGCCTCTAATTTCTCGTTCAAATATGAAGTAGGACTAGGTATCAAAGACGCTCAACTCGGCCTCATTGTTCGATACATGGGGATCTGTTTTTGCACACAGGCAAGAGTATTGAGCTCTTCTCCCGGAGCCATCGACAACGCGAACGCAGGCAAGCAATCAGAGAACAATTTATCAAATTTATGTTGATGCTCTCTCGCATTCTCGAGGCGTTCTAACCTCTCGGTGCAGTTGCTATTTCAATTCCATTCACTCTCTCTCTCTCTCTCTCTCTCTCTCTCTCTCTCCCTCTCTCTTTGTCTCGTCTCGATCTGTCTATTTATCTATCTATCTGTCTGTCTATTTTTATCTGTGTTTTTTGGTATGGGTAATCTTATGTCACAGCCATATGATTTTTTTCCTACGCAATTATGTTGAAATCCTTTCACTCTTTCTCAGGTGCAAAGTATACTGTGTCTCTCTGCATGTGTGCCGCCTTTTAATGCACTAATGATTCTTTCTTCTCTCGTCCGTATGTAACTTTACCGCACATGCACGATGCAGCAGGAGGAAATCTGTATCTATTCTTTCTTTGTGCATCCATGAATGTAATACTAGTTGGTGGGTGCCCTTCGCGTGTATGCATACATATCCATGAGTGTAATTCTACGTATGCTATTTAGTGTTTGGGAAGGAAAAGAACTCACATAGATTCACATTAAGCAAACGCTGATGACGTTTTCGTCTTAAGGATTTCAGTTAGCTTTACTCGTCTCGTTCTTTATCTCTGAGGTGCAACCAATTAAGGTGTCGAGTACTTGGATGATGTAGCATGTGACTCTACTGTTTTAACTTTTTTTTTTGGACACTTATAGCGGGGTATTGAGGGTATCAGCAACATGCATGTTCACTAACTCTCGCACAAACATTCCATCAAATAAATATTTAGAATGATTAGGGCTTCTACTTTGGTTACGTTCTCTCTCCATCTTATTACAATTTGAACTGTTGACTTGGATAGTATGTGTCTAAATGCGAAACAGCATCCGTGGTTCTTTTGTGCAGTATTGTCACCAAAGAAGGAATGTCCAGTGAATTTCTGCAGTGAAAATATGCCTTCTCTTCCATCAACCTCTAGGCCACCATCCAATTTACGCGCCTTTTCGTTTGTTGATCTCAGATCAGCCACACGGAGTTTCCGTCCTGAAAGTCTGCTTGGTCAGGGAGGCTTTGGCCGTGTATTCAAGGGCTACATTAATGAAAAGACTTTTTTACCGGCTCGACCTGGCCAAGGGATGCCGGTAGCAATCAAGAAGCTCAATTCAGAAGGGCATCAGGGTCACAGAGAATGGCTGGTAAATCATCCATTTACTCATTTCGAAGAGTATTAAGATATGAGGTCTTTGCAGAAAAGCATTCAAATTTTCAAAGTGAACTTTTCATAGTTAACGTGGATTTTCCAAATGCAGGCTGAGGTTCATGTTCTTGGCACGCTGCATCACCCCAACCTTGTTAGGTTGATCGGGTTCTGTGCAGAGGATGAAAATAGGCTTCTTGTGTATGAATTCGTGCCTCGAGGAAGTTTAGAAAACCACCTTTTTCGAAGTAAGGTTTCTTCTCTCAAGTTTGATCAGATATTGTTATCGGATGTATCTGTAAATCCGAAGTAGGAACCCCTGCCATAGTTCTTAAATGTGGGATTTCAGAAGCGGAGACGCTTGTCTCTATGAACACATGGCTGAGATTAGGTTTCTACCAATTCTCATTGGTACTGGATTAACCGGAGATATACCGGTTACTATGATTTCAGGGGATTCCGATTGTGTTTGCAAAGTTGCTTTTTGATCTGTTAATGTGTAGGTAATATTTCTAGTCGATTCCTGTTAGGTACTGTATTAAGGTGTATAACTTGATTTGTAAACGTCCATTAAACGATTGGACTGTGCTGTTCTATGCTTAAATTTTGAGAGGTATAGGAATCAGCAGAGAAAAGGCACATTGCATTGTGTGATGGCTGTATAACAAGCTGTGTCCAGTTCTTTTCATGGCAACATAACAACTCCATCGGATTTTCCATCATTTGCTTCAGTGCATTCTTGCAACTGATCGATAAGCTGGCTTTGGATACGTACAGTGCTGATTCTGTGTTTTTATTCTCCCCTTCCCTCTTTATTTCATCAGCATAACATGGCAGCTTGATTGACAATATGCATGGGGTCCTATGTTTACAATTTACCTGCTGTTTTTATGTTCCTAAATTGTAGTACATGATGTGGTTCATGAAACAGCACTAACTCCTTGGTTTCTTTGGAAAATTTTCAGAGGGAAATTACAACCCAAATTTACCATGGGCAGTACGGTTAAAGATTGCTGTAGGTGCAGCAAGAGGCCTTGCTTTTTTGCATAATGCTCAAAAACCAGTAATCTACAGAGACTTCAAGGCATCAAACATCTTACTTGATTTGGTAAATTTGATTGTTATCTTGTTCACACCAATGTCGGAAATTTAAATATTTACATGACCGAGCTTCACTGGACAGTCCCTTTTTGCCTGTTAAGTAGATGTTTACATTTAGGCCTACGATCAGAAGTCTGTTTCAGATAATTTGACACTTGACAAACTTCATACCAAGATTATATATTTTTCCTCTTTTGGAACAGTAGTTTCTTTTCAATGTTTGGGATTTCTAGGGAGGAGAGAAAGAAAACTTAGCTTAAAATACCCACCCTGCATGAACCGTTTTTCCTTTCATGCTGGAGCTTACTTTTCCTTGTCGTAATAATAGTAGAAACTATTCACACCTGGTCAGTCTTTGATTATTCTTTCAGGACTATAATGCCAAACTTTCAGACTTTGGTCTTGCAAAAGATGGACCCGAGGGTGATGACACTCATGTCACAACACGGGTGATGGGAACACAAGGGTATGCAGCACCTGAATATGTTGCTACAGGTGACGTTGTTTTTCACTTTTGGAATTTTATTATTAAAAGTCTATTCACGTTCAAAGTCATGCCTCTGAGGATGATTACATGGAGAGGGTAAAACTGTGTCTCAAATACTTGCGCTCTTCTTTTAGGTCATTTAACAGCCAAAAATGATATCTATTGTTTCGGAGTAGTGCTTCTAGAGATGCTTACTGGTCTCAAGGCATATGATACGTCACGTCCAGCAGAAGAGCAGATTCTTGTTGAGTGGAAGAAGCCCTATCTAAAGGATCGGAGCAGGACATTGCTTCTCGTGGATAAAAGGATTGAAGGCCAATATTCTCAAAGAGAAGTTCAAAAGGTAGCGCACATAGCCCAGTGCTGTCTATGTGAAGATGCCAAACTTCGACCCTCCATGACAGAGGTTTTGGAAAATCTAGAGCTGCTGGTGCATTCTAAGGATTCCCCTAAAAACGTAAACAAAGTTAGACATGAAAGAGATCTTGACAGCCAAATTGGAATGGATGGTCGGACACAGAAAGCTTCCATGTTCTCCAACCCCCAATGACAGAAAGATATCCTTCAAACGCTAGTGACCTGTGCTTGAATAGAGAGACAGTAGTACATTCTACCTCATAGTCCGCTTTCAAATCATGACAATCTCAGGTGCTTGTGACTGTTCTTAAATACAAAAACAGAATTGTACTCATTTCCTCGGATACTCCAGGTCCCAGATTCATAAAAGGATGAGATCATCGCCATAGCAGGCTCATTTGTAACTCAATCATCAAATTTCTTTAGTAATATATAGTAATACAATACATGAGCATGATTAACCACATTTTGTGTACCTTATAAAGATATAGCATCAAGTGGTGACCAATGTTTGAAAGACAATTTTTCCTTTGGTTACGTTTTAATGATTAATTTATTAAGCATCTTCCCTTCGGTTACCTTTTAGTGATGAGTTTATTAATCATTAACGAATCATGCCTACATGTTACGCAAATGCCCTTATGCATGATTTATTTATGATTATGTCTCCCCAAAGGATTACTCCAGGGAGTTTACTCTTGAACATTTTTCTCCACAAAAGTTTACACCTGGATCATATCCAAACTTGGTCTATTTTCGCATTCAGTTGTCAAATTTGGGGATTGTATCCTATTCGAATGCACATGGAACTTCTGGGGTCTGTACGTTCACAACAGGTAAGGATATACTCCAAGGGTTTATTATTTACCTATATACCCGAATTGATGGCAAAACTCAATCTGTTTCTACTTTCAGCTTATTATCCTATTTCTGGTTTCTCGATGCCAACGGCAGGTGCATGTCCCTGCAGAACATCTGATTTGGATTTTCCTTTGTGTCCCATGTTACCTTAGCAGGTATATAGATAGGTGATATTCTGCTAGAAATTCCACGGAATTGCAACCTTGGTAGATTCTAAGAGGGCACGTATATGTGCCATGGAATGTATAGAGGTTTTCTGTACGATAGCGATCCAGAATTATTGCCAACTGTCAGTCAGGATGATTGCAAGTCATCTTTTGTGGTGGTCTTTCTCCACATGTAGAGCTCGGAAGCTAATAAGGGAAACTGGTGTTCAACTTCATTCATTTGCATATCCTGCTTATCATGCAGAACGACATCTACTACATGATAATTCATGGATGTGGAGTTGATTGGAACTTGAAGGCAGGTCTTAAACTAACTGTTCTTGCAACCCATTTTCGATTAGTCTTAATCACTGTGTTGTTTCATCATCATCTTTTGTAAGCCACTGATTAGGCCCCTGATTTAAGGATAGATCCATTCTCTGTACTCAAAGCAGAAAAGATCGATTTGATTGAGGTTATATGATAATTCACAATGGAGAGACCTGCCCCTCTGTAAAATAGTGGTAGATCTTAGGGGACAAAAGAAGCGCCAGTAGATTCGAGGCTGAATGGCAGGTTGTCCTAACCAAACTTTGCGTTTCTCATTTACATGTATGTCAAAATTTGGATGTTCTCATTGCAGGAGTGAAATTATGTTTTCTCTATTCCAATAGGCCTTTGCATCTTCGCCCGCATTATTTCTCACATGAGCCACAATTCAAAACCAGTTGTTTTCTGGTAGTAGGCCGTCCACATTATGGGCACTTTCTATTGTTCAGTTAGTGATGTAGCACAGATGTTCAATTCCAGCTCTCACCTGTGGATGCCCTACCTTCAGATCTATTTCCTTGTTCAATCTACCGTGCAGGTCCATCGCAGAAGCGTTCCTGACAACGGATAAGAGATCATTTCTTTCATCACCCTTGTGTATCTATTTTTCAGTTTACTATCTTATTAAGATCCACAACATTGCCCTGCGCTGTAGTCCTGTGGGACTTGTGTTTGAGCTTTCATCTGCATCAAAGTGGCAGATTTGAAACTCAAGATTTTCAAGTTGGAGTACTGCATGGTCGGGGGCATGGAGACCATTTGAAAGACAGAAAACTTAATCTAAAACAAGAAAAGTGAGAAAGTTTCGGGATTGACACTCGCAGGAAACTATATTTGCTGATGTCTCTCAACACGTGAAACCCTCCCCATCATGTCAAAGTTCTTCATCATATCAAAGTTCTTCAAAAACCTTTGGCACATTAGTTCGAGGACCTTTCTACCTAGTCTTCTCTACTAATGAAAAGTATCTAAGTTTCTATCGAAGAAAAGATGGTGACCTTTTCAAGGGCCATTAAATAAGGGTACTTGAGTCATTGGGAGTAGATTTTCATGTGTGGTAACCTAATTTCAAAGTCTTCCCATGTGTATCTTTGACTTCAAGAAATGATAAGATCATATTGTATATGCTTGGGGACACTTAAGATTCATTGTAGTATTTTATTTTCCCTTAGTGATTGGATCCTCCATCTTCAATGTAACTTTGGTATGAAAGCAAGGAGGTTATTGACTTGTTCTAGATTCCAATGAATGGCTTTGTAAAGCTCTTTCCCAAAGGCCTCATCTATTATGATGTAGGCTCTAACACCAACTATTGGGATATGGTTTTGGATATGGGTGTGTAATCCTATCAGAATGCTCAGTAGGGTGTGCAAAGGCCTTGGATCAACTCAAATCTCTTATATTTCCCTTGATCTACAAATGAGAGCTCTTCAAGTAGCATGATTGCTCTTGTTGTTTAGTTTCAAGTGTAGTATTAGAAGAAACTGTTGGTGGTATGCCAAAGTTAAAGAAAGTTTAAGGTTGATGAGGTGGTTGTGGTTGTAACTCTACAAGCGATGCTTCTTGACTTAGTTCTATCTAGACTTCGGCATCTATCATGGATATCTTGAGGATTGAGCATTTCATTCTCTACGCTTTCAAGGTTTCTTGTAATTCTACAATAATCTTTCTTTTCGTGCCATCTTTTTTTTTGTCAATTCCATCTTTGATTTGATGAGAGCATTGATGTGTGGAAGCTTTGAGAGGCTAATGTTTCACTTATGGTCACATCAAAAAATAGTCCCTTATATAGATCATTGATGTGTGACATGCTTTGAGGGGCCAATGTTTCACCAATTAAGCCCTTATATAGATTGACATAATCATGCTAATGTCAAAAAATAACAGCACAGTGGAATAGACCTGCAGACAGAGTTGAGAGAAAACGTAGACAACGATAGACGTAGACTGAGAGATAGAGAACTCAAGTTCTCAAATTGCCGAGCATAATGCAGTTATAGTGATGGTGTTGTCCACCCGTGCACTCCCAATGTGGAGCTTAGATGGGCATCTAGACAGACTCTAGATGAAGGGCTTACTAGTGCGCAATGCTATGTAAAGCTCAACTTGGGCCATGCTTATATAGCTTTTACAAGGAGGCTCGGTATAGATAAACATAGTCGGGAGATACAAAATAGTCAGTTAAATATATGATCTGACAATATCTCCACGACCAGAAGTCCTATCATCTTGGCCCTACGGGCCGGGGGGATAGGCCCCCCAGACCCCGCAGAAGGGGGCAAGTGAAGATGGTGGTGGCAGAAGACTGGCCAACACCCAAATCAGCCATAAGGCGTCTGAGCCACACACACTCAACAGTCATTGTGAAAGCTGCCCTATACTCAACCTCACAATTGGAAGTGGCCACAGTAGGCTGCTTCTTGCTCAACCAAGATATACATGAGCTACCAAGCATGAAGCAAAAACCATTGGTGGACACACGAGTATCATAGCAACCAGCCCAATCTGAGTCAGAAAAAGCATGCAAATCTGGCGGTAGTGATCCCCCCTTGGGATAAAACAACCCAAGTAGCCGAGTACCACTCAAGTAGCGAAAGATGCGCTCAACCGCTTTCCAATGCGTGACTCCTGGGCAATGCATAAACCTGCTCATCTGTGAGACAGCAAACTGAATATCTGGCTGAGTAATGCATAAGTAAATCAAGCATCCAATAGCCTGCTGATAGAGAACAACATCAAATGCATCTCCAGCATCATGAAGACTCAATCGTAAACCTCTCTCCATAGGAGTGGCAATAGGCTTACAGTCTTCAAGGCCAAAACGCTGCAATAATGTGTCAATATATTTCGTTTGACACAAAGCCATTCCACCATCAACGTGCATAAACTGAATGCCCAAATAGTGATGCAAATGCCCCAAATCAGACATCTCAAATGAGGCATGCAAATCAGCCTTAAAATCATCAATATGTGTCTCAATAGGACCAGTGAGCAGCATGTCATCAACATAGACAACAATGATCAGAAGCACATCATTAGCACGTTTAACATATAAGGTGCTTTCAGTTGGACTGTTCTCAAAACCATGTACAATCAGATAGGCATGTATCTTCTCATACCAAGCACGTGGTGCTTGCTTTAAACCATATAATGCCTTCTTTAACCTGCAAACGTGGTTTTCATGCCCTTTCTGCACAAAGCCATGGGGCTAAAAAACATACACTTCTTCATGCAAGTCACCATTCAGAAATGTTGTTTTAATGTCCAACTGATGTACATTCCAACCATGATGGGCTGCAAGTGCACAAATGCTCCGAACAGTAGTCATATGGCATGTAGGTGCAAAGGTCTCATCAAAATCAATGCCTCTTTCCTGTGCATAACCCTTTGCAGCAAGCCTAGCCTTATACCTGTCAACTGTACCATCAGGTTTACGCTTTAGCTTGTATACCCACTTAGTGCCAATGGCCTTCTTGCCAGGAGGCAAGTCACATAAAGACCATGTACCATTCTTCATTATAGCATCATATTTAGATTGCATAGAAGCCATCCAATTTTTTGACTTTTGTGCTTCATCAAAAGAAACAGGCTCATTTTCATCATAGAGACTAGATGCAGCCATAGCATAGCAATCTGATGCAAAGGAGGCACTATGAGAGCCTGAACGAGTACGATATGACAAAGGTGTATCTAATTTGCTGTCACGCAAAGTCTGCACCAGCCATTTTGGCATAGTTTTTGCCTGCTCAATATCAGCTCTCTCATCAACAAGTGCATCATGTAAATCTGCATCAGAAATGGAATGATCTACATCATCATATGAAACCTGCAAAGGCTGAGAAGTTGCCTCATTAGGACCAGCACTAGCCCGTCCACCTGTAAAAAGAGGCATCAAAGTATCATACATGTCTTTGGAGCTAACAGATGTCTCCTTAGTACATGAAAGCAATGGCTGAATAACATCTTCCACAAAGACAACATCACGGCTAACCATAATGCATTTAGTCTGTGGATGATATAGACGATAGTCTTTACTTTCAGAACTGTACCCAACAAAAATACATTTTACTGCCTTATCATCCAATTTTCTGCGATGTTGTTCAGGCACTAATGCATATGCCAAACAACCAAAAACACGCAGATGAGCAATAGATGGCTTGCGGTCATGCCAAGCCTCATATGGAGTGATAGACTGCAACGCTTTAGTGGGACACCTGTTCAGTACATATGCTGCACACATGACAGCCTCAAGCCAGAAACTATGTGGTAAAGCCTGACTTTTGACCATGCACCTCGCCATCTCCATGAGTGACCTGTTCTTTCGTTCAGCAACTCCATTCTGTTGAGGTGTATACGGCACTATACACTGGTGTTTTATCCCACATTCAGCCAGAAATGCATTAAAATCTGAAGACATATATTCCCCCCCTCGATCAGAACGAAGGGTGCCCATTTTACATGCTGACAGATTTTCAGCCAAAACCAAAAACTGTTTGAAGCACATGAACACTTTGGACTTTGCTTTGAGTAGATATACCCATGCATGCCTGGAAAAATCATCAATGAAAGTCACGAAGTAAAGGTAATTTCCAAAAGAGGGTGTTTGCATAGGACCATAGACATCACTATGTACAAGCTGCAATTTCTGCGTAGCCCGAACTGAACCATCTTTTGGAAAGGAAGAACGCTGCATTTTGCCCAAAATAGAGCCTTCACAAACATGTTTTCCAGGTGCCTCAAGTTTGGGCAAAGAGGACACCATTTCAGATTTCTGCAGGCGTAGCAAACTAGCAAAATTCAGATGACCAAAGCATGCATGCCAAAGCTTTGCATCTGACATAGCCTGAGAATCATGAACTGCACATGCTGAATCATTCATAGATCTTTCATAGTCTATGAGCTTATACAGCCCACGACATAAAATGCCAGAAGCAACAATCACATCGCCATTTGAGAGATCATGGACTGTACACCTGTCATCAACGGATTTCACAACCAAGCCAATCTTGGCTAATGCAGAAACTGATAACAGATTCTTTTTGATCCCTGGCACAAATAAAGCATCTGACAAAGTGAAAGAACTACCATCAGCAGTAGTCAGAATGATCTTACCAACTCCCATAACAGGATAAGAGGAGTTATTGGCGCATGTGACAGTATTCCCTATAGGGGCAGGCTCAAGTGAAGAGAAGAAACTACGCTGCGAGGTAATATGTTTGGTCGCCCCACTGTCAAAGTACCAAACGTCTGAGTCTACTGCAGACATGCACTGATCATGAGAAGATGGGTCAAAATTGCAGACAGTAGTAAACGCCCATTCTTCTTCCTGCACAAGATTTGCAGACTCTGTTTTTGGTGTAGAGGCCTCTACAACAACCATTCCAGCCTCTTTCTTCTTTGCCTCTTTAGCAGCCAGTTTTGGACAGTTCTTTATGATATGATCATTGCCTTTACAGTACTTACAAAACAATTTCTGCTTTTCTGATTTTTTCTCATCTTTGTCTTGGTTCTTTGAATGTGCAACATTTGCAGATTTCTGCTTACTAGTAGAAGAGCTCCATTTTCCTTTGCCCTTCTGACTAGCCAGGAAAGCTTGATCTACAACTCGCATAATGGACCTGTTCTGCCTGGACTGATCTTCCTGCAACAGAACAGAGACTAATTCCTCAAATGACAGGGCATTCGGATTGCCTTTCATCATCAACCGAAGAGTAGAGGCAAAACTCTGATATGAATCAGGAAGACCATTTAGAACGGTCTGCACAAGTGAGCTATCTGGTATAACCTCATCAGCAGAAATCAATTGTTCCTTCAGGTCTTTGATCTTTGTATGAAAACTGTCCATAGAATCACCTTCATTCATGTGCTCACTCTCCAACTGTTTTCGGAGGTAAGCAACACGAGCCTCATTCCTAGCCTGGTACAAAGTGGTAAGTGTATCCCAAGCATCCTTTGGTGTTCTGCAAGAGCGAATGTGAGGAATAATGGCACGTTTGACAGACAAAGCTATCAATGCATGTGCAACAGAAACAACAGCACGAACAAGAATCTACGGAATATCATCTTCGACACCATCTTCATCAGCTCCAACACCTGTATTTGCAGTACCTGTCGTTACAGGTGTAACAGGACGTCTTTCAACACCCTGCACAATGTTCCACAATCCTTTTGCAACCAGTACATGTCGCATCATATAAGCCCATAATGGGTAGTTGGTACCATCCAACTTATCCTCAACAGCCAACATACGGAATACATCACTGCTTTCAACCATGGCCGGTGACTAAAATACCTTGATGCAGAAAATTGACTGTATCTCAAAAAGTTGAACGGAACAACCCAGACGAGTTCTGCTAGACCTGTAGCAGACTTTGAGACGCTTAAACTGGCGAACAGGAACTGGTATATACCTTTGGCACAAAAGGACGAAATAGCCTGCACAAGCGCTGCGATAGTGCGTTCGGAGGCCGAAACGAGCTCAGATCGCGATTTCGACACCACAGAGCAAATTCGTTTTGATCTCGAAAACACCCTGGTGAGTATGCTCACCAAATTTCGTGCGAATCTGAGACTGCAAACGGAGGAGTATCGACGGTGCCCTAGAAGAAGCGACGACCTGCTCTGATACCAATTGTTGGAGATAGACGTCTGCGGAAGCACGCGAACAACACAAGGAAGAAGAAGAAGCTTGGAGCACAAACACACAATAATGAATGTATTACTAGAGAATGTACAAAGATAAGTAGCCCATTAGGGCAATAGGCGTATATACAAGCCGGGGGCAAAAAACCTCCTAAAGAGGGAAAAAAGTTCCCCCGGCAGTCCTAGAGTGTTCACACACATCACTACGTAAATATATCAACAATGCTTATTTGACATCCATGTGATAGATTGGCCAACGCTTATGTGCAGCCACAACTAGTACTACTTGGATAGTAGTCATTCTTGCAGCCGGGGAAAATGATTCACAAATGTCAATGCCTTCAACTTGTGAGTAGCCCTATGCAATAAGTCTTGCTTTATACTTTTCTAGAGTACCATCAGCCTTGTACTTTAACTTCTAGACCCACTTGTTTCCAATGAATTTACGCTTAGGGGGTCGATCCACTAGGTCCCAATTTCCATTCTTCATGATATTGTTGTATTCTGTTTGCATGGAAGCCCTCCAATTCGGATCATGGAGTGCCTCTTCCACATTGGTTGGTTCCTTTGCTTCTTCTTGAATGAGATCAGCCATCAAGGCTGTGTTTACAATATGGGCGCTTGGCTGTCTCTATTCCTCTATTCTCTATGATTGCCTTGGTCCATCTGCAACCTATTCTAGTGACTGTGGGATGGGGCTTGCAGAATCATAGAGTTTCCTGACCAAATGTGGCAATGGCTTTTCCACTTGGGTGTCAACAAGTTGGTGACTTTCAGAAACATCATCTGAAGATGATGCTTCCTTCTCTTGTATAGAAGGGATAGCTCTTGGGCCAGATTCATAGTGGATTGCCCCTTTGCCTGATGATAAAGTGGAAGCTCACTTTTCCTCCTCCAACGCATGTGGATGCTCCTCCTTAAACACCACATCACGACTCGCCATGGTCTTCTTAGCCTCAGGGTCATAAAGCTAATAAGCCTTATTATCTTCGCTGTAGCCTAGGAAGATACATTTTTTGGTGGAAGCTTGTTTCTCTCCCCATCTGGAACATGTACATAACATTCACTTACAAATACTTTGAAATGGGAAACATAAGGCTTTTTACCAGTGTAGGATTCTTGTGGAGTCTTTCCATCAAGTTCCTTGGTGTAGCTTTGATTCAAGATGTAGACATCAGTGTTGACAACCTCTACGCAAAATTGATTAGGAAAACCCTTTCCTTTCAACATGCACCTTGCCATCTCCATGATGGTTCGATTTTGATGTTCTGCAACACCGTTCTGTTGACGACTATGTGCCACTGTGAGTTGATGCTTGATTCCCTTACTCTTGCAGAAATCTTTAAACTCTGTTGATGTGAACTCACCACCATCATCTGTCTTGAATTTCTTCATCTTCTTCCCTGTTTTAGTTTCAACAAGCTGAAGCCATTCTTTAAACTTACCAAAAGCTTGAGGTTTATCACGAAGGAAGTACACCCACATCTTCCTGCTATAGTTGTCGACAAGTAACATGAAGTAGGAAGATCCGCCCAAGGCCTATGTAGGCATTTTCCCGCACAAGTCAGCATGCACCAACTCTAGAGGATAGCTTGCCTTGTTCTTGCTTTCTTGTGGAAACACCTTCCTTTGTTGCTTGCCCATCATGCAAGCTTCACACGGTTCCCTCATTTTTGCAATTGATGGTAGGTCAACCATACCCCTACAATGCATCTCCTTCAGTACAGGGTATCCAATGTGGCCAAATCTCTCATGCCATAGCTTACTTATGCCCATGTTTGTAGTGGCTATAAGAGCACACAAGTCATACATGTTGTTCCTCCTTATGCCAGTCCCAACAATGTTGTTGTTACCATCCATAATCTTAGCTCTTGTCTTACTGAAAGATACTCGATGACCTTGATCAGCTATAGAAGCTACTGAAGGTAGATTTCGTTTTATTTGTGGAACATACAACACATTTGAAAGCTTTCTGATATCGCCATCAGAGTTAATGAAAGAAACCATTCCTTCGCCCTCTGTAGGACATCTTGCATTGTTCCCTACCTTTAATGTGATGGGTTCCTTTAGAGGCTGAAAGGAACTGTAAAGGTCCTTTCTACTCGTCATGTGATGAGATGCACCACTATCCAACACCCATGAGTCATCTGTTCTTGAATCTTCAGCCGAGGAGCACACCTCCTCTATCGTAACAAATAACTCAAGCTCTGTTTTTGCTGTGTTGGTAGGCTCCTTGCCCTTGCCACCTTTTGAAGAGCCACTCTTCTCTTCTACCTTCTTGATGCGACAATCTTGGATTCTGTGACCTTTCTTCTTACAGTGGAAACATTCTCCCTTGAACTTCTTTTTTTCGTTCTTCTTTTTGTCTCCATCTTTTGAAGAGTCTGTTTTTCCTCCTTTGGCATTTGCTGTGAATGCAACATCTCCTTTGCTACCACAACTCCTTGCCTTGAGCCGCAACTCCTCCTCCATGAGTAAGGCACTAAATTCTTCGAAAGTTAGTGGTTGAGGTCTGATTTGAGTGTTAATAGCAGTTACCAAACCATCAAACTTAGGTGGACAGATTTGAAGACAATGCCGAGCTAGCTCCTCACTTGACTTTTGAACACCTGCTCCTGCCATTTGATCTCATAGATTCTTTATGCGAGTGATAAACACCTCTGTAGTCTCCCCATCAACAAACCGCTCTACAACAAGCTGATTCTCCAAGTTTTGAATCCATGTCTGACTATGAGTTTCATATTGATTTCTCAATATGTTCCATGCTTCACATGCCTTTGTAGTATGCTGAATGAGAGTCAAAACACTATCAGAAGTACTTGTAACTAGAGCACAGAGTGCATCTACATTTCTACGTTTCCAAGCACGCAGAAGATCAGCATCAAGAGGAATCATTCGACTAGGATTATTTGGATCAGGTCTTTCTTGGGGCTCATGATCAGTCCCAAGAACAGTCTCCAAAAGCTCATATGAATCAAGGATAGAAGTGATTTTAAACTTCCACAGGGTGTAGTTCGTACCATCAAGTTTACCTTCTGTGAAGGTTGGTGGCCATAT
Source organism: Ceratopteris richardii (assembly GCA_020310875.1). Lineage (NCBI taxonomy): Eukaryota > Viridiplantae > Streptophyta > Polypodiopsida > Polypodiales > Pteridaceae > Ceratopteris > Ceratopteris richardii. Next base: position 109,048,380 of record CM035414.1, read on the forward strand.
CCGCAATGTTGAAATGATCGATATCATTGTTGCTCCTGCTTGCATGCCACCTACTCCTGTTGATGAACCACATTGACTCCCAGTTGTAGATGATGATGCATCGCTTGTCATCTTCTCTCTTTTGTCGTTCAGACCTCTACAACCTCTGCGTTTTTGCTTCTGCACTACTTAGAGCCTCCTGAGCTCTGATACCATGTAAGAAAATAATAGCACAATGGAATAGACTTGTAGACACAATTGAGATAAAAACGCAAAAAACAATAGACGCACACTGAGAGATAGAGAACTCAAATTCTCACATTGCCGAGCGTAATGCAGTTGCAATGATGGTGCTATCCACCCATGCGCTCCCAATGTGGAGCTTAGATGGCGATATAGATAGACTCCAGATGAAGGGCTTACTAGTGCGCAATGCTATGTAAAGCTCAACTTGGGCCATGCTTATATAGCTTTTACAAGGTGGTTCAGTATAGATAAATGTAGTTGGGAGATACACAATAGTCGATAAAATATATGATCTGACAATATCTCCACGACCATAAGTCCTACTATCTCGGCCCTACGGGCCGGAGGGATAGGCCCTTCGGACCCCACAGAAGGGGGCAAGCCCCCGTCTGCACTCCCCCCATTAAGGTTCCATGGGGAAACCGCACGACGCCACAGAGCCTTTATCTTCACCTTAAATGGCAACCCAATGGCCTAGAAGTTTATGCCCTATGTAACCTAATGGCTAGGCTCACAAAGATCATCTTCAATGGCCACACATAGACCTCATCTAACTTGGAAGTTAGGGTTCCACAAATGTTCGGGCTCTCATAATGGCTTCTCCTCATAATGGGGGCCTTACAACTTAGAGCACCATGGATAATTTGTGGTCACATGAGGGTGGAGTATTGAGCATATCTAACAGCTGAGGATTTTGCACATCCTCCATGGGTTCTTGCACGTGATCATTCATCAATTTTCTTCTTGTATTAGTTTGAGTGTTATGTACCTTACAAGTTCTCCATTTTTCTCTTCTAGGTTTGGCATATGTTGTTCTTCTTCGTATCCACTAGGCTTTTTTGAATTTGCATTTTTTCTACTAGTATAACATGCCCATTCTTGAATTCTAGCAAAGATATGGTAATTCTCATTGTTTGTCCCTTTGATCTTGGTGCTCTCCTTTAATAGAAACCATTTGGTTGCTTGTGTGATCCATGTCTACAATGATATCAACGGATCAATATTAGCAAAAAAGTGATAAATCAAGAAAATTAGAAAAATATATTTTGAAGTAATGGTCTTGGTTGTGTTGTTGGTGGAGTCATTCATCAACAATCTATGATAGATGTACCAACAATCAAAGTAAAAAATTATTGGACCCTTGATGGAAATCTTGATGCCAACATTGGCACTATAGTAGCTGAAGGAATAGTTCTTGGTGTAGGAGAAATATCCATGTCCATAAGGAAGGTATATCTTGAGGTAAACTTGATCTGCAGAGGGTTGAGTGGTGGAGATAACCAAGGTGGTTCTGCTCGAGTTTTCAAGATATAATCATTTTTTTTGCATCATGGTATTTAGTCAATGGCCATGGTTGAAAGCAATGATGTATTTTGTATGTTGGCTGTTGAGGATAGGTTGGATGGTACTAATTTCCCATTCTGGGCATATATGATGTGTCATGATTTGGTAGCAAAAGGGATGTGGAATATTATACAAGGTGTTGACAAACATCCTACTACACTTGCAAATACAATTATTGAAGGTGGTGCAGATGGCATTGTAGATGATGATCTTCAAATTCCTATTCATGTTGTGGTTCATGCTACACCTACTAGAGAGAAACTTTGTTGGAATGGTGGAGATGCTCATGCACATGCATTGATAGCTTTGTCTATCAAACGTGCCATTATCCCTCACATTTTCTCCTTCAAAGTAGCAAAGGATGTTTGGGTTACACTTACCACATTATACCAGGAAAGAAATGAGGTTTGTGTTGCTTACCTCCAAAAATAGTTGGAGGGTGAGCATATCAATGAAAGATATTCTATGGATATTTTTTTGACAAAGATCAAAGATTTGAAGGAGTAGTTGATTTCTACTGATGAAGCCTTACTTATGGAGACTATCTTAATGATCTTTCTAGATTCATATAAGAGTTTTGCTTCTACTCTTTGATTGATGATAAAAGGCAATCCAAATGCCTTAACATTTGAGGACTTAGTCTTTGTTTTGTTTTAGGAAGATTAGTCCAAGTAGAACACGTTCATTATGCATGTTGTAGATCAAGATTTCCTAGCTAGTAAGGAAAAAGTTAAATGGGGATCATCTACTGGTAAGCAAAAATCTTGTAATGCTACACATTCGAAGGAGAAGGACAAAGATGAAAAGAAAATAGAAAAGCAGAAATAGTTTTGCAAATACTATAAGGGAAATGATCATGTCATAAATAGTTGTCCAAAATTGGTTCCAAAAGAGGCAAAGAAGAAAGAGGATGGAATGGTTGTTGTAGAGGCCTCTACACCTAAAATAGAGTGTGCTAATCTTGTTCACAATGAAGAATGGGTATTTAACATTGTATGAAAATTTTACCCATCTTCTCATGAGCACTGCATGTCTTTAGTAGACTCCGATGTTTGGTACTTTGATAGTGCGTTAACCAAACATATTACCTCGTAATGCAATTTCTTCAGTTCAAGTGATCCAACTCCTATAGGGGATACTATCACATGCGCTAAAAACTCCTCTTATCTTGTAATGGTAATTGTTAAGATCATGTTGACTACTATTGATTGTAGTTTTTCACATTGCCAAATTCTTTGTATGAAACAAGGATCAAGAAAAATCAATTGTCCGTTTCATCATTAGCCAAGATTGGCTTGGTTGTCAAATTTGTTGATGACAAATGTACAGTTCATGATCTCTTAAATGGTGATGCTATTATTGTGTCTAGAATTTTATGTCGTGGGCTATATAAGCTCATAGACTATGAAAAATCTATGAATGATTGAACATGTGTAGTTCAAGATTGAGCTAGTGAGACTTTTCTTTCACAATGGGTTCTCTAGGTGGAACATCTAATATGACATGATACCAGTATTCTCTCTTCTATCATCTCTTCTATTATCTCTTCAATTGGATTTGTGAATGGTTGATCCATTTGCTTCTATTGGATCTTTATTTGATTTGTGCATGTTTGTGCACAAAGAAACAAGCAAACATTCTAAGAAAATTGCATTTTCTCTTGAAAGATGTTAAGTGCATTTATAACCAATGTGTGCTTGTTGTAATGGAAAACCCAAAAAAAAATTCCAAGTTCATAAAAAGATGGGGAGTGTTGTGATGTGACAAATCCTCATAAGATATACGTTTTATGGAATCTTCTCAAAGTTTTAAGAAAAGAAGAAGACCTAAAAGAAAAGAAAAGATGGAATATAAAACTAAACAATATGAACATAATAATATATTCACATGAGCATGATTTTCCCCACCTAGTGATATCACCAATGAATGTGCATGAGTAAATATGAGCTTGTGATTTATGCAAGGACTTATATTGTGGACATATGCATGCATATTTTGAGTTCTTAAAAATATATGGTCTATCAAGAGGGTTTTCAGTTATTGTCAAGTGATTGTCGATGAAGAGGTTTTTAACATCTCAGGTTTCCAACAATAAGTGTGAGCAAGATGTTTGTGAAGCCTAGATACTCATGGCTGAGAAACATGTGGTGTATGATTACAAGAAAATCACGCTTACTTTTTGTTGAGTTCATGTGACTCTTGATAGGAAATGTTTTATTCCATAATCATTGAGTTCTTCTATGTTGATGATATCATGCATTTTTTCATTTTCATTGGCTAGTTGAGAATTGCATAGGATTTGTTGGTTTACCTTGCATGATGATGAAGTTGTGGAAATCTCATACATAAGGGTCATCACTATCTAGGTTTGGTTATGAACTTGTTGAGCATGACTTACGAACTTTGGAATGCATATTGTTCTTGCTTATTGTCTGTCTTTTTTGTCCACGTGTGTACACTTCATATATTAATTGTATCAATAATTTTATTTGAATTTGTTGCTTTTTGATCATCCAATTTTTTTTGGTTTCTAGGTGTTGTACTTATGTAATAATATTCATAGCTATTGTTGATATATTTCCCTAGTGATGTATATGAACATATTTAGGACTCGAGGGCACTTTTTTCCTTCTTTAGGATGTTTTTGCCCTAGCTTGTATACAAACCTTTAACCTTGATGGGATACTTATCTTTGTGTTATTCACTTAGTAATACACTATGTGTTGTGCTTCAAGCTTCTTTCTCTTCCTTGTGTTGTTACTATGCTTCGAGAATCCTCAGGCTCCAACAATTTGTATCAGAGCAGGCTCTTGTTTTCTTCAGGGAATCGTCAAGACCCTTCCAAACACTGTCTTAGAATTGTAGGAAAATTTGTGAGCATAATCATGATCATTGGCAGTTCAAAATGTAAGACAATAATGCAATACAACATAGGAGCAGTACGAGAGAAGATAACAGATATAGTAGAATCTCAACAATGTTCTACTAACAACAAGTACAAAGATGATGGCATTGCCCATCAGTGTGCTCTGGGTAGAGCTTAAATGGTGATCTAGAGAACTCTAGATAGGGAGATACAAGGTAGAGGTATGCTGGCTCAATTCCATATTTGAGGTAGTGCAGAGGTCATATATACATATGATAATGGGTGGCCTTCCATGGACGACTACACATGGGTGGTAGAGCTTGGGTGGCCACCACCTGTGTAGTTTCCATACACGGCTTAGGTCGGTTCAATCGACCTAACAAATATAAATGATTTCTCAGTTCGATAGGGAATATTCCATGGAATATTCCCTTTACAGTCACACCGAGGGCATTGCCCTCGGACCCCCACTAGGGGGACCACTGGGCCCCTGGAACCCCCCTAGCCAAGGGGCCCATTGGCCCCCCTTGGAACCCCTCCTAGGGCTGCTCCCTGTTGCCTCGGACCCCACAATTGGGAACCCTAGTAACTCTCAATCCTTACAATACCTTACATGGTCCAATTTGACCTTCATCCAACATGCAAGTTGGGATTCCCATCAATTGGGTAATGCACGCTTGGCTTCTCCTCATAATGGGGGCCTTAAAAAATGTGCATTAGTACATACAATCATGAGGGGTAGACATTGGTCATATACGAGCACCCCCCCTCAATGTTTACCAAATGATAAATCAAGTAGGTCTCCTATGCCCATTTGTTGAAGATGCCTGTTGAGCTGTTCTCTTCCAAGTTCTGTAGTGAATATGTCAGCACAATTTGCCTATGTTGGGCTATATTCTAGCTCCAAAATTACATCTTCAATTAGTTCATGAACATAATGGTGCTGTACTTCTATATGCTCAGTGCAAGCATGAAATACTGGGTTCTTTGCAATGGCCATACAACTTTGATTATCACACTTGAGTACAATTGCCATATTTGATGGAAAGCCTAGATCTGCAAGAATTCTCCTTAACTAGTCTGCCTCACAAGAAGCACAACAAGTTACTTTGTACTCTGCTTCAATGGAGGAGAGTGCGAGAGTTGGTTGCTTTCTACTTACCCAAGGAATTATCCCTGAACCAAGTGAGAAACAATATCCAAAAAATGATTTTCTAGAATCACATTCTCTAGCCCAATCTGAATTTCAATATCCTTGAAGTGTATCACCTGTGGTATAAAGAATACTAAAATCCAAGGTTCTTGCAATGTACCTGTTGGGGATTCGGGGACAAGAAGGAGTTTGAGGGTTTGTAGGAGAAAAAAGGAGATGATGAAATTGGAATAACAGTGAGAACTTCTGCAAAGGAATACTCTTGGAAACCTTGAATATTGATTATCCTTCAACGATTACAATGACTGCGCACAGTCTAATCAATGATTAAATACCACTTCAGAGAATATCAATTACTGAAGACCAATTATCTCAAGCCCTCTAGCAGCGGCCTCTTGTACACCAATCCTTCACGTGCTTCCCGCTTCCCTTGTGCACACCTTGCACTAAGCTTCCGCCAAGCTAAGGGATTGGTATCACAGCGCACACGCAATAGACCTTGGAACTCTTGGAATCCAACCCGCCTTCTCTGCACACCTTCCTCTTGACCCCTCTTGCACTCGTGAATGCTGTCGCACACTGGAGACTCTTCTTGCTTCCTCTCTTGCTTCCTCCGAAGCTCTCTCTTGCTCCTCGCTCTCAATGTCTCCAAGAATAGCCTTTGTTCTTCTTTTGTTGAGGGCCCGCTGGTTCGTGCACTCTAACTGCAATACAATCTTGGTGTCCTTTCAATGTCCCAAGATTGTCTTTTTGAACTGGTCCTCAACGATTCGCTACTTTGTCCTGTAGTGACTTTAGAACAAGAGTGACTTTTAAAATAAAATTTTGATTGGGCGGCCTATTTCCACCTTTGGTACGCAGCCTTCCACCTTCACCTTTCCTTTTAATTCTTTACTTTTGCACCTTAAGATTTTAGATTCATCCTTTGAACCTTAAGAGGAAAAATACTTTGCACCTTTAGTTTCAACCGGTTAGGGCTCTACAGATGCCCACCACCTAAAGATCTCTCCGTCCCGGAGAGACAACAGCGATACCCACTGAGAAATTGCAAAGACACAGAGATGAAAACAACGGAGGCAAGAAAAAAGGTAAAGGGTGTGTATATTATTGAGTTAAGAGGAAAAATATAATGCACCCTACAAGAATTATTAGAAATCAAAAGTATATTTAATTATTTGCAAAGCGATACTGGAATCTAAGAGCAAATATTATGACTGTGGATGAGCAATTTATTTAGACTGAGGATGGCAATTTATTGTGGAGTTTGATTGAGATTGTCAGCCGAGGTTGATGGAGAAGGGGGCAAAGGAGCAGAAGCTTGTTCGATCATAAGCTGTAGCGAACTAAGGCATTGCCTAAGATGATCCCTTTCCCGGCGGATACGTCGGCATGCAGCATTAGCACAAAGCCCTAAGTTGGAGCGATTCTGAAGATCTTCTAAGGCTTTCATCGCAGAGTCGGCCATATCGCGATAATGATCTCGCTCTTCCTTAAGCAATCGCGCCGTTTCGTTGAGGGAGTGCCATTGAGAGGTTGCCATGCGATTGATGTTTTCTATTGTTGAGATATACTGTTGATGAACCGAAGCTGCTGCGGAAACCGAATCCAAGGAAATCTGGGAGGCCTGAGCATTGCCGATAGCGACTACACTCGCGTCCTGGAGTAATTGTAAAAATGAAGGGGTTGATGGTAGGTCAAAATGCGGAGTGGGAGTGGGCGTTGGGGCAGGAGGGGGAGGGGAAGGGGGAATATACTGTGCAGGAGGATGAAGGGTTGGAGTGGCAGATGGAGTGGGAATTGAAGGATTGGGGGAAGGGAGCGGTCGACTGCCAGGGATGTTACTGATAGAGGGAGAGTTGTAATCTGGGTGAATTGGGGGCATACAAGTGGGGTTTTGAGGGTTGAGCTGTGATTGAATAAGTGGGGTGAAATCTGAAGAGAGGGGAGGTCTAGGGATAATAGGAGGGGTAGGCATGGATGGAGAATTTGTAGATTCAGGAGGGAAAGGGGAAGAAGATTGGGTAGTGAAGGAGGGGACGTGAGGGGGGGTAGTCATGAATGGAGAGATGGTAGATGCAGGAGGAGAGGTGAAGAAGATTGGGGAGGGAAGGAGGTCACATCAGGGGGATTAGTTATGAATGGAGAAGTGGTAGAGGCAGGAGGGATAGGTGAAGAGGATTGGGGAGGGATGGAGGTTACATCAGGGGGGTTAGTTATGAATGGAGAGGTGGTAGATGCAGGAGGGATAGGTGAAGAAGATTGGGGAGGGCAGGAAGTTACATCAGGTGGCGCGGATGTGGGTGTCGAGGCGGAAGCTGAGTCAATAGAGATTAGAGGGGGGGAGGGAGATGGAGCAATGGAAGGTCCAGGGTGGGTAGGGAGATAAGAAGCATTGTGCGCAGAGTGTGCAGGTATGTGATAGAGCCAAGCTAAGAAGGGTGCAGAATAGATGGAAAATGCATGAGATCCTCTAGAGATAGCCTCGCGGAGTCGACGGGAGCGCAAAGTCAAGGAACTATAAATGAGGGTTGCGTAAGGGTAAGGATGGCTATGGAGAAAGCAAAAAAGCGGATCGGCGATACGAATATCTGACCAGGGAAGCGAAGAAGTTTGACTGCGTAGTAAGAAGAAAAAGATGAACGCATTGAGAAGGGTGGTCATGCGGAGCGAAAACCTAGCATTACTTTGAAAGTGTGTGGTACAAAAGGCAATAGTAGCCGAGGCGGACAGGCCAGAGTATAGGAAAGGGGGAGCACGAAAATTTATTAGGGGAGACCCAATACTGGCGGCAATGTCTGGGATGAATAGAGTGCCGGTTCTAAAATGAGGGAAGAGGCGGATAGCTTCATAAACCTGGGTAAAATTGGCGGGGTTATTGAAGAAAACATTAGCCAAGCCCCACAAGCCCGCCTGCTGCAGATCCTCAATGGAAAATATTTGACGAAGGGCAATGGTAGGTAGGGATAGATGCATTCGGATTTGCAGGTTTATGTCAGGTGGGAGAAACAGGCGCATATAATCCCCGGTTGGTGAAGATGGGTGGGATGAATGAGACATAGATTGGGAAGGAGAAGGAGGGTGCGGGAGGGGAGGTGGGGAATAAAGGTAGGTGGAATCAGAGTCTATGGAATAAATGGGAAGATCAAGGGCCGGAGGCGGTGTTGGATTAGCTTGAACAGAATGTTCTGCCGATGAGGGAGGAGGAGGATTGGGATTGCCAGAGGGAATCGCGGAGGTGGGAGAGGATGGATTGTGAAGGTGTGGAGGTAGCTGGGGTGGAGGATCGGAACGCGCACCCGGAGTGGGGGGTTCAGCCATGGAGGTGTTGGCGGCGAGGTAGTCGGTGGTGGAGGGGGTGGGATGGGGAGGGGTGGGCGGGGAATCTAATGGAATGGATGGGTGGGGGCTTGATGAGTTGAGGTGAGCGGAGTGGAGGGGGTGGTGGGGGGTGGCGAGGGCGGTTAGAGGGGTGGGGGCACTGCGGGGTGCCGAAGGGAGGGTTGGGGAGGATGGGGTTGGAGGGGGTAAGGGGAATGGAGAAGAGGTGAGGGGGGGGGGGGTGCGCGGGGATCGAGGGGGAGGGGGGGCGAGGGTGTGCGGGGGTTGAGATGTGGGAGGAGGGGGGTGTGGTGGCATGAGGGGGGATGGAGGGGGTGGATGGTCGAGGGGAATGGAGGGGGATGGAGGGATCGAGGGGGGGGAAGGGGGCGGTGGAGTGTGGTAGGAAGAGGGGGGGGGCGCGGGGATCGAGGGGAGGTAGGGGGCGGTGGAGTGTGGTAGGAAGAGGGGGGGGGGCGCTGCGGGGGATCGAGGGGGAGGGGGGGTGCGGGGGTGTGCGGGTATTCGAGGTGTGGGAGGAGGGGGGGTGGGGTGGCCTGCGGGGGATGGAGGGGTGGAGGGGTGGCGGGGTGAGAGTTTTCACGGGGGCCAGAGGGGGGGGTGGGTTGGAGGGGCGGCGCGGGGGAGAGTGGTGGTTCGCGGGGGGCGGAGGGGGTGGTGGATGGCGGGGAAGTGAGGGGGGGGGTGTTGGATGGGTGGGGTGGAGGGGTGAGGGTGTTCGCGGGGGACAGAGGGGGTGGGTTGGAGGGGCGGCGCGGGGGAGGGTGGTTGTTCGCGGGGGGCAGAGGGGGTGGTGGATGGCGGGGAAGTGAGGGGGGTGGAGGGGGGGGTTGGATTGGTGGGGTGGAGGTGTGAGGGTGTTGGCGGGGGACAGAGGGGGTGGGTTGGAGGGGCGGCGCGGGGGAGGGTGGTGGTTTGAGGGGCGCCGAGGGGGGCAGATGGGAGGAGGGCGGTGGAGGGGGGGGGTTGGATTGGTGGGGTGGAGGGGTGAGGGTGTTCGCGGGGGACAGAGGGGGTGGGTTGGAGGGGCGGCGCGGGGGAGGGTGGTGGTGCGCGGGGGGCAGAGGGGGTGGTGGATGGCGGGGAAGTGCGGGGGGTGGAGGGGGGGTAGGATTGGTGGGGTGGAGGGGTGAGGGTGTTCGCGGGGGACAGAGGGGGTGGGTTGGAGGGCCAGCGCGGGGGAGTGTGGTGGTTCGCGGGGGGCAGAGGGGGTGGTGGATGGCGGGGAAGTGAGGGGGGTGGAGGGGGGGTTGGATTGGTGGGGTGGAGGGGTGAGGGTGTTCGCGGGGGACAGAGGGGGTGAGTTGGAGGGGCGGCGCGGGGGAGGGTGGTGGTTCGCGAGGGGCAGAGGGGGTGGTGGATGGCGGGGAAGTGCGGGGGGTGGAGGGGGGGGTTGGATTGGTGGGGTGGAGGGGTGAGGGTGTTCGCGGGGGACAGAGGGGGTGGGTTGGAGGGGCGGCGCGGGGGAGGGTGGTGGTTTGAGGGGCGCCGAGGGGGGCAGATGGGAGGAGGGCGGTGGAGGGGGGGGTTGGATTGGTGGGGTGGAGGGGTGACGGTGTTCGCGGGGGACAGAGGGGGTGGGTTGGAGGGGCGGCGCGGGGGAGGGTGGTGGTGCGCGGGGGGCAGAGGGGGTGGTGGATGGCGGGGAAGTGCGGGGGGTGGAGGGGGGGTAGGATTGCTGGGGTGGAGGGGTGAGGGTGTTCGCGGGGGACAGAGGGGGTGGGTTGGAGGGGCGGCGCGGGGGAGGGTGGTGGTTTGAGGGGCGCCGAGGGGGGCAGATGGGAGGAGGGCGGTGGAGGGGGGGGGTTGGATTGGTGGGGTGGAGGGGTGAGGGTGTTCGCGGGGGACAGAGGGGGTGGGTTGGAGGGGCGGCGCGGGGGAGGGTGGTGGTGCGCGGGGGGCAGAGGGGGTGGTGGATGGCGGGGAAGTGCGGGGGGTGGAGGGGGGGGTTGGATTGGTGGGGTGGAGGGGTGAGGGTGTTCGCGGGGGACAGAGGGGGTGGGTTGGAGGGGCGGCGCGGGGGAGGGTGGTGGTTTGAGGGGCGCCGAGGGGGGCAGATGGGAGGAGGGCGGTGGAGGGGGGGGGGGTTGGATTGGTGGGGTGGAGGGGTGAGGGTGTTCGCGGGGGACAGAGGGGTGGGTTGGAGGGGCGGCGCGGGGGAGGGTGGTGGTGCGCGGGGGGCAGAGGGGGTGGTGGATGGAGGGGAAGTGCGGGGGCTGGAGGGGGGGTAGGATTGGTGGGGTGGAGGGGTGAGGGTGTTCGCGGGGGACAGAGGGGGTGGGTTGGAGGGGCGGCGCGGGGGAGGGTGGTGGTTCGCGGGGGGCAGAGGGGGTGGTGGATGGCGGGGAAGTGAGGGGGGTGGAGGGGGGGTTGAATTGGTGGGGTGGAGGGGTGAGGGTGTTCGCGGGGGACAGAGGGGGTGGGTTGGAGGGGCGGCGCGGGGGAGGGTGGTGGTTTGAGGGGCGCCGAGGGGGGCAGATGGGAGGAGGGGGGTGGAGGGGGGGGTGAGTGGTGGGTTGGAGGGGCGGCGCAGGGGATGGAGGTGGTGAGGGGGATGGTAGGCAGAGGGAGGCGCGGGGGATCGAGGGGGAGGGAGGGGGCGGTGGTGCGCGGGGGATCGAGGAGTGGGAGGTGGATGGAGAGGAGGCGGAGGGTTGAGGGGGATAATTCTCAGATCTTTTTCTCAGCGGATGAAAGACTCCGCACCCCAATCTCCATCGCGAACTGGATGATGCGTAGAGCTATGTGAGTCGTAGCTCTGGTGTCCTCAGGGCGGCTCCTGCGTGATAACTAGCCACGAGGGCAGCGCTTGGGTATTGCAAGGACTTCTTAAATGAAGATGGGAGGAATGAATGTTCTTATATAGCAAGGGGTTGAAGGGCTTACCTCACAGCAAGGAATGGTGTAGCACAAAAGGTAGTTCAAAAGAGAGGAGATGACAATGTTAATCTCATCCATCCGAGAGATAAACAAAGGAAAGGGCAAAATTGAAAGTTACTGAGCAAAACTAAGAGCCATTCAATATATTGACGCCCATTTTTATTAAGTGATGAAATTCTCGATTTTTATTGATGAAAAAAAACTTGCGCCCAAAATTCTTGATTTTCGTTGAAAAAAAACTTGCGCCCAAAATTCTGTGAGCATTTAGCTGATTATTACTACTTATTAAAACAATCCAAAACCAATTAGAAAACAAGATAAAGGAAAATGCAATGGTTATGATACTTGATAATAAGCCTTGAGTCTGGAAATGTTTACTAAAGGTAGGGTGTTGCCATCGAGTGTTTCCAATTGCACTGCATCCCACTGCAGCATCTTCGTAATGCGAAAAGGGCCTTCCCAGTGAGGGATCCATTTCCCTTTGTTTTGATTAGAAAATTGTGGCCTGTGTAATAGTGCTAAATGACCGGGCTTCAATTTGTTTTGCCATAAACTTTTGTCATGGTTCTCCTTCCTCTTTATTTGAATATCCTCTAACTGTTTGGAGGCTAAAATTCTCGATTCTTCCAGTTTATGCAAAGCAGTCAGTCGTGCTGGAACTTCCATCCCATTTTTCTCTAGTCTTTCCGTTCTTATAGAGCCTCTGATGAATTCAAATGGTTCAATAGGAACCAAGCCATAGACTAATTGAAAGGGAGAATACCCAGTCTCTTTATAGGCCATTCTGTATGCCCATAAAGTACCCAGATAGGCCTGTCCCCAAGAGGTCGGCTGTAACATGCATTCTTTTCGTAACATTGAAATTAATACTTTGTTCGTTGACTCGGCTTGTCCATTAGCTCGTGGGTAGTATGCACAAGAAGTCCTGTGTAAAATGCGATACCTGTTTGAAATTTCCTGTAGTACTTTGTTAACAAAATGAGTACCCTGATCGGTACAGATTTCAAGCGGGCATCCAAATCTGCAAATGATGTTACAATACAAAAAGTCAGCCACTGTTTGTGCAGAGCAGTCCGTTGAGGCAATAGCTTCAGCCCATTTTGTTGCGTAGTCCGTGGCTATCAGTAAGTACTTTTCCCTTTTTGGAAGTGCCGCGGGGTATATAGGCCCAACAAAGTCTAATCCCCACTTCTCAAAGGGCTGCCAAGAAGTGGAAACTACCAAAGGGTGATGTCTTTGCTTGGTGGGTTTAGGTCCACACCTCTGGCACACATCACATGTTTTTCTCCAATCATCTGCATCCTTAAAGAGTGTAGGCCACCATAGACCAGCATCTAGTATTCTCTGGCTCATGATATGCCCTGGAAGGTGCCCACCACCTGTTCCTTCATGTGCAAATTGCAGTATTTCCCTCACTTCATCTTCCTCTAAACATTTCCTAATCTTGTCATCCTTGCCCTGTCTGTAGAGTTTACCCTCAATGAAAGTATATGGTCTACTCTTGATAAGCAGTCTCTTCCTAAGTACAGCATTAGCACTTTCTGGATACAATCCAGTATTAATGAACTGTTTGATATCATCATACCATCCTTTAGCTTGTATAGTAAACAAGTGTGCATCAGGGAAATCATCATTGATACCACTGGTTTGATCCCTCCTATTTATTCTGGACAAGTGATCCGCCATCACATTCTCTCTTCCTGGCTTATGGATTACCGAGAAATCGAATTCTTGAAATAACAGTAACCACCTCCATATTCTACCAGTAGCATGTGGTTTGTTGAGTAAGTACTTGAGAGGTTGGTGATCTGATATAATAATAAATTTTACCCCCAATAAGTAATGGCGGAATTTTTGAACTACAAAGACCATTGCTAGTGCTTCCCTTTCGGTAGTACTGTAATTCCTTTCAGCCTTGGTCAAGATTCTACTGGCATATTGAATTGGCCTGTCCATATTAAATTCTTCACTGGGTTGAGTCAGAACTGCTCCCACTGCATATGCACTGGCATCGACATGTATATGAAAGATTTTTGACCACTCCGGGGTGACCAAGATAGGAGCACACACTAACCGTGACCTTAATGTCTGATATGCTTTTTCCTCCTCTTCTTCCCATTTGAAAGGTACTTCTTTACCTGTGAGTCTAGTCAGAGGTCTAGCTATCTCTGCATACATTTTTATAAACCTTCTATGATAACCGGTATGCCCCAAAAAACTCTAGATCTCTTTAGGAGTTTTAGGTTTAGGTAACTTTAATATAGAGAGAATTTTGTCAGGATCTGGGGCCATACCTTTAGCGGATACCACATGTCCTAAAAGGGTTCCTTCTGTCACAAGGAAATGCCATTTATTTGGGTTGAGCTTTAACTTAGTTTCTCTGCATCTTTGGAAAATATTCTGCAGCTGCCTCAGGTGCTGGTCCAAACAATCTAGATGAGTTTCCTTGTGAGATCCTGAAAATGAAGAGAAGTCATCCACGAAGATTCTAAGAGATTCCAGCAATAAGGGGCCAAAAATGAGATTGACCGTTCTGTTAAATGTGGCTGGAGCATTTCTGAGCCCAAATGGCATCTTTACATAAACATACGTTCCCCATGGTGTGATAAAAGCAGTCTTTTCACGATCCTCTGGGTGTATTGATATTTGATTATAGCCACTGAAGCCATCCATAAAACTATATAGTGCATGCCCCGCCACTTCTTCAATGACCTGTTCTGCAAAAGGCATAGGGAACCCGTCTGGAATGGTTACCTTGTTGAGGGCTCTAAAGTCCACACAAATTCTGATTTTATTAGTATTCTTCTTTGGTACTATGACCATAGGCGAGAGCCACTCTGAGTGTTCCACAGGAATGATGATTCCTGCATCTTCCATCTTTTGGATTTCCACATAGACAGCTTCGGCATACTTTGGATTAAGTCTATAACTCCTTCCTCTGATGGGTCTGGCTCCCTCAACCAGAGGAATTCTGTGCTCTCCATAAGATGCAGGCACTCCTTCTAAGTCTTTATAATGCCAGGCAAAAACATCTGCATACTGGGTCAAGAATGATTTTACCTTTTCCAGGAGTTGTGGGTGGCTCCACAACCAAGTGGCCACTAGAACTGGTTGATTATTGTTTTGGGTGCATAAATGTACTTCTTGGACCGGATTTCTTGTTACCATATTATCTTCTTGTGCATCTGCTTCCTTGTCTTCTTCTACTAGCTTTTCGTGCATTGCTTTATAAGCAGGTGTATCTTGGACTTCGATGTTTTCCTCCTTGTCCTGCATCCATCCTGCAGGGATTTCTTGAATTGGGAAAGAACATTCAACCTCATAATTCTTTACCTTGTTTTTAGCTTTGGAAACTTCGTTATCTGATGTTGACACATCCTCCTCTAATTTGTATTTGAGGGGTATCTTCCTGCCCCTTCTGTGGTCAGTGATGGGCTCTCCCAATCCATCAACCTGGACCTTTTCTTTGTCTTCATCATAGCCTCCAATTGTACCAGGATTATCAAGAAAAATTCCAAAACAAGAAGAAGAGTTGCCGGCATGAAGCCAACTTAGAATATCCTCTTCTTCCTCAAAATCTATTTGGGGTTGATCCTCCGCTTCTGTTTCCATGCAAATGCTCACTGTTTGCATCATACTAGTGTTTCCTTGACTGTCTGGGCCTTCTTCTAAATGAATTTGTGTCAGCTCCTGCCCTTTCTTTTGTACCCACATGGTGTCCTTACCCCAATCATGAATGACACTGGCATGCCTCAGCCAAGGTCTTCCAATTAAGAGAGGGAATCCTCCTTCAACCTGGGGCAATCTTAGAACCACAAAATCTAGGATAAATAGATTACCTTGTACTTCAAGTGGAACTTTTGGGATTACCCCCAAGGGCCTCACTTTGCTCTGATCTGCCAAAGTAACCGTGAAATTTGCAGGTCTTGAAGGGTGGAGTCCAATCCTTTTCATGGTATGTTCAGGCATCAAATTAATGCCAGAACCACCATCTACAATAACACCTTGAAATTCATGGCCCTTGATTGATATTGTAAGCCGAGGGCTTTTATAATCTGTAAGGGGTGCCTCCCCCCTAATTATCCCTTGATGTAAGATAGCAGTCTTAGCCACTAAGCTTGTCGTAGAAGCCTCATCTATTATCTGCAATAATTCTGACCTGAATTTCCCATCCATCTTTATTAAATCAAAAATACTAACCTCCTTCTTAATTGACTTGAGTAGTTTTGAAGCTTCTGACTCTTTAAGAAAGTGAGCTTCATTTGCTTTGCCAAACTCTTCTTGAGCCCTCTTGAAGGCATGCCCAATGGCATCGCTGGTGCCTGTGAGACATTCATTGTGGTTTGTGTCTGCACCTGTAGTATCTTTGTCTTCAATTGCAACTCTGTCTTTGTTCAATTCCTTAATTATCAATTCTTGATTTTCTACCACTTTTGTCGTTCCCTTGCTTCTTGTCTGTACTGCAAAAGATTCGAGTTCTTCTAATTGTACCACTCTAGTGGATGGTGAGGGTTCATTCACCTGAGGTAATGTCTCCTCCTTGAATACAGAGATCATTTGGAGATGGGGTCCGGAAGTAGAGGCTTGATTCTTAGGACAACAGTTTGTATAGTGATCTCTGGCCTCTGGACAATTCCTGCAAGGAGGTGCATTTTCCGGAAGGGTGCACCTAGATTGGTAGTGCCCACATTCTCCACATCTGAAGCAAATAATTGGCCTTCTAGGCCCATTTGCAAGGTTAGTTCTTGGTCTAGGATTATAGTTATTACCTTGGTTTGTTGCTGCTGCCATTACATTTGCTGGTGGCAAGAGCCCGCCTTGTGTCCAGTATGTCGTTGTCGGCATTCCCCTTGATTGGCATTCATGGGCCTCATGCCCAATCTTCCTGCATAATTGACAAGTCACATTTAGCAAAGGACATTCACTCACTATGTGTCCTTGCTTGCTGCACATGGAGCACCATAGTCCGTTCTTAATGCCGCCTCCTTTTAGTTCTTGCAACTCCTGCCTCAGCTGAGCTAGTTCCTCTGCTTGGGCTTCCTCTTCCTTTTGGAGTTTGAGGGCTTCAATCTCTCTTCTCAATTGAGCTACAGTAGTCTCCTCCTCTGTATAGGGCTTATTCCTCTTCAAGCCTTCCAGTTCCCTTCTTAACTGGCTCACTGGGTCCTCCAGTTCTGAACCATATGATGGTTGGGAAGAAGTTGCACCATACTGATGCCTTATCTGTTCCAAGCGGGTGGCCGTATTGATGAATTCCTCAACAGAGGCAGTGGGTAGCACTAACTCTTTTATTTTGCATTGGGTGACCACAGGTAAGGGTTTGGCTAACCACTTCTTGACAAAGAAGTCGTGTGGTGGATCCGGTAGTTTAGCCATTAATGCTTTGGCCCTGGTCACGAATTCGGGGAACTTCTCTCCTGGACCCAACTTTAAATTTTCCAATTCTTCTATAATGATCTCAGCCGTGTTGCCATGCTGAAATTGATTCTTAAAGGCCTCTTTCATCAAATCCCAAGAGGTAAAGTGATTTTCAGCAAACTGGCTAAACCACTTGTCTGCCAGACCTTCCAATGTGGCGGGGAAGAGTATCAAGAAAGCATCTTCCCTACCCATTAGCCCCCTAGTCTTACATAATGCAAGAAATCGTCGAATGTGCTCATCTGGGTCCTCCTGGGCTAAACCCCTGAAGGAGGGAAATTTTATGTTTAATCTGGAGAGCAAGATTTCTAGGTCCACCTGTCCTGCCATGCTTCCTACCGATGAAGTCGATGAAAGTGGACTCGATGATCTTCTGTTCGTCTTTCTTCTTGTCTGCTTGCACTTGATTCTCAAGGTTTGTGACCGGGTCGCGGTCATGAGCTATTCATAGTCCACTTAAAATGAGACACTTGAAAAAAAGTATGTACCTTTTGGCCCACTGGAGTAATGTTGTCGACACTGGAATATTGTCCTCCAATGGCAATATATAATCTCCTATGCTCAAAGCTCCTTGGAAGTCCCACCGTGCGTGCCAAATTTGTTGGGGATTCGGGGACAAGAAGGAGTTTGAGGGTTTGTAGGAGAAAAAAGGAGATGATGAAATTGGAATAACAGTGAGAACTTCTGCAAAGGAATACTCTTGGAAACCTTGAATATTGATTATCCTTCAACGATTACAATGACTGCGCACAGTCTAATCAATGATTAAAAAATACCACTTTAGAGAATATCAATTACTGAAGACCAATTATCTCAAGCCCTCTAGCAGCGGCCTCTCGTACACCAATCCTTCACCTGCTTCCCGCTTCCCTTGTGCACACCTTGCACTAAGCTTCCGCCAAGCTAAGGGATTGGTATCACAGCGCACACGCAATAGACCTTGGAACTCTTGGAATCCAACCCGCCTTCTCTGCACACCTTCCTCTTGACCCCTCTTGCACTCGTGAATGCCGTCGCACACTGGAGACTCTTCTTGCTTCCTCTCTTGCTTCCTCCGAAGCTCTCTCTTGCTCCTCGCTCTCAATGTCTCCAAGAATAGCCTTTGTTCTTCTTTTGTTGAGGGCCCGCTGGTTCGTGCACTCTAACTGCAATACAATCTTGGTGTCCTTTCAATGTCCCAAGATTGTCTTTTTGAACTGGTCCTCAACGATTCGCTACTTTGTCCTGTAGTGACTTTAGAACAAGAGTGACTTTTAAAATAAAATTTTGATTGGGCGGCCTATTTCCACCTTTGGTACGCGGCCTTCCACCTTCACCTTTCCTTTTAATTCTTTACTTTTGCACCTTAAGATTTTAGATTCATCCTTTGAA
The DNA here is from genome assembly GCA_020310875.1 of Ceratopteris richardii. Lineage (NCBI taxonomy): Eukaryota > Viridiplantae > Streptophyta > Polypodiopsida > Polypodiales > Pteridaceae > Ceratopteris > Ceratopteris richardii. The sequence goes on from CM035414.1 coordinate 109,066,976, forward strand.
CCTTAAGAGGAAAAATACTTTGCACCTTTAGTTTCAACCGGTTAGGGCTCTACAGTACCTTAGAATTTTCTCTCTAGCATTCCAATGACTTTCCTTAGGTTTGTTGGAAAAACTGCTTAACACTCTAACAACATAGCAGATGTTTGGTCTACTGTTGCACGGAAAAATAAGACTTCCAATGAGCTTCCTATACTTCTTTGCATCTATATCAGACATGTTATCATCCATCGATAGCTTATGATTTACCTCCATAGGTATGCTAGTTGGTTTGTAGTCCATCATTCCAAATGCTGTAAGAATTTCTTTGGCATATTTTTGTTGTGAGATGAAAATGCCATGGATCATCAGGGGATTCTTCAATGGTGGTAGATTCATTTATCAAGCCCATGATATCTGCCATTAGAGCCATATTAACAATGTGTTCTGAGGCTCTTCTTTGCTCATATATTCTCTTTGATCTACATAATCCATACGAGGATGATTTTGGTACATCTAAGTGTGGATTGCAATCATCAAAGAGTTGTTGTGTCCACTTCGATAGTGGCTTACCCTGTGCAGCTACAATTGGTTGGCTTTTTACTAAGGAAATTTCACCATCAGATGTTTCCTCCTTTCAACGTTAACCTGTCTTTTGATAGGCACAAGGTAAGATATTTTTGTGTTTGATAAGATAGTAGATTTACCTTTATCTTCTACTAAGTGTGGTCATTCATCAAACACTATATCTTGGCTGACAAAAATCTTCCTTGCCTCAGGATCCCACAACCTGTGTGCTTTAGACTCTTCACCATATCATAGGAAAACACACTTTTTCCTTTTTGAATCCAACTTTGATCTTGTTGAATCAGGAATATAATCATAACAGAAACAACCAAAAATTTTGAAATGCAAAAATAAAGGCTTTTTACCAGAATATGCGTAGCTTTGATTGAGTATGTAGAATACTGTACTGACTGCTTTTGCCTAGAATGAATTAGGCATGTCTTGAGCCTTTAACATACAATGAGCCATTTCAACTACTGTCTTGTTCCCACACTTCACAATACCATTTTGTTGAGGTATATGAGCTATGGTAAGTTGCCTTTTCACATGATGCTCCTTAGAGTAGATATTGAATTCTGTTGACAAGAATTCACCTCTATTTGTTTTGAATTTCTTCAATTTCTTGCCTGATTCATTTTCCACATAGTTATGCCATGCTTTAATTTTTTTCAAAAGCATCAGCCTTCTCTCAAATGAAATAAACCCAGATATTTCTACTATAATCGTCGAATAACAACAAAAAGTAGAAAGATCCTCCTAAAGCAGGTGTAGACATCTTACCAAAGAGATCAACATGTACCAACTCTAGAGGAGCTTGAGCTTGATTGCTGGTCTCTTGTGGAAATGCCTTTCATTGTTGCTTGCCATCATGAAAGCTTCACAAGGTTTTTGCAACTTTGAAAATGCAAGCGAATGAGCAACCATCCCTGTTCTTTGCATCTCCTTCAACACAGAAAATTCAAGATGCCCAAATCATTGGTGCCATAAATTACTTACATCTTTATCTTTTGTAGTAGTTAAGGCACTTAACTCATACAAGTTATCATGTCTTATGCCTTTTCCTACTATATTGCCTGATGAATCCATGATTTCTGCACCACTCTTATTGAAGTGAACTTTGAGTCCACGATCTATTATTGCAGAAACTAACAAAAAATTTCTTGTAGGTACGTAGAGAACGTTAGATAACTTTTTCTCAACACCTCAAGAAGTGATAAAAGAGATGGTTCTAGGTCCTTCAACTAGACACTTGGAGTCATTTCCCACCACTACATTGATGGATTCTCGTAGAGGCACTAGGAAACTATACCAATCCTTTTTGCTGCTCATATGACGAGAAATTCCACTATCTAAAATCCATGGTTCATCAACATGAGCTTGAGCAAATGAGCATACCTCTTCAATAGCTACCCATAGTTCTAACTCTGTGTCATTTGCAGACTCTTTGTTCTTCCAAGCTGATTTTACAGTCCCATTTCGTTCATCAGTTTGCTTCTTTCTACAATCCTTGATGGCATGGCCTTTCTTTTCACAATAGAAGCAACTTCTTGTGATTTTTTTCTTCTTTGGATTCTTCTTTGATCCATCAGAAGAGCCATTTCCTTTTGCATTGGCTGAGAATGCAAAATCACTTGTATTTTGCCAATTCTTCAACCGCATCTCCTCTTCTAAGAGCATAGCACAAAACTCTTCAAATGTAAGAGGAGTTGGTCTTACCTGAGTGTTAAGGGTTGTTACTAATCCATCATACTTTCCTGGAAGAACACGCACAGATATTTGAGCCAGCCCTTTTGGTGTGATAACAACACCAACTATAGCCAATCGATCTTTTAGATGTTTTATCCGTTTGATAAAATCTTCGGCCTTTTCAGAATCAGAATGCTTTTCATTGGCCAACTGGTTTTCTAGATTCTGTATCCTAGTGTGGTTCTTGATCTCACATTGTCGAGCCAATATGCCACAAGCCTCACGTGCTTTAGTAGTATGTTGAACTAAAGTAAGCAAAGAATCACTTACACTAGTGAGAATTGCACATAATGCATCAAAATTTGGCCTCTTCCAAGCTCATACAAGATCTTGATCTGGTTGATTTATCAATCTTGAATTTGCTAGATCTTCAATTTATATAGGATCTGGATTCAATCTTGTTCGTGCCATGATAGTGTCAAGTAATTTGTAGGAGTCCGAAATTGTAGAAATTTTGAACGTCTAGAGTGTATAGTTGGTTCCATCCAGCTTCCCTTCAGTGAATGCAGGTGGACGAATTTGAATAGTAGCAACATTAACATTAGCTGGATCACCAAGACTAGTGTTTGATGATGAAGCAATCATGTAATCACTCGAATAAGGTAATGATATTCTAGTCTTCTAGTAGGCTGAAATAGTGATACTTCTCAAGCTATTCGAACCTTATGACTCTGATTCCATGTAAGAAAATAGTTAAGAAATATAACACATGATTAGTAGCAAAGAAGATAACAGATATAGTAGAATCTCAATAATTTTCTACTAATGGCAAGTACAAAGATGATGTCATTGTCCATCTGTGCGCTCTCAAGGTAGAGCTTAAATGGTGATCTTGACAACTCTAGATAGGGAGATACAAGGTAGAGGTATGCTAGCTCGATTCAATATCTGAGGTAGTGTAGAGGTCACTAGGTCAGTTCAATTGACCTAATGAATATAAATGATTTTTGACTTTGACATGGAATATTCCATGGAGTATTCCCTTTATCGTCACGCAAGGGGCACTCTCCAGACCCCCAACTAGAGGGACCCTTGGCCCCTTGGCCCCTTGGGACCCCCAGCAAAGGGGCTCAATGACCCCCTTGGACCCCCAGTTAAGGTTGCTCCCCACTGCCCCGAACCCCACAATTGGGAACCCTAGTAACTCCCTATCCTTATAATACCTTTCATGGTCCAATTTGACCTTCATCCAACATGCAAGTTGGGATTCCTATCAATTGGATAATGCATGCTTGGCTTCTCCTCATAATGGGAGCCTTACAAAATGTGCATTAATATATACAATCATGAGGTGTAGACATTGATCATATACTAAACACAAAATAGCTTTTCTATGTGGCATCAATTTTTTTTTAGCTAGTTTCAACCTCTAAATGCACTACCATAACAAATACATAGGCAATTTCTTAATTTTGTGCCAAACATATATACAGTTTTTGGTTCATCCATACAAGTTTGTTGAAGTCTACTTTAGGTTTAGAAGAGCTCAATTGGGTATTTCTATTCAACTTTTTTGAGAAACAATCAATTTTTTGCATTAGGGTATAATCACTATGGTTGAAAGCAATGATGTATTTTGTGTGTTGGTTGTTGAGGATAGGTTGGATAGTACTAAGTACCCATTGTCTTCATACATGATGCATCATGTATGGGTAGAAAAAGGCTTGTGTAATATTATGCAGTGTGTTGAAATATGTCCTCCTACAATTGCAAATGTTATGAAAACAAGTGATGCATGAGCACCTTCGTTGGCATGATATAATTCCACAAACCAATGCATTGATAGATTTGTTTGTTGTGCTAGTATCCCTAAAATTCACTCATGCAAAATAGCCAAAAATGCTTGGGATACTCTTACAAAAAATGAGGCTCATGTTTCTTGCCTTCAAAAATAGTTGCAGAGTGAGCATATGAATGAAGGGGATTCAATGGACACTTTTTGATAAAGATAAGGGATTTGAAAGAGCAATTGATTTATGCCGATGCAATATTTGCTTGATAGTTCACTTGTGCAAACTGTTATTAATGGTCATCAAGATTCTTATCAGATTTTTTCTTCTACTCTTCTTTTGATGATGAAATGCAATCCAAATGCCTTAACTTTTGAGGATCTAGTCTCCACTCTTCTACATGAAGATCAATACAGAGGTCAATTATGCATGTTGCAAATCAAGCTTTCTTAGTGAGTGAGAAGGTCAAAGGAAAATGGATCTCATTTGCTATTAAGTAGAAATATACCAATGCTACATGGTCAAAGAAGGAAGATAAATATGACAAGAAAACATAAAAGAAGAAAATTATTTGCAAGTATTGTAATGAAAATGATAATTTCATTGAGAGTTTTCCTAATCTAGTTACAAAAGAGGCAAAGAAGAAAGAGGAAGGAATGGTTGCTATAGAGACCTCTGCACCTAAAATAGATTCTTCTAACCATGTTTAGAATTCAGAATGGGTTTCTACTACTCATTATAGATATGACCCATCTTCTTATTAGTAGTGTTTGTATGTAGTAGATTTCGATGTTTGGTATTTCGATAGTGGTGCAACCAAACATATTAGCATGCATTGTAATTTTTTCACTTCATTCAAGTATATCCCTACAAGGAGTACTACCACACATGCAAACAACTCCTCTTATCCTATCATAGGACTTGGAAAGATCATTCTTATCACTATTGATGGTAGCATTACTCACACTATCATATGCCTCATGTATGCCAAGGATCAAGAGAAATCCATGATCAATTTCAGCACTAGACGTGAGGAACCCTATGCTCCATGCTTGCACAAAGCACATTGGGGTGCATTATAATTATGTTAGGAGAGACTCTCTATTGGAGAGATGGGTTCGGCTTATGTTCCCTAGGCTCTGCCTAGGGAGAAGTTCAAAGCTACTTACAAAGCTTTGAGCTTACTTTAATTTGTGGATTGATTTCATTTCACATTTTTTGGAATTTCCTTATACACGAGTCAACTCCTTTTTCATGACATCACTTCTAGGGGGCATTTGGTGCTATATTTTGGGAGTGATGTGTGTGAAAATGGTTAGAAACCCTGTGGAACATTTTTCCCTCTTAAGGAGGTTTTCTCCTCTAGCTTGTATATATGGCTATAACCCTAGTGGGTTACTTATCTTCGTATATTTCACTTAGTAATATAATTTTTTGTTATGCTCAAAGCTTCTTCTTCTTCCTTGTGATGTCTGCATGCTTTTGTGATCTTCAAACTCCAAAAAATAGTTGTTTTTATGTGGATGTGCCGTTGAGACTCATTTTCTATTACATTCATTATCTCCCAAAGCGAACTATCCTTAGAATCACTCAAAACACTCATGCGAACTGAAAGGATTTTCAAAAGTCAATTGAGTAGAAGGTTTCTCATATAATTTTCCTTGAAGTTCTCCTTGCAAGAAGGGTGCTTTTGGGTCACTAATTTGTTAAATTGTTGTAGATGTTTTCCCCTTGTTTTCTAGGAAACTAAAGTTGTATTTTTCTTTGATGGGAGTTTGACATAGTTCCAATTTAAGCAAGCTTAAATATAATATAATGTTGATTTAACTAATCTTGACCTGTGATGATTCTTTCTATTGGATCTTCATGTTTTCATATTAGGAAACATACTTTCTTGGAAGTATTACCAAGGTATAAAGGAAGTTCCACTCTTTCTATAAATTTTAGTTTAGAGCGATCTTATCCAATGGCATAGGCTTCTATGGGTTCTATATTTGCTTCCAACCATTGTTATATGATAATCTAATAACGTTTAGGGTATCTCATGTTTCCATGGGAACACCCATTATCCTCAAGTCCTTCCATACCAATCATATGTTCATATATGATTTTCTATCTAGGTTAGTTTCATGTGAGCTCTTTTGATCTGCAAAGTTCCTATATTCTTTGAATCATCATACACTATCTTTCTAGGTCTCTCATATGTTTTTTACTTGCTAATTTTTTTCTTCATAATGTGACTAATGCTTGTTGATGTGGTTCATATCTAATTTTTTGTTCTTCTTCTTTTCTATGCTTCACCGATCTCAAACATGCTAGCATCTCTTGAACAAAAGGCATCTTGTATAATTTAACTTGACATCCACCAATGTAATCTATCAACTTCATCTATGATAACTATAATAATGAATTGAATCATGGATAAATGTTTGATCACTAATGTTTTGTAATTTACAAAGTTTCTCGTTGTACTTCATCATATACACAAGAAATAAATCACCTCCCTTTGATCCCTTAACTTTTGTGTGGGCATATTAGTAAGTCCCTCATCATCTTTTATCTATGTATATACTTGTTGGTGCTTTCGATATTTTCTCTTGAGACTTTTCTACTTGATCTATATGGGAAGAAAGGTCATGACCTGTCCAATCATAATGGTTTTCTAATCCTAAGATGGGTATTAGGAACTCCATCTGTAAAGTTGCATTTTTTATCATACACTAAATTGAATGGTGTTTCTCTTTGAGTAATCTTATACGCTACTTTGTATACCTGAAAAGCATGATGAAGCTATTTATCCCAAACAAACCTTCCATTGCTTCCTAATCTCAATGTGATTGTTCAAGGAAATTTATTTGAACTTTTAGCTTGTTTGTTTGCCTAAGTTGGTAGGGGGTTTGCTTCTTATGCAATGTGAGGAATTCATTTTGTAATGCTTCAACCACTTCATAATTAAAGTATGTTATCCTATCACTTACAAGTTACTATCTTGATATGAAATAGTTCTACCTTATTATAGTTGAATGGACAGATACTTTGTAATGTCAATTTGAGGAGTAGACTCACTGTGGTTACAATTCGGAGGCTTGATGCAGATGAAAATGGATGATAAACTTAGTGATTAACCTTAATCAACCTCTTGATCACAATTGGATACCACTCAGACATATGCACAAAACAACACACATAACACTTAGCTTGATGTGTTAAATTAAACAATCTTTGTACCATTTGTAACTTTTTAAATTAAATGGAATCCAAGGAAAAATTCCAAAAGCACATAGTGGTACATTGATATAGAACGGAAACACTCTACAATGAACATGCACTATAGATGGTGCTCATACTTAGTACATGTGGTGTCAAGAATAATGCAAACAAGTGTTTAATGGATAGATTAGAGTTACAAAACAATCAAACTTCAAGCATAAGCATGCCAAAGCCATGGAATCACCAAGAAAAGTGAAATAAAGAAACAAATATGAACTTTGAAGAAGAGATCTTATTTCTATTGCTCTCTCAATAAACTTCCAAAACGGTCTTCAATGTGAGTTCTTTTATAGTGCGTGCCCTCATTTACCTCTTATGACATGGACAAATAAGACTAAATTGATAAAAACGTTAAATCAAACCTTTAATGTGGCCACCGCTAGTTGTGAGGTTGAGTATAGGGTAGCTTTCACAATGGTTGTTGAATGTGTGTGGCTCAGACGCCTTATGGCATTTAGGAGTCCATGACAAAAAAAGTGCCCAAGGCTAAGGAAACAATTAACAAAGGAAGATATACTTCTAAAGAAAGTGAAGATATTCCATTGAGATGGGACCATGTAGACATAAACGAATTAATTGGAAAGGCTTATCACATGGCTAGAAAGGAGCTTGAGGACCTATACTCCTTGTGCTGTTCGCGTGCTTCCGTAGATGTCTGACTCCAACAATTGGAATCAGAGCAGGTTCCCGCTTCATCTAGGGCATCCTTGACACCTCTCCGGTTGCAGTATAATCTCAGAGCTCGTTTCGGCCTCCGAACGCACTATCGTAGTGCTTGTGCAGGCTATTTCATCTTTTTGTGCCAAAGGTATATACTAGTTTTCGTTCACTAGTTTAAGCATCTCAAAGTCTACTACATGTTTAACAGAATTTGTCTGGCAGTTCTGTTCAACTTTTTGAGATACAATCAATTTTTTGCATCAAGGTACTTTAGTCACTGGCCATGGCTGAAAGTAGTGATGTATTCTGTATGTTGGCTGTTGAGGATAAGTTGGATGGTACCAACTACCCATTGTGGGCTTATATGATGTGATACGTATTGGTTGCAAAATGACTATGGAACATTGTGCAAGGTGTTGAAAAATGTCCTATCACACCTGCAGCTGTAACAAATGCAGGTACTGAAGCTGATGCAAAAGGTGTCGAAGATGATGATATTCTACAAATTCTTGTTCATGATATGGTTCTGCTGCACCTAGTGTAGAGCGAGTTCGTTGGGATGGCAGAGATGCCCAGGCACATGCATTGATAGCTTTGTCTATCAAATGTGCCATTATTCCTCACATTCGCTCTTGTAGAACAACTAAGGATGCTTGGGATACACTTACCACATTATACTAAGCTAGGAATGAGGCTCATGTTGCTTACCTCTCAAAACAGTTGGAGAGTGAGCACATAAATGAAGGTGATTCTATGGACAGTTTTCTAACAAAGATCAAAGAGTTCAAGGAATAGTTGATTTGTGCTGATGAGGTTATACCACATAGCTCACTTGTGGAGACCATTCTGAATGGTCTTCCTGATTCATATCAGAGTTTTGCTTCTACTCTTCGGTTGATGATGAAAGGCAATCCAAATGCCATGTCATTTGAGGAGTTAGTCTCTGTTCTATTGCAGGAAGATCAATGTAGGCATAACAGGTCCATTATGTGTGTTGCAGATCAAGCTTTCCTGGCTAGTCTGAAGGGCAAAGCAAAATGGAGCTCTTCAACTAGTAAGCAGAAATCTGCTAATTCTACACAATCGAAGAGGGAAGACAAAGATGAAAAGAAATTAGAAAAGCAGAAATTGTTTTGCAAGTACTATAAAGGAAATGATCATATCATAAAGAACTGTCCAAAACTGGTTGTTAAAGAGGCAAAGAAGAAAGAGGCTAGAATGGTTATTGTAGAGGCCTCTACACGAAAAACAGAGTCTGCTAATCTTGTGCAAGAAGTGTTGATATATTTAGGTAGTGATGTGTGTGAACACTCTAGGACTGGAGGGGCACTTTTTTCCCTCTTTAGGAGGTTTTTTTCCCCCAGCTTGTATATACGCCTATTGCCCTAAATAATGGGCTACTTATCTTTGTACATTCTCTAGTAATACATTCAGTATTGTGTGTTGTGCTCCAAGCTTCTTCTTCTTCCTTGTGTTGTTCGCATGCTTCCACAGACGTCTAACTCCAACAATTGGTATCAGAGCAGGTTGTCGCTTCATCTAGGGTGCCATCAACACTCCTTCGATTGCAGTCTCAGAATCACATGAATTTGGCTGAGCATACTTAGCGTGATTTCGAGATCAAAACCGCTTTGCTATGTGGTGCCGAGATCGCGATCTGAGCTTGTTTCGGCCTTCGAACGCACTATCGCAACACTTGTGGCAGGCTATTTCATCTTTTTGTGCCAAAGGTATATACTAGTTTCTGTTCGCTAGTATAAGCGTCTCGAAGTCTACTACAAGTCTAGTGGAATTTGTCTGGGCAGTTTTGTTCAACTTTTTGAGATACAGTCAATTTTTTGCATCAAGGTATTTTAGTCATTGGCCATGGCTGAAAGTAGTGATGTATTCTGTATGTTGGTTGTTGAGGATAAGTTGGATGGTACCAACTACCCGTTATGGGCTTATATGATGCGACATGTGTTGGTTGCAAAAGGACTATGGAACATTGTGCAGGGTGTTGAAAAACGTCCTATCACATCTGCAACTGTTACAACTGCAAGTACTCAAGCTGATGCAGAAGATGTCGAAGATGATGATATTCTGCATATTCTTGTTCGTGCTGTGGTTTCTGCTACAGCTATTGCACAGCAGATTCCTTGGGATGGCAGAGATGCCGAGGCACATGCATTGATAGCTTTGTCTGTCAAACGTACCATTATTCCTCACATTCGCTCTTGCAGAATAGCTAAGGATGCTTGGGATGCACTTACCACATTGTACCAAGCTAGGATGAGGCTCGTGTTGCTTACCTCCGAAAACAGTTGGAGAGTGAGCACATGAATGAAGATGATTCTATGGATAGTTTCTTAACGAAGATCAAAGACTTGAAGGAACAATTGATTTCTGCTGATGAGGTTATAATAGATAGCTCACTTGTGCAAACCGTTTTGAATGGTCTTCCTGATTCATATCAAAGTTTTGCTTCTACTCTTCGGTCGATGATGAAAGGCAATCCGAATGCCTTATCATTTGAGGAGTTAGTCTCTGTTCTGTTGTAGGAAGATCAATCCAGGCAGAACAAGTCCATTATGCGAGTTGCAGATCAAGCTTTCTTAGCTAGTCAGAAGGGCAAAGGAAAATGGAGCTCTTCAACTAGTAAGCAAAAATCTGCTAATTCTGCATATTTAAAGAAGGAAGATAAAGATGAGAAGAAATCAGAAAAGTAGAAATTGTTTTGTAAGTACTATAAAGGGAATGATCATATCATAAAGAACTGTCCAAAACTGGCTGCTAAAGAGGCAAAGAAGAAAGAGGCTGGAATGGTTGTTGTAGAGGCCTCTACACCAAAAACAGAGTTTGCTAATCTTGTGCAAGAAGAAGAATGGGCATTTACTACTGTCTGCAATTTTGACCCATCTTCTCATGAGCAGTGCATGTCTGCAGTAGACTCAGATGTTCGGTATTTTGACAGTGGGGCGACCAAACATATTACCTCGCAACGCACTTTCTTCTCTTCACTTGAGCGTGCTCCTACAGGGAATACTGTTACATGCACAAACAACTCCTCTTATCGTGTTATGGGAGTTGGTAAGATCATTTTGACTACTGCTGATGGTAGTTCTTTCACTTTGTCATATGCTTTATTTGTGCCAGGGATCAAGAAGAACTTGTTATCAATTTCTGCATTAGCCAAGATTGGCTTGGTTGTGAAATTTGTTGATGACATGTGTACAATTCATGATCTGTCAAATGGCGATGTGATTATTGCTTCTGGCATTTTATGCCGTGGGTTGTAAAAGCTCATAGACTATGAAAGATCAGTAAATGATTTGGCATGTGTAGTAAATGATTCTCAGGCTATGTCAGATGCAAAGCTTTGGCATGCACTCTTTGGTCATCTGAATTATTCTAGTTTGCTATCTGAAATGGTTTCCTCCTTGCCCAAGCTTGAGGCACCTGGAAAACATGTTTGTGAAGGCTGTATTTTGGGCAAAATGCAGCATTTGTCCTTTCCAAAAGATGGTTCAGTTTGGGCTACTAAGAAATTGCAGCTTGTACATAGTGATGTCTGTGGTCCTATGTAGACATCTTCTTTTGGGAATTATCTTTATTTTGTGACTTTCATCGATGAATTTTCCGGGCATGCATGGGTATATCCATTGAAGGCAAAGTCCGAAGTGTTCATGTGCTTCAAACAGTTTTTGGTTTTGGTTGAAAATATGTCAGCATGTAAAATAGGCACCCTCTGTTCTGATCGAGGGGGGGAATATATGTCTTCTGATTTTAATGCATTTCTTGTTGAACATGGGATAAAACACCAGTGTACAGTGCCATATACACCTCAACAGAATGGAGTTGCTAAACAAAAAAATAGGTCACTCATGGAGATGGTGAGGTGTATGGTCAAGAGTCAGGCTTTACCACATAGTTTTTGGCTTGAGACTGTCATGTGTGCAGCATATGTATTGAACAGGTGTCCCACTAAAGCACTGCAGTCTATCACTCCATATGAGGCTTGGCATGACTGCAAGCCATCTCTTGCTCATTTTCGTGTTTTTGGTTGTTTTGCATATGCATTAGTGCCTGAACAACATCACAGAAAATTGGATGATAACATAGTAAAATGTATTTTTGTTGCGTACAGTTCTGAAATTAAAGGCTATCGTCTGTATCATCTACATACTAAATGCATTCTGGTTAGTTGTGATGTTGTTTTTGTGGAGGATGCTATTCAGCCATTTCTTTCATGTACTAAGGAGACATCTGTTAGCTCCAAAGACATGTACGATACTTTGCTGCCTCTTTTTATAGGTGGACAGTCTAGTGCTAGTCCTAATAAGGCAGCTTCTTAGCCTTTGCAAGTTTCATGTGATGATGCAGATCATTCCATTTCTGATGCAGATTTACATGATGCACTTATTGATGAGAGATGATATTGAGCAGGCAAGAACTATGCCAAAATGGCTGGTGTAGACCTTGCGTGATAGCAAATTAGATGCACCTCTGTCATATCGTACTTGATCAGGCTCTCATAGTGCCTCTTTTGCATCAGATTGCTATGCTATGGATGCATTTAGTCTATGTGATGAGACTGAGCCTGTTTCGTTCAATGAAGCACAAAATTCAGAAAATTGGATGGCTGCTATGCAATCTGAATATGATGTAATAATGAAGAATGGTACTGGGTCTTTATGTGACTTGCCTCCTGGCAAGAAGTCGATTGGCACTAAGTGGGTATACAAGCTCAAGCATAAACCTGATGGTACAGTTGACAGGTATAAGGCTAGGCTTGTTGCAAAGGGTTATGCATAGGAAAGAGGCATTGATTTTGATGAGACCTTTGCACCTACATGCCGTATGACTTCTGTTCGGAGCATCTGTGCACTTGCACCCCATCATGGTTAGAATGTACATCAGTTGGACATTAAAACAACATTTCTGAATGGTGACTTGCATGAAGAAGTGTATGTTTTTCAGCCCCATGGCTTTGTGTAGAAAGGACATGAGAACCAGGTGTGCAGGTTAAAGAAGGCATTATATGGTTTAAAGCAAGCACCATGTGCTTGGTATGAGAAGATACATGCCTATCTGATTGCACATGGTTTTGAGAACAATCCAACTGAAAGCACCTTATATGTTAAGCGTGCTAGTGATGTGCTTCTGATCATTGTTGTCTATGTTGGTGAAATGCTGCTCAGTGGTCCTATTGAGAAGCATATTGCCGATTTTAAGGCTGATTTGCATGCCTCACTTGAGATGTCGGATTTGGGGCATTTGCATCATTATTTGGGCATTCAGTTTATGACGTTGATGGTGGAATGGCTTTGTGTCAAAGAGATATATTGACACATTATTGTAGCATTTTGGCCTTGAAGACTGTAAGCCTATTGCCACTCCTATGGAGACATGTTTATGATTGAGTCTTCATGATGCTCGAGATGCATTTGATGTTGTTCTCTATCAGTAGGCTATTGGATGCTTGATTTACTTATGCATTACTCGGCTAGATATTCAGTTTGCTGTCTCATAGATGAACAGGTTTATGCATTGCCCAGGAGTCAAGCATTGGCAGACGGTTAAGCGTATCTTTTTCTACTTGAGTGGTACTCGGCTACTTGGGTTGTTTGATGCCAAGGGGGGATCACTACTACCAAATTTGCATGCTTTTTCTGACTCTGATTGGGCTGGTTGCTATGACACTCATGTGTCCACTAGTGGCTTTTGCTTCATGCTTGGTAGGTCATGTATATCTTGGTTGAGCAAGAAGAAGCCTACTATGGCCACTTCCAATTGTGAGGCTGAGTATAGGGCAGCTTTCACAGCGACGCCTTATGGCTGATTTGGGTTTTGGTCAGTCTTCTACCACCACCATCTTCATTGATAGTCAGAGCGCATTGGTAGTTGCGAGGAACCATGTGTTCCATGCTCGCACTAAGCACATTGAGGTGCATTATCATTATGTGAGGGAGAGGTTCTCTGCTGGGGAGATCAGCTGGGCATATGTGCCCACGTAGGAGAACATTGCAGACCTTTTCACGAAGGCTCCGCCTAGGTAGAAGTTTGAAGCTTTTCGCAAAGCTTTGGGCTTACTTCCTTTTGTGGAGTGATTTCCACATAGCTTGGCACTTCCTTATACATGAGTGCCAGCTACTTGTTCACCACATCACTCCCAAGGGGGATTTGTTGATATATTTACGTAGTGATGAGTGATGTGTGTGAACACTCTAGGACCATCGAGGCACTTTTTTTTAGGAGTTTTTTTCCCCCGGCTTGTATATATGCCTATTGCCCTAATGGGCTATTTATCTTTGTACATTCTCTAGTAATACATTCAGTATTGTGTGTTGTGCTCCAAGCTTCTTCTTCTTCTTCCTTGTGTTGTTCGCATGCTTCCACAGATGTCTAACTCCAACAGGAAGAAGAATGGGTGTTTATTACTGTTTGTAGTTTTGACCCATCTTCTCATGAGTAGTGCATTACTCCAGTAGACTCATATGTTTGGTACTTTGACAGTGGGGCGACCAAACATATTACCTTGTAGTGTAGTTTCTTCTCTTCACTCGAGCTTGCCCCTAGAGGGAATACTATTACATGCACCAACAACTCCTCTTATCCTATTATGGGAGTTGGTAAGATCATTTTGACTACTACTTATGGTAGTTCTTTCACTTTGTCAGATGCTTTGTTTATGCTAGGGATCAAGAAATCTGTTATCAGTTTTTGCATTAGCCAAGATTGGCTTGGTTTTGAAATTTGTTGATGATAGATGTACAGTTCATGATATGTCAAGTGGCGACGTGATTATTGCTTTTGGCATTTTATGTCGTGGGCTGTATAAGCTCATAGACTATGAAAGATCTATAAATCATTTGGCATGTGCAATACATGATTCTCAGGCCATGTTAGATGCAAAGCTTTGGCATGCACAGGTTGGTCATCTAAATTTTGCTAGTTTGCTACGCCTCCAGAAATCTGAAATGGTGTCCTCTTTGCCCAAACTTGAGGCACCTAGAAAACATGTTTGTGAAGGCTATATTTTGGGCGAAATGCAGCCTTCCTCCTTTCCAAAAGATGGTTCAATTTGGGCTACTCAACAATTGTAGCTTGTACATAGTGATGTCTATGGTCCTATGTAGACACCTTTTGGAAATTATCTTTACTTCGTGACTTTCATCGATGTTTTTTTTAAGCATGCATGGGTATATCCAATGAAGGCAAAGCCCAAAGTGTTCATGTGCTTCAAAAATTTTTTGGTTTTGGCTAAAAATCTATCAGCATGTAAAATGGGCACCCTCCATTGTGATTGGGGGGGGGGGGGATATATGTCTTTTGATTTTAATGCATTTCTGGTTGAATGTGGGATAAAACACCAGTGTACAATGCCGTATATACCTCAACAGAATGGAGTTGTTGAATGAAAGAATAGGTCTCTCATGGAGATGGCGAGGTGTATGGTAAAGAGTCAGGCTTTACCACATAGTTTCTGGCTTGAGGCTATCATGTGTGCAGCATATGTACTTAACATGTGTCCCACTAAAGTGCTGCATTCTATCACTCCATATGAGGTTTAGCATGATTGCAAGCCATCTGTTGCTCATCTGTGTGTTTTTGGTTATTTGGCATATGCATTAGTGCCTGAAAAACATCGCAGAAAATTGGACGATAAAGCAATAAAATGTATTTTTGTTGGGTATAGTTCTGAAAGTAAAGGCTATCATCTGTATCATCCACATAGTAAACGCATTCTGGTTAACCGTGATGTTGTTTTTGTGGAAGATTCTATTCAGCCATTGCTTTCATGTACTAAGGAGACATCTGTTAGTTTCATCTAGTCTTTGTGATGAGAATGAGCCTGTTTCATTTGACGAAGCACAAAATTTAGAAAATTGAATGGCTACTATGCAATCTGAATATGATGCTATAATGAAGAACGGTACTTGGTCTTTATGTGAATTGTCTCCTAGCAAGAAGGCCATTGGCACTAAGTGGGTTTATAAGGTAAAGCATAAGCGTGATGGAACAATTGATAGGTATAAGACTAGACTTGTTGCAAAGGGTTATGCACAGGAGAGAGGCATTGATTTTGATGAGACCTTTGCACCTACATACCGTATGACTACTGTTCGGAGAATCTATACACTTGCAGCCCATCATGGTTGGAATGTACATCAGTTGGACATTAAAACTGAATTTCTGAATGGTGACTTGCATGAAGAAGTGTATGTTTTTCATCCTAGTGGCTTTTTGTAGAAAGGGCATGAAAACCAGGTGTGCAGGTTAAAGAAGGCATTATATGGTTTAAAGCAAGCACCACATGCTTGGTATGAAAAGATACATGCCTATATGATTGCAGAGGTTTTGAGAACAATCCAACTGAAAGCACCTTATATGTTAAGCATGCGCATGATGTGCTTCTGACCATTGTTGTCTATGTTGATGACATGCTGCTCACTGGTCCTATTGAGAAGCATATTGCTAATTTTAAGGTTGATTTGCATGCCTCATTTGAGATGTCTGATTTCGGGCATTTGCATCACTATTTAGGCATTTAGTTTATCCAAGTTGATGGTGGAATGGCTTTGTGTCAAACAAAATATATTGACACATTATTGTAGCATTTTGGCCTTGAAGGTTGTAAACCTATTGCCACTCCTATGTAGACAGGCTTACGATTGAGTCTTCATGATGCTGGAGATGCATTTGATGTTGTTCTCTATCAGTAGGTTGTTGGATGCTTGATTTACTTATGCATTACTCGGCCAGATATTCAATTTGGTGTCTCACAGATGAGTAGGTTTATGCATTGTCTAGGTGTCAAGCATTGGCAGGTAGTTAAGCGCATCTTTCGCTACTTGAGTGGTACTCAGCTACTTTGGTTGTTTTATCCTAAGGGGGATCACTAACACACGATTTTCATGATTTTTTTGAATCAGATTGGGCTAGTTGCTATGACACTCATGTCTCCACTAGTGGCTTTTGCTTCGTGCTTGGTAGCTCAAGTATATCTTGGTTGAGCAAGAAGCAGCCTACTGTGGCCACTTCCAGCTGTGAGGCTGAGTATAGGGCAGCTTTTACAACGACTGTTGAGTGTATGTGGCTTAGATGCCTTATGGCTAATTTGGGTGTTGCTCAGTCCTCTACCACCACCATCTTCATTGATAGTCAGAGCGCATTGGCAGTTGCGAGGAACCCTGTGTTCCATGCTCGCACTAAGCACATTGAGGTGCATTATCATTATGTCAGGGAGAGGTTCTCTACTGGGGAGATCAACTTGGCATATGTGCCCACACAAGATAGCATTATAGACCTTTTCACAAAGGCTCTGCCTAGGGAGAAGTTTGAAGCTTTCCGCAAAGCTTTGGGCTTACTTCCTTTTGTGGAGTGATTTCCACATAGCTTGGCACTTCCTTATACATGAGTGCCAACTACTTGTTTATTGCATCACTCCCAAGGGGGATTTGTTGATATATTTAGGTAGTGATCTGTGTGAGCACTCTACGCATGGGGCACTTTTTCCCCTCTTTAGGAGGTTTTTTTTCCCAGCTTGTATATATGCCTATTGCCCTAACGGGCTACTTATCTTTGTACATTCTAGTGGTAATACATTCAATATTGTGTGTTGAGCTCCAAGCTTCTTCTTCTTCCTTGTGACGTTCGCATGCTTCCACACACGTCTAACTCCAACAATATCATATTGTTCAAAGAAGCCCGTATGAAAAGATTCTTGAAAGGTTTGTTTATAGTGGGACAATAGGAAAAACAAACATATGTAATAAGCCCATGATAAGTTGATTGATGATGCTTGGTTTAAATAAAATATTAAGTGGTGTTGGCAATGTTGGGTGTGTGAGTGAGTGAGGAAGAATGAATAGAAGTACACACAAGAGCAAAGAAGGAGTTCAGAGCATAGAGACACCCGATGGCTGGAAAAGCTTTGTGTTGATAGATGATCCGTAGTATGAGAATGAGTGAAGTGAGAGCTATAAGCGAATCCCTAAGTACAAAGTACGAACACATATGAGTATATCATGTATATGTGGTGTAGTTCAGTGATGAGTAGCACCTCCTTTAATGTCAATCCGGGAAGACATGAGGATGGTATGAAGACCACGAGCAAGTGGAAGCACAAGTGCGTGAGTGAGAAGCACACAAGCATGCACACACATACACACACACGCGCACACACCGTAAGAACAAAGAGAGTAAGACAATGGAATCACTTCTATTGCAAGAAAGTTCTCATACAAGCTCAATCTACAAGAAGCTAGCTCAAAAATGAGCTCTCTAGCTCTATTTATAGTTTTTGACTAGCTTCGGCCCTGTTTAGACTTAGTGTCCGGCCTAGTTAAAAATTAGGTTCCGGGGCTTATTTGAGGGCCCAAACGAGAGCTAAAAATTATGAAAATTGGCAGGCAACTACATCTAAGGCTCCCCAAGCTCGAGGACTCCTCGGCTTGTACAAAATGGAGCTACAAAAAGGTGAAATGATATTTACAAGGGTTTGTAGTGATGAGAATCACTTTAGAATGATGTTGGGGTTTTTGAAAAAAAATGAAGGGTGGCCTCAGTGCTAGATCTGCATGTGTGTCCATACTTGCTTCTTCCCGCATCCTGTCAACACTCTCCCCCCCCTAGGGTCTGTCGCCTCTGACAGACCTCTTTTCCGCCGTTTGATCAATGTATTTTTGCAGAAGGTCGGTTGCCACTTCGTGTTCTTTGATTTTTAAACCTCTGATTAGATCTCGTTGCAAGGCCTCCCAATCCACTGTACCAGGTATGTCAGGTTGTGGCATCGTGTAAAGCTCGGAGTGCATCGTTTGCTCACATGCAAAGAGATGGAGTAGATGCGTAGGCCGTGGCGCAAATACCTCTGAATGTGCTTCCCAAAACCCCGTGGTGAACATGTCGTCAAATGTTTGCTTGTAGCAGGCAGGGAGATATCTTATGCGTGCATGCCATGCGTAAGCCACTCGTATGCTCGGGGTTGTGCTCATATCATATAGCAGGTCGTAGTTACCATTGATAAACCCTGGAATAGGAGGTTGAATACGGCATACATTGCGAAAAGTTTTGAGTACGACCTGCATCATGTCGAGGATCTTGAGCATCATCTGTGCAGCGACATCTGGCATAGGGTGGAGGCGTGGTATCCAATGTCTGATGGTTGCAATCATGTATGACACTGTAGGAGTACCGGTTGGGGGGGCGATAGCGGGGTAGTTGAGCCATTCTTTACAGTTTGCGTTATTCTGAACCTTGATGGCAAAAGCTTTCCATGATCTGCGTCTTTGCACTGGCCCAAAACACGGATTGTACTTCAAATGCATGGGAGCATGATCCCATGTTCGAAGCATTTCTGGGTAAGTTTCGAGTAACTTTTGCCTCCACGTTGGTTGGAATATGGCCCCTTTTCGTGCCGCTTCTGGTATGTCTTCTGGTTCGAACTGTGTGGCAAATGTTGGGCACTTGTTGGTGACTCGTTTGATTTCTGCATTGTAGTCAGCCAACAATACAAAATAGGGCTTGTATTGCAGTTCTGAACTAGTGATCAGGCGTCTAGGAGCGAGGTGCCTGAAGTATTCTGAGTGAAGGATGGTGTCCTCAATGGCCGTCATTGCCAGCATCTGAGTGGATATCCGCTCCTGATGAGTTTTCCCCATCTCCTCTACTTGTTTCATCCATGCCGATGGGGGTTCCTCATAGGTATCTTGACCTTCTTCTGTTACGCGTCCTCCTGGAAGTGGTTGAGGCTCGTAGTCGTCGTCGAATGCTTCCTCCACTGGGATGGTAACAGCTTCTTCTTCTGACGGTTGCTCTGGTGGGGAAGGGGGTCGTTCGTACTGCATCAACTTCAGTTTTAATTCTGCTATCTGCTGCCGTAAGTCCAGCACGTCGTTGGGCGTTGAATGTTCAGGTTCGGTTGAAGTAGTAGCGTCTGTCATTTCTTTATGTTCCTGTCGGTGTGGTGTAGACTCTTGGGGTCTCTGTAAGTCCTTTAGCTGATCGGCCAGCTGATCATGTGCTTCTAATAGATTGGCATACGTTTCCAATATTTGTTGTATGCTTTCTGAGGGGACCGCTTGAAATTTGACCGGGTCTATGGGTGCTCCCGGGGTGTTCTCCATGGCAGCCTCGAGGTTTTCTTGGTTTTGTTGTTGAAGCCGTCTATTCTCTTCTTGCGCTGCTGCTAGATGTCGTCGTAGCAAAGCCATGTTTCGTTGAAGCCGTGCATTGCGGCCCATTTGATCGCGAAGCTGTTCCTCCATGGCTTTGCTCTCTTCCATATGCTCCGCTTTGAGTTGCGCATTTACCTGTTCGAGGGCGAATATCTTGCTTTGTGACTCCGTATGAATGAACTCCAAGGCATTGACACGCTCTTGGAGTGTTGCTGTGAGGGTGCAAAGCCCTTTGTTATTTTCTTCCAATAATGTATATTCTTGCTTAAGCTGAGTGGCAGCTTCAAGCATCGTGTCAAGTGCAAGACTAAATGAGGTGGAAGATGCAGGGGGTTGGGAAGTGGGAGTGGGAAAAGTGGATGTCGTGCCTACTGTGTGTGGAAGTGGTGATGTGAGTGTAATAACCTGTGATGGTGTTGTGGGAACAGTGGTGGTGGGTGATCCAGCGGATGGTGAGATGTCCATGGGATCGGACATGAGTGAGTGTGATTCGTGAAATGTGAACACCGGGATGGTGGGTGGTGTGATGGTGGTGGCTGTGAATGTGGGGAAGTGACTTTGGGGAAGGGACTTTTTCTTATGTTCCTCAACCTGTCGAAGAATGTTTACAAATTGGGTCCACAAGGAGGGTTGGGTGATTAGTGTGGTGCCCGAGGCAGTTACAAGGGATGGAGTAGGTATAGTTTGGGAGGGAGGAAATGGAAGGGTGGAGGGTAAGGGAAGGGAAAGAGTTTGACTCATGACAGATGGTTGTCCAAAGGCATGGAGGAAGGAAGGGTGACCTAGTTGGGGTTCAAAAATCTGAGTGACAGAGATGGATGAGGGTGAAGGAAGGAGAGTAGAAACGGGGGTGTGTACAATGGTCTCACTATAGGAGGAGAATGGTTGTGTAGAAAGATAAGTGGAGAGAGGCTCTGAGGGTGGGATAGGAGATGATGGGGGGGATGGGGCATGCGTAACTTCCTCCACTTCATCATTGTGCCTAGGGCTAATCATGTGAACATCTTCTGATGTGGACGTAGCTAGCGCGGTAGATACTTCCATCTGAATCATCTTTCCTTGTCGCGGCCGCGTATCAATTCTTCTTTGATCATAAGCAGGATTCTCTTGATAGACCAAGGTTCTCAATGCTTCACTGATGCCACAGGTGTCTACCAAAAGATTTAGCGATTCTACAAAATGGGGGTCGATATGCTCTGACTGTAACATCTGGTTTACTAGGGCCCTATTTGCTTCTTCTGACATTTTATGGCGTCTTTGTACCTGCTTGATTGTCTGGTATAATCGTTTGAGCTGTGCCGTATAGGCAGGGGTTTCGTCTTCACTCTCTTCTGGGTTATTCCTTGGTGCCTGCTCCTGAGCTTGTGTGTTTGGACTTTGAGGAGGTTGCGTCACTCCTAGCTCCTGTACGCTGCTTATCTCACCTCGTGCCTGTTCTCTTTGGGTTGATGTCCCCGGATCGATATTGTCAGGGCAACCTTCACTGTCTGATAGATGAGCCGTCTGCAGAAATGTTTCAAAATCAAAATTTTGGTCTTCGGTGAAAGTGGCCATCGCTGCGAATTCTGCATCGGTAGGTAGCGGAGGGGCAGAGGGAGTGGGCTGTACCACCTCTCTTGGTTGAGACTCCTGGAGATGGATTGTGATTGGTGCCACCGGGGCTTCCTCTCTAGGGGAGACTTCGGTAGTGGTTGCTGGAGGGATCAGGACTTGTGAAAGGGATCCACGCATTCTTTTTGCAGGCTGACTCCCTGACTTTCGCCCTTTAAACAATTCTAGATGTGCATACTTTAGGGCTCGAGCAACTGGCACATCATACGCCAGACATCTGTAGATGATTCTAGTCAACGCACAGCAACCATGTAGAGTGGGCTTCCTCACCCCCCGCTTGCCTGCCTCATATACCTGATCTAAGATCCATACTGGCATCTTGATGGGCAAGCTTCCGGTCTCTGCTAAATACAGTCCGTACCATATCTTCTTGTGGGGCTGAGTGAAACGGTCTTGAGCTGGAAATGCGAAGTGCTGGAGGCACATCCGCAGGGGTATGGCGATGTTAGGGGTGAGGGCGCACATGTCTTTGAGCTTCTTGACTCTATTGCTCTTCATTGATTCTGGTATCAGGGGGTCGCGATCTGAAGGCACATGAGTGCCATACATTTGAAGGGCTTCCCTGATTAATGTTACATTTAGTTCAAACTTCCTCATCTCCTCCAGATTAGATAAGGAGGGCACCCAGAATGTGCCTGAATGATCTTTATCCCCGGTAGGTTTCATCGTGGCAATCAAGTAGTAACACCTGAGGAAGTCAGGTTTTGGTAGAGCTGCACTGAAGTAGGTTTGTAGTCCTGCCTTTCGCCAGATCTCTTGAAGGGGAGCTGCATTTTGTAAGGCCTCAAATTCTCTTGAAAAGAATTGGAAGGTCCACCAAACCCCTCCACACTCCATCTTGGACTCCCAGATGTGGTCCGCGTCTCCCAAATCCCCTGGCATTTCATTGAACCAATGGGAGTGCCCTTTCACTCTTTCGGTTAGTCCACTGGGTGGATCTGGAATAGGGATTCTTCGCACATTCAAGAATTCTTCAGGTCTAGCCGTTGGTGGAGCTTCCACTGGCATGGCATCCCAGTTGATGGGGGCACCAGATCCTGCCTGAGAGCTTGTGCCTGCCTCGGTTGCCATGAGAGTAGGTCACTTATCTGTTGGAAGACGAAAGGCACATTAGTGTTGCATAGGAAACAAGATGTAATGGTGTTCCCTTCACAATACTAACATGACAATCCCGGAGGTCAGTAGTTAGTGGTGAGGTGTTTATGATATGTGTGAGTGGTGATTAAAGGTCAGTGTCATCCTAGATGCGTACTTTGGTTATGCAATGGACTCGAAATGCTTCTGTGTTAGTGTGGACGGATTTACAGAAGATGGTCAGGGGGTTTAGTACACAGTTTAACTCTCCACACTTTGATACAGGAGTCGTAGCTTTTAGAGCTAAGGACAGGTGAAGACTTTGGTCTGAGTGTGTGATGTGGTTGGGACCTTGTGGGTACCCATTTCCAGACATTCCTGGGGTTGATGGGAGTGTGGACAGTGAGAGGTGTAGGTAACTTGTCACTTCCTGAGTTGTTGGCCAAGAGTGCTTGTGAGAGCTGCTTCATCCTTGTGTCTGTAGTTGAAGTAATTTGGGCTTGTAAGCTAGCCTTGGGCACCCATATCTGTCTAACATTAGGGATGGCCTTCATTGACCGCTTAGGGACCCAAATAGAGATGGTGTGCCTAGGGGTGATCCTAGGGGGCTTCTTAGCTTTGATCCTTGATTGTGAGGCTCGTGTCTTGTCTCCTTGAGAATCTCCGATTGGGGCTGTGGGTCTCCCATCCTTGCGTATCCAGATCTGCTTCACGCCACGAGATGCTCCATGTTGCGCGGGTTGGCGCTCCTTCCTCTTGATCAGCGGTCTCCTTCGTATAGAGTGGTGTTCGGTCCGTTCGTTTAGCATCTTCTTTGGATCAATTAGGAACTCCTTCTTGGCTCCTGAACCTTCAGTAAGATTGACATTCCTCTGCACCATAGAAGTTTGGACAAGCACAACGTGGTTATCTTCGCGTGGACTCCTGGAGGGACCAGGAGTTGTTGCCTGTTCTATTGGTTTGAGTGCTTGATTTTCTAATTCAATCGTGAGACGACTTTGGCCTACCCAAGCCTGAAGAAGTCCACTTCTTAGGTTCAGGTTGACTGCGTGATCATAGATCCAGTCTTGGCCCAAGATAAGCGGTTCGGTCAGATCCTCGTCTTCACACACTAGCACTTTTACTGGCATGAGGACCTCTCGTATGTAGAGGGGAAGATCCACCTCTCCCATACAAGGGGTTTCCACACCTCCTAATCCTATCAGATATGCTTCTATGGGTTTTACCTTCAACTGCAGCTGCTGGCAGTAAGAAAGCCGAACTGCACTTGTGGCTGCTCCTGAATCAATTAAAGCCCTCACGCTTGTTGTGCTGTCCTTTTGTCCTATTTCTAGGGTCACAAAAGGTCGTCGGTCTACTATCTTATGGGTGTGTCCACCTGAAGCCTCACACATGGCCATGGGATAGCCTGGGGACTCTTCAGTGTTAGTCATAGGCTGGTCTCTTCCTTGTCTTCTCAACTTCATTCGTTTGATACGTTCTAAGGCCTCTGCCTGTGCTTCTTCTCGAATTCGTTTTTCCTCCTCTTTACGTTGCTTAGCAATATTGAGTCGGCTTAGCATCTCCTCCGTGAGAGGTTCCTGATACAGCTTGACTCTGCATCCGCTAATATAGTTTGGAAGGACATCCCCTTCTAAAGTGGCTAGTCGTACTGCTCCACTCGTGGAGATCCTATTAATGATCATAGGTCCGCAGCCTCTCTTTTCTAGCTTTCTTGCGTGTTGTTTCAATGTGTAGACTAACACTAGATCTCCTGCCTTCAAGCCCTTATCCTTCACATGGGCATCAAAGTATGCCTTTTGCCGTTTC
The DNA here is from genome assembly GCA_020310875.1 of Ceratopteris richardii. Taxonomy (NCBI): domain Eukaryota; kingdom Viridiplantae; phylum Streptophyta; class Polypodiopsida; order Polypodiales; family Pteridaceae; genus Ceratopteris; species Ceratopteris richardii. The sequence goes on from CM035414.1 coordinate 109,091,577, forward strand.
TTTGCAGCATAGATACCTGCTGCTGCTCGTAGCCTCGTCTCACCTAAGCGCTCTAGATCAAAGATCCTCGAGGACAACTCGTGTCCATTCCACTCATGCTCTTGTGCTACTCTTAAAGCTGGAATTAGGAAATCTAAGGGTAACACCGCATTTTGTCCGAAGACCATCTGAAATGGGGTGGCATTGAGTACCGTTTTGTAAGCAACTCGGTATGCCCAAACAGCATGATGAAGTTGTTTGTCCCAATCAGAGCGTTTATTATTTACAAGTTTCGTCAATACATTACACAGGATCTTATTCGTGCTCTCGGCTTGTCCGTTAGCCTGTGGGTGATAGGGTGCAGATTTCTTATGTATCACCAAGAATTCTTGAAGGAGATTTTCAATGACCTCATTCAAGAAGTGCGTACCTCTATCACTAACCAACTCTATTGGTAACCCATATCTAGTGAACACATTTTCGAATAAGAATTTAGCCGTCGTGTGAGCATCATTCCTTGCCGTGGCTTTTACTTCCACCCACTTTGTAAGGTAATCTGTGGCTACAATAATGTATTCTGCATGGGAGTTCCTAGCTGGGGGGTTGATGGGACCTACAAAGTCTATACCCCACTTTGAAAATGCACGTCCTCCCATCATTGGCCTCAAGGGCATTTCATCTTTTCTTGTCGGATATTGGGCACGTTGGCATGTGTCGCAACTCTTCACATAAGTATATGCATCCATATGAAGAGTGGGCCACCATAGTCCTGAGAATAGAATAGTCTTAATCACTCTGTCAGGCCCAAAGTGCCCACCTGCAGCACCGCTATGTGCTGTTTCTAAGACTTTCAAGTAGTCTGATTCATGTACGCACAGTCTTAGGTAACCATCCTTGCCTCTTCGATACAGGTTGTCTCCTACTAAAGCATAGTCTTGAGCCTCTTGCTCCATGCTCCGTTTTCTTGCAATGCTAGCCTGATTGGTTAATGTTCCTGTTCTCATGAACTCGACCAGTGGAGCACTCCAATGTGGGATTAATGACATGTGATAAAGAGTGGCATGCTCCACTGGGGGTCTCTCCTGGCACTCTGGACAGCTCTGGATCCACTCTTGTACTTCCTTGTCCATGCTAGGCCAATACACTCCTAAGCGTTTTAGATTCTGCAAGGTTCGTTGTTTAGAGTAGTGATTCCCTAGCGGTCCCTCATGGGCTTGCTGCAGCCAACTAGCATGTTCATCCTCCTCTACACAACAAGCTAACACCCCTTCTGTATCTTGCTTGTACATACTTCCAGCCAAGATTTGATACTTTAATGATTTTACAACGTCTTCTTTGCTGGTTTTCACATTCTTATTTGCAGGCCCGAAGGTTAGGACTGGTACCAACTTATTTGCCCATTTAGGAACAACTTCTAAATTGAACAGATACGCATCGGGCAATTCATCAGACACTCCTTGCGGTGGCTCTCCTGAAGTGATGCGAGAAAGATGGTCTGCCCTAAGATGGGTTCTACCTTTCCTGACAACAACTTCAAAGTCGTATTCCATTAGTAAGAGAAACCATCTTACTAAGCGACCTATATTGCAAGGTTTATTGACCAAATATAGTAGCGCTTGATGATCCGTGAAAAACTTGAACTTATTGGCCAATAGATAGTGTCTAAACTTCTTCACAGCATATATCATGCCCAAGCCTTCTCTCTCCGTTGTGGTGTAATTTCGTTCAGCTGCATTTAATTGCCTACTAGCATATGCTATTGGCAAATCTAGGTTTCCTTCACCTGTGGGTTGTGCTAGCACACATCCTATAGCATGATTGGAGGCATCTACATGGACATGAAAGGGTTTGCTCCAATCCGGAGTAGTCAGTATTGGTGCTGTGCACAAACGTCTCTTCAGCTCATTGAAGGAATTCTCGCATTCCTCGTTCCATTCAAAGTTTGTTAACAACCCATAAAGAGGTTTAGCTATGATGGCATACATGTGGATAAACCTACGGTAATACCCGCAATGGCCCATAAAGGCTTGTACCTCTTTAACATTCCTTGGTCTGGGCAACTCTGCTATTGCTCTTACTTTGTCTTCATCTGTTGAAATTCCATTCTTAGAAACGATGTGGCCTAAGATCTTACCTTGTCGTACCATAAACACACACTTTTCTGGATTTAGACACACTCGATAATCTCTACACTTGTTGAAGATTTGCCTGAGTTCAGGGATGTGGTATCTTCTCTCTTGGGAATGAGCGCACAAATCATCCACATATACTTCTAAGCTCTTTCGCAAGAACTCTTTGAAGACATGACACATGAGTCTTTGGAATGTTGCAGGTGCATTGGTGAGCCCAAATGGCATCACACGGAATGCAAAGATTCCCCATTCTGTGGCAAAGGCCGTTTTGTGTTGATCTTCGGGGGCAATGGCTACTTGGTTGTAACCTGAAAATCCATCAAGGAAGCTGTAAACCTCCTTGCCTGCAACACGCTCCAAAAGATGTTCGGTGATGGGTAGTGGATAACTATCTCTAATCGTAGCGGCATTAACTTTTTTAAGGTTAATGCACACTCGCAATTTCCCATTCTTCTTGGGCACCACTACAATAGGGGACACCCATTCAGTGTGCTCAATCTCATAGATGAATCCGGCTTCAATCAGCCTGTCAATTTCCTCTTTTATTTTGGCCGCATAATTGTCATTATATGTGTAGGGTTTTTGTTTGGTGGGCTTAGCATCAGCGGTCATCGGAATCGTATGAGAGCAGATCTCTGGATCTACTCCTTTCAAGTCTCTATAATGCCATGCGAACACATCCCTATATTCTCTTAATAGAGCTACAAGCTTTGCTTCTTCTTCTGCACTTAGGTCGTCACCTATGTACGTACATCTCTCTTCGTTCCCTTCAAGGGTCACTACAATTTTTTTGGTCTTTTCTTTATTGTCATATGCTTCTCCTATAATGGCTTCTCTCTTAGGCATTCGTACCAATATTTTCCGGTCTTCCACTTCATATTTCTTGAAATTTTCTGGTACTTCAAACAATGATTCTTCCTCTTCTTGCCTTACTGCTTTCCTTTTCTTTTTCTTTTGACTTCCTTCACTTCCTTTCTTTGAATTTATCGTTTTAATACTCGCAAGGGGTTCTTCTTCTTTTTGGGTTAACACTCCTATGTTTTCTAAGTAGTGTTCCTCTGAGTCGAAGTAAGTATCCATCACAATGGATTCTAGATCATCGTCACTCTCTTCTTCTTCCATGGACTCACTAGGATCACACTCTTCCAACAAGGGCCGACACATGAACACTGAAATATCGTAACCCTCCTCATCGCAATGGGGTGTCCATTGTTCCTCATTGACTGCAATGTCCATGGTAGCTAAGATTTCTGCCCAACCATGAGGCTCAAATTCCTCATCAGGAAATATCATCGGAGTATAGGCTGGGTCTTTTATTGGTCTATCTCCTGGGGGAGCTCCTTCTTCTCTCGCTTTTCGGCGCTTTTCCTCTTCCTCCGCGACCTTGCACATCCACAAGTGAGTATCTTCATGCAACCAGGATGGTTCAGGTGAACTTCCAGAATGCACGGAGATAGAGTCTTCTTTCGCTTTGTGGATAGGATTCCACTGTAGGGGTGGTACATCTCTGAAGGTGTGATCCTTCAGATTGACCTTGGTGGTGACCCCTAAGTGCTGTAAGTACAAGGAGTTGGTTCCCCAATCTTGTACTATTTGTAATTGTCGTAGGAAGGGTCTTCCTAGGATCATCTCGTAAACATTATTCTTCTCAAAGTCACATATGGCAAACGTATGTTCAAACTCTACACCACAAGTGGTTAGAGTTATCCCTTCAAGCAATCCGAGAGGTCTTTCAAAATGACCATCTGCCATTTGAAGTTTCATTCTCGTTGGTCTTAAGGTGGGTTTGCCCCATCGCTTCCACAGGGAGATGGTCGCGATAGCAACACCGGCACCCGAATCCACAATTGCTTTGGTTGTGTGACCTTGATAGGTGATCGGAAGATAAGTGTTACCTTCTTCACCTTCGCTCATGTCTCCTATCTTGTCAAGAGGTATCTCGGGAACTTTCTGCTTAGAGCCTACTTTTGGTATATTGGATTCAAGTTCTGGAACCTGATCTTTCACATGATTCCAGAGCTCCGGTTTTGCCTTGAGGAGTTCCTCTACAGTGAGGTGACATTGAACCTTAGTGTTCTTCACCACATCAGTGTTCCTGGGAATCACTGAGTCTTCATTTCTTACCAATATCGTGGGCGCTCTGATCTGGAGAGATTCAGATTCCCATGGGCCTGTGAAATGAGGCAACTCTTGTAAAGAATTAGATTCAAAATCTAATCTCTCATCCTCTTGTTGCTCTGCTTGATCCCCATAGATAGAGGGAATGTCTTGGGGAAATTGATCACGAAGATCATCAATCTCAGGAATCGGAGGGGAATCACCCTTCTCCTTGGCCCATTTCTCTTCTTGTATTTCCCGCAAGAACTCTGGAGAGTACTGTTGTATTGAAGGAGGTATTCCAGCATCCGTGGAATTAGGAACATAAGCTACCATTTGTGGTGAGCTTCCTCTTTCAACAACTGGTTGAGCCTGTGGAGGTAAAGAAACTTGTGATTTGTTTACCAACTGCTCTAATCTTTCTAGTAAGCCTTGGAAATGCAAATCCGGCTTGACAGCGTTCGTCTGATTGAACTTTTGGCTAGTCTCAAGTATAGCTTGAGCTTGTTCTACCATTTTCATGCACATCTTCATCCGTTCAATCTCTAAGTCGGCTCTAGGGTAACTCCTGTCTAGGTTTGCAGCTGTTGGCCCTTCTTGAAGTCGAGCCTGGTAGGCTTTAAACATCATGTCCAAGCCTTCAGGAGTGGGGTCAGCTAATACTGATCCTACTCGGGGTTGTGGGTGGGTTACGAGGGGTGTGTTAGAGGGTGGAGAATTGGAGGGTGATGGGGATGGTAGTGGAGGAAGTGTGTGGGAGTGCGGATGAGATGTGATTTCTATGATTTTTGCCTTGGTTTCTCTCACGCTTTCTTCAAGTTCATTTATCTTTTTTGCCCATTGTCTCTTCATTCTTTCACGACTCTCCTTCCAGGTTCTAGTCCTCTTTTTGGTTATGCTCTCTGTTTCACTCACCTCGGGGCTCTGTTCGGGCCCTGCACCTTTGTGTTGTTGAAGTGCCTGGGCTCTTGTGATCACCTGCACAGGTGTAGTGGAAGTCACGCTTCCTATGGAGTCTACCACTAACCCAACGACATTGATAGGAGTGATTTTAGGCATGTTATTAGGGTTCTTCGGGCAATCTCGTAGGAGATGCTCTTTCCCGCAATCTTGACAGAAACCCTGAATGGTTACTGGTTGAGGCTGTGTAGGGGCAGGCAGTGGGCAATCACGTATAAGGTGATCTCCCTGACATCTGAAGCATGGTCCTCTAGGAAATGGGGGTCGTACCTGCCTAGGTGGAGGTCTAGAGTTGGGGTTTGTGTACATGACATTAGAATACTCTGGTTCCCCATTATTTTCACTTGGGTCCTCATAGTAGTATGACTCGTTATGCTCGGGTGACTGCATGTAGTAAGCCTGTGGGCTATCAATATGTGCGGAGTCAAAACTATGGTCACTAGGATCACTGTCTGATAGCAATGGGGTGACTGGGACTATGGCTCTATTCAGATTTTCTTCAGTAGATGCATACTTCACTGGGATCACATTGGTTGGAGTAGGGGGTTGCTGCACTAGGACTGGTTGAGGTCTCTGCTGCCCTTGATAAGGTGGCTGATAGGTTTGTTGCGGTCTGTTGTATGGTGGAGATGGGTACTGATTCTGGTATCTACCCTGTTGTGGATATGGCTGAGGATAATTTTGCCTAACAGTTTGTTTGTTATATGGGCAGTCTTGTGCCGTGTGATTGGTGTACCTGCGCTCTATGGTGCAGTACTGGCCACTAAGGTTCGCCTGAGGTTGGGCCATAATGGGGCATACACTTGCCATATGTTCGCCGCCACAATTGTAACACCGCTTAACTGGGGCAAATCTCGGAATTTGCTTACTAGAGACACCTAGTTTTTGGGCTACCTTCTCTGCAAGTTCCTCGATGGATGTGGATTGACCAGATGTCTGTTTACTAGAGCTATCAGAATCCCTATAGATTTTTGATAGTTCTAACTCTTCACCTAGATTGTCCTCAATGTCTATGCACATGCGCACGCACTCCTCTATCGTTCTAGGGTCCTTCAGGTACACATATGACCTGAGCTTAGTGCTCAACAATCCATCTAGGAACAAGGCCACTTGTTTGGCTGGTGTGGGTAACTCTGGCGTAGGGCATCTCTCCAGGTACTGTCTAAATCTTCTTCCAGCTAGTCTGACCGTCTCTTGAGGTGTTTGTTTGAAGCTATGAATTAGTGAGGAGGTGTTATGCCTGATTCCACTCTTAGAAAACTCAACAATAAATGCTTCTAAGAGTTGGTCTATGTTTCTGAAATGCTGCTCATTCAGTGGTTGGAACCACGTAAGGGCAGTGTTCCTAAGGGTTAGACCGAAAGCATTATATTGCGTGAATAGGTCCTCCACTTGTTCAGCTTTCAACACTTGCTGAAATTCGGCCACATGGTCATAAGGGTCTCCCGTGCCATCGAAATGATTCTTCATGGACTTCACAAGTTGGGTTGGTCGTAGGGTCCTAGGGTGTTCTCTCGGCCTTGGCAAAGGAAAATCATCAATGTCCCGGTGATTCCATGGGGTTCTATGTCTCTCAGTTCCTACTCTATTCCTTTCTGTTCCCGTTCTTTCTCTTCCCAGGGAGTTGGCGAAACTTACCTCAGGTTTGTCTCTACCTCTATCTCTTTGAGCGCCATGAGCGTGGGAGGTCCCAGTTCCTTGATGACCAAAGGATACATTAGACCTTGGTTGGGGAAAAATAAATTCACCCTTCCAAGTGTAGGCATGTCTGCCCTGCTCAGTGACCACGAAGATTCTCTCTGATGCAGTGTCTAGGTAGGTTACTTGGCCTGGACTATCAGGGTCTTTAAACTCGTAGATCGTGAGGGTATTCCCCTCCTGAGGTTGAGAAGTTCTATATCTCCAAAAAGCCTCATCGGTTTCCCGATTTAAAAGCAGATCTATGCTTTTATTATCTTGTGGAATCCACTCAGGAGTCATGATTCTGGTCAAGACAGACTTACCACGGGGGGTTCTTGGCTCTCTCTCTAAGTTTCCTTGCTCTATGTCACCCATGTCGGTCTCCGCAATCACATTTCCAACCTCATCAGTCCTATCAGGAAGAGTGGTGACTACGTACATGGTCCCTTCTTTATCTAGGTATGCTCCATTCTCAAACTTGACTACCGGGTGGTCTAATCCATGGGTTTGATCGGGGTTCTTAATCTGGACCACCGATCTTCTCAGTCCGTCTTCGTAGATGCGAGCACCTAGACGATTCGTCCTGATATATTCCAATTGCGTCTTATAAGGCCCTTCGGGCTTCTCTAGGTAAGCCAACCCTGAACTACCTACTGATCTCTCCATGTGATAGGACATCTCAGAATCACTTGTTTCTGATCTGGCAAGGTAATCACTCAACTGCTGGGCCCAAGACCTGGCAGTGTGATTGACACTAGCTTCAGAAGATCTGAGGCTTTGTCTGTCTCGGCCTAAGTGTCTGCCTGATCTAAGGTTCATAAGCCTGATTTATTCACCCCCTGGAACCCAAGCACGCTCTCGTTGCAGGTTGATTTTGCATCAATCACTTCGTTCTTTTTAGTTGAATATTATGTTTATGGTCTTGTCTGAAATTGCGTCGTCAAGGGTACTTGAGTGAATTTCCGCACTTGATGAGTGATCGATTCCCGTTTATCTTTTTGTCCCTTAGTGTTTTCGTACTTAAGACCTATTTATTTTCTTGCACTTGGTTGATTAATTCTCTTGGACTTGATTCGTGCCTAACGTTGCCCTAGTTAATTACCACACCTAAGTCGTACTTAGTCTAGGCTAGGAATTGACAAAGGAGGGTTATGAGATTTTTCCAACCTCAATCAGCTGGTTGACCCGACAGCTATGCAAGCCCAGGAAGCCTTCTCCCAGGCCCGGTACTCACCCTCGCTAGCTTGCTTTGATTGCCTTGAGTGCCCACAATGTTCCTGCAAGAACTCACCAGTTAGTATAGATTGATTGCCACAAGTATTTGAAAGACACACTTCAATAATTTTAGTCCCCCTGGAGTAACTCACTGTACCCCCTGAATCTGAGAACCACTTAGTTCCACCTAAAGGTCAACTTAAAAATGGTCAAGTTGTGACCATTCAGGCAGATAGGGGTCAAAACAGGCTCTCAGGGTTCAGGGATTTCCTCACAGGTTCCTAGGCCTTGTCCCACTTCTAAGGCTCTAATGTTACTCCAATGTGACCAAAACTAAGCTCAATTATACCTCAATTTACTCCAAATATTCACCCTAAAATTTCGTGCGTTATGGCCATGTATCGCGATAGGTCGAGTCGAAGTGTCGCGATACCCCCAAGTGTCGCGATAGCTCGTGAAGTGTCGCGATACCCCGAAGTGTCGCGATAGCTCGTGAAGTGTCGCGATACCCCGAAGTGTCGCGATAGCTCGGGTCGAAGTGTCGCGATACCCCGAAGTGTCGCGATACCTCGTGAAGTGTCGCGATAGGTCGGCTGGAAGTGTCGCGATACCCCGAAGTGTCGCGATAGCTCGTGAAGTGTCGCGATACCCTGAGGTGTCGCGATAGCTCGTGAAGTGTCGCGATACCTTGAGGTGTCGCGATAGCTCGTGAAGTGTCGCGATACCTTGAGGTGTCGTGATAGCTCGTGAAGTGTCGCGATACCTTGAGGTGTCGCGATAGCTCGTGAAGTGTCGCGATACCCTGAGGTGTCGCGATAGCTCGTGAAGTGTCGCGATACCTTGAGGTGTCGCGATAGCTCGTGAAGTGTCGCGATACCCTGAGGTGTCGCGATAGCTCGTGAAGTGTCGCGATACCTTGAGGTGTCGCGATAGCTCGAGATATGGCGAATTTTCCTGTTCTATCTAGGGTTCCTAGGAGCTCTAGGCCTGCGCAATGCCGTGGTGCACTCAGAATCGTGAGAAGTCGAACTTTTCGGAGTGTTGCGATAGCTCGAGCTCAACGCCTCGGGGACTGTGCAGGCAGTTTCTGTACCTGCTGAGCTTGCTGGAGATGATGATGGAGCTGGTACCTGCAAGAAACATGCAAAAAACACACAAATGCAAACACACACAATCGCTCTCTCTCAAACTCGCACACAACAAATGAGGGAAAGAAAGGGAAGAGGGGATATGTAGTGGGGAAGGAGGTGGAGGTGGAGATGGAGAAGGAGGTGAAGGTGAAGATGGAGATGGAGGAAAATCAAAAATTTACCTACTACTTACCATTCCAACGCGTCCTCTCTACGTCTTACCATCACACGCTCGTCCTCAAAGCTCGATCCCCGGCAACGGCGCCAAAATTTGGTGTAGTTCAGTGATGAGTAGCACCTCCTTTAATGTCAATCCGGGAAGACATGAGGATGGTATGAAGACCACGAGCAAGTGGAAGCACAAGTGCGTGAGTGAGAAGCACACAAGCATGCACACACATACACACACACGCGCACACACCGTAAGAACAAAGAGAGTAAGACAATGGAATCACTTCTATTGCAAGAAAGTTCTCATACAAGCTCAATCTACAAGAAGCTAGCTCAAAAATGAGCTCTCTAGCTCTATTTATAGTTTTTGACTAGCTTCGGCCCTGTTCAGACTTAGTGTCCGGCCTAGTTAAAAATTAGGTTCCGGGGCTTATTTGAGGGCCCAAACGAGAGCTAAAAATTATGAAAATTGGCAGGCAACTACATCTAAGGCTCCCCAAGCTCGAGGACTCCTCGGCTTGTACAAAATGGAGCTACAAAAAGGTGAAATGATATTTACAAGGGTTTGTAGTGATGAGAATCACTTTAGAATGATGTTGGGGTTTTTGAAAAAAAATGAAGGGTGGCCTCAGTGCTAGATCTGCATGTGTGTCCATACTTGCTTCTTCCCGCATCCTGTCAACATGTGGTTACATGGGAAAAAACCTCTAGCTAGCACTAGAGTAAAAAGTGCCAATGTATAAGGAAATGGTTCACATTAAAAACACTCTAGAGAAACATAAGTGTAACAAACGCCCCTATAGAAAATGATGTGAACACATATAAAGAGTGGAAGAGCTTTGGTGAATATGTCTGCCACATTATCTTGTGTAGGTGCTAGCTATACAAATAGTTGATTTCTTGTTTCCATTTTGTAGGTCAAATGATTGGTTGCAAGTATTTGGACGAGATAGGTATGGTATTGGGGACGGATCTTACTCTTAGAAATGCATCAATAGATATTGTGTGTCAAGTGTGGCTTCCTCAACAAAGCATGAAGGCTTCAATAGGCTTCCAAAGTCAAGAGTCGCTCTTATTTGTTATTCAATCGATTGAAAATTACTTTAGCAAAATGGTCAGATGAAAGACCTTAAAGCATTATTATCATTGGTTCCCCCAACTTTGGACTCAATTGGTGGTCTATTTTGAGTGAAACTTTTCAGCAACTCACCGGGGTGTTAATGCAGTCAGGTGTTTTACTCTCCACATGCTTTAAGAACGCGGGGGTTTTATGGATATGGCATGGCAAAGATCTGCAGTCAGAGGAGGACAGCAGAAGAAGGACATTCCATTACTCGACACGGAGGGGGTAAGCCAACCGTTCAACGAGGGGAAAGACATATATCAAAGGGCAACGTGTACTTAGTGACATATTAGTTGTGGAGTTATTTTGATGACACTGAAGTGAAAGGGCATTGCTTAAAGATAAATCCTCCAGCTGATTGAATATTTTTTGTTGTCAACCTTAGGGCCCTTGTAAAGATCATGTCTTTAATGACTCAAATATCTAAGAATGTTTATTTTACGGGGCAGTTCCCATCATATGACGTTTATGCATAAAATTAGAGTTTGGTGTCTTTTCTGAATGTTGAAGGACGTGGTCTCGAAGCATGAGATTTCTTTTCATTCAAAATATTTACCTCCAGAACCACCCGTATACGGCAGTCATGCTGTGGTTGTATTTTTGTACTAGGGGTATAATCATGCATAGCAGGTACTAATGGAACTCTCCATTCTGGAGTCCAATTTCTTTTGTATTGCTATTTCCCTCTTCTTTGCATTGCAAACTTAAATATTTGTCGACCTGCACATGGTCCTTAGGGCTCCAATGGGGTTTGGGCTTGGGGGTATATTATTAATAGTGAGAACGTGTGCTTAACTATCTGTCTTTTCAGAATCCGAGGTGGTAGCCCTTGGAACATCGATGGTTGGTATGCGCACATGGTTGGGATAACAAGGGCGCGCGAATATCCTTGCTTGTTGAGGGAAAGAAGGGGTGTATTTTTGTTGACCTCTGTACGCAAACTTGGGAATTGTTGTAGAAAACAAGGCATGGTATCTTCAGCCGATCCAAAAAAAAGGAGTCCTTGACAAGTGAATGTTTCTCCATTGTTGGCATTATTCAGGATTCACCTCAACCAAGGAATGGCAATGACACTAGGGAGCCATGAATGTTTTAGAGTTTAAATACATGAATTGAACTAGGTGAACGAGTGAACCAAAGAGAGAGAGAGAGAGAGAGAGAGAGAGAGAGAGAGAGAGAGAGAGAGAGAGAGAGAGAGAGAGAGAGAAGTACGAAAAAGTTAAGAGAGTGAAAGAAAATTGGTGAAAGGATGAGTGCATGTGAGGGCTTTTATGGATATGTGTGTGTGAACATATGTGTGTGTGGATGAGATTGGACCCGCGAAAGAGTAAGTGTGAAGAAAAGAGAGTGCGAGAGCATGAAGCTGTGAGGGAAAGAGGGAAATAGAGAGTGGACATGGGTGTATGTGTGTTGGTGTGTGCATGTGTGTAAGAGGAGAAAGGAAAGGGATAGAGGGAAAGGGGAAGTAAGAGTGCAAGGGTGTGTGTGTGTATGAGAGTGCGGAAGTAAGAGAGTGAATGAGCATGTGTGAAAAAGATTGTGTGAAAGCATATGTATGCGTACGAGTGAGAGAGAGAGGAAGAGAGTGTAATGAACGACTGTGTGAGTAGCTTTGTGTGTGAGGACTAAGTATATGAGTGCAGGTGTGAGTATTTGGGTGAAAGAGTGAAAAGAGTAGGGTGTGCATGAGTGGACGAGAGCTCGGAAAGGTGAGAGTGCAAAATCATCAATTAGAGATACATTTGCAACTTCCAAGCAATCCAAGTGGACCGATTCCGAGGGGTTTGAGTAGAATAAAGGCTTGTATAATCATCTATTTTGCTTGGCCATTAGGACTATACATTTTGGAGATCCTACTGGGGATCCCAAAGGAGGACATATTCGGGGGCAATCGTGGACTGAGAGTGAGAAAAGGTGATAGAATACAAGGAAAGTAAGCAAAATACAAGCGTATGTAAGACACTTTACCTTGGGTTTAGGACTGAACATTTTGGAGATCCTACTGGGGAATTGTCTTGGCACTCCTCATAGAGTCATGCCACGAGTACGCTTGGTGGTAGGTGGATGATTGGAAAGATGATGAGACACGAGGACATGTAGAGGACCCAAAAGTAGGAAAAATGGAAGGAGAGCTGAAAGCCATATTGGATAGGTTGGATGCTGTTGAGAAAAGGGGAACACCAGACCCTAACCGCCTCACATGGAAGTGAGAAGCTTCTCCAAGTTGGGCCAAGGAATGAGAGGAGAGGTTCACCCACAGTCTTGGAGCAATGGCAACAATGGCCAACGTCACAAGGAGCAAAGGGGAACATCCTCCCAACCATGCACACACACATGCAAATCCATACACCAAGACCAACACCATTGCACACAAGGATTTGGATGAAACCAAATGACACCTTCTTCCATTATCAAAATGGAGGCCATGGCCAAGGGACCCCGCTTTACAAGAAATGAGCCTATATTTATAGGCTAATCACATTCTCCCATGTGCTCTTTTTTGACTAGTCAAAAAGGAACATGTGCTCATATCTTTCTAAATCTTTGTAAATATTCTCTAACAACCCACTCTAAAGAAATGAGCGTGTGGGAAACTTCTACGTGGGAATTTGAAATTGTGCAAAAAAGGGGTTTCATGGAGAAGGCTTCAATAACATAGACTAAAGGAAATATCAAAAAGGGGTTTAGGAGTGTGTTCATATGGACATCTCCTAAATACAAAAAGAGGGTATTTTTATGAGGGCTAAAGGATGCCATAGCATGAGAGAAATTATGGGAAAACCTTATAACATCACTCTTCCCCCCCTAGACTTTGTCGTCCTCGAGAAAGCTAAGGGAAGAGGATCATACATAACTGAAATTGATCCAAGTTGGAGTCAAGTCTGGAAACTCTTCAGATCTTCAAAATTATGCAATTCTTCAGTCTGCAATGCTTCAGTCAGCAGTCTTCAATATTTTCTTCAATCTACAAATCTTCAATCTTCCAAGCTTCAAGCTGCAAATCTTCAATCTTCAAAGCTGAGCGACACAATCCCCTTGGGGGGCAGTAAGCCCAACATTCCTCCCACTATGTAGTCTTTGGTAAGGCTGAAAATGCCTTCACCAGAAGCTCCCAAACTTGAAATGACATACAAAAGAGCAAGTAGACTGCATCTAATAATGAGATAAACATTCACTTCAAATTTAGTTTCCACTTCAGGGAACATCCATTGTTGCAAGGCTTGCTCTACTAGAGAGAAGTCTGCATGAAAATCTTCTTTCTTCTGCAATCCAACAAAAAAGATAGCCCAAAAAAAAACAAGGATCCAAGTCAAGATCAGGAGTGCCTATCTCTTATGTCTCTATGATTCCATACTCTATTATTTTCAAGTGAGAGTGACATTTTGCAATACAAAGCATGAGATGAATGTAGCCTATGGTCCTGCCATCATTTATACTATGCTCCTAGTCAACAAACTTGCAATTTAGCATGAGTGTTGTGCTCACAAAATGATTACACAATAGTGCAACATTATGACCCCTATCATTCTACAAGCATTCATGAAATTCAAACAACTTATCCAGCACTATTCTTGCAAAGCACAGTAGCAGATCATCTATATGAGGTAAAAAGGATCAATGCTGAAGTTCTTAGTGTGTTGACCTACAATGCATTGTGAAAAAATAAGCCTTAAATGAGCAATGTAAAACTAGAGAGTTACTTGCCTAGCAAAAAAAATCACTCATTTTGTGACTTCATACTTAATTTAGTTCAGGTCTAAATAAAAAATTTCAACCCTCTATGTGCATGTTCACCCACAAATATCCTTTAAAGAATACATGCTCACAACATGAATGACATTTTGAAGTATAAGCATTACACACCCAACCCAAGAATTTTACTAGGTTACACCGTGTGCATGTGTGACAAGTAGAATAAAGGACGAGTGTGTAGTATGGTTCCTTAGGGCATCATGCAAGTATTACAAACTATATTTCCTTTATTCTTTAACGTGTGTTATGTGGACCCATATGCATAAGAGTGAATTGAACAACTACTGGAGCTGATGCAATGTCATTGAAGCAAATGTGAACCTGTAGAACTCAAGGTGCAGAGATGTTGGGTCCTATAGGGTAAGAAACACATACAAAGAATCACCATCGATGGTATAAAAGATCAAACGCTTATTCTTTGATAGAACTATGATGATTGTCGAAAGCGTACATCATAAATGGATGTTTGAACAAGCCATCATGAATCATAATCAAAGAGAGACAATATCAACCTTGCTTGTATAGCAAATAAGATATATGCTATGCACCAAAGAGTTTCCCTCACACATATGCTTAGCCTTCAAAACCGTACTGCCCCATTGTGAGCGCTCTCACCTATGCAAGACATGAACAACAATCAAAACATATTGAATCTAGTTGAGCATAAAGTTTATAGCCCGAAACACCCCCTGATACATAGGGGATATACTTCAGAACTCCAACCATGCACAATCCATCCAAATGTGGGACCTGAAACCTATACTCAAACAAAAAAGTCATCAAGTACTTGGGTTAGTGGCGACAAAACCATATGTATTAAACATCGATTATTTCCATCAGATCCATAGAGTGGTAAGGGGGTAGATAATCCCTTTTGAGGCAGTTACACACCACAACCCACCAAGTACTAGTTACCAATTCTTCACACCCTGAAATACACTAGAAGCCGCCAAGCAGAGAACTCTATTGCAACCGAGAAGCAGACAAATCTATTGCAACCAAGAATATCATCAAGAAGGGCTTCGTCATTTTAGCCAGGATCAAAGACATGATAGAGGTAACTCCCGCCAAACATTCAAGACCACAAGCAACCCCGCGTTCAAGCTTCATTTCGAGATATCACAGAATGGACACACATGGTTTGAATGCTTCATGTTTAGAACAGGTACAAATTGTATCAAGAAAATTCCAACAATCATGTTTCTAAAAGGGAAATGAAGATATTGTAGCCCCCATGGCCTGTTGTGGTAGAAATCCATCATCCACACTATTCATATCATATAGTGAAGAACGATCACCCTTCATATTCAATCGCAAACCTGTAAGCTTTCGATACTTGCCTCATAACAATGATGAAGGCAACATCCTTCCATATATCTTCCAATCAAAACCTGTAGATGTAAGCTAAACAAGAACCATTATATTGACAACAATACTGAGCAAACTCAAGGGAAGAAAAAATCAGTTAGGCCAAGCATACACTTCTTTGAACTAAAGTTCCCGTTGGAACAACATTGGCCACCAACAGCTAAGGTCAAAAAATAAGAGAGCGTAGGTGACCAATCACTCCAAGATCTCGTGGGAAAGGTAACATTGTAGCCACATGACTCGGATAAAAACATAACCACATAAGGTTCGAGATTACAATGCGCATGCCAAGGAGGACAAAACACATGGAAATAGAGATCAATAATTACAAAACCAACAATTACAAAGATCAACGTCCTACCCTGCAATCCATAGCTAAAAGCATATTACCCCTTTCCTATCAAAAGTTGCTTAAATATACATGTGATAGCATGCGATGAGGATTGCTGAAGCCTTGGAAGCTTTTTGCCTTTAGCCCAAGTCAGTGCCAGTCAAAGAAAGAGGCCTGAACCAGAATGGCAATCATGGAGAAGCAATCGACTATCCAAAGATGTGAGGCCAATTGTCCTTGCGATTGCAAAGTCTTTCACCCCCAACACCCAATGGTAACCTTTAAATGGGAACAAAAATGCTTCCTGTCCTTCGAGTTGCACTTCAATAATGAAAACACACAAGGAGTAATCTGCAGACAACATGATCTAGATGGAGTCTACAGTCGGACCTATGTTAGAGTCGAGCATAGGAGGGGAGCTCACGAAAAGCATGACTGACCCACCTAGAGCAGATGGTGAGGTTGCTCAACCCCGAGGATGCCATAATGATTTCGTGAGGGGGCAAAGAGAAGCTACAACCCTCCCAAGCATGAGCAGATGGCCATGGAGGGTGAGCACGCATAGACAACAGACCCCAAAATGTAGCGACCTCGGAGATGGAGGGAACGCCGTTTTTTCAAGTTTCTGCATCCATTCTGGGGTTTCCACCTCTAGTGTGTCCAATCTCTCAGCAGTTTTTTGGCCACCCGGCATTGGCATAGGAACATATGGCTCTTCATAGGACTCATCCACTTCAATGGGTACCAATTCTTCTGGTTCGGGCTCGATGATTGTGGAGGGTTGTCTTTCATATTGGAGTAGCTTGCTTTGCAACTCCGCGACCTGTTCTCTCAGTGCCTTTACCTCTTCTGTAGTGGTGGTAGAGTCAGTGATCTTGGGTTGGGCTTTCTGCATCGTTAGCTGTTGACAGAGAGTATCCCGTTCTTTTCCCAACTCGTCATGCACTTCTAGTAGATCCGCATAGCTTTCTAGAATTGTCTTCATAGCCTCTCAGATGGAATAGCTTTGAATCTGTCAGGGTTGATCTCCTGGGGGGAACCTTCCACGGCTGCCTCTAAATTTTCTTCGTTTTGCCTTTGCAAGCGCTTGTTCTCTTTGAGGGCAGTGGCCATGTGCTTTCTGCGTAAGGTCAGGTTGTGACGGCTTTTAACATGTTCTGACTGATAAAGTTCCAGTAGAGCTGTTAGTTTTTTAACTTCACCGGATTCGGATGACTGAGGAGTTTCCAAAAGGGTCTGGTGAGCGTGCTCGAGCGTAGTGTAGCGTTGATTTAGGTCAGTATTCTCTACTTCCAAAGCTGCAAGCCTTTTCTGTAGTTGCTCATGATCCGTAGTTATTTGGCGATGTTGATCTTCCAAGGTTTGGTATTCTGTCTGCAAGTGATGTACACACTGATGTAATGTATAAAACATGTTATTTACATTTATGAATGCAGGGAAGGTGGGGGATGCAGGGGGAATGGGGAGGGGGAAAGGGATAGTGAATGAAGTGGACACGAGAGGTGATGTGGGTGGAGGGGGTATGGGAGATGGTGGTTGAGAGGGGGGAGGGAGTGGTGCTGTGGCTGGTGATGTTTCCATTGTGTCAAAAGTGTGGGTGAATGTGTAGATGGGGACCATGGGTGGTGTGGATGTGATGTTCGTGAATATTGTTGTAAATGTGGGCATTGTGATCCCTCCAAATTGGGTGCCTCGTGAGATGGGAATCCCCATAACATATGTGGTGAGTGTTGAAGTTGGGGTGGTAGTTTTATGTGGTGAAGTGAAGTGTGTAGTGAGAGGTGGTGAGGGTGGTGATGGTGGTGCCTCGTGGTGTTCCTCTGTCTGTGTAGTGTCTCCTTGTGCTGATACATTCATGTGAATTTTCTTGCCGGAGTGCATGGGATGGGTAGGCACCCATTTCTCAAAGCGATGTATATAAGCCATAGCTAAATGAATGGCTTCATCCAAGCCCACTGCGTCCGCATGTAGGTTCATGGATTCAATAAACATTTCATCTATGCCTTCCTCTCCTAACATCTGGCTCATTAGCACCTTGCATGTTTCAAGCGACAGCTTGTGATGTTCTTGGACTCGCTTCATGGTTTCATACAATCTTTTTATTTGTGCCAAATAGGTTGGGGCACTCGCTAGTTCTGAAGTTTCTTCGTATTCTTGATCATGCTCCTTGTCTACTTCTTCTTCTTCAGTCTCTTCTTCATCTTCCTCTACTTCCACTACTTCTGGTTGGGTAGGGGCTGAAGTTGTAGTGGTAGGTTGTGGTCCTTGGGTCTGGTCTGCTTCTGTCTCCAGGTTAGCCTCATTAATCATGCGGGCGATTTCTTCATCTGTCAAATCGGCTAGGGTGTAGCCTTGTGGGAACTCCAAGTCTGATGGAATCGGAGGGAACACCAGATTGGGTCCTTCTACACTTGGTCTGGGTAGGCAAATAGTAAATGGTTGGACACGTCGCGTTTGTGGAGGGGTCACCTCTGGTGTGGTGGTGGCTACCCTTGCTTGGGCACACGGTAATTGGAGTGTCCCTCTCATTTTCTTCGATGGAGGACCCGCTGTTGATAGCCATCTTTGGAATTCCTGGGCCCTGGACCATACTAGTGCTCTTTGAATAGGCACATCATAAGCTAAGCACCTGTAAATTATTTTTGTCAGAGCACAACATCCATGAAGCACGTTCTTCTGTTTCTTATTCCATCGTTGATGTGCTAGGTGAATTTGATCTATGATCCAGTAAGGAATATTGAGGACAAGTGGGAATCATTCATGATTTTGAGACAATTCTTTGTTTCCATTTTTTTTTTTTTTGAGAGTCATTTCACACACTACAACATGCTATTATCTCTTGATTGGATTATTAATCTGACTTTTTAACATTAAGTCTATTTGTATTATAAGTGGAGTATCAAGGCTAGCTGAAAACTAAGAAGTTATCATAGTAATACTATCTATGGAACCTAAATAATTCCCAAGATTATTGAATCCGCCGTCTGTGCGGTAAATTGATTGTAAGATCCTCTATCTCCGCGAAGTACAAGCTGAACCAGATTCTTTTTGGTGGCAAAGTGAAACGTTCTTGGGCGGGGAAGGTGAAGTGTTGCATGACCGTTCGTAGGTGGAGGCCGATAGTTGGTGTCATTGCGACCATACCCTTCAATTTATTGAGATCCTTGTGCTTCATCCTGCCGAGAATCATTGTTTCTTTCTCAGTGGGAATATGCATACCTTGCATGTTCAATGCTTCCCGTACTAGGTTGAGAGTGAGTTTGAATCTTTTGAGCTCGTGGCCTGGCTTCAGTGAGGGTAGCACAAAAGTACTATCGCCTCCCTTAGCTCTGCTAGCGGTGATGGTACTGATAAGGTAGGAGCAGCGCAGGAAATTTGGCTTAGGTAAATGTGCTCGAAAATAGCTATCCAAGCCCGCTTTGGTCGATACCGATCGCATTACTTCTGCATTCTGGTACTCCTCGAACTCACGGGTGAAGAAATGATATCGTCCCATTTGCCATTAAACTCAAGTTCTGCCTCCCAAAAGTAGGTGCCGTCTCCCAATGGTCTTGCAACATCACTTAACCAATGTGCGTGTTTCCCTACTTGAGAAGTGTGTCCCTGAGGCAGGTCCTGAATAGGAAGCACATGCACAGCTTTAAGTTCTTGAGGCCTCTCGATGAGTTGTGGTTCAAGAAGGAGGGTTTCAATGTCCACTATCTGGGCGCTAGACCCTGCTTGGGAACTAGTGCCTCCTACTTCTGCCATGTTACGGCTTGCTTGCTGGTTCTGTGAGAATATAGAAGCATGCGTTAACATTGTAAAGGACAAGGTAGAACAATTTTTGTCCCCGTTACAACATTAACATGAGGTGAATGATGAGTTAGTAGGTCAGTGAGTGCTCGATGATTGTGTGTGTTGTTAGTGAACAAGTAGTCCTATGAGCTAAGTGAAAAGATGCAGTGTGAGAATGATGCAGTTAGTAGGTGGAGATGAATTTACAAATGGGGTCAGGGGGTTTATTACAAGCTTTGGGCTGCCAAACAAAGTGGATGACTTTTGGTTTTGGTTTTGTGGAGACTCTGGAGGGCTTTATGTGGGTGTCTGCTTGGAAATGAGGCTTTTTAGGGACCCATTTACAAGTGATTCCGCTCCTGCTCATGGGTAAATATGTGTTTGTGTGTATCGAATAAGAGGGGGCATCGGTTGTTTGAGTGAGTGAATCATTCTGTACATGGTGTGGTCTGTGTGTGACTAGTTGAGCCCACAAGCAAGCCTTAGGCACCCAAATTTGTCTTGATTGTGGGTCAGCCTTCATCGACTTCTTGGGTACCTAGATAGACTTCACTTTCGTAGAAGAATTTTTGAAAGACTTCTTTTGAGTGTCGTGTCCTTGATTGCTAATAAGAAGTTTCGCCCATGTTTGTGGCGTGACTGCAATAGGATGTTCGCCCTTCCATACTCACACTTGTTTCAATGGCTAAGACACCTTGCTTCATACTTTCTTTTGGCTTCCAGCAGAGGTCATCTGCTTCTTCTACTTTTGATCCACCTTTGGTTGCCACATCCCGTTGGCCTTTGGAAAAGAAAGGAGTTCCACCGTATCCTTGAATTCTCTATTGAGACAATCATCCTTCTGCATCACATAGTTTTGGACAAGAATAACATCGTCATCTTCATGTGTACTCCTGGAAGGACCAGGAGTTTGTGCCTTTCCTAGTTCCTTGAGTGCCTCATTTTATAACTCAAGTGTAATGCGGTTCTGATTTACCCAAACCTGAAGAAGTCCACTTCTTAGGTTTAGGTTGACTGCCTGAGCATAGATCCAGTCTTGACCCAAGACAAGAGGTTCAATGAGATCCTCATCTTGACACACTAGCACTTTAACTTTCATTAAAACATCTTGAATGTAGAGGGGAAGTTCCACCTCACCCATGCAAGGGGTTTCCACACCTCCCAATCCTATGAGATATGCTTCCACAGGATTGACATTTAAGTTCAATTCTTGACAATAAGAAAGTTTAACAGCACTAGTGGCTGCACCTGAGTCAATCAAGGCTCTTACAGTCCTTGCACTCGTTCCTTGTCCTATCCCTAAGGTCAAAAAAGGACGTCGGTCAATTATTCTATGAGAGCTAACACCTGAAACTTCACACATAGCCATATGATATCCTTGAGCTGCATAGGCGTCTGTCCTAGGATGATCTCTACCTAGTCTTCTTAACTTCATCCTTCGGATGCGTTCCAATGCTTCTGCCTGTGCCTCTTCCCGAATTCGTTTTTCCTCTTCTTTACGTTTCTTAGTAGTGTTGAGTCGATTGAGCATTTCCTCAATGAGGGGTTCTTAATATAGTTTGACTCTGCATCCACTTATGTAACTAGGAAGAACATCACCTTCCAGTGTAGCTAATTGAACTGCTCCACTTGTGGAGATCCTATTAATGACCATAGGTCCATAGCCTCTTTTCTCTAATTTCCGTGCATGTTGTTTCAAAGTGTAGACTAGGACTAGGTCTCCTGCCTTCAAACCCTTATCTTTCACATGTGCATCAAAATATGCTTTTTGTCTTTTCTTAGCTGCGTATATTCCTGCTGTAGCTCTCAGTCTTGTTTCTCCTAATCGCTCAAGGTCAAAGATTCTAGAGGAGAGCTCATGGCCTGTCCAATCATGCTCTTGTGCTACTTTCAATGCAGGTATCAGGAAGTCCAATGGTAGCACTGCATTTTGGCCAAATACCATCTGAACGGGTGTGGCTTGGAGTACCATTTTATAGGCAACTCGGTATGTCCAAACAGCATGGTGTAGCTGTTTGTCCCAATCAGAGCGTTTATTATTTACCAATTTAGTCAGCACATTGCATAGAATCTTATTTGTGCTTTCGGCTTGCCCATTGGCTTGTGGATGATAAGGGGCAGACTTCTTGTGTATCACTAAGAACTCTTGAAGAAGATTTTCAATAACTTCATTCAAGAAGTGAGTGCCTCTATCACTAACTAGATCTATAGGTAGCCTGTATCTTGTGAACACATTCTCAAATAAGAACTTAGTTGTCGTTTGAGCATCATTCTTCGTAGTGGCTTTTACTTCTACCCACTTGTTTAGATAATATGTGGCCACAATAATGTATTCAGCATGGGAACCCTTAGCTAGGGGATTAATAGGATCTAGGAAGTCTATTTCCCACTTAGAGAATGCACGTCCGCCCATCATAGGTTTCAAAGGCATCTCATCTTTGTATATAGGATACTGAGTTCGTTGACAGACATCACACCTCTTCACATAGGTATCTGCATCCATGTGAAGGGTCGGCCACCATAAGCCTGCAAATAGGATTGCTTTAATCACCCGGTCTGGTCCAAAGTGTCTTCTTGCCACACCTTGGTGGGCAGTTTCCAGGATCTTAAGATATTCACTCTCATGGACACATAGTCCCAGATATCCGTCTCTCCCACGCTTATATAGATTATCACCAATGAGTGAGTAATCTAAAGCTTCTTGTTCTAAGCTTCTTTGCCTGGCTAGGGTCATATCTTGAGGGAATGTTTTCGTCCTCAAGAAGGCTACTAGTGGTTCACTCCAATCTAGCACTATGGACACTTGATAAAGAGTGGCATGCTCCATGGGTGGTTTAGTGCAATAGATCGGACATTCCTTGCACAATTTATGGACATCAGCTTCCATAGTCGGCCAATGCACTCCGAGTCTCCTTAGTGTCTGTAGGGTTCGTTGCCTTGAGTAGTGTTGCTCTAATGCACCTACATGTGCTAATTGCAACCATTTTGAGTACTCATCCTCTTCCACACAACAAGCTAATATTCCCTGATCCGTATGCTTGTACATACTCCCTGCCATGATGTGGTACTTTTGGGCCTTTACTACCTCTCTATCTTGAGTGTTTATGACTAGGTGATTAGGCCCGTATGTCAATACTAGCACTAATGGTTTAGCCCACTGAGGTACAACTTCCAAATTAAACAAGTAAGCATCAGGAAGGTCATCTGATACTCCTTGTGGGGCCTCTCCAGATGTGAACCTAGAGAGATGGTTTGCTCTCAAATGAGTTTTTCCTTTCCTTACCACAACCTCGAAGTCATATTCCATTAGCAAGAGGAACCATCTTACTAATCTGCCTGTATTGCATGGTCTGTTTACCAAGTACAACAATGCTTGATGATCAGTAAAAAAATTTAAACTTATTTGCAAGCAAATAGTGTCTAAATTTCTTCACAGCATACACCATGCCTAATCCTTCCCGTTCAGTGGTGGTATAATTTCGTTCAGCTGCATTCAGTTGTCTACTAGCATAGGCAATTGGAAGATCCATATTACCTTCACCTGTAGGTTGTGCGAGTACACATCCAATAGCATAATTGGATGCATCCACGTGAACATGAAAGGGCTTATTCCAATCTAGTGTGGTCAAGATTGGTGCTGAACATAATCGCCATTTAAGATCATTGAAGGAGTTCTCACACTCTTCAGTCCACTCGAAATTGGTTAAAAGTCCATACAAAGGCTTTGCTACGATGGCATACATGTGTATAAACCGTCGGTAATAACCACAATGCCCCATGAAAGCTTGTACTTCCTTGACATTCTTTGGCCTAGGTAGCTCTGCAATAGCTCTAACTTTTTCCTCGTCCATAGATATGCCATTCTTTGACACTATGTGTCCTAGAATCTTGCCCTGCCTAACCATGAAAACACACTTTTCTGGGTTCAGGCAGACTTGATATTCTCTACATTTGTCAAAGATTTGCTTGAGCTCAGGTATATGTGTTTGTCTAATGTTGGAATGAGCACAAAGATCATCAACATAGACCTCTAAATTCTTCCTCAAGAATTCTTTAAATACATGGCACATCAGTCTCTGAAAGGTTGCAGGAGCATTGGTAAGCCCAAATGGCATTACTCGAAAAGCAAATATGCCCCACTCTGTGGCAAAAGCCATCTTATGCTGATCTTCTGGAGCAATGGCTACCTAATTGTAGCCAAAAAATCCATCAAGGAAGCTGTACACTTCCTTGCCTGCTACTCTTTCTAAGAGATGTTCAGTGATAGGAAGCGGATAGTTATCTCGAATAGTGGCTGCATTAACCTTCTTCAAGTTAATGCACACACACAACTTTCCATTCTTCTTGGGCACAACTACGATGGGGGATACCCACTCCGTGTGCTCAATTTCATAGATGAATCCAGCTTCTACTAGTCTATCCATCTCCTCCTTGATCTTAGCAGCGTAGTTATCGTTATAAGTGTATGGCTTCTGCTTGGATGGTTTGGCATTTGAGGTCATGGGAATTGTGTGTGAGCATATGTCCGGGTCTACACCTTTTAAATCCTTGTAACTCCAAGCGAATACATCTTTGTATTCTCTTAGCAAGGCTTTCAACTCATACCCCTCTTCTTCCGTCAGGTCATGCCCTATGTAAGTGCATCTTTCTTCTCCTTCTTCCATGGCTACAACTATTTTCTTGGTGGTTTCTTTGTTATCATAGGCCTCTCCTGATTGAGCCTCATGTTTAGGCATTCTTACCATGACTCTCCTGTCATCTATCTCGTACTTTCTGAAATTGTCAGGGACCTCAAACAAAGACTCTCCCTCTTCTGGTGTGACTGCTCTCTTCTTCCTCTTCTTAACTTCGCTCTTGGTGGCCATTTGGGTGGCTAACCTCACGTCATTGGTAAGCTCTTCATGTCTCTGAGGGTGAACTTCTACTTCGTAGAAGTATTCTTCATCTGATGCAAAGGGTGGGTCCATAATGATTGACTCTAGATCAGAGTCACTTGCATCCTTGAATGCATCAGTGCTAGGCTCACATTCTTCCAGAACCGAATCTCTCATGATTGGCTCTATGGAGAAGACTGAAATGTCATAGCCATCCTCGTCCCTGTGGGGCGTCCATTGTTCCTAATTGATGGCCACATCCATTGTTGCTAAAATTTCTGCCCAGCCATGAGGTTCAAATTCTTCGTCAGGAAATACTACAGGTGCATAGGCTGGGTCTTGAATTGATCTATGGGTTTCTTTCGCACCTACCTCTCTAGCTTTTTCTCTCTTCTCCTCTTCTACTACAACTTTACACATCCACAAGTGGGTGTCTTCATGCATCCATGAGGATCCTGATCCTATGGAGTGCACAGACTCCCTGTCATCCTTGGCTCTATGGATGGGATTCCATTGAATATGCGGTACGTCTCTATGAGATTAATCCTTGAGATTGACTTTGGTTGTAACACCTAGGTGTTGCAAACACAAAGAATTGGTTCCCCAATCCTGTACCACTTGCAACTGTCGCATGAATGGTCTTCCCAAAATCATCTCATAGGCATGATTCTTGCTAAAGTCGCATATAGCGAAAGTATGCTCAAACTCAACACCACATGTAGTGAGAGTTATTCCCTCTAGCAGTCCTAAAGGTCTTTCAATGTGGTCATCGGCCATCTGCAATTTCATTCTCGTTGGCCTGAGTGCTGGCTTTCCCGAACGCTTCCATAGAGAAGTGGTAGCAATAGCAACTCCTGCACTTGAGTCTAGAATTGCCTTGGTTGTGTACCCTTGATGGGTAATGGGAAGGTAGGTGTTTCCTGTCTCCTTTCTTGTCCAAGGGTATTTCTGGCACCGTTCTATGAGAACCTACCTGGGAACGAGGTTTTGCTACTTCAGGCACTTGATTGGCTACATGCTTCCACAACTCTGGCCTAACCTTGAGTAGCTCTTCTAATGTGAGATTGCATTGCACTTTAGTATTCTTTACTACCTCCGTATTCCTAGGTAAGACTGAGTCTTCGTTTCGTACCATGACCGTGGGTGCTCTCATACAAGTAGACTTAGCTTCCCATGGGCCTGTGAAATGGGGTAGTTCTTGTAAGGAATTAGACTCAAAGTCTAGCCTCTCCTGAGAGTGTGCACTCTCCTGCTCTCCGTAAATGGAGGGAATATCTTGTGGGAATTGATCATGCTCGCCATCCACAAGTTCAATGGGAGGAGGGACTTCACTCTCTTTTGCCCATTTCTCTTCTTGAATCTCTCGTAGGAATTGTGGTGTGTACCTATTCATAGAAGAAGAGGTGTTTGGTTCAGTGGAATTGGGCACATAAGCTTCCTGTGGGGGAATGCTTATTCTTTTACTTGCCTCATCTCTTCCTTGGTTTTTTTCTTCCTTGGCAGATCTTGCAATTATGCTCTCTAACTTCTCTAATAGTCCATCCAAGTGCAATTGTGCCTTAGCTGTGCAAGAGTAGTTGAAGAGGCGGCTGGCTTCAAACATGGTCTGAGCCAATGCTACCATTTTTGCGCAAAGCTTGGTTCTTTCTATCTCTAGGTCAGCTCTAGGGTAGCACTTGTCATGATCCGTTACATTTGGCCCTTCTTGGATTTTGGCCTGATATGCCTTAAGCATCATGTCTATGTCTTCAGGAGTGGGGTCAGCTAATACTGATCCTACTCTAGGGGGTGGTGGAATGGTATGAGGTGGGTTGAAAGGTGGTGGATTAGACGGTGATAGGGATGAAGGTGGTGGTGGTATATGAGAGTCTGTTTGAGAGGTGAGTTCAACAATTTTGGCTTTTGTCTCTCTTATGCTTTCTTCTAATTCGCTCATCTTTTTAGACCATTGTCTTTTCATTCTCTCTCAGCTATCCTTCCAGGCTCTCAACCATCTCTTGGCTATGCTCTCAGTTTCACTAACCTTTGCACTCTTTTCTTGGCCTAAACCTTGGTTCTGCTACAAAGCCTGAGCTGTAGTGACCACCTATACTGGTGCAGTGGAAGTTACACTTCCTGTAGCATCTACTACTAGCCCAATAACATTAATTGGAGTGATTTTTGGCATATTATTGGGATTCTTTGGGCAATCTTGTAAGAGATGCTCCTTTCCGCAATCTTGACAAAAGCCTTGGATTGTTACCGACTAGGGTTGTGTAGGTGCAGGCATTGGGCAATCACGAATGAGGTGATCTCCCTAACATCTATAGCATGGTCCTCTAGGGAATGGTGGTCTTACCTGCCTAGGTTGAGGTCTAGTGTTGGGATTTGTGTACATGATGTTTGCATACTCTGGATCCCAACTAGGTTCACTCGGTTCTTCACTATAGTAGGATTCAGCATGTTCAGGAGACTACATGTAGTAGGCGTGGGGGCTATCAATATGTGTAGAATCAAAGCTATGGTCACTGGGGTCACTTTCTAAAAGCAATGGTGTTACTGACACTATGGCTCTATTTAGGTTCTCTTCTGCAGCTGCATACTTTAGTGGGATCACATTGGCTGGAGCTGGAGGTTGTTGGGCTAGCACTGGTTGAGGTCTCTGCTGGGCCTGATATTGTGGTTGGTAGGTTTGTTGAGGCCTAGCATACTGTTGTGGTGGGTACTGGTTCTGCTATAAGTCTTTGAAAAAATGATTCGACTGAATCCCTGCTTCCTTGTTATGCTCTATCTTTACATGCTTCCGCGTCTTCTATGCCTCTGACTACTGCCAACACCCCCCTTCCTCTCGCTTTTGTCTTCCCCGGCAACGGTGCCAAATTTGGTGTTGCTCTAGCACAATGGTGAGGACCACGTTAAGAAGCTCCACCTCCTTAATGTCAATCCGCAGAAGAGATAGGAGTGATATGAAGATCGTGAATGTGAGATGAAGTGAGAGTGAAGGTGAGAAGCATAGAGATGCACACACACATACACACACATACACACACATACACACACATACACACACACACACAACAAAGAGACAAGCAAGACACAATGGAAGGTAGGAAATCAACTCTATTACTCAAGATCACGCTTACAAGCTCAAGCTCACTCTAGCTCATACAAGTCTACACTAGCTAACCTCAAAAATGAGCTCTCTAGCTCTTTTTATAGATTCTAGACTAGTTTTGATCGGTTTCACATCTAGTGATCGGCATAGTTAAAAAATAGGCTCTAGATGCTATTTGAAGGGGTAAACGGTGTCTAAAAATAACCAAAATTGGTGTGCTCAATCTACCTATGCTCCTCAATCTCGAGGACTCCTCAGCTTGCAGAAAATGGAGCTATAAGTTACAAAAAGGGTTTCTCTATGTTACATATGGTACAAAAGTGATGAAAATCACTGTTGGAGGTTTTGAAAAGTATTTATAAAATATAAGTATTTGAAAAAATGATTCAACTGACTCCCTACTTCCTTGTTATGCTCTCTCTTTACATGCTTCCGTGTCTTCTATGCCTTTGACTACTGCCAACACCCCCCTCCCTCTCGCTTCTGTTGTCCACGACAGAACCTTGTTGTGAGGTCTGTCGGATGTAAGTCTGTAGGAGCTCCTGAGCGAGGTGTGTGTTCTGATATTCGAATGCCTCGGGCCAAATCTGCCTCGAGTTTCTCCCAATCAATGGGCTGCGGTTCATCTGATGGCGGGAGGCGATAATGCGTGGAATATACCATCTATTCACAGACAAATAACTGCAAGAGGTGTGTAGGCCTGCTGATGAACACTTTCGAATGGTATTCCCAGAAGCCGGTTTTGAACATTTCTTTGAAAGTCTGCTTATAGCACGCCGGTAAGTACTTGATTCTACAATGCCAGGCATAACACACCCGGAGCGATGGCGTTGTACTCATATCATATGCAAGATCTAGATTACCATGCTCGAAACCCGGGGTGTTCACATGGGGTGGCTTGACACGACGAAAGACTTTGAAAACCATCTGCATCATGTCAAATATTTTGACATTCATGTGTGCGGCTATATTGTCCATATGTTTTAAGCGAGGGAGCTAGTGGCGAATCGTTGCCATCATGTATCCAACTGTTGGTGGTCCTGTGGGTGGCCTGAAATATGGGTAATTGAGCCAATCCTGGCATTGCTTGTTGTTCTTTACTTTTATAGCAAATGCCTTCCAAGAGCGGCGACGTGGCAGTGGTCCCCAACATGGGTTGTACTTCAAGTGTAGAGGTGCCTTAACCCAAGTGCTCATCATCTCTGGATAATTATGTAAGAGATCCTTGCACCAATCTGGTTGATAGATTTCTCCTTGCTGCACGTCTGTTTGCAAATTGTCAGACTCAAACTGAGTAGCATGAGAGGGTTTTTTGCCTATTTCTTTCTCTATGGCCAACTGATATTCCACCATTAACATAAAGTAAGGCTTGTATTGTAGCTCATGCCCTGATATGTATCTGTGAGGGGCCAAATGAGCAAAGTAGGGGGACTGTAAAATGCGTTCTTCAATCATTGCCATGGCGTGTAACTGCGCCTCTAACCTTGCTGAGTGGGCTGTTCCAAGTTCTTCTATCGTCTTCATCCATGCGGGAGTTGGAAGTTGGAAAGTCGTCTGGCCTTCAGCCGTGACTTCTCTACCTCGGATGGGTTGGGGTTCATATGCTTCTTCAAAAGTTTCCTCCACCGGAATAGTGACTGTTTCTTCCTGTGCTGGTAGTTCCGGTGGGGAGTCTGGCCTGGGGGGTGCTTCATATATGGCTAACTATGATTGAAGAGTTGATACATGGGCCCGTAATGCATTGAGTTCCTCTAGGATGTCAGGAGATGGGTCTACAGGAGTTGGTAGTCCTTGTGGTATTGGTGCTCTTAGTTGGAGTAGTTTATGATCTTCTTTTAGCTTCTGATGTTCCTCGTTCATGCTGTCATACTCATCTAACAATCTAACATGATCATCTAGCAACATTTTCATAGATTCTGAGGGCACGACCTTGAAGCAACTGGGGCTCAACAGTTGGTCTGGTTGATCTAGGGCAGCTTCTAAATTCTCTCTGTTCTGTTCTTGTAAATGCTAGTTCTCTTCTTTTGCGGCTGCCAAGTGTCGTCTGAGTAAGCCCATGTTCCTGGTGAGCATTGCATTGCGAATAGTCTGTGCCCTTAACAAGTTATCGATATCTGTGACAACCTCTTTCGTCTTTTCTTCACTCTCTAGTTCAAGTTTATGATAAGCCTCTCGTAGCTCTCGGTATGTGGTGTTTAGTGAGGCATTCTCGATGGTCAGTGAATTGAGCTGCGACTGTAAATCATTGGTTGTCTTCTGCAGCTGTTGATAATTAGTTCCAAGAGATGTGAACTCATCTCTTACTTGAGTCATACACGTGAACATTTGTTGAAATGCAGTGTCTATAGTGGGTGATAATATTAGTGACGGAGTGAATTCAGTTGCCGTGTATGTGGGTGTTGATGCAAAGGGTAAGGGAAATGGGGATGGGAATGTGGATGCAGTGGTGACAGTGGAAAAACTTGAGGTGCCTAAATATGGTGGTGCCATGAATGAAGTGAGGGGGGGTGCAGTGGGCGGTGATATATCCATGTCGTTGGATGTGGTATCAAGTGCGGTGACTGTGAATAATGGCGTGAGAGTGGGTGCGTGTGTGGGTGTAAATACAGGATTTACAAAAGTTGAAGAGTAATTTACAGAGGGGTTCTCTTGTACTGCTTGGTGGAGAGAAGGAAGAGGAAAGGCAGTTGGGTGGGGAGGTGAGACTGGGGAGAAGGTTAATGGAGGAGGGAATGGGAAAAGGGGTCTTGGGGGTGTGGGGAAGGATGGGAAGGATGGAGGGAAAATTGGACTAGGTAGAAAGGTGGATGTCCGAGGAGGAAAACTAGGTTGGGTGGGTGCGGGAATTGTCGGGTGAATGGAAGTAAAGAAGGCTTCTGCTATAGCGCTATCCAAAGATGTGGATGGTCTGGGAGAGATCGGATGTACAGGGGAGATTGGAGATACGGGAGGTGAAAGAGGAGCGATTGGGGTGGCGAGTACTTCGGTCACAACGGTTGTATGTACAGTAGTAGTGTGGGGCAGGGAATCGACGAGGATAACTTCTTCTGCCAATGATCCTTCAGGGACGAGATGTGCCTCCCTAGCCTGTTTTGAAGATTGGGCACCTGTGGGTACACAAATGTATTCACCAGGTTTGGTTAGTAAGCGAACTCTGTGAGGGTCATACTGCGGTAACAGTTTCCTCTGCAAATATCTTAAGGCTTCGGTGGATCCCACTGATTTCACAAGTTCCCTGAAGCCTCTGATGTATACTTCTTTGAAACTGCTTGAGACAAGTTCTTGTTCAATAAGTGCTTGGCTCTCTTCCTCCGTTAACTTCTTACGTGCCCAAACTTTTTCCATAGTGCGATATAACTTTTTGATGGCCAAGGTGTATGCCGCTGCTTCAAATGTTTCATCTTCGTGCGTACTGGTGTCACCTTGGGTGTCGGTTTGCTGTCCTTGTTCATCTGTCTGTACATTTTCTTGGGATTCATGAGTGCCTTGGCTGGCTTCATTGTCTCCGTCATCTTCATTGGTTTCTGTTCTTTCTTCCTCAGAACTAGACACTACTTGTCCTTGTGGTTGATCCGAGGGAGTGGTCGGGTAGCTTGGCCGTTCATATTCTTGAGAGAAAAATGTCCTTCTGAAAACTGAAACTCACTTGAAAATACATCTTGCATCTCAAAATCGAATGTTGTGTCTGTCGGTTCTGCTTCCAAGTTGGGTATCGAAAAAGAAAAAGCTTTCGCACCAATAGTGGTGGGAACTTCTGGTGCAGTGGTGGTAGGTTCCTGGACTGATGTTGCCTGTGAGGTAACTGCACTGGTAGTGCCTTCCGTAACAATAGGTCGAGATAATCGTATGCGAATAGGTTGTACAGTTACAGTGGCTTCCGTAGGAGACTGTTCTGGAGAGGGTTGTGGTGACGGTGATTCTGGGACCTGTAGGCATGGAATGGTTCCTCTCATGCGCTTTCCTGCTCGTCCTTTGCTAGCCTTCCTAGCTTTCTTTGCCGTCCCTTTGAATGCTTTCAACTCCTCGCTTGTCATTGCACGCTCGATTGGTAAATCGTATGCCAAACACATATATACAATGCGCGTGAGAGCGCAACATCCATTGATTACCTTCTTTCTTTCCCATCTGTGTTGTGCTAAGTACAACTGATCAATTATCGAGCTAGCCAGATCAACTGTTTGTGGTCCAGTACATGCTAAATATAAAGCAAACCAGATGCGTTTGTGGGGCATGGTGAATCTATCCTAAGCTGGAAATGCGAAATGTTGCATACATATCCTCAACGGTTTAGAGAGGTCAGGTATGATTGCTAAAATATCTTCCCACTTAGTAACATCCCCACGTTTCATAGGCTATGGAAATAGCCTTTCTCATTCTGTCGGTGTATGGTTTCCATGTATCTTAATAGCAGCTCTAATCAAATCTTTAGACAGATAAAACTTCTTATATGGCGGATCATTTACCAAAGACGGCAAAATGAATGTTCTTGGCAAATCTTTGTTCTCTGAAGCTATCAATGTTGTTACCAAGTAGTAGCATCTATAGAAATCCGGTTTAGGCAAAGGATCACTGAAATATTCTGTGAAGCCTGCTCTGGCCCAAACATGCATTAAGTCTTTTGTGTTCTGTAGTCCTTCGAATTCTCTTGAGAAAAATTGGTACTTGCCCCAAGTACGGTTATCAAAAGTCAAGTTGGCTTCAAAAATGAAATCTGCATCCGCCAATGGGCCTGCTAGACCTTGGAACCAGTGAGAATTGCAATGAATCTTTTCAGTATAACCCCTAGGAGGGTCGTCAATCGGCATAGGTCCTGGAAATCCCTGGAATTTTGGTGGTTGAGCCGTAGGATGTGCTTCTGCCAGTAAGTCACCAATATTTGCCATGGGTACATTGGTGCCAGGTTCGGATGGTCCTTCTGCCGGCATGATGAGTGATGCGAGTGTGTAGCAGATCTGCTACAAAAGATTAACACATTAGCATGGAAATTAATCATGATCCCATTAAAGTGAGACCGCAATCCCTTTCCATAACCGATGTGTAACCCGTGTAGCCGAGTGTTGTGATGTGGTTTATGGAATGATTGTTGCAAAACTAATGCAGGTCTCTAGACACCTACATGCTTAAGATGATGCATACATTTCTTGATGAGGTGTTATTACAAGTGATGTTGGGTTATAGTGTGTGGTTTTGTACAAGGTTCAGTCGTGAATGAGTTATTACAAGGATATAGATTAGTCGGGGTGGGAGTGATGTAGATAAGGGGGTCGGAGAAGAAGTTTGGATACGTTTCGATATCCATTTCCTAAGAGTTTCTGAGCGGGTGGTATGTTTCTGCTGAGGGACAAAAGGTGATATCGGATGTGGTCGTCTTGAGGGTTGAAGAGATTTTTGAGGGGTGTATATTACATGGCTTGAGGGTTGAGCTATAATACACTGTTTGGGTACCCAAATCTTCATGGGTGTGGGTCAATTCATAAGGTACTTCTTGGCGATCCAAATTTGTCGAATGTTCGTACTCGTAGAAGAAGGTCGAGAAGGCTTTGGATATTGCTTCTAATTCTGCCGTAACTTTTTCCTGTCATTGTCCGCGTTGTTGAAATCTATCGGTGGTTTCTGTCCTTTTGGCACCCATATTTGTCTTGTGCCTCTTGCTTTGTGATACTGATACTGCTGTTGTCCTTGTGTAGCCTGATATTGTCGTCAGTCTGGGTTCCTTTGTCGTGGTTGAATCCTTTGTGGTTGAGGTTGAGAGGTCGGATGGACACTCTGCTTTGGAAAATAAGGGAGGTCCAACACTTGCGAAACCTGCCCATTAGGAAGTGCTTTGTTTTGTACTATTAATCTAGGCCAGTCCGCAGTAAGTGTGGAAGGATGGGCACTGTAGGGTATTTTGCCCATGTGGCTGCTAATGCAGTCCACCTGACTTGCAATGGTCCCCATTTGTCCACTGATGTAACCCACCTGTCCGCTGATTAGGTCCATTTTACCGCTGATGGTGTCCATCTCACCAAGTGGTTGGGTGGCTGCCCTTCTAGTTTGTAGGAAGCCCAAGGGAAAATCTCTTGACGTCCTTTTGATTGACAATTGTCCATTGCCAAGCCCACGTGGTGTAGATGTAACGTGACTCATCTGACCAAAGATCTTCTGGTCTTCCTTCTCATGCTGTTCATTTGGTCTAGGGTTACATACCTTAGTCGGAAAGCCGTTAGGGAAGTCAAGCGATATCACTCGCTTCTGATCTAAGGTTCTAATCTGCAAAGAGCCTTGTCTAAGGTTTAGGTCCACTGAGTGATCATATAGCCAATCTTGGCCAAGGATTAGGGGTTCTATCAGGTCGTCATCATGGCACACTAGTAGCTTCACTGTCAAGGTCACTTCATGTATGAGGATAGGAAGGTCCACCTCACCCATGCAAGGGGTTTCCATGCCTCCTAGCCCTATGAGGTATGCCTCAATTGGCCACATTTCTATTCCTGAGTCCTTATAGTGGGACCATCTAATCGCACTAGTCGCAGCACCTGAATCAATTAAAGCCCTAAGCTCTTGGCAAGGCTTGTCGTGCTCTAGCCTGACTGTAATGAATGGTCTCCTGTCCACTATGCTAGGATGAGTACTTGACTTTGCTTGACACATGGCCATGGGGTATCTGGGTGTTGTTTCCAGATGGTTTTAATGTTCTCTCCCTAGTCCTTGTCTTCTTAACTTCATGTGCTTAATGCGTTCTATAGCTTCTACCTGAGCTTCAGCTCCTATTCTATTTTCTTCCTCCTTACGCTTCTTTGCCAGTGTGAGTCCTCTAAGCATATCCTCAGTAAGAGGTTCCTGGTATAACTTGACTCTACAACCACTAATGTAATTAGGCATTATGTCTCCTTCTAGGGTGGCTAGTTGTACTGCTCCACTTGTCGAGAGTCTATTAATGATAGGTCCATAACCTCACTTTTCTAACTTCCATGCATGTTGTTTCAGCGTATATACTAGGACCTAATCTCCTTCTTTTAAGCCTTTATCTTTCACATGTGCATCAAAATAGGCTTTCTATCGCTTCTTTGCTGCATATATTCCTGCTGCTGCTTTCAGCCTGGTTTCTCCTAACCGTTCCAAGTCCATTATTCTTGCTGATAATTCATGGCCAGTCCACTGATGTTCTTGTGCAACCTTAAGGGTGGGTATCAAGAAGTCCAAAGGAAGCACAACATTTTGAACAACCACATCTAAAAGGGAGTTGCATTGAGTACGGTCTTGTAGACCACTCGATATGCCCAAACAACGTGGTGTAACTGTTTGTCCCAATCTGAACGTTTGTTGTTCACGAGTTTTGTCAGTACGTTACAAAGGATCTTGTTAGTGCTTTCAGACTGACCATTGGCCTGAGGATGATATGGTGCAGATTTCTTGCGAATCACCATAAAATCTTGTAACAAATATTCAATGACCTGGTTTAGAAAGTGAGTTCCTCGATCGCTCACTAACTCTATAGGCAATCCATATCTTGTAAAGACATTTTCAAATAAGAATTTTGCAGTCGTGTGTGCATCATTCTTTTTCGTGGCTTTTGCCTCTACCCATTTGGTAAGATAATCTGTCGCAACAATAATGTATTCAGCATGAGTACCTTTTGCAGGGGGGTTAATGGGTCCTACAAAGTCTATACCCCACTTAGAAAATGCACGTCCTCCCATCATGGGTTTTGATGGCATTTCATCTCTGCGAGTAGGAAATTGAGTTCTTTGGCACACATCACATCTCTTAACATAGGTATGTGCATCCATGTGAAGAGTGGGCCACCATAATCCTGCAAAGAGGATGGCTTTGATTATCCTATCGGGTCCAAAATGACCTCCTACAACATCTTGGTGTGCAATCTCTAGTACGCTCAAATAATCGCTTTCATGAACACATTGTCTTAAGTATCCATCTCGTCCTCGTTTGTATAGATTGTCGCCAATAAGTGAATAGTGTTGAGCTTCCTGCTCTAGACTGCGTTGTCGTGCTAAGGTCATTCCTTGAGGGAATGTGTTCGTCCTCAAGTACGTCACTAAAGGTTCACTCCATTCTAGTGTGAGAGACACATGATACAATGTAGCATGCTCTACTGGTGGTCTTTCACAACAAACCTGGCATTCTTTACATAACTTGTAGACATCTGCTTCCATCGAAGGCCAATATACTCCTAGTCTATGCAGAGTCTGCAATGTACGAAGTTTTGAATAATGTTGCTTTAGTGCACCTACATGTGCTAATTGCAACCAATTCACATGTTCTGATTCATCTAAACAACAAGCAAGAATCTTTTGATTGTCTTGTTTATATATACTTCCTACTATGATTTGGTATCTCTGTGACTTGGTAATCTCTCCTTCCTTGATCCTTATCCTAGGATTCTTCCATATGTGAGAAGAGGGACTATTGGCTTAGCCCATTCTGG
Source organism: Ceratopteris richardii (assembly GCA_020310875.1). Lineage (NCBI taxonomy): Eukaryota > Viridiplantae > Streptophyta > Polypodiopsida > Polypodiales > Pteridaceae > Ceratopteris > Ceratopteris richardii. Next base: position 109,127,689 of record CM035414.1, read on the forward strand.
TACTATCTCAAGTTTAAACAAATATGCATCTAGTAGTTCATCCGCTATTCCTTGAGGAGCTTCTCCTGTGGTTAATCTTGAAAGGTGGTCAGCTCTAAGATGTGTCTTTCCTTTCCTGACTACTACTTCAAAATCATACTCCATGAGTAATAGAAACCAACGTATTAGTCGTCCTGTGTTACATGGTTTATTGACTAAGTACAATAATTCTTGATGATCTGTAAAGAACTTGAACTTTTTTGCCAACAAATAATGCCTGAATTTCTTTACCGCGTAGATCATTCCTAATCCTTCTCGTTCCATAGTGGTGTAATTTCTTTCTGCTGCGTTCAACTGTCTGCTCGCATAAGCTATGGGGAGATCTATATTACCTTCATTCGTGGGTTGTGCTAACACACATCCTATGGCATAGTTGGATGCATCCACATGTACATGGAATGGCTTACTCCAATCCGGGGTTGTCAGTATAGGTGCTGAGCACAAACGTTGTTTAAGTTCATTGAATGAATTCTCACATTCATCTGTCCATTCAAACTTGGTCAAAAGAGAGGATAGAGGCTTGTTATGATTGCATACATGTGTATGAATCGTGTGTAATAACCACAATGACCCATAAATTCCTTGTTTGATCATGAAAAAACACTTTTCTGGGTTCAAACAAACCTGATATTCTCGACATTTGTCAAATACTTGTCTTAACTCTGGGATATGTGTCTGTCTGATATTCGAATGAGCACATAGGTCATCAACATAAACCTCTAAGTTCTTGCGTAAGAACTCCTTAAATACGTGACACATGAGTCGCTGGAAAGTAGCGGGTGCATTTGTTAAGCCAAAAGGCATCACACAAAATGCAAATATGCCCCATTCTGTGGCAAAAGCCGTCTTGTGTTGATCTTCTAGAGCAATGGCTACTTGATTATAGCCTAAAAAACCATCAAGAAAGCTGTAAAGTTCCTTGCCCGCAACTCTTTCTAATAGGTGTTCCGTGATAGGAAGAGGATAACTGTCTCTAATCGTGGCGGCATTAACTTTTTTAAGGTTAGTACACACACACAATTTTCCATTCTTCTTGGGCACAACCACAATCGGGGATATCCATTTGGTATGCTCAATTTCGTAAATGAATCGTGCTTCTATCAATCGATCTATCTCCTCTTTAATCTTTGCAGCGTAGTTATCATTGTACGTGTATGGTTTCTCTTTCGTAGGTTTTGCATCTGGAGTCATGGGGATTCTATGGGAGCATATATCTGGATCCACTCCTTTCAAATCTTTGTAACTCCAAGCAAACACATCTCTATATTTGCGCAATAGGGCAACTAATTCTTCTTCTTCTTCATTCGTCAAATCATGCCCTATGTATGTACATTTTTCTTCTTCTCCTTCTATGGCTACTATGATTTTCTTGGTTTTCTCTCGATTATCATATACTTCTCCGACGTCAGCTTTTCTGTTAGGCATTCGTACCATGATTCTTCTATCTTCTATTTCATACTTTTTGAAGTTCTCCGGAACTTCAAACAAAGATTCTTCTATTTCTGACATGGTTTCTTTCTTCTTTCTTTTCTTTCCTTCACTCTTAGTGGTCACTTGTGTGGTCATCCTCACATCATTCATAATTTCTTCGTGTCTCTGAAGGTGAGTTTCTACCTTGTAAAAATATTCCTCTTCTGATGTAAAGGGTGGGTCCATAATGATTGAATCTAAATCAAAATCACTCGCATCCTCGAATGCATCAGTGCTAGGTTCACATTCTTCAATAACTGAACCGCACATGATTCGCTCTATTGTGAAAACTAAAATGTCATACCCATCCTCGTCATAGTGGGGTGTCCATTGTTCTTCATTGATGGCTACATCCATGGTTGCTAGGATTTTTGCCCAACCATGGGGTTCAAATTCTTCGTCCGGAAATATTATCGGTGCGTAAGCTGGGTCTTGAAGGGTTTGTGGATGTTGTTTTGAACCTAAGGTCCTGGCTTCTAACCGTTCTTCCTCTTGTTTTGCTACTTTACACATCCATACAAGTATCCTCGTGCAACCATGAGGGGTCTGACTCCAATGAGTGTAACGATTCTGTTTCTACCTGAGTCTTATGGATGGTATTCCATTGTATTGGGGGTACATCTCGATGTGAATAGTCTTTAAGATTGACTTTAGTAGTCACTCCTAAATGTTGTAAGTACAAAGAATTAGTTCCCCAATCCTGTACAATTTGCAACTAACGCATGAATGGTCGTACTAAAATCATCTCATAAGCATGGTTTTTTGCAAAATCACAAATGGCAAAAGTATGCTCAAACTCCACACCACAAGTGGTGAGAGATATGCCTTCTAGTAAGCCTAATGGTTTCTCTATATGTCGATCAGCCATTTGTAGCTTCATCCTGGTAGGTCTCAATGCTGGCTTACCCCAACGTTTCCATAAAGCGGTGGTAGCTATGGCTACTCTGGCTCCTAAGTCTAATATGGCTTTCGTGGTGTAGCCCTGATGGGTTATTGGAAGATACGTGTTACCTTCCTCTTCTTCGCTTACATCTCCGATCCTTTCTATGGGTATCTCTGGTACCTTCATGTGTGTTCCTATCTGTGAGGGTGTAGTAACAAGCTCAGGGAATTGATTTGCTACATGTTTCCATAGTTTTGGTTTAACCTTTAACAATTCCTCTAATGTGAGATTACATTGTACTTTAGTGTTCTTGATCACTTCCGTGTTTCTAGGGATCATTGATTCTTCATTCCTCACTATTATAGTGGGTGCTCTCATACTAATAGACTTTGCTTCCCAAGGTCTTGTGAACTGAGGTAACTCTTGCAAAGAATTGGATTCAAAACCTGCATGTTCACTCAGTTGCTCTTCCTCTACATCATCGTAAATAGAGGGGATATCTTGGGGAAATTATTCCTGCAAGTCTTCTATTTCTTGAATAGGAGGATGACTTCCTTGTTCTTTTCTCCATTTCTCTTCTTGGATTTCTCTTAGAAATTCATGTGACTATCTATGGATGGAAGACATGTTGTCTTCACCTTCCGTGTTGGGTACTTGAGACAGGGATGGTGCATTTCTTTCCTGTGTCTCTGAGGAAATAGGATTCCTATGTTCATTCTTTTTCTCCTTGCTTTCTATCAAGTATTCTAGCCTCTCCATTAGTCCTTGAAAGTGTAATTCCAGTTTTGCCATGTTATTCCAATTTAGATATCTAGAGGCTTCAAACATAGCTTGTGCTAATTCTACCATCTTCATACAAAGTTTAGTTCTTTCAATTTCTAAGTCTACTCGAGGGTAGTTCTTGCTCATTTCAGCTATCTGGGGTCCTTCTTTTAATCTAGACTGATATGCATGAAACATCATGTCTAGGTTTTCTGGTATGGGTTCCGCTAAAACTGATTTTGATCTCTAAGCTGGGTTCTCTTGATTCAATTCTTGTGAAGTCAATTCTAGGATTTTGGCTCTAGATTCCTTGAGACTTCCTTCCAATTCTGTTATCCTTTTACTCCACTTTCTCTTGATTCTTTCTCTGGAATCTTTCCAGGATTTTGTCTTTTTACTGCTAGATTCTCCAACTTCACTGGTTCTGGCTATTTTCTCATGATTAAGCTATTGATTTTGTAAGAGCACCTGAGCTCTTGTTATAGCTTGGATAGGCACGTATGTAGGGTTGGAGCCATCTGCATTGTGCACAATACCTATCACATTGATGGGTGTCACATTTGCAGCATTAGCAGGGTTCTTAGGACAGTCTTTGATGACATGCTCTTTACCACAATCGGCACAAAATTCTTGTATATTATAGTATTGTGATTGTCCTGCTATCAGAGGATGTGGAAAATCCTTTATGAAATGATCTCCTTGGCACCTAAAGCATGGTCCTCTAGGGCCCTGTGGTCTCTACTGTCTCAGTTGGGGCCGTGGATTCGGGTTTGTGTACATCACGTTAGCGTAGCCGGGCTCCCAACTAGGTTCCAATGGTGGACTATCGTATTGATATGTCTCCACGTGTTTTGGTGATTCTGTGTAATATGCAGGTGGGCTATCTGCATGAGTAGAGTCATCTGTTTGAATTCGGGTCACTTTCTATGGTCAAAGGTGAAGAAGGCACTAAAGCCCTACTTAGGTTCTCTTCTGCAGCAACGTATTTAATTGAGATCACATTAGTTGGTGGGGGAGACTGCTGAGCTAAAACAGGTTGAGGTCTCTTTTGAGCCTGATGAGGATAGTTTTGAGGAGGCCTATAGTAATGAGGTTGAGCATTGTATTGGCCTTGATACCTACCTGGCTGCTGGTATGCTTGCGGGTAGTTCTGTCTCACTGCTTGTTTGTTGTAGGGACAGTCTTGTGCTGTATGATTCGTGTATCATCTCTCAATCGTACAATACGGGCCACTAGGGTTGGCTTGTGGTTGTGCTGCATTGGGACATACATTTGCCATATGATCACCACCACAGGTGTAACAACGCTTATTTGTTGCTAACCTAGGCATCTGTTTACTAGAAACTCTTAGTTTCTGGGCCACTTTTTTTGCTAGGTCTTCTATCGAGCTAGATAATTTTGAAGATGCTAGAGATGGACAATCTGAATCCTTATAGACCTTTGAGAGTTCCAACTCGTCTCCTAAGTTGTCCTCAATGTCTATGCAAATTCTTATACATATCTCTAGCCTTCTGGGTTCCTTCAAGTATACATAGGAGCGTAGTTTAGAGCTCAACAGACCATCTAAAAACAACGATACTTGCTTGGCCTGTGAGGGTAACTCTTGCATAGGACATCTTTCCACATATTGTCTAAACCTACGTCCTGCTAGTCTAACTATTTCTTGAGGGGTTTGTTTAAAGCTATGAGTCAATGAAGACGTGTCATGCCTGATTCCACTTTTAGAGAATTCCGTGATGAATGAATCTAAAAAGTGATGGATGTCTCTAAATTGCCTCTGTTGCAAAGGTTGAAACCAAGTTGAAGCTGTGTTCTTTAACGTTAGTACAAACGCATTATATTGCATGAACATGTCTTCGACTTGTTCTGCCCGTAGAACTTGTTTAAATTCCGCAAGTAGGGATCTCCTGTCCCATCAAAATAGTTTTTCATGGATTTTACTAACTGAGTGGCTCTTAATATTCTTGCGTGTTCACGTGGTCTAGGTCGAGGAAAATCATCTCTACCACCTGGTATTCTTTGCCTTTCCACTCTGTCCGTGTCTATGGTGGTTCTATCTCTCCCTATGGGATGATTGAAACTTACTTCCAATCTTTCTTTGTTTTTCTCTCTTTGATTAGCATGGGTGGAGGATGTTCCTACCCCTTGTTGGATTGCATTTACATTTGTTCGAGATGGAGGGAATACCAACTCACCTCTCCATGTATATGTGTTTCTTGCATGGTCAGGTACCACAAATACTCTTTCTAAAGTTTCATCCAGGTATACAACCTTTCTAGGTGTATCCGAGTCCTTAAATTCATAGATTGTGATGGTGCCTACCTCACTAGGTTGTTCCGTTCTGTACCTTCCAAATGCTTCGTCTGTTTCTTTGTTTACGAATAATTCTATGCTTGTGTTATCCTGAGGGATCCACTCTGGAGCTAGTACTCGTGTCAGTACAGATTTCCCTCTAGGTTTCCTAGGTTCTTCTAATGGTCCTTTTCCTTGGGTTTTTGCATCCGTCTCTAACTGAATTACACCAAACTCATTGGTATTGTTTGGTTGAGTACTTATGATGTACATCATTCCTTCTTTGTCTATGTACGCGTCTCTCTCGAATTTCACCACTCGACGTTCCAATCCAATGGGTTGATCAGGATTGTGCATTTGCACCACTTGTCTTCGCAAACCATCCTCATAGATGAGAGGACCTAAGTGGTTGGTTCGGAGAAATTCTAACTGAGTTCTATAGGGTCCTTCGGGTCTTTCTAAATATGCTACATTTGACCCTCCTTCTAGTCTTTCCGTGCTAAAAGCCATTTCTGATTCACTCGTATCTGAGCTCTCGTAGGGGTAATTACTATTTGTTGGAGCAAGTCTATGACAAGCCTAAGTATTGGCTTGAGTCTCACAAAGTCTTAGAAGAAGCTTTAAAAAGAAGACTATGTAAAGTTCACTTGTGAACTACCTCTTGTAACTTTTGAAGAGTTTACTTAATGTAAAAGTAAGAGAATCTTAAGTGGTTGAGTCCACTTGATCAAGAATGGAAAGAGGAGCCACGAATTCGTGATTTGTGGTAGGTAGAGAATCAAATCAATCATTGATTGATTGGAGAGTGATTGAGGGAAGTTAGCCTCCCAAACTCAACTATAAATAGATGGTAGTTCTTGTCGTGGTTAGAGAGACCTATGTGAAGACCTCCAAGAGCTGAGCTTTATGCCATATCAAGGTGTGATTACAAGGCACACATATGTATCAGTAAGTCATTGTATTGTACAAGCAATATACTTTCATTTTCATGATTATTTGAGTTCATCTTTCCATGTTCTTGTGAAGTGTACTACTCACTGCCATTACTCTCAGTTTTCTCAGTCAACTTGCAGAGATGTTTTCTCTGATCTTGGTGCATCATTTTCAGTGATTTAACTTGGCAAAGTTAGCTCTATAAGTCTACTATATACTCACAAATTTTCATGTCATTTGGATGTTGCAATCTTCAGTTATGTTCATTTGAAGTCAACAGGGTCTGTTCATCTTCACTTCTCTGTCAGGTACCCGACTTTTTCACTCATCTTGTCAGAGACATTTCTCAGTGGTTACTTATCCAAATTCAGTGATTTAAAGCTTTTTGGATTCAGCTTACTGTCTAGTATAACCATACAAATTTTCATAATCATTGGATTTCTACATTTTGAGTTATGTTGATGTTTTTGCTCACTGGTCTATTTCTGTAGCAGCCCATGAAAATCGAGATGATGTCATCACTTGTTAAAACTCATTCTCAGTGTGTGGTTCATTATTTTTGATGAGATTACTCTTGAAAGTTAGATCTTTAAGTTGCCTAGACTTACCCAAGAGGAATTGAGCTAATTGCTGCTGTGCTTAGAGAATTATGTAAAACACTGGACAAGTGTATGAACCAAGAATAGCAAGTTTTCATCTCTGAGCTAACTCCAACTTATCTGTTTTGATCTATCTTTTTGAGAGTGATCTTCCAAGGTACATAGGGTGTCTAATACATCCATTGGCAAGCTAAAAGGGCCCACCATATACTCCTGGAGTTCATTTGGCTGGTGTAGATCAAGGATTTTGCAACACCTCTTCATCTTCAAGCACATACCTATCCATCTCTTCACAGTGGTATCAGAGCAAGGTTGGACAACATGGCAGATGGATTTCCTTCATCAATTGACAAATTAGACAGAGGTAACTACTCAGCTTGGTCATTAAGAATGGAAGCCTATCTCCAAGGTAGAAGTTTATATGGTTATGTGGCTGGAGATGAAGTTATGCCAAGTTTTAGGAACAAAAGTCAACCAACACAAGAAGAGCAAGAAAGATTGAGCACATGGTGCTCCAAGGATGCACTTGCAAGGTCTTATCTCCTCAACTCTATCTCAGATTTTTTGTTGCCTCAAATTAGAAGTTGTAAGACATCTCAGGAAGTGTGGGATGCACTTGAAGCTTTCTTTTCTTCAAGTACCAAAGCTAGGAAGCATCAACTATGGCTGGAGTTCACAACTCTCAAGAAGGCTTCCAAACAAAATGTGACTGATTTTGTCACAAAGCTCAAGGACATAGCGGATCAGTTGGGAAGCATTGGAGAGGTAATAGATGAAGAGCAAATTGTAAGGCAGGTCATCAATGGCTTGAAGGCAGATGATAAGTGGGAAGCATTCACCACAGCTATGGATTTGTACATGGACATGCATGTACCTAATTTCAACACACTCATTGGACAACTACTTACTCAAGAGGCAAAGCTTATCAAAAATGGAGAAAGCTCTAAAGGTAATCAATCTTCAGCTTTATACACGGATAAAAGCAAGTCTAAAGATAACAAAGGAAAGGCAAAGAAAGTGGATGATGAAGCAGGTACATATCAAGCTAACTATGCAGGTAGAGGAAGACATGGCAGAGGTAGAGGAGGTAGACAAGGCAGGGGGAGATCCCAAGTCTCCAACTCATGTTCTATTTGTGGATTAACTAATCATACAATTGAAAATTGCTTTAGGAATTCCAGGAATCAAAGAGGTAGAGGATACAATAGAGGAAGTTATGGCTACTCAAGAGGAAGGTTCAACAACTACCATGGCAACTACAACAACTACAATCATTCAAACTATCAAGGAGGCTACAAAGGAAGGAGAGACTACAATAACTACACAGAAGACTCAAACAAAGAGGATTCATTATTGATCATGAACATGGCTATGCCACAAGGTAAATCTGATGAGCATATTTTCTACATAGATTCAGGTTGTTCAAATCATGTGGCAGGAAATGTGGCACTCCTATCAGATTTAGAAGATCCAAGGAATAAGCATGAGGTACAAACAGGAGATGATACAAAACATCCTGTGGAGAAAATAGGCAATGTCAAAGCACCTGATGGAAACATCCACCTACTCAGTAAGGTACTCTATGTCCCTACCATTACAAAGAATTTGATAAGTGTTGGGCAGATAGTAGAGAAAGGGTTGCAAGTCAGGTTCACAAAAGCAGGAGCATTTGTTGAAGATCCAAGTCAAGATTCAGAAGAATTGCAAAAGGTGAAAAGACAGGTAGATTGTTCACATTTGAATTACAGGACACTAGAAACATTGCTCTCTTTAATTATGGTAGTCAGACACTCACAGAATTGGAAGTATGGCACAAAAGGTTAGCACATATTGCTGAAAGGTCATTAAAGCAAATCTGCAGGGACCAAAGTGTACTTGGACTTCCTAATTTGTCAAAACAACATATGATTTATAAGTGTAGTGCATGTCAATTTGGAAAGTCTCACAGGTTACCATTCATGAAGAAAGGTTATATGCATGGAGATCTCTTGGAGTTGGTTCATACAGATGTATGGGGACCTAGCAAGGAAGCTTCAATATCTGGATCAAGGTATTCTGTTTCCTTTATTGATGATTGCAGCAGATGGACTATCCTATTCTTTATGAAACACAAAGATGAAGTTTTTTCATGTTTCAAAAGATATTTGGCTCTTGTGGAGAATCAAACAGGTAAATCGCTAAAAAGGCTAAGGTCAGATGGAGGGGGAGAATACTTCTCCCATGATTTTGATTCTTTTCTTCAAGAAAGAGGAATCAAAAGAGAGGTAACTACAAGGTACACTCCTGAGCAAAATGGAGTGGTAGAAAGGAGGAATAGGACAATTGTTGAAGCTGCAAGGTCTATGTATAATGAAAAGCATTTACCTAATTACTTATGGGCTGAGGCTGTATCTACAACCACTTACTTGATTAACAGGTTGCCTTCAAAATCCCTTGATGGGATGACTCCATATGAGGCTTGGAATGGAAGAAGACCAAGCTTAGATCATTGTAAAATTTTTGGATGTATTGCTTTTTCTCATGTTCCTTCACAGGTTAGAGGCAAGATGGATCCAAAGGCAGAAAGGTGTGTATTTATTGGATATGACAACAATCAAAAGGGCTACAAGTTATACAACCCTACCAACAAAGGATTCTTGGTAAGCAGAGATGTAGTTTTTGATGAGAACAATTCATGGTATGAAGAATCATGCAGGAAGGTCAATTTACCATATAATCTTGAAGAAGATTTTCCAAAGCTTGGTAGAGAACAACCGAAGATTGAAGAACAAGACACCTCAGAGGATGATGAAGAATCTCAGATGGAAAAGATCAAAGCATGGAAGTCTAAAGGTAAAGCAAAATTGCAGGAACTTGGACATGAGGCAGAATCATCACATCATGGCCTAAGAAGATCTATGAGGGAAAAGAAAAAACCAGAAAGGTATGGGTTTGACACCTCATTAGTAACTAAACATTCTATCTACATAGCACATGACATAAACCAAGAGGAGCCATCATCATTTGAAGAGGCCAAAGCAAAAACAGAATGGAAGCATGCAATGAAGGAAGAGATTGAAGCACTTGAGGAAAACAACACTTGGGATTTGGTGCCCAAGACCTCATCCATGAAGGTAATAGGCTCAAGATGGGTCTATAAACTCAAGAAGAATTCTGATGGTTCCATTAACAGGTATAAGGCAAGGCTTGTAGCAAAAGGCTTTGCACAAACTCAGGGAATTGATTATGAGGAGACCTTCTCTCCTGTGGCAAAGATGCCTACTATTAGGGTTTTGCTTAGTATTGCCTCTTCCAAGAATTGGAAGATACTTCAACTAGATGTAAAGAATGCATTCTTGAATGGTTGGATAACAGAAGAGGTATATATGGCACAACCACCTGGTTTTGAGAATCAAGTTTATCTTGATTATGTGTGTAAACTTAACAAAGCATTGTATGGTCTCAAGCAAGCTCCAAGAGCTTGGAATTTCAGGCTTGTTTCATTCTTGCAGGACAAAGGCTTTCAACCAAGCAAGGCAGATCCTTCACTCTTTATTAAAAAGAGTAATTCTGAGGTCATCTACCTATGTGTATATGTAGATGATATTATATTGACAGGAAATGATGCAGATGGTATGAAGAAGATCAAAGATCAGATGAGAGAAGAGTTCAAGATAAGTGATTTGGGTTCACTTACCTACTTCCTAGGTTTGGAAGTTGTCTACAAAGATCATGGTTTGTTTCTCACTCAAAGAAAGTACATTAAGGACATGTTGGCAAAATTCAAGATGCAAGATTGTAAGATTGTAGGTACTCCAATGGAGGTCAATCACAAATTGAGCTCACATGAAGGTGAACTCATAGAGGACATCACATCATATCAAAGTCTAGTGGGTAGTCTCAACTATGCCACATTGACAAGAGTAGATATATGTTACAGTGTGAGTGTGCTAAGTCAATTTATGCACACACCAAGGAAACCACATATGGATGCTGCCAAAAGGATTCTCAAGTATCTCAAAGGAACCATAAATGAAGGACTTTATTATCCTTATGTATCTGATTTAGGTTTGAAGCTATTTTCTGATGCAGATTGGGTTGGCTCCAAGGAAGATAGAAGGAGCACTTCAGGTTATCTTACCTTTGCAGGTTCAAAGCTTATTTCATGGTCATCCAAAAAGCAACCCATAGTTGCTCTCTCTTCTACTGAAGCTGAATATAGAGGTCTTGCCATAGCTACACAAGAAGCTATGTGGATGAAGACATTATTCAAAGATCTTGGATTGGAGTTTGGAACGCCAACTATTTTTGGTGACAATATGAGTTCTATTCACTTGGCTGCTAATCCTATTTTTCATGCAAGGACTAAAAATATTGAAGTTCATTATCACTATGTACGAGAGAAGGTTCTAAGCAAAGAGATTCAAATATCATATGTGTCCACTCATCAACAATGTGCAGATATTCTAACCAAAGCATTGGATGGTACAAAGCTTTGCAAATTCAAGGCTATGATTGGTTTGCAGGTAATCTTGGAAGATTGAAGACTTCAAGCATATTTGGCTTGAGGGGGAGCTGTTGGAGCAAGTCTATGACAAGCCTAAGTATTGGCTTGAGTCTCACAAAGTCTTAGAAGAAGCTTTAAAAAGAAGACTATGTAAAGTTCACTTGTGAACTACCTCTTGTAACTTTTGAAGAGTTTACTTAATGTAAAAGTAAGAGAATCTTAAGTGGTTGAGTCCACTTGATCAAGAATGGAAAGAGGAGCCACGAATTCGTGATGTGTGGTAGGTAGAGAATCAAATCAATCATTGATTGATTGGAGAGTGATTGAGGGAAGTTAGCCTCCCAAACTCAACTATAAATAGATGGCAGTTTTAGTCGTGGTTAGAGAGACCTATGTGAAGACCTCCAAGAGCTGAGCTTTATGCCATATCAAGGTGTGATTACAAGGCACACATATGTATCAGTAAGTCATTGTATTGTACAAGCAATATACTTTCATTTTCATGATTATTTGAGTTCATCTTTCCATGTTCTTGTGAAGTGTACTACTCACTACCATTACTCTCAGTTTTCTCAGTCAACTTGCAGAGATGTTTTATCTGATCTTGGTGCATCATTTTCAGTGATTTAACTTGGTAAAGTTAGCTCTATAAGTCTACTATATGCTCACAAATTGTCATGTCATTTGGATGTTGCAATCTTCAGTTATGTTTAATTGAAGTCAACAGGGTATGTTCATCTTCACTTCTCTGTCAGGTACCTGACTTTTTCACTCATCTTGTCAGAGCCATTTCTCAGTGGTTACTCATCCAAACTCAGTGATTTAAAGCTTGTTGGATTTAGCTTACAGTCTAGTATAACCATACAAATTTTCATAATCATTGGATTTCTACATTTTGAGTTATGTTGATGTTTCTGCTCACTGGTCTATTTCTATAGCAGCCCGTGAAAATCGGGATGATGTCATCACTTGTTAAAACTCATTCTCAGTGTGTGGTTCATTATTTTTTATGAGATTACTCTTGAAAGTTAGCTCTTTAAGTTGCCTAGACTTCTCCAAGAGGAATTGAGCTAATTGCTGCTGTGCTGAGAGAATTATGTAAAACACTGGACAAGTGTATGAACCAAGAATAGCAAGTTTTCATCTCTGAGCTAACTCCAACTTATCTGTTTTGATCTATCTTTTTGAGAGTGATCTTCCAAGGTACATAGGGTGTCTAATACATCCATTGGCAAGCTAAAAGGGCCCACCATATACTCCTGGAGTTCATTTGGCTGGTGTAGATCAAGGATTTTGCAACACCTCTTCATCTTCAAGCACATACCTATCCATCTCTTCACACTATTCAATTGTTGAGCCCACGAACATGCAGTAGTTCCTACACTTGCTTCTGATGATCTAAGGCTTCGTCGGTTTGACTTACCTATGTGTTTGCCTGATCTAAGGTTCATGAATTTACTTAGCGGCACTCTCCTATCGTCAATGGTTCCTTGTCTTTAATTGCTTGGTTCTTTTTAAAAGCCTTTAAGTTCTTGTCTTGTCTTATTGTATGCGTCAGGAATTGACTTGCTGTGGTACTTTTGAGTTCTCGTTCCGTCAGACTTAAGTTCTTTCCTTTAGGTCTTGTATCACACACCTTTACTTTAGTCTTGGACTTGAGAAATTTAAGTCTCTTGAACTTGATCGTTTCTATCTTCGTTAATCTTATCCACAATGCTACTGTTTATCCTAAGCTAAAAATTGACTGAGGGGGTTGAGTAATCTTCCAACCTCAAGTCAGCTTTTTTGGTTGCTCTGATGCCCAAGAAGCCACGCTTCCCAAGCCCTGCATTCTTCACTACCTTGCCTTGATTGCCCTTGATTGTCCTTGCTAGATGTGGAAAAATCCAATATTAGACCAATTTCAAATGGATATTCAAGCACTTGAGTATATACAACCTTAAAGGTCCTTTCCCTTTTGCCCCAAAATTTCAATGCCCCCTGGTTTTCCTAGTTCCAACTATGTCAACCTCAAATTAGCTTATCTAATAATCAACGTATTCTTTATGAAAGAAACAATTGAGATCACGTAGTACTCGTCAAGAGCTTTCTAACGAGCTATAAAGCTCAAAAAACGAACTTCAGATGAAAAAGATATGACCGTTCAGGCCCTCGGGGGTAAAAACTGACCAACAGGTTTTTTCTCCAAATATGAGCTAAGGGGTCTCCTATGAGTCTAATCACCCAAAAACTTTCCAAAAATAGCCCCAAAATTGGTCAAAAATTGAAACCCTAAAAATTGCATTTGGGGTGGACAATCGCGATGGTCTGAGACAATCGCGATGGTCTGGGACCGTCGTGATGGTCCAAGTGAACCGTCGCGATCGCATGGCACAATCGCGATGGTCCGAAGGAGCGAACTGTCGCAATGGAGTGAAGTGAACAATCGCGATGGTGTAAATGTGGGCAATCGCGATGGTGTGAACAAACTGTCACGATGGTCTAATCAGTGAGCAATCGCGATGGCGTCGGTCAATGGTCAACAAGACAATCGCGATGGTGTGAGCCCGTCGTGATGGTCACAAGGCACGATGGCGTGAGCCAATCGCGATGGTTCAAATTTCGAGGCGTCGCGATGGTTTGAGGGTATCGTCACGATGGTCTAGCTTGCCATGTGGCAGCATCGATGCGATGGCATGAGCCAATCGCGATGGCATGGGGTTGATGGGATCATCGTGATGGTCCAAGTGAACCATCATGATGGTGTGAGACCGTCGCGATGGTCCGGCCGAGCCGTCGCGATGGCATGAGCCAATCACGATGGTGTGACACAATCGCGATGGCGTGAGCCAATCGCAATGGTCCACCAAAATGCCAATTTTGCAAATGCAACAATGGATTCATGTATGCACTTGTGTCGCCTTCCTCGTGGTGAACTCGCTTACCAAAAATGCCGAACTTGGCAGACCATCGCGATGGTCTGACACACACGGCAGATCTCTGATAGAAAGTGAATTTTTACCTTTTTGCAGCTTTCCTGATGCACTGGAGCACTGTACCTGCAAGAAAACTCAAAAACACAATAGCACATGCAAGCACAAAAGCTCTCTCTCTCTCTCGCATGCACAAATGAGGGGAAATGAGGAGAAGGGGTGGATATGGTGAATTTTCTGATTTTTTTTTGGAGTGGAAGATGATGATGAGGTGATGAAGATGGAGTGTGGGGGAGGTGAAAAACACTCAAAACTAACTAAAAACAACAACAAAAACTGAAATTTTTACCTTCCAACGCCACTCTTGCTATACTCTTACCATCACACATTCGTCATAGACTCGATCCCCGATAACGGCGCCAAATTTGGTGTTGCTCTAGCACAATGGTGAGGACCACGTTAAGAAGCTCCACCTCCTTAATGTCAATCTGTGGAAGAGATAGGAGTGATATGAAGATCGTGAATGTGAGATGAAGTGAGAGTGAAGGTGAGAAGCATAGAGATGCACACACACACACAACGAAGAGAGAAGCAAGACACAATGGAAGGTAGGAAATCAACTCTACTACTCAAGAACACTCTTACAAGCTCAAGCTCAATTTAGCTCATACAAGTCTACACTAGCTAACCTCAAACATGAGCTCTCTAGCTCTTTTTATAGATTCTAGACTAGTTTTGACCGGTTTCACATCTAGTGACCGGCATAGTTAAAAAATAGGTTCTAGATGCTATTTGAAGAGGTAAACGGTGTCTAAAAATAACCAAACTTGGTGCGCTCATTCTACCTAAGCGCCTCAAGCTTGAGGACACCTCGGCTTGCACAAAATGGAGCTATAAACTACAAAAAGGGTTTTTCTATGTTACATATGGTACAAAAGTGATGAAAATCACTATTGGAGGTAAAAGTATTTATAAAATATAAGTCTTTGAAAAAATGATTTGACTGACTCCCTGCTTCCTTGTTATGCTCTGTCTTTACATGCTTCCGCGTCTTCTATGCCTCTAATTACTGCCAACAGTAGGTTTGCCTAACCGCTTGCTTATTGTATGGGCAATCTTGTGCTGTGTGATTAGTGTATCTCCGTTCTATGGTGCAGTATTGGCTACTGGGATTCACTTGGGGTTGAGCCATGATAGGACATACGTTCGCCATATGGTCACCTCCACAAGTATAGCACCGTTTAACTGGGGCAAATCTTGGGATTTGTTTGCTAGACACACCTAGTTTTTGAGCTACTTTCTCAGCGAGTTCCTCAATAGATGTGGATTGCGAGGAAGAGAGGCTAGTAGAACTATCTAAATCTTTGTAGATTTTGGAAAGTTCTAATTCCTCCCCTAGGTTATCCTCGATGTCGATGCACATGCGTACACACTCTTCTATGGTCCTGGGGTCCTTTAAGTACACGTATGATCTCAACTTTGAGTCCATGTAGGAATAAAGCCACTTGTTTGGCTGGTGTGGGTAACTCAGAAAATATGACATCTCTCTAGATATTGCCTAAACCTTCTTCCTGCAAGTCTAACCATCTCTTGAGGGGTTTGCTTGAAGCTATGAATCAGTGAGGAAGTATTATGCCTTATGCCACTCTTAGAGAATTCAATAATGAAAGCATCTAGAAGTTGGTCTATGTTCCTGAAGTGTCTCTCATTAAGTGGTTGAAACCACGTAAGAGCGGTGTTCCTAAGGGTTAGACCAAAGGCATTGTACTGCGTGAATAGGTCCTCCGCTTGTTCAGCTCTCAAGACTTGTCTAAATTCGGCCACATGATCGTATGGATCTCCAGTGCCATCGAAGTAATTCTTCATGGACTTAACTAGCTGTGTAGGTCTCAAAGTCCTTGTGTGCTCTCTAGGTCTTGGCAGAGGGAATTCATCTGCATTTCTTGGATTCCTTGGAGCTCTAAGTCTCTCACGTTCCACTCTATCCGTTTCCGTTCTCGTTCTCTCTCTTCCTAGTGGGTTGGCAAAGCTTACCTCTGGCCTATCCCTACTTCTGTCCCTTTGAGCACCATGAGCTTGGGATGTTCCAGCCCCTTGGTGGCCAAAAGAGACATTAGATCTTTGTTGGGGAAAAAAAAATTCTCCTTTCCAACTATAGGCATGTCTACCATGTTCTGTGACCACAAAGATCCTCTCTGAAGTACTGTCTAGGTAGGTCACTTTGCCTGGGCTATCGGGATCTTTGAACTTATAGATTGTGATCGTTCCTATCTCATTAGGTTGATCAGACTTATACCTCCAAAAGGCTTCATCGGTCTCTCGGTTCAAGAGTAAATGTATGCTCTTGTTGTCCTGGGGAATCCACTCTGGTGTGACAATTCTAGTAAGAATTGATTTGCCTCGAACTCTCCACCTAAGTTCCCTTGCTCTAGGTCACCTATGTCCATCTCTGGGATCACATTCCCGAATTCATCTGTCCTATCTGGGTGGCTGGTGACTACGTATATGGTTCCTTCCTTGTCCAGGTATGCTCCATTTTCAAATTTGACAACTGCATGTTCAATTCCAATGGGTTGGTCAGGGTTTTTAATTTGGACCACGGGCCTTCCTAGACTGTCCTCATAGATGCAAGCACCTAATCGGTTGGTCCTAAGGTATTCCAACTGCGTCTTGTAGGGGCCTTCGACCCTTTGTAAGTATGGCACACCTGAGCTTCCTGTGGGTCTCTCCATACCTTGAGACATCTCTGACTCACTAGTTTTAGAGCTAGGGTAGTGCGAATAATGGCTCAACTCCTGGGCCCAAGACCTAGCAGTATGATTGACACTAGCCTCTGAAGACCTAAGACTCTGTCTATCTCTTCCTAGGTGTCGTCCTGATCTAAGGTTCATAAGCCCAATTGAATAATCCCAAATTTCCCAAGTACAATTTTCGTTGCTGAGTTCTTTTGTATTAGTCACTTGTTCTTTTTAATTTTTCTTAGGATGTTACTTCTTGTCCAATCAATCTTTGTCGCAAGGAACACTTAAGTTTTATCGTACTTTGAGTTTGGTCACTCGATTTAAATTCTTTTCCCTTAGGTTGTTTCGCAAATGTAATGTCTTGGTACTTGCACTTGAGTGATTAGAGTTCTTGGACTTGGTCCTGCTTAACGTATCCCTAATTGATCAGAACCTCTCTCCATACTTAGCCTAAGCTAGGGATTGACAGAGGGTGTTGAGAATTTCCAACCTTAGTTTCTCTCCTTGGTTTCCCTTGTGTGCCCAGGAAGCGTCTTCCCAAGCTTGCACTTACTCTTGCTTTGAGTATCCTTCGATGCTCTCAATGGACCTGTAAAAGTCCCAAAGTTAGCTCAAGAATTGAATTCCATTGATACAACAGACCATGTTCATTCATGCAATTCAAAGATCAAACTGTGCTTTGGCTTTATGGAAAACAATCCTAAAGATCCCTTAGTTTTTTCTTCCCCTTAGGTATGGTCACTTCAAAATACTATATCTAATAATTCTGATATTAATTTTACAACAAGCCTTCCAACAAAACAAAAATACTATACTCCCCACGAGCTTTCCAACAAAACAAAAATCACAGCAAACGGATTTAGTATGAGAAAGTTATGATTGTTCAGAGTTCTAGGTTTAAAACAGGGTTCAAACAGGCTAACAAGCAAACATGACTTCTCGAAATACTTTGTGTAGTGGCCTCACAATGCTCTAACAAATTTCTAATGTTGCCAAAATAATACCCCAAAATAGACCAACTATCTTTGCCCTAAAAAATGGCCGAATTTGCACGTCAATCATGATCGAGTAGTCTATCAATCGTGATTGATATGTCAGTCACGATCGACGTGTCGGTCGCGATTGACAGGTCCATCGTGGTCAAAGGATCGTTGACTGGGTCGGTCGTGATTGACAGGTCCATCGGGACTATCGAACGCAATTGATGGGTCGATCGTGACTGACAGGTCGGTCGCGATTGACACGTGGCACACGTAAGTTATGTCGATCGTGGTCAGTCAGTCGTTGACTCTGTCGGTCATGATTGAGGTGTCGGTAACGATTGACGAGTCCGTCAGCAGGTGTCTGTCGTCGTTTGTCAATCGCAATTGACAGGTCAATCGTGATTAACAAAAAACTGAGGAATTTGTAAATTTTAAACACACTTTTGGAATGCCATATGCCTAGAGATCATGTTTATGCACTTAGTTTTGCAAAAAGGTTCATTTTTCTGTCGGTCGTGATTGACAGAGGTCAATGCTTTGGGACCTGCACAGTCAAAATTTTTACCTACTGAAGCTGGTACAACTACTGGGGATGCTGATTCCTGCAGAAAATCTCAAAAAACACATAAAAGCACAAGCACACAAATGCTCTCTCGCTCTCTCTCACAAATGAAATGAGGAGAATGGCATGTGTATGGTGATATGACCAAAAACTGAAATTTTTGCGATGATGGAGATGGAGGTGGGAGATGGTGATGACGATGATGGTGATGAGAAAAACAAAAGAAAATAGATAAAAGTGAAGAAAATACCTATGACTCCAACGCCTCAACTCTACGTCTTACCATCACATGCTCGTCTTCAAAGCTCGATCCCCAGCAACAGCGCCAAAATTTGGTGTAGCTCAGTGATGAGTAGCACCTCCTTTAATGTCAATCCGGGAAGACATGAGGATGGTATGAAGGCCTCGAGCAAGTGAAGGCACAAATGTGCGAGTGAGAAGCACACTAACTGTTGGGAAAGATGGATGGATGCTCCAAGAGACTGAGTAGGTACTGCTACTCCTGCTTTGTACCAGCTCTCTTTTGCTTCAGACTTGATAAGTAGAGCTTCTTAGCTTTCCAATAACACCAAAAAATGGCCTATGTACTTTGGAAGTGATGTGTGTAATGATTGAACCAAAACAGATAACTTTGAAGTTCACAAACTCAAGAAAACCTTCTATTTATGTCTTGACACCTGTTCGATGTTTTACTCAGTGTGACCAGCACAATAGAAATTGATAAAATTCCTTCTAGAGGTATTTAATTAGCTTAGTAAGCTACCATTTGCAAGTGGAATGATGTAAAAAGATAAACTATGCTAAGAGAAATCAATTTAGCAAGTTTAGCTATATCCCCGACTTTTTAAGACTATAGCAGAAAATGACCAGAGTTCACCTCGATGTAGATTTCTCTGAAATGACTAAATAGAATTAATTCAAACTTTGAAAGCATGTAGATGACTTTGAGCTGAATCCAACAAGCTTTGAATCACTGAATTTGGTGAAGAGTTGACCGAGATATGCCCTTGACAAGTTGACAGACTTTTGAGTAGACTCACAGAGAACTCAGAGATGAATGATGTAAATGTATCTATTAATGAACACTTTTATAAAATCCCATTCGCATGAATAACATTGCCTAATGGTGTAGAGAGGTGTAGGCTATAGTATAGTCCTCACACACACTCAAAATCAGTAGAATGAGGCTCGGGAATGATCTCTCTACCCGCGACTTTTCATGTTCATTTTTTATATGTAATGAACAAAGATTTGAATTCAAATTCAAATTTTGGCTCCCTATGATCAAGCCCCTAAATGCTTGGAGATATTCCTTCAATCAAATGAACTACTTTTTCCACGAATCACTTTGGTAGGTGATTACAAAAGATTCTAAGTCAATTTGACTTTTACAATGAGGTAAAGTGGTAATTAACCACTAGCATATGTTCCTGTTAGCTCATGAAGCCGTTGATTTTATTGCACTAACATGTTTCATTTGGCAAAGAAATATATTTGATTACAGGAATTTAGAGAATTGATGGATGGACTTGGGAACCACAACAAGCATCATGGTGCTGGGTGGCAAAAAAATGGATAGGACATTTTCGATAAGGTTTTTTCTTGGAACAGGACGAGGGGAAGACAAAGTTTGTTTTTGTGTTAGCTTTTGTGCAGATATCCGATTCCTGCACATCATCAACGAGGTTTTGCTAGAAATATGCAACAGCCTTATATTCCATTTCTCAATGCAAATCCTGGGTTTATCCAGCTAGCTGGATATCAAAATGTTCTTAGCAATATGTATTACACGCCTGGATCAACAACAGAACCTGTCATGGGTTCAGCGTATTATGTCCCTGTTGGAGTCCAAGGGATGTATATCCCCAGTGCAGATCATTTGACTGCTCAAGGAATGGTGATAAAGCAGATAGAATATTATTTTAGTGTGGAAAATCTTTGCCGAGATATATACCTTAGATCAAAGATGGATGAGTGGGGATTTGTTCCCGTATCTGTTATTGCCAATTTTAATAGGGTGAAAATGATAACACAAAACCCATATTTTATTGTAGAGGCTTTGCAATTATCAAACGTTGTAGAGGTTCAGGGTGATAAAGTGCGGAAGAAAGGTGATTGGGTAAATTGGTTGCTTCCAGCAAGCCAAAGATTGATTGCTTCCATTGGAGACAAAGATCAGGCTGTTGGGTTTTCGACAACTTACACAAATGAAGATATGAACCATAATCTTGGTTTAAGGTCCAGCGGAATGGAAGTGCAGAACGAAATAGAAAAACAAGTGAATGAAGAGCTGGAGAAATCAATTGACAATTAGAGCAAACAGTTTGCACAAAGTTGTAGTATTGAGAGGGGAGTACAAAGTTAAGGAAAATAAAGATTTGTAGCATAATTGTGGATTATCCATTACAATATTTCAGATGGTGGTGGCTCAGATATCAACAACTTGCTGGCAAAGGCTTAATATTCTTGTCCCATGTGATGCGTTATGTATATCACATATTGTGCAGTCAAATAAAGGCAACGGTTAAATGTTGCCTCGTATTTTCCAATGGAGCTGTAAATGGGCTGTTGGAAAAAAGAGGAAGGGGAAGGCATTGAAGAGGGGAGTCAATTGAGCTCGCTCTGGTGGGTGGGATTTTATCTATTTGCTCTCTCTGAACAAAAGGGGCATGGGTGTTCGTCTGGGCAGCCAATGGAAGACCGACAGTGCACACGCTGGAGAGAAGGGAAGTTTTTTTTGTTTTTTTTTTCGCTGTGTACACAGGGAATGTACGAGAGCAGTCAGAAAAAAGAGGTCTCCCTTCGCTGTCGAAGTAAGGAAGAAGGGGGGGCGCGTTTTCAGAGGAGGCAATCAGGAGACGTGGGCTGCTGTCGGAGGTTTTGGAGAAAGGAGGAGCTGCGCTTCTTCTGGGAGGGGAGTAGCACTTCTTCGGGGGTTTTTTTCTCCTTGTCCATCCGTGTGCAGGTGTCAAGGGGATGCATGCTATCTGAGGGGAGCATTCGGCAGGCACGGAAACAGACATCTGAGGCATCGAGAAGACGTGAAATGAGGAAGGGGGGGTCTCTGTTCATTGATGGCATGTACTTTGTTTCATCAAGAAGCTTTCCTGTGCCGAATAGATGGTGGTGTTTAGGCCATAAAAAGATCTAGAGCGGACGGCAAAGAGGATCGCACAAGAAATCTCCAAGGCCACTCTTCCAACAAAGTTCTTTATAGAAGCTTTCTGTTCAGACCTGTTTCTATCCACAAATGCAAGAAATTTTCATAGTGGAGACATTGTTGGTGTTGTGTGGCCGCAGAGAATGAGACAATAAGCCGAGCTTTGGCTGATTTCTTGGGACAGCAACTCCAACGCCATGCGGAAACGATCATGGAAAAGAAGTACTTGCTCTTTGTGCCTGCAATGCTACTTGGATCAATTATTCTCTACGTCATTGTGATTGGGCCGGCTGGTCGAGTTTCCCATACTCTTCAAGAAAAGGGCCCAAGCTCACTAAACTCCCTGTTGCTGAACAATGTTCTCTACCTTTGCTGCAAGAGCAAGCTGAAGACTGAATACCGAGGCTTAGAAGGTGCATTTTAGGTTTTATTGCACATTTTGACATCCTTTAATAATTGATGAGATATTTCGTAGAATTTTGTGGGATCAAGTGATGTGAGAATGCACTTGTTTGAGGGAAGGATTGCATTTCAGACTGTGACTTTGTGTTTTATGATCAATTTGTAAGTTTTGTTTTGATGGAGATAACAAGTCGTCTAGTTGAGCTATTACATGGACTAGAAGGATTTGTTTCTTCGCTGTAGGAAGAGCGCCAATAAGAAGATAAGGGAGTCGGGGGCAGCAGATCTTCGTGGGCTCCTCTATGTGTTTTGGGGGGGCAATGTATGGTTCTACTGCTCGCGATGGTCTAAAAAAACTCTAGCAGAGGGAAGCGAGCGCGAGAATAGAGTGCGAGGGGGGGGGAGCCTTCTTTCTGTTTTTTGGGAGCTATCAGAGAACCCCCTGGGAAAGTGTGTGGAGGGGGAGTCGTCTTCTGATTTTGGGGAAGTTCTGGAGAGTGGGGCTGAAGGGAAGACACCACCAGGGAGCGGGGGGGGGGAAGTATACCCAAAGGGAAATCTCCATAGTGCATAGGGAGCTTGGCCGTGGCAATATATGGCCTAGGGGGAAAAGAAGTTTGCTTTTTCTGCTTCTTGGTAAGTTTCTTTTGCTCTCTATGGACTGAGAGAATTGCATAGTACAGGGAGCTTGGGCAGCTAAAGGGAAGAGAATATGCCTGCTGACGACCCTTTCAACGAAAACCGAAGGAGGAGTTAGGAGATTATATGGCTAGCATACAAGAACGGACGGGGTGTGGGGCCTGCTGTGTCCCGAGAGGTATTTGTGGAACGAGGCAATTGCTGAGGGGAAAGAAGAAGCCCTGTTCCATCATGGAGAGATGAGTCTTGCACACTTGACAATCAGTAGCCATACATATATGCATGTGGAATGAAGAAGAGAATAAAAAACTGAAGCAAGTGGAGAATGTTTTGCTGCAAATCTATATTTGGGTAGTCATCAGGGGTCTCGATTCCTTGGCCTACATAGGTGCTGCTGTCGTTAAAGGCTCTTTTTACTGGGAACCAACTCAATCAAAACGGAGGATGGAGAAGATGGGCTCATGTGCCTTGAGTCGATAATTGAAGAGAATTGCTTGTAGGAAGCCTTCCATACGTTGAAGAGGTAATTCGAGTTATCTTATCTGTATGCTCTAGGATGAATCAAACATGGGCCCCTAGTACAATAATCAAGAATCTGGAATATCAACGTAAGTTTCCTTGTGTTTGGAAAAAAACCGGAATGCTCAATGCTTAGCTCCAGTGCCCTGATTCCCGTAGCGCATCTGCAACCCGTTATTCCAAGCGGAAATAGAACTACTGACTATCACCAGATTGAAAGATTTTGTTTCTGCGCATGTATGCTGCAATGAAAAAATTCATAGTCTCAGCCTGCAATAAATTAACTAGTGGTTTATTTCTGAGATAGTTTCCATGTGTGTCGCTAACCATCAACGGTGTTTTGCTTCTGTTATGACCTGATGCTAGCATGCTAATTGTTTGCTTTGAGGAAGAGACCCTGTGGAATGATATGCCTTAATGAAGCTGCATGATTGCGCATATGTTTGTCATTGTTAGGGAAGAGGATTCAGACATTCATCCGATGTGATCAATAGTGAAAGCGTTGTGAGCACACCCCAAGTTCGGTTGACTCAACGGAGAGCCAATAACAAATTCTTTCGTGTATCAGGGAACGTCCTCGGTGGCCCCTGAAGACAAACACAGAAAGGATAGGAATCTTTGTGCCTGTTTGCCTGCACTTCGATGTCGTTTCTTATTGCCATGAAATCTTTGAAAGTTGCTTGGTTGAAAGTTTGGCCGATGATAAGTTTTGCGCCTTCAACGGAGTGTTAAGTAAATCCTAATTTTTCGTGATAAGCTAGATCGGTGTGTTCGAAATGAATTCCAACTCTTTTGATAACTGAAGCCACATTTCTAATTGACTTACAATTGCATGTTATGTTCCTTTTTCTTGATAGTTGGAAGGGGAAAAGGGATTAAGGAAGAGAAAAAAAGAGGGTATAAGTGTGGGACGAGCGTAAGAGGGAAGTGGCAAGAGAGTGTGCATGGGAGTGCATGCAAGTCTTACATGAATGCTAGGTGGATGGACGCATATACTAATGCAAGGGTGAGCGTGGCAGTGAGCATAGAAGAGAGTTAAGGAAGAAGAGAAAGTGTTTGTGGGAATGTGTGTATTCGAATCTATGCGTGCGAGTGGGTGAAAGCATGTGTGGATGCATGGGTACATGTGTGTGAAAATTGAGAGTGAAAGGGAGAGAGGAATGTGAGTGAGGGAGCACTAGGGAAAGTGCACGAAAATGGGTGTGCATGACGAGCATGTGTGAGTATGGATAGAGTGAAGGGGAATCATGAGAAGCATCATTGGAGATTGAATCTTTACATGCATGTGCCTTAGAGTGTGTATTCACTTCTTCTCAGCAACCACAATCAAGTGCAAATCAGGGACGCAAAGCGAGAGAAAGTCAGCTTGTACAAGTAAATTGAGCAAGCTATCCCTACATATAGGCAAATACTTGCATCTTTCCCTTGGACCAAGAGGCTAAACATTTTGGTGCGTTTGCCGGGAACATATGAGCTAGTGCATAGACATAGGAAGAATCCATTGCGAGATAATTGTGGGCTCTAAGTAATCCAAGTAGACCGATTGCGAGGGGTTAAGCAAAATAAAGGCTTCCACAATCATCTTTTCCTTGGGCTTAGGAGCCAAACATTTTGGTGCGTTTGCCGGGGAAAAGCTTGGTACGTCTCTATAAGAGAGTGCCATAGGTTCGCCTAGCGCCACAGGTTGGCCGAGCTTGCAGACCCCAAGATCTAGTACATGAGCGAGGGGAGCTCATCGTGAGGAGCAACACAAACTCAAAGAGAGGAACGCGCTCAGAGAAGAGCCCTTGAAAGAGAAAGGAGAAGGTGGGAACCGCCAGGTGAGTGGACCTCTATTGGCTCGAAGAGATCAGCCAAAAATGTGTACTCCCGTAGGAGAGTCGCGAATCAAGTGCGGAAGTTTGAAGGAGGGATCCTGAGACCACGTGCATTAAATTTCTGGGATCGAAGTGATATCGACATCACACCTCTGTTCGAAATGGCTCAGCGGATTTCGGTTCACTTGGGGGGACTTCACCAAGTTTTCAGGTACTTGGGATGAAGATCCGGATTGTTTTATCCAGTTGTTTGAGGTTACTTGTGAGGCCAATGATGTAGTTGACCAGGATCAAAGGTTGAGAATTTTTCCGGCTATTCTCCGTGATGAGGCAGCCAATTGGTATGGGAATCTGACACCACAAGAGCGTGGAACTTATCAGGTGCTCAAGGAAGCCTTCTTGGCAAAGTTTCGACGACAAGGCTTCCAAGATAGATTGGCCCAACAGATGGATTACTTGCGACAAGGAGTCAATGAGAGCATCGATAACTACATTCAAAGAATGGAAACGTTGGTAAGAAAGATGGGCGCCAATGCCCCGAACGATGAGACATTGAAACGAAGATTCATTTCGGGATCGAGAGATCCTATGGCACAGCAGCATATCAGCCTGACAAGACCTGCGACTTTAATGGATGCTACGGAACAAGCGAGGCTTTGGGAGGAAGTACAATTATGCCAACAAAGGAAGATGGAGCTCTTATACGAGCCTATGGGAGGCCCAGGGAGCATACCGATGAAAGATCCGGGTCAAGGAAGTCCCGCATTGACGACTCCAGCTTTTGTAGCTGCCACTAGCACGCTAGGCGAGGTGAAGCCTGCGCTAACTGAAGAACGAATATTGGAGTTGGTCACGCAAGCTATAAAAGCTGCCACAATAACCTAGGAAACATACACAGTAAAACCAGAGGTAACTACAAACCCGAATCAAGTGTTTAGATCGAACACATGGTGCGGAAAGTGTCATGGTTACGGCCATTTGGCTTCAGAATGCCCTACAGTCTTGAGAGTATTCACATATAGATCACCACCTAGGATGCGTTGCACTTTTTGCGGAAGAACAAATCACACAGAGGACCGATGTTACAACAAGAGAGCCTATGAAGAGAGGACCATGAAATCAGGAGATACAAGAGAAAGACCTTACACGGGATTGCCCGCTCAAAGTATCCCACCTACATCTCGTTGGGAAAACAGACCGACATATGGATATGGTGCTCAAGGTCAAGGAGGAGACTATCCAAGAGGAGTCTCACGTGATCAAAAAAGAGATGGTCCAATCCAGTGTTGGAGATGCCGTGGCTTTGGCCATACTCAATCTAGATGCCCAAACGAAAAGAAACCAATTGATTATACCCCACTATGTAGGTACTGTAGTGGAGAGGGCCACTTTGATGAAGATTGTCCAAAACGAAGAGCTGCCGCCGGCAAGGAAAAAGGACCAGTAGGGTCCTCGAATTATGTTGATACTCGGATGCATTCCACAACGAGAGCTCAAGAGCATATTCCTACAATCGGAGTAGTGTTCAAGACACCGAACCCTCAAGAAGGCTCTAGCTCGTCAATGCACTTTGTGGATGCTTACGAAGCCAAGAAACCACATAAAGATCCAACTGTGGCAGTAGTCACAAGGACTCAAGAGTATTCGAAGAAAAATCCAGGAAACGAAGGTGAAGAAGGGAGTCAGGAGAAGATTGTTGAGCATGAAGAGGTAGAAAACCAAGTTGGAGGATTTGCTGAGCAGCAAGAGCTGGAGGATGGGGAAGAGATTGAGATTCTTCCACCAGTGACCAAGGAGTTTGTGCTAGGCATAGCACCATTCCCCGAAAGATTAAGGGCTCCGAAGTGTAGAAAGGAAAGACAAAGTTCGGAAGAAGTGGATATTGTAAAGTTGCTTGCTGATACGGAAGTCACGTTGGACATTGGCACATTGCTGAAATGTTCACCTGCCTATAGGAAACAATTCTACAACGAATATATTAGGAAGCCGAGGAAAGCTCGAGATAAAAATAGACAAGATAAAGATGTCCAAGGAATCATTCAAAGTATTACGACGCAAATTGATTCGAATGCTCCAGCTGTGACGGTCGAGATTAAAGGATATGCAGTCCCCAGTGCTCAGTTAGATAATGGAGCCGCAGTCAACCTGATGACTGAGTTCATGATGAAAGCTTTAGGCCTCAACCACATGGAAGAAACACCGATGTCCTTGAGAATGGCAGATCAAACACAAGTGAAGCCTGCGGGTCTTTTGAAGAATGTAAGCACAGTTGTGGGCGGTCTAGAGTTTAAAGTTGATTATCTGATAGTAAGACCAAGGACCTCAGACGCTACCTTCTCGATCTTACTTGGACGGCCATGGCTGGTGCAAGCCGAATGTGTGCATGACTGGCGCACAGGTTTTATTTCAATAGGGCCAAAATCTGATCGGATTCAAATACAAGTATCCCCACCCTCGAGCAACAAGAAGAAAACAATAATAATTGATGAGATGGAAAAGAAAGAGAAGGAGAAAGCAAGGCACGAGATTGCACGAGCTAGGTTTTCCTTGAACACGGACACCTATAAGAATCTCCTTCAAGACGGGTTCAACTTGCAGCTCTTTAAGAATCAAGACACGAAGATGGGAGAATATCAAAATCCATTGCTCTATAACGACGATTCCGATCAGGAGTTGCTAGGATGGTTGACACATACAAGAGAATTTGAATGCTACATGCTGAGTATAGATGCAAAGAAAAGCAAAGCTACTCAATCCCTAGAGAAGGGAACTTCAAAAGAAGAGCTGAAATTGGAGTTAGCTCCGACAATGGAAGTGCAACAGTTGAGAGAAAGAGTTAGAATGCTAGAAGCAGAGATTCTAAAGAGAAGTCGAGAATTGGAAAAAGAAGCGGAAAGTAGAACTAAAGTGTCGGAAGCCATTGCAAAAGCTGAATTAAAGAAATTGGGTCTGGTTGAAAAAGAACAAAACAATGATTTACTGGCCAACCATGCACGCGTGATTGGAGAACACATTCCAATCACAGTGTCATCAAGGAATAAGGAATATTCGCGAGAAGCTCAGTTGGAAAAATGGGAAGTTTTTCCAGAAAAGTTCTTGAGCGTGGGGTCAGAGCTACCAGATGGAGTACGAGATTGTATTAAAATGACACTCAAAAATTTCGGCAAGGCCTTTGCATGGTCATACAGTGATTTGAGAGGAATTGATCCCCGAATCTGCCAACATTATATAGACTTGGAAGAAGGCACACGACCAATATGTCAACGACTTAGGCGGACAAATCCAGTCTACTCGGAATTGATCAAGTTAGAATTGACTAAATTATTGGAAGCAGGATTCATATATCCCATCGCATCCAGCGAATGGGTATCACCAATTGTAGTTGTTCCGAAGAAAAATAAGAAAATCCGTATTTGCATAGATTATCGGAAGCTGAACGAGCGCACGAAGAAGGATCATTTCCCTTTGCCTTTTACTGATCAAATCTTGGACAGAGTGGCTGGCCATAAATTGTACTCATTTTTGGATGGTTTCAGTGGGTACAACCAGATCCAAATCCATGAAGAGCATCAATCAAAAACTACTTTCACCACAGAATGGGGTACGTATGCATATCGTGTGATGCCATTTGGATTATGCAATGCACCGGCCACATTCCAGAGAGCAATGATAGCTGCATATCAAGACTATTTGCAGGATTGGATGGAGATATTTCTCGATGACTTTGCAATCAGAGGCGACGATGAAAACATGATGGAGAGCATCGAAGCGATTTTAAGGAGAAGCATTGAAAAAGGCATCGCATTAAATCTTGAAAAGTGTACATTTGGAGTACGAAGAGGATTGCTTTTGGGACATGTTATTTCCGAAAAAGGAATCGCGGTCGACGAGGATAAAGTGGAAAAGATCGGACAACTTCCACCTCCTCAAAACTTGCGGCAACTCAGAGGATTCTTGGGGCATGCGAATTATTATCGACGTTTTATATTAAATTTTGCATCCTTAGTGGCACCACTGACGAATCTTTTGAGGAAGGACCAACAATACCAATGGACTGGAGAGCGTCAAGTTGCATTCGACTCGATCAAAGAGAGATTGATAAATGCACCGATTTTGGTAGCACCCGACTGGACGAAAGAATTGCATGTGCATACCGACGCTTCTCATACTGTGGTTGGAGCAGTACTATGTCAAGCCGATGAAAGGAAATTGGACCACCCTATTTATTACGCAAGTCGCAACTTGAATAGCACTGAGAGGAACTACACGACCACAGAGAAGGAATGCCTCTCGATGATCTTTGCGGTGAACAAGTATCGGCATTACTTGATGGGAAAACATTTCACGTTTTATGTGGATCATGAAGCCCTTAAGTACATCATTAATAAACCAGAGTTATCAGGGCGATTGATGAGGTGGATGCTACTTCTCCAAGAATTTCAGTTCACAGTGGTAACCAGACCAGGCAAAGCGCATATATTGGCTGACCATTTATTTCGAATTGTTAATGAGGAGCCAATCTCTGGTGTGCCCGACGATGCTCCTAATGGACATCTATTCCAGGTTGATGCTAAAGTACCTTGGTATGCCGACTTGGTGAACTTCTTATGCACCACTAAATATCCGCCAGGAGCAAGCAAGAGAGAGAAGCAAAAACTGTTAGCATTGGCGAAGCACCATAGCATCATTGGGGGGCAACTCTATCGATATTTTGTTCATGAGAGCATTTATCGGAGGTGTCTCGAGGAAGAAGAAGCAAACCTAGTGTTGAGGGCTTTGCATGATGAACCCTGCGGTGGACATTTTGCTGGTGAATTGACGGCAAGAAAGATTTTATTGGCTGGGTATTGGTGGCCAACGTTGTTCAAAGACTCTCACACATACTGTAAGAAATGCGACAAATGCCAAAGAATGGGCAAACCAACATTAGCACATGCTGCTCCTCTTACGCCAGTGCTGGCTCTTAAGCCGTTTGAGAAATGGGGAATTGATTTTGTGGGGCCTATTGATCCCCCCTCACGAAGAAGATCCAATAGGTATATCTTGGTCTGTACTGACTATGTTACCAAGTGGGTAGAAGCCAAAGCTCTGAAGACTGACGGAGCTGTTGATGTAGCTAATTTTTTGTACGAACAAATTATCACTCGATTTGGATGCCCGTTGGAAATAGTGAGTGATAGAGGAACGCACTTTGTCAACGAACTGATCGAAGAATTAATGAAATTATATAAAATCAAACATAGGAAAAGCACTCCATATTACCCGAGAGCGAATGGACAAGTGGAGGTCACCAACAAAGTTCTTGAACAAATTCTAACAAAGACCGTAGTTGTGCATAGGAGAGACTGGGATGAGAGACTTTTGGAAGCCTTGTGGGCATATCGAACATCCTACCGAGTGACGACAAAGAGCACTCAGTTCTCCCTAGTATATGGCGAGGAAGCCATCTTTCCCATTGAAAAAGAAGTTCCGACACTAAGAGTGGCCATCGAGGCTAGGCTGGGAGAGGAAGAGTCATTAAAGGAGAGGTACATACAATTGGTCAAGCTAGAAGAAAAGAGACTCATTGCACAGCAAAGTCTGGAAGCTATTCAAAGAAGACGTAAAGAGAGGCATGATAAGAATCTCAAGACCTATGTGATTCAAGAAGGGGATTTGGTGCTAGTTTATGATAGTAAATATTATAAATTCCCGGGGAAGTTACAGACAAGATGGGCAGGACCGTTTAAGGTGGTGGAACTCAATTCCAATGGTTCCATGCAAATTCAAGATTTAGGAGAAGAATATGCTCCCGTGAAGGTTAACGCGCTTCGAGTTAAACCATATTTCACGTGACATTAGGACGGGAGAAGCCAGACGAGATCCAAGCAGAAGGACGTAGTAGACTCCTTGTACATACATGTATAGTTATATATATATATGCGCATATGTAAGCTATGATTTGTGTGTCATAAATATTCTTCCTTGCTAGCTCAAGAATTTTGGACTTCTAATTATTTTTCTTGTGTTGCGCAGAGACTGTTAGGAGCTAAGTAACAAAATGGCAGATCAAATAACGCAACTCTACTTGTATGAGCTAAGGATATATTTCTCGGACCAAACATTCGCCCGCATGGACATAGATGTCGACGACTTTGAGACGGAATACGATGTTGAGGAAGCGCATTGGCTGGTATGCTTTATAAACCAGGGTTTGGGTGTTGCATTTTACATTGAGTGTTTTGAGGAATACCTGACTCGACATGTAGGATGGGCGGGAGATCGATATTACTATTTCGATCCTTCGAGGGAAATGCCTAACGAGGAAAACGATATCACGTGGGCTTGGGCAGATGTGCTAACGATAGGAAGTGATGACGGAGCTCCTGAAGTTGATCCTGACTCGCCCTAGGGAAGTTGTCGGGATACGAGTACGATGTGAGACTACATGAGACATCCCAGAGACCCACATTCTAGATCGTCTACGGATAGGTACAGGAGGGACTAAGGCATAGCTGGCTGTAGTTACCAAGTGAAAAGTCAACTCGATGAATACATATGTAGTGTCTGTAATTGAGAGAATGGAGTGAAGAGGTGGTTGATCTGTCAAAGGCTAGAGTGTATATGTTTGCATGCATGTGTGGGAAAAGTGGGAAAGTCCCTTTCTTCCTCTCCCTAATTCTCAGGACTTGGGTGAATTAATCAACTAAAAAAAAAAAGGGAAAAAAGAAAAGAAAAAAAAAATTTCTGTTGCTGTGATCGTACCAGTGCGCTATGGTGGGCTAGTAGGTGGGTGGATTTATCCTCGCCGGGTGGTTAGGACCACGAGCCGCAACTAGTTTCACCATAGGCTTGGGAGGTATATGTTTGTGTCTTAGCTACGCGCCATAACGGGTTGGTAGGTAGGTGGAGCCATTGTGGCCGGGCGGTCACGACCACGAGCCGTATCCAGCTTCGTTATGGGCTAGCTGATATATGTTATGTGTTATCATTGTGTGTTTGTGTGTTGTGCGCTGCATTGCATTGGTAGATGGGTGGAATAAACCTGATCGGGTGGTCAGGTCCACAAATCGCATCCAGTGACAATGTAGGCCAACGTGGGAATATAGATAAAATTCATGTACGAAATTATTCCCCACTCTTGAGGGGGAGAGAGAGAGAGGAGAGGGCGAAGATCGCCTGGAAGGGAACGTTATTTGCTTGTATGATTGGTATGTGTTGGCTTGCGACAGATCAACTCACTTTGAATCAACATTCTTGAAGGCACGGATATTCTATATGTACTTATGGATGAGGCTTTAGCGAGGTAATGCAACGGTCTTGCTTTATAACTTGTGTGCTCTATCTGAGGGTTTTTCTACTATGTGGGACACTCCAGGTTTTTTATGTAGGTCTTGACTTGTACTCGAATCTCGATGGTTTTTGTAGGACAACGATGGGGATTCTTTAGGAGTGTCTAGTCATGGAATAATTGTACATAGCGAATGGTAGGTGCAATAATGGGGTATGCATTTTGGGTATGTTGCATCTCCTATTGGATTCATTTCAAGTGGTTGTTGTTTATTTCAGTATTTCCGTTTCTGTTTTTCGCAATGACAGTGCATTTGTAATTCATATAAAGGTGTGCATGTGTTATTTTGATTGAGACCATTTTTCATAATGGAATGTATGAGCAAATTGATGCATGGCTGAAATGGAACTGCATATATGTGCATGTTCTTGGATCATTTTGGAAGTGACTGATTTGTATGTATTCATGAATGATTTTTTTTTTTTGAGCACTAATAGCTTCGATGAGTGCAGGTTCAGTGGAAGTGACGGCTCGATGAAAAGGTATGCAACCAAGTTATAAATTGACATGTTCATGGTTGTTTGGATTTTATTGCAGCATGTAGTGGCTCGTCGAGGACGACTTCACAATTAAGAAGAGGGGAGTATGTTAGCTCATGAAGCCGTTGATTTTATTGCACTAACATGTTTCATTTGGCAAAGAAATATATTTGATTACAGGAATTTATAGAATTGATGGATGGACTTGGGAACCACAACAAGCATCATAGTGCTGGGTGGCAGAAAAATGGATAGGACATTTTCGATAAGGTTTTTTCTTGGAACAGGACGAGGGGAAGACAAAGTTTGTTTTTGTGTTAGCTTTTGTGCATATATCCGATTCCTGCACATCATCAACGAGGTTTTGCTAGAAATATGCAACAGCCTTATATTCCATTTCTCAATGCAAATCCTGGGTTTATCCAGCCAGCTGGATATCAAAATGTTCTTAGCAATATGTATTACATGCCTGGATCAACAACAGAACCTGTCATGGGTTCAGCGTATTATGTCCCTGCTGGAGTCCAAGGGATGTATATCCCCAGTGCAGATCATTTGACTGCTCAAGGAATGGTGATCAAGCAGATAGAATATTATTTTAGTGTGGAAAATCTTTGCCGAGATATATACCTTAGATCAAAGATGGATGAGTGGGGATTTGTTCCCGTATCTGTTATTGCCAATTTTAATAGGGTGAAAATGATAACACAAAACCCATATTTTATTGTAGAGGCTTTGCGATTATCAAACGTTGTAGAGGTTCAGGGTGATAAAGTGTGGAAGAAAGGTGATTGGGAAAATTGGTTGCTTCCAGCAAGCCAAAGATTGATTGCTTCCATTGGAGACAAAGATCAGGCTGTTGGGTTTTCGACAACTTACACAAATGAAGATATGAACCATAATCTTGGTTTAAGGTCCAGCGGAATGGAAGTGCAGAACGAAATAGAAAAACAAGTGAATGAAGAGCTGGAGAAATCAATTGACAATTAGAGCAAACAGTTTGCACAAAGTTGTAGTATTGAGAGGGGAGTACAAAGTTAAGGAAAATAAAGATTTGTAGCATAATTGTGGATTATCCATTACAATATATTCAGATGGTGGTGGCTCAGATATCAACAACTTGCTGGCAAAGGCTTAATATTCTTGTCCCATGTGATGCGTTATGTATATCACATATTGTGCAGTCAAATAAAGGCAACGGTTAAATGTTGCCTCGTATTTTCCAATGGAGCTGTAAATGGGCAGTTGGAAAAAAGAGGAAGGGGAAGGCATTGAAGAGGGGAGTCAATTGAGCTCGCTCTGGTGGGTGGGATTTTATCTATTTGCTCTCTCTGAACAAAAGGGGCATGGGTGTTCGTCTGGGCAGCCAATGGAAGACCAACAGTGCACACGTTGGAGAGAAGGGAAGTTTTTTTTGTTTTTTTTTCGCTGTGTACATAGGGAATGTACGGGAGCAGTCGGAAAAAAGAGGTCTCCCTTCGCTGTCGAAGTAAGGAAGAAGGGGGGGCGCGTTTTCAGAGGAGGCAATCAGGAGACGTGGGCTGCTGTCGGAGGTTTTGGAGAAAGGAGGAGCTGCGCTTCTTCTGGGAGGGGAGTAGCACTTCTTCGGGGTTTTTTTCTCCTTGTCCATCCGTGTGCAGGTGTCAAGGGGATGCATGCTATCTGAGGGGAGCATTCGGCAGGCACGGAAACGGACATCTGAGGCATCGAGAAGACGTGAAATGAGGAAGGGGGGGTCTCTGTTCATTGATGGCATGTACTTTGTTTCATCAAGAAGCTTTCCTGTGCCGAATAGATGGTGGTGTTTAGGCCATAAAAAGATCTAGAGCGGACGGCAAAGAGGATCGCACAATCAATCTCCAAGGCCACTCTTCCAGCAAAGTTCTTTATAGAAGCTTTCTGTTCAGACCTGTTTCTATCCACAAATGCAAGAAATTTTCATAGTGCAGACATTGTTGGTGTTGTGTGGCCGCAGAGAATGAGACAATAAGCTGAGCTTTGGCTGATTTCTTGGGACAGCAGCTCCGACGCCATGCGCAAACGATCATGGAAAAGAAGTACTTGCTCTTTGTGCCTGCAATGCTACTTGGATCAATTATTCTCTACGTCATTGTGATTGGGCCGGTTGGTCGAGTTTCCTGTACTCTTCAGGAAAAGGGCCCAAGCTCACTAAACTCCCTGTTGCTGAACAATGTTCTCTACCTTTGCTGCAAGAGCAAGCTGAAGACTGAATACCGAGGCTTAGAAGGTGCATTTTAGGTTTTATTGCACATTTTGACATCCTTTAATAATTGATGAGATATTTCGTAGAATTTTGTGGGATCAAGTGATGTGAGAATGGACTTGTTTGAGGGAAGGATTGCATTTTAGACTGTGACTTTTTGCTTTATGATCAATTTGTAAGTTTTGTTTTGATGGAGATAACAAGTCGTCTAGTTGAGCTATTACATGGACTAGAAGGATTTGTTTCTTCGCTGTAGGAAGAGCGCCAATAAGAAGATAAGGGAGTCGGGGGCAGCAGATCTTCGTGGGCTCCTCTATGTGTTTTGGGGGGGCAATGTATGGTTCTACTGCTCGCGATGGTCTAAAAAAACTCTAGCAGAGGGAAGCGAGCGCGAGAATAGAGTGCGAGGGGGGGGGAGCCTTCTTTCTGTTTTTTGGGAGCTATCAGAGAACCCCCTGGGAAAGTGTGTGGAGGGGGAGTCGTCTTCTGATTTTGGGGAAGTTCTGGAGAGTGGGGTTGAAGGGAAGACACCACCAAGGAGCGGGGGGGGGGGGGGGGAAGTATACCCAAAGGGAAATCTCCATAGTGCATAGGGAGCTTGGCCGTGGCAATATATGGCCTAGGGGGAAAAGAAGTTTGCTTTTTCTGCTTCTTGGTAAGTTTCTTTTGCTCTCTATGGACTGAGAGAATTGCATAGTACAGGGAGCTTGGGCAGCTAAAGGGAAGAGAATATGCCTGCTGACGACCCTTTCAACGAAAACCGAAGGAGGATTTAAGAGATTATATGGCTAGCATACAAGAACGGATGGGGTGTGGGGCCTGCTGTGTCCCGAGAGGTATTTGTGGAACGAGGCAATTGCTGAGGGGAAAGAAGAAGCCCTGTTCCATCATGGAGAGATGAGTCTTGCACACTTGACAATCAGTAACCATACATATAAGCATGTGGAATGAAGAAGAGAATAAAAAACTGAAGCAAGTGGAGAATGTTTTGCTGCAAATCTATATTTGGGTAGTCATCAGGGGTCTCGATTCCTTGGCCTACATAGGTGCTGCTGTCGTTAAAGGCTCTTTTTATTGGGAACCAACTCAATCAAAATGGAGGATGGAGAAGATGGGCTCATGTGCCTTGAGTCGATAATTGAAGAGAATTGCTTGTAGGAAGCCTTCCATACGTTGAAGAGGTAATTCGAGTTATCTTATCTGTATGCTCTAGGATGAATCAAACATGGGCCCCTAGTACAATAATCAAGAATCTGGAATATCAACGTAAGTTTCCTTGTGTTTGGAAAAAAACCGGAATGCTCAATGCTTAGCTCCAGTGCCCTGATTCCCGTAGCGCATCTGCAACCCGTTATTCCAAGCGGAAATAGAACTACTGACTATCACCAGATTGAAAGATTTTGTTTCTGCGCATGTATGCTGCAATGAAAAAATTCGTAGTCTCAGCCTGCAATAAATTAACTAGTGGTTTATTTCTGAGATAGTTTCCATGTGTGTCGCTAACCATCAACGGTGTTTTGCTTCTGTTATGACCTGATGCTAGCATGCTAATTGTTTGCTTTGAGGAAGAGACCCTGTAGAATGATATGCCTTAATGAAGCTGCATGAATGCGCATATGTTTGTCGTTGTTAGGGAAGAGGATTCAGACATTCATCCGATGTGATCAATAGTGAAAGCGTTGTGAGCACACCCCAAGTTCGGTTGACTCAACGGAAAGCCAATAACAAATTCTTTCGTGTATCAGGGAACGTCCTCGGTGGCCCCTGAAGACAAACACAGAAAGGATAGGAATCTTTGTGCCTGTTTGCGTGCACTTCGATGTCGTTTCTTATTGCCATGAAATCTTTGAAAGTTGCTTGGTTGAAAGTTTGGCGGATGATAAGTTTTGCGCCTTCAACGGAGTGTTAAGTAAATCCTAATTTTTCGTGATAAGCTAGATCGGTGTGTTCGAAATGAATTCCAACTCTTTTGATAACTGAAGCCACATTTCTAATTGACTTACAATTGCATGTTATGTTCCTTTTTCTTGATAGTTGGAAGGGGAAAAGGGATTAA
The DNA here is from genome assembly GCA_020310875.1 of Ceratopteris richardii. Lineage (NCBI taxonomy): Eukaryota > Viridiplantae > Streptophyta > Polypodiopsida > Polypodiales > Pteridaceae > Ceratopteris > Ceratopteris richardii. The sequence continues at coordinate 109,164,977 of CM035414.1, forward strand.
GGAAGAGAAAAAAAGAGGGTATAAGTGTGGGACGAGCGTAAGAGGGAAGTGGCAAGAGAGTGTGCATGGGAGTGCATGCAAGTCTTACATGAATGCTAGGTGGATGGACGCATATACTAATGCAAGGGTGAGCGTGGCAGTGAGAAGTTAAGGAAGAAGAGAAAGTGTTTGTGGGAATGTGTGTATCTGAATCTATGCGTGCGAGTGGGTGAAAGCATGTGTGGATGCATGGGTACATGTGTGTGAAAATTGAGAGTGAAAGGGAGAGAGGAATGTGAGTGAGGGAGCACGAGGGAAAGTGCACGAAAATGGGTGTGCGTGACGAGCATGTGTGAGTACGGACAGAGTGAAGGGGAATCATGAGAAGCATCATTGGAGATTGAATCTTTACATGCATGTGCCTTAGAGTGTGTATTCACTTCTTCTAAGCAACCACAATCAAGTGCAAATCAGGGACGCAAAGCGAGAGAAAGTCAGCTTGTACAAGTAAATTGAGCAAGCTATCCCTACATATAGGCAAATACTTGCATCTTTCCCTTGGACCAAGAGGCTAAACATTTTGGTGCGTTTGTCGGGAACATATGAGCTAGTGCATAGACATAGGAAGAATCCATTGCGAGATAATTGTGGGCTCTAGGTAATCCAAGTAGACCGATTGCGAGGTTTTAAGCAAAATAAAGGCTTCCACAATCATCTTTTCCTTGGGCTTAGGAGCCAAACAGTTCCTATGCTTCTTCATGTATGTGTAGACTTTAATGCATCCTTTGAGCCAAATGTGTAGGCTTGCAATTTTCAATCTTCAATCTTCAAGTATATCCTGCAATCCAATCATGGATTTGAACCTGCAAAGTTTTGTTCCATCCAAAGCTTTAGTCAGCAAATCTGCACATTGCATGTTGGTTGATACATAGGTAAGTTGAATGTCCTTGCTTATCATCTTCTCTCTCACATAATGATAATGGACCTCTATGTGTTTGGTCCTAGCATGATAGATAGGATTTGCTGCAAGGTGAAGAGAACTTGTATTATCTCCAAAGATAATTGGTGACCTAGTAAACAAACCCAATTCTGTATACAAAAGCTTCATCCAAATTACTTATTGTGTGGCATTAGCCAGTCCTCTATACTCTACCAAGTGTGGTTGCAGGTATGCTAGTGGAAAGAGATAGAATAAGTATGAGGTATGTGAATGTGCATTGATGTATTGTCAATGACTGGAATGGTTTGAGTGCAGGTGCTAATTGGCTCGTCGGGGACGACTTCGCAAGCAGAAGGGGAAAGTATGTTACCTATACAAATAGTTGATTTTTTTTTCATTTTGTAGGTCTAATGATTGGTTGCAGGTATTTGGACGAGATAGGTATGGTATTGGGGACAGACCTTACTCTTAGAAGTGCATCAATAGATATTGTGTGTGAAGTGTGGCTTCCTCAACAAAGCATGAAGGCTTCAATAGGCTTCCAAAGTCAAGAGTTGCTCTTATTTGTTATTCAATCGATGAAAAATTACTTTGGCAAAATGGTCAGATGAAATACCTTAAAGCATTATTATTATTGGTTCCCCCACCTTTGGACTCAATTGGTGGTCTATTTTGACTCAAACTTTTCAGCAACTCGCGGGGGTGTTAATGCAGTTAGGTGTTTTACTCTCCACATGCTTTGAGAACGGGGGGTTTTATGGATATGGTGTGGCAAAGATCTGCAGTCAGAGGAGGACAGCAGAAGAAGGACACTCCATTACTCCACACGGAGGGGATAAGCCAACCATTCAATGGGGGGAAAGACATATATCGAAGGGCAGAAAAAAGGGGGTCTCTCTCTCGTGTTTTTTTGGTGGGCTTCTTCGAGGGACTATGCATAGAGAGACAGGAGGGGCGATAGGTGCCAACAGCTGAAGTGGGAGGGGACGCAGGCAACAAGCGAGGAAAGGAGATCATTCTGGGGGCATATGAGGATTGTTGTTGTGGCTACGTCTTTTGCTAAGGGGGAGTTTTCCTCCACTTTTGGGGGTGCACGAACGAGAGAGCATTCCGGAGGGGGGGGTTGTCCACGCAGCGCGAAAGGAGGAAGCCCTGGTGTGTTGGAGAAGGGGGAAGTGCTGGCCAAAGGGATCGGAACACAGACAATCTCCCATAGAGAAGTGCACAGGTAATATTTTTTCTCCCATTAGTTGGGTTCTTCGTTTCCTGTTGTTTCTATCATTTGACGAATCCATAAGGAAGTTGGATCCCTGCTAGTGTTTCATGTGTTTTGTTACTGAGAGGGCGAATCTAGTGTATGGTTAAGGGTGTCAGGGTCCCAAAGAGCTTCATCAGTAGGGTGCATTTGCGTCGAATCTGTTGTTGTATTTGGGACAATATCCCCAATTGTTTAAAATGGTTCGTGCAACATAGTGAATGACCTATATGAATCCAAAAGTTATACAATTCATTGGAAGGAGCGGTGGAGGTAGGATATGCTTCCTTGGTGCTCTTTGTTTCGGGAGGAGAGCCACCAACTCGATGATTTAGCCAATGGAGCCATTGTATTTCCATGTGGTGTGGAAATGGGCAGTCCATTGTATCATAATTTTGTTGATAAGAGCTACTGCTTCAATGTGTACTTAGTGACAGATTAGTTGTGCAGTTATTCTGATGAACCTGAAGTGAAAGGGCATTGCTTAAAGATCAAGCCTCTTGCTGATTGAATATTTTTTGTTGTCAACCTTAGGGCCCTTGTAAAGATCACGTCTTTAATGACTCAAATTTCTAAGAATGGTTATTTTACAGGGCAGTTCCCATCATCTGACGTTTATGCATAAAATTAGAGTATGGTGTCTTTTCTGAATGTTGAAGGATGTGGTCTCGAATGATCCAGGTTGATTTGATGGCTAGACCACCAAGTGGCAAAGGTTATGGTTTGTGTTACATGGTGTTTCCCTTGCTAAGCATTCACCTGTATACGGAAGTCATGCTGTGGTTGTATTTTTGTACCAGGGGTATAATCATGCATAGCAGGTACCGATGGAACTCTCCATTCTGGAGTCCAATTTCTTTTGTATTGCTATTTCCCTCTTCTTTGTATTGCAAACTTAAATATTTGTCGACCTGCACATGGTCCTTAGGGCTCCAATGGGGTTTGGGCTTGGGGGTATATTATTAATAGTGAGAACGTGTGCTTAATTATCTATCTTTTCAGAATCTGAGGTGGTAGCCCTTGGAACATCGATGGTTGGTATCCGCACATGGTTGGGATAACAAGGGCGTGCGAATATCCTTGCTTGTTTAGGGAAAGAAGGGGTGTGTTGTTGTTGACCTCTGAACGAAAACTTGGGAAGAAAACAAGGCATGGTATCTTCAGCCGACCCAAAAAAAAAAGAGTCCTTGAAGAGTGAATGTTTCTCCATTGTTGGCATTATTCAGGATTCACCTCAACCAAGGAATGGCAATGACACTAGGGAGCCATGAATGTTTTAGAGTTTAAATACCTGAACTGAACTAGGTGAATGAGTGAACCAGAGAGAGAGAGAGAGCATGGGAGGCAAGTACGGAAAAGACAAGAGAGTGAAAGAAAATTGGTGAAAGGATGAGTGCATGTGAGGGCTTTTATGGATATGTGTGTGTGAACATATGTGTGTGTGGATGAGATTGGACCTGTGAAAGAGTAAGTGTGAAGAAAAGAGAGTGTGAGAGCATGAGGCTATGAGAGAAAAAGAGGGAAATAGAGAGTGGACATGGGTGTATGTGTGTTGGTGTGTGCATGTGTGTAAGAGGAGAAAGGAAAGGGATAGAGGGAAAGGGGAAGTAAGATTGCAAGGGTGTGTGTGAGTGTATGAGAGTGTGGAAGTAAGAGAGTGAATGAGCGTGTGTGAAAAACATTATGTGAATGCATGAGAGTGTGTGAAAGCATATGTATGTGTATGAGAGAGAGAGAGAGAGGAAGAGAGTGGAATGAACGACTGTGTCAGTAGCTTTGTGTGTGAGGACTAAGTGTATGAGTGCATGTGTGAGTATTTGGGTGAAAGAGTGAAAAGAGTAGGGTGTGCATGAGTGGAAGAGAGCTCGGAAAGGTGAGAGTGCAAAATCATCAATTAGAGATACATTTGCAACTTCCAAGCAATCCAAGTGGACCGATTCTGAGGCGTTTGAGTAGAATAAAGGCTTGTATAATCATCTATTTCGCTTGGCCATTAGGACTATACATTTTGGCGATCCTGCTAGGGATCCCAAAGGGGGACATATTCGGGGGGAAATCATGGACTGAGAGTGAGAAAAGGTGATAGAATACAAGGAAACTAAGAAAAATACAAGCGTGTGTAAGACACTTTACCTTGGGTTTAGGACTCAACAGTAGGCACATATACAAAATCAATATCTCCAACATGAAGGTGCAGTTTACCATAATGATAATGAACCTCAATGCGCTTTTTGTGCAGATGAAACACTAGATTTCTTGCAACCACCAATGCACTTTGACTATCAGTATGAATATGTGTAGGTGCATCAATCTCCATGCATAGATCCATCAATAGGCAACTCAAGCATATACATTCCACTATAGCAATGAATACTCCCTTGTACTAAGCTTCACAAATTGATGTGGCCACAATAGGTTGTTTCTTACTCAACCAAGATATGCATGATCCTCCAAGGAAAAAATAGTTACCAATGCAAAAAAGAAACATAAAATGGTTAGTTATAGCGGATGCAAAAAGTTACTAGTAATTAGTAGAAATCCTATACTACTATAGTACGAGTGAAGATCTATTTCCTTTGAAGGAAATGTGCACCATTAAATAGTTTAAAGATGTCATGTGCCAAATGCAAGTCCTTAAAGTGCGGCTCTAATGTGCATACTCTAGGTGCATTTAGCTCAGCATGAATGCGATCTTGAGACCGCTTCTCAGGTTGTTGTGTATTTCCTTTTGTTTCCATATTCACTATGTCTTCGTAGTTTTATTAATTCCTATTTTCCTCCAATGTTGGTTTACATGGCTCCGATGGTACCTTCGTTGTTCTAATTTGATAGACATGTGGTTTTATTGGCCATGTTCTTCTTTGATTTGATTGAGATTTCATAGTAGTTTGTTTTTGAAGATTGATCTCCTTGGCTAATGTTTTGATATCTTCCTTGGCTTTTTCCAATGTCTTCTTCTTGGCGATCCAAATTTGCTTTTGTTTTCTTTGATCTTCAATGAATCATTTGGTTAGCCATACTTGAAATGTCCTTGAGTAGGGTGGTGGTGTTATCTCATCCTGAATTGAATTCCTTCATCTAGGGCTTATCGGTTGGGCTTGTTGCTTTTTGCATTTATACTCCTGAAGACGATCTTTGTGAATCCATGTGTTTGATTTTCCTCTTTGGCTGTTGACAAGTCCTTCTTGATGCTAGATTTGTTGAAGGTGCACTATGTTCCTCTTGATAATCAATGAAATCATTATTGCTTTTTGTACAGTTTTCTTGAGAAGGAGGGATGGGATGATCACATTTATTAGAGAAAGAATTTTCTTTGACACTTAAGGTAGGTTGATAAATAATAAATCATAGATAAAGAGTTTGTTTGGATTCTAATTCACACATAGAAATTCATTCATCAATGACTCAATGACTTCATTGATGAAGTGCATACAACTTTGAGTTTGTCCATTCGCTTGTGGGTGATAGAGTGCTGACTTTTTGTGAATCACTAGAAATTCATTCATCTGTGACTTAATGTCTTCATTGATGAACCTCTATCACTTACTATCTCAATGCGAAGTCAAAATCTAGTGAAAATGTTTTCAAATAAGAATTTTGCAATGGTCTGGGCATCATTTTTTCCTAGTGACCTGGCTTCTCCATTTTGTTAAGTAGTCGATTGCTACTATGATATACTCCACATAAGATCCTTGTGTTGGGGGATTAATGGATCCAATAAAGTATATTCCCCATGTAGAGAAAGCTCTTGCATTGATCATTAGTCTCAAAAAAAGCATGTCATCTTGCCATATTGGATACTTAGTTTGTTAAAATACATCATAGCTTTGCACATAAGATTTTGCATCCATATGTAGCATTGGCCACCATAAGCTTGCAAAGAGAATCATTTTAACAGTCTTATCAGCTAAAAAATGACTTCTAGTTGCTCTCGCATGCACCATTTCTCCTCGCTTGAACAATTGCTTTCCCAAACTTACATAGTCTTTACTTTTTTCTTCCAGGGCTCTTTTTCTAGCTACGCTTGCTCCTTTTGGATATGTTTGTGATATATCTACTAGTGGTTTACTCCACTCAGGTTCTATCATTGAATAACATATAGATGAGTGTTTGTCTGGAGTAGACATTTGACACACCGGACAATTCATTATATATTCATGTACATCCTTTTGTATGCTCGACCAATACAATCCTAATCTCTTTAATTCATAAGTTGTTCTACTTATACCTTTATGTGTCCTCCATTTATTCCCGTGAGCACATTTAATTAGACTACTTTATTCCTCATCCTCAACATATGTTAAAAGTATCTTGTTAGAGGCTTTGTCATATAAGCTTCCTGCTACTATGTGCATATTTCTTATTTTCCAAAGTTCTTGGTCTCTAGCTACATTGATCCCATGAATAGGTCCATGTGTGAGTATAGGTACCAATTTTTCAGCCCATATATGACCTAGACAAGTGGTCGGGTCTAACATGCATATTGCCTTTCTTAAACACTACCTCAAAATCAAACTACATGAGTAATAGAAACCATGTAACTGGCCATCCAATGCTACCAAGTTTATTGACCAAGTACAATAGAGCTTGGTGATCAATAAAGAACTTGAATTTCTTGGCTAGTAGGTAATGTCTAAACTTTTTCATTGTGTAGACCATCCCTAAGCCTTCTCACCCAGTTTCATTTATCTTGGTTTAACTGTCTACTCGCATAGACAATCGAGTGATCTAGTTTTCCCTCATCTACTGGTTGTGCTAGTATGCATTCAATGGAAAAATTAGCATCCACATGTATATAGAAAGGCCTATTCCAAATTGACACTTTCAGAATTGTTCCTAAGCTCAACCTTCATTTTAACTCATTAAATGCATATTCACATTCATTTGTCCAAGTGAACTGAGTTAGAAGCCCATATAATGGTTCTACATTATGGTTTACATGTGAATAAAGTAATGATAATATCCCAAATTTCCCATAAAATATTGCACTTCTTTCACATTCTTGGGTTTTGGTAATTCAAGGATTACTTTGATCTTATCTTCATATATTGAAATACCATTTTTGGACACTATATGTCCCAATATTTTTCCTTGTCTCACCATGAGTTTCCTTACAAATCCATAGCTATGTATTCTCATTCATCCATGATTGATCTCTAGATCCAGCACTATGGATTGATGCGTCATCCTTCTCTTTATGTACATGATTCCATTGAAGGGGTGGAGCATCCCTAGACAAGAACTTTTGGATATTTATTTTGGTTGTCATGCCTTGTTGTTGAAGATACAAGGCATCCCTTCCCCAACCTTGAACCACCTTTAGTTATAGCACGAATGGTCTTCCTCGAATCATCTCATAGTTTTGCACATTTCCAAATTGATGTATAGCTAGGGTATGCTCAAATTCTACTCCACATGGAGTCAAAATTATATTCCCTAAGAGTCCTAAAGGTCATTTGACATGACCATATACCAATTGTAGCTTCATCCTAGTTGGTCGTAGAGCTAGTTTTCCCCATTCTTCCCGAAGTTCCTTGGTCGCTATTCCTACTCCATCTAGTATGGCCTTGGTCATATAACCTCAGAAGTGTTATTGTTAGTGTCCATGTGAAAGGCCCAATGGCCATCAGACACTTCTTTGTATATGTTCTTTAATAAAACATATAGTGGCCTAGTCAGTCATAGACTGTAAGATCAATCACATTTGTAAGACCTAAGAAGTCTATCTTCATGCTCCCCTGTGTACTGAGTTTTTTTGTGTATTCTACAGCCTTTGTGTGGAGTATTGTGTGCACCCTTAGGAGCTTAGTTTTCTACTCTGAGGATATTGTCGTGGAGCTCTCGAGAAGGGGAGCGCACAGTGGTGCATTACCTTCAAATTACTTCACTGATCTCATATCACTTCAATGCAAAAGCTTTGTTCCTTTTGTGCGATCGAAGCGAGCACCCCCCCCCCCCCCCCAATGGCTTTCTCCAAGGCTTAAGACCAAGGCGGCGACCAAGGCATAGACCTTGGCATACCTTGTCATCCGAGTCATCGAAGTCATCCTTGGCGCCATTGGCTTCACATGAGGGAGGACCTCAACGACCAAAAAAGATAGAGGTTCCTAGTACTTCCCGGAAGGTCACCCATCCCAGTGTTGTTCCCCCTAGAGCTCGCTTAACAGTGGCGATTTCTTGCCACTAAGATAAACTCTTGTGGTGTTTGAAGAAGTAGAAAGACTAAGGTTCACATTGCCTTGAACATGTTTTGTCCCTCAAAGCTTCATTCTTTGCTTTCAAAGCCTAATTTTGAAGCATTTTAGGGGTGTCTTTTGGAGCCATTTTGGAGTACTTTTGCACAAAGTTCTCTTCAAACAAGACCAAGAACATCAAGAAGAGTGTTCTTTGTACTTCACCGATAATAAATATCAACCTTTTGGATCATGTTTTCATCCACACTCATAAAACTACAGGTTTCTCGAAAGGTTTTCAAGTTTTGGTGGGAGTAGCCACTGCAAATTTATGTAGGTTTTCGAGCCTAAAACATCAAAGTTGACAAACACTTGCAAGTGTTGTTGGCTAGTTTTTGGGTTGTGCATTCAGTCTTTTAGTGTCATTTTACTGCATATATTGAGCACATACAAACCATGTATGCTTCTGTGGATATCACTTATGTACATCCATGTGGCCATTGATATAGCGATTAAGTTTTTTGCATAAATCCTTTTAAGTTTGATAAAGAGGGTCGTGGTGAGGTTTTCTTAACTGGGAGACACGTAGAAGTCGGGGTTTGTTTGGTAATCCAGGTGGAAGACTTACCTAGCCTCGCCATAGGAGATGTATGATAATTGTTCATAGGTGCTCGATAAGCCTAGTTGGATTCTATTGGGTAACTGATTATATCTAGTGGAGTCAGTGATTCACTATGAAAGTAAACATGTGAGTACTTGCAGTTTTATGATGTTTTGACATTGGTCATATGCTCATTTTGCAGAGGACACTCTGGCAAATGTTTCGATATTTTTGGTTTAGCCAATTATACAGTGGTTGATTTACTCCTTGATATACTTATTCATTGGTGTTTGGACTCTTCTAGCTCCATTATCATTCTAATCAGTTCTCTATCATCATGGCATCAGAGGTCTCTGACACATCTGGTGGAACAGGGTCTAGTGCGAGTGTTTTGAGGAGGAGCTATAACTTGCAAGGCAAAGACCATTTTGAGATCCAAAAATTTGATGGCACAAATGTTGCTCTATGGAAGAATCAGATTAAAGATGTGCTGATTCAAAGGAGGCAATGGAAGCCAATCAATCGGATTTCAAAGAAGCTTGCAGACATGGATGAAGATGATTGGGATGAGCTAGATGATATGGCCAGGTCTACCATTTGCTTGCACCTGAGAGATAATGTTTACTTTACAGTATTAGACTGTGAAAGTGTAGAGGAGCTTTGAAAGAAGTTATGTAATATATAGGAAAAAGAGATGGTATCAAATAAAGTGTATTTGATGAGAAAATTATATGACCTTCGCATGAAGGACATGAATAGTGTTGCTACTCATCTAAATGAGTTTGATGCTATATTCTTCCAATTACAGGCTCAGAAAATGGATATGGATAATGAAATGAAAGTATTGTTATGCACCCTACCATCATCATGGGATACATTTTGCACAGCTATTAGCAATAGTGCACCTGGTGGTAAACTCAACTATGATGACATATGTGGATCACTCTTAAGTGAGGAGATTTGTAGAAAATCTATGGTTGGCACTCAAAGTGGAGATGCATATAATGTTTGTGATTCTTACCAAGGAAAAGATCAACAACATGGTAGGAGCAAGAACAAGGAAAAGAATGGTCAACATAATAAGAGTAGAAGTAAACCAAGGAAGAGGGATATCGAATGACATTATTTTCATAAGAAAGGACATATGAAGAAAGACTGTTATGCATTAAAGAATGCTAAAGGTAAAGGACAGAATGTTGATGGGCATGTTAAATAGTTACCTGCACTATTTATTTCGAGTGTGAAGATTGAAGAAATTAATGCTATTTTTGATGATGCTGATGTGTTGACACTTGATGATACTACGCCAAATAAGGCTCTTATGGCTGATTCTTTTTCCCACACGTGGCTGCTAAATTCTGGTGCTTCTTTCCATGTGACACTACATAGAGAATGGTTCTCTAATTATGCAACAAATTCTCTTGGTATCGTGAGACTTGGTGACTCTTACCGGTGTGATGTTGTGGGATTGGAGATGTACTTGTGTAGTTCATTGATGGTTCAAACTTTACTATGCATAATGTACACCATGTAGCACAGTTATCATGTAGTTTGCTATTAGTTGGTCAACTTGATGACCTTGGTTACAAGGTGGTCTTCTATGCTTAGTCCTTTCGTATATCAAAGGGAAATATGGTTATTGCAAAAGGAAGCAAAGTTGGCTCACTTTATCCTTTATTTGTATCACAAAAAGAACAGTTGTTAGCTATTACTGGACATCCTATGGCTTGTATTTAGCATGGTGTTGAAGCTGAAGGTCAAGGACAAAGCATAGGAACACATCTAAGAGGTGGACACACAAGAAGAATGAGCAAGTAGGGAGCTCCAAGAAGTACATGTGAACTTTTCAGAAGAATTCCCTACAAAAATAGTGATTTTCATCACTAAAACCATTGTAAATACCATTTTCTATTTTTGTAGCTCCATTTTGTGCAAGCCAAAGATTCCTCGAGATTGAGGAGCATTAGAAGTATCATCCTACCAATTTTCATAATTTTTAGACTCCGTTTGAGCCCTCAAGTAAGCCCTGGAACCTAATTTTTAACTAGGTCGGACACTAGGTCTGGACAGGGCCAAAACTAGTAAAAAAACTATAAAAAGAGCTAGAGAGCTCATTTTTGGGGTTAGCTTGTTAGAGAATAGAGCTTTTGTAAGAGAACTCTTTTGCAATCTAAGCTTTCCCTTGTTCCTCTCTTTGATCTTACTTTGTGCACGTGTGTGTGTATGTGTGTGCATGTTCGTGTGCTTTCAATCACGCACTTGTGTTGTCACTTGCTCGTGGTCTTCATACCGGTCCTCACGTCTCCACAGATTGACAAGTAAAGGAGGTGGTGCTTACGCTTGAGCTACACCAAATTTTGGCGCCATTGCCAGGGAGAGAGCTTCGAGGACGAGCGTTGTGATGGTAAGATCGTAGGTTTGCAACGTTGGAAGGTAAAAAAACTGTCATTTCAGTTCATTTTCTGTTTTTTCCTCTTCATCTTCATCATCATCATCATCTCCACCTTCTTCCATCTTCTTCTTCATAGAAATTTCTTGTGTTTTAGTGCATTTTCACCATTTTCATGCCATTTTTCATGCATTATTGTGTGGGAAGGAGTTAGGAGGTGCAAGGGAGAGCAAGCGCTGTGTTTTTTCATGATTTTCTGCTCATACGGAGCTCGCCATTGCCAGCGCTCAGAAATTTGAATTTCCCATCAAAAAACGCGATTCTGTGATGAAAATCGCGATTCTGTGAAAATTCAAAATTTTTTGAAAAATCACGATTTTCTGTTTTCCCGCCTAAAAGTTGGCTGAAAGAATCACGATTCTGTGGATCGTAGGTTTGCGACGTTGGAAGGTAAAAAAACTATCATTTCAGTTCATTTTCTGTTTTTTCCTCTTCATCTTCATCATCATCATCATCTCCACCTTCTTCCATCTTCTTCTTCATAGAAATTTCTTGTGTTTTAGTGCATTTTCACCATTTTTATACCATTTTTCATGCATTATTTTGTGGGAAGGAGTTAGGAGGTGCAAGGGAGAGCAAGCGCTGTGTTTTTTCATGATTTTCTGCTCATATGGAGCTCGCCATTGCCGGCGCTCAAAAATTTGAATTTCCCGCCAAAAAATGTGATTCTGTGATGAAAATCGCGATTCTGTGAAAATTCAAAATTTTTTGAAAAATCACGATTTCTGTTTTCCCGCCTAAAAGTTGGCTGAAAGAATCACGATTCTGTGGTCATTCTCAGAATCGCGATTCTGTGATTGTGCTCAAAATCGCGATTCTCACAAATCACAATTTTCAGCCAAAAAATACGATTCTGAGAATCACGATGTTATGAAAACACGATTCTCTGCTCAAAATCGCGATTCTCACCAATCACGATTTTCAGCAAAAACACGATTTTCATGTCAAAAACATAATTCTGTGGTTGTGCTCAAAATCGTGATTCTCATAAATCACGATTCTCTGAGACAAAATCGCGATTCTCTAAAACACGATTCTCTGAGACAAAATCGCGATTTTCACGTCAAAAAAACATGATTTTGAGAAAACACGATTTTGTGAAAAATCACGATTTTCAGTCAAAAACACGATTCTGAGAAAACACGATTCTGTGCTCAAAATCGTGATTCTCACAAATCACGATTTTCAGCCAAAAACACGATGCTGTGAGAACACGATTCTCTAAAACACGATTTTGTGAAAACACGATTCTCTGAGACAAAATCGTGATTTTCACATTAAAAAAAACACGATTATGAGAAAATACGATTCTGTGCTCAAAATCGCGATTTTCAAAAACACGATTTTGTGCTCAACATCACGATTTTCAAAAACACGATTTTGTGCTCAACATCGCGATTTTCAAAAACACGATTTTGTGCTCAACATCGCGATTTTAAAAAACAGGATTTTGTGCTCAACATCGCGATTTTCAAAAGCACGATTTTGTGCTCAACATCGCGATTTTCAAAAACACAATTTTGTGCTCAACATCGCGATTTTTTGACTTCACAGCATCGCGATTCTCTGATTTCATACAATCGCGATTCTCTTGAAGTTCACAAAATCGCGATTCTCTTGAAGTTCACAAAATCGCGATTTTTTCCAGAAGGTCTTGTTTGCCTGTTTTGACCCCCCTTCAAGTGGGACTAGGAAACCAAGGGGGCTCCAAAGGATTTTTGAACCATACCGAGGGGAAATTTTGGACTCTTAGCTGTTGATGTATGAAACACCACAAGAAATGAATTAATGTGACACTAGAACACCTCTATGGTCACCATTAACTCATTGCCACTCCAAACTTTGAGAAATGATAGTTTAAAGTGAGAATTTTGCTTCTACAAAAATTCCTAGTCACTGAAATGACATACCTTCAGTATTTTGCTAATTTCTCCTAGCTCAAGTATGCTTTCTCCATGAAACTTTATAGGCTGAAACTAGAAGAGTAGGGCTTTCCAACAAGCTATCATATGCATCAAACGGAGCTCTAGAACTCAAGTTATGGCCTTCACAAGATGACCCTGTATGACCTTCCAAAACTGGAAATTTTTGCCTGTTTTAGTATTCCTGATGTCCAAAAATAAAAAATTCGATGCCTGGCATCGAATTTCAGTCCAAGTCGATGCCGGGCATCGACTTTGAGCTTTTTTAGGCCCTTTTTCTGCACCAGAAATACTCTCTTTTACACACACATGAAGAAGACCACTTGTATGCTAGAAGTCGATGCCAGGTATCGACTTTATGCTCAAACTCGATGCCAGGCATCGAGTTGCTCCACAAACTTCATATTTTTAAAAGATTCAACAACAGTTAACACATAGAGAATGAAAAAATGACTTTTGAGCCAAGATTCGATGCCAGGCATCGAATTGCTCAGAAAACTTGAACTTTTGAATTCATCACACAATAGGCAAACATGGAGATGATGAAGAGAGACTCATACACAGAACTTTACTCAGTTCTTCTCATAACTATAAAAAACTCAGAAGTTTACAGGTGCTTTCTCACTCAGAGAAGCCCGACTATACTCAGTCATACAAAAATGAGTTCTTCTCACTTTCTCATTGTCTTCCTCCTTCTTCTTCTCTCTCTCTCTCTTTCTCTCTCTCTCATTCTTCTTCTCTTCGCGTCAGTTAATACTAACTAACTTATATAGATTTTCTCATTCCCGTGATTTTTAAAAAACTTCTAGAACTAAAGTGAACTAACTTTACAAATATGATACATTTGTGAATTTGTCCCTTCACATAGGCATGGGGTTTTCTTCCTAAGATTTGACCTTCAAATATATGTCCAGTTAGTGATTGTTTCTCCAACAGCTCCCCCTCAATCACTAATTGACATTCCCTGTTTCTTCATATCTTCTTCTTTTCTTTTACTCCTGCCATGCTTTTAAATCTGCTGGTCTTCACACCATCCAAGCTCTTTGTCATTATGTCTGCTAACTGATCTTTAGTAGAAATGTACTCCACTTCAATCTCCTTCTCCATTACCTTTTCCCTGAGAAAATGATACTGTATCTCTATGTGCTTTGTCCTTGCATGAAATACTGGATTTGCTGCAAGATAAAGTGAACTCATATTATCTCCATGTATTGTAGGTGTACCTTGATCAATGCCTAAGCTCTTGAACAATGTCTGCATCCATATGACTTCCTTAGCTGCTTCCACAAGTCCTTTGTACTCTGCTTCAGTTGATGATAATGCTACTGTATGTTGTTTCTTGGAACACCAACTTACAAGCTTATCACCAATGTATATCATGTAACCATGAGTTGATCTCCTGTCATCTTGATTACCTGCCCAATCTGAATCACTATAGGCTCTCAACTTCAAATCTGATGTAAAAGGATAATATAATCCTTCCTTTATAGTTCCTTTGATATATCTGAGAACTCTTTGACCTGCAATCCAATGTGGGTCCTTTGGACAATGCATGAATTGTGACAAAACTCCCACTGCATAACTAAGATCAGGTCTTGTTAGTGTAGCATAAATCAAACTACCCACAAGAGATTGATACTTCCTCATATCTTTGTAGTCTGCACCATCATATTTACTGAGCTTGTGATTAACTTCAAGTGGAGTTGAAGCTTCTCTGCAATTTTCCATATCAAACTTCTTCAACAAGTTCAGAAGATACCTTTCTTGTGACACATATATGCCATGATCTGTATAAGTAACTTCCATTCCAAGAAAGTATGATAACTTTCCTAGGTCACTGATCTTAAACTCTTTCTCAAGTAATTTCTTTACCTCCTTGATTCCTTCATCTGAAGTACCTGTGATTATAATGTCATCTACATAAATACAAATGTAGATTGTACCTTCCTCTGTTCTTCTGATAAGTAGACTTGGGTCTGCTTTTGAACTTTGATATCCAAGATCATTGAGATACTTCACCAGTCTATAGTTCCAAGCTCTTGGAGCTTGCTTCAATCCATACAATGCTCTTCTCAACCTGCAAACAAAATTTGGATACCTGGAATCTATAAACCCTTGAGGTTGTTCCATGTATACCTCATCTGATATGTATCCATTCAAGAATGCATTTTTTATATCCAATTGACTTAGGGTCCATCCTTTTGAAGCTGCAATAGCAATGATTGTCCTTATAGTTGACATCTTAGCTACAGGACTGAATGTCTCATCATAATCTATGCCATAGGTCTGGGCATAGCCTTTCACCACCAATCTAGCTTTGTATCTGGCTATACTTCCATCTGCAAGCTTCTTCACTTTATAAACCCATTTATTTCCAATTACTTTCTTACCATTTGGTTTAGGAACAAGTTCCCATGTCTTGTTCTCCTCCAGTGCATTGAACTCTTCCTTCATTGCTTCTTCCCATTGCTTTTTACCTTTAGCTTCATCATAGTTCTGAGGTTCTTCATCATCTTTGACCATATATGCATAGTTCTTCTGAGTTATGTAAGAAGTATCATAAGAATACCTTTCTGGTTGTCTCCTTGTCCTGCTTGACCTTCTTGGTTCACATTCTTCATAAGTTTCTAGATACACCTCTTCATCAAATATAGGAGCTTCTTCATTCATTCTTGTTAATCCACTTCTGGATGTACTTGCTTGCATATAGTCTTCATCTCTATTCACCTGCACAATTGATTTTCCTTTCTCACATCTTCTTACCTCTTCTTCAAATTCTTCAGCTGTATGACTTTGATCTGCATACCAACTTTTCTGTTCATCAAATGTAACATCTCTAGAAACAATAAATTGTTTGGTTAGAGGATTCCACAATCTGTAACCCATCTGCTTTTCATCATAACCAATGAACACATATTTTTCTGCCTTTGGTTCAAGTTTATGCCTAAGTTGTGATGGCACATAAGCATATGCAATTGATCCAAACACTCTACAATGATCTAGTGTTGGTTTCTTACCCCACCAAGCTTCATATGGAGTCATTCCATTCAGAGCTGCACATGGTAATCTATTCACAAGATATGTAGCTGTATTTACAGCCTCAGCCCAAAGATAATTTGGACAATTCTTCTCCTTTAGCATAGCTCTAGCAAACTCAACCAGAGTCCTGTTCCTTCTTTCTGCTACACCATTTTGTTGTGGTGTATACCTGCAAGTTATTTCTCTCTTAATACCTGCATTCCAAAGATAATCATTGAACTCTTGGGAGAAATATTCTCCCCCTCCATCAGACCTCAGTCTCTTAAGCTTTTGACCTGTTACTCTCTCTGCATATGCATGAAAATGCTTGAAAGCTCCAAACACTTCTGATCTTTCCTTCAAAACATATAATGTTATCCATCTTGTAGCATCATCAATAAAAAGAACATAATACCTTGAGCCACTGATAGATCCTTCTTTTGTCGGTCCCCATACATCTGTATGAATGAGCTCAAGTACTCCATCATGTTTGAATCCTTTCTTTTGAAATGGTAACCTGTGTGCTTTACCCATTTGACATGCTTCACATTTATAAACCATATGTTGACTTTGCACATTTGGTAATCCTAGTACAGACTGATTAGCAACCATAGCTTTAATTCCTCTTTCATTGAAATGACCTAATCTCTTATGCCAGAGATCAAGTTCTGTAATCACTGCTTCACCATGTGTGAGCAAAGCTTGACCAATGTTCCCTTGCACTCTTAAAGTAAAGAGTCTACCTTCTTTCTTACCAGAGACAATCTGATTATATCCATTCTCTGGATCTTCCACAAATACTCCTTCATTTGTAAACCTGACTTGAAAACCTTTTTCAACTATCTGTCCCACACTAATCAAGTTTTTAGGTATTGTAGGAACATACAAAACATTGGTTAGCAAATCTGCTCCACTCTTGCATTTCACTTTTCCAATTGAATGTACACTATGTCTTGTATTATCACCAGTTTGAACTGTGTGACTAGAAATGCCTTTTTCCAAATCTGACATCAATTCTATGTTTCCTGACAAATGATTAGAACATCCAGAGTCAATGTAAAATACCTTTAGATCTTCTTTGTCTGATGTGCTGATTGAATTCATCATCAATGATGTATGACTTTCATTCTTTTTGTCATTTGCATAGTTGTAGTAGGTGGTGTTGTAGGATTGATTCTGTCCCCAACTTCTTCCTCCACCTCTACCATAGCCTCCTCTTTGACTTTGTCTACCTCTTTGAAAATTACTTTGATATCTTCCACCTCGACCTCTGCTATTGTTGTTTTGATTTTGGTTTGATCCTTGTTGGTTGTGCCAACAGTCATGAGCCAAATGATTACTCAATCCACAGATCCAGCAAGCCTTTTTGTTGTTATTTTGATTACCTCTTCCTCTTCCAAAACCTCTTGCTCTTCCTCTGCCAGTGCCTTTACCTCTTGCATAATAAGCTTGAGAATTAGACTCCTCTTCATCCTTTGCTTTACCTTTATCTCCTTTCTTCTTGTTCTTCATGTACATTGCAGAACTTTGTCCTTTATCTCCATCTCCGTTCAAGTCTTGCTCATATGTGAGCATCAAACCAAGCAACTGGTTCAAATCTGGAACATAATGATTTAATGAAAGTTCTGTTGATAAGACAAAAGGTTTCCACCTTTCATCCCCTCTCAAACCTGTAAGTAATTGAGCAATCAATCTGTGATCTTCAACATCTTCATCTATGGATCCAAGACTATCTGCTAGATCCTTCATCTTAGTGACATAATCACTAATGGTTTGACTTGGCTTCTTTTTGAATGTTGTAAACTCTGACCATAAACTTGCTTTCCGTGCTTTAGTAGTACTTTGGAAATGATATTCCAATGCATTCCATATATCTTCTGATGATTCCAATCCTCTGATGTGTGGTAGCAAATGATCTGAGATTGTATTGTAGATGTAGGCTTTTGCACTTGCATCCTTCTTCTGCCAATGCTTTAAAGCATCTAGTTCTTCTTTCTTTGGTCGGCTTTCATCTTCAAATACTGGCTTCTCTTCTTCACCTGTTACATATACCATGAGATCCTTACTCATAAGTAAGGCTTCCATTCTCATTACCCATGCGGGGTAATTATCTCTGTCCAGTTTGTCAATGGAGATATGATCTGCCATAGTTCTTTCCTTCTGCTGCAACCTGTGAGCTTAAAGGATAAAGGATAATACCTTTTGAAGTTCTTTGTGTATGAGGATACTTCGAAAGTAATCTTTTGATGCCTTGTGTCTTCAAATGCTTCACCTTTCAAACTTTAATGGAAAACTTTACAAAACTTCTCGTACCTTTGTCGTCTTCTGCTCTCGAGAATCTTTCTGCTCTGATACCACTTGTTGATGTATGAAACACCACAAGAAATGAATTAATGTGACACTAGAACACCTCTATGGTCACCATTAACTCATTGCCACTCCAAACTTTGAGAAATGATAGTTTAAAGTGAGAATTTTGCTTCTACAGAAATTCCTAGTCACTGAAATGACATACCTTCAGTATTTTGCTAATTTCTCCTAGCTCAAGTATGCTTTCTCCATGAAACTTTATAGGCTGAAACTAGAAGAGTAGGGCTTTCCAACAAGCTATCATATGCATCAAATGGAGCTCTAGAACTCAAGTTATGGCCTTCACAAGATGACCCTGTATGACCTTCCAAAACTGGAAATTTTTGCCTGTTTTAGTATTCCTGATGTCCAAAAATAAAAAATTCGATGCCTGGCATCGAATTTCAGTCCAAGTCGATGCCGGGCATCGACTTTGAGCTTTTTTAGGCCCTTTTTCTGCACCAGAAATACTCTCTTTTACACACACATGAAGAAGACCACTTGTATGCTAGAAGTCGATGCCAGGCATCGACTTTATGCTCAAACTCGATGCCAGGCATCGAGTTGCTCCACAAACTTCATATTTTTAAAAGATTCAACAACAGTTAACACATAGAGAATGAAAAAATGACTTTTGAGCCAAGATTCGATGCCAGGCATCGAATTGCTCAGAAAACTTGAACTTTTGAATTCATCACACAATAGGCAAACATGGAGATGATGAAGAGAGACTCATACACAGAACTTTACTCAGTTCTTCTCATAACTATAAAAAACTCAGAAGTTTACAGGTGCTTTCTCACTCAGAGAAGCCCGACTATACTCAGTCATACAAAAATGAGTTCTTCTCACTTTCTCATTGTCTTCCTCCTTCTTCTTCTCTCTCTCTCTCTTTCTCTCTCTCTCATTCTTCTTCTCTTCGCGTCAGTTAATACTAACTAACTTATATAGATTTTCTCATTCCCGTGATTTTTAAAAAACTTCTAGAACTAAAGTGAACTAACTTTACAAATATGATACATTTGTGAATTTGTCCCTTCACATAGGCATGGGGTTTTCTTCCTAAGATTTGACCTTCAAATATATGTCCAGTTAGTGATTGTTTCTCCAACATTAGCCAAAGCTTATGAACATGAGATCTGGTAGACACCTAGGCAAGGATAAACAAAGCATTAGATCTTTTGAGGCTAGTGTCAACCATACAGCTAAGTTTGGGCACAACAACTAAGTGGTCATCCTTACGGACTAAGCTCAGACACAAGTGACTCAGAAATGTCTTTTAGCATGGGGAAACCTGTAGGTGGCTCAGGAACTGATTATTTACAAACACCAGAAGGTCCCTATAAGACACAGTTGGAATATATTCGGACCAACCGATTAGGTGCTCGCATCTATGAGGATGGCCTGAGGCGATCAGTGGTCCAACTCAAAAATCTAGATCAACCCTTCGGACTTGAACACCCGGTGGTCAAGTTCGAAGAGGGTTCATACATTGATAAGG
Source organism: Ceratopteris richardii (assembly GCA_020310875.1). Classification (NCBI taxonomy): domain Eukaryota; kingdom Viridiplantae; phylum Streptophyta; class Polypodiopsida; order Polypodiales; family Pteridaceae; genus Ceratopteris; species Ceratopteris richardii. The sequence goes on from CM035414.1 coordinate 109,185,164, forward strand.
AAGGAACCATGTATGTGGTTACCAACCAACCAGATAGGACCGATGAGTTTGGAAATATCATTCATGAGAATGAGATAGGAGACCTAGAACAAGGAAATGTAGGACAAGGACCCCAGACTCCTAGAGGCAAGTCAGTTTTGACCAGAGTGATCACTCCAGACTGGATCCCTCAAGACAACAAAAGCATAGAACTATTTTTTAATAGAGAAACAGAGGAAGCCTTTTGGAGATTCAAGCCAGATCAACCTAGCCAATTGGGCATAATCATCATCTATGAATTCAAAGATCTTGAGATACTAGGCAAAGTTGTTTACCTAGATAACACATTAGAGAAGATATTCTTGGTAACAGAACATGATAGACATGCATATACTTGGAAGCGTGAATTGATTTTCCCTCCACCAAGATCCAATGTTTCCCATGGCCTCCAAGGAGTAGGATCATCCCACGCTCATGAAGCCTAGAGAGAAAGAACTAGAGAGAGACCTGAGGTAAGTTTTGCACACACCGTGGGCAAGAATAGGTCAGGATTTGAAAATGAAAGACCTGAAAGAGAGAGACATCAAGCATATAGGCAACAAAGAGATGAATAGGATTTTCCATTGCCTAGACCCCGAGAGCACCCAAGAACCCTTAGACCCACTCAAGTGATCAAGGCAATGAAGAATTATTTTGACGGGTCAGGAGATCCTTATGATCATGTGGCCGAGTTCAAACAAGTGTTAAGAGCTGAACAGGTTGAGGATTTGTTCACCCAGTACGAGGCATTTGGTCTGACTCTTAAGGGCACTGCCTTGGCTTGGTTTCAACCACTGAGTAGTCGTACCTATCACGATATAGGTCAACTGCTAGACGAATTCATTGTAGAATTTTCCAAGAGTGGTATCAGGCATAACACTTCATCTTTGATCCACAGTTTCAAGAAGACACCCCAAGAAACAGTGCGACTAGCAGGTAGAAGGTTTAGACAATACCTAGAAAGATGCCCTGCTCCAGAGCTACCCACACCAGCCAAACAAGTGGCTTTGTTCTTAGATGGCTTATTGAGCACAAGGTTAAGATCATATGTGTACTTGAAAGAGCCTAGATCCATAGAAGAGTGTGTGCGGACGTGCATTGACATAGAAGATAACTTGGGTGAGGAGTTAGGATTGTCCAAGCTCTATAAGGATTCTGATAGTTCTACTAGTCATACTTCGAAAATCTCCACGGAAATAGATGAGATAGCCGAGCAAGTTGCCAAGAAGCTAGGAGTCCAAAATAAACAAACACAGAGAGTCACCCCATTGAATCGGTGTTATACTTGCGGAGGCGACCACATGGCTAATGTATGCCCATTGCACAACCAGAACATGAGAGAAAGGAATGCTCCATATTACACTATTGAGAGAAAATATACGAACCACACGGCTCAAGATTGTCCCTATAATAGGCAGGCTGTTAGACAGAATTATCAACAACCTTACCAACCAGGTAGGTATCAAAACCAATACCAACAGCCATATTATAGACCACAACAGCAATATCAGGCACAATATAGACCACAACCAGTCTTGGAAAACCAACCACCAGCTCCTGCCAACGTGATTCCAGTCAAATATGCTGTGGGAGAGGAAAATCCAAATAGAGCATTGGTGCCACTAACCCCATTGATACCAGATAATGACTCTCATGCTCATAGTTTAGACTACTCCCATGAAGGTAGTCCACATGCTTATTACACAGAGTCACCTGAACATAGTGAGATTTACTCGTATCAATATGAGGCACCACCTATGGAGCAAAATTGGGAGCCAGAATACTCCAATGTCATGTACACAAATCCTAACCCTAGACCCCAATTGAGACAAATGAGACCACAAGCCCCTAGAGGATCTTGTTTCAGATGTCAAGGTGACCATTTCATTCGTGACTGTCCCCACCCACCATCTCCGAGTCAAGGACAGGCTATCACAATACATGCTTTTTGTCCTGATTGTGGCAAAGACCTCTCCCCAGAGACTGTCCAAGAAACCCCTCGAGTGCACCCAAGATTACACCCATTAATGTGGTAGGCTTAGTGGCAAATTCAAGTTCAAGTAGTAGCAATGTGGCTCCTATACAAGCTGTCACTAGAGCACAAGCCTTAAAACAGGATAAACCAGCAGAACAATCAGAGTCGAGTGAATCAGGAGAGCCTAGTAAGAGGAAAACAAGAACATGGAAGGATACCAGAGAGAAGGCCAATCGCAAGTGGAATAAAAAGTTATCGGAACTAGAAGAAAGCTTAAAAGAAGCGAAAACAAAAATAGAAGACATTGCATCTCAAAGCCCCTCGCATGCCGAAACTCCATCCACTCCACCTCATCCCACCCCACCACCGATTGTAAATAGACCGCAACCAGGGTCTGTTCTTGCAAATCCAACCCCAAAAGGCTTGGACATGATGTTCAAGGCCTACCAGGCTCGACTTCAAGAAGGGCCTACAGCTGCAAACCTAGACAAGAGTTACCCTAGAGCAGATTTAGAGATTGAGCGGATGAAAATGTGCATGAAAATGGTAGAACAAGCTCAAGCCATACTTGAGACTAGTCAAAAGTTCAATCAGACAAACTCTATCAAATCAGATTTGCATTTCCAAGGCTTACTAGAAAGATTAGAGCAATTGGTAAACAAACCACAAGTTTCTTTACCTCCACAGGCTCAACCAGTTATTGAAAGAGGAAGCTCACCACCAATGGGAGCTTATGTTCCTAATTCCACAGATGCTGGAATACCTCCTTCAATTCAACAGTACTCTCAAGAGTTCTTGCGGGAAATACAAGAAGAGAAATGGGCAAAGGAGAAGGGTAATTCCCCTCCTATTCCTGAGATTGATGATCTTCATGATCAATTTCCCCAAGACATTCCATCTATTTATGGAGATGAAGCAGAACAACAAGAAGATGAAAGGTTAAATTTTGAATCTAATACCTTAGAGGAACTGCCTCAATTTCCAGGCCCATGGGAATCTGAATCTCTTCAGATCAGAGCTCCCACAATACTAGTCAGAAATGAAGACTCAGTGGTCCCAAGGAACACTGATGTCGTGAAGAACACTAAGGTTCAATGTCATCTCACTGTAGAAGAGCTGCTCAAAGCAAAACCCGAGCTATGGAATCATGTGAAGGATCGGGTTCCAGAACTTGATTTCAATATGCCAAAAGCAGGCTCTAAGCAAAAAGTGCCAGAGATACCTCTAGACAAAATAGGGGACATGTGTGAGGGTGAGGAAGGTAATACTTATCTTCCAATCACTTACCAAGGTTACACAACCAAAGCAATCATAGATTCAGGTGCTGGTGTTGCCATTGCGACCACCTCTTTGTGGAAGCAATGGGGCAAACCCACATTAAGACCAACTAGAATGAAGCTTCAAATGGCTGATGGTCATTTTGAAAGACCTCTAGGATTGCTCGAAGGGATAACTCTAACCACTTGTGGTGTGGAGTTTGAACATACATTTGCTATATGTGACTTTGAGGAAAATAATGTCTATGAGATGATCCTAGGAAGAGCCTTCCTACGACAATTGCAAATAGTACAGGATTGGGGAACTAACTCCTTGTACTTACAGCACTTAGGGGTCACCACCAAGGTCAACTTGAAGGATTACTCCTTCAGAGATGTACCACCCCTACAGTGGAATTCTATCCACAAAGCGAAAGAAGATTCCATCTCTGTGCATTCTGAAAGTTCACCTGATCCATCATGGTTGCATGAAGATACTCATTTGTGGATGTGCAAGGTCACAGAGGAAGAGGAAAAACGGTTAAAGGCAAGAGAAGAAGGAACTTCGCCAAGAGATAGACCTGTTAGAGACCCAGCCTACACACCGATGATCTTTCCAGATGAAGAATTTGAGCCTCATGGCTGGCCAGAAATCTTAGCCACCATGGACATTGCTGTCAATGAAGAACAATGGACACCTCATTGTGATGAGGAGGGTTATGATATTTCAATGTTCATGTGTCAGCCCTTGCTAGAAGAATGTGACCCTAGTGATGTCATAGAAGAAGAAGAGAATGACGATGATCTGGAGTCTATTGTGATGGATAGTTGCTTTAACTCAGAGCAGCACTATCTAGAAGATATAGGAGTGTTCACCCAGAAAGAAGAAGAACCTCTCACAAGTATTAAAACGGTAAATTCAAAGGATGGAAGTGAGAGTAGTCAAAAGAAAAAGAAAAGAAAAGCAGTGAAACAAGAAGAGGAGGAATCATTGTTTGAAGTACCAGAAAACTTCAAGAAATATGAAGTTGACGACTGCAAAATTTTGGTACAAATGCCTAAGAGAGAGGCCATCATAGGAGAATCATATGATAATAAAGAAAAGACCAAGAAGATTGTAGTGACCATCGAAGAGAACGAAGAGAGATGTACATATATCGGAGATGACCTAAGTGCAAGAGAAGAAATGGAGCTCGTAGCTCTATTAAGGGAATATAGGGATGTGTTTGCGTGGCACTATAGAGACTTAAAAGGGGTAGATCCAAGAATTTTCTCTCATTCTTTCCCCATGACAACTGATGCCAAGCCCACCAAACAGAAGCCCTACACATATAATGATACATATGCAGCCAAAATAAAAGAAGAAATTGATAGGCTGATTGAAGCTGGATTCATCTATGAGATTGAGCATATTGAATGGGTGTCCCCCATTGTAGTGGTGCCCAAGAAGAACGGAAAGTTGCGAGTGTGTATTAATCTTAAAAAAGTTAATGCTGCTAAGATCAGAGATAGTTATCCACTTCCAATCACGGAACACCTATTGGAGCGTGTTGCAGGCAAGGAAGTTTATAGCTTCCTTGATGGATTTTCCGGTTACAATCAAGTAGCCATTGCCCCAGAAGATCAACACAAAACAGCTTTTGCCACAGAGTGGGGAATATTTGCATTTCGTGTGATGCCATTTGGGCTCACCAATGCACCTGCAACATTCCAAAGGCTCATGTGTCATGTCTTCAAAGAGTTCTTGCGGAAGAGCTTAGAAGTGTATGTGGATGATTTATGTGCTCATTCCCAAGAAAGAAGGTTTCACATCCCTGAGCTCAGACAAATCTTCAACAAGTGTAGAGAATATCGAGTGTGTCTGAACCCAGAAAAGTGCGTCAAGGTAAAATCTTAGGTCATATTGTTTCTAAGAATGGAATCTCAACAGATGAAGATAAGGTACGAGCCATAGCGGAGCTACCAAGGCCAAGGAATGTTAAAGAGGTACAAGCCTTTATGGGCCATTGTGGATATTACCGTAGGTCTATCCACATGTACGCGATCATAGCTAGACCCCTTTATGCCTTGTTGTCTAATTTTGAGTGGAACGACGAATGCGAGAATTTCTTTCAACGAACTGAAGAAACGTTTGTGCACAGCACCAATACTGACCACTCCTGATTGGAATAAACCATTCCATGTCCATGTGGATGCATCCAATCATGCCATAGGATGTGTGCTTGCACAACCCACAAGTGAAGGAAACTTAGATTTGCCCATAGAATATGCTAGTAGATAGCTCACTGCAGCTGAACAAAACTATACCACAACTGAGCGAGAGGGCTTAGGCATGGTATATGCTGTGAAGAAGTTTAGACACTCTTTATTGGCCAACAAGTTCAAGTTTTTACTGATCATCAAGCTTTGTTATATTTGGTCAATAAACCTTGCAATACTAGACGCTTAGTAAGATGGTTCCTCTTACTAATGGAATATGACTTTGAAGTTGTTGTCAGGAAAGGTAGAACCCACCTTCGGGTAGATCACCTTTCTCGCATTACTTCACGAGAGTCACCGCAAGGAGTGTCTGATGAACTACCTGATGCTTATCTGTTCAATTTGGAAGTTGTTCCCAAATGGGCAAATAAGTTGGTACCAGTCCTAACCTTTGGCCCTGCAAATAAGAATGTGAAAACATCACAAGAAAAAATTGTAAAATCACAAAAATATCACATATTAGCAGGAAGCATGTACACACAAGATACTGAGGGTGTATTAGCTTGTTGTGTCGAGGATGATGAACATAGTAGTTGGTTGCAGCAAGCTCATGAAGGATTGCTAGGAAATCACTATTCTAAACAACGAACATTGCAGAATCTGAAGTGTCTAGGAGTGTATTGGCCTAGCATGGACAAAGAAATACATGAGTGGATTAAGAATTGTCCAATGTGCAGAGAGAGACCCCCAGTGGAGCATGCGACCCTTTATCAAGTGCCATTAATTCCAGATTGGAGTGCTCCATTGGTAGAGTTTATGAGGTCAGGAAGATTACCCAAAGAGGCTAGTCTAGCAAGAAGACGAAGCATAGAGCAAGAGGCTCAAGGCTATGCCTTAATAGGAGAGAACCTATACCGAAGAGGCAAAGATGGTTACTTAAGACTGTGCATTCATGAATCAGACTATTTAAAGGTCTTAGAGACTGCACACAGTGGTGTTGCAGGTGGACATTTTGGTCCTGACCGAGTGATCAAGACCATTCTATTCTCAGGACTTTGGTGGCCCACTCTTCATATGGATGCACATACCTATGTGAAGAAATGTGACACATGCCAACCTGCACAATATCTAGTTAGAAAAGACGAGATGCCCTTGAGGCCAATGATGGGAGGGCGTGCATTTTCCAAGTGGGGCATAGACTTCATAGGTCCTATCAACCCCCCAGCTAGAAACTCCCATGCAGAGTATATTATTGTAGCCACAGATTACCTTACAAAGTGGGTAGAAGTGAAAGCCACAACAAAGAATGATGCTCAGACTACGGCTAAGTTCTTATTCGAGAATGTGTTCACGAGATATGGGCTACCAATAGAGTTAGTGAGCGATAGAGGCACACACTTCTTGAATGAGGTCATTGAAAATCTTCTCCAAGAATCCTTGGTGATACATAAAAAGTCTGCCCCTTATCACCCACAAACTAACGGACAAGCCGAGAGCACCAATAAGATCCTCTGTAACGTATTGACAAAACTGGTAAATAATAAACGCTCTGATTGGGACAAACAACTTCATCATGTTGTTTGGGCTTATCGAGTTGCCTACAAAACGGTACTCAACACCACCCCATTTCAGATGGTCTTCGAACAGAATGTTGTGCTACCATTAGATTTCTTAATCCCTGCCTTAAAAGTAGCACAAGAGTATGAGTGGAATGGACATGAATTGTCCTCTAGGATCTTTGATCTAGAACGCTTAGGTGAGACAAGGCTACGTGCGGCAGCAGGCATCTATGCTGCAAAGAAAAGGCAAAAGGCATACTTCGATGCACACATTAAGGATAAGGGATTGAAAGAGGGAGACCTAGTGCTGGTTTATATGCTAAAGCAACATGCCCGTAAGTTGGAGAAAAGAGGATATGGACCCATGATCATTAATAGAATTTCCACTAGTGGTGCTGTTCAATTGGCTACTTTAGAAGGTGACATCTTGCCAAACTATATCAGTGGTTGTCGAGTCAAGTTATATCAAGAACCTCTTACAGAGGACATGCTAATGAGACTCAACACTGCTAAGAAACGAAAAGAAGAAGAGATGAGAGTCAGAGAAGAAGCACAAGCAGAGGCTAGAGAGCGCATAAGGCGAAATAAGTTAAGGCGATTAGGCCTAGATGTCAACTCAAACGCCCCAAAATATCACATGGATATGTGCCAAAAATCACGCATAGCGATTTCTCCAGTTATTGACCGATGTCCCTTTGTGACCATAAAGATAGGACAAGGAAAGGGTGCAAGGACTGTGAAAGCATTGATTGACTCAGGTGCAGCAAGTAGTGCAGTTCGACTTTCCTATTGCCAAGACTTGCAGTTGAACATCAATCCCATAGAAGCTTATCTCATAGGATTGGGAGGTGTGGAAACCCCTTGTTTGGGTGAGGTGGAACTTCCCATCTACCTGCAGGATGTTCCAATGAAAGTCAAAGTGCTAGTGTGTCAAGATGAGAACCTTACAGAACCACTTGTCTTAGGACAAGATTGGATTTATGACAATGCAGTCAACTTAAACCTAAGAAGTCAAATTCTTCAAGTTTGGGTACATGAACAATGCATTACATTAGAATTAGAGAACTGCATGCTCCCAGATCATGGCACCACACACTCTCTTAGCTCTTCTAAGACTAATCATATGGAAGAAGATGTTGTATGTGTCAAAAGCTCTATGATGTAGAAGGAGTCAATCATGGAAAAACAGGTTCGAAGGCGGGTGGATCTTCCTTCTCCCCCAAAGAATCAAGTAGCCACACTAGTAAGTCCACCACAGAGGCAAACACAACCGATCACGACAATTGCTACATCAAATAGAAAGACACCATTCGATAAGAAAGCAGTTCCGAGCATGACGCAGATCTGGGTATGCAAAGGAGAGAAACCACCAGCCTTGCCCCCACAAATCCCATCTAGGCAAGCCAACCAGGTCAGAAGATGAAGGAAGCAGCTCGGACAAGCTCAATCACAAGGTATCCAACAAGTTTGGGTGTCTAAGAAATTAGCTGCAGCTCAACAAGGGCGATTACAGATGTGGGTACCTAAGAAGCTCTTACATCTACAACAATCTATGTTCTCCCACATGCGAAAGGTCTCAACAAAGAAGCCAAAAAGAGAAGAGGGTAAAAACCACGTACAGAGACCGAAAGAAGATCAAATCAGCTCTTCCACAATAGTAGGAAGACATGCAAAAAGGATATGGGTTTGGAAGCCAAAAGTACAAGTAGCCTCCAGTGAACCAAAGCGCCAACCACACTGGATACCACAGTTCAGAAGCATCCAAAGAGGAAGATGCCTAAAGTAATCTCTACAGTGCCAAATGCTGTTCTAAAATGGATCCCTATAAAGAGGAAGGATCAGTGGTCATCTCGAGATCCAATGGATACCTCCAACAAAGATGACACCAACATCTGCAAGTGGCATCAGGCCTCGACGAGCGACAACCATGTGCTCCTTGCACAACCTTGTCTTTTGCACCATTCAGGTCATGCATTTCTAAAGTATGCATTATATAGGGCCACATTACATGGCGGTGCATAGACACACCTGAGAGTCCCATGCACTAGAGCACATTGACACATGTAAACCACTTTTTGATACTAAACTTTGCCTTCTTGTTTTGTGACATTCCTCAAAAAAAAAAAAAAGAGAGAGAGAGAGAGGGAAAGAACTTGTTCCCAGGTTTCGCTCATGGAACATGAATGAGTCATGCTTAGTTGAAGATTGAACCATCGATTACTGGGCATTTATCAGTTTGGATAGAAGTGTGTCTCGGCTAGCAGATGATGTAATTGCTGCCTTATCTGGTAGATGTCAAGAACTTAGCATAAACATGGCATCCACACCTATGGTTTCCCCTTACCATGGTGGAGTGAAGATCTTGAAGGTCCACAACTTGAGTGATGCTTAACTACTGTATGTATGAGAGCATCGAAGGGGATATTTGCAAGAGTTTGTTTGGTACCCCGAAAATCCTTGTCTGTATACTAGATGAGCAGACTCTTGCTTATGGTGAACTAAAGAGAATATGTGAAACTAAGCTTGGTGTAGTTACCCAATGTTGTTTGTCAAAGAATATAAAGAAATTCAATTCTCAGTATTTGGCAAACGTTGCTTTGAAAAGAGAAGACAGAACCAGGCACTCAAAAAATTTTTCGGTGGACCAGCAACATGGACATTCATCGACAATGTTCCATCACAAATGCCGGGTATACAACATGAAGAGATAGACATCAATCAACCCTTCACCACGATAAGTATCTTTACTCTGGCAACACCATAACCATGATAGATTAGGAAACCTCTTCGTCAGCATACCCTTGAGCACTTAGCTCAAGACCCGCAATTTTTGCACCATACTTCTTCCAATGCATTTTCCAAGTAAGCATGCGTAGGGCTACATTACAAGGCCGTGCACAAGGCACATACTTTTTTCAACCCATGCACATACACACTTACCCATCATTCACTATGGGTTATGAGTACTTGGCATGACTCCTCTGAACATCATCTTTAGAAGCGCTAGAGGACATCCTGGGGCAACATCAATACCTAGGAAGCAATTCGAAGCTAGCAGTTGCTCCAACTCAATCCTGATACGCATTCATGTGGGAATCCACAGAAGAAGCACATACCAAGGGACTACAACTTGCAAAGGCGTGCAGTGACAAATGAAGGACCAGACAACCAATACTGCCAAATTTGGAAGATAGACGGCTCTTGTTCATACAGAATGGATACTACCTCCCAAGCACTACATGGAACAACCACTACAATAAGGGTCTGTCAGGGACGACAGACTCGAGAGGGGGGGGGAGTGTTGAAGCTGAAGGTCAAGGACAAAGCATAGGAACACATCTAAGAGATGGACACACAAGAAGAATGAGCAAGTAGGGAGCTCCAAGAAGTACATGTCAACTTTTCAAAAGAATTCCCTACAAAAATAGTGATTTCCATCACTAAAACCATTGTAAATACCATTTTCTATTTTTGTAGCTCCATTTTGTGCAAGCCGAGGAGTCCTCGAGCTTGAGGAGCATTAGAAGTATCATCCTACCAATTTTCATAATTTTTAGACTCCGTTTGAGCCCTCAAATAAGCCCTGGAACCTAATTTTTAACTAGGCCGGACACTAGGTCTGGACAGGGCCAAAACTAGTCAAAAAACTATAAAAAGAGCTAGAGAGCTCATTTTTGGGGTTAGCTTGTTAGAAAATAGAGCTTTTGTAAGAGAACTCTTTTGCAATCTAAGCTTTCCCTTGTTCCTCTCTTTGATCTTACTTTGTGCACGTGTGTGTGTATGTGTGTGCATGTTCGTGTGCTTTCAATCACGCACTTGTGCCGTCACTTGCTCGTGTTCTTCATACCGGTCCTCACGTCTCCGCGGGTTGACAAGTAAAGGAGGTGGTGCTTACGCTTGAGCTACACATGGTCGTTTCGGACATATATGTTGTAGTGGAATGGAAAATCTTTCTCATTCTGGCTACTTACCTATGTTATCTTTCTCTAATTTTTCATTTTGTGAGCATTGTCAATATGGAAAGCAAACCAGAAATGTGCATAGAATGCACATTGACTCTTCAATTCAGCCTCTAGATCTTGTTCATACAGATGTTTGTGGTCCTATGCCCACTAGGTCCTTAGGTGGCTCTCTTTACTTTGTCACTTTCATAGATGATGCTAATAGAAAAGTTTGGGTATATCCTATCAAATCAAAGGATGAGGTATTCCCTAATTTTAGAAAATGGCTTGCTTCAATTGAGACTGAAAAAGGAACTAAGCTTATGGCTTTACATTTAGATAATGAGGGTGAGTATACCTCACATGAATTCAGCCTTTTCTGCCAGTCTAAAGGGATGTGTGGAGAGTTTACAGGGCCTTATACCTAGTACGGAATGGTGTAGCTGAAAGGATGAATAGAACTATTCTAGATAGAGTAGTTTCTATGTTGCATCATGCAAACCTCTCACAAGGCTTTTGGGCAGAAGCAGGATTGACTACAGTTCATGTGATTAACCTTTCACCTAGTATTGCCAAAGGTATGAAAGTGGCACAAGAGTTATGGACAAGGAAGCCACCATATTATGATCATCTGCGAGTTTTTGGGTGTGAAGCATATGTTCATATACCCAAGAGTCTTAGACAAAAATTGGACCATAAGTCAAAGAAATGCATTTTTCTTGGATATGGTTGAGAAGGACAATTTGGATATCGCTTATGGGATCCTGAAACACGGTCAGTGATCAGAAGTAGTGATGTCATTTTCAATGAGTCTAAGATGCATAAAAAACCCATTAAGGAGGTTGAAGTGAGAAGAGTGGTATTTGAGGATACTAGTACTCCAGTTAGCATGCATACAAATGCGGCACATAGGGACGTTCAAGAGAATGTCGGATCAGATCATTCTGCACATGTTCCTGTTAAACAACCATTGAGACGCTCTACATGTGTCTCACATCCACCTGATAGATATGTTCTATGTTTAGATTTTGTTATGCTAACAGATGCCAATGATCCCTCTTGCTACAAAGAGGCTATGTAGACAGAGGATCATATCAAGTGGGAGCGTGCCATGAAGAGCGATTTGGATTCTATTCACAAGAATGGTACTTGGGATTTTGTACCTTTGCCAAATGGCAAGAAAGCTTTACCATGTAAATAGGTATATAAGCTGAAATTCACATCAGATAGTGCTTCTCCAAAGTATAAAGCACGACTTGTTGCAAAGCGTTTTAAGCAACAACATGGTGTTGATTTCAAGGAAATCTTCTCTCTAGTGGTCAAAATGACTACCGTGTGCATGTTGCTTGGATTCATTGCAATGGAGGACTTAGAGCTAGTCCAAATGGATGTGAAAACTGCTTTCTTGCATGGAGATCTTACAAATGAGATGTATATGGAACAACCAAAGGGTTACGTAGTTCCAAGCAAGGAAAGTCTAGTTTAAAAGCTCAAGAAGAGCTTGTATTGACTTAAATAGTCCCTTAGATAGTGGTACCAAACGTTTGATGCTTTTATGAAGTCTCAAGGCTATTCTCGAAGCAATGAGAATAATTGTCTCTACACAAAGAGATGCTCAGATGGCAGCTTGATATGCTTGATACTTTATGTTGATGATATGTTGACTGTTGGGAAGTCCTCTTATGACTTGTCAATTCTGGAAAAGAAGTTGAGTCAGACATTTGATATGAAGGATTTGGGGGATGCCAAAGATATTATTGGCATGCGCATTACTCTTGATAGGAGTAAAAGATGCATATAATTGTCCCAAAGTGAGTACATATCGAATGTACTTCACAGGTTCAATATGCAGGGTGGAAATGCATTGATTGAGTACACCTTTACCCACATATGTGAAATTGAGCAAGGATGATTGCCCCAAATCAGATGAGGAAAAGGAATTCATGACCGAAATTCCCTATCAGTCTGCTATTGGTAGTCTCATGCATGCTATGGTAGCTATGAGACCAGACATTGCATTTGTAGTGGGAGTTGTGAGCAGATATATGTTTAATCTTGGAAAGAAACATTGGGAAGCAATCAATATAATTTTTAGATATCTAAGTGGCACTAAGGACAAGTGTCTATGCTTAGGTAGAGGGAAAACATCCATTACTGGTTACACAGATTCTGACTATGCTTGTTGTGTAGACAATCATAAGTCTACATCAGGGTACATTCTTCATTTTGCTAGAGGTGCCATCTCTTGGAGATCTTGTCTTCAAGAATGTACAATTGTTTCCACCACAGAAGCAGAGTATGTTGCAACAAATGAGGCATGTAAGGAAGCATTTTGGCTTTCTCATCTTGCTTGTGATATGGGTTTACCTCATCATGTACCTCGTTTGCTTAGTGATAGTTAGATTGCCATTGCTTTGGCTAAGAATCTAGTATATCATGCAAAGACCAAGCACATTGAGGTGAGGTATCACATCATTAGAGATTGCTTAGCCACTGAGGGCATTATTCTTGAGAAGGTTCACACTCGAGATAATGCTACATATGCTTTGACTAAAGCTCTACCACATGATAGCTTTCGACACAGTTGTCACTTGATGGGGGTTACTTGATTCATGATCTTACATAGTCACTTATATATTGTGTAACATGCCCATTAGGTGGGAGGTATAGTTTGTGTACTTACACTCATGCATTCTTTATTTTCTTCCATAGTTACTTTGGCCATATTGGCCTTTAGTGGGGAATTGTTACTGTTAGTGTCCATGTGAAAGACCAAATGGCCATTAGACACTTCTTTGTATATGTTCTTTAATAAAACATATAGTGGCCTGGTCAGCCATCGCATTTGTAAGACCTAACAAGTCTGTCTTTGTGCTCCCCTGTATACTGTGTTATTCTACGTATTTTGTAGCCTCTGTGTGGATTACTATATGCACCCTTAGGAGCTTGTTTTCTACTCTGAGGATATTTTCGTGGAGCTCTCGAGAAGCACAACGTATAGTGGTGCATTGCCATTGAATTACTTCAAAAAAGTAATTGGGAGACAAGTATTTCCTTCATCACCTTCACTAAAGTCTCCAACTTTATCCACATGTATTTGATAGTTGATCTTCTCTCCATCTTCTCTTCCTTAGTTGATGTGCTTTGTTATGTAAAATTCAATCGATTTTCCAAATTTTTTCCATAGATGGGGTCTCAATTGCAAATGTTCTTCTAGGGTTGTAGAACATTGAAATTTTTCTTCCTTCAGTTCTTGTAGGGTGATCCACACTTCCTCTGACATTCTCTTCTCCTTACACCTTATTGTTGGGGAATGAAAGAAATTTGATTTTTGCTCATATTCACTAATACAATTTGGAAGTGTAGTTAGGTGGATAGTTTCATCTCTATTCTGATCATGATTGCTTAAATCCTTTGAGTTCACTTCCTACTCCACCATAGGTTGGTGCATCGAAGCATCTAGTTCTGCAAAAGGAGGTATATCTATTTTGTTTTTTTTCGCCTCTCTTCTTGGACTTTGGCCCACAAGTCATACGGTCAATTAGATTCTACTTTCCAAATCATCGAGTCTATCTCTATGGTCTCCAAACCTAATTTTCATCCAATCTCCCTAAATTTCTCTACTTCCTTCTACCATGAGTTCAAATTTCCTAAACATCCCTGGAATGTTTCTTCTAAAATTCTCATTTCAGGGAGGTTGGGTGTTGCTTGTTCTAGCGTATTCAAGGAAATTTTGATCAAATTTTTACATATTTTAGGTTTTTACTTTTTGAGATCTCCTCTTGCGTAACTTTGATCATCTTTCTCTAAACTAGATAATATCTCTATTCTAAACTTATAAGCTTTCAGCCACATTTTTAGATCTTCAAGCATAGGATCTGCTAAAATTTATCCTACCTGCTCCTTTGGTTATTCTTCTTTTACCACATCCATGTTATGATTGGCTAGACTAGTTAACTTAGGTTTGATTTCTTTAACAACTTTTTCTCTGTCTTCAACCAACTTCTTAATCCACATGTTCTTGATTTTCTCTCATCTTGCTTCCCATTTTTTAGATTTCTTCCCTCCTTAGGTGTTTTATTGTTCTTTCAAATCTTCTACTACATGAGGTGAAGAATCTATCTTGTTCTCACTCCTAGAACTATCAGGTCTTTAATTTCCTAGGTTTTCCTTAGATTTAGCTCTAGTGATGGCTTTTAAATGCATTATGTATTATTTATCACTTCCAGAGGACTCTATTACTGTAATCATATTAATCTATGCGGTGGTTGATGCTCTAGCAAGATGTTATCAGGATCATGCTCACACCCACACAGAGGTTACAAATGCAGAAAACACACAGAAAAATTGAGACGTCGAGAGATGAGACCAAACGCAATATTGGGTGCAATCTCCCCCGATGCACTCTGTTTCGACAGTCCACAGTTGCATGTATTTATAAGAATTTTTTATTACATTGAAAAGAGTGGTTACATGAGAGGGGCTTTGAAAAGCATGCATGAAAGTAAAAGTTGGTGACTTTTGTAGAAAGCCTTTGCTTTTAATATCACAAATTGCGGTCTACAATGACCTTTATTCTAACCACTACTTTTCTAACTATTTCTAACAATAGAACCTTCTACATGGGTTTATTTACAAACTAAATTATAGATCGGATTTATGGATGTATGCCATAAAGTTGATTATTGATGTCTTCCCTTTCATGCTTTCACGCCCTCACGAACCTTCAGTTGTTATATCAAAAACACCAAAACACATTAATAAATTAATAAATTAACACTCTAAGAATGCATTGTTCAACATATTCCATAATTTATAACATAAGATTTTTGGGGCAATCTCTAAACAAGTGCTCTTTTGCATAATCACTAGAATACCCTTTTGAAACCCTATAAAGTGGTGGCTAGTAAGGCATCATGCAATCACTCATGCAATGGTCTCCTCCACATCTATATCATGGTCCTCTAGGTGTAGGTGGTCTTTCTATTGGTCTACCTAGGGCTTGAGCTCTAGGTGTTGCATACATTAAATTGGCATATTTAGATCCATACATATTTCCATAGCCATCATGTTCATAATATTGCCGCTCATAGGAAGATTTGTACTCTATGAGATTATCATCATAGGAGTAGTAATCTTCATAGCTTTGTTCATATTCTTGATTTATGTTTTTAGTGCTAATAAAATGGGGTCACAGGTCCTAGAGCTCTTTCTAGGTTACCTCTGGTTGTGTATACTTAGCTAGTACTACATAGTGAGAGTGTGGGGGTTGTTGCCCTATACCTAATTGAGATTGGTTGTATCCTTGGTACTCATAAGGCCATGGAGCAATGGATGGTCCTTAATATTGAACATATCATGGTGCCTCCTTGACTTGTTCTCTCGATTGGCAGCCAAATGGCCTATATTGTGGTGGACAGAATGGTGTAAACTGCTTTTTATTACCCTTGTGTCGGTTACTTATTGTATTGATATGGCTATGGGGGAACGGTTGCTCCTCTTGCACAAGCATGAGATGGGTGGCCCCTCCATAGTGCAAACATCTTCTTAGCATGGGCATTCTCATCGATTGGCTTTGGTAAGGTTTTTGACCTCCTAATGTATTTTCCACTAAGTCTGCTAATTCCTCAATGTTGTTAGATTTGGAAGAGGCATTACTTGTAGTATCATTAGATTTGATTGAAGTTAGTGGAATCTTCAAATCTTCTGCTAAATTATCTTCCAAATCTATGCAACCTCTTAGAAATTTATCAAAGTTTTGTAAGCATTCAACATACACTAAGGTTCTCTAGTTCCTAGTGGTTAGACCATCCAAAACAGTGATATCATTTTTTCTTAAGTGGGTCTTTCAGCCATTGTAGATCTGTCCGCATACAAATTGAATCCCCTCACTATGACTCTTATTGATTCATTAGATGCTTTCATAAAACCACTTATAAAGGAAAAGGAATTGTGTTTGATACCCCTCTTTGTAAATTATCCAATGAATGCTTCAAAGAATTTCTTTATATTAGCAAATTGGTTGGGGGCCAATGGTTGGAACCAAGTTAAAGCCTTTTCAATCAATGTAAGTCCAAAAACTTCATATTGGATAAAGAAGCCAAACACTTGGTAAGTTTGTAGCACCTATTTGAACTCTTCCAAATGATCATAGGGATCTCCGAAACCACTATAATGATTTCTTATGCACTTGGCCACTTGAATAGGTCTTAATCCTTTGCCCACTTTGGGAGGTCAAGGAAACACTTGAACCACA
Organism: Ceratopteris richardii; assembly: GCA_020310875.1. NCBI lineage: Eukaryota > Viridiplantae > Streptophyta > Polypodiopsida > Polypodiales > Pteridaceae > Ceratopteris > Ceratopteris richardii. Next base: position 109,202,368 of record CM035414.1, read on the forward strand.
AGATGCACACTCCACCTTGGGGGGGGGGGCTTGAAGGAATGGATGGTTGGTTCATTGTATTACTTACCAAATGAGTATTTGGTATAGTGCTAGTATTTGGCATAGTGAATCGAACATGCGGCCTCATTGGGACAGTCTACTCACTAGTTTGACCTATGAAAGGAATTTTCCTAACTTTGTTGCTACCCTTGAGGATTTTGGGAGGTGGTTGCCTAATCCCTTGATGGGAACACTGACAAACCCAAGTATTGCATTCTAGATCTCTATAAATCAATAACTATCCAATATCTTCTTTTGTTTTGATCCAAATAAATGACTCTGGAAGAGTCTTCAAGATCATGCAATTCATAAATGGTAGCGGGCTTGATGCTATCTCACCTTATAGGTGAAGTGGCTTGGAACAGTTTATCAATTCCAACTATCAGATGAAAGTCCATTAGGTCATCATCTTGAAGGATTTTATACCCTCTTCAAATATCACTACTATCGATCTTCCTCTTGGGGTCATCATTGCTTTTGTATTATCAATCCCATTGGGGTTACTAGGCTCTTCACTTTCCCCTCTTTCATTGATTCTATCTCGATGCTCAATCACTAAATATAATTTCCCTCATTTCTCCATGTAATTCCTCCCTCAAATTTCACAACTCGTCTTGGAGAAACTTTAGATTACGTAGAATTCCTAAGTCTTGCCATTGACCAATTGAGTCCATCCAAGTAAATAGGAACTCCGTGCCAGTTTGTAGAGACATACTGCAAGGACATCCTATAGTATCTTTCTATTACAGTCATGAGCTCTATTGAATGGATAGATCTATGCATATCTTTGGGGGCCATACTTGATTCTCCTTTTGAGTCACTAGAAGTGTCAATATAAATTCAATGAATGCTCTTTTCGAGTCACTACTACTGAGGATATCATGCTTCTTCAACTCCCTAGGATATGTCCAGATCATAGGTCCATTCACACTCTAGGGGCCTTAACCAATATTTGTGACCTTAAACTATCTATTTTATTCTTATGGTATTCTATCAAGTCTTGGAAATAGCTTTGTTCGATGTTTGAGTACTAGAATTCCTTAAAATTCTCAATTGAGAGCCAATTCGGATTTCCCCCTAATTTCCATGATACACTATACTTAGGATCCTTATGATACATGATACATGATACCACAACTAGGCGATACGATACTAGGACAAGGTATCTCACATTAATCGATACTAGACCTCCAAGATACATGATACCACTTATGCATGATGCATGATACCTTAGTTTAGATGATACATAATACTCTCCAAATATAATACGATACTTGGCCCTCAACGATACATGATACTTAGATCAAATGATGCATGATACATGTCCCAAATCAACAATACATGATACTTCGAGTATCAGCTATACACAATACTGGGGATGGTGATACTTGATCAAGTGATACATGATACTCGAGTATCCCGATATACGTAAGAGAAAGGTATCGGCGATATACAATCTCTACCAAGTATTGATGATGCACAAGAATTTGGTATTGCAATACCAAACTTGACTGGTCACGATACTTGGACTGTTTAAAGTACAAATTGATTTTTTTTAATGCAAGTGAGTTTCCGTGCTCTCCTTATCACCCCTATGTGCCTATATGTTGGCATACAAAGCAACAGAGGAGTCATGCACAATACGGCAACAAGGCCAAATCATTTTTTTCCCATGGATTATTTACAACTCAAGTGATTTTGATCACTACACAAACATTGTAAATCCCGTTTTTGGTAGAATAGACTCCATTTTGTGCAAGCCGAGGAGTCCTCGAGCTTGAGGAGTATTAGAACTAGCGACATATCAATTTTCATAATTTTTAGACTCTGTTTGAGCCCTCAAATAGACTCTAGAACCTAATTTTTAACTAGGCCGGACACTAGGTCTGGACAAGACCAAAGCTAGTTAGAAAACTATAAAAAGAGCTAGAGAGCTCATTTTTGGGGTTAGATTGTTGGTGAATTGAGCTTATGTAAGAGACCTTTTGATTAATGCAAAGAACTCCATTGTTCCTCTCCTTGTTCTTGCCTTGTGTGCGCGTGTGTGTGTATGTGTGTGCATGTTCGTGTGCTTCTCACTCACGCACTTGTGCCTTCACTTGCTCATAGTCTTCATACTAGTCCTCACGTCTCCACGGATTGACAATTATGAGGTGAATCTTCTCACGTTGGTACTCACCATTGTGCTAGAGTGACACCAAATTTGGCGCCGTTGCCGGGGAGAGAGCTTCGAGGACGAGCGTGTGATGGTAAGACGTCGAGTTGAGACATTGGAGTTATAGGTAATATCCTTCTTTCTCTTAATTTTTTTTTTCATTTTTTCCTTACTTTCGCATCACCATCATCACCATCATCATCTCCACCATCTCCCACCTCCATCTCCATCTCCACAAAAATTTTCAGTTTTTTGGTCATATTACAGCCCCCACCTCATTTCCCTCATTTCATTGTGAGAGAGAGCGAGAGAGAGCTTGCATGCTATCTGTTTTTGGTGTGTTTTTGAGCTTTTGTTGCAGGAACTTGCTGTACCACCTCCTCCAGCAGTGTGTGCAGGTACGACAGACTCTGCACAGGTCCCGGGACGACGACCTCTGTCTATCGCGATAGACAGAAAAACTTAAAATTTTGTGAATGCATGTTTGGCACGGTAACCTACATCATTAGGGCACTCTAAATCACTAGAAGTTTCTCAAAAATTTGCGTTTTTTCAGTCTATCGCGACAGACACCGTCTATCGCGACAGACAGCCAGAAATTAAGGGGTAAATTTTTGGAAATTTAGGCTAAATTTTGGGTATATTGGCACTCTCAACTACTCATACACTTACAAAGGCCTTAGAAAAATGCATTAAAACCCTTGAAAGGTTCTGTTTGTCTAGTTAATCCCCTAAACCCTGAACGGTCATAACTTTTTCATACGAAATCCATTTTTTGAGCTCTAGGGCTTGTTGGAAAGCTCGTGGCATATACTACACGCCCTCAATTGTTTTTTATAAGAATAACGCGTTGCTTTTCAGATAGGATATTTGGAAGTTGACACACAGAGGGGTAGAAACACCAAGGGAGCTCTAGAGGAAATTTCTAGCAACACAAAAGGGGGAACAAGGGTCATTAAAAAAGTGTCTGAAATAAATTGTCTGTCAATTGAAAGGTCAACTTGGAGCTAATCTTGAGACTGATGCAGGTCTATTGAGAAGCAATTGAGAGCGTCCAAGCAAGGGTTTTGCGCAAGCTTGAGAATCAACTTCTCGAGCACTAAAGAGCAAGGTTCAACAGGAAAGGTCGGAATACTCTCAACTCCTCTTCGTCAATTCCTAGCTTAGGCTAAGAACGATTAGAAGTAGGAGTAAGTCAGGGCTACGATAGGCAACTATCAAGTTGAAGCATACCTAAACTTTCAAGCTCAAGCTAAGGGCATAATCCTTGTACCGTCGAGAATTTTAAAGGGAAAGAACTTAACGTGGAACGATCAACTGTAAGTGCGAAACAACATTCAAATATTCCTGACGATGTGATATCAGACAAGACCTTAAACACGATAAAATAACTAAAAAGAACCAAGCGACTGATCTAAAGTAACCAGCAACGAGGTTGTACTCTGGGCAAAGAATCGGGCTACTTATATAGGCATATGAACCTTAGATCAGGACGACATCTAGTAAGGGAGAGACAAAGCCTCAGATCTTCAGAGGCCAGTGTTAACCATACTGCTAGGTCTTGGGCCCAGCAGTTGAGCCACCACTCGTACTACCCTAGCTCTACGACCAGTGAGTCAGAGATGTCTCAAGGCATGGACAGACCTACAGGAAGTTCAGGAGTGCCTTACTTGCACAGGGTAGAAGGCCCTTACAAAACACAGTTGGAATACCTTAGGACCAATCGATTAGGTGCTAGCATCTATGAGGACGGCCTAGGAAGATCCGTGGTCCAGATTAAAAACCCTGACCAATCCATAGGACTAGAGCACCCAGCTGTCAAGTTTGAAAACGGTGCATACCTGGACAAAGAAGGAACCATATACGTAGTCACCAGTCACCCAGATAGGACAGATGAATTTGGAAATGTAATCTCAGAAGCGGACTTAGGTGACTTGGAACAAGGAAACATGGGAGTAGAACCTAGAACACCCCGAGGCAAATCTGTTCTCACTAGGATTATCACACCTGATTGGGTTCCCCAAGACAACAAGTGCATAGATTTGCTTCTTAATCGAGAAACTGACGAAGCCTTTTGGAGGTATAAACCTGATCAACCAACTGATATAGGAACAATCATGATCTATGAGTTTAAGGATCCTGATAGCCCAGGCAGAGTGACCTACTTAGATCACACTTCTGAGAGGATCTTTGTGGTGACAGAAAATGATAGGCATGCTTACACTTGGAAGGGTGAATTCATTTTCCCCCAACCAAGATCGAATGTATCCTATGGTCACCCTGGAGCTGGAACATCCCAAGCTCATGGAACTCAAAGAGACAGAAGTAGAGATAGACCAGAAGTAAGCTTTGCCAATCCAGTGGGCAGAGAAAGAACGAGGACGGAGACGAATAGGGTAGAACCTGAGGTGCTTAGAGCTCACAGGAACCAAAGAAATATGGATGGATTCCCTCTGCCGAGACCTAGAGAGCACGCAAGAACTCTGAGACCGACTCAGCTAGTTAAGTCCATGAAGAATTACTTTGATGGCACAGGAGATCCCTATGATCATGTGGCGGAGTTCAAGCAAGTCTTGAGAGCTGAACAAGTGGAGGATCTATTCACGCAGTACAATGCCTTCGGTCTAACCCTTAGGAACACAGCACTTACATGGTTTCAGCCATTGGATGAGCGCCAGTTCAGGAGCATAGACCAACTCCTAGAAGCATTTATTATTGAATTCTCCAAGAGTGGCATAAGACACAATACCTCCTCACTGATTCACAGCTTCAAGCAAACCCCTCAAGAGACTGTGAGACTTGCAGGAAGAAGATTTAGGCAATACCTTGAAAGATGTCCTGTTTCGGAGCTACCCACATCTGCCAAACAAGTAGCCTTATTCCTTGATGGATTGCTGAGTGCGAAATTGAGATCCTATGTGTATCTGAAAGACCCTAGGACTATAGAAGAGTGTGTACGCATGTGCATTGACATTGAAGATAACCTAGGGGAAGAACTAGAGCTCTCCAAAATCTACAAAGATTTAGATAGTGCATCTAGTCACTCTTCCACGCAATCCACATCAATTGAGGAACTCGCAGAGAAAGTAGCTCAGAAATTAGGGGTAACTAGTAAACAAATCCCAAGGTTTGCCCCTGTGAAAAGGTGCTACACTTGTGGTGGTGACCACATGGCGAATGTCTGCCCCATTATGGCTCAGCCCCAAGTAAATCCTAGTAGCCAGTACTGCACCATAGAACGGAGATACACCAATCACACTGCACAAGATTGCCCATACAACAAGCAGGTAGTTTGGCAACCCCACCCTCAGCCATACCCTCAGTAGGGAAGATACCAGAACCCGTACCCTCCACAACCATATGGCAGGCCACAACAAAATTTCCAACCTGAATATCAAAACCAACAAAGGCCTCAGCCTGTGCTAGCACAACAACCCCCAGCCCCAGCTAATGTGATTCCGGTAAAGTATACTGCTGCAGAAGAGAACCTGAATAGAGCTATAGTCCCTGTAACATCCTTGCTTTCTGAAAGTGACCCGAGTGACCATAGCTTTGATTCTACACATGTTGATAGCCCCCAGGCCTACTACATGCAGTCTCCTGAGCATGGTGAGTCCTATTATAGCGAAGAGACAAACGAACCTAGTTGGGAGTCAGATTACACGAACGTCATGTATGCAAACCCCAACCCTAGGCCTCAACCTAGGCAAGTAAGACCTCCATTCCCAAGAGGACCGTGCTACAGATGCCAAGGAGATCACCTCATTCGTGATTGCCCCTTACCTCCACTTACACAAAACCAGTCAGTGACGATCCAAGGCTTCTGCCAAGATTGTGGAAAAGAGCATCTCTTACGAGATTGCCCAAAGAACCCCAATAATATGCCAAAAATCACGCCTATCAATGTTATTGAGTTAGTGGTAGATTCCAGCGGAAGTGTTACTTCCACTGCACCCGTACAGGTAGTCACGAGAGCTCAAGCAGTGCAGCAAAACCAAGGGGTAGGCAAGGAAAAGAGCCCAGACGCTAGCGATACTGAGAGCCAAAATAAAAAGAGAACAAGAGCTTGGAGAGATAGCCGCGAACGCATGAAAAGGCAATGGGCAAAGAAGATGAGTGAACTTGAGGAAAGTCTACGAGAAACCAAGGCTAAAATCATAGAGATCACATCTCAACCGCACTCTCACACATTCCCACCGCTACCATCCCCATCACCCTCCATCCCTCCACCCTCTAAGACACCCCACGTAACCCACCCACCACCCCAAACAGGATCAGTATTAGCTGATCCCACTCCTGAAGACATAGACATGATGCTTAAAGCATATCAGGCCAGAATCCAAGAAGGGCCAAACGTCACGGATCATGACAAGTGCTATCCCAGAGCTGACCTAGAGATAGAAAGAACCAAGCTGTGCGCGAAAATGGTCGCATTGGCTCAGACTATGTTTGAAGCCAGTCACCTTTTCAATTACTCGGGCTCAGCCAAGACGCAATTACACTTGGATGGATTCCTAGAGAAGTTAGAGGGAATAATTGCAAGATCTGCCAAGGAAGAAAAAAATCAAGAGAAAGATAAAGCAAGCAAAAACATGAACCATCCCCCATCGGAAGTTTATGTGGCCAATTCCACTAAACCAGACAACGTCCCCTCCTTAGAAAGAATAGAGAGGCTAATTGCACAATCAGAAAAGGAACCTGTCCCTCAAAGAAAGGAAAGGGCAAGAGAACGGATAAGCAAGCCTCTTCAAGAAGCCCATGTGCCTCCTCAAGAAGCTTATCTTCCCCCCCAAAAGGCACATGAGCCTCCCTCGAAAGCTTGCGTACCTCCACAGGTTGCCTACATTCCTTCTCAGGGAGCGTATGAGCCTGTTCGGAAAAGTAATAGAATAAGTAACCCTCCCCAAGAAGCTTGTGCTCCAGCCATCTATGAGAACGAGGAGAGAGTCAACGATAAAATAAGCCCTCCTTCCCAGGTTGCTTATGCGCCTAATTCTACGGAGCCAGACACTTCTTCTTCTATGAATCGGTTTGCACCAGACTTCCTACGAGAGATTCAAGAAGACAAATGGGATAACGAAAGTGAAGTCGCCCCTCCCTTTGAACTTGTGGATGATGCACACGACCAATTCCCACAAGACATCCCATCTATTTACGGGGAACATGAGAGTACTCAATCTCACGAGAGATTGGACTTTGAATCTAATTCCATACAAGAGTTACCCCACTTCACAGGACCATGGGAAGCAAAGTCCACCTGTATGAGAGCACCTACAGTCATAGTAAGAAACGAAGATTCAGTCATACCTAGGAACACAGAGGTAGTGAAGAACACTAACGTGCAGTGTAATCTCAATTTAGAAGAGCTACTCAAGGACCTGAATTATGGAAACATGTAGCCAAACAAGTACCAGAGATAGCAAAACCTCGTTCCCAGGTAGGATCCCATGGGACAGTGCCAGAAATTCCCTGGGATAAGATAGGAGATATGTGTGAAGGTGAAGAAGGGAACACCTATCTTCCCATCACCCACCAGGAGTACACCACCAAGGCAATTTTGGACTCGGGTGCAGGAGTTGCAATTGCCACTACTTCCCTATGGAAGCGTTGGGGCAAGCCGGCACTCAGGCCAACGAGGATGAAATTGCAAATGGCCGATGGTCACATAGAGAGACCCCTAGGATTGCTAGAAGGAATAACTCTCACCACTTGTGGTGTCGAGTTTGAGCATACATTTGCCATATGCGACTTCAGCAAAAATCATGCCTATGAGATGATTTTGGGAAGGCCATTTATGCGACAGTTGCAAGTGGTACAGGATTGGGGAACCAACTCCTTGTATTTGCAACACTTGGGTGTTACGACCAAAGTCAATCTCAAGGATTATTCTCATAGAGATGTCCCTCCTATCCAATGGAATCCCATCCATAGAGCCAAAGATGATACAGAATCGGTGCATTCCATAGGGTCTGGATCCTCATGGATGCATGAAGACACTCACTTATGGATGTGCAAGGTAGCAGTAGAAGAAGAGAAGAGAGAGAAAGCCAGAGAGGTAGGTGCGATAGAAACCCATAGATCAATCCAAGACCCAGCCTATGCACCTGTAGTTTTTCCAGACGAAGAATTTGAACCTCACGGTTGGGCGAAAATTTGAGCAACAATGGACGTAGCCATCAATGAAGAACAATGGACACCTCACTGTGATGAGGATGGCTATGACATTTCAGTCTTCTCCATAGAGCCAATCATGGGAGAGGCAGTTCTAGAAGAATGCGAACCTAGCCCTGATGCATTTGAGGATGCAAGTGACTCCGATCTAGAGTCAATCATTATGGACCCACCATTTGCATCAGATGAAGAATACTTCCATGAAGTAGAATTTCAACCCCAGAGGCATGGAGAGGTGACAAATGATGTAAGATAAGCAACACATGTGACCCCGAAGGAAGAAGGAAAGAAACGAAAAAAGAGAGAAGCCTCACCAGAAGAGGAAGAATCTTTGTTTGAGGTCCCAGAAAATTTTAAGAAGTATGAGATAGATGACAGGAGAGTCATGATAAGAATGCCTAAACGAGAGGCACAATCAGGAGAGGCCTATGATAACAAAGAAACCACCAAGAAAATAGTAGTGGCCCTAGAAGAAGGAGAGGAGAGATGCACGTACATAGGCCATGACCTAACAGAGGAAGAAGAGCATGCATTGATAGCCTTGCTAAGAGAATACAGAGATGTATTCGCTTGGAGTTACAAGGATTTGAAAGGTGTTGACCCCGATATATGCTCACACACTATCCCCATGACCTCAGATGCTAAACCCTCTAAGCAAAAGCCCTATACTTATAACGATAATTACGCTGCTAAGATCAAAGAAGAGATAGATAGATTGGTTGAAGCTGGATTTATCTATGAAATTGAGCACACTGAATGGGTATCCCCCATCGTAGTGGTGCCCAAGAAGAATGGCAAGCTACGCGTGTGCATTAACTTGAAAAAGGTTAATGCAGCCACGATTCGAGATAACTATCCGCTTCCCATCACAGAACATCTCTTAGAAAGAGTGGCAGGCAAGGAAGTGTACAGCTTCCTTGATGGATTTTCGGGCTACAATCAAGTAGCCATAGCTCCAGAGGATCAGCATAAGACAGCCTTTGCCACAGAATGGGGCATTTTTGCCTTTAGAGTAATGCCATTTGGGCTTACCAATGCACCAGCTACCTTCCAAAGGCTGATGTGCCATGTATTTAAAGAGTTCCTGAGGAAAAACTTAGAGGTCTATGTTGATGATCTTCGTGCTCATTCCAACATTAGACAAACCCATATCCCGGAGCTCAGACAGATCTTTGACTAATGTAGAGAATATCAAGTTTGCCTGAACCCAGAAAAGTGCGTTTTTATGGTAAGGCAAGGCAAGATTCTAGGACACATAGTGTCAAAGAATGGCATATCTACTGACGAAGAAAAAGTGAGAGCCATAGTAGAGCTACCTAGGCCAAAGAATGTCAAGGAAGTACAAGCTTTCATGGGGCACTGTGGTTATTACCGACGATTTATACACATGTATGCTGTCATTGCAAAGCCCATGTACGGACTTCTGACAAACTTTGAGTGGACGGATGAATGTGAGAATTCCTTCCAGGAGCTTAAACGAAGATTGTGTTCAGCACCAATCTTGACCACACCAGATTGGAATAAGCCTTTCCATGTTCACGTGGATGCATCCAATTATGCCATTGGATGTGTGCTTGCACAACCTACTGGTGAAGGTAATATGGATCTTCCAATTGCCTATGCCAGTAGACAGTTGAATGCGGCTGAACGAAATTACACCACTACGGAGAGAGAAGGTTTAGGCATGGTATATGCAGTTAAGAAATTTAGACACTATTTGCTTGCAAATAAGTTTAAATTTTTTACGGATCATCAAGCATTGCTATACCTCGTAAACAAGCCTTGCAATACAGGAAGATTAGTGAGATGGTTTCTCTTGCTAATGGAATATGATTTTGAGGTTGTGGTAAGGAAAGGGAGGACTCACTTGAGAGCAGATCACCTCTCTAGGCTCACATCGGGAGAAGCCCCACAAGGAGTGTCAGATGACCTTCCTGATGCTTACTTGTTTAATTTGGAAGTTGTACCGCAGTGGGCTAAGCCATTGGTACCAGTATTGACATACGAGCCTAACCATCCAGTGGTAAACACACGGAATAGAGAGGTTGTAAAAGCCCAAAAGTACCACATCATGGCAGGAAGTGTGTACAAGCACACAGATCAAGGGATCTTGGCTTGCTGCATAGAAGAGGATGAGTAAGCTAAATGGTTGCAATTAGCACATGTAGGTGTGTTAGAGCAACACTACTCAAAGCAACGAACTTTACAGACCCTAAAGAGACTCGGAGTACATTGGCCAACTATGGAAGCTGACGTCCAAAAGTTGTGCAAGGAATGCCCAATCTGTTGCACTAAACCACCAGTGGAACACGCCACTCTTTATCAAGTATCCATTGTGCCAGATTGGAGCGAACCTCTAGTATCCTTCCTGAGGACAAACACATTCCCGCCAGACATGACTCTGGCTAGGAAAAGGAGTTTAGAACAAGAAGCCCTGGATTACTCACTCATTGGTGATAATCTATACAAGCGTGGTAAAGATGGTTACCTGAGGCTATGTGTCCATGAAAGTGAATATCTTAAGATCTTAGAAACTGCTCACCAAGGTGTAGCAGGAGGACACTTTGGACCGGATCGGGTGATCAAGGCAATACTATTTGCGGGTTTCTGGTGGCCTACCCTTCACATGGATGCACATACCTATGTGAAACGGTGTGATGTCTGTCAGAGGACTCAGTATCCTATACGCAAAGATGAGATGCCACTGAAACCTATGATGGGTGGACGTGCATTCTCTAAGTGGGGAATAGACTTCGTAGGTCCTATTAATCCCCCAGCTAAAGGTTCTCATGCGGAATACATCATTGTTGCAACAGATTATCTCACCAAGTGGGTAGAGGTAAAGGCTACGACAAAGAACGATGCTCAAACAACTGCCAAATTCTTGTTTGAGAATGTATTCACAAGATACGGGCTACCTATCGAGCTTGTAAGTGATAGAGGCACTCATTTCTTAAATGAAGTGATTGAAAATCTACTCCAAGAATTCTTGGTAATACACAAGAAGTCTGCCCCCTATCACCCTCAAGCTAATGGACAAGCTGAGAGCACTAATAAGATCTTATGCAATGTACTGACGAAATTAGTGAACACTAAACGCTCTGATTGGGACAAACAGCTACACCATGCTGTTTGGGCATACCGAGTTGCCTACAAAACGGTACTCCAAGCCACCCCCTTTCAGATGGTATTCGGCCAAAACGCTGTGCTACCCTTGGATTTCCTGATTCCTACGTTGAAAGTAGCACAAGAGCACGAATGGACAGGTCATGAGCTCTCCTCTAGGATCTTTGACCTTGAACGATTAGGGGAAACAAGACTGAGAGCCGCTGCAGGAATATATGCAGCCAAGAAGAGACAGAAGGCATATTTTGATGCCCATGTGAAGGATAAGGGCTTGAAAGCAAGAGATCTAGTTTTGGTCTATACACTGAAACAACACGCAAGGAAGCTAGAAAAGAGAGGCTACGGACCTATGATTATCAATAGGATCTCCACGAGTGGAGCAGTACAATTAGCCATGTTAGAAGGTGATATTCTCCCAAACTATATTAGCGGTTGCAGAGTCAAGTTGTATCAGGAACCCCTCACGGAGGAAATGCTCAGCCGACTCAACACTGCTAAGAAACGCAAAGAGGAAGAAAAGCGAATTCGAGAAGAAGCTCAAGCAGAAGCTTTAGAACGCATCAGAAGGATGAAGTTACGAAGGCAAGGCCGAGATCAGACTAGAACAGATGACTATGCAGATCAAGGATATCCTATGGCCATGTGTGAAGTCGTAGGAACAAGATCGCATAGGATAATTGATCGACGTCCTTTCATAACCCTAGATATAGGACAAGGAAAGAGTGCAAGGACCGTAAGAGCCTTGATTGACTCAGGTGCAGCCACTAGTGCTGTTAAATTGTCTTACTGTCAAGAGTTGCAGTTAACTGTCAATCCTGTGGAAGCGTATCTCATAGGATTGGGAGGCGTGGAAACCCCTTGCATGGGCGAGGTGGAACTTCCCCTCTATATTCATGATGAGGCTATAACAGTTAAAGTGCTAGTGTGTCAAGACGAGGATCTCACTGAACCTCTTGTCTTGGGTCAAGATTGGATCTATGACCAAGCAGTCAACTTAAACTTAAGAAGTGGACTTCTTCAGGTTTGGGTCAATCATAGTCGAATTACAGTAGAGTTAGATAATGGAGCACTCAAGGAACTAGGAAAGGCACAGACTCCTGGTCCTTCCAGGAATACACATGAAGATGACCATGTTGTTCTTGTCCAAAACTATGTGTTGCAGAGGAATTATATTCGCAAAAAAGGAGTCAGGGATGCAAAGGAACTCCCTTCTTTTCCAAAGGCCAGAAGGAGGCAACAATCAAAGGTGGATCAAAGGCAGAAGAAGCAGAGTACTACCTATGTCCGGGATCCAAAGTACCTGCGCAGCAAAATGTCCCAGCAAGTGAAACAAGTGTGGGTGCGGAAAGGCGAACACCCGGTTGCACTCAAGCCAACCACACGGGCAAAGCCTCTTATTAGTAACCAACAACACGACACTAATAAGAAGTCTTTCGGAAATTCTTCTGCTAACGTGAAATCTATTTGGGTGCCCCAGAAGTCGATGAAGGCTAGCCCACAATCAAGACAAATTTGGGTGCCTAAGGCTTGCTTGCGGGCGCAAATAGCTACGCCGAAGCCACAACCTATACAGCGTAACCCATTCACTCGCACAACCGGCATCCACTCGTTTTCAACACTCACGAACACACCAAGGCCCATGAGCACGAACAGAATCATTTGTAAAGGGGTCCCTAAAAGGCCTCATGTTCAAGCTGATACACCTATAATGTTCTCTAGCGTCTCTACGAAACCAAGAGAAAAACCCATCCACTGCATTTGGCAGCTTAAGACCTGTAATAAACCCCCCGACCCCAATTTGTAAATTCACCCCCACTTACTAACTGCATTAGTCTCCTAGGAATACCCAAGCATTAACTACACACACTGTCTTCGTGCACTTACTAACCACTAACTCACCATCTACCTCATGTTAATGTTGTAACGGGGACAACAACGGATTTATTCTGTCCATTACGATGTTAACACATGATTCTATATTCTCACAGAATCAGAAGGCAAGAAGTAAAATGGCAGAAGCGACAGGTTCGGGCTCACAAGTAGGGATACTTACTGCAGGAATTGATGTGGATAGTCTACCTGTGGATGTGCCACCAACTGAACGACCAGTGGAGCTGCAGCACCTTCAGCAAATCCCGGTGCCGGATCCACCCACAGGGATCACAGAAAGAGTCCATGCCAATTCTCATTGGTTCAATGGCATGCCAGGTCCATTAGGAGAGGCCAAGTATATATGGGAGTCTAAGTGCGAGTATGACAGATCATGGATTCGATTCCAATTTTTCTCCAAGGAGTTCGAGACTTTACAGAACACCGAGGATCTCCAGACCATATGGCAACGAGCAGGGCTGGCAGAATACTTTGAAGCCCCACTACCTAAACCAGATCTCCTCCGATGTTACTATTTGGTCTCCACATTACAAGCTAATGAAGAAAAGGACAAACCCGGATCATTTGTTCTTCCCTCCTTGCTGGGCAACAATGAGTTGAAGAGGTTTGAACTTACTGTGGAGTTGGTAAGCGACGCTTTGAATATGCACGGCACGCATGTACCCTCTGAAAAGGATGCTCTTGTTCCCACTAACATGAAGGATAGGAAACTATTGAAGCTTAAAGACATGGCAGCACTCACACCAAACGTGTCCATCCCTCTCCGTATGTGCATGCAACATTTCGCCTTTCCCGGCCAAGACCGCTTCACACAACCACACAAGAGAATCTGGTTCGCTCTCTACTTAGCGGAAGCAGGTGCGTTACCCATTAAGCTACCGGTATGGATTATAGATCAATTGTATGAAGCAAACAAACGGTCTTCTAGGAAATTAGTGGTGAACGGATGCTGTGCAATCACACGCATTATTTACCGGTGCCTAGCATACGATGTTCCCATTGAACGTGCCGTAACTTGGGCACAATTACAAATGTTTAAAAGGCTCAAGACGTCCACACATCAATCCAAGCGCATGAGGGGTGCGATCCCTTGTGTCCAGACAAGGGAAGTTCTGACTACTCCTGAGGTATCGCCACGAAGGGAGGCCACTGTACCTCCCTTTACCATTAGGATACCCAGGTCGGGATCTGAAACTACGACACAAGCTACCCCATCGGCTCCTCCTGTTCCACCTGAATTCGAATTTGCTGCCACTGGAGATGCTGAAGGAATGGACCCCCAGGACTTCGAAGCATTCCTACAAAGTACACAATTCTCTGATGTGGAGTTTTATTCAGAGGCAGAGGAACAAGGCACATCCTCACGAAGAAGAAGAAAGTCTACAGACGATCGACATGTACATTGGAGTGACGCTCAGCAAGGTCAACAACAAGGACACCTAGAAGAAGAAGGAGCGTATGAAGAGGAGACCACTGAAGCCCCAGCCTATACAGCAGAACTCCGAAGGCTGTATCAAATTATGGAAAGAGTGCGATCACAACAACTGCTCACTGAACAGAGTAGCAGAGTACTCATGACTCAGTTGTTGGAAGAAGCAGGAGTTGACTCAGAGTATAGGGAAGGTCTCTTATTGATGGCAGAAACATATGGGGTAGTGGAAGCAGTGCGCACTGCCATTCGGAGGTCTCCAGTTCAATATGATCCACGAAGGTTCCAGACACGACCACGCTCAGGTAAGAATATCCAGATTCCCATTACAACTGCAGAAGAGCCAACTATTGCATCTGAACCTATCAGGACAACCTCCCAAGCAACCGAAACGGCTAGCCAAGAGCACCCAGTCACCCATGAGGAGTCCACAGAGCCACAACCACCCACACCCCCACCCTCGCCCCCTCGAACAGAAACAGTGGAAATCACCTCGACCACTCAACCCACCGAACCAACCTTCATCTTCCGTACTCCCATCTCTAGTTCCACCCTATTCTCTACCACTGATAACCCAATCTTTGAAGCAACCCCCATCACTACACAATCCACCAAACCGCTCATAGAGCCTGCCCTAGGGCAACCATCCCCCATGCCCGCAGCCATAGGTCATCCTGACCCTAGATCCACATTCATGGGTTTCCGTGCTACCACGCAACCCTTCATGCCCTCCTCAAATCTACGACCTCAACCCCCGACCTCCATCTCTCCATTTCTACAATCCCTCCATGACCTCCTTGCTAGAACTTTTCAACCCAGGTCTCAACCATTTCCTTTCTTTTCAGCTCCCCACCCCACTTCTCATCTATTCACCACTTCCACACACACACCACCTACCATTCCAATGTATATGGCAGACCCCACACTCGCACCCACTCCTGAAGGTATGGACATTTCACCACCCACGGCACCTCCCCCCACGATTCCACCTCCTCCCATTCCCCCTCCACCAATCTCACTCACACACACGACTTCAATAGACACATCATTCACTCTTCCCCATCCCCAATTCCCTTCCCATGCATCTCCCACTGTAAACACCACCCGCTCATCTATAGGAAGTGCATTGGACACCATGATTGCTTGTATATCAAACTTAAGGACAGATTACATTCAGCTCCAGCAACAGAATGAACGCCTGCACGAGCACTCAGAAACACTACAGCACCGTCTTGCGGCACTAGAAGAGGAAAATGCTCGCCTCCACACACAGTTCCAAACTCTCCAAGAAGCTCATGGCATATTGGAGGTACAGTTACAGAACACAGATCAGGAAGCGGTACAGGTGGTAGAAGGTCACCTACGGACACAGCTGGAACGCAACTCAAAACTTCAACGAAATATGGCTCTACTCAAACGCCATCTCGCGGCCGCTCAGGAAGAGAATAGACGCTTGCAAGTACAAAATCAAGAGAACTTGGAGGCAGCTATTGAGAGCACACCGGGGGCACCCATCAGCCCATCCAAGTTTCAAGCAGTGACCCCCAATAATATCAAGATCATATTGGAAGACTATGCCATGCTGCTTGAAGCACATGATAAACTATCGGAGGAACTGGGACAATTGAAGCAGGAACACCAAAAAGGACCAACAGTAGCCTCTCCAACCACCCCCTCCGCGGCTTCACTTCTCACAGACGCAAAGGCCATAAAAGATCTCCAGAAACAGGTCACTGAATTGCAAACACGTCTACTACAATATGAGAGACCACCTTCCCCTCCAGAGGCTCCCACGGACAAAGAAGTTGTGCAAATTCCTGTGGAACAAACGTTTGACGAAGAATACGATCCACAACCATTCCCAGGAGGCCAACAAACAGAAGAAGCTCAGGACACATTCGAGGCACCACGGCCCCCATGGCTACGTCAAGTGGAGGAAATCGGGAGTTCGCACGAAGAGCGCACAGTAGTGCAAAATCAGGCCATGAGGGTCATAGAGGAAACTGTGCTACAATCGGCTTACTTCAAGAACCTGTCATCGAGACGCCTGATCCTCTCATCTGAACTCCAATACAGGCCGTATTATATTATCTTGGCTGATTATAATGCAGAAATACAAAGAGTCACGGGTCAGATTCCTACCTTTGCGACCCAATTTCAACCCGAAGACCTTCCTCCAGAGGTGCAAAAAGGTAAAATTCGTCAACCCACCTGGCGGCAGAAACTTCTAGAGACATATCCAGAAATGCTACGCACATGGAACAACGCGCCTTTACACCTCCTATACAATCCATGCTACGGTCCAGTCCCACGCCGCAGGTCTTGGAAGGCATTCAATATCAAGGTACAGAACAACGCGCAATGCAAGGAATGGCTGAACTACCCGTACATTGCGCCACCACAGGGACCACCGTCGGTAGCATATATGATGGGAACCATTCGCCACTGGATGCCGCGCTTGAAGCCCATGCAAGATGTAGCAGCGCAAATGATGCTTAAAATCTTAGATATGATGCAGGTAGTCCTGAAAACTTTTAGAAATGCAGCCGCACCACAGGTACGTCTCCCGAGGTTCAGCAATGGAAATTATGACTTGGTGTATGACATGAGCACCACCCCCAGTATTCGTGTGGCTTACGCCTGGCATGCGCGCATCAAATACCTCCCTGCCTGTTACAAACAGACCTTTGAAGAAATGTTCAGATCAGGTTTCTGGGAGTATCACTCGGAGATTTTCGCACCGAAGCCAACACATCTGCTCCAACTTTTTGCTTGTGAACAAGCAATGTACTCTGAGTACTACACCACCCCGCAACCAGAGGCCCCTGGTGCAATAAAATTGGGATGCATTGGAAGCTGATCTAGCAAGAGGCTTAAGGATAGGAGAACATGAACTGGCCACCAATGTCATCCAATACTATATCGACCACCCGAGAGAACAAAGGTCTGTCAGGGGCGACAGACGCTAGGAAGGGGGGCGTGCTGGCATACAAAGCAACAGAGGAGTCATGCACAATACGGCAACAAGGCCAAATCATTTTTTTCCCATGGATTATTTACAACTCAAGTGATTTTAATCACTACACAAACATTGTAAATCCCGTTTTTGGTAGAATAGACTCCATTTTGTGCAAGCCGAGGAGTCCTCGAGCTTGAGGAGTATTAGAACTAGCGACATATCAATTTTCATAATTTTTAGACTCTGTTTGAGCCCTCAAATAGACTCTAGAACCTAATTTTTAACTAGGCCGGACACTAGGTCTGGACAAGACCAAAGCTAGTTAGAAAACTATAAAAAGAGCTAGAGAGCTCATTTTTGGGGTTAGATTGTTGGTGAATTGAGCTTATGTAAGAGACCTTTTGATTAATGCAAAGAACTCCATTGTTCCTCTCCTTGTTCTTGCCTTGTGTGCGCGTGTGTGTGTATGTGTGTGCATGTTCGTGTGCTTCTCACTCACGCACTTGTGCCTTCACTTGCTCATAGTCTTCATACTAGTCCTCACGTCTCCACGGATTGACAATTATGAGGTGAATCTTCTCACGTTGGTACTCACCATTGTGCTAGAGTGACACTATAGTTAGAAAATTCTTCCAAAATTACTCTATACAAGCCTCACAATACTCGATGGCTGTCGTGTTACCTTGTGTGAGTGTTCAATCAAGAATTTGATTTGTTCATAGTTTAATGCTCACCTCAAAGAGTATCCTCTCATTTTTTAGCACTAGAATCTTGCCATGCTTAGAGTTCCAAGCGATGCAAGATCAGCAATATAGGTTGTTCTAGGAGCTCAACGATACGTGCAAATACAAGTGAACTCAAATGTGGTGATTTTTTCTTTTTAGTCCCTAGCCATGAATAGTGACCTAAGAAAAAAAAGTGAAATTTTTTTTGGTTTTTGATTTGTGATTGATCTACCATACCTCCACACTGTTTCACCTACTTTCTAACTCTAATTGCTCCACTCATAGTCCTAATCCTAAAAACTTATCACACACACACACACGCTAGGTGTATGAAGCAACAAGTGCAAGAGAAAATTGTGATTTGCCAAGCTACTGAAATTTGCTTCTTCACGATCACTACCTTCACAAAAACGCTTTAACCATCAGGTAGGCACCTTGACATAAGCCCAGAATGGTACCAAAAATGTGTGTACCTAGACTCATAACTTCTTAGGGATTTGTGAAGAAAGTGACTAAATCCCAATCATCAAGCAAATGCATATAGTGGTGGGTTGATACACTCATTAAATTATCAATCCGAAAGCTTGAACCGGCCAAGTGCATGGAAACAAGATCATGAATGATGATTAATATGGGAAAGGGACAAGTAATGCATACAAAAGGGGAACATCCACCTCACATGCACCTCTTACAAAAAGTTTGTATCGCAATACTTGGTGCAACAATAGACAAAAATCAAGAAATATTGCTTAGCTATGATGCCAAATTATAGTCAATACTAGGCTCATTTAAAAGCTCTCAAGGAGATGCATCCAATGGTCATATTTTTAGCTCAATCCAAACTCTGTCCTTCAAGTTGTGGCCAAAAAATAGATTGGAAAAAATCATATACTCTAACTTCTAGAATTGCTATGCTTAACACACACACAATGACATAAAAATGAGATGGGGAAGGGGTAGAAAATACCTCTAGACAAGGATTCCATGCCTCAAACACACACAAGCTCATGAAGAAGAAGGTGCATAGGTAAGAAGAAGCAAATTCGAATTTCTCAAAGTTAGCTCTTCAATTGGCAAAAATGTCCTTACAAAAGAGTCACAAATGACTTAATTTTGATCCTTTCATACAAGGGACCGATAATTTCTCTATAAATCACTCAGTTCCTACTATTGTGCAAAGGTAATGTTACAATCTTTAGGGATCATGCATCCAGAGTGTTGGAGAATTCCTCTCCTAATCGCAGCGGAAAGTGTAGAAGACCTTCTCAGGATGAAGACTCTTGCTAACAGCAGAACCTTCAAATGAAAACTGGTACCAACTGAAATATCCAATGAACTTGAAACTTTGGTCACTCAAACTAGAAACCTAGAGCTTTCAAATGAGATATCAAACACTCAATTTGGAGTAGATTTGAGTTGTCAACTATTTGATTCAAAACAGACTACCTGTCCACTCAGTTAGGCTGAAAACTGGACTTCACTAAAACCTGAATAACTCAGAGAGCATAAAGAATTTCATAAAACTGTTCTAGAGAGAGGAAGTACTCAAGATAAGCTTTCCAACGAATGTTTAAACACTAAATTTGGATACATATGTTGAGAGATATGACTCTCACAAGTAGACTACCCAAAAATGGGTGTGCGGCTGGACACAGCTGAAAACTGGACTTCACTAAAACCTGAATAACTCATAGAGCATAAAGAATTTCATAAAACTGTTCTAGACAGAGGAAGTACTCAAGATAAGCTTTCCAACGAATGTTTAAACAGTAAATTTGGATACATATGTTGAGAGATATGACTCTCACAAGTAGACTACCCAAAAATGGGTGTGCGGCTGGACACACTCTATGAGAGTGAACTGAACGAAATGAATCAAACCAAATGAAGTAGATACAAGGGGGCTTCCACGCCTTCTTGCTATCTCATTGAGTGTCCTCCCTTGCTTCTTTTATAGCCAAGTGACCAAAAACTCTCATGATGAGTTTGAGAGCTCTTCTCCATCATTTCTCCACTGCTTTGGACAGCCACTCCTCTTACAATTCAGATTTTGGATTTGATTCTCTTTTGAATGATTCTCTTTTGGCCTCCACTACTTGCTGAAGTAAATGCTTCTATTTTTCATTTTTGTATTTTCCTTCTACTTGAAGAAAATCCTTTTTGCAAAAATATATACGAGCTTACTTCTTTATTTTTAACACTCCCCCTCAAGCTCACATGTGAGCTTGCACCTTCAACCATATCTTGTAAGTTGATGTCGTCCTTGAACCTCTTGAGCTTAGAAGCATCGAGGGACTTTGTAAGCATGTCTGCAACCTGGTCATTAGTTCCAATGAACTTTATATCCACATCCTTGCTCAAAACTTTTTCTCGAACATAATGATAATGCACTTCTATGTGCTTGCTTCGTGCATGAAACATTGGATTGTTTGTCAAGTGAATGCTTGACATGTTGTCACCATAAATTGGAATGGTCTCCACCTGCACATCAAGATCAGCCAAGAGCTTCTTAATCCACATAGCTTCACAGGTTGCAAAGGCTAAACCTCTATATTCAGCTTCTGTAGATGATAGTGCAACAGTAGGTTGCTTCTTTGAGCTCCATGTGATAGGTTTGCTACCTATCATGAACACATAACCTGAAGTGGATCTTCTATCCTCCTTGGAACCAGCCCAATCAGCATCACTGAAGCCCTTTACCTGCAATTCTTCATCATATCTACAATGCATGATTGACAGTGTGCTTCACATATCTTAGCACTCGTTTGACTGAATTTAAATGTTCACTTGTTGGAGCTTGCATAAATTGAGAAAGAACTCCAACAATATAACACAAATCTAGTCTTGTGATCGTAGCATAGATCAATGAACCTATAATACTCCTATATGTAGTTACATCATGTAACTTCTCTCCATCATTTGAGCATAGCTTCACATTTGTGTCCATAGGTTGAGTGAGTGGTTTGCATTCACTCATTCCAAATCTGAAAAGAACATCCAATAGGTACTTTCTTTGCATTAAGTAAATGCCATCTTTCCCATAGACTATCTCAATGCCTAAAAAGTATTTCAGCTCACCAAGATCTGAAATTTTAAACTCATTACCGAGTTTCCTTTTGATCTCTTGTATTCCTGTAACATTACTTCCTGTTATGATGAGATCATCAACGTATATGCAAATATATACCTGCTTGCCTTCTTCTTTCTTCATGTAGAGAGAGGGATCTGCATTACTTGGACTATACCCACACCTTGTGAGGTACTCGACCAATCTTTGATTCCAAGCACGTGGTGCTTGCTTCAGCCCATACAAAGCTTTCTTCAATCTACAAACAAAATTTGGATGCTTTTTGTCTTCAAATCCAATCGGTTGACTCATGTATACCTCTTCTTGAAGTTCACCATTGAGAAAAGCATTTTTTATGTCGAGTTGGTACAATGGCCATCTCCTTGCTGCACTCACTCCAATCAAGGTTCTAATTGTTCCCATCTTTGCAACCGGGCTGAAAGTCTCTTCATAATCGATGCCGTGAGTTTGCTTGAATCCTTTTGCTACTAGTCTAGCTTTATGCCTTGCTAGAGAGCCGTCAGCATTTCTCTTTATTTTAAACACCCATTTATTTGGAACAATCTTCATACCTTCAGCCTTTGGAACTAGCTCCCATGTGTGATTGTCCTTGAGAGCTTTCATCTCTTCTTCCATAGCTTCTTGCCATTCTTTTTGTGTACATGCTTCTTCATATGCATCCGGTTTTTTATCTTTGACCACCTGTGTCATATATGCAAAATGTTTTGCAATAAAACTATCATAGCTCAGCCTTTCAATTGGATACCTTGCTCTTGAAGACCTCCTTTCATTTCCTTTTGAACATTGCTTCTTCAATCGGCTCAACTTTACCTTCGGTGTGATCACCTCTTCATACTCTTCTTCACTTGTATTTGACTCACTATTTTGGGCAGCACTTTCGGCTTTAGATCTTTCATAAGCTGATGTTGGTGATGAGGAATGACTCCTTAGCCTCCCCTTCCATGTTGAGCTTTCTCCAAGTGATGTAGAAGCTTCTGGACCTGACATTTGAGTGCTTGTTTGCTGAAATTCTTCTTGGACAGCACCTTCATCATCTTCGCAATCTTCTTCAAGAGTCTTCTCTTTCCCTTTGTCTCCAAACCATGGTCTTAGCTCATCAAATACCACATCTCGTGAGACTCGTAGCTCCTTTGTCACCGGATTGTAGCACCTATATCCCTTTTGCTCCGATGAATATCCAATAAAAATACATTTTTCGGACTTTGCCTCCATCTTTGTCCTTAGTTCTTGAGGGATGTGAACATAACACACACATCCAAAAACTTTGAGATGTGTAAGGTCAGGCTTCTTACCGGAATAAACCTCCTCGGGAGTTAGATTATGCACTCCAGCTGTTGTGCACTTGTTCATCAAATAAACGGCCGTACTAGTTGCTTCAGCCCAATAGTTTAGTGACATCTTCATCTCGTTGAGCATGCATCTTGCAACTTCTGTGATATGTCGATTTTTCCTTTCAGCTATTCCATTTTGTTGAGGTGTGTACCTACATGTAAATTGTCTCTTGATTCCATTTTCATAAAGAAAGTCTGAAAATTCTGTGGAGAAATATTCTCCTCCTCCATCGGACCTCAAGGTCTTTATGTAGCGTCCTGTTTCCTTTTCTACCTGTGCTTTAAATCTCTTGAACATGGAGAACACATCTGATTTTTGTTTTATGCAAAACATCCATATTTTCCTTGAATGATCATCAATAAAAGTGACAAAATATCTATTACCAGCCACTGATGGTTGTTGTGATGGTCCCCATACATCCGTGTGTATCAAGTCGAGGACATTCCTTGCCACATAGTTGCTTTTCTTGAATGGTTGTCGAGTTTGCTTTCCTAGTTGGCATGCTTCACAAAACTCATGTAGTCCGGCATCATTGAATCTTGGAAGACCTCTTACCACTTCATGGTTGCTCATGTCCTTGAGCTTGGGAATGTTGATATGTCCAAACCTTTTGTGCCACAAATCGATTTCAGCTATCCTCTTGTTTCCAAACTGAATATACATCACCTTTCCATGCGGTTGTTGAATGTCCAAAGTGAACATCCTTCCTTCTTTCCTTCCTTGAGCAATGACCTTGAATCCTTCTTTTGGATTCTTTATAAAGCAGCCTTTTTCATTGAAGATAACATGATATCCTTTCTCTACCATTTGTCCTACTGAAATCAAATTCTTTGCAATAGTAGGAACATGAAGAACATCAGCCAATACCTTCTTGTATCCAAGCTTGATATCTCCAACATGCTCAATTGCGTGTTGAGTTTCATCGCCGGTCTCTACACATCCTTTTCCACTTGGAGCTTGTAGCTTTGTGAACAAATCTCCTTGGCATGTCATATGGTTGTTGCAACCTGAATCTATGAACCATTTTTGGTCATCACTTCTCGAGTTGTTGTAGTCATGCTTCATGGCAAGCATGGTTTGCTTGTCTCCTTCACTTGATGTACTCGCATAGTTATTTTGGCTCCTTTGGTTGCCTCCATTCAGCCTTCCATTCTTTTGCCAACAATCATTTGCATAATGTCCTAGTTTACCACAATGATAACATGTTATACCTTTATGAGGATTGTATGAACCTCGACCTCTTCCTCTATTTCTTCCTCGATCTCTTCCATGTGTGTTGTCATTTGAGTTGTCCTTGTTGTCGTCCGAGTTGTGTTGGCTGAAATTTGTATTATTGTAGCTTCTTCCTCTTCCTCTCGAGCCTCCTCTTGAGTTCCTTCCTCTACCTCTTCCTGCATATAATATTTGACTATGGCTGTCCTTACCTTTGTTGCCTTCTCCTTGTTGAGCAACCTCTTCAGCCACAAGATTTGGTATAATTTCGTCGAATGTTGGTAGAGGATCTCTATAAAGGATGTTTGTGATGAGGGGCTTCCACTTTTCTTCACTCCTCAAGCCATTGAGGGCTGTTTGGACGATGTCTTCCTCTTCTATCTTGCATCCAACTGATGCTAGTTGATCTCGAAGCTCCTTAATCCTCAATGTATACTCACTAATGCTTTGGTTTGAGCTTTTCTTCATGTTGTTGAGCTCGTTCTTGAGTTGCATCCTTCGAGACCTTGTTGAGGTAGCATACACCTTCTCCAATGCTTCCCAAACTTCTTTGGCTGTTTCTAAGCTTTGCACATGACCAATCATAGTGTTAGAAATAACTTGTGAGATGAGGAACATCACCCTTCGATTCCTCTCTTCCCAATCAGCAAATTGTCTCCTTTGTGCCGGAGTAATGTTGGGATCTTCAAGGTCTACCGGTTGTGGATCATCTCCACTAACTAAACCCCATAAACCTTTACCTTTAAGGTAATTTATCATTCTATACCTCCAAGACTGAAAATTGTCTTTGTCTAACTTCTCAACTTGTTGTCCTAAATCAGCCATTGAAAACTTCCAACATTGAAGTTTACCTCAAGTATGTTGTGGCGCTCTCTCTTGAATTCACGAAGCTCCCCCTTGATTTGTAGCTTTCCCTTTGCTTCAGTTTAGTTCCAATGCTTTGCCTCTTCAAACTCCAAGGCTCCGATACCAAATGTTGGAGAATTCCTCTCCTAATCGCAGCGAAAAGTGTAGAAGACCTTCTCAGGATGAAGACTCTTGCCAACAGGAGAACCTTCAAATGAAAACTGGTACCAACTGAAATATCCAATGAACTTGAAACTTTGATCACTCAAACTAGACACCTAGAGATTTCAAATGAGATATCAAACACTCAATTTAGAGTAGATTTGAGTTGTCAACTATTTGATTCAAAACAGACTACCTGTCCACTCAGTTAGGCTGAAAACTGGACTTCACTAAAACCTGAATAACTCAAAGAGCATAAAGAATTTCATAAAACTGTTCTAGACAGAGGAATTACTCAAGATAAGCTTTCCAACAAATGTTTAAACACTAAATTTGGATACATATGTTGAGAGATATGACTCTCACAAGTAGACTACCCAAAAATGGGTGTGCGGCTGGACACAGCTGAAAATTGGACTTCACTAAAACCTGAATAACTCAGAGAGCATAAAGAATTTCATAAAACTGTTCTAGACAGAGGAAGTACTCAAGATAAGCTTTCCAACAAATGTTTAAACACTAAATTTGGATACATATGTTGAGAGATATGACTCTCACAAGTAGACTACCCAAAAATGGGTATGCGGCTGGACACACTCTATGAGAGTGAACTAAACGAAATGACTCAAACCAAATGAAGTAGATACAAGGGGGCTTCCACGCCTTCTTGCTATCTCATTGAGTGTCCTCCCTTGCTTCTTTTATAGCCAAGTGACCAAAAACTCTCATGATGAGTTTGAGAGCTCTTCTCCATCATTTCTCCACTACTTTGGACAGCCACTCCTCTTACAATTCAGATTTTGGATTTGCTTCTCTTTTGAATGATTCTCTTTTGGCCTCCACTACTTGCTGAAGTAAATGCTTCTATTTTTCATTTTGTATTTTCCTTCTACTTGAAGAAAATCCTTTTTGCAAAAATATATACGAGCTTACTTCTTTATTTTTAACACAGAGGACTCCTCTAGAGCATTCACAATGCTTCACAATGTTTTAGACTAGATTTTTGGAAAATAAAGTGAGCCATTTCTTGAAAATTGTGGGTCCTCCTTTTCTTCTCTCCATTCTTCTACTTTCTGCTCTCTTGTCTTCAGTCCTCCACAAAAATATCATTGTTACAAGTAATAGATTTGAAGGCATAAAGAGAGCCAATGATTTTCTAGAGCAATTCAAAATCTCATATCTCTGTGGGTTAACTTATTTTCTTGGCATGCAATTACTTTATACAAAACATGTTATGTATCTTACTCAAAGGAAAAATGTAAAGGATCCCTTAAAGTTTTAGGTGCAAAATTGCAAAGGTACAAGGACTCCTATGGAGTTGAATCACAAACTTTCTCATCATGGACGTGATTTGTTTGATGATGTGAAGACATATCAAAGTCCTATTGAAAGCCTATTTTATGCTACTTTAATGAGAATGGACTTGAGTTACTCAGTTGGAGTCCTCTCACAATATATGCAAGCACCTAGAGTACCACACTTCCATGCAGCCAAAAGAGTACTTAAGAAAGAATTAGTAAATGAAGGACTTTATATTGTTATTCCTCTTATTTAATCTTAAGATTATTCTCAGATGCTGATTGGGTCAGTAACAAGGATGATAGCAAATGAACGTCATGCTATATGTGTTTTGCAAAAGGAAAGATACTTTCTTAGAGTAGTAGAAAACAAACTATAGTGGCATTTTCTTCAACAAAGGCTGAATATAAAAGTAGAAAAAGAGGTTTTATTGATGAAAACACTATTTAAAAGCTTGGAAATTTATCAATGATTAGGAATTGTCTTTGGAGATAACATGAGCTCTCTACATCTTGTAGCTAACTTGATCTATCATGCAAAAAATAAGGACATTGAGATACATCATCAATTCATTAGGGAAAGTTTTGGATAAGGAAATCGAAATTTCTTTTAACTCCAATTAGTCATCAAGTTGCAAATATAATGACTAAATCAACCGATGAAGTTAAACTCAACGATTCAAAGATATGACTAGAATTAAACCACCTATCTCAAGACTCATAGCAAGTTGAGTTCAAGGGTGATATGTTGAAGCAAGCAAACTTTGACTTGTATGTTGAATCAATTATTGATTTTAAAGAATATTTCATAGTTTATTATGTAGACTACCACCTAGGATGCTTTTAGATTTTTTTTTTAAACAAAGGAAGTTCGGCCTTAGCCTATTCTCCCAAACTTATATTAAATAAAAGGAAAAGAAAAGTAGAAGTGAAGGGGACTAGTGCCCATGGGACCCCCCAAGTCCTACAGAGCAGGGGTAGATCTTATAGAGTTTATATGGAATTACAAAGAAGGCTAATCACCCTCTCATCACCCTCATGCAGGGCCCACTTGGGTAAGCTTGTTGTTGATCAGAAGGACCACTTTATGATGCCTGAAGGGGGGGATTTCTTATAGTTAGTGATTCTTTTATTGAGGAGGAACAACAATTTCTCAATTGACCACTCTTTGGGGGAATCTCCAAAGTTATAAGCACATCTTTCCTACAAGATCTTCTAGAGGACCTCCCCTCTGATGGCATTCAAAGAGACGTCGAGCAACTAATTGCTTCTCCTAGTAGAGCTTGTTTCCAACTAATATGCTTTTGAAGTTCTATTTTTCTTTCCAACAATCTGCCAGAGCCTATTGGAGTTGGGACAAGTAAAGAAGATGTGATTCAAGCCTTTGCGTAAAATTGGGATCGGGGAAAACAAAAGGGTTAGAATGTCAAGATTCTTCCAATTGGGGAATCCCACAAAGGTCAACACATTCTTGTTTCTAAAGATCAATTTGGCCCACAAAGTCTCCTTGTTGTGTCACGCCCTAATCATCCATTTTGCTGCCAGTTTGTTAGCCATGCAATTCATGTCCAGATCAATTCATGGCCTGGGGGAATATTTTGGCAGCATTGATCAAAGAGAAGGTCAGGTTGGATCTCGACAATAGCTCTGAAAGCGATCTTTCAGTGGTTGATTTTGGATCCAAAGGCTTCACAAAAAGTATCAAGGCACCTCCAGAACGTCTCTAGATTGGTATGGTCATTGTGGACAAATGTGTTCATATTTTCGGCAAAAATTCTCATTGTGACGTGGCCATGGTTATGGGGCAACAAGAGGCCTTTGATATTACCAACTTCCACCTATTGTTCCACCAACCAGCTAAGCCCTTCCATGGTGATGGAAAAGAGAAGGGGAGCCAACGAGCACCCTTGTCTAGTCGATCATTTTAATTTTATCACCTTCAAGAGTTGGCCATTAACATTAATTTGAGTCGATGCGTTTCCCAATAGGGTCGAGATCATCTTGGTGAATTTTTGGCTGCACCTCCGATCTTTAAGTGATTGCATAATATAGTCCCATTCCAACCGATCGTAAGCTTTCAGAATTTGTTTCTTATGTGTACCATGCACGTAAAGGTAGAAAAAGCTATTAAAAAGCAAACTACAAGATATTTTTAAGACGCATGTAAAGACATATTTAGAGATTCACGAATTTTAGGCTTTAGGAGTAATTTATGAGCAACCAAAACATGAATTTTAGGCATGATGAAGCTTGCATAATCTCTTTATATGCATATTCTACTCAATACAAGTCATTTCTTAAGAGATACTTCTTCCTATCTCGCACTAGTGTCTATGAAATTCTTCCAAATTGTATTGATTTGTTGGATATATGTGCTTACCAAAATTCTATTTCATAAATTAGAGCAACACATTGGACTCACTCAATACAACATATCTATGAATTTTCATCTTGTTTGGTTTAGCAATTTCTATTTTATAAACAAGTTAGTGCCTACTCCTAT
This sequence comes from Ceratopteris richardii, assembly GCA_020310875.1. Taxonomy (NCBI): domain Eukaryota; kingdom Viridiplantae; phylum Streptophyta; class Polypodiopsida; order Polypodiales; family Pteridaceae; genus Ceratopteris; species Ceratopteris richardii. The sequence goes on from CM035414.1 coordinate 109,231,303, forward strand.
AAACTATTCACATGTTGCTTATCTTTGCATATCCTCATATGTGAACCTATGTTTCTCCTTGAATATTAAACCAAATATTGTATTCTTATGTGCATTAAAAATCTTGTATCGTTTAATATATGTGGTTTAGATCGTATTCTCATTGGAATTATATTCTGCAAGTTATGAACTATGCAAGAAAGAGTGTTTCTCTGCAAAAGCTCCTCAAAATGTCTCTTGTACCTATATATTCTAGGAAATATATGTTGGAGTTAGACGTCTCTGGAAGCACGCGAATAGCACAAGGAAGAAGAAGAAGCTTGGAGCACAACACACAATACTGAATGTATTACTAGAGAATGTACAAAGATAAGTAGCCCATTAGGGCAATAGGCGTATATACAAGCCGGGGGAAAAAAACCTCCTAAAGAGGGAAAAAAGTGCCCCGACGGTCCTAGAGTGTTCACACACATCACTACCTAAATATATCAACAAATCCCCCCTGGAGTGATGCGGTGAACAAGTAGCTGACACTCATGTATAAGGAAGTGCCAAGCTATGTGGAAATCACTCCACAAAAGGAAGTAAGCCCAAAGCTTTGCAGAAAGCTTCAAACTTCTCCCTAGGCAGAGCCTTCGTGAAAAGGTCTGCAATGTTCTCCTGTGTGGGCACATATGCCAAGCTGATCTCCCCAGCAGAGTACCTCTCCCTGACATAATGATAATGCACCTCAATGTGCTTAGTGCGAGCATGGAACACAGGGTTCCTCACAACTACCAATGCACTCTGACTGTCAGTGAAGTTGGTGGTGGCAAAAGACTGACCAACACCCAAATCAACCATAAGGCTTCTGAGCCACACACACTCAACAGTCGCTGTGAAAGCTGCCCTATACTCAGCCTCACAACTAGAAGTGGCCACAGTAGGCTGCTTCTTGCTCAACCAAGATATACATGAGCTACCAAGCATGAAGCAAAAGCCACTAGTGGACACACGAGTGTCATAGCAACCAACCCAATCAGAGTCAGAAAAAGCATGCAAATCTGGCAGTAGTGATCCCCCCTTGGGATAAAACAACCCAAGTAGCCGAGTACCACTCAAGTAGCGAAAGATGCGCTTAACTGCCTTCCAATGCATGACTCCTGGGCAATGCATAAACTTGCTCATCTGTGAGACAACAAATTGAATATCTGGCCAAGTAATGCATAAGTAAATCAAGCATCCAACAGCCTGCTGATAGAGAACAACATCAAATGCATCTCCAACATCATGAAGACTCAATCGTAAACGTGTCTCCATAGGAGTGGAAATAGGCTTACAGTCTTCAAGGCCAAAATGCTGCAATAATGTGTCAATATATTTCGTTTGACACAAATCCATTCCACCATCAACTTGCATAAACTCAATGCCCAAATAGTGATGCAAGTGCCCCAAATCAGACATCTCAAATGAGGCATGCAAATCAGCCTTGAAATCAGCAATATGCTTCTCAATAGGACCAGTTAGCAGCATGTCATCAACATAGATAACAATGATCAGAAGCACATCATTAGCACGCTTAACCTATAAGGTGCTTTCAGTTGGATTGTTCTCAAAACCATGTGCAACCAGATAGGCATGTATCTTCTCATACCAAGCATGTGGTTCTTGCTTTAAACCATATAATGCCTTCTTTAACCTGCACACCTGGTTTTCATGCCGTTTTTGCACAAAGCCACGGGGCTAAAAAGCATACACTTCTTCATGTAAGTCACCATTCAAAAATGTTGTTTTAATGTCCAACTGATGTACATTCCAACCATGATGGGTTGCAAGTGCACAAATGCTCCGAACAGTAGTCATACGGCATGTAGGTGCAAAGGTCTCATCAAAATCAATGCCTCTTTCCTGTGCATAACCCTTTGCAACAAGCCTAGCCTTATACTTGTCAATTGTACCATCAAGTTTACGCTTCAGCTTGTATACCCACTTAGTGCCAATGGCCTTCTTGCCAAGAGGCAAGTCGCATAAAGACCATGTACCATTCTTCATTATAGCATCATATTCAGATTGCATAACAGCCATCCAATTTTCTGAATTCTGTGCTTCATCAAAAGAAACAGGCTCATTCTCATCACAGAGACTAGACATAGCCATAGCATAGCAATCTGATGCAAAGGAGGCACTATGAGAGCCTAAACGAGTACGGTATGACAAAGGTGCATCTAATTTTCTATCACACAAAGTCTACACCAGCCATTTTGGCATAGTTTTTGCCTGTTCAATATCAGCTCTCTCATCAACAAGTGCATCATGTAAATCTGCATCAGAAATGGAATGATTTGCATCATCATATGAAACTTGCAAAGGCTGAGAAGTTGCCTCATTAGGACTAGCACTAGACTGTCCACCTGTAAAAAGAGGCATCAAAGTATCATACATGTCTTTGGAGCTAACAGATGTCTCCTTAGTACATGAAAGCAATGGCTGAATAGCATCTTCCACAAAGACAACATCACGGCTAACCAGAATGCGTTTAGTCTGTGGATGATAGAGACGATAGCCTTTACTTTCATAACTGTACCCAACAGAAATACATTTTACTGCCTTATCATCCAATTTTCTACGATGTTGTTCAGGCACAAGTGCATATGCCAAACTGATGGAGAGTGTTAATCTCCAAAAGAACAACCTACTCTTGAATTTAGAACACCTCTATATCAAGAGTAAGTCAAAACCTTCACTTAATTAGAGGTCCAATCTCCAAATTATCAAATCTGAGAAAATATGTGAAGAAGATGAAACACAGAAAAGTCTGCTGCAGAATTTCTTCACATTGACTTATCAAATGTGTAAAGTTTTTGATGAAACTTTGTACGAATCATCTCCTAGAGATTGCGCATCACCTCCAAGTTGAATTACTTCATAAGCTTTAGTATAACTTGAGAAATTGTCTTCACAAGTTACCTATGTCTGAATCTGCACTTCTGAGAAGTCGATTTAGACACCCCTAACTTCTTAGCTTTGGTTCTCACAATATCTAACCCGTTTTGCCAAATGCTTTTAGCCACGAGTAGATCACCTTCCAACTTAAAGATTAAGTGCTTGCTTGCACAAAACTTTAAACTATGGAGTGAGCACTGACCAAAAGATTAAACTCGAAATTTGCGCCTGTTTCAGAGAACTGTAGACACTCAACACATATGAATGTTCCTACTCACAATTCTCCTAGCCTGTTTACAATTAGACTCTGAAATTCAGGTCACAGGCTCATTAACTAACAACTTAGATATCCTCAAAAGGATTTCACAAATGATCAAACACAGAAGGAGCAGACACGAAAAGATCGGGCGCAATATTTCTTCATTAACTCAGAAAATTACAACTGAGTGATGAGAGCTAACTCAACTAACTTTTCTCTATCTCTTGACTCCTAACTTCCTCAATCTTGGTTTCTACATATGCTCTCATACATGCCCCGACTTTTCTCAAAGTATTTATAGACAATTTGTACAAGATTCTTACTCAAACAAAGATCTAAGTCACCTATGACTATTCTAATGTACATATGTGTACACTTCTCTTATCCTCTGAATATTTCTTTCTTCCAAGCTTCAATAGTTGATCCTTCCTTCACTCTTTAACCTTCCAAGCCTTCAACTGGTGATTGGTCTGCACCAACAGCTCCCCCTCAATCATCAATTGAGGTCTTCACTATCTTCTTTATACCTGCCATGTCTTTGAACCTTTGTAACTTTGGTCCATCCAAGCCTTTTGTAAGCATATCAGCTATCTGATCTTTTGTTGAAGTATGGATTACTTCAATCTCTTTATCCATCACTTTCTCTCTTAGAAAGTGATACTGAATCTCAATGTGTTTGGTCCTGGCATGAAAAACAGGATTAGCAGCTAAATACAATGAACTCATGTTATCTCCAAATATGATTGGTACCCCATGCATAATGTCAAGACTCTTCATCAAGGTCTTGAGCCAAATCACTTCTTTTGCAGCTTCAACCATGCCTTTATACTCTGCTTCTGTAGAAGATAAAGCAACTGTATGTTGCTTCTTGGAACACCATGAGATAAGTTTATCTCCCACATAACACATATATCCAAATGTAGACCTTCTATCATCTGGATTACCTGCCCAATCTGCATCACTATAAATTTTGATATTTGTATCTGAGGTAAACCCATAATACAAACCTTCATTGAGTGTACCCTTAATGTACCTCAACACCCTTTGTCCTGCAATCCAATGTTCTTTCCTTGGGCAATGCATAAATTGAGACAAAACCCCTACTGCATATGATAAATCAGGTCTAGTTAGAGTAGCATAGATAAGACTACCAACCAAACTCTGATATTGTCTCATGTCCTTGAATTCTTCACCTCCATACTTACTCAATTTATGATTCACCTCCATTGGTGTAGGTGCTACCCTGCAATCATCCATTTTAAACTTGATTAACAAGTTCTTCAAATACCTTTCTTGAGTCACAAATACTCCATGTTGAGTATATGTAATCTCCATGCCCAAGAAGTATGATAAGTCTCCCAAGTCACTTATCTTGAACTCCTTTTCCATTTGCCTCTTAAGCTTTTGTATTCCTTCTTCATCTGTACCTGTAAGAATTATATCATCAACATATATGCACATGTATATGAAACCATTTTCACTTGCCTTGACAAGCAAGCTACTATCTGCTTTAGACACCTGAAAACCAAGTTCTTTTAGGAACTTCACAAGTCTATAATTCCATGCCCTTGGGGCCTGCTTCAAGCCATACAAAGCTCTCTTGAGCTTGCACACATGATCTGGATACCTTTTATCTCTGAACCCTTGAGGTTGCTCCATAAATACATCATCTGAAATGTAACCATTCAAAAAAGCATTTTTCACATCAAGTTGACATAGCTTCCAACCTTTACATGCAGCAATAGCAATAAGTGTCCTTATGGTTGTCATCTTTGCCACAGGACTATAGGTCTCATCATAATCAATACCATATGTTTGAGCAAAGCCTTTGACAACAAGTCTAGCTTTGTATCTAGACACACTTCCATCTGCAAACCTTTTTGTCTTATAGACCCACTTGCATCCAATAATCTTCTGACTATTTGGTTTAGGAACCAAATCCCAAGTTTGATTCTCCAATAGTGCATCATATTCTTCCTGCATAGCATTCTCCCATTTTTCCTTACCTTTTGCCTCTTCATATGTAGAAGGGTCTTCATCTGTATTCACCATATAAGCATAATCTTTTGTGGCTAGAAATGAAGTATCATAACTATACCTTGTAGGTTGCCACCTATTTCTTGTTGACCTTCTGAGCTCTCCACTCCTTGAGGTTTCTGGCTCTTCACATTCAGGATCAAATCTTGGTGTCTCTTCCACTTCCACCTGCACTTCATTATTCTCTTGGTCATCAAATATCTGAACTTTTGATTTACCTTTTCTTTGACTCACTTCTTCTTCATCATCTGTATTGATTTTGATTGTACCTGCATACCAAGTGTTTTGTTCATCAAAAGGTAACATCTTTAGAAACCATAAATTGCTTTGTAGATGGACTCCACAATCTATAGCCCATCTGCTTGTCATCATAGCCAATGAAAACATACTTTTCAGCTTTAGGTTCCAATTTGTGTCTTAATTGTGATGGCACATATGCATATGCCACACACCCAAAAACTCTGCAATGATCCAAGGTAGGTCTTTTACCCCACCAAGCCTCATATGGTGTCATACCCTGCAAGGCTTTACATGGTAACCTATTGACCAAATAAGTGGCTGTATTTACAGCCTCAGCCCACAAATAATTAGGGCAATTTTTCTCCTTCATCATGGATCTTGCAAACTCAACAAGTGTTCTATTCCTCCTTTCTGCAACACCATTTTGTTGAGGAGAGTACCTGCAAGTAACTTCCCTTTTTATACCTGCATTCCATAAGTAATCACTGAACTCATTAGAGAAATACTCTCCCCCTCCATCTGACCTTAGTCTCTTCAACTTATGACCTGTAATTCTTTCTGCATATGCATGATAGTGTTTAAATGTATTAAACACTTCTGACTTATCTTTGATCACATAGATAGTGATCCATCTAGTAGCATCATCAACATAAATCACATAATACCTTGATCCATTTATACTGAAATCTTTTGATGGTCCCCACACATCTGTGTGTACCAACTCAAGCTTCTCTGAGTGCATAAAACCATGCTTGGAGTAAGAGTTCTTATGAGCCTTACCTAATTGACATGCCTCACATTTGTATGTCATATGTTGACCTGCAATATTAGGCAATCCAAGCACTGAACCATTGTTAACCATATCTTTAATACCTCTTTCATTGAAATGTCCAAGCCTCTTGTGCCAAAGATCTAACTCAGAGATCTTATGACCTCCATATGTGAACATAGCATGACCAATGTTGCCTTGAATCTTCAATGTAAATAATCTTCCTTCCTTTTTCCCTGAAACAATCTGTTTATACCCTTGGCTAGGGTCTTCCACATATACTCCATCATTAGTGAACCTTACTTCATATCCCTTTTCAACAATTTGACCTACACTTATCAAATTCTTAGGGATTGTAGGAACATACAAAACCTTACTCAATAAGGTGCTTCCATCCTTGGCCTTCACTGATCCAATTGACTTCACATTGTGCTTTGTGTTGTCACCTGTTTGAACAACATGATTAAAAACTTTACTTTCCAAATCAGTCATCAAAGATATGTTACCACTCAGGTGATTGCTACACCCTGAGTCAATGTAGAAGACTCTTTGATCTTCACTCTGCCTTTCACAAGTTGCATTCATTATCAATGTTGAATCTTCCTTTTGATCTGAAGCATAATTGTAGTAGGTGTTGTTGTATTGTTGACTTTGGAATCCTCTACCTGCATTTCTTCCAAAGTAATTCCTTCCACCTCTACCTCTGTAGTTACCTCTTTGATTTCTGCCACCTCTTCCTCTTGTATTATAATTCTGATTGTATCCACCATTATTCTGATTATTATGCCAACAATCATTAGCTAAGTGATTTGTCTTACCACAAATCCAGCAAGCTTTGCCTCCATCTTTGTTGTTCCTGCCTCTTCCTCTACCTTTGCCACCTCCTCTTCCTCTTAGGAAGTTGGCTTGAGTAGTTGTTCCTTCATCTTCACCTGCTTGTTGTTTTCCTTTGCTATTCTTCTTCTTGTCCTTTGAGTACATTGCATGTCCTGTACTCTTGTCACCATCTCCTTTAACATCCTGCTCAAATGTTAGCATATGACCTAACAATTGATTTAAATCAGGAGTGAAATGGTCAAGTGATAGTTCTGTAGACAAAATAAATGGCTTCCATTTGTCATCACCTCTCAACCCTGTAAGGATTTGCCTTACCAATTTATCCTCCTCAATGTCTTCATCAACAGCTCCTAAAGCATCTGCAATATCTTTCATCCTTGTTACATAGTCTGAGATGGATTGAGAGGCCTTCTTCTTAAAGGTAGTAAACTCTGCCCATAAGGATGCCTTCCTTGACTTTGTAGTGTTCTGGAAATGCTCCTCCAAAGCATTCCATATGTCAGTAGCACTTTCAAGACCTCTAATATGAGGTAAAAAGTAATCATTGACTCCCATATAGATAATTCTCCTAGCTTGAGCATCTTTCTTCATCCAATTTTTCAGATCTGCTAACTCTTCCCTAGTTGGAACACTAGGATCTCTGAACTGTGGCTTCTCTTCTTCTCCTGTGATGTAATCAATTAAATCTTTGCTCATAAGATGAGCTTCCATCCTCATTGACCATGCAGGATAGTTTTCCCTATCCAATTTCTCTATCTGTAGAGCATCTCCCATCTTGTATCCACCTGTATATTGAAATCTTCAAGCTTTACAAACAATGTATGTACCTTTACTTCGAATTAGACTCCTTTTGCCTTTCTTGATGTCGAGTAGTCTTCTCCTCAGGCTTTTGACTCCAAGCTTTCACTTCTTTGTTCTTCAAATGTTGAACTTCTTGAATCTGCAGCAGCCGGGACCTTCCTTTCCTTGATTTTGATGTCTCCTGCTCTGATACCACTGATGGAGAGTGTTAATCTCCAAAAGAACAACCTACTCTTGAATTTAGAACACCTCTATATCAAGAGTAAGTCAAAACCTTCACTTAATTAGAGGTCCAATCTCCAAATTATCAAATCTGAGAAAATATGTGAAGAAGATGAAACACAGAAAAGTCTGCTGCAGAATTTCTTCACATTGACTTATCAAATGTGTAAATTTTTTGATGAAACTTTGTACGAATCATCTCCTAGAGATTGCGCATCACCTCCAAGTTGAATTACTTCATAAGCTTTAGTATAACTTGAGAAATTGTCTTCACAAGTTACCTATGTCTGAATCTGCACTTCTGAGAAGTCGATTTAGACACCCCTAACTTCTTAACTTTGGTTCTCACAATATCTAACCCGTTTTGCCAAATGCTTTTAGCCACGAGTAGATCACCTTCCAACTTAAAGATTAAGTGCTTGCTTGCACAAAACTTTAAACTATGGAGTGAGCACTGACCAAAAGATTAAACTCAAAATTTGCGCCTGTTTCAGAGAACTGTAGACACTCAACACATATGAATGTTCCTACTCACAATTCTCCTAGCCTGTTTACAATTAGACTCTGAAATTCAGGTCACAGGCTCATTAACTAACAACTTAGATATCCTCAAAAGGATTTCACAAATGATCAAACACAGAAGGAGCAGACACGAAAAGATCGGGCGCAATATTTCTTCATTAACTCAGAAAATTACAACTGAGTGATGAGAGCTAACTCAACTAACTTTTCTCTATCTCTTGACTCCTAACTTCCTCAATCTTGGTTTCTACATATGCTCTCATACATGCCCCGACTTTTCTCAAAGTATTTATAGACAATTTGTACAAGATTCTTACTCAAACAAAGATCTAAGTCACCTATGACTATTCTAATGTACATATGTGTACACTTCTCTTATCCTCTGAATATGTCTTTCTTCCAAGCTTCAATAGTTGATCCTTCCTTCACTCTTTAACCTTCCAAGCCTTCAATTGGTGATTGGTCTGCACCAACACAAACAACCAAAAACACGCAGATGAGCAACAGATGGCTTGCGGTCATGCCAAGCCTCATATCGAGTGATAGACTGCAGCGTTTTAGTGGGACACTTGTTGAGTACATATGGTGCACACATGACAGCCTCAAGCCAGAAACTATGTGGTAAAGCTTGACTCTTGACCATGCACCTCGCCATCTCCATGAGTGACCTGTTCTTTCATTCAGCAACTCCATTTTGTTGAGGTGTATATGCCAAAAATGCATTAAAATTAGAAGACATATATTCCCCCCCTCGATCAGAATGGAGGGTTCCCATTTTACATGCTGACAGACTTTCAACCAAAACCAAAAACTATTTAAAGCACATGAACACTTCGGACTTTGCTTTGAGTGGATATACCCATGCATGCTTGGAAAAATCATCAATGAAAGTCACGAAGTAAAGGTAATTTCCAAAAGAGGGTGTCTACATAGGACCACAGACATCGCTATGTACAAGCTGCAATTTCTGTGTAGCCCAAACTGAACCATCTTTTGTAAAGGAGGAACGGTGCATTTTGCCCAAAATACAGCCTTCGCAAACATGTTTTCCAGGTGCCTCAAGTTTGGGCAAAGAGGACGCCATTTTAGATTTCTACAGGCATAGCAAACTAGCAAAATTCAGATGACCAAAGCATGCATGCCAAAGCTTTGCATCTGACATAGCCTGAGAATCATTTACTACACATGCCCAATCATTTTCAGATCTTTCATAGTCTATGAGCTTATACAACCCACGACATAAAATGCCAGAAGCAATAATAACATCGCCATTTGACAGATCATGAATTGTACATCTGTCATCAACAAATTTCACAACCAAGCGAATCTTGGCTAATGCAGAAACTGATAACAGATTCTTCTTGATCCCTGGCACAAATAAAGCATCTGACAAAGTGAAAGAACTACCATCAACAGTAGTCAAAATGATCTTACCAACTCCCATAATAGGAGAAGAGGAGTTGTTGGCGCATGTAACAGTATTCCCTGTAGGGGCAGGCTCGAGTGAAGAGAAGAAATTGTGCTGCGAGGTAATATGTTTGGTTGCCCCATTGTCAAAGTACCAAACATCTGAGTCTACTGCAGACATGCACTACTCATGAGAAGATGGGTCAAAACTGCAAACATAGTAAACGCCCATTCTTCTTCCTGCACAAGTTAGGCCTCTACAACAACCATTCCAGCCTCTTTCTTCTTTGCCTCTTTAGCAGCCAATTTTGGACAGTTCTTTATGATATGATCATTCCCTTTACAGTACTTACAAAACAATTTCTGCTTTTCTAATTTCTTCTCATCTTTATCTTCCTTCTTCGAATATGCAGAATTAGCAGATTTCTACTTACTAGTTGAAGAGCTCCATTTTCCTTTGCCCTTCTGACTAGCCAGGAAAGCTTGATCTGCAACTCGCATAATGGACCTGTTTTGCCTGGACTGATCTTCCAGCAACAGAACAGAGACTAACTCCTCAAATGATAAGGCATTTGGATTGCCTTTCATCATCAACCAAAGAGTAGAAGCAAAACTCTGATATGAATCAGGAAGACCATTCAGAACGGTCTGCACAAGTGAGCTATCTGGTATAACCTCATCAACAGAAATCAACTGTTCCTTCAAGTCTTTGATCTTCGTTGGAAACTGTCCATAGAATCACCTTCATTCATGTGCTCACTCCCCAGCTATTTTTGGAGGTAAGCAACATGAGCCTCATTCCTAGCTTGGTACAATGTGGTAAGTGTATCCCAAGCATCCTTAGCTGTTCTGCAAGAGCGAATGTGAGGAATAATGGCACGTTTGACAGACAAAGCTATCGATGCATGTGCCTGGGCATCTCTGCCATCCGAGCGAATTTGCTCTGCAATAGCTACAACAGAAACAGTAGCACGAAGAGGAATCTACGGAATATCATCTTCGATACCATCTTCATCAGCTCCAGCACCTGCACAATGTTCCACAATCCTTTTGCAACCAATATATGTCGCATCACAATACACAATACTGAATGTATTACTAGAGAATGTACAACGATAAGTAGCCCATTAAGGCAATCGGCGTATATACAAGCTGAGGGAAAAAAACCTCCTAAAGAGGGAAAAAAGTGCCCCGACGGTCCTAGAGTGTTCACACACATCACTACCTAAATATATCAACAATATATTTGATGCTCAAATGCTAGTTTAGCATGTTCTATCCTCATTTGAAATATATTAGTGTCTAGTGTTTCCATATAAAATAGATCTGAAAAGTTTCTTATATTTCAAGATTTATAGCTATTTCACGTGAGAGAGGTTCTTTATTTGTCTTACACAATTTTAGCAAATAACGCATGAGGTTCATCTAAAATCTTTATGTAATTTGAGTCGATCCAAAGTTTTTCATGAGAAAATGGAGGATCAATAATTGAGATGATATATGAGAGACAAAATAAGTGAGCAATCCTTAACTCAACAAGATTACAAAGTTCAATAGTGAAGCTAAATCAACTTTAAACTAGTGATAAATATTGAAGCTAATAACTCTATCAAAGAAGCCTCATAAAAAAATGAAGACAATGTATAATGGCCAAGAGTCTGTTGACTAAACCACTCTACTTCAATCCCTAGGATGCACTCCACAATGCCATGAAATGAATTTTTGAGAAAGGATTTCTCTCATCTCCAACCCTCTCTCTATCTATCTGCAAAAGTGTTCATAGGCCTCTCTTTAGATAGGCATAACCCCCTCATACATAGGATTTTTGCAAAACTATTTTAGAGAAAGTTTCTCCATTAAACCATTTTGAGATGATGTAGGTAGCTCGAGATACAAGCTTTTGAAATTGTTCTATGTGTTATTTTCATGAATCTATCAATTCTCAACCTACCATTTTCCACCTACATATCACGATAGTGATTGGAAAGTTTTGTGGAAGCAAAATTCTCAGTTTAGGCTATCATTTCTCAAAGTTTGAAGTGGCAATGAGTTAATGGTGACCATAGAGGTGTTCTAGTGTCACATTAATTCATTTCTTGTGGTGTTTAACACATCAACAAGTGGTGTCAGAGCAGAAAGGTCCTAAAGAGCAGAAGGCGGCAAAGGTACGAGAAGTTTTTCATTAAAGTTTGAAAGGTGAAGCATTTGAAGGCACAAGGCATCAAAAGGTTACTTCAAAAGTATATTCATACACAAAGAACTCCAAAAGGTATTATCCTTTATCCTTTAAGCTCACAGGTTGTAGCAAAAGCAAAGGAGTATGGCATATCATATCTCCATTGACAAACTGGACAGAGATAATTATCCCGCATGGGTAATGAGAATGGAAGCCTTACTTATGAGTAAGGATCTCATGGTATATGTTACAGGTGAAGAAGAGAAACTAGTATTTGAAGATGAAAGCCGACCAAAGAAAGAAGAACTTGATGCTTTAAAGCATTGGCAGAAGAAGGATGCAAGTGCAAAAGCCTACATCTACAACTCAATCTCAGATCATTTGCTACCACACATCAGAGGATTGGAATCATCTGAAGATATATGGAATGCATTGGAGTATCATTTCCAAAGCACTACTAAAGCACGGAAAGCAAGTCTATGGTCAGAGTTTACAACATTCAAGAAGAAGCCAAGTCAAAGTATTAGTGATTATGTCACTAAGATGAAGGATCTTGCAGATAGTCTTGGATCCATAGATGAAGATATTGAGGATCACAAGTTGATTGCTCAATTACTTGTAGGATTGAGAGGGGATGAAAGGTGGAGACCTTTTGTCTTATCAACAGAACTTTCATTAAATCATTATGTTCCAGATTTGAATCAATTACTTGGTTTGATGCTCACATATGAGCAAGACTTAAAGGGAGATGGAGATAAAGGACAAAGTTCTGCAATGTACATGAAGAACAAGAAGAAAGGAGATAAAGGTAAAGCAAAGGATGAAGAGGAGTCGAGTTCTCAAGTTTATTATGCAAGAGGTAAAGGCACTGGCATAGGAAGACCAAGAGGTTTTGGAAGAGGAAGAGGTAATCAGAATAACAACAAGAAGGCCTGCTGGATCTGTGGATTGAGTAATCATTTGGCTCATGACTGTTGGCACAACCAACAAGGATCAAACTAGAATAAAAACAATAATAGAAGAGGCCGAGGTGGAAGATATAAAAGTAATTTTCAAAGAGGTAGACAAATTCAAAGAGGAGGCTATGGTAGAGGTGGAGGAAGAAGTTGCAGACAGAATCAAACCTACAACACCACCTACTACAACTATGCAAATGACACACAGAATGAAAGTCATACATCATTGATGATGAATTCAATCAGCACATCAGATAAAGAAGATCTAAAGGTATTTTACATTGACTCTGGATGTTCTAATCATTTGTTAGGAAACATAGAATTGATGTCAGAATTGGAAAAGGGTATTTCTAGTCATATAGTTCAAACAGGTGATAATACAAGACATAGTGTACATTCAATTGGAAAAGTGAAATGCAAGAGTGGAGCAGATTTGCTAACCAATGTTTTGTATGTTCCTACAATACCTAAAAACTTGATTAGTGTGGGACAGATAGTTGAAAAAGGTTTTCAAGTCAGGTTTACAAATGAATGAGTATTTGATGAGATCCAGAGAATGGATATAATCCGATTGTCTCTGGTAAGAAAGAAGGTAGACTCTTTACTTTAAGAGTACAAGGGAATATTGGTCAAGCTTTTCTCACACATGGTGAAGGAGTGATTACAAAACTTGATCTCTGGCATAAGAGATTAGGTCATTTCAATGAAAGAGGAATTAAAGCTAGGGTTGCTAATCAGTCTGTACTAGGATTACCAAATGTGCAAAGTCAACATATGGTTTATAAATGTGAAGCATGTCAAATGGGAAAAGCACACAAGTTACCATTTCAAAAGAAAGGATTCAAACATGATGGATTACTAGAGCTCATTCATACAGATGTATGGGGACCAACAAAAGAAGGATCTATCAGTGGCTCAAGGTATTATGTTCTTTTCATTGATGATGCTACAAGATGGATAACATTATATGTTTTGAAGGAAAGATCAGAAGTGTTTGGAGCCTTCAAGCATTTCCATGCATATGCAGAGAGAGTCACAGGTCAAAAGCTTAAGAGATTGAGGTCTGATGGAGGGGGAGAATACTTCTCCCAAGAGTTCAATGATTATCTTTGGAATGCAGGTTGAGGGAACTAACCTGCAGGTATACACCACAACAAAATGGTGTAGCAGAAAGGAGAAACATGACTTTGGTTGAGTTTGCTAGAGCTATGTTGAAGGAGAAGAATTGTCCAAATTATCTTTGGGTTGAGGCTGTAAATAAAGCTACATATCTTGTGAATAGATTACCATGTGCAGCTCTCAATGGAATGACTCCATATGAAGCTTGGTGGGGTAAGAAACCAACACTAGATCATTGTAGAGTGTTTGGATCAATTGCATATGCTTATGTGCCATCACAACTTAGGCATAAACTTGAACCAAAGGCAGAAAAATATGTGTTCATTGGTTATGATGAAAAGAAGATGGGTTACAGGTTGTGGAATCCTCTAACAAAAAAAATTCTTGTTTCTAGAGATGTTACATTTGATGAATAGAAAAGTTGGTATGCAGATCAAAGTCATACAACTGAAGAATTTGAAGAAGAGGTAAGAAGATGTGAGAAAGGAAAATCAATTGTGCAGGTGAATAGAGATGAAGACTATATGCAAGCAAGTACATCCAGAAGTGGATTAACAGGAAGAAATGAAGAAGCTCCTATATTTGATGAAGAGGTGTATCCAGACACATATGAAAAGTCAATTGGATATAAAGAATGCATTCTTGAATGGATACATATCAGATGAGGTATACATGGAACAACCTCAAGGGTTTATAGATTCCAGGTATCCAAATTTTGTTTGCAGGTTGAGAAGAGCATTGTATGGATTGAAGCAAGCTCCAAGAGCATGGAACTATAGACTGGTGAAGTATCTAAATGATCTTGGATATCAAAGTTCAAAAACAGATCCAAGTCTACTCATCAAAAGAACAGAGGAAGGTACAATCTACATTTGTATTTATGTAGATGAAATTATAATCACAGGTACTTCAGATGAAGGAATCAAGGAGGTAAAGAGATTACTTGAAAAAGAATTCAAGATCAATGATCTAGGAAAGTTATCATACTTTCTTGGAATGGAAATCACTTATACAGATCATGTCATATATGTATCACAAGAAAGGTATCTTCTGAATCTATTGAAGAAGTTTGATATGGAAAATTGCAGAGAAGCTTCAACTCCACTTGAAGTTAATCACAAGCTCAGTAAATATGATGGTGCAGAATACAAAGATATGAGGAAGTATCAATCTCTTGTGGGTAGTTTGATTTATGCTACACTAACAAGACCTGATCTTAGTTATGTAGTGGGATTTTTGTCACAATTCATGCATTGTCCAAAGGACCCACATTGGATTGTAGGTCAAAGAATTCTCAGATATATCAAAGGAACTATAAAGGAAGGATTATATTATCCTTTTACATCAGATTTGAAGTTGAGAGTCTATAGTGACTCAGATTGGGCAGGTAACGAGGATGATAGAAGATCAACTCATGGTTACATGATATACATTGATGATAAGCTTGTAAGTTGGTGCTCAAAGAAACAACATACAGTAGCATTATCATCAACTGAAGCTGAGTACAAAGGACTTGTGGAAGCAGTTAAGGAGGTCATATGGATGTAGACATTGTTCAAAAGCTTGGGCATTGATCAAGGTATACCTACAATACATGGAGATAATATGAGTGCACTTTATCTTGCAGCAAATCCAGTATTTCATGCAAGAACAAAACATATAGAGATACATTATCATTTCCTGAGAGAAAAGGTAATGGAGAAAGAAATTGAAGTGGAGTACATTTCTACAAAAGATCAGATAGAAGACATAATGACAAAGAGCTTGGATGGTGTGAAGACCAGCAGATTCAAAAGCATGGCAGGAGTAAAAGAAAAAGCAGATGATATGAAGAAACAGAGAATGTCAATTAGTGATCGAGGGGGAGTTGTTGGAGAAACACTCACTAATTGGACATATATTTGAAGGTCAAAGCTTTAGAAGAAAACCACATGCCTATGTGAAGGGACAAATTCACAAGTGTATTATATTTGTAAAGTTAGTTCACTTTAGTTTTAGAAGTTTTTTAAAATCACGAGAATGAGAAAATCTATATAAGTTAGTTTGTATCAACTGGCGCGATGAGAGAGAAGAAGTGGAAGACAATGATAGAGTGAGTTAGAACTCAATTTGTATGACTGAGTATAGTCGGGCTTCTCTGAGTGAGAAAGCATCTGTAAAACTTTTGAGTTTTTTCATAGCTATGAGAAGAAATAGTTAAAGTTCTGTGTATGAGACTCTCTCCATCATCTCCATGTTTGTCTACTGTGTGATGAGTTCAAAAGTTCAAGTTTTCTGAGCAACTCAATGCCTAGCATCAAATTTGTGTTGATAAGTTCGTGTTTTATTCTCTGAATATTATGTACTACTAGAACTTCTTAAAACATGAGGTTTGTGGAGCAACTCGATGCCTGGCATCGAGTTTCATCATAAAGTCGATGCCTGGCATCGACTTCCCACATAAAAGTGGTCTTGTTCATGTGTGTTTTCAAGGGGGTAATTCTGGTGTTGAAAAAATGGCTGAAAAAGCTCAAAGTCGATGCCCGGCATCGACTTTTGGTTGCAAGTCGATGCTAGGCATCGAATTTTCATTTTAGACACTCAGAATTACTAAAGAAGGCAAAATTTCCATTTTTGGCAAGTCATATAGGGTCATCTTGTGAAGGCCATAACTTGAGTTCTAGACTCGATTCGTTTCTTGCATATCATAGCTTGTTGGAAAGCTCTACTCTTCTAGTTTCATCCACTAAAAGATCTTGGAGAAATAATATTTGAGCTTAGCGAAATTAGCAAAATACTGAAGGTATGTCATTTTAGTGACTGGAAAGTTCTGTGGAAGCAAAGTTCTCAGTCTAGGCTATCATTTCTCAAAGTTTGAAGTGGCAATGAGTTAATGGTGACCATAGAGGTGTTCTAGTGTCACATAAATTCATTTCTTATGGTGTTTTACACATCAACAGTATCATTATGAGAATCATCAATATTTGAACAATATTCAACATGAGAAGTCATATGAGAACTTGCTCCACTATCGATCCACCATGGTTCCTCTTTGGGATCATGTGTATTGGATACTATATCTTCTAAAGATACAATTGAAGAATCCTCTTCAAATTGAGTGCATTATTTTTCACCTTCTCCATCCATGTAGTGGGTTGATATTCCTTTCCCATTATGTTGATTACTCTACCTCTCCAGGAAGGATGTCCTCTTTCTTGGAGAGATGGATTACCTTTATGATCTTTTCCATCTTCTTCATGAATGGGCTGATGTCTTACTCTTCGTCTTTGTGTGTCAAATCTCCCTCTTCCCCTTGATGAGAAGAGTGCTTTGTCCTTGAAGTTGATGAATTTTCTCCATCATGTATTTACTTCATGTTGGCAAGCCTTTGATCTTCATCTCTAAAAATTTGTTCCACCTTGTTAAGAGATGGCTTCTCCCTCAAGATGATGAGGCCTTGAACTAAGCCATCATATCCATCTCATAATCCATGTATGACGATTGTAGAAAACTCATTGTGAGAGATCTTCTCTCCAAAAACCACTACTTTTGATGTAGATATTTGAATCTCTTGATGAAGCTTTAAGCATCCTCTCCTTGCTTTCTCTTATGATTTGTAAGTTCAAACCTCAATTCCACTTCCCTTGAGGTGATCTTCATAGATATTCGTCAAGGCCTTCCATGCCTTCTTGAGAGTTTACACATCAATGAAATTGTTAAGAATGTCATCTTTGACACTCAACCTTGTCATATGAACAAAAAACATGACCTTTTATCCGATTTGGCCAACTCTTCTAAACTTCCACTCTATCTCTCCTTCAATATTAGATACCAAAAATCTTGAAAGAAAAGCAAGGAATCCATGTGTACCTTCCATGTTGCATTGATTTTCTCAACCACTTCCAAGTGTAATTTGTGAAGGCTTGGTGTCATCTTAGATTACAACAAGCTGAATTGGTACGCTTCCTTCACTTGCATATTCTCACACTAGGCATTTGTAACATAAGATCTCTAATACCATGAGAAAAATGAGGATCTAAGATTAAACAAACTCTCAATGAATAATTGAGAAGAGATGTGAGAGATAAATTAAATGAGAAATCCTAACCTTAAGAAGATTACAAAGTTGAATAGTAGAAGTTGATTCAAGCTCAAACTACTAGAAAAGATTGAATCGAAGCCAATAACTCTATCAATGGAGCCTAATGATACAAATGAAGCAAAGCTATAATAACAGAAGTGTGTGGATCAAACCACTCTACTTGAGTCCCTAGGATGCACTCCAAAATTTACAAAATGAGTCTTTTACAAAGATTTTCTCTCATCTTGAACCCTCCATTTATCATCTTCTATGGCTCATTTGAAAATTTCTAGTATCTCCATATAAACCAATTCTTAAAGAACGACTTATATTTCAGGAGATATAACTATTTCAAGTAAGAGATATTCTCTAGTCTAACAAAATTTAAGAAAATAACCTATGAGGTTCATCTAACATCTTGTTGTAATTGGAGTTGATTCAAACTCCTTCATTGGTATCAAATCATTGCAACATGACAGATAATTATCCTTGTATTGAGAATCTTGATAGGATAAATTATCAAGAATGATGGATGAGGATGGAAGCTCAATTACAATGTAAAGTTCTTTATGATTATATTACAAGTGATGAAGCAAAGTGGTACTTGCAGTTTAACCAAATTCCACTAAAAAAGAGTTAGAAGCAATCAAGTGGAATGGGAAAGATGCACTTGCAAGATCTATTATTCTCAACTCAGTTACATATTTTTTGCTTCCACATAGAAGAGTTTATGAATCAGGTATTGAAATTTGGATTGACTTGGAAGATCATTTTTCTTCTTCAAGAAGAGATAGGAAAGCTCAACTTTGGGTAGAGTTTACAAATATGAAGAAACAACCAAAACAATCTACTTTAGATATTTTTACTAAATTGAAGGATATAGAAGACCAACTTCCAAGTATAGGAGTTGAAAAAAGAGAGTTGTAGATCATAAGAATAATTCTTATAGGATTTAGAGGAGATGAGGTGGAAATATTTTGTGTTGAATGTAGAGCTCAACCTTGACCATCATGTGTCTGACATAAATTGATTGTTAGTACATATGTTGACATTTGAGGCTGATTTGAAGGCTTTTAACAATGATAAAGGAAATTGATCTTCATTTCTCTACTCATCGAAGTCTAAGGGAAATGCACATTAAGGAAAAAAACAAAAAGGATGAAGAAGACAATTAAGATTCACAAGAAAAATTTGCAACGAGAGGTGTCAAATTCAATAGAGGCAATAAAAAAGGTAGAAGGAGAGGAAGACAAGGAAGAGGTAGATTTTCTAACCCACCCGCTTGTTTTATATGTGTATCAAACAATTAATTTGCACAAGATTTTTGGGAATATGATTAATATACCAGAGGAAGAAGTAGGTTCAATAAAGGGAAAAGAGTAGGGGTTTATGGTAGAAATCATGGACAAAGATGAAAATACAACAAATATGAAAAAACTCAACAAGAAGAGCCAGATTCACTTTTATTGATGAATTTGAGTACAAGATCTCTTAGTACTGACAACCATGTCTTCTATATTGAGTCTCAATGCTCTTATCATGTCTCAATTAATATATGTATACTTTTAAATTCGTATTTACCAAAAGAACAACATATTTCTCATATAGGAGATGATATGAAGCATATTTTTGAGCAAGTTGAAAATGTGAAATCAGCCCATGGTGGAAAGAATCTTCTCTCCAATGTACTTTATGTATCATCCATCATAAGAAGCCTCATAAGTGTTGGAAACATTGTCAAGAGGTCTTCAAGTCAGATTCAACAAGTATGAAGTTTTATGTGGAGGATCCTACTCTATGTTCTAGAAGACTTTTTTGAGGGAGAAAGGAAAGGAAGATCATTTAATTTTGGAGTTCGAGGTGTCAAGGAGGCAACTCTTGCCCATTAGGGCAATAGGCGTATATACAAGCCGGGGGAAAAAAACCTCCTAAAGAGGGAAAAAAGTGCCCCGGCGGTCCTAGAGTGTTCACACACATCACTACCTAAATATATCAACAAATCCCCCCTGGGAGTGATGCGGTGAACAAGGAGCTGGCACTCATGTATAAGGAAGTGCCAAGCTATGTGGAAATCACTCCACAAAAGGAAGTAAGCCCAAAGCTTTGCGAAAAGCTTCAAACTTCTCCCTAGGCAGAGCCTTCGTGAAAAGGTCTGCAATGTTCTCCTGCGTGGGCACATATGCCAAGCTGATCTCCCCAGTAGAGAACCTCTCCCTGACATAGTGATAATGCACCTCAATGTGCTTAGTGCGAGCATGGAACACACGGTTCCTCGCAACTGCCAATGCGCTCTGACTGTCAGTGAAGATGGTGGTGGCAGAAGACTGGCCAACACCCAAATCAGCCATAAGGCATCTGAGCCACACACACTCAACAGTCGCTATGAAAGCTGCCCTATACTCAGCCTCACAACTAGAAGTGGCCACAGTAGGCTGCTTCTTGCTCAACCAAGATATACATGAGCTACCAAGCATGAAGCAAAAACCACTGGCGGACACACGAGTGTCATAGCAACCAGCCCAATCTGAGTCAGAAAAAGCATGCAAATCTGGTGATAGTGCTCCCCCCTTGGGATAAAACAACCCAAGTAGCCGAGTACCACTCAAGTAGCGAAAGATGCGCTTAACCGCTTTCCAATGCGTGACTCCTGGGCAATGCATAAACCTGCTCATCTGTGAGACAACAAACTGAATATCTGGCCGAGTAATGCATAAGTAAATCAAGCATCCAACAACCTGCTGATAGAGAACAGCATCAAATGCATTTCTAGCATCATGAAGACTCAATCGTAAACCTGTCTCCATAGGAGTGGCAATAGGCTTACAGTGTTCAAGGCCAAAACGCTGCAATAATGTGTCAATATATTTCGTTTGACACAAAGCCATTCCACCATCAACGTGCATAAACTGAATGCCCAAATATTGATGCAAATGCCCCAAATCAGACATCTCAAATGAGGCATGCAAATCAGCCTTAAAATCAGCAATATGTGTCTCAATAGGACCAGTGAGCAGCATGTCATCAACATAGACAACAATGATCAGAAGCACATCATTAGCATGTTTAACATATAAGGTGCTTTCAGTTGGACTGTTCTCAAAACCATGTGCAATCAGATAGGCATGTATCTTCTCATACCAAGCACGTGGTGCTTGCTTTAAACCATATAATGCCTTCTTTAACCTGCAAACCTGGTTTTCATGCCCTTTCTGCACAAAGCCACGGGGCTGAAAAACATACACTTCTTCATGCAAGTCACCATTCAAAAATGTTGTTTTAATGTCCAACTGATGTACATTCCAACCATGATGGGCTGCAAGTGCACAAATGCTCTGAACAGTAGTCATACGGCATGTAGGTGCAAAGGTCTCATCAAAATCAATGCCTCTTTCCTGTGCATAACCCTTTGCAACAAGCCTAGCCTTATACCTGTCAATTGTACCATCAGGTTTACACTTCAGCTTGTATACCCACTTAGTGCCAATGGCCTTATTGCCAGGAGGCAAGTCACATAAAGACCATGTACCATTCTTCATTATAGCATCATATTCAGATTGCATAGCAGCCATCCAATTTTCTGAATTTTGTGCTTCATCAAAAGAAACAGGCTCATTCTCATCACAGAGACTAGATGCAGCCATAGCATAGCAATCTGATGCAAAGGAGGAACTATGAGAGCCTGAACGAGTACGATATGACAAAGGTGCATCTAATTTGTTGTCACGCAAAGTCTGCACCAACCATTTTGGCATAGTTTTTGCCTGCTCAATATCAGCTCTCTCATCAACAAGTGCATCATGTAAATCTGCATCAGAAATGGAATGATCTGCATCATCATATGAAACCTGCAAAGGCTGAGAAGTTGCCTCATTAGGACGAGCACTAGCCTGTCCACCTGTAAAAAGAGGCATCAAAGTATCATACATGTCTTTGGAGCTAACAGATGTCTTCTTAGTACATGAAAGCAATGGCTGAATAGCATCTTCCACAAAGACAACATCATGGCTAACCAGAATGCGTTTAGTCTGTGGATGATACAGATGATAGCCTTTACTTTCAGAACTGTACCGAACAAAAATACATTTTACTGCCTTATCATCCAATTTTCTGCGATGTTGTTCAGGAACTAATGCATATGCCAAACAACCAAAAACACGCAGATGAGCAACAGATGTCTTGCGGTCATGCCAAGCCTCATATGGAGTGATAGACTGCAGTGCTTTAGTGGGACACCTGTTTAGTACATATGCTGCACACATGACAGCCTCAAGCCAGAAACTATGTGGTAAGGCCTGACTTTTGACCATGCACCTCGCCATCTCCATGAGTGACCTGTTCTTTCGTTCAGCAACTCCATTCTGTTGAGGTGTATACGGCACTATACATTGGTGTTTTATCCCACGTTCAACCAGAAATGCATTAAAATCTGAAGAGATATATTCCCCCCCTCGATTAGAACAGAGGGTGCCCATTTTACATGCTGATAGATTTTCAGCCAAAACCAAAAACTGTTTGAAGCACATGAACACTTCGGACTTTGCTTTGAGTGGATATACCCATGCATGCCTAGAAAAATCATCAATGAAAGTCACGAAGTAAAGGTAATTTCCAAAAGAGGGTGTCTGCATAGGACCACAAACATCACTATGTACAAGCTGCAATTTTTGTATAGCCCGAACTGAACCATCTTTTGGAAAGGAAGAATGCTGTGTTTGCCCAAAATACAGCCTTCACAAACATGTTTTCCTGGTGCCTCAAGTTTGGGCAAAGAGGACACCATTTCAGATTTCTGCAGGCGTAACAAACTAGCAAAATTCAGATGACCAAAGCGTGCATGCCAAAGCTTTGCATCTGACATAGCCTGAGAATCATGAACTGCACATGCCGAATCATTCACAGATCTTTCATAGTCTATGAGCTTATACAGCCCACGACATAAAATGTCAGAAGCAATAATCACATCACCATTTGAGAGATCATGGACTGTACACCTGTCATCAACGAATTTCACAACCAAGCCAATCTTGGCTAATGCAGAAACTGATAACAGGTTCTTTTTTATCCTTGGCACAAATAAAGCATCTGACAAAGTGAAAGAACTACCATCAGCAGTAGTCAGAATGATCTTACCAACTCCCATAACAGGATAAGAGGAGTTATTGGCGCATGTGACAGTATTCCCTGTAGGGGTAGGCTCGAGTGAAGAGAAGAAACTGTGCTGCGAGGTAATATGTTTGGTCGCCCCGCTGTCAAAGTACCAAACATTTGAGTCTACTGCAGACATGCATTGATCATGAGAAGATGGGTCAAAACTGTAGACAGTAGTAAATGCCCATTCTTCTTCCTCCACAAGATTTGCAGAATCTGTTTTTGGTGTAGAGGCCTCTACAACAACCATTCCAGCCTCTTTCTTCTTTGCCTCTTTAGCATCCAGTTTTGGACAGTTCTTTATAATATGATCATTTCCTTTACAGTACTTGCAGAACAATTTTTGCTTTTCTGATTTCTTCTCATCTTTATCCTGGTTCTTCGATTGTGCAGCATTTGCAGATTTCTGCTTACTAGTAGAAGAGCTCCATTTTCCTTTGCCCTTCTAAGTAGCCAGGAAAGCTTGATCTGCAACACGCATAATGGACCTGTTTTGCCTGGACTGATCTTCCTACAACAGAACAGAGACTAATTCCTCAAATGACAAGGCATTCGGATTTCCTTTCATCATCAACCGAAGAGTAGAGGCAAAACTCTGATATGAATCAGGAAGACCATTCACAACGGTCTGCACAAGTGAGCTATCTGGTATAACCTCATCAGCAGAAATCAATTGTTCCTTCAGGTCTTTGATCTTTGTAAGAAAACTGTCCATAGAATCACCTTCATTCATGTGCTCACTCTCCAACTGTTTTCGGAGGTAAGCAACACGATCCTCATTCCTAGCCTAGTACAAAGTGGTAAGTGTATCCCAAGCATCCTTTGCTGTTCTGCAAGAGCGAATGTGAGGAATAATGGCACGTTTGATAGACAAAGCTATCAATGCATGTGCCTGGGCATCTCTACCATCCCAACGAATCTGCTCTGCAGTAGGTGCAACAGAAACAGCAGCACGAACAGGAATCTGCGGAATATCATCTTCGACACCATCTTCATCAGCTCCAACACCTATATTTGCAGTACCTGTCGTTACAGGTGTAACAGGACGTCTTTCAACACCCTGCACAATGTTCCACAATCCTTTTGCAACCAGTACATGTCGCATCATATAAGCCCGTAATGGGTAGTTGGTACCATCCAACTTATCCTCAACAGCCAACATACGGAATACATCACTGCTTTCAGCCATGGCCGGTGACTAAAATACCTTGATGCAAAAAATTGACTGTATCTCGAAAAGTTGAACGGAACTGCCGAGATGAGTTCTGCTAGACCTGTAGCAGACTTCGAGACGCTTAAACTGGCAAACAGAAACTGGTATATACCTTTGGCTCAAAAGGACGAAATAGCCTACATAAGCGCTGCGATAGTGCGTTCGGAGGCCGAAACGAGCTCAGATCGCGATTTCGGCACCACATAGCGAAGCTGTTTTGATCTCGGAAACACCCTGAGTATGCTCACCAAATTTCGTGCAAATCTGAGACTGCAAAAGGAGGAGTGTCGACGGCGCCCTAGAAGAAGCGACGACCTGCTCTGATACCAATTGTTGGAGATAGACGTCTACGGAAGCACGCGAACAACACAAGGAAGAAGAAGAAGCTTGGAGCACAACACACAAGACTGAATGTATTACTAGAGAATGTACAAAGATAAGTAGCCCATTAGGGCAATAGGCGTATATACAAGCCGGGGGAAATAAACCTCCTAAAGAGGGAAAAAAGTGCCCCGGCGGTCCTAGAGTGTTCACACACATCACTACCTAAATATATCAACAAATCTATGTTTAGAGTCCTTGATATTTCAAAATAGTGTATGGTTTTTCAATTGTAGTGCTTGTTAGTTAGAAAAGCCACATAAATGAACTTTTGTGAAACAAGGATAGACACATGGATCTTTTGGAGCTTGTACATACTCATGTTTGGGTACCTTCCAAGGAGCCATCACTTTCATGATCAAGGTGTTTCGTATCTATTATTGATGATTGCTCAAGATGGATTATGTTTCTTCCCATTTATCACCCAATGTGAAAATGCCAATTTTCGGCATAATTTCCTATCGTCAGCAATAATGGGGATCATATTGTAAAAGTTGAGTAGTACTCAAGCTTCGTGCCATGAATACAATAAGGCCACCAATTTTCGTATTTGACATCCATTTTTAGAGGGTAAACCTGAATATTTTATAAGGTTGCATGACTCAACTAAATGCTCTAAATTCCAAGGTACGAATTTTTTAAAAACAACAAAAAAATTCAGCTTTTCTAGATCATTTTCATCACTTTAAGACTAATGTGTCCTAATCTTGTGTTTTACAAATCAATCTCTAAAATCTGATTGCTACACGTAGTTCATATTCGAGACATTTTGCACTTCATGTAGCTCTTGTTTGAGAAAATTTTCACTTTATGACTTTCAATGGCACATCTTCAATGTGTATAATTGTGTTGTGTCTTTCTTTAACTTATTTCTATGTGACCTTGTGTGGCATGTCTTGTGTGTGTGAAGATTGCAAAAAATCTCATGGTTTCTACAACCATTTTCTATGATGTAATCTCTACCTCCCCTTAGTGCCAGCTCAATGCATCAATGCTAGAAAAAAGACGCATTTGATGTTGGACCATGGGTTCCTTGGTTCTATTTTTAGCCTACATTTCCTCGTTCATTTTCTATGTGTTAGCGATCTCTATCATATTAGCCTTGCTTGCCATGTACAAAGTATCCACCATTTGATTGCTCTCTTCATTGGAACCTTCCTCTCTTGAGAGTTCCATGCTCCAACCTTTTGTTCCAACTCACTTTCATTCTCATGCAAGCCCATTTATCCCACATGCAAGGGAATTCTCCCAAAATCCATATAAGGAGGGCCTCCCTTCACCCCTCACAAGTCATTCCACTCTAACTCATTGCCAAGAGTGTGCATCCTCTCCCCATGGAGTCTCCATGCTCATAGCACATCTCATGTAAGTCATTTCTATTTCTACTTTAATTCATTTCATCATGTTTTCATATCTTTTATTTCTTCCTCCATAGTTTGTTTATTGTGTAATTATCAAAAGATTAGGAGTTGCTTTGGCATTTCAACATGGTATCAGAGCATAGGTTCATTTTTTTGAGTTCATCTTTATTCATTATTAGTAGCATAGATGCATTACTTCCTTAATCCCTTCCACCCTCCCTCATGTTATCATCATCTAATGTTTCATCACTAGCTCATAGATTTTGTACTATTGAGTTCCTTTCTTTTCATCATAATAAAGTGTTTTTCAGCACTGCCATTTGCACTCACAAGTGCTTCTCAGCACTATGTTCACTCAGTAATCCTCATCAAAGAGAGAGAGAGAGAGAGAGAGAGAGAGAGAGAGAGAAATGCGCAAGCCAAAGCTACACTGAATGAGTCTTCTAATGATGTGTCTCTACATCTTGATCTTTGGCTGCTCTCATGACTATGTACATGGATTTTGCTTATGCATCAATACAAGATCAGTAAATGTTCTAAGGAGGAATGCTTGAAGATTTCATGGCTTGCAGCAAAGAATCGGGATGGCTTGCATTGACCTCTGATAAAGAGAAAGCAATAGATCCTCTAGCCACTATGGCTCACGCCTCTTCTATCAAAAGTAATGCACAATGCTTGATGTTGTGAAGAAACACATGCAAAAGAGGAAGCATGCACTAGCATCAGTGTTGAAGATAAATGTACAAGCTCATTTTCATATGAGCCATGCTTGGATAAATTTACCAAATATAAAGATAAAGGAAAAGTAGAGGAAAAAAGGAAAAAATAATAAAAGAAAAAGTCTAGTCAAAACTTCATGATGAGTAAGAGATACAATATCTTGCCTTGTAGTTAGTAGCATATAGTGGAGAAAGTGGTGAGTTAAGAAGAAGGCACAAACTTCTTCACATGCTCATTCGTTATAAAATTGAAGTGGGAGCACATTCAAAACAAGGAGAGAAAGAGGCAAGAGCTCCCAGTAGTCAGATCTGGCCATTTTGTCATTTTAGCTTCCCTTAGACTCCTTCCAGCCGCATGTCAGTTTGTACACAGCTCTGTTGCAGAGCTCATATCTCACTGCATATGTAACCATTTTGTGCGTTTAAACATTCATTGGAAAGGTTATCTTGGGTAATTTCTGCATATCAAATATCTCTTTGAAAGCTTATGTACTTTGTGAGATATCAGTGAAAGAGTGAAGCCCTGGTTTTTAGTATACCTGTGTAGATAGGTAGTCTATTTTGGTCGGTTAACTTTACCAACCAAAACATATCCAAATTGCATGATTTTTGTCTTGTTGGAAAGATCTTGGCATCTGCTTTTACTGTCCCAAATATCGCATTGAGAGCGTTCATATTATGTGAGATATCTGTCAGATAGTAAAGTCTAGTTTTATAGTGTACTTATGTGCGCAGGTGGTCTATCTTGGTAAGTTCAGCTTCCTGATCAAAACTCATCCAAATTACTTGTTTTTTATCTTATTCGAAAGCTATATGTGTCTACTTTCTCTATACCAAATATCTTTCTCAAAGGATATATATTCAGAGAGTTATGAGTCTGAGAGTGAAGCTCAGTTCTTTAGCATATCTGTGTGGACAGGTAGTTCATCTTTGATAGTTGTGTTTCCTAATCAAAACTTGTCCAAATTAAGTCATTTATAGCTTGTTAGAAAGCTCTCTTTGTCTACTTTGATTGACTAAAGTCTCAAGTCCATTTGAGTTTTGTATTGAGAGCAACAAGCTATCTAAGGTGCAGATGTTTGTCCAAGTGTTGAACATACAAGGGCTCACTACACACTTCCGTTGCACATAGGAGAACTCATTCTCCACAATCAGTGCATTTGTTCGAGAGAGATAGAATTGTGTAGCTCTACAAGCAAAACTATGGGATCTCCAATGGCCATTTTCTTCTACTCTGCTTCAAAGGCACAACAAACAATCAGGTCGTTGGTTTCTCTCTAAGAGTGGCAGCAACCATTTTCTTTTTGTCATCACTCAACAAGTGTTTGTCAAGATGACACATCAGTGGCAACTCCTCAACACCCACACATCAGTCCTTCACATGCAGCTAAAACTCAGAAGCAAAGGGGATGATTCATTTGTGTAGCTACATAATCATTTGTTGGAGCAGAACAATCAACAATTAGTGATTACATAAAGGCTAGAAGTAAAGAGATGAAGAAAAGATTGAAGATCAACTCCATGGAATGAAGAAAAGATTCAGATAGCAAAGTTCTTTAAATCATATGTAGATTAGTTCTGTATATACTTCAATATACTTGAAGTAATGACGAATTAGGACTTGTATGTGTATATAAGTACATGCTTATAGTCGTATTGTAAGCATAAGAGAGCATGAGATGAAATATAGATGAGTAGATGATGAACATTGTATGTATCATCCATCAGATGTATGAAGAGTTAAGATAAGAGAAAGTTTTTCAGAGAATGGTGCATCGATCTTTTCTCTAATTCTCCTTCTGTGCTTAATCTTATGAGAAATCCTTTTGTACACATCTAAGTCCATAGTTAACCCATCTATGGCTAAAGTTTGAGAGTCCAATTGCAAACATGCTGAGAGAATTTTAAATAGGAACATTCATATGTAAGAAAGTTCTGAGTGTCTTTTGAAACAGGCGCAGATTCGATGGTCAAAGAAATGGACAGTGCTCAGTGCATAGTGTAAAGTTTTACACAAATGAGGACTCAAAATTTAATTTGAGAGGTAAGCCATCTATGGCTAAAAGAATTTGATTAAACGGGCTATAGTTTGAGAGAACCATAGCTTAGAAGTTACATATATCAAAGTCGTCATTACAGAGATGCAGTTTCAGACATAGGTAAAGTGTTTGAGTCATTTCTCACAATCCACTCTAGCATTTGAAGTGATTCAACTTGGAGAAGGTGCGTAACCTCTAGGAAACACATTCTACAAAGTTTTATAAAAAAATTTACATGAATGATTAGTCAATGAGTGATTAATCTTCAACACACTTTTTCTGAGAAGTAATTTTTTCACAGTTGAT
This sequence comes from Ceratopteris richardii, assembly GCA_020310875.1. Taxonomy (NCBI): domain Eukaryota; kingdom Viridiplantae; phylum Streptophyta; class Polypodiopsida; order Polypodiales; family Pteridaceae; genus Ceratopteris; species Ceratopteris richardii. The sequence continues at coordinate 109,260,776 of CM035414.1, forward strand.
CAATTTCTTGATAGTTTGATAATTGTTTTCCAAAATCAAGTGGAGTCTGAAGTTATTCTTGATATAGAGGTGGTCTAACATCAAGGATAGCTTATTCTTTTGGAGATTTACTTTCTCCATCAGTGGTATCAGACCAGGAAGTATCAAATTTGAGGAAAGGAAGACTCCGACTGCTGCAGACATACAAACTTTACATCTCGAAGGTTCAAAAGAATAAAGTGTGAAGAAAGATTGAAGGTAGACACATAAAGGTTATCAAAAGGATCAGAAGGAGCAACATTCGAAGCTAAGGTACATTCATTCTTTATAAGGACTAAAGATTTGAGACTACAGGTGAAGCAAGGATGGGAGATAGTCTCCAAATTGAAAAGTTGGATAGAGAGAACTATCCAACTTGGTCTATGAGAATGGAAGCTCATCTTATGAGCAAAGATCTGATGGGATACATAACAAGAGAGGAAGAAAAGCCAGAATTTAAAGATCCTAGTGTTCCAACTAGGGAGGAGCTTGCAGATATAAAGATTTGGATGAAGAAGGATGCTCAAGCAAGGAGCATAATTTACATGGAAGTTAATGATTATTTGCTTCCTCATATCATAGGACTTGAAAGTGCAAGTGACATTTGGAATGCTTTGGAAGAGCATTTCCAGAACACAACCAAATCAAGGAAAGCTTCATTATGGGCAGAGTTTACTACTTTCAAGAAAAAGTCTTCACAATCAATATCTGATTATGTGACAAAGATGAAGGACATTGCAGATTCTTTAGGTGCAGTGGATGAAGATATTGAAGAAGACAAATTGTTAAGACAAATTCTCACAGGGCTAAGAGGAGATGAGAAGTGGAAGCCTTTTATTTTGTCTACAGAACTTTCATTAGATCATTTCACTCCTGATTTGAATCAATTGTTAGGACATATGCTAACTTTTGAGAGTGATATCAAAGGAGATGTTGATAAGAGTGGAGGTCATGCAATGTATTCTAAAGACAAGAAGAAAGCTAGCAAAGGAAAACAACAATCAGTTGAAGATGAAGGTACTTCAAGTCAAGCAAACTTCCTAAGAGGAAGAGGAAGTGGCAGAAGTAGAGGAAGAGGCAGAAATAACAAAGATAATGTCAGAGCTTGTTGGATATGTGGTAAGACCAATCATCTATCTCATGATTGTTGGCATAATAATCAAAGAAATGGTAATTTTAATCAGAACTTTAATCAAAGAGGAAGAGGTGGTAGATATCAGAGAGGAAACTTCAGAGGTAGAGGTGGTAGGAATTCTTTTGGAAGAGGTGGAGGAAGAAGCTTCCAAAATCAATCCTATAATAAGACCTACTACAATTATGCATCAGATCAGAAAGAAGATTCGACTCTCATTATGAATGCAACATGTGAAGCCTCACATGAAGACATGAGAGTATTTTATATTGACTCAGGATGTAGCAATCATCTGAGTGGAAACACTGCTTTGATGACTTATCTAGATCATAATGCAATTAATCATACAGTTCAAACAGGTGATAATACAAAGCACAAAGTAAAGTCAATTGGTTCAGTCAAAGCCAAAGATGGAAGCACTCTTTTGAGTAAGGTTCTGTATGTTCCTACAATTCCAAAGAATTTGATCAGTGTAGGACAAAATTGTGGAAAAAGGATATGAGGTAAGGTTCACTAATGATGGAGTTTATGTTGAAGACCCTAGTCAAGGGTATAAACAGATTGTTACAAGGAAGAAGGAAGGAAGGCTCTTCACATTAAAGGTACAAGGAAATGTTGGACATGCTATGTTTGCATATGGAGAGCAAAAGGTGTTAGAATTGGATCTTTGGCACAAAAGACTTGGACATTTTAATGAGAGAGGTATCAAAGAAATTATAAGCAATGGTTCAGTACTTGGATTGCCTAACATTGCACGTCAACACATGACATACAGATGTGAAGCATGTCAGTTAGGTAAGGCTCATAAGCAATCATACAATAAGCATGGTTTTATGTATACAGAAAGACTTGAATTGGTACATACAGATGTGTGGGGTCCTTCAAAGGATTTTAGTATAAATGGTTCAAGATATTATGTCATATATGTTGATGATGCTACCAGATGGATTACAATCTATGTGATCAAAGACAAGTCAGAAGTGTTTAATACATATAAACACTATCATGCACATGTATATGGAATGCAGGTATAAAGAGAGAGGTTACTTGTAGGTACTCTTCTCAACAAAATGGGGTATCAGAGAGAAGAAATAGAACTCTTGTTGAGTTTGCAAGATCCATGATGAAGGAGAAAAATTGTCCTAATTATTTGTGGGCTGAGGCTGTAAACACAGCCACATATTTGGTCAATAGGTTACCTTGTAAAGCTTTGCAGGGTATGACACCATATGAAGCTTGGTGGGGTAAGAGACCTACCTTGGATCATTGTAAAATATTTGGTTGTTTGGCATATGCATACGTGCCATCTCAATTGAGGCATAAATTGGAACCTAAAGCAGAGAAGTATGTATTCATCGGTTATGATGACAAGCAGATGGGTTATAGGTTGTGGAGTCCATCCACAAAGCAAATCCTTGTGTCCAAGGATGTTACATTTGATGAGCAAGGCACTTGGTATGCTGGTAAACTTAATGTGCATGCAGATGTTGAAGAAGTGGTGGATCAAAAGAAAGGTAAATCAAAGATTCAAATATTTGATGAAGATGAGAATAATGAAGTACAAGTTGAAGTTGAAGAGAGGCCAAGGTTTGATCCAGAATGTGATGAACCAGAAACTTCAAGAAGTGGAGAAATCAGAAGTTCATCTAGACATAAATGGAAACCTACAAGGTATAGCTATGATACTTCATTTTTGACTACCAAGGATTATGCTTACATGGTAAAAGCAGATGAAGATCCATCTACATATGATGAAGCCAAAGGGAAGAAGAATTGGGAAGAAGCTATGCAAGAGGAGTATGATGCATTGATGGAAAATCAGACATGGGATCTAGTTCCTAAACCTAATAGCCAGAAAATCATTGGATGTACGTGGGTTTATAAAACAAAAAGGTTTTTGCAGATGGAAGTGTGTCTAGGTACAAAGCTAGACTTGTTGTGAAGGGATATGCACAGACATATGGAGTGGACTATGATGAGACTTATAGTCCTGTGGCAAAGATGACAACCATCAGGACACTCATAGCAATTGCTGCTTGCAAAGGTTGGAAATTATCTCAATTAGATGTTAAAAATGCTTTTTTGAATGGTTACATTTCAGATGAAGTCTACATGGAACAACCAGATGGTTTCAAAGATCAAGTGTATCCAAATTATGTGTGTAAGCTCAAGAGAGCTTTGTATGGGTTGAAGCAGGCCCCAAGGGCATGGAATTATAGGCTTGTAAAGTTCTTAAAGGAACTTGGATTTCAAGCATCAAAGGCAGATAGTAGCTTGCTAGTCAAAGCAAGTGAGGATGGCTTTATTTATGTTTGTACTTATGTTGATGACATAATACTTACAGGATCAGATGATAAAGGTATACACATGATTAAGAAACAGATGGAAAGAGAATTCAAAATCAGTGATTTGGGAAATTTGTCATTCTTTCTGGGAATGGAGATTTCATATACTCAGCATGGAGTATATGTGACTCAAGAAAGGTATCTGAAAAATTTGCTAATCAAATTTAAAATGGAAGATTGCAGGATAGCACCAACTCCAATGGAAGTGAATCATAGATTGACTCGATATGGAGGAGAGGAATTCAAAGATATGAAGCTCTATCAGAGTTTGGTGGGTAGCTTGATTTATGCTACATTAACAAGGCTTGATTTATCATATGCAGTTGGAGTCCTATCTCAATTCATGCATTGTCCTAGAAAGGAACATTGGATTGCAGGACAAAGAGTACTTCGGTACATCAAGGGCACACTTAAAGAAGGATTGTATTATGGTTTTACTTCATATACAAGGGTCAAGATATACAGTGATGCAGATTGGGCAGGTAATTATGATGATAGAAGAACAACACATGGATATTTGTGTTATGTGGGAGATAAGCTAATCTCATGGTGTTCTAAGAAGCAACATACAGTTGCTTTATCATCTACAGAAGTAGAATACAAAGGCATGGTGGAAGCTGCTAAGGAAGTAATATGGCTAAAGACACTTATGAAGAGTTTTGATGTTGTTCAGAGTACTCCTATTATTTGTGGAGACAATATGAGCTCTTTATACTTGGCAGCAAATCCTGTGTTTCATGCTAGAACTAAACATATTGAAATTTAGTATCATTTTTTGAGAGAGAAGGTTATTGATAAAGAAATTGAAGTCATGCATACTCCTACAAAAGATCAACTTGCAGATATGATGACAAAAAGTTTGGATGGACCAAAGTTGCAGAGGTTTAAAGATATGGCAGGAATAAAGAAGATGCAGGTAATCATAATTGATGATTGAGGGGGAGTTGTTGGAGAAGAACAATCAACAATTAGTGATTACATAAAGGCTAGAAGTAAAGAGATGAAGAAAATATTGAAGATCAACTTCATGGAATGAAGAAAAGATTCAGATAGCAAAGTTCTTTAAATCATATGTACATTAGTTCTGTATATACTTCAATATACTTGAAGTAATGGCGAATTAGGACTTGTATGTGTATATAAGTACATGCTTATAGTCGTATTGTAAGCATAAGAGAGCATGAGATGAAATATAGATGAGTAGATGATGAACATTGTATGTATCATCCATCAGATGTATGAAGAGTTAAGATAAGAGAAAGTTTTTCAGAGAATGGCGCATCGATCTTTTCTCTAATTCTCCTTCTATGCTTAATCTTATGAGAAATACTTTTGTACACATCTAAGTCCATAGTTAATCCATCTATGGCTAAAGTTTGAGAGTCCAATTGCAAACAGGCTGAGAGAATTTTAAATAGGAACATTCATATGTAACAAGGTTCTGAGTGTCTTCTGAAACAGGCGCAGATTCGATGGTCAAAGAAATGGACAATGCTCAGTGCATAGTGTAAAGTTTTACACAAATGAGGACTCAAAATTTAAGTTGAGAGGTAAGCCATCTATGGCTAAAAAAATTTGATTAAACGGGCTATAGTTTGAGAGAACCATAGCTTAGAAGTTACAGATATCAAAGTCGTCATTACAGAGATGCAGTTTCAGACATAGGTAAAGTGTTTGAGTCATTTCTCACAATCCACTCTAGCATTTGAAGTGATTTAACTTGGAGAAGGTGCGCAACCTCTAGGTGTCACATTCTACAAAGTTTTGTACAAACTTTACATGAATGATTAGTCAATGAGTGATTAATCTGCAGTAGACTTTTTCTGAGAAGTAATTTTTTCACAGTTGATCAATTTCTTGATAGTTTGATAATTGTTTTCCAAAATCAAGTGGAGTCTGAAGTTATTCTTGATATAGAGGTGGTCTAACATCAAGGATAGCTTATTCTTTTGGAGATTTACTTTCTCCATCATCATTCTCCTAAGGAGCGTGGTAATCATTCGCATATGGTACTACTCTTAAGCAGGTTAGTGACATTGAAGAAGAATATGGTGCTACTCTTGAGTAGGTTAGTGCCAGAGAAGAGAAGCAGGCAGCTAAAACTCAGAAGCGAAGGGGATGATTCATGTGTATAGGGTTTAGGGTTTAGGGTTTTAGGGTTTAGGGTTTAGGGTTCAGTTTTTAGGGTTTAGGGTTTAGGGTTTAGGGTTTAGGTTTTAGTGTTTAGGGTTTAGGGTTTATGGTTTAGGGTTTAGAGTTTAGGGTTTAGGGATTAGGGTTTAGGGGTTAGGGTCTAGGGTTTAGGGTTTAGGGTTTAGGGTTTTAGGGTTTAGGGTTTAGGGTTTAGGGTTTAGGGTTTAGGGTTTAGGGTTTAGGGTTTAGGGTTTAGGGTTTAGGGTTTAGGGTTTAGGGTTTAGGGTTTAGGGTTTAGGGTTTAGGGTTTGCGGTTTAGGGTTTAGGGTTTAGGGTTTAGGGTTTAGGAGCGTGGTCGCAATCATTCGCATATGGTACTATTGTTGAGCAGGTTAGTGATAGAGAAGAAGAATACTGCAACCATTGCAAAGCGTGAATCAAACACCTTTGCATGTTCCTCTATGGAAAAACCTAAAGGTTCCAAGAAAGAAAGGATCACAATCTAACTAGTACTTCAATAGCTATGGGAGGAGCTGATAGTCACATACACAAGGAAAATGTGCTTGCTATACTATGTAGGAGATACATCTCTACCATAATATAGCAAGCTCTACTGGCTGTACCTGTGTTGGCTCTTGAATAGGTAAACGAGGCTCTCACAACACGGATCAAAGTCGTACATGCTATAGCAGAGAGAGGGATAGTTTGAAAGCTATGCATGGGAAAAATGGGGAGCAAACGGAGAAAGTTTCATTGCAATCTGATGTTGGACAAATTTTTGGGCTCACAAAACCAAACTGATTATTGGCATAATTCATTGGAGTAAACTGAGTTTATTGCATCAATTGTGTCATCCATCTCTTCATAGATTACAGAGAGTTCGTTGATAATTTATCACTGGTCACAAGCCACATCATGACACACACATTCAGACTTTATTCAGAGTAGCAAGGTTCATTAAACCCCATTTAGGCTCGGTTTAGAAAAGGATATTTTTCTTTTCTCTTACGTCACTTCAGAACCTCATGGAATGCTTGTACCTTTATGTTCACAAGTTGTACTTATGTAATGGAAAATTAAAACTACCCACTATATGCAGGCTCACTCTAAAGGTTAAAGCCTCATTCTATACTCGTATCTTCATGTGAATGTACACATATATGGCTTTATGTAAGGGATTAGACACCACTATGCTTGAGCATAGAAGGACCTTCCCAACGCCATAAACTATTGAAGCTATGTACTCTCTCAAGCAAGTCCCACAAGTATATGGCACTTAAAGTGCACCCAAAACAACATCAAATAAAGGACTACATCGACAAAGGACAAAGGAAAGTCAACAACAAGGAGTCCACAAAAAGAGGACCCTACCAAAGATCCCATCGATGGATCCAAACCATGATTCAATACCGACAATGGACTTCAAAGGATGCAACAAAAGGTGGCAAATGGTTCAATAAGCACTACCTACCACATGATGTAAACCCTTTATATTTCTAGATATCTGATATGTCCATAGATCCCCAAAAACCATGGATCTTGTATGTCCATGGAACTAAAAACCAAGGGATGCCATACGTCCCACACTTGGATGGCATATGTCCAAGATATGTCTAAGGATCCCATATGTCCTTAGATCCTACAAAACCAATGGACTAAGTGATTCCATATGTCACTAGTCCCCAAAATTAAAAACAAAAGGTTCATCACATGGAGGGGGAGTGTTGAGAGTTCCCTGATCCACCCTTTTGTCCCAATTCACTTTCATTCTCATGTAAGCCCATTTATCCCACATGCAAGGGAATTCTCCCAAACTCCATATAAGGAGGCTCCCTTCACCCCTCACAAGTCATTCCACTCTAGCTCATTGCCAAGAGTGTGCATCCTCTCCTCATGGAGTCTCCATGCTCATAGAGCATCTCATGTAAGCCATTTCCATTTCTACTTTAGTTCATTTCATCATGTTTTCATATCTTTCATTTCTTCCTCCATAGTTTGTTTATTGTGTAATTATTAGTAGATTAGGAGGAGTTTCTTTATTGTTTCAACATCCTCCTCTTCAATGTTTTATCCACTCCCCCTTCATGCATTGCTCTGTTTCCAACCTTCTTTATGACTTTGAATCAATCTTAAGCTTCCTTTTCACCTAATTGACCGATCCTTGTTCCTCTTCCTCTTGTGCTATATAGAAAGAAAACTTATGCATGCTTGCCTTTGGTTGATCTTCACCTAAGTTCATGTTTTCAATGGCCATGAGGGTGACCAAATTCTCAAAATATGACAATGAATCCCTCATGGAAACTTATGTTGTTAAGGTCATCCATTTATCTTTACCTGCCAAACCATAGAGACTATGTGTCACTATTTCATCATCTTTGATTGGGTCGACGTTCAGCTTGAGGGGGAGTGCTGAGATATCAAGCTCAACATGTGATGATCCAAGGTGACACATATCACTTTTTCATTTCTCGAGCAAAAAGCATCCAAATCATTCTTTATTTGAAATTTTCTTGCCTTTTTCCTTGTGAAGTATAAAATTTCAAATATCTCCCACCTTCTTCTTGGAATGCATAAATATTTTATGTGTCCAATTATAATATTTCTTATTTGTTGAGATAGTGAATAGGGCCCTTCTATCCCTATTATTGCACTCCTTCAAATATATTATTTCCACATATACAGAGGGATCATATATGTAGAGTATTAGTTATAACATTATCCAATTCCCATAGACCCTTATATATGAGCTAGTTGTTCTCAACCTAAATCTCCATGGCTGATGTTTGCCCCTCGCCAAGTTTTCAATTTGAAAATCATAAATAATGATGGTGGGGAGCTCTAACATTTCAAATCTTACCTCTAAGGTATTGAAAAGGCCGAATGATCAATTATCTTTAACTTATGAGAGTTCTATCTCTAATTGTATGCAAATAGACTTGCCCAAGGCTATCTTTGCTTCTAATGCCACTTGATTTGATTGGTGAGGTTTATATGTAAATTCATGAGAGGTTTTTGTCTTTATTAAACTTCATATCTTTCATTTGGTTGGCCTTAATTCACTCTAATCAGCTTATTTGGTTTGATAGTAGTCATGGATGTCTCAACACCCCCAATGTAGTCATGGAAGTGTATGGGCATTTTGAAGAACATTGACATAGATTAAGAGATGTTTCGAGTTATTAAAACTCACTTAGATTTTTTATATGGTCTTCAAAATATATAGTATACTTCAGAATTGATCTACCATGATTCAAACTTGAGTGTTTCACATAGCTCTCACAACTTGTACAAGTTCTGAACCTAACACTTTACTTAGACAAAATACACTTGATAAGAAATAAATAATTGTGATACTCTCTCTCTCTCTCAACCTAGCTATGCATCTATGTGCACATTACATGCAACATCAATAGTGGATTTGCACCTACAAGCTTGGATATTAAACTATGGTTGCCTACATTGCCACCTTATGTTTCTATGATGTGGATTAACTAATTAATTACCCCTAAGATCCTCATTTCCAAATAATCCATGTCTTCTAAAAGATGTGAGGAACTTTTGGAGTATCAAGACACAAGATTGAAACAAAATCACTCTGAAAGCTACAAGAGTCTTAAAGTTATCCACTAACTATATTCCCCTTGGTACATGGTTGCACCATGTTTTGATGTTGACCTAGGAGTCTTATATCCAAACGTATTCCCACTTTTGATTGACTATCCAATGGATTTTGCATCACTAGTAATTCTATTTCAATTATTTCCCTTGCTTTACCTAGACATGGTAATAAATTCAAGGTGATGTAACTTCTTGGTCTTTTTCATTTTGAATTAGTAGTTAGAGAGAGGAATCTTGATTAGATTTGTAGAAATTGACCCAGCTAGGAGATTTGACTATAAAGATTGGTGCCTATTGAGACTCAGGATCAATACTTGGGAAAAGTCAAAGACTTGGGCTCCTTCTCGATCATGATTCCCCACAGATTGAAGGGTCAAGATGGATCAATAGCAACAACTTGGGTAAGACACTCAGTATCAAGAAGAACTTGGATTTACATATCTCCCTTAACATGACGTTTGTCTAAAATAGCCCCATATCATATGGAATTTAAGTTCCTAAACCTATGGCATCATCTCATAGAGAATAAAAAACTAGTTCTTATGTGCAAAATTCTCCAATGAGGAATTCAGACTAATTTTGAAGCTAAAACAATTTGTGGGCTCCCTCAGTGGTGTAAGCACTACCTCTGTAATAGAGAAGACCTCGGTCACCTCTTCTTTTGGTGCCCTAATAGTCACTTGGTTTGGTAGGCTCTTGCAAAGATATTGAGATTACAGAGTCAAATCAACTGGAAGTAGGCTTTGGAGAAGCGATCATTTGTGCTTCTACCTTGTGGAATGTCATTAGGGGGGAATAGTGTGGAAGATATGGAAAGAAAGATGTGGTCAAATTTGAAAACCCTTTGAAAGAATGTTTGATTGAAAACTCTTTTGGACTTTTGGGTAGAGGAATTTGTAACTTTAAGAAGTCCTCTACCTTTGAACACCATAGGGTGTTTGTTTTTGAAAACAAAAAGATCAAAAGTAAGTGGGCCTCCCATGAGGGGGATGTAAAGGCTATTAATCTTCTTTGTGACTCTCTCTAACACCCTTGTATCTTTCTCATTGACTAAATAAAAACCTAGATTTCCTATTACTTTTTGGTCATCACCACTGTTTCTTTGTGTTCTTATACCCCTGATTTGTGGGATATGGGAGATCCCATGGGCACTATGCCCCTTGACTTGTAACATTTTCGTTTATTAATTCATGATAGGGAGTGATGCATAGTGATGTGGTGAACAAGGAGTTGGCACTCATGTATAAGGAAGTGCCAAGATATGCGGAATCAATCCACAAAAAGAAGTAAGCCCAAAGCTTTGAGGAAAACTTCAAATTTCTCCCTAGGCAGAGCTTTTGTGAAAAGTGTGCAATGTTCTCAATTGTGGGCACATATGCGAAACTCATCTCTCCAACATAAAACCTCTCCCTAACATAATGATAGTGCACCTCAATGTGCTTAGTGCGAGCATGGAACAGAAGGTTCCTCACAATTGCCAATGTGCTCTAACTGTTAGTGAAGATGGTGGTGGCGCAAGACTAACCATCATTGTAGCATGTGTGAAGCTCAGAGAGTTGTGGAGTCGAAGTGGTATTTCTCATCACTCATTATTTTGCTCATAACTCGTAGCACATTTGTTAGATTAGGTTGGAAATACCACTATTGGATGCATCTCATCGAGAGCTTCAAAAGAACCCACTATTGACCATATTTGGATATCAAAGCTGAGAGAAAATGTTGAATTTGTGCTTACTGTTGCAATAAATAGCATGGTGTGCACTTTCAAGGAAACAAGTGACTTGAGAGGTTCATCCATTTCCTTTGCACATATCATCGAATCATCCACTTCACCCATCATCACGTAAGCATATGACCTCATGCACTTGATATGTCTATGTTGACGGATTGACAAATTCAAGTGTGTGCCTCAATCCACCACTATACATATGTTTTGGTAATATACATACGTTTTGGTAATATACATACATTTTGGTAATTAGGGTATGGTCTCAATTATCACAAGTCCCTAGGACATTTAGCCTTAGGTTTACACTTAGCCTTATACATTTCAACTATTCCATCAGGCTTACACTTCAGCTTGTATACCCACTTAGTGCCAATGGCCTCTTGCCAAGAGGCAAGTCACATAAAGAAGAGGTACCATTCTTCACAATCACATCATATCTTTATTGCATAGGAGCCATCCAATTTTCTAATTTTTGTGCTTCATTGAACATAACATGCTCATTCTCATCACAAACACTAGCGGAAGCCATAGCATAGCAATCTAGTGCAAAAGAAGCACTATAAGAGCCTGAATGAGTATAATATGATAGAGGTGCATCTAAGTTGCTATCTCGGAAAGTCTAAACCAGCCATTTAGGCATAGTCTTTGCCTTCTCCATATATGTTCTCTCATCAACAAGTGCATTATGTAAATCTACATCATAAATGGAATTATGTACATCATCACATGAAACTTGTAAAGGCTACGAAATTGCATCATGTGGACCAACACTAGACTATCCACCTATAAAAAGAGGTAGCAAAGTTTCATACACATCTTTCGAGCTAATTGGTGTCTCCTTAGTACATCAAAGTAATGGCTATATTGCATCTTCCACAAAAAACAACATCATAGCTAACAAAAATGTGTTTATTCTATGGATGACACAGATGATAGCCTTTGCTTTTAGAATTATACCCAACAAAAATACATTACCAAAGACACGTAGATGAGCAACAAATGGCTTGCAACCATGCCAAGCCTCATTTGGCGTGATAGATTGCAATGCTTTAGTGGGACACCTGTTAAGTACATATGTTGCACACATAACAGCCTCAAGCCAGAAACTATGTGGTAAAGCCTGAATGTTGACCATAGACCTCGCCATTTCTATGAGTGACCTATTCTTCCTTTCAACAACTCTATTCTATTTAGGTGTATATAGAGCTATAAAATGATGTTTTATCCCATGTTCAGCTAGAAATGCATTAAAATCAGAGGACATATATTCCTCCCCTCGATCAGAATGGAGGGAGCCCATTTTTACTTTTTGATAGATTTTTAGTCAAAACTAGAAATTGTTTGAAAGATATAAACATTTTAGACTTAGCTTTCAGTGTCTGTACCCATGCATGCCTAGACAAATCATCAATAAAAGTCACAAAGTAAAGGCATTTCCAAAAAGAGGGTGTTTGGATAGGACCACATACATCACTATGAACAAGCTACAATTTTGAGTAGCTCGAACTGAACCATCTTTTTGGAACGAGGAATGTTGCATTTTGCCCAAAATAAAACCTTCAAAAACATGTTTACTAGGTGGCTCAAGTTTGGGCAGAGAGGATACCATTTCAGATTTCTACAAGCGTAGCAAACTAGCAAAATTTACATGACCAAAGCATGCATGCCAAAGATTTGCATCTGAGATAGCCTGAGAATCATGTATTGCACATGTTGAATCATTCACACATTTTTCATAGTCTATGAGCTGATACAGCCCATGACTTTAAATGTTAGAGGCAATAATAACATCACCATTTGAGAGATCATGAACTATACATTTGTCATCAGCAAATGTCACAGCCAAGCTCCCCAACTTGGATAATGCTGAAACTGATAACAGATTTTTCTTGATCCCTCACACAAATAAAGCATCTAACAATGTAATAGAACTACCATCAACAATAGTCAGAATGATCTTACCAACTCCCATGATAGGATAAGAGGAGCTATTGGTGCATGTGACAGTATTCCCTATAGGGGCAGGCTCAAGTGAAGTGAAGAAACTGTTGGAGATAGACGTCTTCGGAAGCACGCAAACAACACAAGGAAGAAGAAGAAGCTTGGAGCACAAACACACAATACTGAATGTATTACTAGAGAATGTACAAAGATAAGTATCCCATTAGGGCAATAGGCGTATATACAAGCCGGGGCAAAAAAACCTCCTAAAGAGGGAAAAAAGTGCCCCGGCGGTCCTAGAGTGTTCACACACATCACTACCTAAATATATCAACAAATCCCCCCTGGGAGTGATGCGGTGAACAAGGAGCTGGCACTCATGTATAAGGAAGAGCCAAGCTATGTGGAAATCACTCCACAAAAGGAAGTAAGCCCAAAGCTTTGCGGAAAGCTTCAAACTTCTCCCTAGGCAGAGCCTTCGTGAAAAGGTCTGCAATGTTCTCCTGCGTGGGCACATATGCCAAGCTGATCTCCCCAGCAGAGAACCTCTCCCTGACATAGTGATAATGCACCTCAATGTGCTTAGTGCGAGCATGGAACACAGGGTTCCTCGCAACTGCCAATGCGCTCTAACTATCAGTGAAGATGGTGGTGGCAGAAGACTAGCCAGCACCCAAATCAGCCATAAGGCGTCTGAGCCACACACACTCAACAGTCGCTGTGAAAGCTGCCCTATACTCAGCCTCACAACTGGAAGTGGCCACAGTAGGCTGCTTCTTGCTCAACCAAGATATACATGAGCTACCAAGCATGAAGCAAAAACCATTGGTGGACACACGAGTGTCATAGCAACCAACCCAATCTGAGTCAGAAAAAGCATGCAAATCTGGCGGTAGTGATCCCCCCTTGGGATAAAACAACCCAAGTAGCCGAGTACCACTCAAGTAGTGAAAGATGCGCTTAACTGCTTTCCAATGCGTGACTCCTAGGCAATGCATAAACCTACTCATCTGTGAGACAGCAAACTGAATATCTGGCCGAGTAATGCATAAGTAAATCAAGCATCCAACAGCCTGCTGATAGAGAATAGCATCAAATGCATCTCCAGCATCATGAAGACTCAATCGTAAACCTGTCTCCATAGGAGTGGCAATAGGCTTACAGTCTTCAAGGCCAAAACACTGCAATAATGTGTCAATATATTTCGTTTGACACGAAGCCATTCCACCATCAACGTGCATAAACTGAATGCCCAAATAGTGATGCAAATGCCCCAAATCAGACATCTCAAATGAGGCATGCAAATCAGCCTTAAAATCAGCAATATGTGTCTCAATAGGACCAGTGAGCAGCATGTCATCAACATAGACAACAATGATCAGAAGCACATCATTAGCACGTTTAACATATAAGGTGCTTTCAGTTGGACTGTTCTCAAAACCATGTGCAATCAGATAGGCATGTATCTTCTCATACCAAGCACGTGGTGCTTGCTTTAAATCATATAATGCCTTCTTTAACCTGCAAACCTGGTTTTCATGCCCTTTTTGCACAAAGCCACGGGGCTGAAAAACATACACTTCTTCATGCAAGTCACCATTCAGAAATGCTATTTTAATGTCCAACTGATGTACATTCCAACCATGATGGGCTGCAAGTGCGCAAATGCTCCGAACAGTAGTCATACGGCATGTAGGTGCAAAGGTCTCATCAAAATCAATGCCTCTTTCCTGTGCATAACCCTTTGCAACAAGCCTAGCCTTATACCTGTCAACTGTACCATCAGGTTTACGCTTCAGCTTGTATACCCACTTAGTGCCAATGGCCTTCTTGCCAGGAGGCAAGTCACATAAAGACCATGTACCATTCTTCATTATAGCATCATATTCAGATTGCATAGCAGCCATCCAATTTTCTGAATTTTGTGCTTCATCAAAAGAAACAGGCTCATTCTCATCACAGAGACTAGATGCAGCCATAGCATAGCAATCTGATGCAAAGGAGGCACTATGAGAGCCTGAACGAGTATGATATGACAAAGGTGCATCTAATTTGCTATCACGCAAAGTCTGCACCAGCCATTTTGGCATAGTTTTTGCCTGCTCAATATCAGCTCTCTCATCAACAAGTGCATCATGTAAATCTGCATCAGAAATGGAATGATCTGCATCATCATATGAAACCTGCAAAGGTTGAGAAGTTGCCTCATTAGGACGAGCACTAGCCTGTCCACCTGTAAAAAGAGGCATCAAAGTATCATACATGTCTTTGGAGCTAGCAGATGTCTCCTTAGTACATGAAAGCAATGGCTGAATAGCATCTTCCACAAAGACAACATCATGGCTAACCAGAATGCGTTTAGTATGTGGATGATACAGACGATAGCCTTTACTTTCAGAACTGTACCCAACAAAAATACATTTTACTGCCTTATCATCCAATTTTCTGCGATGTTGTTCAGGCACTAATGCATATGCCAAACAACCAAAAACACGCAGATGAGCAACAGATGGCTTGCGGTCATGCCAAGCCTCATATGGAGTGATAGACTGCAACGCTTTAGTGGGACACCTGTTCAGTACATATGCTGCACACATGACAGCCTCAAGCCAGAAACTATGTGGTAAAGCCTGACTTTTGACCATGCACCTCGCCATCTCCATGAGTGACCTGTTCTTTCGTTCAGCAACTCCGTTCTGTTGAGGTGTATATGGCACTGTACACTGGTGTCTTATCCCACGTTCAGCCAAAAATGCATTAAAATCTGAAGACATATATTCCCCCCCTCGATCAGAACGGAGGGTGCCCATTTTACATGCTGACAGATTTTCAGCCAAAACCAAAAATTGTTTGAAGCACATGAACACTTCGGACTTTTCTTTGAGTGGATATACCCATGAACGCCTGGAAAAATCATCAATGAAAGTCACGAAGTAAAGGTAATTTCCAAAAGAGGGTGTCTGCATAGGACCACAGACATCACTATGTACAAGCTGCAATTTCTGCGTAGCCCGAACTGAACCATCTTTTGGAAAGGAAGAACGCTGCATTTTGCCCAAAATACAGTCTTCACAAACATGTTTTCCAGGTGCCTCAAGTTTGGGCAAAGAGGACACCATTTCAAATTTCTGCAGGCGTAACAAACTAGCAAAATTCAGATGACCAAAGCGTGCATGCCAAAGCTTTGCATCTGACATAGCCTAAGAATCATGAACTGCACATGCCGAATCATTCACAGATCTTTCATAGTCTATGAGCTTATACAGCCCACGACATAAAATGCCAGAAGCAATAATCACATCGCCATTTGAGAGATCATGGACTCTACACCTGTCATCAACGAATTTCACAACCAAGCCAATCTTGGCTAATGTAGAAACTGATAACAGGTTCTTTTTTATCCCTGGCACAAATAAAGCATCTGACAAAGTGAAAGAACTACCATTAGCAATAGTCAGAATGATCTTACCAACTCCCATAACAGGATAAGAGGAGTTATTGGCGCATGTGACAGTATTCCCTGTAGGGGCAGGCTTGAGTGAAGAGAAGAAACTGCACTGCGAGGTAATATGTTTGGTTGCCCCACTGTCAAAGTACCAAACATCTGAGTCTACTGCAGACATGCACTGATCATGAGAAGATGGGTCAAAACTACAGACAGTAGTAAATGCCCATTCTTCTTCCTGCACAAGATTTGCAGACTCTGTTTTTGGTGTAGAGGCCTCTGCAACAACCATTCCAACCTCTTTCTTCTTTGCCTCTTTAGCAGCCAGTTTTGGACAGTTCTTTATAATATGATCGTTTCCTTTACAGTACTTGCAGAACAATTTCTGCTTTTTTGATTTCTTCTCATCTTTATCCTGGTTCTTCGATTGTGCAGCATTTGCAGATTTCTGCTTACTAGTAGAAGAGCTCCATTTTCCTTTGCCCTTCTGACTAGCCAGGAAAGCTTGATCTGCAACACGCATAATGGACCTGTTCTGCCTGGACTGATCTTCCTGCAACAGAACAGAGACTAATTCCTCAAATGACAAGGCATTCGGATTGCCTTTCATCATCAACTGAAGAGTAGAGGCAAAACTCTGATATGAATCAGGAAGACCATTCAGAACGGTCTGCACAAGTGAGCTATCTGGTATAACCTCATCAGCAGAAATCAATTGTTCCTTCAAGTCTTTGATCTTTGTAAGAAAACTGTCCATAGAATCACCTTCATTCATGTGCTCACTCTCCAACTGTTTTCGGAGGTAAGCAACACGAGCCTCATTCCTAGCCTGGTACAAAGTGGTAAGTGTATCCCAAGCATCCTTTGCTGTTCTGCAAGAGCGAATGTGAGGAATAATGGCACGTTTGACAGACAAAGCTATCAATGCATGTGCCTGGGCATCTCTGCCATCCCAACGAATCTGCTCTGCAGTAGGTGCAACAGAAACAGCAGCACGAACAGGAATCTGCGGAATATCATCTTCGACACCATCTTCATTAGCTCCAACACCTGTATTTGCAGTACCTATCGTTACAGGTGTAACAGGACGTCTTTCAACACCTTGCACAATGTTCCACAATCCTTTTGCAACCAGTGCATGTCGCATCATATAAGCCCATAATGGGTAGTTGGTACCATCCAACTTATCCTGAACAGCCAACATACGGAATACATCACTGCTTTCAGCCATGGCCAGTGACTAAAATACCTTGATGCAGAAAATTGATTGTATCTCAAAAAGTTGAACAAAACTGCCCAGACGAGTTCTGCTAGACCTGTAGCAGACTTCGAGACGCTTAAACTGGCGAACAGAAACTGGTATATACCTTTGGCACAAAAGGACGAAATAGCCTGCACAAGCTCTAGGATAGTGCGTTCGGAGGCCGAAACAAGCTCAGATCGCGATTTCGGCGAATTTGAGACTGCAAACGGAGGAGTGTCGACGGCGCCCTAGAAGAAGCGACGACCTGCTTTGATACCAATTGTTGGAGATAGACATCTTCGGAAGCACGCGAACAGCACAAGGAAGAAGAAGAAGCTTGGAGCACAAACACAAAATACTGAATGTATTACTAGAGAATGTACAAAGATAAGTAGCCCATTAGGGCAATAGGCGTATATACAAGCCGGGGGAAAAAAACCTCCTAAAGAGGAAAAAAAGTGCCCCGGCGGTCCTAAAGTGTTCACACACATCACTACCTAAATATATCAACAGAAACTACGCTGCAAGGTAATTTGTTTGGTTGTTGCCCCACTATCAAAGTACCAAACATATGAGTCTATGGCAGACATACATTGTTCATGAGAAGATGGGTCATAAATACAAACAATAGTAAATGCCCAATCTTCATTTTGCAGAAGATTAGCATAATCTATTTTGGGTGTAGAGGCCTTTGCAACAACCATTCCAGCCTCTTTCTTCTTTGCCTCTTTTGCATCTAGTTTTGGACAACTATTTATGAAATGATCATTTCCTTTATAGTGTTTGCAAACCATTTTTTGTGTTTTTTCTTTCTTCTCATCTTTGTCATCCTTCTTTGATTGTGCATAATTAGCAGATTTCTGCTTATGAATAGATGAGCTCCATTTATCTTTGCCCTTCTGACTAATTAGGAAAGCTTGATTTTCAACATGCTTAATGGATCTGTTCTGCCTAGACTGATCTTTGTGAAATAGAATAGAGAATAATCTCAAATGTTAAGGCATTTGGATTGCGTTTCATCATCAATGGAAGTGTAGAAGCAAAATTCTGAGTTGAATCTAGAAGACTGTTTAGAACAGTCTACACAAGTGAACTATCTGGCAAGACTTCATAAGGAAAAATCAATTGCTTCTTCAAATATTTGATCTTTGTCAAGAAAGTTTCCATGGATTCTCGATTCATCCATGTGCTCACTCTCCAACTATTTTTGGAGGTAAGCAATATGAGCCTCATTCCTTGTCTAGTATGAAGTGATAAGTGTATCCCAAGCATCCTTTGCTATTTTGCACGAGCAAATGTGAGAAATAATGGCACATTTGACATACAAGGCTACCAATGCATGTGCCTGAGCATCTCTTTTATCCCAACAAAGTTGCTTTGTAGTAGGTGCAGCAAAAGGCACAACACAAACATGAACCTAAAGATCATCATCTTCAATGCCATCTGCATCTCCTTTAGTAATGTATTTGTAGGTGTAATCGGATGTTTTTCAACACCCTACACAATATTTCACAATACTTTTGCAACCAATACATGATGCATCATATTTGCCCATAACGGGTAATTAGTACCATCCAATTTATCCTCAATAGCCAACATATGGAATACATCATTGCTTTCATCCATGGCCACTGACTCAAATACCTTGATGCAAAAAAATGATTGTATCTCAAAATGTTGAATAGAAGTACCCTATTGAGTTGTGCTAGATATGTAGTGGACTTTGAGATGCTTGTACTAATGAACCAAAACCTGTATATTTGTTTGGCACAAAAGGAAAAAATTACTTGCACAAGCACTGTGATAGTGCATTTGGAGGCCGAAATGAGCTCAGATTGTGATTTTGACACTACATAGCAAAGCTTTTTGAACTCCTAACCATGTTGAGTGCTCATCAATTTTCGTGTGATTCTAAGACTGTGACCAGAGGGGTGTTAAGGACAACCTAGATGAAATGGCGACATGCTTTGATGCGAATTGTTGGAGTTTGATGTCTACGAAAGCACACAAACAACACAAGGAAGGAGATGAAGCTTGGAGCATAACACACAATAATGAATGTATTACCAAGTCAATGTACAAAGGTAAGTGACCCATTAGGGTTATATTCATATATACAAGCTGGGGGAGAAAACCTCCTAGAGAGGGAAAAAAGTACCCCAACAGTCCTAGTGTGTTCACACACATCACTAGCAAAATATATCAATAGGATATTCATGATGATAGTAGAGTATGATTTCATTCTTGATTCAAGTAAAGCCTCTATTTCATTCAGATTTAATACAATAATATATATGCGATTAAGGTGAAGTTGATAGTTATTATGTATTGTATGAGTTTCTAGAGGAAATCTTGTGACACTAATTCCACATGGTTAATGTGACCCAAGAACTAGAGAAAGTTTCTAGAGGAAATCTTGTGACACTAATTCCACATGGTTAATGTGACCTAAGAACTAGATAAAGTTTATCCCATCACGTGATCAGGTGAAAATGTACTATTTATCAATGACCGTTTCAATATGGAATGCCATGGACATGGATGAAGATTCATGTGTATCCCACAAAGTTTATGTGGGTACGTTTGTATATCATCAGCTATATAAAGGGCAAAAGTGAACATATGTTGGACATGGATGAAAATTCATGTGTATCCCACAAAGTTGGTGTCGGTATGTTTGTACATCATCAGTTATATAAAGGGAGAAAGTGAGCATATGTTGGACAAGGTTTCTAAAGTCTAGTTATAAGAAGGCTGAATGCTCAATATATCTTGATTTTGATTTGGTATCATGCTCTCTAAGAACGTTACCATATCGCCTCTTCGAGGATGCAGATAATGGTTTTAGGAGACCATATCATAGAATATCATGGGGATTCAAGGAGGTCATTCTTAGAAACTCTTAAGTAAGGTCTTTAGGATGACTTATAATTTTTATGTAAAAAAGAATTTCAAAGGAAGAGGAATCATCACATTTCTGGGACATGAGTGACTAGGATGCTATCTTCACATGTAGGAGCTCATGCATGGATATGCTAGATCAATTTTTATCCTTAGTCAAGAGTGAGGATCATCAATTCCACCTTCAATTTCTCATTTTATTTACCTTCATCATCCCTTTCAAGGTACATTTTCCTTCCTTCTGAAAAAGGAATCACCAATATTACAGGTATCCATGTCAAGTTGTTAGAGCTATCAGTATCTTTATACATTTCATACAAATATATCAAGTTCTCCATTCAAAATAAGCTTAACTTGGATGCCCAGAAGAGACTTCTGAGTTGAATCTTTGTCCTACTCTCCCCAGAGTTGAATTATTAGACCAAACAACAAGTGAGCTCAACAAGGCCATACGGTGATCCAAAGGTCAAAAAAAAATTTCTTCCATACTTATACATCCCAAAAATCTAATTGGTTTATCATCGTTCAAACAACGGTGCATGTTCGATGCTCAATGCAACAAAATGTGAAATCACATAGCGATGAAAGTGTGTCGCGGCAACCATCACTATGCCTTGGTATTCCTTGTAGTGCTGCTCTCCTCAGAGTTGAATTTTTAGAACAAACAACAAGTGAGCTCAACATCCACATAGTGCAAGGACATACGGCGATCCAAAGGTCAGAAAAAAATTTTCTTCCATATTTATACATCCCAAAAATCTAATTGGTTTATCATCGTTCAAACAACGGTGCATGTTCGATGCTCAATGCAACAAAATGCGAAATCACATAGCGATGAAAGTGTATCACGACAACCATCGCTATGCCCTGGTATTCCTTGTAGTGCTGCTCTCATGAGAGTTGAATCATTAGAACACACAACAAGTGAGCTCAACATCCACATAGAGCAAGGACATACGGCGATCCAAAGGTCAAAATAATTTTTTCTTCAGTACTTATACATCCCAAAAGTCTAATTGGTTTATCATTCAAGACTCCCTACATTGGAATGTTCCTGTTTATTCCATTCTCCTCATACTTCAGTTATTGGAAAAGACAGAGAGTGAGCTACACATCCATTGGACCTTCATAAGCCAATATAGAGTAAGGACATACAATACCCAAAATGCCAAATGCAAATTTTATTCAATATATGCTCAACCCAAAAAACTAGCTGGTTTATCGCTTGAAGTGCTGGAGTGTTATGACCTATGAGATGTAAGAGACAGCCCAAAGGCCAATGGCTTTAAGGCTCCAAGGTACATGCCTTTATCTATGAGGTGTTGTCCAGCACCTTGACCTGCAAGGGAGTGCCCAAAAGCTGATCGGGTTTATGGCTCGAAGATGCATGCCATGACTTGACCTTGGAGATGTTGGTCAAGGTGAAGATATGGTTCCAAGGTCTGCCATGTCTTAACAAAGAACGATTGGCTTTTTCATAACCGACAACAATTCAGCCCAACATCCAGCCGACCCCATATGCCCATATACAGCAAGGACAAACAACCATCCAAAGGTCAAAAGAAAGTTTCAATCAATATTGACACATCCCAAAATGTGATTTTTTTATGGTTCAGACCTCCATGCCTTGGTTTGCTTTTTGGTTTTTCAAGGAGGAGCTTTCTCCTTGACCTATTCTCCTCCTAGTTTGATTATTAGAACAGAAAAGAGGAAGCTTCACATCCAATGGATCCTGATATGCCAATGTAGAGTAAGGAAATACAACAACCAAAAGGTCAAATGCAAATTTTCTTCAATATAAGGACAACCCAAAAACTAGCTGCTTTATCGCTTGAAGTTATGTAGTGTTATGACCTGTGCAGGGATGCTAGATTTTTATTCCACATGGGCACAAGCCAAGGGCTAATGGCTTTAGCACTAGTTTGGTACCAAAACAGGACACTTAAGTGTCCTTTTTTGATAATTTTTCAAAAAATCACACACCTTCTACAAAGAGAATTTGAGAAAATCCTTTAACACACATATTAAATATAATTGAAAGGTTAATGCAAAATTTTTAAACACAATAAATCATGTTTTGTGTTCATGTAAATAGCCTCTCAACATGCTATGGTGGTGAACAGGATGAAAATTCTTGATCAAATGTATTTTTATCAAAAGAAAAAAATTCATCATATGAAAGAAAAAATTATACACATTCCTTGAAACATAGATCACATAGTATGAACCTCAAACTCACTTAGAAAAATCATTTCAATTCAAATAAAATCAATTATTTTGACTTTGTACACCAAAAATAGCAACTAGTTCTTATTATGGTTCAAAAAAACTTATGGGAATCCATAGAAGTGTACAAATGTGCCAACAATCAAACAAGTTATGAAGACAAAAACCAAGGTATACACATATAAAATCAACTGATATGACTCTAGTCACCAAAAATAGAAAACTAAAGACTACATATATGACTCAAAAGAATTTATGGACATCATTCAAGGTGTACACATTCAAGGTACCAAGTAGAAAATGTGTGACATAACAAACCAAAGCTTACATATAGGAGGCTAAATAATTTATTGAGATCCACCAAAATTTTCATGTCTTTGGACAAAACCAAGAATCTTTTGTTGTGTGGGCATCAACCAAATTCTATAGATATGGTCATGAATAGTTTGTGGACACATACTCGAAAGTCTTTGATATCATATAATGATAAGGATCATTTGAAAACATTTCATCATTTCCATCATGGATGCCATCTTCTTTTTTCCAAATGAAATATATATGCCAATTATTTTCATTGTTATCACAATCACCATTGCGGATCACATATTATTTGGCGAGATTAAGAATGAAACATGGCATGAAAGCATAGTTTGGAAGGTTTAATACTTAGAATAGCATTTAAATAATTATTATTTTTCATCATAAGTTTTTATACCACCTTTGGAGCTATGTTCTTTTTGTGAACATAGAAATATATGCTTTGCCAATTCAGCATGAAAGTCACCACCAAATGCAATGGCTACTAGTTCAAAGCGGAGGCCTTCTAACTTTGAATAAAAATATGCATTCAATTAGTATGAAGGTTATCCATTGATAACTTGCCAGTTCTCAGCAATCTCACTTACACACAAGTTATAGTGAGCCATTCTTTAAAAGGTGCGATAAATGGCAGTGCTCTAGAGAAGACAAGTTTCGAGTCCATGTTTATCACTTATGTAAGTGTTCAACCTTCTCCAAAGATCCCTAAACACTTGCTTTACACTTCCAAAGTCCATGAACATCTTTCCATTTCCTAAAACATATCCAATTTGTCAAAATGTTTGAATTGTGTTATTTTTTCAGTTATGCTAAAAGTTGAGTTCTCAAAAATCCCCATTTTCTTGCTCATTTAATAACCCATGTGAAGTTGTAAAATGTCAAAGATTATATTTTCCTCAAAAAGTACATGATGTGGGCTATCAAATCCAAGTGAGCATGCCATCAAAGCCTCAAGGGTGTCATCAAGAAAAATCAATCAATTTGGTGTAAAAGCAGGACACTTAAGTGTCCCAGGACACTCAAGTGTCCTAGTACAAAACGAGTGTTAGGGCTCTAAGGTAGATGCATTAACCTACGAGTTGTTGTTCCACAGCTTGACCTGCAAGGGAGAACCCAAAAGCTGATTGGGTTTATGGTCGAAGGTGCATGTCTTGACTTGACCTAGAAGAGCTTGGTCAAGGTGAAGTTATGGTTCATAGAATTGAACAATAAAATTTTCCATGGTCCATGTGATAGGCTGTTATTAAACTTTGGTACTAAATCTAATAACGATCTTAACAGAATTTGGATAGTGCTAGTAGTTCTTAATCCATACCAAGCATGTTCTTCAATCTCCTCTAAGTTGCATTTTGCTTTAATATGAGCTTTTTCATTAGTATGTTCTTGTCCTTGACCTACTACAACATTTTCTTTTGGGAATGACTCTAGTATGAGAATGGCTTGTAGTGATTTTAACCAAGTGTATTCGGTAATTCCATAGATGGTTTTATATTCAAGGAAGTGTTATTAAACTTTGGTACTAAATCTAATAACGATCTTAACAGAATTTGGATAGTGCTAGTAGTTCTTAATCCATACCAAGCATGTTCTTCAATCTCCTTTGAGTTGCATTTTGCTTTAATATGAGCTTTTTCATTAGTATGTTCTTGTCCTTGACCTACTACAACATTTTATTTTGGGAATGACTCTACTATGAGAATGGCTTGTAGTGATTTTAACCAGTTGTATTCGGTAATTCCATAGATGGTTTTATATTCAAGGAAGTGTACAAGAGCATTAGCTGCCCATTTTGTAGCTTGTTGACACATAGCATATTATTCTTGCATGCTAGATGTTGTTGGGCCAACCTCGACATCATAGTGCATGCTATAATGAGACACCACAAGGATGCTAGGTTCCACATCATGCGTTCCATCATATGGCTGAGTTCCATCATATGGCAATTGGTGGACACATTTTTCCTTCTCTATTTCTTAGATTTTACTCATTGGCATCTGTAGTGTCTAGTCAAATATGACCAAGACAAAAATTATAGATTGGACCCCATTGGTCCCATTGATTATTTGTAATACAATCAAACATTTTGCAACATGGATTGTATCCATGATAACCTTGATGTTTATGGAGTGGGTCATTTTGAATTGGATTTGAAGTTCTTGGCAGTCTTTGAGTTTGTGTTACCATATTTACTCGAGCATATTTGTTTTAACGACTTCCATAATAATCAACATGGACTTGATTAGTGGTAGCTTGCCAAGCATTGCTACATTTGTTGAAGCGAAACATCTTTGTCTCGTGATTGTGCATGTTATGTATAGCACAAAACGATTGCTTGAAGGACACATTGTTGAAATATTGCTCAAATTTTGGCATTCGGTACATTGTAGTTGATTTATTGGATCTTATGGTGCTTGTTGTGTAATTGGTGCTAAAGTTATTTGATCAATGATAATAACTGATGTTTTTGGATTGAGTTAGTTGTTGTTCAAGTGAGCTGACTATGCCAACTATGTTATCTAGGGATTTGGTAGGTTCAATAGCATACAACAAAACCTTTTCCCACAATACCAGCAATATTCCTTCTACAAACTAGCACTTAAGTGTTTCTATTGGTGTTGGATTAGTTTGTGGAAGATGGCAATCAAACTTCAAAACCGTGAAACCTTCTCACTCAATGAAACCCTTCATTTTAGAGGGGAACTCGCCAGTCAAAGAAGAAGAAGACGTTGTTGACCCAAAAATCTAAGTGCACAGAGATCGATTCCTTTGTATCCTCCGAAACACGTACCTATCTTAAAATACTCCCTCTCTCTCCAAAACAATGCCTACCATGTGGTCTCTCACATGGGTGCCACATGGAACACATGTAAGATCCCACATGCTCTATGCATAGGGTGGGTCCACACACCCAATACTTGAAGCTCCCAAGGCAACCATATAACATTTTCTTCCCCTTAATTCCATTTTTTTCATAAAAGATGGTGTTGGAAGGTCCTAATGAAAGACACAGACATACTACAATAGGTACTCTGACTGAACCCCGTGTATCTCATGTATATGCTCATGTCTCCATGGTATTTCCCTATATCCTTCCCCTTAAGAAGACTCTTAGGAAGGCAATTGAAAGTTGGGAAACCATCTTCAAACTATGCTAACCCACTACCATGTAGAACTATCTTCTAAACTATATTTCCACTTTACTATGCATTTTTTATATAGGTGATTCCTCATCCATTTCTCTTGAGTGTGTAGTATCCTTTCACACTCATGTGGAATAGATTGAATAGAAATATGCTCTATTATCTCACTATTTGGAATGAGGTTCTCAAATTCTCCAAGCCTCTTCTTTAGTCAACTCACATGAGATCTTGGACGGATTTAGATACTCTTTGGAAATTGGATCTAGTAAGCGATCTTTCTTATTCTCTTCACTATTGGGAATAATCCACAATACTAGGAGATAGTTTTGGACAAGTTCCCATCTTCATGGTTTCAAATCTAGAGGGAATTCTAAGATAGAATTTCTCCCCTATTTCAAAATTGTCTTCTCTCCTTTGAGGATCAACATAGGCTCTAGCCATTTCTTGAGCTATTGTAATGCCTCCCTTAGCAAGCCTAAGCATATCATTCATCTCTTCCAAGAAGTCCTTTGTAGCTTGGACTTTTTGATGTTGTAATCCTACTGCATTAGGAGCTCTTGACTAAAACTTGTTCATAAGAATAAATGGACTATGCCCAATGGAAGAGTGATTGGAATCATTATATGCAAACTCTACCATAGGTAAGTGCTCTTGCCAGCTATTTTGCTATTCATTTACATATGCTCAAAGCATATCTTCTAGGATTTGGTTAACCCCTCTAATTTCCCATCAATTTGTCAATGCTTAGCCATGCTCATGCTAAGTATAGTATCTAACCTCTTGAAGACTATGCTCCAAAAGTGGCTAGTAAACTTCCTATCCCAAACTCAAATGATGCCTAATGGAAGATCACATAACCGGTATAGGTTCTCAACAAATAACCTAGCCAGATTAGATGTCTTCATTGTACATGTTGGAACAAACCTAGCCATTTTGTTTAGCCTATCCATGATTACCTAGATTGAGTCATGCCCTCTATATGCCTTAGTTAATCCTACTATAAGATCCATGGAGATACTCTTCCACTTACCATTGGGAATATCGGATGGGTGGAGTAGACCTCCAATCCTCAATCTCTCATCTTTGTTGACTTGGAATTTTGTGCACTTAAGCACATATTTTAGGATGTCCTTATGAAGTCCAAGAAAGTAAAACTTTCTCTTAACAAGTCATGAGTCTTGTTAACTCTTGCGTGTCCCCCATTAGTTGTGGCATGACTCTCATGTAATATATCAAAATCTCTAGGACACACACCTTACCTTTATGCAACATACACCTTACCTTTGTGCAACATATGTCCATCATGGATATTGTAGTTCTTCCACTTGAATCCTTCATGAGTAGCCATCGATACTCTATCCTCATTGGAAACCTGTGTGATATGATCCCCTTTCACTATGGCTTCCCAAATCTTAAAATATGCAGTGCCAATCCTACCTTTTCCTCTCATGGATTCAAGTAGCTCATTAGTGATCAGAATAAAAATCCATCTGTTGAGCATAGGCATGCTGCTATACAATTCAATAATCACATTAAACTTTTTGATTGAAATATTGCAATGGCGATGCACCACAGTGGACTCTTCTTTTGGAGAGATCCACTAGGATACTCTACAAGTAGAAAATTGAGCTCCAGGTGCCGCACACAATACTTTGTAGAGGGCCTTTTGAATATGCAAAAAATACATATTAATACATAAGCAGCACGAACACATATTTCTTTAGGTGTTATAAATGTAGTCAAACCTATAATCTGTGGCTAACCAAGCCCCTATATGTAATTTTATTAAAGAACATATACGAAAGTGTCCAACGACCATTTAGCCTTTAACATGCACACTAATGATAACAATGTCCCACTAAAGGCCAATATGGCCAAAGTGAATGTGGGAGCAAAATAAATAATGATTGTTGGGGGATTATTTAGTTCAAAGGGCTTTGAAAGTTTGTAGGAGAAGAATGGAGAAGAAGAAGAAAGACAATTGCATTGGAAGCCTCCATGTCTTGATTAGAATAAGAGATTACAATAGCTTTGTCTAGAATAAGACAAAGTGCTCTTTGTGCATAGTAGTTAAGCCAAAGAAGCACACACAGTCAACCTCTATGTCGGTCCTTTGCCTTGTCTAGTAGCTTGACCTTGTGCACTCATTGCATTCAAGCTTCCAAAATAAGGTTGAAGGCTTGGTCATCTCTAATGTTGACGTGCAACACCTCCTTGAGGATACTTTGGCACAACTTAATTGCTCTCTTGGTTGCTCTCTGTGCACTCTCTCTGCATACTTTCTCGCCTCCTTTGCTCTCCCTCTCTCTCTCTGTCTTTGTGCATGCTTTGTCTCTCTGCACACACACTCTTTAAGTGTATGTCTTGATATCTCTTTTTTTATGCTCTTACTCCTTGCTCCTTGCTCCTTGCTCCTTGCTTATTAGTATATTTTCAAGAATGCTCCTTTATGGTGTGTCGCTTCCTCTTATGTATGTCGCTTCAACTACTTTTCTATCTTGATGTTTACTTTCTTGTCACAATAACTTCTTCATGTAAAAACCAATGACTCCCTAGTTTGTCTTGTAGTGACTTTATGGAAACAAAAATTTAAATAGGGGGCCACATATAAGCTCTTGCATACCATATCTCATTCTTATCTTTTCCACTTTTGACCTTAATAACTACAAAATGTGCACATAAGGGAGGGTTCACTAGGACCTTCCATAACACTTTTAAAGCCTTAAAAACCCTTCAAAGAGGCCTTTTTGAAAATTTCATTTAACTTTTCTTGAAAGAGCCTTGTGAACAACTATTTGTGCAATACCTCTACACCCATGTCCTTGGCCACTTATGCACCACCTGTGCACCATTTTGCCAAGTCACCACTTCGATCTGATCAAGAGTTGCCCACCACCTAATGGGATCTCCATCTTAGAAATCTAATAGTCAAACATGAGCAAAGATGTGCCTCCTCCATGCCAAAGTGGGTGCAACCTCGAAAAGGGCATATGAAAAAAAGAGCAGGAGAAGGAAAGAAAACAATCATAAGGAAACAACAAAACTAGACACCATCATGATTAGTAAAAATGGAGGAAGAATGGGGAAGGGTGCATAGGGTTGAGGGGCTAGAGGAAAAGGATGGAAGGAGTGAGGGTTAGCACTGGGCTTAGGTAAAAAGGAAGGGGTAGGGAGTAGGATGCAAGGTTGATAATAGGTAAAAGTTGAAAAAAATCTCAAGTGACATGTGTTGCAAATGAAAAATGTGAAACATGTGGAAAAATCAAGATGTACCATGTGGAACATATGTGGGTTAGAAATCACATGTTAAATGTGTTCAAAACACATATACACCAGCAAAAAGTGATGGATTTTGGTGAAACTAATGATAAAAATGAGTCCATGTTAAGAAACATGAAATTGACTCTAAGTTTGAAAAAACAAAGGCCATCCAAAGTGCAATCTAGAGCTATGAAGTATGTATAAGGACAAAAATAAAAAAATAGGACAGGCCATAGGATAAAAGTTATCTTATGGTCTAAGGGGGTGGGGGATATACAAAATAAATAAAATTTAAAGAAAATTAAAAAACAAATAAAAATAACAATAAAGATAAAATTAAATCAAAATAATATATATATATACATAGCGCTAAAGTTGACCGGTTAGGGAATCGTGCTAAAGTTGACTGAGTTGTAAACGTTTTCTTTAGCGCAAATTGACCTAAAGGTATTAGCATAGCACCTTTTTTAGGTGCTAAAGAAAACTCGCAAAACAAGATCAGTCAAGAAGGACCATGTTGGTTTTGCTACAGCTACACCATTCCCTATGCATATGTGCGCGGGCAGGGTTCATTCTAGGGGTTAGAAATCTCCTAAATTCAAGTTTTTCTCTCCTGAGAAGAGGAAAGTAAGACGGACCCAAGCATGAAAAAAAATGCTCCTTTTGTCTATTTTCTCGTGCTTATCGCGGTTTAGCTGTAGAGAAAAAACAAAAAAGACAAGTTAGAAGTGCTTAGGCCTTAGGCGGGTGGCCTAAGCAGCTACCTACATATAATGAAATCCACCTTACGGGTTTACCATTAAGAATTATTAACTAAGGGTTCCTCCGCAAGGTTCGTCCACGGAGGGTGAGTCAGGTCCTAAGATCAGGCCGAGAGGCGTAGTCGATGGGCAACGGGTTAATATTCCTGTATATATATATATCTATATATATATATATATATATAATAAACAAAAGAAAAAGATTGAATAAATAAAGAAAAGAAATACAAATAAATAAATAATAAAAAAATTTTAAAAAAGCCTTAGGATAAAATATATCCTAAGGTGGTTTGGGGAGAGAGAGAGAGACAGAGAGAGAGAGAGATACAGAGAGAGAGATAGAGAGAGAGGAAGAGAGAGAGAGAGATAGGGAGAGAAAAGTAGAGAGAGAGGGAAAGAAAGGTAGAGAGAGAAGTAGAGAGAGAGGAATGGGAATTAGAGAGAGAGGGAAGAGAGAAGTAGAGAGAGAGGGGGGATTTGTTTTTTCTTTTTAATTTAAAAGTAATAGACTTGCCCTTTTTT
Source organism: Ceratopteris richardii (assembly GCA_020310875.1). Taxonomy (NCBI): domain Eukaryota; kingdom Viridiplantae; phylum Streptophyta; class Polypodiopsida; order Polypodiales; family Pteridaceae; genus Ceratopteris; species Ceratopteris richardii. The sequence goes on from CM035414.1 coordinate 109,291,509, forward strand.
GAGGGGGGATTAAAAAAATAGATTTAAAAAATCTAATAAAATGCCAAAAAAGATCTAAAAAAGTGCCAAAAAATCATGAAAAACTCTCCAAAAATGGCCACAACGGCAAGACAGCTTCTTATCTCATCTATTTCAACAAGAAAAAGAACATTTCAAAAAGAAAAATAATTCCCAAAGAAATCCTTAAAAATTTCAAAAAAATCTTAACAATCACATGGAAATCCTTAAAGGAAAATCATGACAAATGATGAAAATAAGAAAACTAAGTAGTAAAAGGTACAAGAAGAGCTATCTACAACCTAGAGAGATTTTGCAAGTTCTAGGTGATCCGAAAAAGTTTCAATTTTGTTGATGATAGGTCTTCAGCCTTGAGAGGTTGACTAATGGTACTGCCTCGCCATCAAAAGTATCTAAATGCATTGCACCCCATCGTAACATTTATTTAATCTTGTATGGTACTTCCCAACGAGGGAGCCAATTGCCTCAACATTGTGTCTCTAATTGTGGTCTATGTAAGAGAACGAGCACATCAGTCTGTAATTTCTTTGTCCATAATTTCTATCATGATCTTCCTTCCTTTTGTTTTGTGTCTCCTCCTACTATTTTACTGCATGTAGGCAATTTTCGTCCAATTTCTTGAGTGCAGATAGCCTAGTAGAGACCCCATGATCCCTTCTTACCTATATAGATTTTGTTCGGGGTGAGCCATGTAAAAACACAAAATGGTTCAATAGGGATTACTCCATATACCAATTGAAAGGGGAAGTGTCTTGTGGCTTCTTTGCATGACAACTTGTAGGCCCATAGTGTGCCTAGATAAGCAGTGCCCCATGTAGTGGGCTTTAACATACATTCCTTCCTTAGTAGAGCAATCAATACTTTATTTGTGGACTCAACTTCTCCATTGGCCCTTGGATAATATGCGCAAGAAGTATGATGGAGAACCTTTTACTTGTTAAAAGCTTCATACAAATCTTTATTGACAAAATGTGCTCCTTAATCAGTGCATATTTCAAGTGAATAACCAAACCCGCAAAAAATGTTGTTGTACAAAAAATCAGCAATTGTTTGAGTTGTGCAATCTAGAGAAGCAATATCTTTTGCCGACTTTGTTGCATAATCAATGGCAACCATCAATACTTATAATTTCTTGAAAAGGATGCAGGATAGACAAGCTCTATAAAATCTAACCCTCGCTTCTCAGATGTTCACCATGATGTGGAGACAACCAATGGGTGTTACCTCTGCTTTATGAGTTTTGGACAACATCTTTGACAGACATCACATGTGTGAGATCTTTCATTTGCATCTCTGAATAATGTAGGCCACCGTAAGCCTATATCTAGGATTCTATTGCTCATAATATGGCAAGGGAGAAGCCCACTATTTGGTCCTTCATGTGCAATCTCAAGGATGTGCCTTGACTCCTCTTCTTCCATGCACTTCCTAGGAAAATTATAATTACCGTAAGGCTTCAATAAATGTAAAATGATTGTTGTTGATTACTAGACTCTTCCTTTGCACAAAATTAGCTTTATATGGATACCTACTAGTCTTGATAAAATCTTTTATATCACCATACCATCCTGTTTCTTTAAGTATGAATAGCTCAACATCTAGGAATTCATCTTCCACTCCGACTGCCTAGTCCTTCAGGCTAATCCTAGATAGATGATCACCCATGACATTTTCCTTTCAAATTATATGTACTATAGTAAAATCAAAGTCTTGAAATAATAGAAGCCACTTCCATACTCTTTCTATTGTTTGTGTCTTGTTTAATAGATACCTTGGTGATTGATGATCAATAATTATGATGAATTTTACCCCTAGCAAGTAATCACAGAATTTTTGGATAGCAAATACCAGTGCCAAGGCATCTCTTTCTATAGTACTATAATTCTTCTCTTCTTTTAGTCAAAATCAGATGTGCAAATTGAATGGGTCTATCTAGCTTAACTTCTCATTGCATTGTGTCAGAATGCTCCAACTGCATAACCTTAGACCAATTGGGTGTAACAAGAATCGGTGCAGCCATCACCTTTCATCTCAATGTCTGATAAGCCATTTCTTCTTCATTATCCCACTTAGATAGGAAATCTTTACTTGTGAGCCTAGCCAATGGTCTAGCTATATCTAGATACATCTTAATGAATCTAATGTGGTAATTAGTATGCCCCAAAAAGCTCTGAATTTCATTAGGGGATTTAGGCCTAGGTACCTTTAATATGGCTATGATTTTATATAGGTCAGGAGCCATACCTTTAGTAGACACCACATGTCCAAGGAGGGTACCTTATGTCACTAGGAAGTGACACTTATTAAGATTCAACTTCAATTTTTTTTTCCTACATCTACTGAAGACATGTTGCAGTTGGATCACATGATCATCTAAGCAATCCATAGCTTATGAAGGCAACATAAAGTTAGGAAACCATCTTTGAAGTGTGCTAACCCACTGCCATGTAGCACTATCCTCTAAACTAACTTTCCACTTTACTACGCATTCTTTATATAGAAGATTCCCCATCCATTTCTCTCGAGTGTGTAGTATCCATTTAGGCTCATGTGGAATAGGTTGAATAGAAATAAGCTCTATTATCTCACTACCTAGAATGAGGTTCTCATATTCTCCTAACCTCTTCTTTAGTCGACTCACATGAGATCTTGGACGGATTCGGATACTCTTTGGAACTTGGAGCTAGTAAGCCATCGTTCCTATTCTCTTCAATATTGGAAATGATCCACAATAGCAAGAAGATAGATTTGGACAAGGTCCCATCTTCATGGTCTTAGCTCTAGAGGGAGCTCTAATATAAACTTGTTCCCCTACCTCAAAATTGACTTCTCTCCTTTGAGGTTTAGCATAGGCTCTAGCCTTGTATTGAGCTCTCATAATGCTCTCCTTAGCAAGCTTAAGCATATACTTCATCTCTTCCAAGAAGTCCTTTGTAGCTTGAACTTTTTCATGTTGTAATCCTAATGCATAAGGAGCGAATGACTACAACCTATACATAAGCATAAATAGACTATGCCCAATGGAAGGGTTCTTAGAAACATTATATGCAAACTCTACTATAGGTAATTACTCTTCCCAACTAGTTTGCCTTTGATTTACATATGCCCAAAGCATATCTCCTAGGATTTGGTTAACTCCTCTCTTTGTCCATCCATTTGTGGATGATCGACCTTGCTCTTGCTATGTACAGTATCCAACCTCTTGAAGACTACTCTCCAAAAGTGGCTAGTAAACTTCATATCCCAAACTCGAATAATGCCTAATGGAAGACCATATAATTAGTATAGGTTCTCAACAAATAACCTAGATAGCTTAGATGTCTTCATTGTACTCCATGTTGGAATAAATTTAGCCATTTGGCTTAAAATATCCATGGTTATTTAGATTGATTCGTGCCCTCTATGTGTCTTAGGTAATCCTATTATAAAACCCATGGAGATACTCTCCCACATACCATTGGGGATATCCCATGGATGGAGTAGACCTTCAACCCTCAATCTCTTATCTTTATTGACCTAGCATTTTGTGCCATTTAAGCACATATTCTAGGATGTCCTTATGAATTCCAAGCCAATAAAACGATAATAAGTTATGTTAACTCTTGGGTGTCCTGCACTAGGTGTGCCATGAATCACATGCAATATATAATGTCTCATTTCTAAATCTCTATGGACATTCACCTTAACTTTTTAAAGCACATATCCATCATGGATATTGTAATTCTTCTACTTGAATCCTTCTTGAGTACCCATCGACACTCCATCCTCATTGGAAACCCATGTGTCAATATCCCCTTTCTTTGTGGATTCCCAAATCTTGAAATATGTAGGATCAAGCCTAGATTTCCCTTTGATGGACTCAATTAGCTCATTAGTGATCTGAATAGAAATCCATCCATTGAGCATAGGCATGTAGCTATACGAGTCAACAACCTCAATAAATTTTCCCATCCATTACCTAATCTCATAATCAAACTCTTGAAGAGTCTCTTCCCAATGGGCCTTATGACCTTTAAGGTCTGTCTCATTAGAGATCCATTTAATGATCTCTTGATCAAACACTATCGTAGCCTTGGAACCATATACGTAATGACACCACTTCTTCAAAGCATGGACAATTGCATACAAATCCTTCTCATAAACAAAGTAATTCTTTTGAGTTGATTCTAGTGATTTTCTCTCAAAAGCTATTGGTCAAACATCCTGAACTAAAACCACTCCTATAGCAAAATCATTTGTGTCAATCTCAACCATAAGGGTTTATTGGGATCCGCTATATGCAAAAGTGGAGTTGAAGCAATCACTACCTTTAACTTTTCCATACTTTAATTTTATTTGTCTCTCCAATGAAAGGTTTTCACTTTCCCTTTAAGACATTATGTTATTGGGAAAAAAAATGGCATAATTCTTGATAAATCTATAAAGAATCCTAAAAAAATTAGGAAGATCTGAAGCTCTTTCGAGTTCCTAGGATGTGGCCATTCCATAATAGCACATAATTCAAGATCCATTTGGATTGCATCTTGGGAGACTATACCCCTAAGTTATTTAACCCTTGTTTTGAAAAACTCACACGTTGATTCCTTAGCAAAGAGTGAATTTTCTTGTAACACTTGAATACTTTCCCCAAGTGTTACAAATGTTCCTCTTCTGACCTACTAAGGATCAGAATATCATCCAAAAAGTCTACTACAAACCACCTTAGATATGGTCATAGAACACTATTCATGATTTTCATGAAAGTGGTGGGAGCATTGGTGAGACCAAAGGTCAATGAAAACTCATCATGCCCATATGTAATCCTAAAAGTAGTTTTCAACACATCCTCTACCCTAATTCTAATTTGATGATATCGTGACCTAAGATTAAGCTTGGTAAAATATCTAGCTTGATGTAACTAATCAAATAAGTCTTCTGACCTAGGCATTGGAAAACTATTTTTTCTCTTTACCTTGTTTAATGTTTTATAATATATACGAAGTATCATAGAGTCATCTTTCTTGTTTACTAGGAGCATTGGCAATGCCCAAGGTTAGTTACTAGGTCTAATGTGGCCTTTCTCTAAACAATCATGCAGTTGCTTCTATTCCTCCTAATGTTGAGATACACTAAGACTATAAGGTGGCTTGCAAATAGGTTTATTGTTAGTAACTACTGTTAAAAATAAAGAAGTAAGCTCGTATATATTTTTGCAAAAAGGATTTTCTTCAAGTAGAAGGAAAATACAAAAATGAAAAATAGAAGCATTTACTTCAGCAAGTAGTGGAGGCCAAAAGAGAATCATTCAAAAGAGAATCAAATCCAAAATCTGAATTGTAAGAGGAGTGGCTGTCCAAAGTAGTGGAGAAATGATGGAGAAGAGCTCTCAAACTCATCATGAGAGTTTTTGGTCACTTGGCTATAAAAGAAGCAAAGGAGGACACTCAATGAGAGAGCAAGAAGGCGTGGAAGCCCCCTTGTATCTACTTCATTTGGTTTGAGTCATTTCGTTCAGTTCACTCTCATAGAGTGTGTCCAGCCGCATACCCATTTTTGGGTAGTCTACTTGTGAGAGTCATATCCATCAACATATGTATCCAAATTTAGTGTTTAAACATTCGTTGGAAAGCTTATCTTGAGTACTTCCTCTGTCTAGAACAGTTTTATGAAATTCTTTATGCTCTCTGAGTTATTCAGGTTTTAGTGAAGTCCAGTTTTCAGCTATGACCAGCCGCACACCCATTTTTGGGTAGTCTACTTGTGAGAGTCATATCTCTCAACATATGTATCCAAATTTAGTGTTTAAACATTCGTTGGAAAGCTTATCTTGAGTACTTCCTCTGTCTAGAATAGTTTTATGAAATTGTTTATGCTCTCTGAGTTATTAAGGTTTTAGAGAAGTCCAGTTTTTAGCCTAACTGAGTGGATAGGTAGTCTGTTTTGAATCAAATAGTTGACAACTCAAATCTACTCCAAATTGAGTGTTTGATATCTCATTTGAAAGCTCTAGGTGTCTAGTTTGAGTGACCAAAGTTTCAAGTTCATTGAATATTTCAGTTGGTACCAGTTTTCATTTGAAGGTTCTGCTGTTGGCAAGAGTCTTCATCCTGAGAAGGTCTTCTACACTTTCCGCTGCGATTAGGAGAGGAATTCTCCAACATTTGGTATCAGAGCCTTGGAGGTTGAAGAGGCAAAGCATTGGAACTAAACTGAAGCAAAGGGAAAGCTACAAATCAAGGGGGAGCTTCGTGAATTCAAGAGAGAGCGCCACAACATACTTGAGGTAAACTTCAATCTTGGAAGTTTTCAATGGCTGATTTAGGACAACAAGTTGAGAAGTTAGACAAAGACAATTTTCAGTCTTGGAGGTATAGAATGATAAATTACCTTAAAGGTAAAGGTTTATGGGGTTTAGTTAGTGGAGATGATCCACAACCGGTAGACCTTGAAGATCCCAACATTACTCCGGCACAAAGGAGACAATTTGCTGATTGGGAAGAGAGGAATCGAAGGGTGATGTTCCTCATTTCACAAGTTATTTCTAACACTATGATTGGTCATGTGCAAAGCTTAGAAACAGCCAAAGAAGTTTGGGAAGCATTGGAGAAGGTGTATGCTACCTCAACAAGGTCTCGGAGGATGCAACTCAAGAACGAGCTCAACAACATGAAGAAAAGCTCAAACCAAAGCATTAGTGAGTATACATTGAGGATTAAGGAGCTTCGAGATCAACTAGCATCAGTTGGATGCAAGATAGAAGAGGAAGACATCGTCCAAACAGCCCTCAATGGCTTGAGGAGTGAAGAAAAGTGGAAGCCCCTCATCACAAACATCCTTTATAGAGATCCTCTACCAACATTCGACGAAATTATACCAAATCTTGTGGCTGAAGAGGTTGCTCAACAAGGAGAAGGCAACAAGGGTAAGGACAGCCATAGTCAAATGTTATATGCAGGAAGAGGTAGAGGAAGGAACTCAAGAGGAGGCTCGAGAGGAAGAGGAAGAAGCTACAACAATACAAATTTCAGCCAACACAACTCGGACGACAACAAGGACAACTCAAATGACAACACACATGGAAGAGGTCGAGGAAGAAATAGAGGAAGAGGTCGAGGTTCATACAATCCTCATAAAGGTATAACATGTTACCATTGTGGTAAACTAGGACATTATGCAAATGATTGTTGGCAAAAGAATGGAAGGCTGAATGGAGGCAACCAAAGGAGCCAAAATAACTATGCGAGTACATCAAGTGAAGGAGACAAGCAAACCATGCTTGCCATGAAGCATGACTACAACAACTCAAGAAGTGATGACCAAAAATGGTTCATAGATTCAGGTTGCAGCAACCATATGACATGCCAAGGAGATTTGTTCACAAAGCTACAAGCTCCAAGTGGAAAAGGATGTGTAGAGACCGGCGATGAAACTCAACACGCAATTGAGCATGTTGGAGATATCAAGCTTGGAGACAAGAAGGTATTGGCTGATGTTCTTCATGTTCCTACTATTGCAAAGAATTTGATTTCAGTAGGACAAATGGTAGAGAAAGGATATCATGTTATCTTCAATGAAAAAGGCTGCTTTATAAAGAATCCAAAAGAAGGATTCAAGGTCATTGCTCAAGGAAGGAAAGAAGGAAGGATGTTCACTTTGGACATTCAACAACCGCATGGAAAGGTGATGTATATTCCGTTTGGAAACAAGAGGATAGCTGAAATCGATTTGTGGCACAAAAGGTTTGGACATATCAACATTCCCAAGCTCAAGGACATGAGCAACCATGAAGTGGTAAGAGGTCTTCCAAGATTCAATGATGCCGGACTACATGAGTTTTGTGAAGCATGCCAACTAGGAAAGCAAACTCGACAACCATTCAAGAAAAGCAATTATGTGGCAAGGAATGTCCTCGACTTGATACACACGGATGTATGGGGACCATCACAACAACCATCAGTGGCTGGTAATAGATATTTTGTCACTTTTATTGATGATCATTCAAGGAAAGTATGGATGTTTTGCATAAAACAAAAATCAGATGTGTTCTCCATGTTCAAGAGATTTAAAGCACAGGTAGAAAAGGAAACAGGACGCTACATAAAGACCTTGAGGTCCGATGGAGGAGGAGAATATTTCTCCAAAGAATTTTCAGACTTTCTTTATGAAAATGGAATCAAGAGACAATTTACATGTAGGTACACACCTCAACAAAATGGAATAGCTGAAAGGAAAAATCGACATATCACAGAAGTTGCAAGATGCATGCTCAACGAGATGAAGATGCCACTAAACTATTGGGCTGAAGCAACTAGTACGGCCGTTTATTTGATGAACAAGTGCACAACGGCTGGAGTGCATAATCTAACTCCCGAGGAGGTTTATTCCGGTAAGAGGCCTGACCTTACACATCTCAAAGTTTTTGGATGTGTGTGTTATGTTCACATCCCTCAAGAACTAAGGACAAAGATGGAGGCAAAGTCTGAAAAATGTATTTTTATTGGATATTCATCGGAGCAAAAGGGATATAGGTGCTACAATCGGGTGACAAAGGAGCTACGAGTCTCACGAGATGTGGTATTTGATGAGCTAAGACCATGGTTTGGAGACAAAGGGAAAGAGAAGACTCTTGAAGAAGATTGCGAAGATGATGAAGGTACTGTCCAAGAAGAATTTCAGCAAACAAGCACTCAAATGTCAGGTCCAGAAGCTTCTACATCACTTGGAGAAAGCTCAACATGGAAGGGGAGGCTAAGGAGTCATTCCTCATCACCAACATCAGCTTATGAAAGATCTAAAGCCGAAAGTGCTGCCCAAAATAGTGATTCAAATACAAGTGAAGAAGAGTATGAAAAGGTGATCACACCGAAGGTAAAGTTGAACCGATTGAAGAAGCAATGTTCAAAAGGAAATGAAAGGAGGTCTTCAAGAGCAAGGTATCCAATTGAAAGGCTGAGCTATGATAGTTTTATTGCAAAACATTTTGCATATATGACACAGGTGGTCAAAGATAAAGAACCGGATGCATATGAAGAAGCATGTACACAAAAAGAATGGCAAGAAGCTATGCAAGAAGAGATGAAAGCTCTCAAGGACAATCACACATGGGAGCTAGTTCCAAAGGCTGAAGGTATGAAGATTGTTCCAAATAAATGGGTGTTTAAAATAAAGAGAAATGCTGACGGCTCTCTAGCAAGGCATAAAGCTAGACTAGTAGCAAAAGGATTCAAGCAAACTCATGGCATCGATTATGAAGAGACTTTCAGCCCGGTTGCAAAGATGGGAACAATTAGAACCTTGATTGGAGTGAGTGCAGCAAGGAGATGGCCATTGTACCAACTCGACATAAAAAATGCTTTTCTCAATGGTGAACTTCAAGAAGAGGTATACATGAGTCAACCGATTGGATTTGAAGACAAAAAGCATCCAAATTTTGTTTGTAGATTGAAGAAAGCTTTGTATGGGCTGAAGCAAGCACCACGTGCTTGGAATCAAAGATTGGTCGAGTACCTCACAAGGTGTGGGTATAGTCCAAGTAATGCAGATCCCTCTCTCTACATGAAGAAAGAAGAAGGCAAGCAGGTATATATTTGCATATACTTGATGATCTCATCATAGCAGGAAGTAATGTTACAGGAATACAAGAGATCAAAAGGAAACTCGGTAAGGAGTTTAAAATTTCAGATCTTGGTGAGCTGAAATACTTTTTAGGCATTGAGATAGTCTATGGGAAAGATGGCATTTACTTAATGCAAAGAAAGTACCTATTGGATGTTCTTTTCAGATTTGGAATGAGTGAATGCAAACCACTCACTCAACCTATGGACACAAATGTGAAGCTATGCTCAAATGATGGAGAGAAGTTACATGATGTAACTACATACAGGAGTATTATAGGTTCATTGATCTATGCTACGATCACAAGACTAGATTTGTGTTATATTGTTGGAGTTCTTTCTCAATTTATGCAAGCTCCAACAAGTGAACATTTAAATTCAGCCAAACGAGTGCTAAGATATGTGAAGCACACTGTCAATCATGCATTGTTTTATAGATATGATGAAGAATTACAGGTAAAGGGCTTCAGTGATGCTGATTGGGCTGGTTCCAAGGAGGATAGAAGATCCACTTCAGGTTATGTGTTCATGATAGGTAGCAAACCTATCACATGGAGCTCAAAGAAGCAACCTACTGTTGCACTATCATCTACAGAAGCTGAACATAGAGGTTTAGCCTTTGCAACTTGTGAAGCTATGTGGATTAAGAAGCTCTTGGCTGATCTTGATGTGCAGGTGGAGACCATTCCAATTTATGATGACAACATGTCAAGCATTCACTTGACAAACAATCCAATGTTTCATGCACAAAGCAAGCACATAGAAGTGCATTATCATTATGTTCGAGAAAAAGTTTTGAGCAAGGATGTGGATATAAAGTTCATTGGAACTAATGACCAGGTGACAGACATGCTTACAAAGTCCCTCGATGCTTCTAAGCTCAAGAGGTTCAAGGACGACATCAACTTACAAGATATGGTTGAAGGTGCAAGCTCACATGTGAGCTTGAGGGGGAGTGTTAAAAATAAAGAAGTAAACTCGTATATATTTTTGCAAAAAGGATTTTCTTCAAGTAGAAGGAAAATACAAAAATGAAAAATAGAAGCATTTACTTCAGCAAGTAGTGGAGGCCAAAAGAGAATCATTCAAAAGAGAATCAAATCCAAAATCTGAATTGTAAGAGGAGTGGCTGTCCAAAGTAGTGGAGAAATGATGGAGAAGAGCTCTCAAACTCATCATGAGAGTTTTTGGTCACTTGGCTATAAAAGAAGCAAAGGAGGACACTCAATGAGAGAGCAAGAAGGCGTGGAAGCCCCCTTGTATCTACTTCATTTGGTTTGAGTCATTTCGTTCAGTTCACTCTCATAGAGTGTGTCCAGCCGCACACCCATTTTTGGGTAGTCTACTTGTGAGAGTCATATCTCTCAACATATGTATCCAAATTTGTTAGTGAAGTCCAGTTTTCAGCTATGACCAGCCGCACACCCATTTTTGGGTAGTCTACTTGTGAGAGTCATATCTCTCAACATATGTATCCAAATTTAGTGTTTAAACATTCGTTGGAAAGCTTATCTTGAGTACTTCCTCTTTCTAGAACATTTTTATGAAATTCTTTATGCTCTCTGAGTTATTTAGGTTTTAGTGAAGTCCAGTTTTTAGCCTAACTGAGTGGATAGGTAGTCTGTTTTGAATCAAATAGTTGACAACTCAAATCTACTCCAAATTGAGTGTTTGATATCTCATTTGAAAGCTCTAGGTGTCTAGTTTGAGTTACCAAAGTTTCAAGTTCATTGGATATTTCAGTTGGTACCAGTTTTCATTTGAAGGTTCTGCTGTTGGCAAGAGTCTTCATCCTGAGAAGGTCTTCTACACTTTCCGCTGCGATTAGGAGAGGAATTCTCCAACAACTACCTCTATGGCATACTAAATGTCCCCTCTCTCTAGTGGTAGCCCAAAGATATAACCTAATGTGCTATATTTTTGCATCCTATCTTTACTATAGTAAGCACTACATGAATTGCCACTCTTTGTATGCTTTAACAAAACTTCATTAATGCAATGCACTTTACACTAGTTATGGTATCTTACTATAATTAAATTGAAACTATTAACATAGGATTAAATTCAATGTGTAACTTTCTTTAGTACGCACTATTACGGAGTAATAGATAGAAAATATATAACCATACAAATTCACATGTATTTGATTCATGAGACATTGGACGACACTACAAAAAGTACACATGCTCAAGGATTTTGCTTACTATTATGAAATTGTAGGCTTCTATAGTGTTTGTTTTTAGGAAGTTCGGCATTAGCCTAGCACCCATGGGACCCCTTGAATCCCACCAAGCAAAGGAAGAACAAATAGAGCTAGAGGGTTCTAAAAAGTAGGGGAAGAACAAACCAAGCTAGAGGGTTCTACAAAGGAGGTTGATTACCCCTTCCTCCCCCTCATGCAATGCCCACTTGGATTTAATCTTGTTATTCTCAAGGAAAAGCACTCTATGGTGCCTAAAAGGCGAGGACTTCTTACAATTGGAAATTATTTTGCCAAGAAGGAACAAAGACTTCTCAATAGACCATTCTTTAGGAGGGTTTCCAAAATTGGAAGCGCATCTCTCCCTCAAATCTTCCAGAGGGTCTCACCTCTTATAGAATTCCACAGTGTCGAGGAGCAGCCAATCGCCTCACCCAGAAGCGCTTACTTCCAATTGTTCCATCCCTGTAGAAGCAACATTTTTCAAGAGTCTGCCAGATCGAAAAAGATTTGGGGCATGAGAAGAAAATGTGTCCCAAGTCCTCAATGCTACGATGGCACCTCTTACACCACTGTGGAGCCCCACAAATTTTGTTAGCCTTTATATTGGTCTAGTGTAATAAAGTAAGTCTATAATCTAGGGGTCCCATCATTTCAGACATACCTGAAATCGAACACCATTTGGTCATCCGTCTATATGACCAAAGATCTCGAGTCTAGGAGGTCATATGCTCTTGTGAATAAGTGATCCACTTAGCCTAGTGGTTATGACTCAAGGATGTGAGGAGGGGGTCTTGGGCTCAACCCCCATGGGATACATGGGGAGAATGTTTTGCCCAAAGAGCTCTAGAACCTTATAGAAACATCCTCTTGAGTTAACTCTAGTTAACTAGGACACTTGGTGCACATGCAGTTACATGGCTGACACATGGATGGTTAGTATCCACCTGCCCAAGCAAGTAGTCCCCTGGAGAGAGCTATATATAGAAGCATTTGGTTGGGAGGAGAGTCATCTCTTTAGTACATGGTGGTGGTCGTAATCCTCGTTTCTTGCATTCAGACAGATCTGAAATCAAACACCATTTGGTCATCCGTCTGTATGACCAAAGATCTTGAGTCTAGACTTACTAGGAGCTCATATGCTCTTGTGAACAAGTGATCCACTTAGCCTAGTGGTTAAGACTCAAGGATGTGAAGGAGGAGGTCTTGGGGTTCAACCCCCATGGGATACATGGGGAGAATGTTTTTCCCAAAGAGCTCTAGAACCTTCTAGAAACATCCACTTGAGTTAACTCTGTTTAACTAGGACACTTGGTGCACATGCAGTTACATGGCTGGCACATGGATGGTTAGTATCCACCTGCCCAAGTAGGCAATCCCTTAGAGAGAGCTATATATAGAGGCATTTGGTTGGGAGGAGAGTCATCTCTCTAGTACGTGGTGGCGGTCATAATCCTCGTTCTCTTGCATCTAGATTCCTCAGTAGAGGATTTTCCACATAAGCACCGACTTTTTTATCTCAATGAGGGGGTTCCAAAGAGACATGAACTTTAGATCCCAATGCAAGCCCATCCATGTAAGCACCACTTCTTATTAAGTGTGATATGAAAGTCCAAAATCTCCTTGACTCTAGGAATTTTGTTCAGGCTATTACAGTTGTGGCATTTGAAACCTTCATGGTGGGGAGGGTCTTGACCAATGAGGAGGCGGGTTGTTGAGTGGTCCCAAGCAATGCACTTTGCAAGAGCGTCCATTCTTTGAATTTCACTCTAATTTCTAGATCTATATCCTCAAATCTAATTCATCAGCTAGCTTCTTGATTTTAGAGGTATTTTCAATATCGAAAACCCTTGTTCCACGGCTTTTTTGCTTGCTGAAGGTTCCTGGACTCCAGACCTCTGGTGCCCTTGATGCGGAACCATATTGAATTATTTTGTTTGATACCTATTGCCCATTTCCAATTTTCACTAATTCTGATGAATTGTTTGACCTGGTTCCAGCTCTTCCACAGAGAGCAAACCAAACTCGAGCCTTTAGAAAACATCAAAAGTGGGGAGAATAGAAGGGTGAGAAGGCCTAGGTCCTTCCAACGAGAGTGACTCACCAGTGTAAGAGCACTCTTGTTCCTAAAGATAAGCATGGCCCAAGAGGCCTCACTATTACACTAAGCTTTGATAAGCCATTTAGCCGCCAACTTGTTTGCCATGCCCTGAATGTCCAAAATGCCCAGACCTCCATGAATCTTTTGGAAAATACAAGTAGACCATTGAATTTTGGGGACACCACTTTTGTTGGTGTCACCTATCCAGAGAAAGTTTTTATAAATTCTTTCCAATTTGATAATCTCTTGATCCTTCAATCTCCGAAAGGAGAGAAACTAAATAGTCGATGAGATAAGGAATGTACTATTTACCATGGCGTGCCCCCCGAGGTTGATTTTTTTGGAACAAAGCAATCACCAATTGATGATTATGAAGTGCTTGAAGCAGATCAGAAGTCAAAATGAAGTCAAAGAAGTCATTGAAGAAAAGTGAAGAGACCTCAAAAATGTAGCTTGTATACATATGTACATCACAAATGAAAGATCTTGTACAATAGGTATAGATGATCATTAGAATGATAAAGGAATAATGTAATAGACACAAGATGAGTCTAGAATCATATGTATATAAGTCAATAATGTAAAGAAATTAAAGAGAGATCCATTAGAAGTCAAGAGTTCATGTGATAGATGTGTAGAAAGTCATCTTCCCAAGTTAGCATCGAGTCTTTCTCTGCTTTCTCTCAGCCTGATCAAGTGGATCAGGAAATCCTTTGCAAACATCTAATTTAGAAGCTAATCAAGCTATGTTCAAAGTTTCATGGTCTTATTCCTTTCACTTTGTGTGTATGATCAATAGGAACATGTATATGTAAAGTCTGCAGATAAAGCCTTCAGAGTCACACATTTTTACGTGTCAGAGTTTTGATTAGATCTCAATGGACAATGTAAATTCTTTTATAACTGAGCATTCAAAATCTAAGTTAGAAGGTAAGGAAGATATGGCTACAAGCATTTAGCAAAACAAGACTTGTGCTATGAGAAATCAACTTGAGAAGTTGACTATGTCAAAGTCGCTTGTTTAGAAAGATAGTTTCTAACATACATTTGGTCTTAATGATCAAATCAGAGTTTTAATGATTTTTTTGAAGATCTAATGAATGGTATGATTGCTCAAAGGTAGCATGAAGGTATGTACATCATTAGATTGAAAAAATTTGAAGATGTTGGCAAGTAATGAAGTTAATCTCTGAAGCAGACTCTTTGAAGAAGAAGAAACTTCACACAAAGAAGTGTTTGTGAATGATTTTGTAAATCATGATAACATTTGTGTAAATTTTGGTCTATGATTGATACAGAAGTGTTCTTAAATCATCATAGATCAAGCATTTGGAGATTTAGAGGTCTCCGTCAGTGGTATCTGAGAAAAAGGTGTAATATAAAGTGAAGTAAAGAGCATTGAAGTTTCTTCTAATTGAAGGTGGACAAGATTAAATTCTTGAAGACAACCTGAAGAAGTGTGAAGATTGAGCTGGAGAGGATCTGAAAATTTGAATTTTTGCACTAAAGGTACAAAGCGTATTCATTTATCTGAACATTTGTAGAGAAAAAGATCAAAAGATGGGAGAAAGCCTGTAGATTGATAAGCTAGATAGGGAAAACTATCCAGCTTGGTCCATGAGGATGGAGGCACACCTCATGAGCAAAGATTTGATGGCATTCATTACAAGAGAAGAAGAAAAGCCTGAGTTTGAAGATCCTACTGTTCCAACTAGGGAGGAGCTTGGAAATTTGAAGAATTGGATGAAGAAGGATGCTCAAGCTAGGAGTATTATTTACACGGCTATAAATGATTATCTTCTACCGTACATTAGAGGATTAGAAAGTGCAATAGATGTGTAGAATGATTTGGAAGATCATTTTCAAAATAAGACCAAGTCAAGGAAGTATGAATTATGGGATGAGTTCACAACCTTCAAGAAGAAGAGCTCACAATCAATTTCTAATTATGTGGAAAAGAATGAAAGATATTGCAGATATCTTGGGAGGAGTAGATGAAGATATTGAAGAGGACAAGTTGGTAAGACAAATACTTACAGGTCGAGAGGACATGAGAAATGGAATCCTTTCATATTGTCTATAGAATTTTCATTAGATCATTTTACTCCTGATCTTAATCAATTGCTAGGACACATGCTAACATTTGAGTAGGACATTAAGGGACATAATGATAGGAGTGCAAGCCAGGCTATGTACTCCAAGGATAAGAGAAAGAATGCCGAAGGAAAGCAGTCAACTGATGATGAAGGATCTTCAAGTCAAGTTTATTTCACAAGAGGGAAGATGAATTCAAGAGGCAAAGGAAGAGGAGGTAAGAACAAAGATAATGTTAGAGCTTTTTGGATTTGTAGCAGAACAAATCATTTGGCAAATGATTGTTGGTATAACAATCAAAATGGTGGAATTCATAATCAGAGTTTCAATCAAAGAGGTAGAGGAGGCGAAAATAAAAGAGGTAACTTCAAAGGAAGAGGTGGTAGGACTTCATATGTTAGAGAAGGTGGAAGAAGCTTTCAACCTCAGTCCTATAATAACACTTATTACAATTATGCATCAGATGAGAAGGATGACTTGACTCTCATCTTGAATACAACACATGAAGTAATAGAAGAAGACCAAAGGGTATTCTATATTGACTAGGAAGTAGCAATCATCTGAGTGGCAATATGTCATTGATGACTGACATGGAGGCAAAGGTGAGTGGACATACAGTTCAAACAGGAGATAACACGAAGCATAAGGTGGAAAGCATTGGATTAGTAAAGACAAAGAGTGGAAGATCCAAATCAGGGATATAGAAGCATTATTACAGGTCAAAAGGAAGGAAGGGTTTTTACTCTCAAGGTCCAAGGTAATGTGGGACATGCATTGTTTACTTATGGAAGTCAAAAGATGTCTGAGTTAGACCTATGGCATAAAAGGCTGGGTCATTTCAATGAGAGAGCTATAAAAGAAATGCCAAAGAATGATGTAGTGCTTGGATTGCCAAACCTTGAAGGTCAACACATGGT
Source organism: Ceratopteris richardii (assembly GCA_020310875.1). NCBI lineage: Eukaryota > Viridiplantae > Streptophyta > Polypodiopsida > Polypodiales > Pteridaceae > Ceratopteris > Ceratopteris richardii. The sequence continues at coordinate 109,308,432 of CM035414.1, forward strand.
ATACAAGTGTGAAGCTTTTCAATTAGGTAAAGCTCACAGAAGTTCATATAATAAATCAGGATACAAGTATTCAAATATGTTTGAGTTGGTTCATACAGATGTGTGGGGTCCTTCAAAGGACTACAACATAAATGGATCCAGATATTATGTGTTGTTTGTTGATGATGCAATAGGATGGATTACACTTTATGTAATTAAGGACAAATCTGAAGTGTTCAAGACATTCAAGCATTATCATGCTTATGCAGAAAGGATTACAGGACAAAAGCTCAAGAGATTGAGATCAGATGGAAGCTAAGAATATTTATCTAAAGAATTTGATGATTATTTGTGGAATGCAAGTATAAAAAGAGAAGTAACTTGCAGGTACTCCCCTCAACAAAATGTAGTTGCAGAAAGAAGAAATAGAACTCTTGTAGAGTTTGCAAGATCAATGATGAAGGAGAAGAATTCTCCTAACTACTTGTGGGCAGAAGCTATCAACATTGCAACATACCTTGTGAATAGGTTACCCTACAAAGCTTTGGATGGTGGAACACCTTATGAAGCATGGTGGGGGTAAGAAACCTACTCTTGATCATTGTAAGGTATTTGGATGTTTGGCACATGCTTATGTTCCTTCTCAATTAATACATAAGCTAGAGCCCAAAGCAGAGAAGTATGTGTTCATTGGGTATGATGATAGATAGACGGGATATAGATTTTGGAGTCCATCTACAAAGCAATTTCTTGTCACAAAAGATGTTACATTGGATGAGAAAAGCACATGGTATATAGGTTCAACTAATGATTATGTAGATCTTGAAGAAATTCAAAGGAAAGGGAAGACAAAAGTGAAGGTATATGAAGAAGATATTGATGATGATGATGATTGTAAAAGAAAATTGCAGGATAATGACGAAGATAGGCCAAGATTTGATCCAGAATCTAATGCAATCGAGATTTCAAGAAATGCACAGGTCAGAAGATCTTTGAGAGAAAGAAAGGAACCTATCAGGTATAGCTATGATACATCTTTCTTAACAACAAAAGATTATGCTTATATTGTGAAGATAGATGAAGATCCAACCACATATGAAGAAGCTAAAGGAAAACAGAATTGGGAGAAGGCAATGCAAGAGGAGTATGATGCTTTACTTGAGAATGAGACATGGGAATTGGTGCCAAGACCAAAGAATCAGAAGGTAATTGGATGCAAGTGGGTGTATAAGACAAAGAGGTTTGCAAATGGTGAGGTGTCTAGGTACAAAGCTAGACTTGTAGTCAAAGGTTATGCTCAAACTTATGGGGTAGACTATGATGAAACTTTTAGTCCACTTGCTAAGATGTCTACAATTAGAACCGTAATTGTTATTGCTGCTTGTAAAGGATGGAAGTTGTCACAATTAGATGTGAAGAATGCATTTCTGAATGGATATATTGCAGATGAAGTATACATGGAGCAACCAGAGGGTTTCATGGATTCAATTGGATTAGATTATGTACGTAAGATCAAGAGAGATTTGTACGGTTTGAAGCAGCCCCCAAGGGCATGGAATTACAAGCTTGTTAAGTTCTTGAATGAATCTGGATATCAAGATTCAAAAGCAAATAGTAGCTTGCTAGTGAAGGCAAGTGAAGATGGGTTCATATATGTGTATTTATGTTGATGATATTATTATCATAGGTAAAGATGCTCAAAGAATCAAGGGGCTTAAGAAGCAAATAGAAAAGGAGTTTAAGATAAGTGATTTGGGAAACTTGTCTTATTTCTTAGGAATGTAGGTTGTGTATACTCAACATGGAGTATATGTTACACAAGAGAGATACTTGAAGAATCTTCTGATTAAGTTCAACATGGAAAATTGCAAGTCTTCAACCACACCATTGGAGGTAAATCATAAATTGAGTAGATATGGAGGAGAAGACTTTAATGACATGAAGAAATACCAGAGTAGGTAGTTTGATCTATGCTACCTTGACAAGACTAGATCTATCATATGCAATTGGTGTATTATCACAATTTATGCATTGTCCAAAGAAAACTCATTGTATTGTAGCTCAAAGGGTACTTAGATATTTGGTCCATCGAAATGCCAAATCCCATCGGAATACCTAATAGGCAAAAGATTTATCCCCTAAGGATCATTTTGAATTTCTTCCTCATATCTTTGACAGCCTCTAATTTTTTGTAGTCCCGTCTGGTATTGAGAGTTGCCCTTCTTCACTTCCTCCTCAAGATGCCTTAGTCTCCGATAGAGCTTCTCTCTACGCATGTGACGAACATTTTGTAGCGTCCTCTGGGTCTTGACCAAGATATGACAAGTCTTTGTAACCACAATCCTCCAACTTTTGGCCGACGATGAGAGGTTGGCAAAGGCTGAGTTCCAAGCCTCAATAATCTCCTATTGGAGAGAGGGGAAGGAGAAAGATGTCAAGTTAGCATGAAACCATGGTGCTCTCTTCAGCTTGGTGAAGCTAGGGCTTGAAGGTGAGAATAATTGGGTAGTGACATGAGATGGTAAGGTCTGTATGTTGGGTAATGGAGGGTTGGCCCCACTTGCAGGTTAAATTCCTGTGAAATGTAGCTTTTATCGAGCCTCGCTTTTCTCAAATCGTTCCCCGATTGGAGGTTCGACCAAGAAAAACCAATCTTGTCTTGGGAAAGAGAGATCAAAGAACCCTAGGTGGTAATCCTCTCCGTCTCCCAGTTGGGAGCATCCATGGAAATGATGGTGAATTGTAAGGGGTCTCTAAAGGTTTCCGCCATCCAACGACGATTATGATCTTTGAGGGTGTTGGAAAGACTATCAAACCAAATGTTTTTAATTCAGATAGCTACCCCACCCACCCCCTAGGGTGAGTAGTGAAAATCCAGACATGAGTTGAAGAAATACATTTTAGTCTTTTTTGTAGGTCCTCTCCATCAATTTTGGTCTCTTGAATACAGATGAAGTCCGTGTTTAGGATATTATCCCAAAACCATTGGCCAATTACAGTTGCTCGTGAGGGGTTAGACAATCCCCTCACATTTGGCAATATGAAACTCATTAACATAGGTTAATTTCTTTGTGGGGAGGAACTTTGTTACTTTTCTTCTTGTTTTTCTCTTCATCTCTTTTCTTTGAAGTGGAGGCATCTGGAAAAAGGATCCTACCCTTGAGGGGGCTCTTCCATGGAATCTTTCCTTTCGTGTCCTCTTCATATTGGTTCCTTCCCCTTGGGTAATCGAACTCATTGATCTCTTTCTCTCCAAGTTGCAGTAAATGTTCTTGATTGTAGTTGTGTCAGAGGGGCTCATCTCAATTCCCCAACGTCCTCTCTCCAGGCTAATGGCCGGCCAATGGGTGCCATAATTTCTCTTAAGAAGTCATACAAGAAAAGGGGCAGGTTAGGAAGCTCTACCCAAAGCAGGTAGCGGAGCTGTTTGGTCTTATTTGGAACAAAGTCAAGGAACCACCTAAAGAGGCATAACGTTGATCTCCAGATCTGCCAAGTGCCAACTTGTAATTCTTGCAACGCCTTCTCCTCATTCTTGAAGACCAAAAGCACGTGATTTTCCAGTAATAATTGGCATTTGCTCACAATCAACCCAATCTGGAACCACTCCTTACAGAACCAAAGATGAAGGGACTCAAGGGAGGGTCTCGAGCCAAATAGTTGACTGATGAGACATGCTTTCTTTAATCCTTCTAGCTTTTCTAGAATATCCTCCCTCTTAAGCGAAACAATAGGAGGTTGGACACCAACCGACACCTCGGGGGCAATGGGAGAACCATCCTCCACCGGGGGGCACACATTGCTAATCACTAATGAAGGGAAAGTTCCAACCAACGAAGGGAATGATCCGGCCACGGGCGGGAGGACCAGATGCCTACAAAGATCATCGTAAAGCACCAAAGATGAAGAAGAAGAACAACCTCAAAGAAGAAGCCCGAGTCACGAAGCTTCTATAGTGTTTGAACAAGTCGTATTTATGGGCGTAAAGAAATACGGACATACTAATACATACATAACCCTTTGATAAGTAGTGTGACTACTCAATTTACCCTTTAGATTAACCCTTCTACATTACAAAGGTATAATAAAGTTTCCATCCGAAAGACTAACAAGGGTAACTTATGGATAATTGCTAACAAGCATCAAGTCCAAGCGCTAGAGAGAGAGAAATTTATGAAAGAGAAAATACTTTTAGCCATGTAAAACATTACTTATGTTTAATTATGGATGAAATTGAGTAGAAAAAGGCATGCATTCATACATTTTGTGCTTACAAAATAAATTGAAGACAGTTGCCTTGTCTAAATTGAAGACAGTTGCCTTGTCTAAATCATCTACTTATTTTCTTTTTGTAAAATAAAGATTTCTAATATCATGTGTTCTTTAAATATCATAAATTCATAATGATCCTAGCCTTATTGTGGTAATCATCATTGAGTTTTCATTTTCCACCAGTGTTATATATGCAACTTCATAAAAGTGCAGGAGAGAATAAAACTCTAATGTCTTTTGATATTTGATATGTTGCTTGAAAAGATTTTGACAAATTGAAGGATAATATCCTCTTAGTTGGTAAAACTCGTGACCATATTTATCATTTTTCATTCACAAAAGTAGGTGATTTGAGAAAATCAACATTAAAAATGATCAAGTAAAGAATGTTTTGTCTTGTACTTTAATTGTCTCAAAACAAAACAATAATGCCACATCCTCCGAAATTCAGCTTGCACATGGATAATGTTTTAATGGATATGGATGAGAATGGTAATATCTTTCAATTACTTTGTGTCTCAGCAATGTTTCGAATGGAAATTGTATGGATGAGATGATGCTTTTGACTTGCACTTTTTACATATAACCTTTTTCAATCAAAACATCATCCATCTATATTCTTGTTTGAATCTCGAAAATCAAATACTGTCTTTATGACATACTTCTGCATCTGAAATCATATTTAATGTTTTGATCAACATGATGATTAAGAAGGTCGTGTGATCACTACCCGATCGTTATCACTTTTCAACCTTCCAACAAAATCCGCAAGGCTCCGTGGTTCCATGCCAACGCTTCCACCTTCTCTCTCCCTTCTGTCCACCAAGAAATTACCGATGTGTGGAAAGTGGCGTTCGCCTCTGGCTTGGCCCCTGCCAAGTGCTGGAGAAGTGCGGTCGACAAGTCGTGTAAGATCATGATCAGAACTAAGAAGATGCTCGAGGCTGCGCGGCGGGCTCGTAGGGAAGCTCTTTACCACAGACTCTAGCGGCTCGAGGAGGAAGTGAACAAAGGGAAACAACAAGCACAGAAGGGCCTCAGAAAAATCAGAGCAGTGCTGAGATACGAGGAAGAAATACAAAGGAAAAACTTGCAAATCTTCTTCAAAGAGTGGTGGGCTGGCAAAGCCGACAAACCCACCAAAGAGATGTGTAGTATCCTTAAAAGGAAACACAACAGAGAGTCGATCCCCCTACTGCTTGACCCTCATGGCAATGTATGTAATTCGGAAGAAGATAATTTCGGCATCATCGAGGGGCACTTCACGAGACTCCTGGGAACCTCGAATCCCCTTTCCCCCCATAGAAGGGACTGTATGGCTGCCATTTCTAGGGTCTCCCCCCGGAGGATACCAACCAACCTCCACTCCCTGCTTCATGCCCCTATCTCGGAATCAGAAATCATTGAGGTCATTGATGCCCTCCCCCTAGGTAAAAGCCCGGGGCCCGACGGACTCACTAACGAGTTCTTTAAATCCTTCAAGCTGGTGGTTGCCACCCCTCTCCGGATGGTTTGGCAAGAAGCGCTAAAATTTGGTGCTCTTCCTTCTTGTCTAAATAATGGAATTATCAAGTTGGTTCACAAGAAGGGGGAAAAGAACAGAATCGAGAATTGGCGGCCTATTACAATGCTCCAAACAGGATACAAGATCATCGCCAAAGTCATTGCCAACAGACTTTCGTGCCACCTGAGATCTTGGCTTAGTGAGGACCAAAAAGGTTTCATCAAAGGCAGGTCTATCCTGGAAACCATTATGGATATTTGGGAAGGTATTCAATTCGCAAATGAATCCAATCAAGATGTGGTTTTCCTCAAAATCGACTTTGACAAAGCCTACAACAGGCTAGAATGGGACTATATTCTGCAATCGCTCCAAGATCTCGGGCTCAGTCAGAAATTCACCAAGATGATCGCGACCCTTCTCGGAAACGCAACGACCCAAATCAACGTCAACGGCAAACTTTCGAAGGCAATCCATCTTAGAAGATCGATTAGACAAGGGTGCCCTCTGGCCCCCCTTCTTTTTGCCATCACCACTGAGGGGTTGAGCAGACTTGTGGCTCATCATGTGGAGGCTGGCAATATCAAAGGCCTCCGGCTGCCTCACGACCACAATCAAATCATCATGAGACTGTTTGCTGATGATATGAACGCGTTCGTCCACAATGATAATACGAGCCTGGAGACTTTCTGGAGGTGTCTTGCTACCTTTTGTGATGCCTCAGGATCTAAAATCAACCACTCCAAGACCGCCTTTAGGGCTATCGTGGGACAGCATCCTGACCTTCTCATTGATCATGGCTGCCAAATCATTCCGCAGGGCCAAATCTTTCGACTCCTAGGAATCCCCCTGGGGTTTGGCGTCTCCATGGAGCAGCGATGGAACTGGGTTTTGGCTAAACTCGAAAACAAGCTCAACTATTGAAGAGGTATGCAAATCAATCTCGCTGGGCGTGCGATGGTTATCAACACGTTCCTCCTCTCTTCTACAATCTATTTCCTTTCTTGTTGGAGACCGAACGAGCATGGCCTGTCCAAACTGAACAGTATTTGTAGAAATTTCCTTTGGACGGGCGACCATAACAGAAGGGGGGTGCCTAAAATCAAATGGGCCATCTGCACCAGCCACAGAGACTGCGGGGGGCTTGGTATCCTGGACATTGGGTGTATGGCTAACAAACTGGCGGCCAAATGGATGATTAGGGCTTGGTGCAATATGGAGGCCTCGTGGGCCAAGCTGATCTTCATAAACAAGAATGAGTTGGCCCTCACGGGGTTCCCGAACTGGAAGAACCTTGACATCATGACCCTGCTTTTCTCCCCGATCCCCGTCTTCCCGAAAGGCTCCAATCTCGTGCGCTCCCTTTGGAAGGGCTGGAATAAAGTCAAAAGCTTCACAAGAGTTAGTGAGGACTGGAAGTGGGCGGCCGGAATCAGACAAAACGACTCTATCTGGTTTCCGATTCACGGCATCCGGAGTGTGGAGTCGTGGAACATTCAAAATGCCAAGAAGCTATGGAACAAAGGATTCAAAAAATGGAAACACCTCTGGAAACATGACACCAACAACTGGATCAACTTCGAGGATATTGACCCTCGCATATGCATCTCCTACGCAGAATGGAACACCTTGCAAAGTAGATGCCTCGCTTGGGATCGCCACAAGACGCGCCTTCTCATGGGACACGATTCACCGAACTCGATTGGTCTCAAATGGCACAACGGAAATAGCCTTCTCAAAATCCCGAACATCAAAGAAACGACCGACCTCCAGATCAGCCTCAACAAGAAGTGGTGCCTGTCCTGGACGCGGCTTCGGTGGGACATGAAATTCATGAGTATCTGGCACCCCCTTATTGAGATTAAGAAGTCTGTCCTCTTATGGCAAATTCTTCATCGAGGAATTTGGACCAACCACAAGGCTAACAAACTTTGTGGGATCCCTCCTTGGTGCAAACGCTGTCACCGTGCTATCGAAGACGTCCCACACATCTTCCTTACTTGCCCCAACTCCTACAGAATCTGGCAGACGGTTGGAATGAAAATCAGACTTCAAAAACAGCTTAATTGGAAACAAGCCCTTTTGGGAGAAGCGATCGGCTGCTCTGCGACACTCTGGAACGCCATCAGAGGGGAAGTCCTGTGGAAAATTTGGCGGGAGCGGTGTGCTCTCAACTTCGGCGACCCCCCCAGGGAGTGGTCGATTGAGAAATCACTCTTCCTCTTGGGCAAAAGGATTGTCAACAGCAAGAAGTCCCCCCCCTTCAGACACCATCAAGTTCTCCAGCTGATCAACAACAAGCTTAAACCCAAGTGGGCCCCGCATGAGGGCGACGAGAGGGTGATTAACCTTCTCTGTAATGCAACCTAGGATTCAATCCAGCTTCCCCTGCTTTGTGGGATTTGGGGGGTCCCGTGGGCACTAGTCCCCTTCTATTGTACCTTTGTTTCTTAATTTAATTCAAGTCCGGGAGAGTAGGCTATTGCCGAACCTCCTTTACATTAAAAAAAAAAGAAGGTCGTGTGAAAATGAATAATATATTTTGTGAAGGTTTTTCTTTAATTTATGTTCCGAGAAAGTTAAGAAAGAAATAAATATTAAGTGTATTGATATAAATGAATTAAAAAAATTAAAAGAGTCTTTATTTTTGGTAAGTTATAAGAGAATATTTTGAAAAAAATAACACCCAGACATACACACACACATATATATATATATATATATATATATATATATATATATATATATATATATATATATAACGTGTTTGTTGTGCGGATCTGTTGTGCCTGTTAAAGTTTTCTTGCTATAAAATGAGATCTACATACGCCCTTGGATCATTATTACATTATAGAAAAATTGTAGATAGAATTGTTATCTATTGAGAGACTTTGGGAAACCAATAATGGAGCTCTAACCCTTATTATGATTTTAGTCTAGAATGCTTGGGAAGTTTGGAATATTAGATATGAGATTATGGTGAAGATTATCTTTTATGATTATTGGATATTTCCATGATCTTAAAGAAAATGTTAGATTTATGATCTCATTCTTCATTCAAGTAGAGGGTCTATTTTTTTAAGCTTTCATATAATAAGGTTACATGAAATTTATCTTAGAGGAGATTCTAGATTTAATCTTGTTACACTGATTGCACATGAGTTAAAGAGACTGAAGAACTAGAGAATCATCACTTGGCAGCCTATTAAGACAAAATAATCAATAATCAATTCTTGGGAGAACTCAAGGACTCTCCTTCTTGTGCATGATCCCTCACAGTTTGAAGTGTTAAGATGGATCAAGGGTAACAAATTGGATAACACACTAAATTTGAAGAAGCACCTAGACGTGCATATCTCTCTTAACAGAAGATGGTTTCTAAACTAGACCTATATCAAATGATGATTAAAGTTCTTGGATATGTGGCACCAGTTCTGGCTTTGTAGTAGACGATTCCTTGGTCACCTCTTCTTTTCATGCCCTAAGATTCGCTCGGTATAGCATGCTTTTGCCAATGGAGTTTACAAAGTCAAATCAATTGGAAGCGAGTATTACTTGGAGAAGCAATAGGTTGCTCTTCTGCCTCGTGGAATGCCATCAAGGGGAAACACTTTGGAAGATATGGAAAGAAAGATGTGTTGTCACCCTCGAGAATCATCTGAAAGAATGATCGATTGAAAAACCCCTTGGCCTATTAGACAGAACCAATATGTACTTGTAAGAAGTGCCCTCCCTTGAGACACCATAGGATTTCTATCTTTGAAAAAACAAAATCAAAACTAAGTGGACCTCTTCGAAGGCACGAAAAAGTTCACTAACTTGCTTTTTAACTCTCTTTTAAAACATAGGTTTTGTAGGAGATTTGGGTCTTCACCATTTTTGCACGCTGTCCTAAATTATTCAAGAAAAAATGGTGGGGATTCTAAGGACACTATGCTTCTTCAGTGTACAATTATTCTTTTATTAATTCAAGCAAGGAGACTAAGGCTTAGTCGAAATAGAGAATCATATGTCAAACATCGGTTGTTAATGCATTATCCATTCATCTATACAATTGTTCTTTCAAAATTAAAGCTCGGAGGAGTAGGTGCTTGCCGAACCTCTAGTTTTAGAAAAAAATGTGAACAGAATCGTATTTCATAGGATTCTCTTAAAGAAAAGAAGTGAACTAGAGAATCGATGTGTCAAGCATCGACACTTAATGCATTACTTGCAATGTCCATGTCCCGTCGGGCAGTTTGTTGAGCTTTGGCCTCTTGGGATGGAGGTCCAGGGTTCAAACCCTGGGCTAAACATGTATGGCTTGGGTTAGTTAAACGAGTTGGAATGTTGTATCTTTGTCTAACCCCTACTTTGTGAGATACGAGGGATCCCACGGGTACTATGCCCATTCCCTTGTAGAGTTACACTTTCAAAGTTAAAGCTTGGGGGAGTAGGCTTCGGCTGAACCTCCATTAAAAAAAAAAAGTGCGAAGGGAAGAGGGAAAAACATCCTCATCAGGGAAAGAAGCTGAAGATAGCAGCTGAGATAAAGAAAAAAAGAGGCGCAATTCTTAGGGAAGTGCCGATGAAGAAGGTCGGAACTCTTTAGGAACAACATCCAAAGGTAAGATAACGGAAAAATGCACTGAAGAGGAGAAAGTTGAAGCTGCTCAGTGGTTTTGGATTCACAATGGAGGAGAAGAAGTGTTGTCTTCGATTCAAAGATGGTGACGACAACGACAATTCAGATCATCAATAGAGCATGGTTCAACAGTTTGTGTACTCGAGTGTAGAGTAGTAGTCTTCCTCATCTACCGACGCAGTGGTACCTCAACAGCTCCTGAACGCAGCTCCTGCCTGGTCTGTCTGTCGACGACCACTTTCGCGACGGAGGGGAGAAGTGATTATTGCAAGAGAGGAGCGAAGTGACATCGGGTTCAATGTGGCGGACATGCCAGCTGGTTAATCGCTATAGAGAGAGGAATCCGTTCTGCCATCGCCATAAGGCATCCGTGGAATATCGTCTCACGTGGAGTCTATCCGGATGAACAAAGCAGATCGCCAGAGGTGGCTTTTAACTTTGAAGATTTTAACTTTTGCTTTTGCTTTTTTTTTTTGCTTTTGCTTTTTTTTCACTGAAGATTTTAACTTTGAAGTACCTTGGAACTTGGAATCAACTGTGTCGCGCTTTTGCTTTTTCTTTTTTCTTTTGCGATAAAGCGGAGGCTGGAGCTGCCGCCACGCACTGTTCTCATAGTCCTCGACTCCTGCCCATTGCTCTTTCGGGTTTTGTTTTTTTAGAAGACTTCCAGTGTTCTTCATAATTTTTTTGTTTGTTTCTCGCATCAGGCATGTGCTTTTTCTCTAGCCCTGTAGCGACTTGGTTGAGTCTTTCGTGGGTCGAAGGCTCTCATGCGATGGGACCACCTTTTTGTTTTCTGGTCGAGTATCAACCTCTGACTCTGTGAGTCTTGCATCTATTAAGAGTTTAATCTCAAATCTTTGGCTACGTATCTGCCAGCGACAAACAGCTTCTGGCGATAAACACCTTTCATAGGGGTAGGGTAGCATATGGATATGTTTTTGGGTGGTAAGAGATCATTTTTTGGGTCACCCAAAAAGTGTTCTAAGAGCACATAGATGTTCTGTGGTCGGATTTCGGGTGGCTGGAGATGAATTTTGGGTAACTGGATCTAGGTGCACATGAAAGCCCGATGGTCCGATTTCAAGCAGCCAAAGAATTTTCGTGTTTGTAATTTTTAACCATCTTGCTAATATTCATTTCATATTCATTGTAATAAACTTGATGATCCTAATTACCTACAACAATGAAAAAAAACATTAAATTGAATAAAAATCATAATATAATCACAAAAAAATATTATGGCATCATCATAATATTTCGTGAAAGAATTTTCAATCGAATAAAAGATTAAAAAAATATATAAAAAAATCTCTTCCATTTTAAATGATGTACTATATATATCCACTCACGTCTGCTCAGCTTGTGACAAAGCAAAATAAATTCATATAAAAAGAATGGCTGGACTTCAGGTCACCCGAATGGGCTAGTGCTAAGGGGCACCATTCCGTTGAGATTTTCACTTTTAGGTGACCCAAAAAAATGAAATTATCCCCAAAGTCCAACCACGATTCCTCATGTGCGAGGGCTATCAGTGACAAACACCTTCGGGCAATAAACAGCTTCCGGTGATAAACAACTTCTGGCGACAAAAACTTTCAAGCAATAAACACCTTCTGATGACTAAGACCTTTTGCGACAGACCCCTTCAGCTGATAGACGCTTTCTGGCAATAGACACGGTCATTTTTTGAGCAAAGAATTGATAGTGAAGTCCTCTCTCTTATTTGCTTCAAACACAAGTTGGAAATTGAAACGAATTTAGTGATTCCAGACTTGAGATTCATTCATAACTTGGCCTCGCAATTCGCAATTGGTGATGGACATCATGTGAAATAAGGCACCACTAACACTTTCAAAGTCATGGACGAGCATTCAATTTTAAAGTTTCTTCTTCATCTCAACTTCTCAATTTCTTCTTCTCAACTTTCGAAGTCATGGACGAGCATTCAATTTTAAAGTTTCTTCTTCATCTCAATTCTAAAGTTTCTTCTTCTTCCCCCATTTAAAAGTCACAAGGCACCTTGGTTTCATGCTAGCCCGTTTGTCTTTTCTCTCCCCTCTATCCGCCATGAAATCACTAACGTGTGGCTTGAGGCCTTTGCCGTCTACACCTCTCCAGACAAGGGTTGGAGAAACGCTGTGGAAAAGTCTTGTCAGATCTTGATTAGGACTACAAAGGATCTCTAAACCATCTGTCGAAGACGTAGAGAAAACCTATACCGCCAGATCTGGAGACTTGAAGAAGAAGTTAATAAAGGGAAGATTCAATCTTAGAAGGGACTCCAAATTATCACAGGAAGATTAAGATACGAGGAGGAGATCAAAAGGAGATATCTTCAAATTTATTTTAAGGAATGGTGGGCTGGTAAGGCAGAGAGACCTTCCAAAGAGATGTACAATATTCTCAGAAGAAAACAAATTAGAGAGGAGATCCCGCTACTGCTTGACAAGGATGGGGCGGAATGTAAAACAATGGAAGAAAACATTGGCATTATAGAAGCGCACTTCACGAGTCTCTTGGGTAGTGCTTGTCCCCTCTCCCCCCATAGGCGGGATTGCATGGCCACCATCTCTCGGACTTCCCTGCATAGAATCCCATGCAACTTGAGCGCTCTGCTTGATGCCTCCATTTCCGAACAACAGATCCTGGAAGTTATCGATTCGCTTCCGAACGGCAAGAGCCCAGGGCCTGGTGGGCTCACTAATGAGTTCTTTAAATCATTCAAATATGTGGTGGTCACCCCCTTGCGTCTTGTTTGGCTTGAGGCACTTGATTTCGGCGCCCTTCCCACTTGTCTCAACAATGGCATCATCAAACTTATACATAAAAAAGGGGAGAGGAACAGAATTGAGAACAAGAGACCTATCATAATGCTTCAAACCGGATATAAGATTCTTGCTAAAGTCATTGCCAACAGGATATCCTATCATTTAGACCAGTGTCTTAGCAAAGACCAAAAAGGCTTCATTAAGGGAAGGCCAATATTGGAAGCCATCATTGATATCTGGGAAGGTCTGGACTACACTGAAGAATCTAACCAGGACATCGTCTTCCTCAAGATTGACTTTGACAAAGCCTATGACAGATTGGAATGGGACTATATTTTACAATCGCTAAAAGACCTCGGGTGTATTCAGAGATTCCTCAGGATGATCTCCACTCTTCTTGGCAATGCTTCGAAGGCAATCAAATTGAAACAATCCATTAGGCAAGGTTGTCCGTTGGCCCCGCTGACTCTTTGCCCTCGCAACTGAAGGACTGAGCCGACTTGTGGAGCAACAGATGGAGCTTGGTCACATAAGAGGAATCACTTTGCCACATAACTCTGGGAAAATGACCATGAGGCTATTTGCAGATGACACAAATGCCTTTGTTCACAATGATGATACCAGCTTGGAAACCTTTTGGTGGTGCCTCGACATGTTTTATGAGGCCTCTCGATCCAGAATTAACCATACCAAGACTTCATTCAGGGCTATCAAAGGGAATCAACCCAATCTCCTCATTGTGCAAGGATGCCAAAGCATTCAATCAGGTCAAGTTATTCGCATTCTTGGTATTCCCTTGGGATTTGGCGTTACTCTAGAACAAAGGTGGGCTTGGGTCCTCGCTAGACTTAATAATAAACTTAACTACTGGAGGGACCGAAGAATCAAGATTTAGCCAAATTAGAAAGTACTTCTAGGAACTTTCTCTGGATCGGGGACCATAACAAGAGGGGTGTGCCTAGAACCAAATGGTCCATATGCACTAGCCAAAAGGAGAATGGAGGTCTAGGTATTTTGGACATTGGCAACATGGCCAATAAACTTGTAGCTAAGTGGATGATTAAGGTGTGGTGCAACAGAGATTCCTCTTGAGCGACATAAATTTTCAGAAACATACACGCGATTACTTTGGTAGGCTACCCTAGATGGAAAAACCTCGACATCCTCACCCTCTTATTCTCTCCGGTTCCGGTCTCACCCAAAGGATCGATCCTAGTAAGATCCTTGTGGTCGAGCTGGAACACATTCAAACCTCACATCAGAATCAGTGAAGATTGGAAGTGGGCTACAGGTATAAGAAAAAATGACTCTATTTGGTTCTTGATCCAAGGCATAAGAAACGTGGAGCCTTGGAATGTCTTGAGTGCCAAGAGACTCTAGAATAAGGGACTCAAACAATGGAAGCACCTCTGGAAATAGGACACGAACAGATCGGTGGACTTTGAGGACCTTGACCCTACTACTGCGGTCACATACGAGGAATGGAATGTTTTACTGAGCAGACGCCATGCTTGGGACCGATCTAGAATCCGACTACTTATGGGACAGGACTCTCCGAACCCTATGGGTCTTAAATGGTATAATGGTAATCACCTCTCCAAGCTTCCATATGTCGAAGCTAGCAATGACATTCACATCACTCTCAACAAGAAATGGTGTCTCAATTGGACGCGACTTTGATGGGATATGAAATTTATGTCTATCTCGCACCCTCTCATTGAAAACAAAAAGTCGGTTCTCCTATGGCAAATCCTACGCCGTGGAATATGGACCAATGCAAAAGCTAACAAGATCTATGGGGTTCCACCCTGGTGCAAGTGATGTTGCCGTAGCAAAGAGGATATAGGTCACGTGTTCTTTGCTTGCCCTAAATCCCTTCGGTTATGGAGGGTCCTTGGTCGTTATTTGGGACTCCAAGAACAAATCAAATGGAAGCAAGCCCTCATTGGTGAAGCGATCGGGTGCTTTGCGGCGTTGTGGAATGCGATTAGGGGAGAGATCCTTTGGAAGATTTGGGGAGAAACATGTGCTCAAAACTTTGGCAATACCCCAAGGAGTGGTCGATTGAGAAGTCCCTTTTCCTTCTCGGCAAAAGAATTGCTAACTGTAAGAAACCCCCCCCCCTCCCTTCAGACATCACAAAGAGCTACAGTATGTCAACAATAAGCTTAAAACCAAGTGGGCTCCACATGATGGGGATGCGAGGTTTATCAACCTCCTCTATAACTCCATGTAACTCCATGTAAGCCTTGCAAGGCCTACCACAAAGGCTATGGCAGATCATCGAAATGAAAATTAATCATCAGAAATATATCAGTTGGAAGCATCTCTACTGGGAGAAGCGAGTGGTCGCTCCCCGACTCTCCGAAATGCTTGAAACTCTAGTCGATTGAGTATTCACTGTCCCTCCTTGGCAAAAGGATCGCTAATTGTAAGAAAGCCCCCTTTTTCTAGGAGTCATCAAGTATTCCTTTTGATCAAGAACACACTTTACCCACGTGGACCTTGCTGGGGGTGATAAGTGGGCGATTAATCTTTTTCTTGTAAAGCCAGCTACACTTTGTAAAAGCTTCCCCTGATCTGTGGGATTCGGGGGATCCCATGGGCACTAGTCCCCTTCTTTTGTATTTTTCCTTTATTTAATTCAAGTCCGGGAGAGTAGGCTAAGGCCGAACTTCCTTTATTAAAAAAAAACTTTTCACTATCGTGATTCTCAAAGCGCTATCGCTCGTTTTGGGAGGGTTAAAGTGTTTTTTAAGTGAGAGGTGGAGGTAAAAACTTGAGTAGTAAATATTTTTGAGTGATGTTTTTTAATGTTCTATGAGTATTTTTTTATTTTAAGTTTTTCGTGGGTTGCTTCATGGCGTGCCTTTTCCCCTTGCTGGTAGTGAGTAATATGGGTCCGTCGTCAGAGGACAAGGCTTCTCACAAGACTTTAGGATTGTTTTGGGATCAAGCCTTCGGTCATCTCCCTTTGCAAGGATGATGTTGTGGTGAAGTAGGAAGTTCTTAAAAGAACTTGTCTCATAGGAAAATTGTTTAGTCCTAAGCCCCCATTGGAGTCCTTTCATGAGTGGTTCCATAAGGAATGGTTCCCGCACAGTTCGATTGTGAGGAAGTGTCAGTTCTTACTGGCGAGTAACGTGCTCTTGGTATTCAAAAATGAGGATATGGCCTTCCAAGCTTTGCAAACTGGTACTTTGCAGGTATGGAGGACCACCTTGCGCATGTTTAAATGGTTTCCTGATTTTGTCCCTAATCAGTCTAAAGCCCTATGCTATCTGCTTTGGATCGAGCTCCCAAACTTGCCCTTTTTCCTTTATGAATTCATAAGGGGAATTTTCTCACCCATCGGCAAGCCTCTAGCCTCAAGAGAAGATGTCAGAGGCCTCATATATGAAGGTGTGAAATACTCATTCAGCACTAGATGACACCCATAGATTTTTGTCGAAACTAATCTAAACAAAGATCTCCCCTCTAAAATCTCCATAGACATTGGAGAAGAGAGAACCGTTGAATAGGACATTCTGTACAAGAACTTGCCAAATGCTTTCTTTCATTGTGGAATGCAAGGCCATATAACTAAAGAATGTCCCTTTGAGGCAAAAATCCATTAAGCAAAATCTAGAGAAGATAATGCTACAGGGATCAGAATGGCTTCAGGGACCCAGAACGTATCAGCAGATCATCCGTGGGAGGCTAAGAAGGGGATAACACAAGTACTGAAAACGAACCCTGATGGCTTCACAAAAGTAAGGCAAAAGAGGCGAAGAAGCCCTTAAGGTATTATTGAGAAGAGCCCCTCTCAGAAGGGTTGAGAAACAAACTTCTTTGGCAACTTGGAAAAGCAGGTCAATGACCTAGATTACCTAGGGAGAATGAATCATGTAGACTAGCATAGTGAGGAGGCAACCCTTGAAGATTGGAATTCCTAGGAAAGCAACCAAGAAGGAAATGCTACTAGCAGAGAGGTTGGGCTCACCACCAGGAACGACGCTAGTGAGGACACTGAAAGCTCGATAATTGGTTCTACAATCCTAGAAGGGATAACAAACTCATTTTTGAATAAGGCTTATCACAAACAAAACCAACTGGCCAAGATATTGTGGAAGAGCCCCCTTAAGGGGAATGTTAGGATCCCTCTACCTCGAAGAAAAAAGTCAAGGAGAAAAATAAGCAAAAGAGGGGCAAGGTCCTCCCCACAAAGATCTCAACTTCCAATAATGATTATCGCATCTCTTAATGTTCGAGCGCTATCAGACCCCTCAAGAGCAATCATGACCGGCCAATGGATCCACAATAAGATCCTTAACCCGGACTTCATTATCTTCAAGAGATCAAAGTCAATGGGGACGAACTACAAAAGAGACTTAAGAGTATTTCCTCATCCCATGTCTAGATCTCCGCCACACACTCCAGGGAAAATGGTGGCCCAACTATCGACATTAGTATAAGTTAGCACTCTAGAATTGTGTATTCACTTATTGAATAGAACTATTTGTGGGTTGATGCTTCTTTTGGGGGTCCCATCATCTCCTTGTATGCTCCTAATATCGATTCAGAAAGAATTTGTACTTGGCAGTCGTTGGATTCTCTACCCCTCAATGTGATTCTTTGAGGGGACTTTAATATGTTGGAGGTTCTTTCTGACATATGGGAGAGGAAGGGATGGGTGATTGATGGGTAGGAGAAGGAGGTTTGGAACAAAGTCAAGTTACACCTAGATCTGGTGGAGATCAATGATGTTGTTGGTTTCTCTTGTCCAAAGCTCCAAGACGATGTTGAATTGCAGAAAGCTAGACTCGATAGGAGCTATATATATTAGAATATCATCAACAAATGGGGCCCCCATCCCCTCTCCCAAAGTGGGGACTCAATCATCCCCGATCACTACCCAATTGTGATTACCTTAAAGCCGATCATCAGTCTCAGTCTCAAGAAATCCCCTTGGTTTCATGCCAATCATCAGTCTCAGGAAAGTTGATCATCAGTCTCAAGAAAGCCCCTTGGTTTAATGCCAATCTGACCACTTTATCTCTCCCTTCCATCTAGTGCAAGATTACTAAGGCTTGGAGGCTGTCCTGCAAACTCACTACATCTTGGCCAGGGCTCATAAGAATCTTCAAGCCATTCGTCATGCTAGAAGGGAAAATCTTTATCGAAGGCTTTGGCATTTGGAGGTAGAAGCTAACAAAGGCCTCTCACAATACCAAATTGGACTCAGAAAAATCAGAAGCATGATGAGATACGAAGAAGAAATTTAAATAAAGAATCTATAAATATACCTCAAAGATTGGTGGGCAAGTAGGGTGGACAAGCCTACTAAAGAGATGTGCAACCTTCTCAAGAAGAAGCAATCCAAGGAACCGATTCCCTTCATGATGGATGCCGATGGGTTTGAATGCAAAATGGACAAAGAAAATAGTACACTCATTGTCAACCACTTTACCTAGCTCTTGGGGGTTTCCATGATTCTTTCTCCTCATAGATGCGACTGAACGACTGCCATTTTGTGCATTAGAACCAAAAAATCCCACAGAACTTGAAAACTCTTTGCAAAGCTTCCATCTCATATGCTTAGATTATGGAGGTAATTGATTCCCTTCCTAATGGCAAGAGTCCGGGTTGGATGGCCTTACCAATGACTTCTTGAAGACCTTCAAGCATGTGGTGGCCACTACTTTACATTTGGTGTGGCAAGAGGCTATTTCTTTTGGCACACTTGATCATGGTTTTCAATTGATCCCTAGTGGTCAAATCTCTTGCTTCTTAGGTATTCGGATGGGATTCGTCGTTTTGATGGGGCAGGGATGGAAGTGGGCTCTCTCTAAGCTTGAGAGCAAGCTCATGTACTAGAAAGATATGTAGATTCATTTGGCTAGATGTGCTATGGTGATTAACACATTCCTTCTCTCCTCGATGCTTTACTTTCTCTCTTGTTGGAGACCAAAATACCAAGATATCTTCAAACAAGAGAGAATTTGTAGGAACTTCCTTTGGACGAGTGACCCTAACAGAAGAGGTATCCCCAAAATTAAATGGACTACTTGCATTGACCAAAACGATCAAGGTGGTTTGGGCATTCTAGACATTTAAGGAATGGCCAATAAGTTAGTGGCAAAATGGTTAATTAAAGTAGGGAGCAATAGTGATACCTCTTGGACCAAGCTTATTTTTAGAAACAAGAGTGCTCTTAAGCTTGTGGGTCTCCTACGGTGGAAGGGTCTCGACCTTCTCATCGTTTTGTTCTCCCCATTTTTGGTGACTCCCAAAGGCTCAAGCTTGATTTGTTCCCTATGGAAGAGTTGGAACAAGGTTAAACAATTTATCAAAATCAATGAAGTTTGGAAATGGACAGCAAGTATTAGACAAAATGCACTACAAGGAATACAAGGGCATAGCGACGATTAACACGACACATTTTTGTCGCTACATGATCATGCGTTTCATCGGATCAAGCGTCAAGTGCACACCATCGTCTAAACGATGTTAATCTCGACATTATTTTTGACGTTATTTTTTATGTTTTTTGTGATGCTTGTAGCGATGTTCACAAAAGCATTGCTAGCTGAGCATCATTTATATGACTCATAAGATAGCATTGCATATGCGATTCTCACTTGCATTGCTTATGTGATGCAATCGAGCATCCCTTAGGTGACACTTTGTATGATCGTATACAGGATGCTTTTACATTGCTTATACAATAGTGGTGTTTGATAAAAAAAAACATTTGGCCAATCTTCAATCGTCATTTTACATGCATCTGATCGAAGAGCTCTCCAATGTTCAGATCTATGTTGTGCTTATGATCTCTAGCAATCTCTTTCTGAATCTTTCTCTTTTCTAATCTCTCTCTTATTCTCTCTCTCTCTCTCTACCTATTCCTCTTTCAATTTCTATCTATTATTAGGATCTTAACTCACGCCCACACAGAGGTTATGAATGTTGAACACACGCAGAGAAAATAAATATGCATGAGATTGTATATCTAATCTAAATGAATTATCATTAATTTTTTGTATAATGCGAAATGATCCATAATAACATGGTGCAAGTTTAATTTTAGGATGCAAAAAAAAAAAAATTGAGACCTCTCTTGATGATACACAACCATACAAGATCATTTTCCTTGAATTCCTTGGCTAATCATTTTGTATTGACATTACGTGTATAACGTTCTTGACTTTTCCTAATGTGCTCGTGAACATCCTGAAGTATAGAAATGTGATATTGAGCAATAGAATCAGCCATTGGAACATCAGTTTGGGTGAGTGACATGGGAGTGGGAAGCTTTTTACCATAAACAATTTCAAAAGGTGCACATCCAGTAGTGGTGTGTGTGGTGTTATTATAAGCAAATTGAAGCAATGGCAACTTATCATCCCAGCTATTGTCCAAATCATATTGTTATGTGATGAAGTGATAGGAAGACCTGTGATAAAATCCATAGAGATTTGTTCCCATGGTTTGTTTGGAATGGAAAGTGGCATTAATAATCCAAATGGTTTACCATGATGACATTCTACACACTGACATTCAATGCATTGAGAAACATAATGTGCAATATCTTTTTGCATATGTGGCCAAAAGAAGAAATCTTTGCAAGTAGAAATGGTGTTGTTATGCCTCTTTGACCCATGTGAGATGGTTCATGCATTTCTTTGATGAAAAAATCTTTAAAATCTTGGGTTATGCATAATCGATGTTGAAAATAAAGTAACCCATGATGAAATGTATAATATTCATCAGTTAAAGGTGCACCATTGTTGAATTCATGCTATGCACAAATCAGATGCAAAAGTGGAAATCATTTCTAGAAAATAATGAATTTGGATGGCAAAAATATCATGCAAAACAACACAATGTGAAGGAAAACACCTAAGAGCATCATCTATGACATTTTCTTTAACCGATTGATATTGGATCATGCTTGGAAATTTTGAATGAATGAAGGACATTTAAGATGTCAATCAGAAATTAGGGGTTGATTTAATAAATGCTTAATAGCCTATTGATCGATTTTGATTAATACCTCAGATCCCATAAGATAATGTTTCCAAACTCGCAAAGCATGCACAACTGCTAACAATTCTTTATCATATGTACTATAATTATTTTATGAGGGCTTAAGCTTCCTACTCTCAAATGCAATAGGATGATCATTTTGCATAAAAATAGCACCTATTCTCGAACCACTAGCATCAATAACAACATGAAATGGTTGTGAAAAATCAAGTAACTATAAAACACGTGCATATACAAGTGCATGTTTGAGTTTTTTTAAGGATTGTTGTTCGGTAAGTCCCCATGAAAATTTTATTTTGTTTTTCAATAACAAGGTAAGAGGCAATCCCAAATAAGAAAAATTTTGAACAAACTTCCTATAGAAACTAGCCAACCCAAGAAAAGAACAAACATCATTAACTGATTGAGTTGTAAGCTATCCTACTACCACTTTAATCTTTTTTGGATCCACATGCATGCCTTCACTTGAAATAATATGTCCTAAATATTCTAGCTTGCATTGAAAGAAGTAACTCTTTTTAGGATTAGCATAAAGTGTGTTCTCTCGTAGCAAATGAAAAACTGTTTTAAGATGCTTCTCATGCTCTCTATCATTCTTACTGTAAACAAGTATATCATCGAAGAATACAAGAACAAAAGCTTGGTAATCAAGAAAAATGTTGTTCATCATTCATGCAAATGTAGCAGGGGCATTAGTAAGTCCAAAGGGCATTACCATAAATTCATAATGGCCGGTTTGAGTTCTAAATGTAGTCTTAAAAATATCACTTTGTGTCATATAATTTTTATGGTAACCTGATTTTAGATAAATTTTACTAAATACACGAGCTCCTCGTAATTTATCTAGGAGATCATCTATTTGAGGAATAGGGTATCTATTCTTCATTGTGATCTTGTTAAGGGATCTGTAATCAATGCACATTCGATAAGTTTTATTTTTCTTCTCTACTAAGAGAACTGATGCTTCAAATGGGGAAGAACTAAGCCTTATAAGTTCTTTGTGGAGTAACTCTTTCACTTGGTTTTCTATTTCCTTTTGATCTAGTGGGTCATGCCTATAAGGTGCTTTATGAGGAGGAGAACTATGAGGAATTAAGTCTATGCTATGGTCAAAGGATCCTCATGATGGTGGTAGTTTAGAGGGATAATCAGACATAAAACAATCCATATAAGTAATCATGAAAGGTTTATGTGCATCGCAAAGTGTATGAGTATAAACATTTATGACATTGACAAAAACAATGCATGAATTGAATCCTTTCCTAAATGCATGTTTTACTTGAGTATGAGTAATCAATGGAAATGTTTGGAAATCATGCCGTGCAAACAAAGTAATGATTTGAACTTTAAATTCAAAGTTAAAGGTATGTGTATGGTAGTCAATGTGTGGGTTATAATGATGGCAAAAAGGCATACCGAGTATAACATCGTAAGATTGCAAAGGTGTAGTTAAAAATGTTCGTGCATCTACATATGGGCCTATGCTAATCGTAACATCTTGCACTTCTCATGTTACATTATAATGACTACCTTCAAATGCAGCTTTCACTTTATACAAGGAGGGAAATGTTTTTAATTTAAGTTCTTGTACTAATTTATGTGAAATGAAATCATGTGAACTACCATCGTCATGTAAAATATTAACTAGTTTGTTATTGATAGTACCCTACATGCAAAGTAAAGAATGAATTGAGATATCGTTACCCAAGGTACTTAAGTCCTTCTCCAATGCTTCCTCTATCCAAATAGAAGGAATTTCTTCATTATGGGCCTCCATGTTATGCAATTGATCTGCAACTAGTTTCATGTGAAGAGGTCACAATTGACACTTCATTTTTGGATGTCTAGGTTTACCACATTTCTAGTAGGTGATACATGGTTGCTTCTGTTGGGCATCCACCATTGAATTTTGGAGGGTGGGTGGTTTGGCAAGTTGGAGAGATGAAGCAATAGGTGCAGTTGAGTAATTGGATTGTGGAGGATGAGGAAAACTAGAGTAAGATGGGGCATTGAAATTATGCTTCATAAGAAACGTGGGTTTAACAAAAAGTTGTCATTGACATGGTTGGTGTAGACGGATCGACTTGGTTATGGATTGGAATTCCTTCTGTACATCATAGGCAAAAGAGATAGCCTTGTTGAGGATTCTAGGTCGTAGGGTGTGAAGCTTGGTTTGGATTCCCACCTCCAAACCATCTTCGTATTTCTTCTGCAAGCTATCCTTTGGTACATCTTCAAGCATTCAAACCAATAATAAATTTTACCAAAAATTCTTCCTGTAGGTAGTGATAGTGTCACCCTCCTTCCATGTAAAGGTCACATACACATACACATACACATGCACATACACATACACATACACATACACATACACATACACATACACATACACATATAGATACTTGCACATACACATGTATACATACATACACATATAGATACACCCACATTACACACACGGAGATACACACATACACATACACACACAAAGAGACACACACATATACACACATACACATGCATACACACAAACGTACACACATACGTATAAAAACACACATACACTTACTACAAATACATATGCATACACACACATACACATGTATACATACATGTATACACACACATATATATGTATACACACATATACATACACACACACACTATACATAAATATGCATACACACACATACACGCCCATACATACACATACACATACACATACACATACACACACACATATAGATACTTGCACATACACATGTATACATACATACACATATAGATACACCCACATTACACACATAGAGATACACACATACACACACACATAGAGGCATACACATACACATACATACACACAAATGTACACACATATACATATATAAAAACACATATACACTCACTACACATACATATGCATACACACACATACATATGTATACATACACGTATACACACACATACATATGTATACATACATATGCATACACACTATACATACATATGCATACACACACATACACATGCACATACACATACACATATACATACACATAAACATACACATACACATACACATACACACTCACATACACATATAAATACACATACATATACAAATATAGATACTTTCACATACACACACATATACATACACCCATATTACACACACATAGAGACATACATATACACATACACACACACATAGAGACGCACACATACACACACATACACATGCATACACACAAATGTACACACATATACACATAAAAACACACACATAGATACATACAACCACATATACATACACACACATAGATACATACAAGACATATACATGCGCACACATAGAGACACACACATACACATACACACACATGTAGAGATACACACACACATATATACATATGAATACACAATGCGCATGCATATACATATGCATACATACATACATACATACATACATGCATACACACATACACACACCCACATACACATATACACACATACATACGTACATACACATACACACACATATACATACACACATACATATATGCGTATACACACACATACACATACACATACACACACACACACATATATATATATATATATATATGTATGTATGTATATATATATCTAATCCATTTTGTTTTATATGTACAAATATTATGGATCGTAGTAGAGAAAGATAGGTGAACTTACTCTCATAAAGAATATTATCAGAGGAAAATTTCCGCCTGATTCCGTAGGGGCTATCATGCATGAATATGCAGACATGCTAGATGAGGAACTAGACTACACCATATAGACACTTACCCAGTGGCCAGAGGAAGGCTCCTCTACAGCTCCATATGCAAGAAGAGACTTGTTTGCCCATAATTATGTTTCTTTTCATAAATTAATATTTTTAATAATTTATAACATGTCTTCATTCATTTTTAACTATTTATTCTCGGGACACCTATACCACCTTGAGCTCCTGAGAGCATAGCAGAGATGCCTATGAGGACATGCACAAGTAGCCTAGGGCTAGAGTGTGAGATGGAACTTGAGGGGAGTATAGTCTACATGAGGCATGGGTTGGAGTTCAAAAGAAGAGTGAGAGCTTTATGTGACTCCTACCTACGTTTTGTTCACTTGATGGAAGTAAGTATAAGTTTTACATATAAATTGAGATAAATATTTAATGTTTTAATTATATGACTTTTTTCTCTTTGCAGTGAGTTTGATAAGAGAGATAAAAAGTATGTTCTTAGTTCATTGGAGATAGAATTTGGCACTAGGTGGTCCCATAAGTGGTGCCTAAAAGAGATGCGGATACTTATTCGCATCATCATGATAATGCATGGTATGCATTGCTTTTATTTGTTATATTTACGGTTTAGGCTATATATATATATATATATATATATATATATATATATATATATATATATATATATATATATATATATATATATATATATATATATATATATATATATATATATATATATATATATATATATGCACACATACATAAACACACATATTTATATACACACACATATATTTATGTGTGTGTGTGTATGTGTATGTATGTATGTGTGTGTATATATTTATGTATATATATATATATATATATATATATATATATATATATATATATATATATATATATATATATATATATATATATATATATATATATATATATATATATATAAATATATACACACACATACATACATACACACAGTTCCCACTCACAGACACACACACACACACACACACAAATATATGTGTGTGTATATAAATATGTGTGTATATGTATGTGTGTGTGTGTGTCTATGTGTGTGTGTATAGATACATATATACACACATATATATAAAGTTCTAGGGATATATATATATATACACACACACACCTTATCTGATGTGGTAGTCAAATACAAGTAAACAAAGTTAGGAAAGAGGGCCCATGCAGGGTTAAGAACTAACGTTGTGCACACACATATATATACATATATGCATGTATGATATTTTTAACCATAGTTTTTTTCTACTTTCGTACATGTATGTGTTTGCCATATGGTTGAAGTATATGTACACATTGCATCTAGTCCTCCCACCACATAATAGAGAGATATCTCTCCTCCCAACCTTATGCCTCTATATATAGTTGTTCGAATCAATGAGGACCATAATACATATAAAGATATATACACATCATGTATATAAAGATATATATATATATATATATATATATATATATATATATATATATATATATATATATATATATATATATATATATATATATATATATATATATAACACATGTAGATACATACACATCACACATACATGCACACATACATATTCATGCATACACAATTATAAACACACTTTCATATAGTACACAAATGTACATGCATACATACATGTGTGCATGCTAACATATACATACATATATCACACACATGTGAATACACATGAAACACACATATGTGCATACTAACATATGAATACATATGACACACACGAATATACACAAATATACACACACACATATGCATACATACATGAGAGAAATTTCTTCGTTGAAAATAAAGCTATATACAAAATTTTAGGCATACCCCCAAGCTTCATGTTCTAACTTAAAAGAAAATGTTTTCATGTCTGTGGTGGGATTCACCTATATTCTAGTTGAATAAAGAAGAACCTATTGTCTGATACCCATTCGAATGATTCAAGTTAACGATCGATAACTAGGGTAGGATCTACTATCTAATCTACTCATGTGTTTTCATTATTACCATCATTTTGGTAAGATATCAATATAGTCTCATCTTCATTATCCTTATTTATTTCTATTATTTCTTGTATAGCTAAATCTGTGTTCTCATAAATGACATCATCTATTGATGGACTAATATCGATTTATGGTAATCCTTGCTTGTCATCAGTAAATGTTGATAGTAGAAGTTTCTGCCAAATTAGCTCAGTCAGATATTTACTATTTGCTAGATCAGAATGATCTACGTCAGATTTTTGTTGACTTGGATCTTCACTAAAACTGACTTTTGACAATTAGTTATAATATAGTTTTAACGACTTTGTTGCATGATGAAATAACGATTGTATTCACGCAATGTGAACACTGTTTTTCTTTATTAGGACTTATTTTGGATGAAAAAGGGGCTGAACTACATGAGCTTGTTGGGGTATTCCGCAAAGAAGATGATTGTAAATGTGTACTTCTTGATTAGTGTTGATGTTCTATATTTTGAATGATTTCATATGTCTATTCATAGTTTTTGTTCAATTTGAGCACGCGCTTGTTTGTGGTATATTCTGATTGTGAGTGAGTAGTGATGTGTTGAAGAACCCCAACACATTTGGCAATCCTACTATGCTTGCTCAAAGAAGCAAGAAATAAATGTCGCAAAGAGTGCAAGATATATTATACACGAGTGCAAACTCAAGCTGGTAATGTGGATCCATTTCTTGATTCATATGATTGGTATGAGGCACAAGAAGATTCAATTTCAGAATTTAAAGAAGAGGGGGGAGGATCAGGTGCAATAGAAGCAAGGCATGGTGGGCAAAATTTCAGGAGCATTGATCCTCACAAAAGCAGTTGTAGGAGTAAGAAGGCGATTCCAATTCGGCATGCTTGCAGGGACTAGCAAGAAAAGACCTAGGGGTTCACCTCAAGCATTGCCTATGGTGCAAAAACCTCCTAATCCCAAAGCCAAAGTAGTGCATTTTCGAGGAGGATCAAAAGAAAATGCAGATTGCCATGTTGCTCAGTTTGAATCTAATGGACAGCCAATGGTTATCCAACATTATACGATGATGCAGTTAAACTACAATAATTTGCAGCCACACTAGAAGGAAGGGCCATGAGTTGGTTCAGCCAATATGGTGGTACTCATTTTGCTACTTATGATGCATTAAGAACAACATTTTTGCAAAGATTTAGGAGAGAAAAGACTCATTCTGATATTCTAAGAAAACTTAGAGCAATTAGACAAAAGAATATGTTGGTAGAATATTATGCTCAGAAATTTTGAATTCTGATGGAAAGATTACAAGGTAATGAAAGACCTACTGATGAGATGTTAGCAGGTTATTTTCTAAAAGGATCAAGAAGCAGTATTAGGCATGCCATAGCTAGTATTGATATAGCCAATGGCTTTGATGTGTTGGTAGTAGCAACTACAAGGTAGAAAAGAGGTTTGGCAAAAAA
The DNA here is from genome assembly GCA_020310875.1 of Ceratopteris richardii. Classification (NCBI taxonomy): domain Eukaryota; kingdom Viridiplantae; phylum Streptophyta; class Polypodiopsida; order Polypodiales; family Pteridaceae; genus Ceratopteris; species Ceratopteris richardii. The sequence continues at coordinate 109,336,850 of CM035414.1, forward strand.
AAAGAAGAAGTATAGCGATTCCAGCTTTGATGAAGAATCCAATACAGAATCGGATTTTGGAAAAGCTACAACCGATTTGGATTCAAAAAGTGAAGAAGAAGAAGAAATTCTTATATGAAGGAATCGTAAATCAAAAGGGAAATAGGACAAGAAGGAAGCTCTTATTAGCCGATTAAAGAAGCATGGGTATTCAATAATTGCACCTAAAGAAAAAAGGTTTTGTGAGATATGTGAGAAAGAAGGTCATAGTACGAGTCAATGTTGGTATAATCCAAAGCATAGGGGTCAATAATCAAGGCAGGATAATAGAAGTAACAATGAGGTTGCAGCGTTTTGTAGATGCATCAAATGTAGCAGTTGGAGCAGTGTTGATGCAACAAAAAGAGAAGGGATGGTATAGACCAATTTATTATGCTAGTAGAGTTTTGTGTTCAGTCGAAAGAAATTATGCAGTAACTAAACAAGAAGTGTTGGCAATGGTATATGCTTTGAATAAATTCAAGCATTATTTGTTGGGAAATAAATTCGTTTTTCATGTGGATCAAGCTCTAGTATATCTTATTAAGAAGCCTCTTTTAATAGGGAGATTGGAAAGATGGATGCTTTTACTCTAGGAATTTGATTTTGTAATTGTCCATACTGTAAGAAAAGAGCATGCTATGGCTAATTATTTCAATAGATTAGAATCAAGTGAAGCACTAGTTGGAGTGAATGATGAGTTACCAGATGCAAAATTGTTTAATGTTCAGATTGTTGATTCTGATTCTTGGTATGATCAGTTGTTGGTATTTCTGAAGATGGAGTGTTGCATCAAAAATTTACACCAGATCAGAGAAAGAATTTTTCTTTAAAAAGTAGACCATATTTGGTGATAGTAGGTGCATTATATAAGAAGGGAGTTGATCAGGTAATTAGAAGATGTGTGCCGGATTTTGAGCAAGTAGCGGTGTTACAGGAAGCTCATTCAAGAGTAGCAAGAGGACATTTATCAGGAGGCATTACAGATAAAATGATTATGCAGGCTGGGTTATGGTGGCCTACAATGCTAAAGGTTGCTCATGAGTTTGCGAAAAGGTGTGTCATTTGCTAAAAAATAGGTCAACCACATAATGCTAATAGAATGAGTGATCACCCAGTTTCACCATTAGACCCATTTCAAAAATGGGGGATGGATTTTGTTGGCCCAATTAAGCAAATTAATTAGCATGGAAATCAGTATATTTTAGTGGCAACAGATTATTATACAAAGTGTGTTGAGGTGGTTGCACTTAAAGATAATAAGGTAGCTTGTGTAGCTAAGTTTCTCTACCATAACATTATGACTAGATTTGGATGTTCAATAGAATTGGTGAGTGACAGAGGAGCTCATTTTCTTAATGAAGTAAATTTGGAATCGATAAGGAAACATCTCATGATGCACAAAAGATCTACAGCTTACCACCCACAGGTGAATGGTCAAGCACAGAGCACTAATAAAACCTTATTCAGGATTCTTAAAAAATTAGTTCATGATAATCAGAAGAATTGGGATTTATTGTTACATTTAGCATTATGGTTGTTCAGAATAGCTTTTAAAGTAACAACACGAATGATGCCATTTAGATTAGTGTATGGTTTAGAAGCGGTGGTCCCAATGGAATTTGTGGTTCCAAGTTTATGTGTAACAATAGAAAAGATGTCTTCGGAATTATTTGTCAAGCATAGAAGTAAATACCTTCTACAAATGGAGGAAGATCGTTTAGTAAGTGCTTATATTACAAAAATTATACAAAGAAGGAGACATGCTTGGGTGCACATGAATGTAAAATTTAAAGTATTTCAGGTAGGAGATTGGGTTATGGTGCATAATTCTAAATTAGGAACACATCCAAGAAAGCTCACTTTGAGATATAAGGGTCCATATCAGATTGTGCATGATTTGGGACAAGGGACTTCTTTGGTAGTAGATGTCTTTGGTACAAAAATGGAAAAACCTATTAATGGATTTCGCTTAAAAAATTTTTAGGGTAAACCTCCACGTATCGATTGGTTAACAACTAATTTGGTACAAATAGTGTGTGATTCAGATAGTAATAACAACATCATTAATGGTCCCCGAAGCAATAAGGATTGCTTATTTATATGTTTTCTTGATGGTTTTTGGGCAAAGGTTATAGAAAGTGGTTTGTCAATATTTCAATGGATTTCATGTGTAGATTCTAGGTTTATGATTTCTTCAGTCGGACCTTATACGATTCGATTTTTTATTAGATATTGGTTTGTCGGATTCTATTCAATCGAAATTAATGGAATCAGAGTTTGGTTAGTTAAAAAAGATCAACAAAATAGTAGTTTAAATTGTGACCTTGATGTGTGGGTAAAAATGCAGTTATTATGCAGATTTCATTTGAAACTATTTAGATCATGGAGGAGTTGCATGAGGTATGTAAATAGTCTTGTCGTACGGATGAGCTTTGTCATGCAAGTGCATTTCTGTTCGACACGTATAGTTCAAGTGTCGCTTGCTATGCCTAAAAGCAAAATAGCAAGTTTAGCAGCAGTCCTTCAGCCTACCTTTATTATAGAAATGAGAGGCAGACTGAGAAAGAGAGAAAACATGGTGCAGAAGGATGACACGATGACAGAAGAAAGTGATAGCCTTGTGCACAAAGATGAGGAAGGAGTTCAGATGCCATCATTTACTAGTAAGTTAGCTTACTCGCTGATGGATCCTTATACAGACTTAAGTTGGAGATTGATACGAGTGATCCATTCAATGTTGCATGGTTACAGAAGGTATCATTGTTCTCTTTTGCAACATTACCATGGGATAGCTGGAAATTGAATTATTATGCAAAGAGTCAGATTGATATTGTGTGTAAAGCCAAAGGACAAATATCACCACAGGTACAATTATCTCATGAGTTAATTTCCAAAGTGTTTCAATTGCCTATTTTAAAGGAGCCCTTAGTATCCAAGTGTCCAGATGATGCCCTATGTGAAAAATTCGGGCCTACAGAGGGAGATCAACAATATTACATGCTTAAGAACGTATTGAATGCTAGAAGGGAACAATTGAAATGGTACTTGGAGAGGCTATGCTTTATTGTAAAATATTATTACATGTCAAAGCAGAGTTATGCACCACTTTGTTGGGTAGAAAAGGGGGAGAATATTAGTTGCGCACATTGGTTGTATGATCACATGTATGGAGAATTTTTCCTATCTAATAGGAGGAAAACACAGTTGAATAGTCGATTGTCCGCATACTTGGCAACATTATTTGAATTTGTGCAAAAGGTAGAGAAAGGTGAGATTGTGTGGCCGAGTTTAGTGTTGCAGCAACCCACGTCACTTGTGTCGCAGAAGGATGAAGAATGTGCTACTTTAGAAGAACAACAGGAGGATACATATAAAATGTTGCTAAAAGCTAGTTATGAAGCTAAGGAGGTACTATCAGCAGTAAAGAGGTTTAGAACAGAGACTCCTAAGATGGCGGGTTTACATGAAGAGCCTATTCAGAAAATGGAGGAGTTAGAATTGCCGAGAAAAGTTTTAGGCTATCCAAGAAAAGAAGATTGGAGTCAACACTAACGACAATAGTAGGTTGTTTATCTTTTGAAGAGTTGGGTCATCCATCCTCTAAAGTTATCAAGGATGTTCAGGATGCACATAAAAAAGTACAATGTGCAATAGTTTATAGTGCGGAAACAAGAATTACTAGAAGAATAGAAGTTGTTGAATGAGATATTAAATTCAAATGAGCATCTAAAGCAACAAACACAGGTTCAAGAGTTGCAAAGGGAGTTGCAATTAAAATTGGAACAGTATGAACAAAGGATGTCAGAGTTGAAGAGACAACACACAGTGGAAGTGGTAAAGGTTAAAAAATCTTTGTAGGTATTTGAAGAATGTACAGTGAAAATGCATGAGGTAGTGAGCAAGGAAATGCAAGGTCTAGCAGAAGCAAATGTGGCATTACAACTTGAGAACGAGGTGTTAAATTTACAAATTAAGCCATTGAAAGTGTTTGAAAAGCAAATGTTGTAGAATAAAGAAATAGAGATGGATGCGGTACTTATATCTAAGATGGATATGGTTCTGATGAAGCAGCAAATATAGAAACGGATGCCAGAATTGTGGAAGGGAATCAAAGAAAGAATGGAAGCCTTAATCAGATACCCTTATGAAGTTATAAAGGATGATTTTGTTTCTTCCTATGAAAGCTAGTTATTGGAAGTTATTGATCATATCAGATTGAGGAGGAATTATTACAGAGAGTAGCAGAGCTAAAGGAGGAATCGGTACAACAACATCTAAAAAATGATATGCAGGATTGGATTCAGAAAAATTTGGTTCAAGAGGAAGTAGTTCAAAGAGCAGCTATAGAACAAATGGGTAATACAGTGGAAGCTCAGGAAGTGGAAGAAAATATAGTAGTCTCATAAATGGCAAAAGAAGAGGATCGTAATAAGCAACTGAGTGTAGTTGTCAACAACCAAGGGTTTGTGGATTCAGGCCAAATAGTAGAAGTTAATAGTAGAAGTTTTTGCCAAAGTTACTCAGTCGGATATTTACTGTTTGTAAGATTGGAATGATCTCAATCAGATTTTGTTGAATCAAATCTTTATTGAGTCAGACTTTTGACGATTAGTTATAATATAGTTTTAATGACTTTGTCGCATGATGATCAACGGCTGTATTCACACGATGCGAATGCTCTCTTTCTTTATTAGGACTTAGTTTGGATTAAAAAGAAGCTAAACTGCATGAACTTTTTCGAGTATTACAAGATGATTGTAATTTTGTACTTCTTGATTAGTGTTCATGTTCTATATTTTGGATGATTTCATATTTGTGTTCGTAGTTTTTTGTTCAATTTGAGCAAGCGCTTGCGTATGTAGTATATTTTTATTGTGATTAGTAGTGATGTGTTGAAGAACCCCAACATTAGAATCAACATGTAGAGTGAACATCAAGGTTTTAATAAAAAATTTCTTGTTTAATATGCCTAGGAAGAATATATGGTTCTCTAGTTAATCGCATTATTTTTGAAGAATCAATTGCCCAAAACCCACAAAATTCCCTTCTCGATGTCAAATTACTACCTTTATACTTAGCATTAAACTGATCAATCTTCAAAATAACGTATCAAAATATAAAAAAACAAAAAATCATTATTATCTTCTTTAAAAGTAATATACTATATCATAAAAAATAAAAACTTTTTATTACCTATTTGAACATATGAAATGATATTTTGTAGATGTTGGAGACCTCTAAATCTCCAAAGGCTTGATCTATACTAATTTAAGAGCACCTCTATGTCATTTATAGACCAAACTTTACACAAATGTTACCTTGATTTACAAAATTATTCATTATCACTTCTCTGAGTGAAATTTCTTCTTCTTCAAGAAGTCTGCTTCAAAATTTAACTTCATTACCTGCACATAACTTCAAATTTCTTCAGTCTAATGATGCACATATCTTCAAACTATCTTTCACAATCATATCACCCATTAGAACTTCAAAAGAATCATTGAAAACTCTGATCTAATCATTAAGATCAAAGATATGTCAGAAATTATCTTCTTGAACAAGCGACTTTGACATAGTCAACTTCTAAGGTTGATTTCTCACAACACAAGTCCCATTTTGCTAAATTCTTTTAGCTATAGCTTCCTTACCTTCCAAGATAGATTTTGAACGCTCACTCATCAAAAATTTTACACTATGCACTGAGATCCAAGCAAAACATTGACATGAAAAAGTGCACGACTCTGAGAGTTCTATTTGCAGACTTTACATATACATGTTCCTATTGATCATACACACAACCTGAAAAGAATTAGACCATGAAAATTTGAACATAGCTTGACTAGCTTCTAGATTGATGTGTACAAAAGATTTCTTGATCCACTTCATCAGGCTGAGAGAAATCAGAGAAAGACTCGATGCTAACTCAGAAAGATGACTCTCTACACATCTATCTCATGGACACTTGGCTTCTAATGACTCTCTCTTACATTTCTTTACATTATTGACGTATATAAATATTATTCTAAACTCATCCCACATCTATTACATTACTCCTTATCATTCTAATGATCATCTATACTCATAGTACAAAAATTTCATCTGTAATGTACATATATATACAAGCTACATTTTTTAGATCTCTTCACTTTCTTCTATGACTTCTTTGGCTTCATTTTGTTTCTTGAATTGCTTCAAGTTCTTCATAATCATCAATTAGGGATTTTTTTGCTCCAATAGCTCCCCCTCAATCACTTATTGTGATTATGCCATTCTTCTTTATTCCTGTCATCTCTTTGAACTTCTCTAGCTTAGGTCCATCTAAGCTTTTTGTCAACATATCTACAACTTTCTCTTTTGTTGATGTATACACAACTTCAATCTCTTTGTTAAGTACCTTTTCTCTCAAGAAATGATACTAAATCTCTATGTGTTTAGTTCTGGCATGAAAAACAAGATTACCTGCCAAATATAATGAACTCATATTGTCTCCAAAAATAATTGGAGTACTCTGATCAGTTCCAAAACTTTTCAATAAGGTCTTCAACCATATCACTTCTTTTGCAGCCTCTACCATTCCTTTATACTCAGCTTCTATGGATGACAAAGCAACTGTATGTTGCTTCTTTGAGCACCAAGAAACTAACTTATCTCCAATATAGCAGAGATAATGATGAGTAGACCTTCTATCATCTGAATTACCTGCCCAATCTGCATCACTAAACACTTTGATTCTTGTGTCAGAAGTAAACCCATAATACAAACCTTCACTCATAGTTCTCTTGATATATCTGAGTACCCTTTGAGCTGCAATCCAATGAGTTTTCTTTGGACAATGCATAAATTGTGATAAGACACCAACTGCATATGATAGGTCTGGTCTTGTCAAGGTAGCATAGATCAAACTACCTACCAAACTCTGATATCTCTTCATGTCATTAAATTCTTCTCCTCCATATCCACTCAGTTTATGATTTACCTCCAATGGTGTGGTTGAAGGCTTGCAATCTTCCATGTTGAACTTAACCAAAAGATTCTTCAAGTATCTCTCTTGTGCAACATATACTCCATGTTGAGTATAGACAATCTGCATTCCTAAGAAATAAGACAAGTTTTCCAAATCATTTATCTTAAACTCCTTCTCTATTTGCTTCTTAAGCTCCTTGATTCCTAGAGAATTTGTACCTGTGACAATAATATCATCAACATAAATACACATATATATGAACCCATCTTCACTTGCCTTCACTAGCAAGCTACTGTCTGCTTTTGAAGCTTGATATCCACATTCATTCAAGAACTTAACAAGCCTGTAATTCCATGCCCTTGGAGCCTACTTCAAACCATACAAAGCTATCTTGAGCTTACAGACATAATCTGATCCAATTGAATCAATGAAACCCTCTGGTTGCTCCATGTATACTTCATCCGCAATATATCCATTCAGAAATGCATTCTTCATATCTAATTGTGACAACTTCCATCCTTTACAAGCAGCAATAGCAATTAAAGTTCTAATTGTAGACATCTTAGCAACTGGACTAAAGCTTTAATCATAATCTACCCCATAAGTTTGAGCATAACCTTTAACCACAAGTCTAGCTTTGTATCTAGACACCTCACCATTTGCAAACCTATTTGTCTTATACACCCACTTACATCCAATTACCTTCTAGTTCTTTGGTGTTGGCACCAATTCCCATGTCTCATTCTCAAGTAGAGCATCATACACTTCTTGCATTTCCTTCTCCCAATTCTGTTTACCTTTATCTTCTTCATATGTGGTTGGATCTTCTTCTTTCTTCACAAGATAAGCATAATCTTTTGTTGTTAAGAAAGATGTATCATAGTTATACCTGATAGGTTCTTTTCTTTCTCTCAAAGATCTTGTGACCTCTGCACTTCTTAAAGTCTCAGCTACATTTCATTCTGGATCAAATCTTGGCCTATCTTCATCATTGCCCTGCAATTTACTTTTACAATCAACATCATCAATATCTTCTTCATACACTTTTACTTTTGTCTTCCCTTTCCTTTGTATTTCTTCAACATCTACATAATCATTTGTTGACCCTGTATACCATGTGCTTTGCTCATCAAATGTAACATCTTTTGTAACAAGAAATAGCTTTGTAGATGGACTCCACAATCTGTAACCCATTTGTCTATCATCATACCCAATAAACACATACTTCTCTGCTTTGGGCTCTAGCTTATGTCTTAATTGTGAAGGAACATAAGCATATGCTAAACATCCAAATACCTTACAATGATCAAGAGTAGGTTTCTTACCCCACCATGCTTCATAAGGTGTTCTACCATCCAAATCTGTGCAGGGTAACCTATTCACAAGGTATGTTGCAGTGTTGATAACTTCTACCTATAAGTAGTTTGGACAATTCTTCTCTTTCATCGTTGATCTTGCAAACTCTACAAGAGTTCTATTACTTCTTTCTGCAACTCCATTCTGTTGAGGGGAGTACCTGCAAGTTACTTCTCTTTTTATACCTGCATTCCACAAATAATCATCAAACTCTTTAGAAAAATATTCTCCCCCTCCATCTAATCTCAACCTCTTGAGCTTTGTACTATAATCCTTTCTGCATAAGCATGATAATGTTTGAATGTCTTGAACACTTCAGACTTGTCCTTGATTACATAAAGTGTAATCCATCTTGTTCAATCATCAACAAACAATACATAATATCTGGATCCATTTATGCTATAGTCCCTTGAAGGACCCCACACATTTGTATGAACCAAATCAAGCATATTTGAATACTTGTATCCTGGTTTATTGTATGAACTTTTGTGAGATTTACCTAATTGACAAGCTTCTTTGAGATTTCTTTTATAGCTCTCTCATTAAAATGACCTAGCCTTTTATGCCATAGGTCTAACTCAGACATCTTTTGACTTCCATAAGTAAACAATGCATGTCCCACATTACCTTGGACTTTGAGAGTAAAAAGCCTTCTTTCTTTTTGACCTGTAATGAAGCTTCTATATCTTTGATTTGGATCTTGCACATAATCACCATTATTTATGAATCTGACTTCATATCCGTTCTCGAGAATTTGTCCTACACTTATCAAATTTTTAGGAATAGTAGGAACATAAAGTACCTTGCTTAAGAGTGTGCTTCCACTCTTTGTCTTCACTGATCCAATGCTTTCCGCTTTATGCTTGGTGTTATCTCCTGTTGGAACTGTATGTCCACTCACCTTTGCTTCCATATCAGCCATCAATGATATATTGCCACTCAGATGATTGCTACATCCTGAGTCAATATAAATTACCCTTTGATCTTCTCCTATTGCTTCATGTGTTGCATTCAAGATGAGAGTCATGTCATCCTTCTGATCTGATGCATAATTATAATAGTTGTTATTGTAGAACTAAGGTTGAAAGCTTCTTCTTCCTCCTCTAGCATATGAGGTCCTACCACCTCTTCCTCTGAAGTTACCTCTTTGATTTCTGCCTCCTCTACCTCTTTGATTAAAACTCTGATTATGAATTCCACCATTTTGATTGTTATACCAACAATCATTTGCCAAATGATTTGTTCTACCACAAATCCAACAAGCTTTAACATTATCTTTATTCTTACCTCCTCTTCCTTTACCTCTTGAATTCATCTTTCCTCTTGTGAAATTAACTTGGCTTGAAGATCCTTCATCATCAATTGACTGATTTCCCTTGACATTCTTTCTCTTGTCCTTGGAGTACATAGCTTGAATTGCACTCCTATCATTATCTCCCTTAATGTCCTGCTCAAAAGTTAGCATGTGTCCTAGCAATTGATTAAGATCAGGAGTAAAATGATCTAATGACAATTCTATGGACAATATGAAAGGCTTCCATTTCTCATCTCCTCTCAGAACTATAAGTAGTTGTCTTACCAACTTATACTCTTCAATATCTTCATCTACTGCTCCGAACTTATCTGCAATATCCTTCATGCTTGCCAGATAATGAGAAGCTGATTGTGAGCTCTTCTTCTTGAAGGTTGTGAACTCCGCCCATCATGAGGACTTCCTTCACTTAGTTGTATTTTGAAAATGCTTTTCCAAAGCATTCCAGACATCTGTTGCACTTTCTAATCCTCACATATGAGGTAGAAGATAATCATTTACAACCATGTAAATGATGCTCCTAGCTTCAGCATCCTTTTTCATCCAGTTCTTCAAATCTGCAAGCTCTTCCCTAGCTGGAACACTAGGATCTTCAAACTTAGGCTTTTCTTCTTCTCCTGTAATGAATACCATCAAATCTTTGCTCATGAGGTGTGCCTCCATCCTCATGGACCAAGCTGGATAGTTCTCCCTATCTAGCTTATCAATCTGCAAGCTTTCTCCCATCTTTGATATTTGTCTTATGCAAATATTAGGATGAATGAATATACTTTGTAACTTTAATGTAAAGCTTCAGTCTTTCAAATCCTTTCGAGTTCAATCTTCACACTTCTTCAGGTTGTCTTCAAAACTTTGATCTTGTCCACCTTCAATTGGAAGAAACGTCAATGTCTCCAATAGTCGAGATGTCCAATGCTCTTTATTTCACTTTATATTGCACCTTTTGCTCTAATACCACTGTTAGAGACCTCTAAATCTCCAAAGGCTTGATCTATACTGATTTAAGAACACCTCTATATCAGTTATAGACCAAACTTTACACAAATGCTACCTTGATTTACAAAATTATACACTATCACTTCTTTGAGTGAAATTTCTTCTTCTTCAAGAAGTTTGCTTCAGAATTTAACTTCATTACCTGCACATAACTTCAAATTTCTTCAATCTAATGATGCAGATATCTTCAAACTACCTTTGCGCAATCATATCAACCATTAGACCTTCAAAAGAATCATTAAGACTTTGATTTGATCACTAAGATCAAAGATATGTCAGAAATCGTCTTCCTGAACAAGCGACTTTGACATAGTCAACTTCTAAGGTTGATTTCTCGCAGCACAAGTCGCCTTTTGCTAAATGCTCTTACCCATAGCTTCCTTACCTTCCAAATTAGATTTTGAATGTTGTAGCTCAGTGATGAGTAGCACCTCCTTTAATGTCAATCCGGGAATACGTGAGGATGGTATGATGACCTCGAGCAAGTGAAGGCACAAGTGCGTGAGTGAGAAGCACACTAACATGCACACACATACACACACACGCGCACACACGGCAAGACAAAGAGAAAGACAATGGAGTTCATTTAGATTACTTCCAAAATGCTCATACAAGTTCAATTCTGTTACAAGCTAACCTCAAAAATGAGCTCTCTAGCTCTATTTATAGTTTTTGACTAGTTTTTGGCCTTGTCCAAACCTAGTGTCCGGCCTAGTTAAAACTTAGGTTCTCTGTGTTGGAGCAAGTCTATGACAAGCCTAAGTATTGGCTTGAGTCTCACAAAGTCATTAAAGAAGCTTCAAAATGAAGACTATGTAAAGTTCACTTGTGAACTACCTCTTGTAACTTTTGAAGAGTTTACTTAATGTAAAAGTAAGAGAATCTTAAGTGGTTGAGCCCACATGATCAAGAATGGAAAGAGGAGCCACGAATTCGTGATTTGTGGTAGGTAGAGAATCAAATCAATCATTGATTGATTGGAGAGTGATTGAGGGAAGTTAGCCTCCCAAACTCAACTATAAATAGATGGCAGTTTTAGTCGTGGTTAGAGAGACCTATGTGAAGACCTCCAAGAGCTGAGCTTTATGCCATATCAAGGTGTGATTACAAGGCACACATATGTATCAGTAAGTCATTGTATTGTACAAGCAATATACTTTCATTTTCATGATTATTTGAGTTCATCTTTCCATGTTCTTGTGAAGTGTACTACTCACTGCCATTACTCTCAGTTTTCTCAGTCAGCTTGCAGAGATTGTTTCTCTGCACTTGGTTCATCATTTTCAGTGATTTAACTTGGTAAAGTTAGCTCTATAAGGCTACTATATGCTCACAAATTTTCATGTCATTTGGATGTTGGAATCTTCAGTTATGTTCATTTGAAGTCAACAGGGTATGTTCATCTTCACTTCTCTGTCAGGTACCCGACTTTTTCAGTCATCTTGTCAGAGTCATTTCTCAGTGTTTAATCATCCAAATTCAGTGATTTTAAGCTTGTTGGATTCAGCTTACTGTCTAGTATAAGCATACAAATTTTCATGATCATTGGATTCTTACATCTTGCGTTATGTTACTTTTTCTACTCACTGGTCTATTTCTGTAGCAGCCCGTGAAAATCGGGATGATGTCATCACTTGTTAAAAGTCATTCTCAGTGTGTGGTTTGTTATTTTTTATGAGATTACTCTCTAAAGTTAGCTCTTTAAGCTACCTAGCCTTTCCCAAGAGGAATTAATCTAATTGCTGCTGTGCTCAGAGAATTATGTAAAACACTGGACAGGTGTATCAACCAAGAATAGCAAGTTTTCACCTCTGAGCTAACTCCAACTTATCTGTTTTGATCTATCTTTTTGAGAGTGATCTTCCAAGGTACATAGGGTGTCTAATACATCCATTGGCAAGCTAAAAGAGCCCACCATCTACTCCTGGAGTTCATTTGGCTGGTGTAGAGCAAAGATTTTGCAACACCTCTTCATCTTCAACACATACCTATCCATCTCTTCACAGTGGTATCAGAGCAAGGTTGGACAACATGGCAGATGTATTTCCTTCATCAATTGACAAATTGGACAGAGGTAACTACTCAGCTTGGTCATTAAGAATGGAAGCTTATCTCCAAGGTAGAAGTTTATATGGTTATGTGGCTGGAGATGAAGTTATGCCAAGTTTCAGGAACAAAAGTCAACCAACACAAGAAGAGCAAGAAAGATTGAGCACATGGTGCTCCAAGGATGCACTTGCTGTTGGGGCTTCACTCACTAATTAGGCATGGATATATGAAGATATATGAAGGCATATGATGGAGGAAAGAAGAAGTGAAGGAAAGACCTACAGAAAATCAAGCCTAAGTGAAGGGACAATTTCACTATTGTAAATTAGTGCAAAATTAGAATCTAGATGTTCATTTGATCTTCAGAACTTACGAGTTCAAGTCTAGAAGAATGTAAACCATAGGTATATAAGTTAATTTGAGTCAGAAACATGTAGAAGAGAACTCAATTTTGAAATCTGAGTGAGTAGAGAAAAGTCGTGTCTTTTCTGAGAGAGATGGTGAGAGAAAACTTCTGAGTCTGAGAGAGTTTTCCATGGCTGTGAGCAAAATTAGGCCAAGCCATTTTGTACACATATTCTCTGATAATCAACACATGTTTGTGTAGAAGGATTGAGTCTAATTCCTCTTGTACATTGAGTTCCAAGTCATTTCATATGACTGTGTAAGGTAGTTGACAGTTACGACTTTTCTGGCGCACATTTGACTGATCTTCTGAAGGTCAGATCTCGAAGCACAGTGTAAAGTTTTTGGTAAGTGATAGCTCGTTTGAAAGCTACTATCCTCAACTACATTTGGTCAAAAGATCTTTGAGAAACGGGACGCATACTCAGAGAAATCAGTTTAAGAGTGGAGGTATGTCAAATCGATGAAGTAAACTTTCAGTTTTCAGACATAGTGAAAAGTTGAAGCTAAATCAGAAGATTTTGAAGTTATTACTTGAAAGTTTTGATTATTATGTGTTGCTTAACATTAGCAAGAACATTCTTTAGCAAGTGATCAAAAGATTTTGCAAAGATTGAGCTAATACAGGTCAGATTGAAGGATTGAAGAAAAGGCGCAGATTTCTGTGAAGTGAAATTTTGATTTTCACTAAATTCAGAGATGAATACTTACAATGTGAGTTTTGCTAAGCTAATGATGGTTATGGAGGTCTTCTAATACCACATTAGTTTGGTTCTTGTGGTGTTTTACACACCAACAAGTGGTATCAGAGCAGATAAGGTCCTCGAGACTAAAGGAATAGCAGATACAAGAAGAATTGAAGAGTTCTTTATCAAAGAAGGAGGAAGCTGAGGTGTTCAACAACCAAAAGTCATCAGGAGATTGTTTCGAAGTTTCTCCCAAGGGTAAAGGTCTACAAAAGGTATCATTCTTTAACCTTACACTTACAGGTTGAAGCAGAAGCAAGGATACCATGGCAGATCATGTGTCCATTGACAAATTGGATAGAGATAACTATCCTGCTTGGGTAATGAGGATGGAGGCCTTACTTATGAGTAAGGATCTAATGGTATATGTGACAGGTGAAGAGGTTTAGAAACAGCTGAAGATATTTGGAATGCTTTGGAAGATCACTTCCAAAACACTACTAAAGCTAGGAAAGCTAGCTTATGGTCAGAGTTCACCACATTCAAGAAAAAGCAAAATCAGAGCATTAGTGATTATGTCACTAAGATGAAAGACTTGGCAGATAGTCTTGGATCTATTGATGAGGATATTGAAGATCATAGGTTGATAGCACAATTACTTGCAGGGTTAAGAGGTGATGAGAGATGGAAGCCCTTTGTACTTTCAACAGAACTCTCATTAAATAATTATGTGCCAGAATTAAATCAATTACTTGGATTGATGCTCACATTTGAGCAAGACTTGAAGTCAGATGGAGACAAAGGTCAAAGTTCTGCAATGTATGTGAAGAATAAAAAGAAAGGAGATAAAGGCAAGGCAAAGGATGAAGAAGAGTCAACAACTCAAGCAAATTATGCAAGAGGAAGAGGTTTTGGCAGAGGTAAAGGTCGAGGTAATGGAAGAGGAAGAGGTAATCAGAACAATAATAAGAAGACATGTTGGATTTGTGGATTGAGCAATCATCTAGCATATGATTGTTGGCACAATCAACAAGGAGCAAGTCAAAATCAGAACAACAATGGCACAGGAAGAGGTGGAAGGTTTCAGAATCAATTTCAAAGAGGAAGACATAATCCAAGAGGAAGTTATGGAAGAGGTGGTGGTAGAAATTGGAATCAGAACCAATCATACAACACCACATATTATAATTATGCAAATGATACACAGAATGACAACCATACAACATTGATGATGAATTCAATAAGTTCATCAGAGAAGGAGGATATCAAGGTATTTTATATTGATTCTGGTTGTTCAAATCATTTATCAGGTAATATAGAATTGTTGTCAGAATTGGAAGAAGGCAATTCAAGTCATACAGTACAAACAGGTGACAATACAAAGCATAGTGTGCATTCAATTGGAAAAGTGAAGTGCAGGAGTGGAGCTGATTTATTAACAAATGTTTTGTATGTTCCAACAATACCAAAGAATCTGATTAGTGTTGGACAAATAGTGGAAAAAGGTTTTCAAGTCAGATTTACAAATGAAGGGGTATTTGTTGAAGATCCAGAGGATGAATACAAACCCATTGTTTGTGGTAAGAAGGAAGGTAGACTTTTTACTCTCAAAGTACAAGGAAATGTTGGTCAAGCCCTAATCACACATGGTGATGAAGTAATTACAGAGTTAGATCTTTGGCATAAGAGATTGGGACACTTCAATGAAAGAGGAATCAAAACTATGGTGGAGAATCAATCTGTATTGGGACTACCAAATGTGAAGAATCAACATATGATATACAAGTGTGAAGCTTGTCAGATGGGAAAAGCTCATAGACAACCATTTCAGAAGAAAGGTTTCAAGCATGAGGGTTTGCTTGAACTCATACATACAGATGTATGGGGTCCAACAAAAGAAGGTTCAATAAATGGATCTAGGTATTATGTTTTGTTTATTGATGATGCTACAAGGTGGATAACCCTTTATGTTCTAAAGGAAAGGTCAGAAGTTTTTGGAGCTTTCAAACATTTTCATGCTTATGCAGAAAGAGTTACAGGTCACAAACTCAAGAGGCTAAGGTCTGATGGAGGGGGAGAATACTTCTCCCAAGAGTTTAATGACTATCTTTGGAATGCAGGTATCAAGAGAGAGATAACTTGCAGGTATACACCTCAACATAATGGAGTGGCAGAAAGGAGAAATAGAACATTGGTTGAATTTGCAAGAGCAATGCTAAAGGAAAAGAATTGCCCTAATTATCTTTGGGCTGAGGCTGTAAATACAGCCACATACCTTGTGAATAGGCTACCATGTGGAGCTTTGAATGGTATGACCCCTTATGAAGCTTGGTGGGGTAAGAAACCAACACTTGACCATTGTAAAGTGTTTGGGTCAATTGCCTATGCTTATGTGCCATCACAACTCAGACATAAGCTTGAACCAAAGGCAGAAAAATATGTGTTTATTGGGTATGATGAAAAGCAAATGGGTTATAGACTATGGAGTCCTTTAACTAAACATTTTATTGTTTCCAGAGATGTGATTTTTGATGAACAGAAGAGTTGGTATGCAGATAAAGGATGTGATTTTGAAACATTTGAAGAAGAGATAAGAAGGAGTGCAAGAGGTAAGTCACATATGCAGATAGATGGTGATGAAGAACATATGCAAGCAAGCACATCAAGAGTTGAATCATATAGAAGGAATGAAGATGGACCAATATTTGATGAAGAAGTACATCCAGATATACATGAAGAGTGTGAACCAAGAAGGTCAACCAGAATGAGGAAGCAACCTACAAGGTATTCATATGACACTTCTTACTTGACTCAGAAAAATTATGCTTACATGGTTAAAGAAGATGAAGAACCTCAAAGCTATGATGAAGCAAAGGGTAAGAAACAATGGGAAGTAGCAATGAAGGAAGAGTTTGATGCTCTTGAAGAGAACAAAACTTGGGAACTTGTTCCAAAGCCTAATGGTAAGAAAGTGATTGGAAATAAATGGGTTTACAAAGTTAAAAAGCATGCAGATGGAACTATAGCCAGATACAAAGCCAGATTGGTGGTTAAAGGCTATGCTCAAACATTTGGCATAGATTATGATGAAACATTCAGTCCTGTAGCAAAGATGTCAACCATAAGGACAATCATTGCCATTGCAGCATCAAAAGGATGGACATTGAGTCAATTGGACATTAAGAATGCATTTTTGAATGGATATATATCAGATGAGGTTTACATGGAGCAACCTCAAGGGTTTGCAGATCATAAGTTTCCAAATTATGTTTGCAGGTTGAGAAGAGCTCTTTATGGTTTGAAGCAAGCTCCAAGAGCTTGGAATTATAGACTTGTAAAGTATCTTAATGACCTTGGATATCAAAGTTCAAAAGCAGATGCAAGTCTACTTATCAAAAGAACAGATGAAGGTATGATCTACATTTGTATATATGTAGATGATATTATAATTACAGGTACCTCAAATGAAGGAATCAAGGAGGTGAAGAAGCTACTTGAAAAAGAATTCAAGATAAGTGATCTAGGAAAATTGTCATATTTTCTTGGAATGGAAATCACTTATGCAGAGCATGGTATTTATGTATCACAAGAAAGGTATCTCTTGAATCTTCTAAAGAAGTTTAACATGGAGAATTGCAGAGAGGCATCTACACCATTAGAAGTCAATCACAAACTCAGTAGATATGATGGTGCAGAATTCAAAGACATGAAGAAGTATCAATCTTTAGTGGGAAGTTTGATTTATGCAACTCTAACAAGGCCTGATCTTAGTTATGCAGTTGGTGTTCTTTCTCAATTCATGCATTGTCCAAAGGATCCACATTGGATTGCAGGTCAAAGAGTCCTTAGATATATCAAAGGGACTTTGAAAGAAGGATTGTATTATCCTTTTACATCAGATATAAGGTTAAGAGCCTATAGTGATTCAGATTGGGCAGGAAGTCAAGATGACAGAAGGTCTACTCATGGCTACATGATATACATTGGAGATAAACTTGTGAGTTGGTGTTCAAAGAAACAACACACAGTAGCCTTATCATCAACAGAAGCTGAATACAAAGGACTTGTGGAAGCAGCAAAAGAAGTCATATGGATGCAGACATTATTCAAAAGCTTGGGAATTGATCAAGGTATACCCATCATTCATGGAGATAACATGAGTTCATTATATCTTGCAGCAAATCCTGTATTTCATGCAAGGACAAAGCACATAGAGATACAGTATCATTTTCTTAGAGAAAAGGTAATGGAGAAAGAGATTGAAGTGGTGTACACTTCTACAAAAGATCAAATTGCAGATATTATGACAAAAAGCTTGGATGGAGTGAAGACAAATAGGTTCAAGGAGATGGCAGGAATAAAAGAGAAGAAGATTATGTGAAGAAGTCAAATTATGCTAATTAGTGATTGAGGGGGAGCTGTTGGGGCTTCACTCACTAATTAGGCATGGATATATGAAGATATATGAAGGCATATGATGGAGGAAAGAAGAAGTGAAGGAAAGACCTACAGAAAATCAAGCCTAAGTGAAGGGACAATTTCACTATTGTAAATTAGTGCAAAATTAGAATCTAGATGTTCATTTGATCTTCAGAACTTACGAGTTCAAGTCTAGAAGAATGTAAACCATAGGTATATAAGTTAATTTGAGTCATAAACATGTAGAAGAGAACTCAATTTTGAAATCTGAGTGAGTAGAGAAAAGTCGTGTCTTTTCTGAGAGAGATGGTGAGAGAAAACTTCTGAGTCTGAGAGAGTTTTCCATGGCTGTGAGCAAAATTAGGCCAAGCCATTTTGTACACATCTTCTCTGATAATCAACACATGTTTGTGTAGAAGGATTGAGTCTAATTCCTCTTGTACATTGAGTTCCAAGTCATTTCATATGACTGTGTAAGGTAGTTGACAGTTACGACTTTTCTGGCGCACATTTGACTGATCTTCTGAAGGTCAGATCTCGAAGCACAGTGTAAAGTTTTTGGTAAGTGATAGCTCGTTTGAAAGCTACTATCCTCAACTACATTTGGTCAAAAGATCTTTGAGAAACGGGACGCATACTCAGAGAAATCAGTTTAAGAGTGGAGGTATGTCAAATCGATGAAGTAAACTTTCAGTTTTCAGACATAGTGAAAAGTTGAAGCTAAATCAGAAGAGTTTGAAGTTATTACTTGAAAGTTTTGATTATTATGTGTTGCTTAACATTAGCAAGAACATTCTTTAGCAAGTGATCAAAAGATTTTGCAAAGATTGAGCTAATACAGGTCAGATTGAAGGATTGAAGAAAAGGCGCAGATTTCTGTGAAGTGAAATTTTGATTTTCACTAAATTCAGAGATGAATACTTACAATGTGAGTTTTGCTAAGCTAATGATGGTTATGGAGGTCTTCTAATACCACATTAGTTTGGTTCTTGTGGTGTTTTACACACCAACACTTGCAAGGTCTTATCTCCTCAACTCTATCTCAGATTTTTTGTTGCCTCACATTAGAAGTTGTAAGACATCTCAGGAAGTGTGGGATGCACTTGAAGCTTTCTTTGCTTCAAGTACTAAAGCTAGGAAGCATCAACTATGGCTGGATTTCACAACTCTCAAGAAGGCTCCCAAACAAAATGTGACTGATTTTGTCACAAAGCTCAAGGACATAGCAGATCAGTTGGGAAGCATTGGAGAGGTAATAGATGAAGAGCAAATTGTAAGGCAGGTCATCAATGGCTTGAAGGCAGATGACAAGTGGGAAGCATTCACCACAGCTATGGATTTGTACATGGACATGCATGTACCTGATTTCAACGCACTCATTGGACAATTACTTACTCAAGAGGCAAAGCTTATCAAAAATGGAGAAAGCTCTAAAGGTAATCAATCTTCAGCTTTATACACGGATAAAAGCAAGTCTAAAGATAACAAAGGAAAGGCAAAGAAAGTGGATGATGAAGCAGGTACATATCAAGCTAACTATGCAGGTAGAGGAAGACATGGCAGAGGTAGAGGAAGAGGAGGTAGACAAGGCAGGGGGAGATCCCAAGACTCCAACTCATGTTCTATTTGTGGATTAACTAATCATACAACTGAAAATCGCTTTAGGAATTCCAGGAATCAAAGAGGCAGAGGATACAATAGAGGAAGTTATGGCTACTCAAGAGGAAGGTTCAACAACTACCATGGCAACTACAACAACTACAATCATTCAAACTATCAAGGAGGCTACAAAGGAAGGAGAGACTACAATAACTACACAGAAGACTCAAACAAAGAGGATTCATTATTGATCATGAACATGGCTATGCCACAAGGTAAATCTGATGAGAATGTTTTCTACATAGATTCAGGTTGTTCAAATCATGTGGCAGGAAATGTGGCACTCCTATCAGATTTAGAAGATCCAAGGAATAAGCATGAGGTACAAACAGGAGATGATACAAAACATCCTGTGGAGAAAATAGGCAATGTCAAAGCACCTGATGGAAACATCAACCTACTCAGTAAGGTACTCTATGTCCCTACCATTACAAAGAATTTGATAAGTGTTGGGCAGATAGTAGAGAAAGGGTTGCAAGTCAGGTTCACAAAGGCAGGAGCATTTGTTGAAGATCCAAGTCAAGGATTCAGAAGAATTGCAAAAGGTGAAAAGACAGGTAGATTGTTCACATTTGAATTACAGGACACTAGAAACATTGCTCTCTTTAATTGTGGTAGTTAGACACTCACAGAATTGGAAGTATGGCACAAAAGGTTAGCACATATTGGTGAAAGGTCATTAAAGCAAATTTGCAGGGACCAAAGTGTACTTGGACTCCCTAATTTGTCAAAACAACATATGATTTATAAGTGTAGTGCATGTCAGTTTGGAAAGTCTCACAGGTTACCATTCATGAAGAAAGGTTATATGCATGGAGATCTCTTGGAGTTGGTTCATACAGATGTATGGGGACCAAGCAAGGAAGCTTCAATATCAGGATCAAGGTATTATGTTTCCTTTATTGATGATTGCAGCAGATGGACTATCCTATTCTTTATGAAACACAAAGATGAAGTTTTTTCATGTTTCAAAAGATATTTGGCTCTTGTGGAGAATCAAACAGGTAAATCACTAAAAAGGCTAAGGTCAGATGGAGGGGGAGAATACTTCTCCCATGATTTTGATTCTTTTCTTCAAGAAAGAGGAATCAAAAGAGAGGTAACTACAAGGTACACTCCTGAGCAAAATGGAGTGGCAGAAAGGGGGAATAGGACAATTGTTGAAGCTGCAAGGTCTATGTTAAATGAAAAGCATTTACCTAATTACTTATGGGCTGAGGCTGTATCTACAGCCACTTACTTGATTAACAGGTTGCCTTCAAAATCCCTTGATGGGATGACTCCATATGAGGCTTGGAATGGAAGAAGACCAAGTTTAGATCATTGTAAAATTTTTGGATGTATTGCTTTTGCTCATGTTCCTTCACAGGTTAGAGGCAAGATGGATCCAAAAGCAGAAAGGTGTGTATTTATTGGATATGACAACAATCAAAAGGGCTACAGGTTATACAACCCTACCAACAAAGGATTCTTGGTAAGCAGAGATGTAGTTTTTGATGAGAACAATTCATGGTATGAAGATTCATGCAGGAAGATCAATTTACCATATGATCTTGAAGAAGATTTTCCAAAGCTTGGTAGAGAACAATCAAAGATTGAAGAACAAGACACCTCAGAGGATGATGAAGAATGTCAGATGGAAAAGATCAAAGCATGGAAGTCTAAAGGTAAAGCAAAATTGCAGGAACTTGGACATGAGGCAGAATCATCACATCATGGCCTAAGAAGATCTATGAGGGAAAAGAAAAAACCAGAAAGGTATGGGTTTGATACCTCATTAGTAACTAAACATTCTATCTACATAGCACAGGACATAAACCAAGAGGAGCCATCATCATTTGAAGAGGCCAAAGCAAAAACAGAATGGAAGCATGCAATGAAGGAAGAGATTGAAGCACTCGAGGAAAACAACACTTGGGATTTGGTGCCCAAGACTTCATCCATGAAGGTAATAGGCTCAAGATGGGTCTATAAACTCAAGAAGAATTCTGATGGTTCCATTAACAGGTATAAGGCAAGGCTTGTAGCAAAAGGCTTTGCACAAACTCAGGGAATTGATTATGAGGAGACATTCTCTCCTGTGGCAAAGATGCCTACTATTAGGGTTTTGCTTAGTATTGCCTCTTCCAAGAATTGGAAGATACTTCAACTAGATGTAAAGAATGCATTCTTGAATGGTTGGATAACAGAAGAGGTATATATGGCACAACCACCTGGTTTTGAGAGTCAAGTTTATCCTGATTATGTGTGTAAACTTAACAAAGCATTGTATGGTCTCAAGCAAGCTCCAAGAGCTTGGAATTTCAGGCTTGTTTCATTCTTGCAGGACAAAGGCTTTCAACCAAGCAAGGTAGATCCTTCACTCTTTATTAAAAAGAGTAATTCTGAGGTCATCTATCTATGTGTATATGTAGATGATATTATATTGACAGGAAATGATGCAGATGGTATGAAGAAGATCAAAGATCAGATGAGAGAAGAGTTCAAGATAAGTGATTTGGGTTCACTTACCTACTTCCTAGGTTTGGAAGTTGTCTACAAAGATCATGGTTTGTTTCTCACTCAAAGAAAGTACATTAAGGACATGTTGGCAAAATTCAAGATGCAAGATTGTAAGATTGCAGGTACTCCAATGGAGGTTAATCACAAATTGAGCTCACATGAAGGTGAACTCATAGAGGACATCACATCATATCAAAGTCTAGTGGGTAGTCTCAACTATGCCACATTGACAAGAGTAGATATATGTTACAGTGTGAGTGTGCTAAGCCAATTTATGCACACACCAAGGAAACCACATATGGATGCTGCCAAAAGGATTCTCAAGTACCTCAAAGGAACCATAAATGAAGGACTTTACTATCCTTATGTATCTAATTTAGGTTTGAAGCTATTTTCTGATGCAGATTGGGCTGGCTCCAAGGAAGATAGAAGGAGCACTTCAGGTTATCTTACCTTTGCAGGTTCAAAGCTTATTTCATGGTCATCCAAGAAGCAACCCACAGTTGCTCTCTCTTCTACTGAAGCTGAATATAGAGG
The DNA here is from genome assembly GCA_020310875.1 of Ceratopteris richardii. NCBI lineage: Eukaryota > Viridiplantae > Streptophyta > Polypodiopsida > Polypodiales > Pteridaceae > Ceratopteris > Ceratopteris richardii. The sequence continues at coordinate 109,359,756 of CM035414.1, forward strand.
TCTTGCCATAGCTACACAGGAAGCTATGTGGATGAAGACATTGTTCAAAGATCTTGGATTGGAGTTTGGAACTCCAACTATTTTTGGTGACAATATGAGTTCTATTCACTTGGCTGCTAATCCTATTTTTCATGCAAGGACTAAACATATTGAAGTTCATTATCATTATGTACGAGAGAAGATCCTAAGCAAGGAGATTCAAATATCATATGTGTCCACTCATCAACAATGTGCAGATATTCTAACTAAAGCATTGGATGGTACAAAGCTTTGCAAATTCAAGGCTATGATTGGTTTGTAGGTAATCTTGGAAGACTGAAGACCTCAAGCATACTTGGCTTGAGGGGGAGCTGTTGGAGCAAGTCTATGACAAGCCTAAGTATTGGCTTGAGTCTCACAAAGTCATTAAAGAAGCTTCAAAATGAAGACTATGTAAAGTTCACTTGTGAACTACCTCTTGTAACTTTTGAAGAGTTTACTTAATGTAAAAGTAAGAGAATCTTAAGTGGTTGAGCCCACATGATCAAGAATGGAAAGAGGAGCCACGAATTCGTGATTTGTGGTAGGTAGAGAATCAAATCAATCATTGATTGATTGGAGAGTGATTGAGGGAAGTTAGCCTCCCAAACTCAACTATAAATAGATGGCAGTTTTAGTCGTGGTTAGAGAGACCTATGTGAAGACCTCCAAGAGCTGAGCTTTATGCCATATCAAGGTGTGATTACAAGGCACACATATGTATCAGTAAGTCATTGTATTGTACAAGCAATATACTTTCATTTTCATGATTATTTGAGTTCATCTTTCCATGTTCTTGTGAAGTGTACTACTCACTGCCATTACTCTCAGTTTTCTCAGTCAGCTTGCAGAGATTGTTTCTCTGCACTTGGTTCATCATTTTCAGTGATTTAACTTGGTAAAGTTAGCTCTATAAGGCTACTATATGCTCACAAATTTTCATGTCATTTGGATGTTGGAATCTTCAGTTATGTTCATTTGAAGTCAACAGGGTATGTTCATCTTCACTTCTCTGTCAGGTACCCGACTTTTTCAGTCATCTTGTCAGAGTCATTTCTCAGTGTTTACTCATCCAAATTCAGTGATTTCAAGCTTGTTGGATTCAGCTTACTGTCTAGTATAAGCATACAAATTTTCATGATCATTGGATTCTTACATCTTGAGTTATGTTAATTTTTCTACTCACTGGTCTATTTCTGTAGCAGCCCGTGAAAATCGGGATGATGTCATCACTTGTTAAAAGTCATTCTCAGTGTGTGGTTTGTTATTTTTTATGAGATTACTCTCTAAAGTTAGCTCTTTAAGCTACCTAGCCTTTCCCAAGAGGAATTAATCTAATTGCTGCTGTGCTCAGAGAATTATGTAAAACACTGGACAGGTGTATCAACCAAGAATAGCAAGTTTTCACCTCTGAGCTAACTCCAACTTATCTGTTTTGATCTATCTTTTTTAGAGTGATCTTCCAAGATACATAGGGTGTCTAATACATCCATTGGCAAGCTAAAAGGGCCCACCATCTACTCCTGGAGTTCATTTGGCTGGTGTAGAGCAAAGATTTTGCAACACCTCTTCATCTTCAACACATACCTATCCATCTCTTCACACTCTGGCCTATTTGGAGGTTCAAACGGAGTCTAAAAAATGTGAAAATTGATAGGTAGGTACTTCTAAAGCTCCTCAAGCTCAAGGACTCCTTGACTTGCACAAAATGGAGCTACAAAAATATGAAATGGTATTTACAATGGTTTTTAGTGATGAAAATCACTATTTTTGTAGGGATTTCTTCTAATAGTTTGACATACATTTCCTGGAGCTCCCTACTTGCTTCTTCTTCTTGTGGGTCCACCTCTTGGATATGCTTTAGCTTCATGAAAAAATAATGGCCTACTTGCCAGATCTTCTTTGACTACTCTGTCTGCTTGTGCCTTCTCTACGCTCTGACTCCCTTCGTTGACTTCCTTGTCTTATGAGCCCTTCAGTTCCTTGGCTGCCAACACCCCCCCCTCTCTCGCGTCTGTCGTCTCTGACAGACCCTTGTTGAGGGGGTCCTTGGATGTAGTACTCCACAACGTCGGTGGCTAAATGATGTTCTGCTATTCTCAACCCTTTGGCCAAATCAGTGAGTACGGCATCACAGTCTACTGGCCCTGGAACTTCTGGATGTGGCATACGTAGATTTTCGGAATGTAGGGCTTGTTCCACCGCAAATAACTATAATAGATGAGATGGTCTCGGAATGAATATCTCGGAATGATATTCCCAGAACCCTGTGATGAACATTTCTTCAAACGTCTATTTGAAGCAGGCAGGTAGATACTTTATACGAGCATGCCATGCATATACGACGTTAATGGATGGTGTGGTGCTCATATCGTAGACAAGGTCCTGATTCCCTTCAACAAATCCAATAGTCGAAAGATGAGGTTCTTTGATATTCTTAAATGTCCTGAATGTAACCAGCATGAGCTCAAAAATTTTTAGGCACATCTGTGCCATGACATCTAGGACATTCTTGAACCTGACTGCCCAGTGTCGGATGGTTGAAATCATGTAGTTGACTGTGGGTTGGCCATGAGGAGGTGCTAGGTAGACATAATTTAACCACTTTTCACATCCTTTAACCGTCAAAATTGTTTTGGTGTACTCCGGCCAAGACCTTCTTCGAAAGACAGGACAGTAGCAGGGATTATATTTGATATATAGAGGCATGTTATTCCACGTGCGTACCATCTCAGGGTAGGTTTCAAGCAGGCGGATCCTCCAAGTAGGTTGATGTATATTCCCCTTCTTGGCACTTGCCGGGATGTCATCCGATACAAACTCTGTCGCCGAGGTTGGTTCTTTTGTTGTGCATTGCTTGATTTCAACATTGTAATCCGCCATTAATACACAGAATGGAACATACAGATCATCGGACGTGCCAATCCACCTATGATGGGAGAGGTTTCTGAAGTAATCCGATTTTATGACGACTTCTTCCAATTGTGACATAGATGCTATCTGAACTGCAACTCTCGCATCATGGGTTGTAGCAACCTTCTCCAACCTTTGCATCCATTCAGGCCCTTCGATCTCAATCGTGTCCATTCCTTCTTCTGTTTGCTTACCTCCGAGTGTTGGCATGGGAACATATGGGTCTTCAAAGATCTCCTCCACTTGAATTGGCACTAAGTCTTCAGGTTCTGGTTCCACCAGGGGAGAGGGTTGGCACTTGTATTGAAGAACTTTACTTCATAGTTCTTCTAGTTCTGCTCTTAGTTCTGCGACTTCTTTTGAAGTGTCGGCTGTTGTTGTGACCTTGCTTGGTGACTCCTGCTGAGTTGCCAGTTGCTTTAGTAGATCATCTCTTTCTCTTTCTAATGCTGCGTGGGCTTCCAGGAGGTCGGCATGGGTTTCCAAGATGATTTGCATATTTCCAGATGGGATAGCCTTGAAATTCTCTGGGTCGATTTCTTGTGGTGAACCCTCCATTGCTGCTTCGAGGTTTTCTTCGTTCTGTTTGTGTAGTCTCTTATTCTCTTCGAGTGATGCAGACATGTGCTTCTGTAATAAGGCGAGATTGCATCGAAACTTGAGATTGTCTGTGATCTGAGCATGTAACATGTCGTCGAGTTGTTGTTTTTCTTCAGTATCTGACTAGGGTGGATTGGCGACTAATTAATCATGTTGTGCTTGCAATGTAGTATACTGCTATTGTAATAGCCGCTTCTCCTTCTCTAATTCAATGAATCTTGCTTGGAGCTGTTCATGGCTTCTGAAGAGACTCGTATGCTGTGCGTCTAGGTGCTGGTAATGCTGTTGCAGTTGAGACATACATTGGTACATATTATTAAATACATTATTAATGGGAGTGGATGCGGGAAAGGTGTTGAATGCAGAAGGGAAGGGAAAAGGGAACGGGAGCGTGTATGCTGTGCTTGAAAAGGGTGAAGTTGGTGGTGGGGGAATGGGAGATTGTGGACATATGGGGGGAGGGAGAGGTGCGGAGGTGGGTGATATGTCCATGAGATCAAAAGTGGATGCAGTCGTGGGAGTGATTGTGAACATGGGAATTGTGGGTGCGGTGATGGTGGTGAAGATGTAAAGTGGTGTGTGTAGTTGTGAATGTGAACCGCCAGGAAGTGTGATCGGGGGAACAAGGTTTTCCATGGCTATAGTTAGAATTACAGAGTCAGTAGTAGTGTAAACAAGAGAGGTGGTGATCGGTTGTGTCGGTTGTGTGGGTTGACTAACGGTCTGTGCTTCGGTCAAGGAAGTGGGTCCTGGGGCGGTGACAGTAGTGGTTACACTGGTAGTGGGGGGTGAAGGTGGTGGAGTTGGCGGGAGAGGGGGTAAGGGGGGTGACGGGGGTGCACTGGTTGTATGGGCTTCCTCAGTGTCATGAATAGTATGAGCTGTGCCCGTGGTTGTGGATGTGGTGCCCTGTGGTTCTGATACTAATACATTCATTTGTTTTCCTGATCGAGGGAGGCATCTGCCGTATCGTCGTTCTGATCATCGTGAATATGCAACAGCAGTATGTACCGTCTCCGGTACCCCCAATGCATCAGAGATCATGTCAAGGGTTGCTCAGTATTGCTCATCCACACCTTCCTTCTCAAGGATTTGGTTCATGAGGGCTTTCCCTGCTGCCAAGGACAGTTTGTGTTGTTCTTGAACTCGGTTGATAGTATCATACAACTTTTTCAATTGCTTCGTATAAGCCGGGGCACCCTCAAGTTCCTGTAGAACTTCTTGCTCATATTCCTGCTCTTCTTCGTCGGACAGTCCCTCTTGTTCGTCCTCTTGTTCGTCCTCTTGTTCGTCTTCTTCATCATCCTGCACTTCGACTACGTTTGGTTGGACTGGGTGGGGTTGGTCTATGACTGTCTGCTGCCTGCTTGTCTGCTCTGCCTCCACTTCTAAATTTGTAGCATTGATTATTCTGGCTACCTCTTCATCAGTTAGATCTTCCAATGTAAATCCGTGAGGAAACTCTAAGTCGGTTGGTATAGGAGGAAACACCAGATTCGGTCCATCTGTGCTATGTCTTGGTAATCTGATAGTGAAGGGTTGCACACACCTTGGAAGCCGTGGAGTTGTCTCTGGTGTCAGTGTCGCACCGCGGGCCTGTGCATAGGGCATCTGAACTACGCCTCTCATTTTCTTGGATGGAGGCCCTGCGGTGGATAGTCTACGTTGGAATTCTTGCACCCTGGTCCAAATAAGTGCCCTTTGAACTGGCACATCATATGCCAAACATCTGTAAACAATCCTTGTGAGAGCACAACATCCATACAGTACTGACTTTTGCTTCTTATACCACCGTTGATGAGCCAAGTGGATTTGGTCAATAATCCAGTGAGGCATGTTGATTGTCAAATCGAAGGCATCTGCTAAGTATAGACTGAACCATATCTTCTTGGGTGGCATTGTGAACCTCTCTTGAGCGGGGAATGCAAAATGCTGCATGACCATTCGCAAGTGAATGGCAATAGTCGGTGTCATTGCCACCATGTCTTTTAGTTTCGTCAGATTCCTGTTCTTCATGTTATCTGGGACCATTGTCTCTTTTTCGGTGGGGATATGCATACCTTTCATGTCGAGGGCTTCTCTTACCAAATTATTCATCAATTTGAACCGCTTCAGCTCATTGCCCCATGTGAGAGATGGGAGGACAAAGGTGATGTATCCCTTTTTCTCTTTGCTCGGAGTGAGGGTGCTTATCAAATACGAGCATCTAAGAAAGTCGGGCTTTGGCAACTGGGCTTTGAAGTAATTGTACAGTCTCGCTTTCTTCCATATCGGTTTCAACCCTTCATTATTTTGAAGTCTTTCGAATTCCCTGGTGAAGAAATGATACCTGCCCCAGCGCCCGTTGAACTCTATCTCTGCCTCCCATAGGTAAGTGCCTTCTCCCAGAAGTCGTGCCACGTCACTAAACCAATGTGAGTTTTTGCTGACTGGCATCGTGTGCCCCTGTGGAGGATTCTGCATGGGTATGGCATGTAATGCTCTCAATGCCACTGGACGCTCCTTCAATTCCTCCTCAATAGGAAGACTTTCAATATCCACAATCTGAGGGCTGGTGCCCGCCTGGGAGCTAGTTCCTGCAGCCTCGGCCATATTGAAGGGACCGGTCACCAGTTCTGTGAGAATATACAAAGGAATGTTAACATTGCAAACGGACACCAAGCGTTCATGTGTCCCCGTTACAACATTAACGTGACTTTAGTGAGAGATTAGTAGGTCAACAAGTGCTTGGTAATCGTGTGTGTAATCAGGGAATGGATAATCCTAAGAGCTAAATGGAAAGGTGCGGTGTATGAGTGATGTAGTTAGTAAGTGGGTATGAATTTACAAATGAGGGTCGGGGGGTTTATTACATGTTTTGGGATACCACTCAAACAGAATGGCTGTTGGTCTTGATTTTGTGGAGACTCTGGAGGGCTTTATAAGGGTGCCTGCTTGGAAATGAGGCTTTTTAGGGACCCATTTGCACGTGATTCTACTTGTACCCATGGAAGAATATGTGTTCGTGCGTGATGTGTAAGAATGGGTATCAGATGTTCAAGTGAGTGAACCATGTTGTACAGAGTGTGGCCTCTGTGTAGCTATTTGAGCCCGCAAGCAAGCCTTAGGCATCCAAATTTGTCTTGATTGTGGGCCAGCCTTCATCGACTTCTTGGGTACCGAGATAGACTTCATTTTTGTAGAAGAATTTCTGAAAGACTTCTTATTAGTGTCGTGTTGTTGATTAGTAATAAGAATCTTTGCCCGTGTGGTTGGCTTGATCACAATAGGCTGTTCGCCTTTCCGCACCCACACTTGTTTCAATGGCTGAGACATCCTGCTTCTCACGTTCGTTTGGCCTCCGCCATAGGTAGTCTTCTGTATTTGATCTGCCATTGGTTGTTGCATCCCTCTGACCTTTGGAAAAGAAGGGAGTTCCGTTGTGTCCTTGACTTCTTTATAGAGATCATCATTCCTCTGCATCACATAGTTCTGCCTTGCCTAATTCCTTGAGTGCTTCATTTTCTAACTCAATTGTAATGTGTTTCTCATTGACCCAAACCTGAAGAAGTCCACTTCTTAGGTTTAAGTTGACTGCATGGTCATAAATCCAGTCTTGACCCAAGACGAGAGGCTCAGTGAGGTCCTCATCTTGACACACTAGTACTTTCACTGTCATTAAAACACCTTGAATGTGGAGGGGAAGTTCCATCTCGCCCATGCAAGGGGTTTCCACACCTCCCAATCCTATGAGATATGCCTCTATAGGATTGACTTTTAATTTCAATTCTTGACAGTAAGAGAGTCTCACCGCACTAGTGGCTGCACCTGAGTCAATCAATGCTCGCACAGTTTTTGCACTAATTCCTTGTCCTATCTCTAAGGTCACAAATGGACGTCGATCGATTATTCTATGGGCACTTATTCTGGAGACTTCAGACATTGCCATATGATATCCTGGGTCTGCATAGTCATCTGCCCTGGGCTGATCCCTACCCTGTCGTCTCAACTTCATCCTTCTGATGTGTTCTAAAGCTTGTGCTTGAGCTTCTTCTCGAATTCGTTTTTCTTCCTCTTTGCGTTTCTTGGCAATGTTGAGTCCATTTAGCATCTCTTCAATCAGAGGTTCCTGATATAACTTGACTCTGCACCCGCTTATGTAGCTAGGTAGAATATCGCCTTCTAATGTGGCTAGTTGTATTGCTCCACTCGTTGAGATCCTATTTATGATCATAGGTCCATAGCCACGCTTCTCTAATTTTCTCGCATGTTGCTTCAGGGTGTAGACTAAAACTAAATCTCCTGCCTTCAAGCCTTTATCCTTAACATGGTCATCAAAGTATGCCTTCTATCGCTTCTTAGCTGCATATATCCCTGCGGCAGCCCTCAGTCTTGTTTCACCTAGTTGTTCAAGGTCAAAGATTCTCGATGAGAGTTCATGACCTATCCACTCATGCTCATGTGCTACTTTCAATGTCGGTATCAAGAAGTCCAATGGTAGCATTGCATTTTGACTGAATACCATCTGAAAGGGTGTGGCTTGGAGTACCGTTTTATAGGCAACTCGGTATGCCCAAACAGCATGATGTAGCTGTTTATCCCAATCAGAGCGTTTATTATTCACCAATTTAGTCAACACATTGCATAGAATCTTATTGGTGCTTTCTGCTTGCCCATTAGCTTGTGGATGGTAGGGGGCAGATTTCTTGTGTATAACCAAAAATTCTTGGAGCAGATTTCCAATAACTTCATTCAAGAAGTGGGTACCTCTATCACTTACTAGCTCTATGGGTAGCCCGTATCTAGTGAACACATTCTCAAATAGGAACTTAGCAGTCGTCTGAGCATCATTCTTTGACGTGGCTTTTACCTCTACCCACTTGGTGAGATAGTCTGTGGCCACAATGATATATTCAGCATGTGAACCCTTAGCTGGGGGATTAATCGGACCAACAAAGTCTATTCCCCACTTAGAGAATGCACGTCCACCCATCATAGGCTTTAGTGGCATCTCATCTTTGCGTATAGGATACTGAGTTCGCTGACAAACATCACACCTCTTCACATAGGTATGTGCATCCATGTGAAGGGTCGGCCACCATAATCGTGCAAATAGGATTGCCTTGATCACCCGATCTAGTCCAAAGTGTCCTCCTGCTACACCTTGGTGAGTAGTTTCCAAGATCTTGATGTATTCACTCTCATGGACACATAGTCTTAGGTAACCATCTTTACCACGCTTGTATAGATTATCACCAATGAGTGAGTAATCTAGGGCTTCTTGTTCTAGACTTCTTTGTCTGGCCAGTGTCATATATTGAGGGAATGTTCTCGTCCTCAGGAAGGCTACTAATGGTTCACTCCAATGTGGCACTATGGACACTTGATAAAGAGTGGCATGCTCCACAGGTGGTTTAGTGCAACAGATTGGGCATTCCTTGCACAACTTATGGACATCTGCTTCCATAGTTGGCCAATGCACTCCGAGTCTCCTTAGTGTCTGTAGGGTTCGTTGCTTTGAGTAGTGTTGCTCTAATGCACCTACATGTGCTATTTGCAACCATTTTGCGTACTCATCCTCTTCCACACAACAAGCTAGGATCCCTTGATCTGTGTACTTGTACATACTTCCTGCCATGATCTGGTATTTTTGGGCTTTTACTATCTCCCTATCTTGAGTGTTTATGACTGGGTGGTTAGGCCCGTATGTCAATACTGGCACTAATGGCTTAGCCCACTGAGGTACAACTTCCAAATTAAACAAGTAAGCATCAGGAAGGTCATCTGATACTCCTTGTGGGGCTTCTCCAGATGTGAGCCTAGAGAGATGGTCTGCTCTCAAGTGAGTCTTGCCTTTTCTCACCACAACCTCAAAGTCGTATTCCATTAGCAAGAGAAACCATCTTACTAATCGACCTGTATTGCATGGTTTGTTTACCAAGTACAATAATGCCTGATGATTGGTAAAAAATTTAAACTTATTTGCAAGCAAATAGTGTCTAAACTTTTTAACTGCATATACCATGCCTAATCCCTCTCGTTCTGTGGTGGTATAATTTCGTTCAGCTGCATTCAACTGTCTACTAGCATAGGCAATTGGAAGATCCATATTACCTTCGCCCGTAGGTTGTGCAAGCACACATCCAATAGCATAATTGGATGCATCCACATGAACATGGAAGGGCTTATTCCAATCTGGTGTGGTCAAGATTGGTGCTGAACACAATCTCCTTTTGAGCTCATTGAAAGAGTCCTCACATTCATTAGTCCACTCAAAGTTGGTCAAAAGGCCGTACAGTGGCTTGGTGATGATGGCGTACATGTGTATAAAGCGTCGGTTATAGCCACAGTGCCCCATGAAAGCTTGTACTTCCTTGACATTCTTTGGCCTAGGTAGCTCGGCTATGGCTCTTACTTTCTCTTCATCGGTGGATATGCCATTCTTTGACACTATGTGTCCTAGAATCTTGCCTTGCCTGACCATGAAAACACACTTTTCTGGGTTCAGGCAGACTTGATACTCTCTACATTTGTCAAAGATTTGCCTGAGTTCTGGTATATGTGTCTGTCGCGTTGGAATGAGCACAGAGATCATCAACATAGACCTCTAAATTCTTCCTCAAGAACTCTTTAAACACGTGCCACATCAATCTTTGGAAAGTTGTAGGAGCGTTGGTAAGCCCAAATGCCATTACTCTAAAGTCAAATATGCCCCACTCTGTGGCAAAAGCTGTCTTATGTTGATCTTCTGGAGCTATGGCTACTTGATTGTACCCCAAAAATCCATCAAGGAAGCTGTACACTTCCTTGCTTGCTACTCTTTCTAGCAGATGCTCAGTGATAGGAAGCGGATAGTTGTCCCGAATAGTGGCTTCATTAACCTTCTTCAAGTTAATGCACACACGTAGCTTTCCATTCTTCTTGGGCACCACTACAATGGGGGATACCCACTCGATGTGCTCAATTTCATAGATGAATCTAGCTTCTACCAATCTATCTATCTCCTCTTTGATCTTAGCAGCATAATTATCGTTACATGTATATGGCTTCTGTTTAGAGGATTTCGCATCTGAGGTCATGGGAATTGTGTGTGAGCATATGTCTGGGTCAACACCTTTCAAATCCTTGTAACTCCAAGCGAATACATCTCTGTATTCTCTTAGCAAGGCTATTAACGCATGCTCTTCTTCCTCTGTTAGGTCATGGCCTATGTACGTGCATCTCTCCTCTCCTTCTTCTAGGGCTACCACTATTTTCTTGGTGGTTTCTTTGTTATCATAGGCCTCTCTTGATTGTGCCTCTCGTTTAGGCATTCTTATCATGACTCTCCTGTCGTCTATCTCATACTTTTTAAAATTGGCAGGGACCTCAAACAAAGATTCTTCCTCTGCTGGTGTGACTTCTCTCTCCTTTCTTTTCTTTCCTACATTCTTAGGGGTCACTTGTGTGGTTAACCTTACGTCATTGGTGAGCTCTTCGTGTCTCTGGGGTTGAAATTCTACTTCATAGAAGCATACGTACACACACATATGCACATACACACACATGCACATACATACATATACACATATACATGCACATACACACATATACACATACACACACATGTTACACATATATACATGCACATACACATACATACGCATATACACTTACACATGCACATGCAGATACATGCATATACACATATACATATGCACATACATACATGCACATATATACATAGACACATACATATACATGCATATAGACACACTTACACATATAGATATATCCCTACATGTGCATATATACATTTTATATACACACAAGCACACATGAATATGAATGAATTATATAATTAAAGTAATAAAACACATGCTTAATATAAACAATAATACCAGTCAATAGTACAAGAGTTTTCATTACTTAATACCATACACACAATTCAAAATATACCTAAAATGAACAATATATAGATTATATATATATAAATAAATAAATATATATATATATATATATATATATATATATATATATATATATATATATATATATATATATATATATATATATATATATATATATATATATATATATATATATATATATCAATGTAAATACATATCCAATGTCATAATCAAGAATCCTAATCATCATCATCATCATCAACATCATGATCATCCTCATACTCATCATCATGATCATCCGCATGATCTAATGTATCTATGTGAGCACCCTTATGACGATCGAGACCATCCCTTTTGTGTTTGTCTCTCCACCTCATCCCTATCTGCCTCTCCATAATACTCCTGTATTACATATAACAAGCATAAATAAGTAAAACAATTAAAACATCCATAAAAATAAAATAATTATATAAAATTCAATAATATTCACGAATGCATTCGGATGATCTCGCATATACTCACTCAAACACCGATATCCAAAATGTGTAGCATACTGGGTCTCATGTTTCATAGGATATCGACCATAATCCTTTCGCTGCATTGAAACAAATAAAAAAGATTAGTTTCTTGCGTTTTAACTAAAATAAAAAATATATTTACAATAACACATATACTTACAAATGTAGCTACAAAACCATGATGGCCCATTTGGCCTAGGTGCGATGTGTGGCCCGACTCAACTCTCTTCTTTGCGGCGGCCTGTTTATTTAAAGAAAAAAGAAATACATAAATTAAATGTAAAAAATTAATAAAACATATGAGAATTATAAATATAAACTATTAATGTGTATACCTTCTACTGAGGAAATGACTCCTGAAGAGGTAATTGTCTACGAAAAACTGCCACATCTCAGGTGGTGTGTTAGGTCGCCTCTTATATTTTTCCACCGTACAATATCTCCTATTATTTTAATCTCAAATAGAAAAAAAGAATCAGAATACATACACATATATACACACACATACACATACACATACCCACATACACATATACATGCAAACATATACACATACATATATGCATACATATACACATATACATACATATAGCATAAACACACATATACATATCCACGTATATGCATACACACATACACATGCATGCATATACACTCATTCATACAAAATACATGCATTTATCCCACAATAATGTGTATTTGTGTATATGTGAATATGTGTGTATGTGTAAATGTGTATATGTGAATATGTGTGTATGTGTAAATATGTATATGTGAATGTTTATGTATGTAAATAATCAGATTATTAATATCAAATACCATTATTTGTAGATTCCGATCAATCAGATGGAACTCCACCACGGTCTCCTAATCGTGCAACGACTATATATTGTAAGTATATCAAACTTTTAATTTTAAATATATTTGATAGATACATAAATGATATATTTTTTTCGTTTCTTGTTATAATCAGATTGTGATCAATCAGAGGGCACTCCACCACCTCCTTCCCGTGCAACAACTTCACATGTGTACTTTGATGGGAATTATGATTAATTTTACTATCAAGAGCATATTATATGTTGGTGTAACTCTTGCTATGGCATGTATCAAAGACCACGATTGGAATGTATTGAACATGAGGCAGTACTCTTGAGCATGCACCACCACCTGGTCGACTTGATAATGCTTGGGTATGTATTTTTTCTATTAATTAATATCATTATTTTATTTAAAAAACCATATAAAAAATCAAATTATTGTTGATATACAGGAATACTTGCTCGATGATGATGATGATGATGATGATAATAATGCTCATACTCATAATGTTAATATACCTCGTACACGTCATGGACTTGTTGTTCATCAATTACAAGAAGAGGTTTCTAGAAATCCTCTACCTCCTAGTTTAGAGACTGAAACGGCTAGAGATTATCCATTGCCAGCTCATGATTGTTCTCTAGTACAAACATATGATAGAAGAAGATATGGAGGATGGAATAGAGGACCACTTCCTTTAGATGGAGAGGTTTCTAACTTTTTGGGTAATCGCTATATGATTGCTCCATCCACTATTACTAATGTTGGTCGTGATTTCTTTATTGTAGAGGATTTGTATGTGCCTCTGGACTCTGAAGTCACTCTTATGTCATTTTGTGGTCCTATATATGGATGGGGAGATTGGCATCGACTTGCACATTATGTTCAAAGCATGAGTACTTATGGAATATGCTTGAATGCAGCATCTCTTAGTAGTAGAAGGATTTCACATGCAAAAAATGAAAGATTATATATTGATGGAAGACCTTACATGCATGGAAATATAGCAGGTCTAATAAATAGTAGTCGAGGGTTACATAATATTTCAAGGACTAATTACACATTTGAGGAGCGTGAAAATAGTCATGAATCACCATACATGAGTAGAGATGTATCAAGATACATAGTTGTCAATGCTATTACTACATTACATGCTGGTGATGAATTATTAGTGAATTATGGATGGCGTAGACCTCCAAGAGCACCTTTTAGCTAGAGAGAGAATGGAAATTTTCTATCCATATTTAATAAATTATATGTTTAATTTTATGTTTAAAGTTTTATTTTTATTCATTTTGGAATATCAATGATTTTTATTCATGTGTGTAGATTCCAATGTAGGATGTTGATGATATTCCTCCACACCATTCGCAATTGCTAGTAAGACCTCATTTATCAAAAGCTTCTATGAGGAGGCTATGCAAAAGTGATCATGTGGAATATGCAAGGTTGAAAGACCTATATTCAAGAGAAGATAAAGTACAAGATTTGTGCGACAATGATGAAGATGATGGCATGGCATATTTTATTGAGGATTGGTATCAAAATGATAGTGAGAGCATTGATATTTCTAAAAATGAGAAATATCTTCAAGAGGAATGTCTAAGCATGTATATGAAGGAAGTCATTTGACACGACTAAGTGCGAGCTTACTTATTCTCAATCTTCAAAATCATTTTGGATGGAGTAATGTATCTGTTTCGACACTATTAAGGTATAACTTTTAATTTTCTATCTACTTATATATATACATGCATAAATATATACATATAAATACATGCATACATAGACATACACATATGTAGCTCAATGATGAGTAGCACCTCCTTTAATGTCAATCCGGGAAGACGTGAGGATGGTATGAAGACCTCGAGCAAGTGGCGGCACAAGTGCGTGAGTGAGAAGCACACAAGCATGCACACACATACACACACACGCGCACACAAGGCAAGACAAAGAGTGAGAATCAATGGAGCTCTTAGATTACTTTCAAAATGCTCTTACAAGTTCGTTTCAATTACAATCTAACCTCAAAAATGAGCTCTCTAGCTCTTTTTATAGTTTTTGACTAGCTTTTGGCCCTGTCCAGACCTAGTGTCCGGCCTAGTTAAAAATTAGGTTCCAGGGCTTATTTGAGGGCTCAAACGAAGTCTAAAAATTATGAAATTTGGTACGATGGTACTTCTAATGCTCCTCAAGCTCGAGGACTCCTCGGCTTGCACAAAATGGAGTCTAATCTACCAAAAACGGGATTTACAATGTTTGTGTAGTGATTAAAATCACTTGGGTTGTACATAATCTATGGGAAAAAATGATCTGGCCTTGTTGCCGTATTGTGCATGACTCCTTTGTTGCTTTGTATGCCAACACTCCCCCCTTCCTAGCGTCTGTCGCCCCTGACAGACCTTTGTTCGCGCGGGTGGTCGATGTAATATTGGATGACATTGGTGGCCAGTTCATGTTCTCCTATCCTTAAGCCTCTTGCTAGATCGGCTTCCAATGCCTCCCAATTTATTGCACCGGGGGTTTCTGGTTGCGGGGTGGTGTAGTACTCTGAATACATTGCTTGTTCACAAGCAAACAGTTGAAGCAGATGTGTCGGCTTTGGTGCAAAAATCTCCGAGTGGTACTCCCAGAAACCTGATCTGAACATTTCTTCGAAGGTCTGTTTGTAGCAGGCGGGGAGGTACTTGATGCGTGCATGCCAAGCGTAAGCCACACGGATACTGGGGGTGGTGCTCATGTCATACACCAAGTCGTAATTTCCATTGCTAAACCCCGGAAGACGTACCTGTGGTGCGGCTGCATTTCTAAAGGTCTTCAACACTACTTGCATCATATCTAAGATTTTAAGCATCATTTGCGCTGCTACATCTGGCATGGGCTTCAAGCGCGGCATCCAGTGGCGAATGGTTCCCATCATATATGCTACCGATGGTGGTCCTTGTGGTGGCGCGATGTACGGGTAGTTCAGCCATTCCTTGCATTGCGCATTGTTCTGTACCTTGATATTAAATGCCTTCCACGACCTACGGCGGGGGACTGGACCGTAGCATGGGTTGTACAGCAGGTGTAGCGGCGCGTTGTTCCATGTGCGTAGCATTTCTGGATAAGTCTCTAAAAGTTTCTGCCGCCATGTTGGTTGACGAATCTTGCCTTTTCGCACCTCTGGAGGAAGGTCTTCGGGTTGAAATTGGGTCGCAAAAGTAGGAATCTGATCCGTGACTCTTTGTATTTCTGCATTATAATCAGCCAAGATAATATAATATGGCTTGTACTGGAGTTCCGATGAGAGAATCAGGCGTCTCGATGACAAGTTCTTGAAGTAATCTGATTGTAAAACAGTCTCCTCTATGACCCTCATAGCATGATTTTGCACTACAGTGCGCTCTTCATGCGAGGTCCCTATTTCCTCCACTTGTCGTAACCATGGCGGCCGTGGTGCCTCGAACGTGTCCTGCCCTTCTTCTGTTTGTTGGCCTCCTGGGAATGGTTGCGGATCATATTCTTCATCGAACGTTTGTTCCACAGGAATTTGCACAACTTCTTCGTCCGTGGGAGCCTCCGGAGGGGAAGATGGCCTCTCATATTGTCGTAGGCGTGTTTGCAATTCAGTTACCTGTTGCTGGAGGTCTTTTATGGCCTCTGCGTCGGAGGGAAGCGAAGCCGCAGAGGGGGTGGTTGGAGGGGCAGCTGTTGGGCCTTGTTGGTGTTCCTGCTTCAGTTGTCCTAGCTCCTCCGATAGCTTATCATGTGCTTCGAGCAGCATGGCATAATCTTCCAATATAATCTTGATATTATCGGGGGTTACTGCTTGAAACTTGGATGGGCTGATGGGTGCCCCCGGTGTGCTCTCAATCGCTGCCTCCAGGTTCTCTTGATTTTGTATTTGCAGACGTCTGTTCTCTTCCTGAGCAGCCGCAAGATGGCGTTTAAGTAGTGCCATATTTCGTTGAAGTTTTGAGTTGCGTTCCAGTTGTGTCCGTAGGTGACCTTCTACCACCTGCACTGCTTCCTGATCTACGTTCTGTAGCTGTACCTCCAATATATTGTGGGCTTCTTGGAGGGTGTGGAACTGTGTGTGGAGGCGAGTGTTCTCCTCTTCTAGTACCGCAAGGCGGAGCTGTAGTGTCGCTAAGTGCTCTTGCAGGCGTGCATTTTGTTGCTGGAGCTGAATGTAATCTGTTCTTAAATTTTATATACAAGCCAACATGGTGTCCAATGCATTACCTATAGATGAGTGGGGGGTGTTTACCGTGGAAGATGCATGGGAAGGGAATTGGGGAAGGGAGACAGTGAATGATGTGTCTACGAAAGTTGTGTGTGTGGGTGAAATTGGTGGAGGGGGAATGGGAGGAGGTGAAACCGTGGGTGGAGGTGCCGTGGGTGGTGAAATGTCCATCCCTTCAGGAGTGGGTGTTAGTGTGGGGCCTGCCATATACACTGGTATGGTAGGTGGTGTGTGTGTGGAAGTGGTGAATAGATGTGAAGTGGGGTGGGGAGCTAAAAAGACAGGGAATGGTTGAGGGCCTGGTTGAAAAGCCCTAGCAAAGATGTCCTGGAGGGATTGTAGAAATGGAGAGAGGGATATCGGGGGTTGGGGTCGTAAATTTGAGGAGGGCTGAAAGGGTTGCGTGGTAGCAGGGAAGCCCATGAATGTAGATCTAGGGTCAGGATGACCCGTGGCTGAGGGCGTTGGGGATGGTTGCCCTAGGGCAGGGTCTAGGAGGGGTTCGGCGGATTGTGTAGTGTTGGGGTTGTCTTCGAAGATAGGATTATCAGTGGTAGAGAATAGGGTGGCACTGGAGATCGGAGTACGGAAGATGAAGGTGGGGTCGGTGGGTTGAGTAGTCGATGTGGTTTCTACTGTTTCTCTTCTAGGAGGTGATGGTGGGGGAGTAGGTGGTAGTGGTTCGGTGGACTCCTCATGGGTGGCTGGGTGCTGTTGGCTAGCTGTCTGGGAGGTTGTTCTGATAGTTTCAGGTGTAGTAGTCGGCTCTTCTGCAACTGTAACGGGAATTTGAATATTTTTGCCTGGGCGAGGTCGTGTCTGGAACCTTCGTGGGTCATATTGAACTGAAGGCCTCTGAATGGCAGTACGCACAGCTTCTACAACTCCATATGTTTCTGCCATCAATAAGAGACCTTCCCTGTACTCTGAGTCAACTCCCGCTTCTTCCAACAACTGAGTCATAAGTACTCTGCTGCTCTGTTCAGTGAGTAATTGCTGCGATCGTACTCTTTCCATAATCTGATACAGCCTTCGGAGTTCTGCTGTATATGCTGGGGCTTCAGTGGTCTCTTCTTCATACGCTTCTTCTTCTTCCGGGTGTCCGTGTTGTTGACTTTCTTGAGTGTCACTCCAATGGACATGTCTACCGTCTGTAGACTTTCTTCTTCTTCGTGAGGATGTGCCCTGCTCCTCTGCCTCTGAATAAAACTCCACATCAGAGAATTGTGTGCTTTGTAGGAATGCTTCGAAATCCTGGGGTTCCAGTCCTTCAGCCTCTCCAGTGGCAGCAAATTCGAACTCAGGTGTGACAGGAGGAGCCGATGGGGTAGGTTGTGTCGTAGTGTCGGATTCCGACCGGGGTATCCTAATGGTAAAGGGAGGTACCGTGCCCTCTCTTAATGGTGATGCCTCAGGAGTAGTCAGGACTTCCCTTGTCTGGACACAAGGGATCGCGCCCCTCATGCGCTTGGACTGATGTGTGGATGTCTTGAGCCTTTTAAACATTTGTAATTGTGCCCAAGTTAAGGCACGCTCAATGGGGACATCATATGCCAAGCATCGATAAATGATGCGTGTGAGTGCACAGCATCCGTTCACCACTAATTTCCTAGATGCCCGTTTGTTTGCTTCATACAACTGATCTATAATCCACACTGGTAGTTTAATAGGTAACGCACCTGCTTCCGCTAAGTAGAGAGCAAACCAGATCTTCTTGTGTGGTTGCGTGAATCGGTCTTGACCGGGGAAGGCGAAATGTTGCATGCACATTCGGAGAGGGATGGACACATTTGGGGTGAGTGCTGCCATGTCTTTCAGCTTCACTAGTTTCCTGTCCTTCATGTTGGTGGGAACGAGAGCATCCTTTTCTGAGGGTACATGCGTGCCATGCATATTTAAAGCATCACTCACCAGCTCCACAGTAAGTTCAAACCTCTTCAACTCGTTGTTGCCCAGCAGTGAGGGGAGAACAAATGATCCGGGTTGGTCCTTATCTTCATTAGCTTGTAATGTGGAGACCAAATAGTAACATCGGAGGAGATCGGGTTTAGGTAGTGGGGCTTCAAAATATTCCGCCAATCCTGCTCGTTGCCATATGGTTTGTAGATCTTCGGTGTTCTGTAAAGTCTCGAACTCCTTGGAGAAAAATTGGAATCGCACCCATGATCTGTCATATTCGCATTTAGACTCCCAGATATACTTGGCCTCACCTAATGGACCGGGCATGCCATTGAACCAATGAGAATTGGCATGAACTCTTTCCGTGATGCCTGTAGGTGGATCTGGCACCGGGAGTTGCTGAAGGTGTTGCATCTCCACTGGTCGTTCCGTCGGGGGCACGTCCACAGGTAGGCTATCCACATCAATTCCTGCAGTAAGTATCCCTACTTGTGAGCCCGAACCTGTCGCTTCGGCCATTTTACTGCTTGCCTTCTGATTCTGTGAGAATATAGAAGCATGTGTTAACATCGTAATGGACAGAATAAATCCGTTGCTGTCCCCGTTACAACATTAACATGAGGCAGATGATGAGTTAGTGGTTAGTAAGTGCACGAAGACAGTGAGTGTCGTTAACGTTTGTGTATTCCTAGGAGACTAATGCCGTTAGTAAGTGGGGTGAATTTACAAATCGGGGTCGGGGGGTTTATTACAGGTCTTAGGCTGCCAAATGCAGTGGATGGGCTTTGCTTTCGGTTTCGTAGAGACTCTAGAGAGCTGTGTCGGTGTCGCTGTTTGGGAATGGGGCCTTTTAGGGACCCACTTATAAGTTATTACATGCATGCTCATGGGTCTTGGTGTGTTCCTAAGTGTTGAGCACGAGGGAATTCTGGTTGTACTCGTAGAAGGGTTATGCTGCATAGGTCGTGGCCTTGGCGTAACTACTTGTGCCCTCAAGCAAGCCTTAGGCACCCAAATTTGTCTAGATTGTGGGCTTGCCTTCATCGACTTCTTGGGCACCCAAATAGATTTTACTTTAGCAGAAGAATTTCTGAAAGACTTCTTATTAGCGTCGTGTTGTTGGTTACTAATAAGAGGCTTTGCCCGTGTGGTTGACGGTGGTGCAACCGGTCGTTCGCCTTTCCGCACCCACACCTGGTTGAGTTTCTGGGGCATTCTGCTACGCAGGTACTTTTGATCTCGGACATAGGTAGTACTCTGCTTCTTCTGCCTGTGATCCGCCTTTGGTTGCTGCCTCCTTCTGACCTTTGGAAAAGAAGGGAGTTCCGTTGCATCCCTGACTCCTTTTTTGCAAATGTCATTCCTCTGCAACACAGGGTTTTGAACAAGAACAACATGGTCATCTTTATGTGTACCCCTGGAAGGACCAGGAGTCTGTGCCTTTCCTAGTTCCTTGAGTGCTCCATTGTCTAATTCTACTGTAACTCGACTATGACTGACCCAAACCTGGAGAAGTCCACTTCTTAGGTTTAGATTGACTGCTCGGTCATAGATCCAATCCTGACCCAAGACGAGAGGTTCAGTGAGATCCTCATCCTGACACACTAGTACTTTAACTGTCATTGCCTCATCGTGAATGTAGAGGGGAAGTTCCACCTCGCCCATGCAAGGGGTTTCCACGCCTCCCAATCCTATGAGATATGCTTCCATAGGATTGACAGTTAACTGCAACTCTTGACAGTAAGACACTCTAACAGCACTAGTGGCTGCACCTGAGTCAATCAAGGCTCTCACGGTCCTTGCACTCTTTCCTTGTCCTATCTCTAGGGTTATGAAAGGACGTCTATCGATTATTCTATGCGAGCTTGTTCCTGCAACTTCACACATGGCCATGGGACATCCTTGATCTGCATAGTCATTTGCTCTAGTCTGATCTCGGTCTTGCCTTCGTAACTTCATCCTTCTGATACGTTCTAAAGCTTCTGCTTGAGCCTCTTCTCGAATGCGCTTTTCTTCCTCTTTGCGTTTCTTAGCAGTATTGAGTCGGCTGAGCATTTCCTCCGTGAGGGGTTCCTGATACAACTTGACTCTACAACCGCTAATATAGTTAGGGAGAGCATCACCCTCTAATGTGGCTAATTGTACTGCTCCACTCGTGGAGATCCTATTGATGATCATTGGTCCGTAGCCTCTCTTTTCTAGCTTCCTTGCGTGTTGTTTCAGTGTATAGACTAAAACTAGATCTCCTGCTTTCAAACCCTTATCCTTTACGTGGGCATCAAAGTATGCCTTCTGTCTCTTCTTGGCTGCATATATTCCTGCAGCGGCTCTCAGTCTTGTTTCTCCTAATCGTTCAAGGTCAAAGATCCTAGAGGAGAGCTCATGACCTGTCCATTCGTGCTCTCGTGCTACTCTCAATGTAGGGATCAGGAAGTCCAAGGGTAACACAGCGTTTTGGCCAAATACCATCTGAAAGGGGGTGGCTTGGAGTACCGTTTTGTAGGCAACTCGGTATGCCCAAACAGCATGGTGTAGCTGTTTGTCCCAGTCAGAGCGTTTAGTGTTCACTAACTTTGTCAGTACATTGCATAAAATCTTATTAGTGCTCTCAGCTTGTCCATTAGCTTGAGGGTGATAAGGGGCAGACTTCTTGTGTATTACCAAGAATTCGTGGAGTAGATTCTCAATCACTTTGTTCAAGAAATGAGTGCCTCTATCACTTACAAGCTCTATAGGTAGTCCATATCTCGTGAATACATTCTCAAACAAGAATTTGGCAGTTGTTTGAGCATCGTTCTTGGTTGTAGCCTTTACCTCTACCCACTTGGTGAGATAATCTGTTGCAACAATGATGTATTCCGCATGAGAACCTTTCGCTGGGGGATTAATAGGACCTACGAAGTCTATTCCCCACTTAGAGAATGCACGTCCACCCATCATAGGTTTCAGTGGCATCTCATCTTTGCGTATAGGATACTGAGTCCTCTGACAGACATCACACCGTTTCACATAAGTATGTGCATCCATGTGAAGGGTAGGCCACCAGAAGCCCGCAAACAATATTGCCTTGATTACCCGATCTGGTCCAAAGTGTCCTCCTGCTACACCTTGGTGAGCAGTCTCCAAGATTTTGAGATATTCACTTTCATGGACACATAACCTCAGGTAACCATCTTTACCGCGCTTATATAGATTATCACCTATGAGTGAGTAATCCAAAGCTTCTTGTTCTAAGCTCCTTTTCCTAGCTAGAGTCATGTCTGGAGGGAATGTGTTTGTTCTCAAGAATGATACTAGAGGTTCACTCCAATCTGGCACAATGGATACTTGATAAAGAGTGGCATGTTCCACTGGTGGTTTAGTGCAACAGATTGGGCATTCCTTGCACAACTTTTGGACATCCGCTTCCATAGTTGGCCAGTGCACTCCGAATCTCTTTAGAGTCTGTAAAGTTCGTTGCTTTGAATGGTGTTGCTCTAACGCACCTACATGTGCTAATTGCAACCATTTAGCGTACTCATCCTCTTCTACGCAACAAGCCAAGATCCCTTGATCTGTGTGCTTGTACATGCTTCCTGCCATGATATGGTACTTTTGGGCTTTTACGATCTCTCTATTCCGTGTGTTCACCACTGGATGATTAGGCCCGTATGTCAATACTGGTACTATTGGCTTGGCCCACTGCGGCACCACTTCCAAATTAAACAAGTAAGCATCAGGAAGGTCATCTGACACTCCTTGTGGGGCTTCTCCCGATGTGAGCCTAGAGAGATGATCTGCTCTCAAGTGGGTTCTACCTTTTCTTACCACAACCTCAAAATCATATTCCATTAGCAGGAGAAACCATCTTACTAATCTTCCCGTATTGCATGGCTTGTTTACTAAGTACAACAATGCCTGATGGTCCGTAAAAATTTAAACTTATTTGCAAGCAAATAATGTCTAAACTTTTTAACTGCATATACCATGCCTAATCCTTCTCGTTCAGTAGTGGTATAATTTCGTTCAGCCGCATTCAATTGTCTACTGGCATAGGCGATTGGAAGATCCATATTACCTTCACCAGTAGGTTGTGCAAGCACACATCCAATAGCATAATTGGATGCATCCACATGAACATGGAATGGCTTATTCCAATCTGGTGTGGTCAAGATTGGTGCTGAACATAATCTTCGTTTAAGCTCTTGGAAGGAATTCTCACATTCATCCGTCCACTCAAAGTTTGTCAGAAGTCCGTACATGGGCTTTGCAATGACAGCATACATGTGTATAAATCGTCGATAATAGCCACAATGCCCCATGAAAGCTTGTACTTCCTTGACATTCTTTGGCCTAGGTAACTCCGCTATGGCTCTCACTTTTTCTTCGTCAGTAGATATGCCATTCTTTGACACTATATGTCCTAGGATCTTGCCTTGCCTTACCATAAAAACGCACTTTTCTGGGTTCAGGCAGACTTGATATTCTCTACATTTGTCAAAGATTTGTCTGAGTTCAGGAATATGGGTTTGCCTAACGTTGGAATGAGCACAAAGATCATCAACATAGACTTCTAAACTCTTCCTTAGGAACTCCTTAAACACATGGCACATCAGCCTCTGGAAGGTAGCTGGTGCATTGGTAAGCCCAAATGGCATTACTCTAAAAGCAAAAATGCCCCATTCTGTGGCAAAGGCTGTCTTATGCTGATCCTCTGGAGCTATGGCTACTTGATTGTAGCCAGAAAATCCATCAAGGAAGCTGTACACTTCCTTGCCTGCCACTCTTTCTAAGAGATGCTCTGTGATGGGAAGCGGATAGTTATCTCGAATTGTGGCGGCATTAACCTTTTTCAAGTTAATGCACACACGCAGTTTGCCATTCTTCTTGGGCACCACTACGATGGGGGATACCCATTCAGTGTGCTCAATTTCATAGATAAATCCAGCTTCAACCAGCCTATCTATCTCTTCTTTGATCTTAGCAGCGTAATTATCGTTATATGTATAAGGCTTTTGCTTAGAGGGTTTGGCATCTGAGGTCATGGGGATAGTGTGTGAGCATATGTCAGGGTCAACACCTTTCAAATCCTTGTAACTCCAAGCGAATACATCTCTGTATTCTCTTAGCAAGGCAATCAATTCATGCTCTTCTTCTTCTGTCAGGTCATGGCCTATATACGTGCATCGCTCCTCTCCTTCTTCTATGGCCACTACTATTTTCTTGGTGGTTTCTTTGTTATCATAGGCCTCTCCTGATTGTGCCTCTCGTTTAGGCATTCTTATCATGACTCTCCTGTCATCTATCTCGTACTTCTTAAAATTTTCTGGGACCTCAAACAAAGATTCTTCCTCCTCTGGTAAGACTTCTTTCTTTCTTCGTTTCTTTCCTTCTTCCTTCGGGGTAATATGTGTTGCTAATCTTACATCATTTGTAACCTCTCCATGCTTCTGCGGTTGAAATTCTACTTCATGGAAGTATTCTTCATCTGATGCAAATGGAGGGTCCATAATGATTGACTCTAGATCGGAGTCACTTGCATCCTCAAATGCATCAGGGCTAGGTTCGCATTCTTCTAAAACTGCCTCTCCCATGATTGGCTCTATGGAGAAGACTGAAATATCATAGCCATCCTCATCACAGTGAGGTGTCCATTGTTCTTCATTGATGGCTACGTCCATTGTTGCTAAAATTTCTGCCCAGCCATGGGGTTCAAATTCCTCGTCTGGAAAAACTACAGGTGCATAGGCTGGGTCTTGGATTGATCTATGGGTTTCTTTCGCACCTACCTCTCTGGCTTTCTCTCTCTTCTCTTCTTCTACTGCTACCTTGCACATCCATAAGTGAGTGTCTTCATGCATCCATGAGGATCCAGATTCTAGGGAATGCACAGATTCTGTATCATCTTTGGCTCTATGGATGGGATTCCACTGGATAGGAGGGACATCTCTATGAGAATAGTCCTTGAGATTGACTTTGGTTGTAACGCCCAAGTGTTGCAAATACAAGGAGTTGGTTCCCCAATCCTGTACCACTTGCAACTGTCGCATAAATGGTCTTCCTAAAATCATCTCATAAGCATGATTTTTGCTGAAGTCACATATAGCAAAGCTATGCTCAAACTCAACACCACAAGTGGTGAGAGTTATCCCTTCCAGCAATCCTAAGGGTCTCTCAATATGACCATCGGCCATCTGCAATTTCATTCTTGTTGGCCTGAGTGCTGGCTTGCCCCAACGCTTCCAAAGGGAAGTAGTGGCAATTGCAACTCCTGCACCTGAGTCTAAAATTGCCTTGGTGGTGTACTCTTGGTAGGTGATGGGAAGATAGGTGTTCCCTTCTTCACCTTCACACATATCTCCTATCTTGTCCAAGGGAATTTCTGGCACTGTCCTATGGGATCCTACCCGGGAATGAGGTTTTGCAACTTCAGTTACTCGACTGGCTGCACATTTCCGCGCGTTTAGTCTATCCTCAGGCAGTTCTTCCAAAGTGAGATCGCAATGCACCTCGGTGTTCTTTACTACCTCCGTGTTCCTAGGTATGACTGAGTCGTCGTTCCTTACCATGACTGTGGGTGCTCTCATACATGTGGACTTTGCTTCCCATGGGCCTGTGAAGTGGGGTAGCTCTTGTATGGAATTCGAATCAAAGTCTAATCTCTCGTGAGACTGAACACTCTCATGCTCCCCGTAAATAGATGGGATGTCTTGTGGGAATTGGTCGTGTGCATCGTCCACAAGTTCAAAAGGAGGGGCGACCTCGCTTTCGTTATCCCATTTGTCTTCTTGAATCTCTCGTAGGAAGTCTGGTGCAAACCAATTCATAGAAGAAGAAGTGTCTGGCTCCGTAGAATTGGGCACGTAAGCAACCTGTGAAGGAGGGCTGATTCTATTGTTGGCACTCTCCTCGTTCTCGCAAATGACTAGAGCACAAGCTTCTTGGGGAGGATTACTTATTCTATTACTTTTCCGAACAGGCTCATACACTCCCTGAGAAGGAATGTAGGCAACCTGTGGAGGTACTTGAGCTTTCGAGGGAGGCTCATCTGCCTTTTGGGGGGGAAGATAAGCTTCTTGAGGAGGCCCACGGGCTTCCTGAAGAGGTTGGCTTATCCGTGCTCTTGCCCTCTCCTTTCTTTGAGGGGTAGGTTCCTTTTCTGGCTGTGCTATTAGCCTCTCTATTCTTTCTAAGGAGGGGAAGTTGTCCGGTTTAGGGGCATTGGCCACATACACTTCTGATTGGGAATGATTCCTGTTTTTGCTTGCTTTTTCTTGGTCTTGATTTTTTTCTTCCTTTTCAGATCTTGCAATTATCCTCTCTAACTTCTCTAGGAATCCATCCAAATGTAATTGCGTTTTGGCTGAGCCTGAGTAATTGAAAAGGCGACTGGCTTCAAACATAGTCTGAGCCAATGCGACCATTTTCGCGCATAGTTTGGTTCTTTCTATCTCTAGGTCAGCTCTAGGATAGCACTTGTCATGATCCGTGACGTTTGGCCCTTCTTGGATTCTGGCCTGATATGCTTTAAGCATCATGTCTATGTCTTCGGGAGTGGGATCAGCTAATACCGATCCTGTTTGGGGTGGTGGGTGGGTTACGTGGGCTGTCTTAGAGGGTGAAGGGATGGAGGGTGATGGGGATGGTAGCGGTGGGAATGTGTGAGAGTGCGGTTGAGATGTGATCTCTATGATTTTAGCCTTGGTTTCTCGTAGACTTTCCTCAAGTTCACTCATCTTCTTTGCCCATTGCCTTTTCATGCGTTCGCGGCTATCTTTCCAAGCTCTCGTTCTCTTTTTATTTTGGCTCTCCGTATCGCTAGCATCTGGGGTCTTTTCCTGGCCTACCCCTTGGTTTTGTTGCAATGCCTGAGCCCTAGTGACTACCTGTATTGGTGCAGTGGAAGTGACACTTCCTGAGGAGTCTACCACTAACCCAACAACGTTGATAGGGGTGATTTTTGGCATGCTATTGGGGTTCTTTGGGCAATCTCGTAAGAGATGCTCTTTTCCGCAATCTTGGCAAAAGCCTTGGATAGTCAAGGACTGAGGTTGTGTGGGCGGAGGCAAGGGACAATCACGAATGAGGTGATCTCCTTGGCATCTGTAGCACGGTCCTCTTGGGAATGGAAGTCTTACTTGCCTAGATTGAGGCCTAGGATTGGGGTTTGCATACATGACGTTCGTGTAATCTGATTTCCAACTCGGTTCGTTTGTCTCTTCGCTATAATAGGACTCACCATGCTCAGGAGACTGCATGTAGTAGGCCTGGGGGCTATCAACATGTGTAGAATCAAAGCTATGGTCACCCGGGTCACTTTCAGAAAGCAAGGATGTTACTGGGACTAAGGCTCTATTCAGGTTCTCTTCTGCAGCAGTGTACTTTACCGGAATCACATTGGCTGGGGCTGGGGGTTGTTGTGCTAGCACAGGCTGAGGCCTTTGTTGGTTTTGATATTGAGGTTGGAAATGTTGTTGTGGCCTGCCATATGGTTGTGGAGGATACTCGTTCTGGTATCTGCCTTGTTGGTAGGGCTGAGGGTAGGGTTGCCTAACCGCCTGCTTGTTGTATGGGCAATCTTGTGCGGTGTGGTTGGTGTATCTCCGTTCTATGGTGCAGTACTGGCTACTAGGGTTTACTTGGGGTTGAGCCATAATGGGACAGACGTTCGCCATATGGTCACCACCGCATGTATAGCACCTTTTCACAGGGGCAAACCTTGGGATTTGTTTGCTAGTTACACCTAGTTTCTGAGCTACTTTTTCGGCAAGTTCTTCAATTGATGTGGCTTGTGTGGAAGATTGACTAGATGCACTATCTGAATCTTTGTAAATTTTGGACAACTCTAGCTCTTCTCCTAGGTTATCTTCAATGTCAATGCACATACGTACACATTCTTCTATAGTCCTAGGGTCTTTCAGATACACATAGGATCTCAATTTTGGGCTCAGCAATCCGTCAAGAAATAAGGCTACTTGTTTAGCAGATGTGGGTAGCTCCGAAATAGGGCACCTTTCAAGATATTGTCTAAATCTTCTTCCTGCAAGTCTCACAGTCTCTTGAGGGGTTTGCTTGAAGCTGTGAATCAGTGAGGAGGTGTTGTGTCTTATGCCGCTCTTAGAGAACTCTATAATGAATGCCTCTAGGAGTTGATCTATGCTCCTGAACTGGCGTTCATCTAATGGCTGAAACCACGTAAGTGCTGTGTTCCTAAGGGTTAGACCGAAGGCATTGTAATGCGTGAACAGATCCTCCACTTGTTCAGCTCTCAAGACTTGCTTGAACTCTGCCACATGATCATAGGGATCTCCTGTGCCGTCAAAGTAATTCTTCATG
The DNA here is from genome assembly GCA_020310875.1 of Ceratopteris richardii. Classification (NCBI taxonomy): domain Eukaryota; kingdom Viridiplantae; phylum Streptophyta; class Polypodiopsida; order Polypodiales; family Pteridaceae; genus Ceratopteris; species Ceratopteris richardii. The sequence goes on from CM035414.1 coordinate 109,387,940, forward strand.
GACTTAACTAGCTGGGTGGGTCTCAAAGTTCTTGTGTGCTCTCTAGGCCTCGGCAGAGGGAATCCATCTACATTTCTTTGGTTCCTGTGGGCTCTATGCATCTCAGGTTCTACCCTATTCGTCTCCGTTCTCGTTCTTTCTCTGCCCACTGGATTGGCAAAACTTACCTCTGGTCTATCTTTACTTCTGTCTCTTTGCATACCATGAGCCTGGGATGTTCCAGCTCCAGGGTGACCATAGGCTACATTTGATCTTGGTTGGGGGAAAATGAATTCGCCCTTCCAAGTGTAAGCATGCCTATCATTTTCTGTCACCACAAAAATCCTCTCTGACGTGTGGTCTAAGTAGGTCACTCTACCTGGGCTATCTGGATCCTTAAACTCATAGATCATGATTGTTCCTATGTCAGTTGGGTGATCCGGTTTATACCTCCAGAAGGCTTCGTCCGTTTCTCGATTGAGAAGCAAATCTATGCACTTGTTATCTTGGGGGATCCACTCAGGCGTGATAATCCTAGTGAGAACTGATTTACCTCGAGGGGTTCTAGGTTCCGCACCCATGTTCCCTTGTTCCAGGTCACCTAAGTCCGCTTCTGAGATTACATTCCCAAAGTCATCTGTCCTAACAGGATGACTAGTGACTACATATATAGTTCCTTCTTTGTCCAGGTATGCACCATTTTCGAACTTGACAGCTGGGTGTTCTAGTCCAATGGATTGATCAGGGTTTTTAATCTGGACCACAGATCTTCCTAAGCCGTCCTCATAGATGCTAGCACCTAATCGGTTGGTCCTCAGGTACTCCAACTGTGTTTTGTAAGGGCCTTCTACCCTGTACAAGTAAGGCACACCTGAACTTCCCGTAGGCCTGTCCATGCCTTGAGACATCTCTGACTCACTGGTATCAGAGCTAGGGTAATGAGAGTGGTGACTCAACTGTTGGGCCCAAGACCTTGCAGTGTGGTTGACACTAGCCTCTGAAGATCTAAGGCTTTGTCTCTCTCTTACTAGGTGTCGTCCTGATCTAAGGTTCATATGCCTATCTGATTAGCCCAAATTTTTGCCCAGAATACAACCTCGTTGCCGATCAATTGGTACCAGTCACTTGATTCTTTTTAGTTATTCCTCGTGTTTAAAGTCTTGTCTGCTATTACATCGTCAGGAATACTTGAATGTTCTTCGTACTTTCAGGTTGATCGTTCCACGTTAGGTTCTTTTCCTTTAGGTTATCGACAGTACAGTAACTAAGTTTTTAGCTTGAACTTGAGTTCTTTAATAGTCTTCAACTTGATAACTGCCTATCGTCGCCCTGACTTACTCCTATCTCTACTCGTTCTTAGCTTGAGCTAGGAAATGACAGAGGGAGTTGAGAATAATCCAACCTTACTTGTTGATCCCTTGCTTTATGGTGCTCAAGAAGTGGATTCTCAAGCGTGTGCCACACCCTTGCTTGGATACTCTCAATTGCTTCTCAATAGGCCTGCATAAATCCCAAGATTAGCTCCAAGTAGACCTTTCAATTGACAGACAATTTATTTCAGACACTTTTTTTAATGACCCTTGTTCCCCCTTTTGCATTGTTAGAAATTTACTCTAGAGCTCCCTTGGTGTTCCTACCCCTCAGTGTGTCAACTTCCAAATATCCTATCTGAAAATCAACGCGTTATTCTTATAAAAAACAGTTGAGGGCGTGTAGTATATGTCACGAGCTTTCCGACAAGCCCTAGAGCTCAGAAAATGGATTTCGTATGAAAAAGTTATGACCGTTCAGGGTTTAGGGGGTTAACTAGACAAACAGAACCTTTCGGGGGTTTTAATGCATTTTCTAAGGCCTTTGTAAGTAGATGAGTACATGAAAGTGCAAATATGCCCAAAATTTAGCCTAAATTTCCAAAAATTCACTCCTTAATTTTTTGCCGAAAATGCCTGTCTATCGCGATAGACGGTGTCTGTCGCGATAGACACAATCTATCGTGGGGGCTGTCTGTCGCGATAGACGGTGTCTGTCGCGATAGACAGTGTCTATCGTGGATTTCTGTCTGTCGCGATAGACGGTGTCTGTCGCGATAGACGGTATCTGTCGTGAAATTCGGTCTGTCGCGATAGACGGTGTCTGTCGCGATAGACGGTATCTGTCGCGGATTTCTGTCTGTCGCGATAGACGGTGTCTGTCGCGATAGACGGTATCTGTCGTGAAATTCGGTCTGTCGCGATAGACGGTGTCTGTCGCGATAGACGGTATCTGTCGCGGATTTCTGTCTGTCGCGATAGACGGTGTTTGTCGCGATAGACGGTATCTGTCGCGATAGACAGTGTCTGTCGCGATAGACAGAAAAAATGCAAATTTTTGAAAAACTTCTAGTGAACTAGAGTGCCCTCAAGGTGTAGGTTACAATGATAAACATGCATTCACAAAATGTTAAGATTTTCTGTCTGTCGCGATAGACAGAGGCTGTCGTCCCGGGACCTGTGCAGAGCCTGTCGTACCTGCGCACACTGCTGGGGATGATGGTACAGCAAAAAACCTGCAAAATAGCTCAGAAAACATGCAAAAACAGCACATGCAAGTTCGCTCTCTCGCTCTCTCTCACAAGTGAAATGAGGGAAATGAGGTGGAGGTGGGGATATAGTCAAAAAACTAAAATTTTCGCGATGATGGAGATGGACGTGGGAGATGGTGATGATGATGATGGTGAAGAAAGTAAAAGAAAATCGATGAGAGTGAAGAAAATACCTACAACTCCAACGCGTCAACTCTACGTCTTACCATCACACGCTCATCCTCAAAGCTCGATCCCCGGCAACGGCGCCAAAATTTGGTGTAGCTCAATGATGAGTAGCACCTCCTTTAATGTCAATCCGGGAAGACGTGAGGATGGTATGAAGACCTCGAGCAAGTGGCGGCACAAGTGCGTGAGTGAGAAGCACACAAGCATGCACACACATACACACACACGCGCACACAAGGCAAGACAAAGAGTGAGAATCAATGGAGCTTTTAGATTACTTTCAAAATGCTCTTACAAGTTCGTTTCAATTACAATCTAACCTCAAAAATGAGCTCTCTAGCTCTTTTTATAGTTTTTGACTAGCTTTTGGCCCTGTCCAGACCTAGTGTCCGGCCTAGTTAAAAATTAGGTTCCAGGGCTTATTTGAGGGCTCAAACGAAGTCTAAAAATTATGAAATTTGGTACGATGGTACTTCTAATGCTCCTCAAGCTCGAGGACTCCTCGGCTTGCACAAAATGGAGTCTAATCTACCAAAAACGGGATTTACAATGTTTGTGTAGTGATTAAAATCACTTGGGTTGTACATAATCTATGGGAAAAAATGATCTGGCCTTGTTGCCGTATTGTGCATGACTCCTTTGTTGCTTTGTATGCCAACAACATATATATACATGAATGTATACACACATATAAACATGCACATACATATACACACATATACAAGTTATGAGAATAAAGTCAAATTATACATACCTGTATCAAATGAAGATATTTTGTCCATCTCGCCTTTGGAATTGTCAGCCCAACCTTTAGAATCTTTTTGACACATCTGCTTCTCCTATTCTAGTCCACCTAATACCTACGTTGCTAACTCTTTTATGAACTTTGCATACAAATATTAAGTATGAGTTAGCTATGGAGGTATTAACTCGTTTGAAAAATAGAAGTAAATTTACCTTGAAGATTTTGAAGGATGGAAGAATAATTTTAAAGGATGGGCGAACACAAAGTGTCCATTCAGTGCAGGTTTTTGTTTTTACCTTAGCTACGATAAGAACAAGAACTTGCATTGAATGAACACTTTATGTTCGCCCATACTTTAAAAGTATTCATCCATCTTCCAAAATCGTCGAGAGAAATTTTCTTGTATTATTTTCCAAACGACCTAATACCTTCATAGTTAACTAATACTTAATCCTTGTAAACAAATATGTAAGTCTTATTTAGCAAGGCAGATAATAGATCAACTATAAAATGGGAGACAGTCAAACAATTCAGTGGTCTAGTTATGAAAGTCTACAAACCACAATAAACAAAAAAATAAAATAAAAACGAAATCAAATATACACAGCTACACATGCATACATACATATACAAACATACATACATACACATTCATACATACATACACATACATACATACATACACATATATACACACATACACATACATATATGCATACACATACGCATACGTATGTATACACACCTACACATGCATACATACATACATACACATTCATACATACATACACATACATACATGCATAAATACATGCATACATACATACATACACATATATACACACATACACATACATATATGCATACACATATGCATATGTATATATACATACATATACACATATAAAACACATGTACACTCATCCATACATATACACATACACATACACATACGTATACGCATGCACATGCATATACACATCCACATACACATACACATATATAAATTATTTGCATATATACACATATATATATGTATATTTATTTATTTATTTTTATTAATATGTCTTTTTTTCAAGAACTTATAGGTTATTATCTGAAAAATTTTTACCAAGTCAAAATATTCTTCCTACCTCACATGATGAAATGAAGAAGATAATCAACAATCTTGGTATAGATTATCAATGTATATATGCATGTCCTAACAATTGTATTTTATATAGAGGTGAATATGCAGACTCTTTGACATGTCCAAAATATCAATCTCCTCGATATAAGGACGAAGAAGGTAAAATCCCAAAAATGGTATTGAGACATTTTCCATTGGCTCCATGTAATAGACATATGTTTCAAAGCCCTGAATAATCAAAGCTTTTGACATGGGGACATGATCATAAAAGTACTGATGGAATAATCAGAATTCCTCATGATAGTGTTGTTTTTCAGCATATTGATTCTACATGGACTGATTTTGCACAAAATCCACAGAATCTAGAGTTAGGAGTTGCATTAGATGGGGTTAATTCATTCTCCATGAAATCCAATAAATGGTCAACATGGCCACTGGTAGTCATAAAGTACAGTCTTCCACCATATCTTAGCATTAAAAAGGAACATTTAATGCTTTCACTTTTAATCCCAAGAAAAAGACAAGTTAAATATATGAATATATATCTTGCTCCTCTCATTGACGATCTCCAAGAGTTATGGAGAGGTATTAATGTCATGGATGTATATAAAAGCATCAATGAAAGATATATTACGATTCGTGGTATTGTGGCTTGGACTATATCTTTTATTTTTTAATTAACTTCTTTATAATTTTTTTAATGATATGTATAGGTGGATTACATCAAAAGAGATTGACAAAACTCGATCCCACAAAAAAAAACGTGAAAATCTCCAAAGTAAAATATGGAGAAACAAAAGATATAGATGTAATCTCGATAATAATGAGATTACAAATATATCTTCTTTCACGAGTTGGCTATATAGTTGTTTGCAATGCGCCAATGCAAATCATGAAGAAATCTTAGATGAGCAGAGAGAGTTAATAATATGTTGTGAATGAAAGGTAATTTTATTTCAATAATATTTTGTTTTTTTCATATATGTATATTAGTTTCTCTTTACTAATTTAATTTCTTTTGCAGGCTCAGATGTTCACTAATATGTGGGCTTTTGGACAGCATATTAGAATCAAAGTCATTGATTCTTTACATAAAACAGAGGATTCTAGTATTGTTGCTTCTTTCAAGCAACTGTCACGTGCTAACTCAAAAGACACGAACCTTATAGATGGCGAACTTGGTTATGTGGGAGTTGTTGTTGGTATCTACAAAATATCATTTCGTACATTCAAATAGGTAGAAAAAAGTTTATATTATTTCGATAGAGTTTATTATTTTTTTAAGCACCTAATAATGGTTTTTTTTTATATATTTTGATAGGTCATTTTGACGTTTGATTATGTGTGTGTTTCTATGTGTGTATGTGTCTCTCTATGTGTGCATATATATGTGTGTGTGTATGGATGTGTATATGTGTATGTAAATCTGTGTGTATGTGTATGTGTATGTGTGTGGATGTTTCTATGTGTGTATGTGTGTGTATATTTGTGTATGTGTGCGTATGTGTGTGTATGTGTGTGTGTGTCTATGTGTGTATGTGTGTGTGTATGCATGTGTACGTGTGTGTAAATATGTGTGTATATGTGTGTGTATCTGTGTGTATGTATGTGTATGTGCCTATGTGTGTGTATGTGTCTATGTGTGTGTATGTGTCTATGTGTGTATGTGTATGCATGTATCTATGCATATGCATGTGCATTATGTATGCATATGCATGTGCATTATGTATGCATATGCATGTGCATTATGTATGCATATGTATGCATATGCATGTGCATTATGTATGCATATGTGTGTGTATGTGTGTGTATGCATGTAAGTATGTATGTATGCATATGCATATGCATTATGTGTGTATGTGTCTATGTGTGTGTGTATGTGTGTGTATGTGTGTGTCTATGTGTGTATCTGTGTGTGTATGCATGTGTATGTGTCTGTGTGTAAATATGTGTGTGTATGTGTGTGTATGTGAGTATGTGGCTATGTGTGTGTATGTGTCTATGTGTGTGTATGTGGCTATGTGTGTGTATGTGTCTATGTGTGTATGTGTATGCATGTATGTATGCATATGCATGTGTATTATGTATGCATATGTATGCATATGTGTGTGTATGCATGTAAGTATGTATGTATGCATATGCATATGCATATGCATATGCATATGCATTATGTATGCATATGTTTGTATATGTATGTGTATGTGTATGTGTATGTGCATGTGCATGTGTATGTGTATGTGTATGTGTATGTGTATGTGTATGTGTATGTGTATGTGTATGTGTATGTGTATGTGTATGTGTGTGTGTATGTGTATGTGTATGTGTATGTGTATGTGTATGTGTATGTGTATGTGTATGTGTATGTGTATGTGTATGTGTATGTGTATGTGTATGTGTATGTGTATGTGTATGTGTATGTGTATGTGTATGTGTATGTGTATGTGTATGTGTATGTGTATGTGTATGTGTATGTGTATGTGTATGTGTATGTGTATGTGTATGTGTATGTGTATGTGTATGTGTATGTGTATGTGTATGTGTATGTGTATGTGTATGTGTATGTGTATGTGTATGTGTATATGTGTATGTGTATGTGTATGTGTATGTGTATGTGTATGTGTATGTGTATGTGTATGTGTATGTGTATGTGTATGTGTATTCATGTATGTATGTGTATATGTGTATCTGTGGGTATGTATGTATGTGTAAGTGTATGCATATGTGTATGTGTATGCATGTATGTGTGTGTATGTATATGTAAGTGTATGTATGTATAAGTGTCTGTATATGTGTATGTGTATGCATGTATGTGTGTGTGTATATGTATGTGTGTGTGTATATGTATGTGTGTGTGTATATGTATGTGTGTGGGTATGTACTTACTATGTTTGTGTATGTATGTATATGTGTACGTGTATGTATTTCTATATGTGTATGTGTGAGTATGTATGTATGTGTATGTGTATGCATGTATGTGTCTGTATGTATGTATGTGTAAGTGTATGCATATGTGCATGTGTATGTATGTATGTGTGTGTATGTATATGTAAGTGTATGTATGCATGTGTAAGTGTATGTATATGTGTATGTGTATGCATGTATGTGTGTGTATATATGTATGTGTGTGGGAATGTATCTAGTATGTATGTGTATGTATGGATATGTGTATGTGTATGCATGTATGTGTGTGTATATGTGTATGTATGGGTATGTATGTATGTGTAAGTGTATGCATATGTGTATGTGTATGCATGTATGTGTGTGTAAGTATATGTAAGTGTATGTATGTATGTGTAAGTGTATGTATATGTGTATGTGTATGTGTATGCATGTATGTGTGCGTGTATATATGTGTGCGTGTATATATGTATGTGTGTGGGTATAATGTATTTACTATGTATGCATATGTGTATATGTATGTGTATGCATGTATGTGTGTATATGTGTATGTGTGGGTATGTATGTATGTGCAAGTGTATGCATATGTGTATGTGTATGCATGTATGTGTGTGTATGCATGTATATATAAGTGTATGTATGTATGTGTAAGTGTGTGTATGTGTATGTGTATGCATGTATATTTGTATGTATATATGTATGTGTGTGGGTATGTATTTACTATGTATGTGTGTGTATATGTATGTGTGATTACTATGTATGTTGTGTATATGTATGTGAGTGTGTGTTTGTATATGCGTGTTTTTAGATTTAATTTTTTTTAAATTCTTTTTTTGTTTGAGATTGAAATAATAGGAGATATTGTATGGGAGAACAAAATAAGAGAAGACCTAACATACCACCTAAGATGTGGTAATATTTTTGCAGATAGTTACATCTTCAAGAGTCATTTCCTCAGCAAAAAGTATACAAATTAATAGTTTATATTATAGTGACTTAGAATTCTCATATGTTTTATATTTCATCTATGTTTTTTTGTTTCTTAGATAAATGTAGGCAGTTGCAAAAAAGAGAGTTGATTCTGGTCATACATCACACTTAGGACAAATGGGTCATCATGGTTTTGTAGTTACATTTGTAAGTATATGTATTATTGCAACTATATTTTTTATTTTAGTGAAAATACTAATCGTTAATCTTTTTTATTTGTTTCAATGCAGAGAAAGGATTATGGTTGATATCCTACGAAAAAGGAAATCGATTTTGCTACACATTGTGGATATCGACGTCTGAGTGAGTACATGCAAGATCATCCAAATGCTTTTGTGAGTATTAGTAAATTTCATATAATTATTTATTTTTATTGATGTTTTATATGTTTTATTTATGTTTATTATATGTAATAGAGGAGGATTATGGAGAGAGGTGGAGAGACAAGCACAAGCGGGATGATCTCGATCGTCATAGAGTGCTCACATCTCTACCCATGATGCCACTACAGATACATCAGATCGTGTGGATGATCATGACGATGATCATGATGATGAGGACTTACAGGATGATGTGGATGAGGATGATCATGATGACTGATATATTACATTGGATATATATTTTACATTGATATACTTAATTTTTTATATCTATATATTTTCTCATTTCAGTTATGTTTTAAATTGTGTCTATGGTAGTAATTAATGAAAAGTCTTGTTTTAATGATTTTTATTGTTGTTTCTATTTAACATATAATTTACTACTTTAATTATATATTCATTCGTATTTATGTGTGTCTGTGTGTATATATGTGTGTATGTGTGCGTAGTTGTGTGTGTATAAAATGTATGTATGCACATCTAGGTATATATCTATAATTATGTAAGTGTGTCTATATTGTTATTTTTTAAAACTTGTAAACATCAAAGTACACAACGAAACATGATGAGACCTCCCAAGATCTTCAAAAGATCAAACAAATATTTCCAAACTTCAAAAACAAACTTTCCTCCAAACTTTCAAGAAAATAGAAATAGGTCACTGTAGAAAAATAACCACCAAAAACTCTCTGAGACAAATTTTCAAAAATAATTATATATCCTGAAATTAGACTCTAAATATCATGCTTTAGAAACAAAAAACATAAAAAAATATGGAGTATAGCTCCCAAACGAACAGATTGAAGTCAAGGCATTAGAAGGCCTACAACAGCAAGGTATGACTAACTGTCTGAATTGAAAACTGATATACAACAGCAAGGAAACTCAAAGATCTATAGAAGATTTTGATATAGATAGAAAAATTGAGAGCTAAGGAAACTCCCCCAAGTGAAATCACTCAAAAAGACCTCATAACGACTGAGATATGAAAGTTTGAAGAGAGGTATGTCTCTGATGAGACACCGGATAGACACCAAAAAGAAGATCTGAAAAAACGCCTACTTGCACGGAGTTTTCTCATTGAAAATTGTAGAAAATCTGTTCTACTTATATAGTACAAGTTGTAAGCTTCGCAACACAACAAGAATCACTCAATTTGGACACCTACACTAAGAGAACCACTCTTTTTATTGAGAGGCTATCAACAGAAGCACCTTCCTTGTCTAAAAATAGAAACCTCTTTTTTCCTTCTTACTTTTATCTACTTTTATCTACTTTTATTCTAATTTTGGAGATGTGAGCGCCTCCACATGTTATTTATCATAAATAATTAACTCCATAAGCCTAAAAAATAATACTTTAGAGCTTGTTCTTATGTAACATTGCCCCCCTCAAGCTCTAAATCCAAAGCTTTGACTCCAAGTAGAACTTTGATTCTCTTGAGCTTCTGAGCATCCACTGCTTTTGTGAGTATGTTTGCTAATTGATCTTTAGTTCCAACATGTTGAATATCAATATCTTCATTCACCACCTTCTCTCGGATATAGTAATAGTGTACTTCAATGTGTTTGGTTCTTGCATGGTACACTGGATTAGACGCGAGCTGTAATGAACTTACATTATCTCCAAAGAGTAATGGACGTGTTGTAGATAGATTCATATCTTCATAAAGCTTCAAATACCACATAATCTCACATGTTGCATTTGTAAGGCTTCTATATTCAGCTTATGTGCTTGAAAGTGCTACTGTAGGCTGTTTTTTAGAACTCCATGAAACCAAATTATTACCTGCAAATCTCAAATATCCACTTGTACTCCTTCTGTCATCCTTATTTCCAGCCCAATCTGCATCACTGTATGCTTTCAAATCCATACCTTCATGATATTTATATCCCAAACCTTCATTTAATGTACCCTTCAAATATCTCAAGACCCTTTTAGCTGCTTGCATATGAACATCTGTGGGTTTGTTTATGAATTGAGACAATGTACTTACACTAAATGTAATATCCGGCCTTGTTAAAGTTGCATATATAAGAGAACCAATCAAAGATCTCTAGATAAGTGGATCTTCTAAAGGTTCACCATCTTGAGCACTTTACTTCACATTGGGTTCCATCGGATTACTGATACTCTTGCAATGTTCCATGCCATATTTCTTTAACAAATCTAAAATATACTTCCTTTGTAGAAGATATACACCATCGTCCTTCTTCATAACTTCGATTCCAAGAATGTATGTCAGTTCTCCTAAATCTAAAATTTTAAATTCAGATCCAAACTCTGCTTTGATCCTGGCTATCTCACCTTCATTGTTTCCTGTTATTATCAAGTCATCCACATAAATTGAGATAAAAACAATCAATGATCCTTCAACCTTAACATACAAAGAAGTATCTACATTTGAACACCTGTATCCCTGCTTTTCAAGAAACTTTACCAATCTGAAATTCCAAGCCCTTGGAGCCTTCTTAAGACCATACAATGCTTTCAAGAGTTTACATACATGCATAGGCTTCTTGGGATCTTCATAACCTCCTGGTTGCTCCATGTACACATCTTCTTTTAAATCACCATTGAGAAATGCATTTTTTATATCTAATTGATAAAGGTTCCATACCTTGCAGCAACACTTATTAATGCCCTTATTGTTGATATCTTGGCAACAGGAGAAAATGTCTCCTCATAATCGATGCCATAACTCTATGCATTTCTCCTCCAAAAATGCAAGAAACTGATTAGAAAAATATTCACCTCCTCCATCTAATCTCAACCTTCTTATGCTTCGACCTGTTTGCTTTTCAACCAATGATTTAAACTTCTTGAACATATCAAACACTTTGGATTTGTATTTCATAAAATAAATGAATGTAAACTTTGAGAAGTCATCAATAGATGTTACAAAGTACTTGCTACCTGCCATGGACTCTTCTTGAGATGGACCCCATACATCAGTATGAATCAAGTCCAAAATACCTCTACTTTGTAATCCTGCTTTTGAAAAAGGACTTCGTACATGTTTTCCAAACTGACATGCCTCACAAACAAAATCCAAATCTTGCTTAGGTAGTTGTGGTAAACCTTCAACCAGTGATTTCTTTGCAATATCCTTTGACCTGCCAACACTTATGTGTCCTAATCTTTTATGCCATAAGTCCGATTGAATTACTTGAGTCCCATTAACCATTGTATAACTTGCATAATCTAGAACTTCAACTTCATAAGTATATAATCTGTTTACCTTTTGTCCTTTTATAATAAAATTTCCATCCTTCTTCTGATAAGTCTGCCACTGATTATTGTCAAAATCGACCTTCACTCCATTGTCCTCCATCTGTCCAACTGAAATCAAATTTCTTGTAATAGTAGGAATAAACAAAACATCTCTAAGAGTTACATGTTCATTAAGTGGACAATCACCAATGTAAACTACTTCATGCTCAGTACTATCTCTTGTAACAACTGTGACTCTTGAATCTGGTTTGTGTAAGTTCACAAACATATTCATGTTGTGACTCATGTGGTTTGAGCAACCACTATCTACATACCAAGTTTTGTTGTTTACCTTTCTCTTATGTGTCTCTGTATGCATAGCCATAAGAATATTTTCCTTCTGTGTTTGAGCCTCCTCTTGCACTATGTTGTTGTTTTGATGCATGTGATCTTGCCCTCTTCCTCTTTGTCGTCCTCTAAAACCACTTCTTCTATTCGGATTGGAGAAACAATCCCTAGCATAATGACCAACTTTACCACAATAATGGCAACTAAAGTTACCTTGCTGATTTGGTTGAGTCTGTTGACTTTGTTATGTTGTTCTTCCTCCTCTAGTCGTGTTAAAGCTTCCTCTTCCTCTTGCATTGTTGTTGAATCTTCCTCCTCCTCTCCAATTTCCTCTACCTCTTGCTCTGTTTGATGAAGTATAAAGAGCTTGTCCTTGACTATCTCTTTGCAAATGATAAGGGTTCCCACCTTCTATGTTGATTTCTTCAGTCATCATGAGCGTTTGTAAATCTTCAAAGGATGGTAGATTCTCTCGAGTCATGATAGATGTAATGAAAGACTTTCATCTTTCATCTTCTCTCAAGCCATTTATCCCATCTTGGAGAACTCTAAGGCATCCAGTCCTAAGTGAGACTTGAACCCTGATCATCTGCCTAAGAGTACAAGGCACATCCACTAAACCACGCCCGTTGGATACAAACCATAACGTTAATGGATTCTGAGTTAACAGAATTATTTTATGGCAGATGGGAATGAGATCAAGCGTAACAGTAAAAGATGGCTGCCACTACACGTGATTTTAGACAATAACATTGACGATTTGATAGATTTATATGGCGTGCAGTGGCACTTGGGAGGAAAGTTCCTAGCTCCGACTGCTTCTGTTCATCTACTCCACCAACAGTTCCAGCACCACTAAATCATGTCAGCACGAGCACAGCCAAAGATTCAACAGAAATAGGTTCAATCGCAACAGAGAAAGACAGTTGGCACTCGGAGACGTGATTGTAGACAATACAGGTGACGATTTCACTGATTCACATAGCTCGCTGTTGCGGTTCGTAGGGAGGGCCCTAGCACCGACTGCTTCTGTTATTCTACTTTGTGCTCATGCCACCAAGGGTTGAACAATCATATATCTTGTCAGCAAGAGTAGAATGGTGCATCTCGAACTCTTCCGAGTCGCACCAAACGAGAACGGTTATGGATTTGGAGCCGTGGGATCATTTTACAGCGGACTAAAAACAAGATTAAGCGCAACAACAAAAGATAATTGTGGGACGTGATCATGGAGAATTTAGCTGGTAACATGAAGAATTCAGGTAGTTTTCTGTTGCGGTTCGGAGCATTCGATAAGCCTAAATCATGTCACCAAGAGTACGGAAACTCATCAGAATATCTGCCATATTGCAGCAAATGAGAAGGATAATAGATTTGCAGTTACAGAAACATTCTACAGTAGATACAAACAACGTTAAGCACAATATGAAAAAGATAATCGCTGCTCGAAGACCTGATCACAGAGAATGTATCTGTCAAGCTGATGATTTTCACATAGCTTGTTGCCAAGGCTTGGAGGGAAGGCGTTTTCTTCTTCTGAAATGTCATGGGAAGCAAGGTGCTTTTTCAGGAATGTCACGGCCGTCCCAACACAGGTCATTAACATTTAGAATCTTATACACATCTCTCACCTGCACATGGAAGATTTTATTGTTGAATTCTGTGAATCATGAAGCAGCTTTACATCCAGACATGATCATACTGTTGAAATTTGCAGGTGGAAGTGCGGGTCTACTTCTTATAGGTCATGAAGAAAAGGTGTTTTTCCTCGAAAGTCAGGGGAACGAAGGAGTTTCTTCCGAAATGTCATGGCTATCCCAGCACGGATCGCTAAAATTTGGAATGTTATACACATATCTCACCTGCACATGAAAGATTTTATTGCTGAATTCTGTGAATCATGAAGCAGCTTTACATCCAGACATGATCATACTGTTGAGCTTTGCAGGTCAAAGTGGGGGTCGACATCTTGTAGTCATGGAGGACAGGTTTCTTTCCTCAAATGTCATGGGAACGAAGGTGTTTTTTTCGGAAATGTCATGGCTGTCCCAGGATCGTAGTGTTGAGATTCGCAGCTCAAACTGCGGGTCTACATCTTAAACATACTAGCCTTTAAGCTATCGTTGAAGACAAACATACTGGAATTTAGGCTGTCATTATTGAATAAAGCTTTACCATGACCATGTCTCCTGTATCAGTGCATGGACCTCGAGCACCAACTTTCTGTCAAGGCATGGACCTTGAGCACCAACTTTCTGTCAAGACATGGGCCTGTGAACCATAACTTTACCTTGACCAAGCTATCCTAGGTCAAGTTCAGACATACACCTTCGAACCATAAACCCAATCAACTTTTGGGCTCTCCCTTGCAGGTCAAGCTGTGGGACAAGGCTTTTGAACCATAACTTTACCTTGACCAAGCTATCCTAGGTCAAGTTCAGACATACACCTTCGAACCATAAGCCCAATCAGCTTTTAGGCTCTTCCTTGCAGGTCAAGCTGTGGGACAAGGCCTCGTAGGTAAATGTATCTACCTCAGAGCCATAAAGCCATTAGCCCTTGACTTGTCCCCATTCGGAATAAAAGTCTAACATCTCAATATAGGTCATAACACCACAGAACTTCAAGTGATAAACCACCTAGTTTTTGGGTTGTCCTTATATTGAAGAAAATTTGCATTTAACCTCTTGCCTGTTGTACTTCCTTATTCTGTCTAATGTGAGTAGGACAAAGATTGAACTCCTATCACAAAAGATTGAACTCCTATCAGCTTTGTGGCTTTTCGATCTGCACAACTCAAAAGATGCTACATATACACACACATAGAGAGAGAGAGAGAGAGAGAGAGAGAGAGAGAGAGAGAGAGAGAGAGAGAGAGAGAGAGAGAGAGAGAGAGAGAGAGAGAGAGAATGGCTGAAACTAGAGAGACGAGTGGATGTAAGAGTGTCAAAAAGAGAGTAGAAAACAAGCGAGAAACAGGGAAAAATACGATGGCTTTTCTCCTCGAATGCGAGGTTAAGATAATATTTGTTGATGCTACTTTTTTTTTTTTTTTTAAGCGTTTTGCTATGCTTGGATGAATGAGGCGTTTTTAAGTAAGAAACTGGAAGCAGATAGAAATAAGTTCCAACTTATTTACAGAAGTGCACATAGGGTTTCATATAAATAAACATATCCCTTTAACTCTCTCTCATATCACAAAGGGTTTCATATAAATAAACATATCCCTTTAACTCTTTCTCGTATCAGCATATAAATCTTTGTTGATTGGACCTCCATATAGCAATTAAAGATAATTTAGATCAAGTTTTACTTATGAGCTTAAATGACAATCCACATCAATAATGCTTAAAAGGAACAATTGTAGTAGTTTGCACCATTTGTTTTGGCAAAGGTGCTTTAAATTATAAACAAGCTAAAGATACAAAAGAGTTAGAGAGGCCCACTTGCTTTTAGCTTGTTGTTTTCTACAACAAATAATTTATTGTGTTTAAACGGGGGGTGGGGTTTTCTTACAATCACAAATCCTTCTACATACATCATGAACCATTTTGAACCATTTTTATCGAGAGTAACTAGAAGAAACTATAAGTGACAGTCTCATATGTTAATAGGATCTAAAATAAGGATAAAAGCCTACCATGAAAAAAGCCAGGTTACTCTTTATAGAGATCTATAAAACTCTAATCAATATAAAGGAAGCATATTCATCATAGATGCAAAACTCAAAACTCTCTTTTGGGCATCCAAGATAAACTTATTTTCAACGGAGAACTTGATGTAACTCAATGATAGATATAAAGAGACTGATACCTATCTCTATAGACCTATAGCAAAAAATGCAAAAAGACTAGATAACAAAGAGTACGAGTTTGCTATATGCAAATTTCACAAATGGGTGGTTACTATAGAGTTCATGGCTCACCATGCCACTATATGCTTTATTAGAAAAAGCATATGCAAGAGTCTTTGATGGCCATTTGGCCTTTCACATAGACACTAATAGTAACAATCTCTCACTAAAGACCAATATGGCCAAAGTAAAGTATGGGGGAATAAATAAAGAAAGATAAACAATACCTAAGTGTAAATATAAAAAATATACCTCTCGCCTGATGGGCATGTTACACAATGTACAAGTAACTATGCAAGTCCATCAATCAAGTAACCTTCATTAGGTGACAACAATGTCAAAATTTTTCCTCTAGAAGAGCTTTATTCAAAGCATCCATGCAAGAAAGGATTCTTCACATCTGTTTGGACTAGCTCTAAGTCCTCTTTTGCAACTAATCCAAGAAACATGCCTAATGTCATCAGCTTAACCACAAGTGAGAAGATTTCATCAAAATCAACTCCTTGTTGCTTGAATCCTTTTGCAACCAAATATGCTTTTTACTTTGGAGAAGCACTATCTCATGTGAATTTCAACTTATATACCCATTTTTATGGTAAATCTTTCCTCCTTTTTGGCAAAGGTGCCAATTCTCAAGTACCATTCTTATGAATAGATTCAACTTCACTCTTCATGCAACTCTCCCGCTTGACACGATCATATGTTTGCATAGATTCTTTATAACAAGAAGTCTCACAAGCATATGTCAACATGAAAAAAATCTAATCCTAGAACAAATCTACCAGATCATCTCAATGGTTGTTGATCATGAGCACTAGAACACTCTTATTCAACATTTTCATGAAAAAGATTTTTTGTAGGTTCTTGTGCATACTAATAGGAGGATTAGCATCCTCAAATAAGACTCTTCTCAATTCAAACTCTTTAATGGGCTGTTTATGCATCTTCATTTCATCAAAAATGAATTGTTTGGTTTTGATCATTGAATGTGTTCCGGATCCCATAAAGGATATCCAAACTACCCATCTCTTCCATATCCAAGAAAAATGCATTTTTTGGATTTTTATTCCAACTTTTGTTTCAAAGTCTTTGGAACATGGACATAAGCCTCACAACCAGATACCCCAAAGTGATCATAATGTGTAACTTGTCCTATCCATAAATCTTGTGCCACTTTCAAGTTGTTAGCAATACTAGGTGCAAGGTTAAGCAAATGAATTGCAGTCAATATTGCTTCTGTCCAAAAACCTTGCGAAACATTTGCATGACGCAACATAGAAACTACTTTATCCATAATCGTTCATTCATCCCCTTACCTACACCATTTTGTACTAGGGTATAAGGAGCTGTAAATTCTCTTCGTATTCCTCTACAATGACAAAAATGGTTGAATTTATGTGAGGTATACTCACCACCATTATCTAAATGTAAAGCTTTCAGTTTAGCTCCCTTCTCAATCTCTATTGAGGGTTTCTACTATGAGATATGTGTCTCGAATGTCCGTGCCATTTACAATCCATAGGTTGATGAGTGACAACTAACAAGTGTTAGTTCTATGATACGAATAAAGAATAATGTGAGCCAGCTTTGCTTATATTGCCTTTTGATATGCGAAAGGATTGAGCATAGAAAAACACTTTTTAACCAAGGTAATCAAGTTGACCAACTACCATCAAGGTGCATGATAATTGAGGCACATGGCATACATTATGCATGGTAAATTTTGAAGCATTGGTGAATATTGATATATTTAGGTATTGATGTGTGCGAACACACTAGGACCGTCGGGGCACTTTTTTCCCTCTTTAGGATGTTTTTTCCCCCGGCTTGTGTATATGCCTATTGCTCTAATGGGCTACTAATCTTTGTACATTCTCTAGTAATACATTCAGTATTGTGTGTTGTGCTCCAAGATTCTTCTCTTTCCTTGTGTTGTTCGTGTGCTTTCGTAGACGCCTATCTCCAACAATTGGTATCAGAGTAGGTCATCGCTTAATCTAGGGCGCCATCGACACTCCTCCAGTTGTAGTCTCAGAATCACACGAATTTTTTGTGAGCATACTCAGCATGTTTTCGAGATCAAAATGGCTTTGCTTTGTGGTGCCAAAATCGTGATCTAAGCTCGTTTTGGCCTCTGAACGCACTATCACAGTGCTTGTGCAGGCTATTTTGTCTTTTTGTGCAAATTTATATACCTATTTTTGTTCGCCAGTATAAGCGTCTCGAAGTCTGCTACAGGTCTACTGGAATTCCTCTAGGTAGTTCTGTTCAACTTTTTGAGATACAATCAATTTTTTGCATCAAGGTATTTTAGTCACCGGCCGTGGCTGAAAGCAGTGATGTATTCCGTATGTTGGCTGTTGAGGATAAGTTGGATGGTACCAACTACCCATTATGGGCTTATATGATGCGACATGTATTGATTGCAAAAAGACTGTGGAACATTGTGCAGGGTGTTGAAAAATGTCCTATCACACCTGCAACTATTAGCTGCACCTACTGTAGAGAAAATTTGTTGGGATAGCAGAGATGCCCAGGCACATGCATTGATAGCTTTGTTTGTCAAACGTGCCATTATTCTTCACATTCGCTCTTGCAAAATAGCTAAGGATGCTTGGGATACACTTGCCACATTGTACCAAGCTAGGAATGAGGCTCATGTTGCTTACCGCCAAAAATAGTTGGAGAGTGAGCACATGAATGAAGGTGATTCTATGGACAGTTTTCTAACAAAGATCAAAGACTTGAAGTAACAGTTGATTTCTACTGATGAGGTTATACCAAATAGCTCACTTGTGCAGACCGTTCTGAATGGTCTTCCTGATTCATATCAGAGTTTTGCTTTTACTCTTCGGTTAATGATGAAAGGCAATCCAAATGCCTTGTCATTTGAGGAGTTAGTCTCTGTTCTGTTGCAGAAAGATCAATCTAGGCAGAACAGGTCCATTATGCGTGTTGCAGATCAAGCTTTCCTGGCTAGTCACAAGGACAAAGGAAAATGGAGCTCTTCTACTAGTAAGCAGAAATCTGCAAATGCTGCACATTCAAAGAAGGAAGATAAAGATGAGAAGAAATCAGAAAAGCAGAAATTGTTTTGCAAGTACTGTAAAGGGAATGATCATATCATAAAGAACAAACCAAAACTGGCTGCTAAAGAGGCAAAGAAGAAAGAGGCTGGAATGGTTGTTGCAGAGGCCTCTACACCAAAAACAGAGTCTGCTAATCTTGTGCAGGAAGAAGAATGGGTGTTTACTACTATCAGCAGTTTTGATCCATCTTCTCATGAGCAGTGCATGCCTGTAGTAGACTCAGATGTTTGGTATTTTGACAGTGGGGCGACCAAACATATTACCTCGCAGCTCAGTTTCTTCTCTTCACTCGAGCCTGCCCCTACAGAGAATACTATTACATGAGCCAACAACTCCTCTTATCCTGTTATGGGAGTTGGTAAGATCATTTTGACTATTGCTAATGGTAGTTCTTTCACCATCCGTTGCTCATCTGCATTTTTTTGGTTCTTTGGCATATGCATAAGTGCCTAAACAACATCGCTGAAAATTGGATGATAAAGCAGTAAAATGTATTTTTGTTGGGTATAGTTCTGAAAGTAAAGGCTATCGTCTATATCATCCATAGACTAAAGGCATTCTGGTTAGCTGTGATGTTGTTTTTGTGGAAGATGTTATTCAGCCATTGCTTTCATGTACTAAGGAGACATCTGTTAGCTCTAAAGACATGTATAATACTTTGCTGCCTCTTTTTACAGATGGACAGTCTAGTGCTAGTCCCAATGAGGCAACTTCTCAGCCTTTGCAGGTTTCATGTGATGATGTAGATCATTCCATTTGTGATGCAGATTTACATGATGCACTAGTTGATGAGAGAGTTGATATTGACTAGGCAAAAACTATGCCAAAATGGCTGGTGCAGACTTTGTGTGATAGCAAATTAGATGCACCTCTGTCATATGGTACTCATTTACGCTCTCATAGTGCCTCTATTGCATCAGATTGCTATGTTATGGTTGCATCTAGTGTCTGTGATGAGAATGAGCTTGTTTCGTTTGATGAACCACAAAATTCAGAAAATTGGATGGCTGCTATGCAATCTGAATATGATGCTATAATGAAGAATGGTACTTGGTCTTTATAGACTTGTCTCCTAGCAAGAAGGCCATTGGGACTAAGTGGGTATACAAGCTAAAGCGTAAGCCCAATGGTACGGTTGACAGGTATAAGGCTAGACTTGTTGCAAAGGGTTATGCGCAAGAAAGAGGCATTGATTTTGATGAGACCTTTGCACCTACTTGCCAAATGACTACAATTCGTAGCATCTGTGCACTTGTAGCTCATCATGGTTGGAATGTGCATCAGTTGGACATTAAAACAGCATTTCTGATTGCATGAAGAAGTGTATGTTTTTCAGCCCTGTTGCTTTGTGCAAAAAGGGCATGAAAACCAGGGGTGCAGGTTAAAGAAGGCTTTATATGGTTTAAAGCAAGCACCACATGCTTGGTATGAGAAGATACATGCCTATCTAATTGCACATGGTTTTGAGAATAGTCCAACTGAAAGCACCTTATATGTTAAGCATGCTAATGATGTGCTTCTGATCATTGTTGTCTATGTTGACGACATCCAACTCACTGGTCCTATTGAGAAGCATATTGCTGATTTTAAGACTGATTTGCATGCCTCATTTGAGATGTCTGATTTGGGGCATTTGCATCACTATTTGGGCATTCAGTCTGTGCAAGTTGATGGTGAAATGGCTTTGTGTCAAATGAAATATATTGACACATTATTGCAGTGTTTTGGCCTTGAAGACTGTAAGCCTATTGCCACTCCTATGGAGACAGGTTTATGATTGAGTCTTCATGATGCTGGAGATGCATTTGATGTTGTTCTCTATCAGCAGGCTGTTGGATGCTTGATTTACTTATGCATTACTCGGCCAGATATTCAGTTTGTTGTCTCACAGATGAGCAGGTTTATGCATTTCCTAGGAGTCAAGCATTAGCAGGCCGTTAAGCGCATCTTTCACTGTTTGAGTGGTACTCGACTACTTGGGTTGTTTTATCCCAAGGGGGGATCACTACCGCCAGATTTGCATGCTTTTTCTGACTCTGATTGGGCTGGTTGCTATGACACTCGTGTGTCCACTAGTGGCTTTTGATTCATGCTTAGTAGCTCGTGTATATCTTGGTTGAGCAAGAAGCAGCCTACGGTGGCCACTTCCATTTGTCAGGTTGAGTATAGGACAGCTTTCACAACGATTGTTGAGTGTGTGTGGCTCAGATGCCTTATGGCTGATTTGGGTGTTGGTCACTCTTCTGCCACCATCATCTTCACTAACAGTCAGAGCGCATTGGCAGTTACAAGGAACCGTGTGTTCCAGGCTCGCACTAAGCACATTGAGGTGCATTATCACTATGTCATGGAGAGGTTCTCTACTAGGGAGATCAACTTGGCATATGTGCCCACACACGAGAACATTGCAGACCTTTTCACGAAGGCTCTGCCTAGGGAGAAGTTTGAAGCTTTCCGCAAAGATTTGGGCTTACTTCCTTTTGTGGAGTGATTTCCACATAGCTTGTCACTTCCTTATACATGAGTGCCAGCTCCTTGTTCACCGCATCACTCCCGGAGGGGATTTGTTGATATATTTACGTAGTGATGTGTGTGAACACACTAGGACCACTGGGGCACTTTTTTCCCTCTTTAGGAGGTTTTCTTCCCCCGACTTGTATATACACCTATTGCCCTAATGGGCTACTAATCTTTGTACATTCTCTAGTAATACATTTAGTATTGTGTGTTGTGCTCCAAGCTTCTTCTACTTCCTTGTGTTGTTCGCGTGCTTCTGCAGACGTCTATCTCCAACAGTGAACTACACAACCACATCTCTAATCCAAAAAATAACACATTGTATGTTAAAAACATTTTAAATAACATTTTTTTTGTAAGTTCAATCTTATATTCTACTCTTCTACATTAACTTGAAATTGAAATTACAATTCACCCACCCTAAGCACCCCCCTCATATCTTACCATTAGTTTCTATGTGAAAGGCCAAATGGTTGCTAAACACTCTTATATATGTTTGTTCCAATAAAATGTATAGTGGTCTAGTCATCCACGAACTATATTGAGATCGCCCATTTGTGAAACCCACATACAATGAACTCATAATCTCTGTTCTCTGGTTTTCTACATTTTTCTTACACATTTGCAAAGATAGGTAAAGAGAAGCATTGTGATGCCATCCAAAAAGATACCCCACTCTACCAAGAGCTCAGAGGCTCCCCTTCACTAGTAATAGAGAAGTTTGACATGCAAATGCACAAGTCGTTGCCAATGTGCACAATGTTGTTGAAACCTGCAACCTATGAAACACCTCAGCAACTCCAAGCCTTATGGCTAAGGAAGCGACCAAAGCATAGATCTTTGCATACTTTGTCATCTGAATCATTGAAGTCACCATTGGTGTTGTTGGTTTCACATGAGGGAGGACCTCAATGATCAAGGAAGATGGAGGTTCCCGATACTTTCC
The DNA here is from genome assembly GCA_020310875.1 of Ceratopteris richardii. Taxonomy (NCBI): domain Eukaryota; kingdom Viridiplantae; phylum Streptophyta; class Polypodiopsida; order Polypodiales; family Pteridaceae; genus Ceratopteris; species Ceratopteris richardii. The sequence continues at coordinate 109,410,776 of CM035414.1, forward strand.
AGGAGGTCATCCATCCTAGTATCATTCTCCTTAAAGCTTGCTTAACTCGAAATCTCTTATCATTATGTGGTGTTTGAGGAGGGGGAAAGACTAAGGTTGATACTTTCTTGCGCATGTTTTGGGCCCTTAAGGATCTATTCTTTTCTTTTGAAGCTTATTTGAAGCAATTTTTTTGGTGATTCTTGGATCCATTTCAGAGTCCTTTCACATAAAGTTCTCTTTTATATAGGTTCAAGAACCTCAAGAAGAGTATTCGTTGTGCTTCTTCAACAACAAATATTCATCTTTAGGGATGTGTTTTTAGTGACACTGGTAATTTTATAGGATGCTAATGAATTCATAGGTGCTTGATAAGCCTAAAAAATTTCTTTCAGTTAAGGGCTTATATACAATGGTTTTTGTGATTCAGTATGCAAGTTCACATGTCAGTACTCAGAGGTTTCCTAGTTTTCTACATTGCTCATATGCTCATTTTATAGAGGAGACTCTAGCAAAATTTTTCCAAAGGATATATTTTCAACTACACAATGGTCCACTTTACTCCTTAAGAAACTTATTGGTGTGAGAACATACATTCTCACATACTCTCTTTGGTTGGTCATTCATGGATGATTTCTTTTTTTTGGGGGAGACTCTACCAATTTTTTCATAGAATTTGAAACTTGATCATGTTTTTTGAGCCTTAGTGGTGTTTGGACTATTCTAGCTCCATTATCATTCTAGTGAGTTTCATGTCACCATGGCATTAGAGGCCTTAGGCACATCTAATGGATTCGGTTCTAGTGCTAGTCTTCCCAAAAGGATTTATAGCTTGCAAGTAAAAAATAATTTTGAGATCCAAAAATTTGATGCACGAATCTTGCTTTGTAGAAGAATCAGATCAAAGATGTGTTGATTGAGCAAAGGCAATGGAAGCCAATAAATGGAATCTCAAAGAAGCTTATTGACATGGATGATGGTGATTGAGATGATTTAGGTGAAATGGATAGGTCTACCATTGGAGGAAATAATGTTTGCTTTACAATATTGGACTGTGAAAATGCAGAGGAGCTTTGGAAGAAGTTATGCAAGACCTATGAAAAAGAAACAACATCCAACAAACTATATTTGATGAAAATGTTATATGACCTTTGCACAAAGGACACAAATAGTGTTGTTGCTCATCTAAATGACTTTGATGCTATACTTTCTCAATTAAAAGCTTCAAAAACTAAGATGGATAATGAAATGAAAGCAGTGTTTTTGTTATGCACTTTGCCATCATCATGGGATATTAAGTTTTCATAGCTAATAGCAATAGTGCACCTGGTGGAAAAACAGTCTACAATAACATATGTAGAGCACTCTCAAGTCAACAGATCCACAAAACACCTATGGTTGGCTACTTAGAGTGGAGATGCATTTAGTGTTTGTGATGTTTACCAAGGAGAGAATCAACAACATGGTAGGAGCAAGAACAAGGGAAATAGTGGTCAACATAATAAGAGTATAAGTAAATCAAGGAAGAGGGATATCAAGTGCCATTATTTCCATAAGAACTGAAACATGAAGAAAGATTAATATGCATTAAATAATGATACAAGTAAAGGACAATAGGTTAATGGGCATGTTAAACAATTTACACCATGTGCTTCAACTGGGAATATAGAAGACATTAATGTTAGTTCTAATGATGATGATGTGGTGGCACTTGAAAGTAATGTGTTGGGGGATCTTATGGTTGATTCTCTTCCTCACACATGGGTGCTAGATTCTAGTGCTTCTTTCCATGTGACACCACATAGAGAATGGTTCTCTACTTATGCAACAAAGTCTCTTCGTACCGTGAGACTTGATGCACTATCATTATATGCGAAAGGGACTCTCTGTTGGAGAGATCAATTTGTCTTATGTGCCCGCATAAGATAGTGTTGTAGATCTTTTTAGAAAGTCTTTATCTAGGGAGAAGTTTGAATCTTTTTTCAAAGCATTGGGCTAACTTTCTTTTGTGGACTGATTTCTTTCCACATTGTTTTGGAACTTCCTTATACGGAAGCACGAGTGCCTTGTTCACCACATCACTCCTAGGGAGTTTTGGTTGATATATTTTGGTGGTGATAAGTGTGAACACACTTAGGACTATTGAGGCACTTTTTCCCTCTTTAGGAGGTTTTTTATAACCCTGTAGATTCACTTATTAATAAAGTTAGTATTGTGTTGTTCTCTATGGTTCTTCTTTCACTTATGCTATTAGTGTGCTTTTATAGATCGCAAACTCCAACATGTCCTTGCTCAATATTCTAATAATTCAACTTTAAGAAGATTAGGACAAAGGTTGAACTCCTAATAAAAAAAGAAACTAAAGTGGATGATAAGATCATCAACTTTGTGGCTTTTTTATCTGTAATAATAAAAATTACATTTGTTCAATCCCATGAGTCTTATGGTTATTCAGACCCATCCTCAAAAAATTACACGTTTATTAATTATTTTCTAATGAGTAGAGTTTAAACAAGAAAAGTGCACTATTTAATCAATTAGTGCTCCATTGTAGACCAAGTGGTTGATTGAAGCACCTATATTATCAATCCATCTTACCCAATTGGTGTCAGACATTGATCCAGAGGGATCATTCCATGTGTGTGTGGGACAAGGGCCAGTCATAGCCAAGGTCCCAAGCTTAGGGGGTATCCTAAGGTATTTAGTAGTAATGGAGATGAGTGTTGCATGATGGCCACATGGTGTCACTAGACCATTCCAGATCATTGCTATTTTTACAATACAAGAGGGTATATATGGATGGGAGGAGAGTTACTCAGACATCATTTGCAAGTCTTAGTTTTGAGAAGAGCTTTCTTGCACTTGATATCAGAGCCTCTGAGCTAAAATTAGAAGTGTTATAGTCTCCCACATGCGTTGTTCTTTTGGCCGGCTTTTTGCAATCTTTTTGCATGATGTATATCGTCGTCTTCGCATGAGGAGTTCTCGGTCACCCGTCAAATTCTCTATCATAGTTGGAGCAAAAAATAGAGCATAGGGGAGCCCATAGGACCCCCCTAGATGTGATTGATGCATGCATGGTGCCCAATACAATGTAGATGCTCTCAGTCATATGCGAACCCTTGCCCAAGCATGAAAATGCACCTGCTTGCACACGTTGCATCCTACCCATGAGAGACTAAGAGAGAAGGATTCTTCTTCTCTTTTAGAGTTGAATGAACAAGCACTCTCAAGCCTCATATATAGGCATCTCCAACAGATTTGGTCCTGTGTGCGGGATAAACACCCTAAGTGTACACTTTTATGGCTTGGAGAGGAGCTTCTAGGTGCATTTGTTCAAAGTTTTCTTCAAGACCATAGCCAAGGCTTGCTTAATTGAGTTGTGTTAGACTACCTATTTCCACTTTTTTGCCCATAACCTGGTCATCCAAGTGCCAAATTTAGAGATCTTTCTTAATATGGATTGCTCTCTAAGAGCTTTTTCCAAGGTGTTGTGCAAGCCACCTTTTGGCTTCAATTTCCATCATCCTTAGAGCTTTGATTTTGACTGTTTGTCTTCATCGACCCTCGTTCGAGCATCTTCTTGATGCAACATCTCTTGGGAGAGTCTTGGAAAGCTAAACAGAAGTAGTGTGGACCATATCCAACACTTGCACACACCTACATATCATCTCTTGGACCTAGAGATAAGTTTCTTTGTCAATTAATATGCATTACTGGTTTCTTTTTTCTTTATACCGCATATAGAAATTGCATATCTGCATAGTATCTATAGTATATGCATAGTTAGGACGTTGTCCAATATTGTACGGTGCATGAATTCTTGTTTGCAGGGACAGGTAAGTATTTTCTTGCAGGTTCACTAAGGAAAGAAAAATAAATTTATAGGAATCCAGTTTGGTTTATTTGTAGTTAGATTATGCATGTCGCACCGTTATCGTAGAAATTGCATGTCGAGTACTTAGTATAATTTTTCCGATTTTCAAACTCAGGCCATTATGCTACCAAAATTTTTAGGATTTAGTATGCATATGCATTAAAGAATAGCCATCATACTAAAAGTTTCTCATTTTTCTTAAGAAAAGGCTTATGACTTGTTTTGTTTTTCCCTCCCACTTTTAAGTATACATAGAACATCCAAACTATATAATGATGAAGATGAATGATTAGTAGCATTCTAATTAAAGAATCATATAAGCTTGTGGATATCTAGTAGATAACACTAAATGGAAAAAAATTAATTCAATGATAAGCCCAAAGGTGGTCTTAAGCCAAGGGCAAGATTTTGTCAAGGTCATTACAATAAGGTGCTTAGTAGTTTCACAGCTAAACATTCTAGAATGTCTAGTTAGAACCTAGAATAGAGGATCGTTCATCCTCAAAGATTCCATGATCAAAAATGAATATGAGTATCATTCTGATCAAAAGGGATAAATTTAGGATTTAACAGAAAGAGATGAGAATTTTTGTTTTTTTTATTCTCAATTAAGTCAGTAAAAAAAAATTCTTTTTTTGTAGAAAGGACAAATTAAGACCAGAGCTAGTTTTTACCAAGGTCTCATGAGTTAGAAACTTAGATGTAAGAGGTCTCAAGATAGTTTCAAACCTTAGAAGAGAACTCTTAGAACACCTACAAGTTTAGGATGCTTATAAATTAACTATCTAGTTCATAAGTAGTTACTATAACTACATAGCTATAAGTTCTAGTGCACATTTCTATGTGTATAGAGCAAAGAAGTTTCTTTCACAAGAAGTATAGACTTCAAATTTGTGGAATAGGCAGGACAAATAAATTTTGATTTGAATGCCATCGTTAGAAATAGTCAAATAAAAGTCATGTAAGAACTTCTTAGATTTGGAAGTTGAGACATAGACTTTAAAGTTTCTAGTTTTATAAAAGGAAATACATCTTGATTCTAGAATAGTTTAATATGGGTACATGGTGCAGTTCAATCTATCTCTCTACCTAAGAATGAAGAATAGAGATCCTAGGTGGACTCATCTTCATTAAGCAAGCAAGGCAAGTTCATAGGCCAAGAACTCTAGATAGCCAAGATACATAGAAAGGAAAGATTTGCAGAGATGCAAACAAGGCAATCTATGGGTCAAATACTCAACAATGACCAATATATACAGAAAGACAAGGTTTGCAAAGAGCAAACAAGGCAAGGCTATAGTCCAAGTCCCTGGCAAGGAGTGAGACAAGGCTATATAGCAAGGCATGGTTTGCAGTAAGCAGACAAGGCAAGGTTGTGGTCAAGATTCTTAGTAGAGTGATTACACAAAAACCCAAGGTTTTCATTTAATAGACAAAGCAAGGTTGTTCTCCAATAGGGACTGATTATACAATAATGCAAGGTGTACAAGTAAGAAAGTTAGTTCCAAATGAAAAACAAGTTGAGCAGCAAGTTTGGTGTGTCTATCTATAATACATCGTCGAAAAATGACCAAATAAAGTGGTCAATTGGATCCAAGTTATATGTTTAAGTACAAAAAGGGTGGATAGTACCAAGTCTATTGGTAGTTTACACAGAGAGATACCCATCAAGTTTGCAAGCAAGAAATTTCAAGAAATTGGAATCGTAAACATGATTGAAAAGGACACAAGTTAGTAAGAAGAATTCTATAATTTAACAAAGTTTTATATGTGTCAAGGTCAATAACGCTAAAGGAAGGAATTAAGGCATAAGAATAAGTTCATCAAGAACAAAAAAAAGGGGGAATGCCTTTCATTCATCGAGGGAATAGAAGAACATCCACCACATGTCTAGATTACATATTTGTTAGACTATAAGATTGTGAGAATCATCTAAGAGTAGTATGATATATTTTAATAGAGAATCAGTTGTATGTTAATCCGAAGAATACTCAATTGTTTCTTCAGATGATAGAGTATCTAGGGCATGTGATCTCGGCCAATGGGGTTCAGATGGATCCCAAGAAGGTCTCCCTTATTCTAAGATGGCCTATTCTTAAGGATGAGGGGCACTGACAATCATTTCTAGGACTTTCTAGTTTCTATCAGACATTCATCTCTTCTTATTCGTTGATAGCAACACCTATGAAGAACTTGCTTCAAGGCAAAGTTCCATTTGCATGGAAGCAAGAGCAGTAAGAAAGTTTTGATAGTCTCAAACAAGCCATTTTAGAGGCTTCTATACTCAAAGTGGTAGATCCACCAAAGCCCTTTGAGTTAGAGAAAAATGCTAGTGGCATAGCCATAGGGACAGTTTTGAGCCAAGATGGCATGCCAATAGTTTTTTGAAATCAAGCAAGTGAGTAGTGCACAGTGCAATTGGCCAGTGCATGAATAAGAGTTGTATGGAGTGGTGCATGCACTTAAAGTCTAGAGACATTATTTTATGGTGGAGACTTTAATGTATACACAGATCACCACACACTCAAGTATTTTTTGTAATCAGCCAAATCTTCGAGGTAGACAAGCTCATTGCGCTAAGCTCATGTAGGAGTTTCACATGGAAATCCTATATAGAAGAGTTAAAGAGAATATAGTAGCTAATGCATTATCACAGATAATGTATCAAATGAGCTAAATGTTAGAAAGCTCATTTCTTTAAGAGATACAAGAAGCATAGGTGGAAGATCCACATTTGTTATAGATTATGAGAGCCATTAGTGATGACTCTATTAGAGGAGATGGGGTAATTCGAGCTATTTCTTCATCTAGCAGAGCAAACAAGTCCACTCTATCTTCCAATTCTTCACAAGAGAATGGAATAGTCAAGTAGAGGAAAGGTTTGCATACCAGATTCTCAAGATTTGAGAAGAAAAGTCATGCATGATAACCATGATGTGCCTTGCGTAGGACATCCAAGTGTTGACAAGACAATATAGCTCATTAGAAGAACATTTTGGTGGCTTGGAGTAGCCAGAGATGTCCACACTTTATGTTCAATAATGCTTTATGTGTCAAGTCAACAAAGAAGAAAGGGTGAAGACACTAGGTCTTTTGCATCCTTTAAAAATTAGAGATCATAACTAGGATAGTGTATCCATGGACTTCATGTTCGGGTTACCATGGACCCAAAGGAAGCAGGATACTATCCTAGTTATTGTAGACAAACTGATCAAGATGGCTCATTTCATACCCATGCAGGAGAGGATAAAAGTTCCACATGTAGCATAGTTGTTTATCCTGTATGTCTTCACATTGTATGGGTTATCAACATCCATAGTTTCAGATAGGGATGTCAGATTCACAAGACACTTCTTGAAGTTTGTATTTGACAAACGGACAGTGTCATTTAATATGAGTAGTGATGATCATCCATAGACAGATGGTGAGACCGAGAGGGTCAACCAAATTCTAAAGGACATGTTGAGGGCATATGTGTCTGGGAAGTAGAGAGTTTGGGAGAGTTACTTTCCACTAGTAGAGTTTACTTATTACAATAGGCCTCATAAGGTGAAAATAATGTCTCCTTTTGAGATGAACTCTAGCATGAATCCCAATGCTCCCAGTACCATAGGCATGCCAAAGAAATATTCTAGTGCTTCGGAGATCTTCGCAAACCTCCAAGCAAATTTAGAAATAGCTAAAGCCAAGATACAACAAGCAGCTAATAGGGCAAAAGAGTATGTTAATAGGAAGAGATCTCCAAGATCCTTTGAGGAGGGAGACAAAGTCTTTCTTCAAGTACGAACTAGATCTACTTCACTCTCCACACGGAAGTGTAGTAAGCTTTCGCTAAGGTTTTGTGGACCTTGGAAGATAGTTAAAAATCTAAGTGATGTTGCATACCGATTAGAGCTTCTTCTAGATTGTAGAGTCCATCCAGTGTTTCATGTGAGTAAACTTAGAAAGTATATTTCCAGAGAGGATAGTCTAATAGAGGGTATTGTTTCTTTTCATGAAAGTAATAGCATAGATAATTCTCGAGATAGGATACTAGAGTGGAAACAGAAACGATTGAGAAACTGTGTCATCCAAGAGTATCTAGTAGCTTGGAGAGGATTAACACTTACTGACTCTAGTTGGGAATCAGAAGTTTTGTTTTGCAAGTACTTTTCCTCATTGATCATCGAGGACAATGATCAGAAGGGGGAGAGAGTGTCATACACTGATCCACAGGGATCATTCCATGTGTGTGTGGGACAAGGACTACTCATAGTGAAGGTCCCAAGCTTGGGGGATATCCTAATGTATTTATTAGTAATGGGGATGAGTGTTGCATGATGGCCACATTGCAGCACTAGACCATTCCAGATCATTTCTATTTTTAGAATGCAAGAGGGTATATATGTATGGGAGGAGAGTTACACACACATCATTCACAAGTATTAGTTTTGAGAAGATCTTTCTCACAGCTGGGGCATGGAAACCAAGATGAAAAGCTATGGAGAGAAGAGAAATAAGAGGAGAATCAAAGTTGACATGCTTGTAGAACTTCTAAAAGTGATATCTCCTTTCATATCTAAAATAACCACCCTCTTATTGCATATAAAAACATGTGGAACAGGATGTCTACATGCTAATACGTACATAGGAAAGAACTTACAAAGAGAAAAATAGTGGTGGTGTGACATCCTTTTACTCCCAAGCACACGTAATTGTCATCGACACACACAGAGAGCTAATTAGGTTCGCCGCCCAGCCATCGTCTGAGCTCCTATTTTCTCTTCTAAGTATTCACGTAGTAGACTTCTCTTGAGTCTCTCTCTTTCTAAATACCACAACAAATAGAAGTGCATCCATGTGTTTCCATATGGCAATCTCCTCACAAGAGGAGGTGCACATAATGAACTAATGTGACATTTCCTTCCCTTTGAAAGCATTTTCGTCCTCAAAAATGTAAATGAAATGTCCGTAATGGTATAAGAAAGTGCTCGGACTCCCCTGAACCCCATGTACTCTATGTACATGGTCATCTCTGTGTGTGTTGTTTCCCCATATCCTTCCCCTTAAGAAGTCTCATATGAGATCATCTCAAAGGTGGGAAACCGTCAAAGTGGTGGCTACTATCTCCCATGTACACTCATCCTCCAAACTATCACTCCCATAACATACAACATCATCCAAATGACCTAAGTCCATATGATGTATCCTCTATGGAGTAATAATATGAAAAGAAAGTATAAAGTTCCAAGCTTATAAGCTTGACCATACCAAAGTGGAGATAATAGACCATACAATCCTACAAATATAGAACAAAGTCCCACAATAAGTGACTCCAAACCCATCTAAGATTAAATGATAGTTTGCCCTCATAACACTCCAGGTCTTCCTAACCTTGAGCGTGCTCACAAGTAGTAGTTTACTCTAAACTACCTTGTCACTATGCCAATCCATCCAATTAGCTCATATATAAAACTTTCTTGGTAGTAAAATTCAATCTCTACATTTCACCAACCAAGAAGTCTGTGGTTTTTCATCCTTCACCATTGGACTATGTTCTATTGGAAGAGCATCTATTGGCACTAGTGCAAACTATAAAATATTCTCTTCCCTGTAGTTTGCCATATGAATGTAGAAAGCATACCCTTTGGGATTCATATAATCCCTAAGTACCCGTCCTCCTAACTAATATCTACACATCATGCTCATGAGAGAACACCAACGAAGAGTTTTGTACCCCAATAGGTTGGATATCTCCCTATCTCCTAGAAACCCTAAAGAGAAGAGTCATAACTCTACTCCCAGTCTCACTATTGTCAAAAACTAGATTATCTCATCTAGTCAATGACCGTCATTGGAACATCATAACCAATTCTCTCTAGAGTCTCTAGGTGAGACTCAATCTAACCATCATGATTAACTGATCTCCCTTTTGCCTTGATAGAAGAGTGCCACTCCTAATAAGACAATCAAAATGAGAAAGTGAAACTCTCTCTATCTCTATCTCTCTCTGTAATCTCCTCTAAGAAAAAGAGCTCTGGTAGTGGAATCTATTCCACTTTCCCTTTCCCTTTGAAAGAGATGTTGTTGAATCCATTTTCTCTACTCATCCATAACTGAGAACATGCACATAAGTTCTCCATGTTTTTCCTTCCAAAATAGTGGAGAAAGAGACTCCCATGTGAAGGAAAATAAATTCCTTCTGAATATAAACTAAGAGATGTTTTCTAAACACCTCTTCTGTCTAAAGAAAACATACTCTATTCTTCTCATATGAAGAAATCATGTTTTCCTTTCCTTTTTTCTCTCTCAAAGAATAGGAGCTAAAGTGAGACCTTTGAGCCAAAGTGAGATGTCTCGTCGATCTCTGAGATGATTCCCACTTTCCCCTTTCTTTAAAAGAGAAACTAATGAATTTATTTAGTCCTCTCTTGCATAATCCCTCATTACATATATTCCTATGAAGATGGAGAATAAATCTTCCATAACTAATAAAGGTGTATGTAATGAAGAGTGGAGAAAATAAATTCCTAATATGGTTCAAAGCCCTCTACTAAAATGGTCAGCAACGATATTGCATGACACCATACACACATATGTATCCATACTAAAGAGCTATCTTTGCCAACAATCCTCTATGCATGGATCTATACGATCCAATCAAAGTGATGGAATTATCTTTCCTAAAGACATGAAAATGACTATGTGATATCCATGGTGATAAAATCACCTATCACATTCTCTACTGGAAGAATAAATCTTCCCTAAACTATGAAGGATAACTCACAATCCTAAGGAGATGTCTACTAAGAGCTCTCCTCTGATCTACTGAGACATGACGCCATGAATGATGAGCCCTTTTCTTCTTGGCCATAGAAGAAGAGTGTTCAAAGGGAAGACGTTTCCACCGTCCCATACCAGTGGAACCTTCTTCCAATTCACAGTGTCATACCTACACTAAACCGAATGTATATTCCATATATATGTAATGGAATATATAGGTGGACTCTAATGAATCACATATCTTCAACTCATATCTGTGGACTCAAATGAGTCCCATGTCCTCGAACTAGTTAGTTTGGTTCCTGTCAATATGTGACAATGGATATCCCTTTCTGTTTCAAACTAAATTCTTCCTAGGTACCAAGATTGAGCCTAGGTACCTCTCTGTAGATCCCGATATACATATATGTATTGGGTACCCCAACTATTTCTTACTAAGGGATCTATGCTCTAATTCATAGAGCTAGTGCCATGCTTGTGGCCTTCCTAATCATCACTCGAATCACATAAGAACCCATCGATGATATCTCACAAAACCATCTCTGTGATCCCATCTAATTGATTTCCTAAGTAGTGTAGCAGAAACGCTTCACTACTTGCTCAAGTGATGTGCGTGAGTGAACTAGTCAATCTTGTTGGAAATGAGGTAGGCCCTTGGCTCATGTCACAGGTCCATGGTTCCATAGGTCCAGCATATACAACATCGAATCTAGCAATCTTCAATATTGACAAAACATGAACATACCACAACTTAATCATACAAACAATGAGACAAAGATAGAGCAAGAATAGACAACATGTGTAAGGTGTTACGTAAGCCATCGCTTACTCATAGTATCATATATACCAATGTACAATGTGGGAGCAAAACTCTCAACCACTCTATGTGATGAGAAATAGATGAATGAGTGAATGTACAAATGTAACAAACATATTCAGATGTATGGGCAGAAATCTGAATATACATGAGATGTGTGACCTAATAGGTTATAGAGGAGTGAATATGAGTGACTGAAAGAGGAAGGATCAGTGTGAAACTGATAATCAACAAACCCTCATCTGAACTTAGGCTATGGAAGACCCTAAGTTAGATACATGTGAAAAGATCACATACTTAAAAAGTAGCAAGGAATGCTAACAAGTTTGCTGCCAGAAATCCTCAAACTCATGTGAACACACCTTCTCAAACACCTCATCCAAATATGCATAAAGCATATATGTGCTGATTCTCTTGTACCTATGCCGAATACGAATCCTTCTGATATGAACGCCACGGCCTCCATAAAATTTAAGTAGTACCTGTGTGCATAAAGAGAAGATGTACCTGAATACTTAACGTAAGATGTAAATCTTATGTTAAACACCATCCAATGTCTTTGAAGTAGCCCGACATCTTCTTGTAGAAGGTAATCTTCAACTACAACATGTAGATGGTCGATCCTCACCATCAAGATGCTAATGACCAAGTCTTCTTGCCATGAACAAGAGATAACCTCCTCTCCATGAGCTAGAGTGTGAGCACACCCTTCACCTTCTCCAAGAAGAATCACCAAGAAGAACTCCATAGCTGCTCCTCAACATGCTTCAAGTTAGCACCATGGCTGCCCCATGTGCTAGACGAAACACCACCTCTATTGAGGTCTAAGCACAAAGCTTGTGTTGAAAGTTAGGTGAAGGATAATTCAAGTGATCCCAAATAGTCTCTTATATAGTAGAACATCTATCTTGAAAAGCTTCTCAAAATCAACCAATAAAGCTATGCGATCGCACGTGATCGTAAAAAGCTGTCGCCATCTGTGTGCTTTTGCGATCCGTCGTTTGTTCGCCTTTGAGTTTAATTAAAACAAAAGCATATAAAAAACTTTCGCGCTGCCGGCTGGGAGATTCGAACCCTGGCGGGTATTTTAGGAGGCTCATCACATAGCTAAGGCGCTCAGCCCATTTTGCTTTACAGGGAATAAGAAGAAAAGCTACAGATGCTATAATCTATGAGCAAGTTTGACCAATCTTTGACCAATAGGAACATTGTTTGTATGATTAAGTTGTGGTATGTTCATGTTTTGTCAATATTGAAGATTGCTAGATTCGATGTTGTATATGCTGGACCTATGGAACCATGGACCTGTGACATGAGCCAAGGGCCTACCTCATTTCCAACATTTGGTATCAGAGCACTACGGTTTTGGTTTCAGAACTTTAGGTCTTTGGCATCAATGCATTTAGTCTCATTCATATTCTCAGGTTTTCCAGAATTCCAGATTTACAACATATGATTTAAGGGCATCTTCTAACATTTGACATTTGGCATACACACTTAATCTATATGAGTAGAGATTTGACAATTAGACAATTCAGTTACATGTGTATTCATCAGTGAGGAGTATGAAGTTGATGATCTATTAGCAGTCGAATATTTTTGGAAGAGTATGCAAATACTTTACAAAAGTATTGTTTGAAGACCCAGACTTGATGAAGAGAAGACTACTTCAAATTCAAGGAAAAACAATGGTTTAGAGAAGATGAAGGAATCAGATCAACATCAAATCACAAGTATCAGTTTCTACTATCAGATTATCATTTGCAGGTCATATCTTAGAAGAGCAGTTATGAAGAGAGTTGAAGGTTTCAAGGAGTGCTTTTATACACTTTCATCATTTGAAAGTTAAAGGCTACATCAAAACAGGTATCTAGAGGTTTTTCTAGAGAGTTTTGAGAAATCTCTTTCATGGCAAGAAATTTCATCTAAGAAGACAAATTTGGAGATGGGATGAGTTTTTCAGCCAATTTTTTGTTGTAAGTTGGTTGGATATCAAGGTACAAATGTGATCTAGAGAAGGTAACTCTAGAAAGATAATTCATCATTCAGACAAAAGGTTGGTGAATTCAATCGTTTCAGACATTTGAAACAGAATTTGATTAAGAGATATGAGGAGATGATAAAACATGATTCTATATTCACTTCCATTTATATACCATGTTTGTTTTGTCTCTTACTCTTAGTACTAGAGAAAGAGAAAAAGTTCATTCGAACAAATCAAGAGTGCTTGCTACTTCAAAATGAAGAGAACAAAAGGTATGGAAGAGAAGTTCGAAGATGTTGACATCATCAGGTGGAAGAAAGATGCAGAAAAAGAAAGTCCATCATTTCCAAAAGAAAAGTAAGGCTTCCTTTTCTCATATACTTTCCATATACTTTTCCTATTTTATCCTCTACATCCAAAGACAAGTCTATGAGAACATCTTGTGAAGAAAGTCTAAAGAAGAAGCAATTTCTTATTTTGCATTACACTTGGTCATGATTTAGTAGATTTGACAAAGAATTGCATTGAGAGAAAGAAAAGCAGCAGATTTTGAAGACAACTTGTATGTTTTAACTCATAAGTATGAGTTATATATAAGTTGAAGTTTTTAAGCAGGCAGCTTATATGTTCCGTCAAAGAATTCTTGGAGTCTCAATACAGAGCTACTTGGTATATGACAAGTTCCAAAGAAGTATATTTCTTCTTTATCTAACTCTTAAGGTAAAAGAGTTTTTTGTATCAGATGTTGAAGACTTGGGTTGTGGTTTCATGTTTGGAAAAGGTTACCTCATATTCAGTATTTTCAGAAACTTCCGAAAATTCAGTTTTGTTGTTGTACAAGTCAATGGAGAATCTACTTTCTATGATTCTCTAGACTTTTTTATACATGTTTGTATTCAAAAAGGTGTTCCATCATATCCTATCACTTGATTGAGAAGTGGAGTTAGCCAAAAGAAAGTCAAGCAGGTACTATCACATTTCACCTAGGTAGAATATGAAAGTTATGAAGTATCAACTTGCAACTTTTGGAGTTCTCAAGGTGAGAAGTTTGTCCACTTATGTTTCAAGTAGGAGTTGCAGATTCTTGGGAAGGATTTGTTTGCAGAAAAGTTTTACAACTTTTTGAGAATTATGGAGACTTGGAGACATTCAGGTAACAAATCAAACATTCAGTCATGAAGGTTTGATGAGAGCAGATTCTACACAGGAGAGATCATTGATCTTGGATAGATCTTGTATGATCTTGAGTATTTATGAGTCAGTTGTCTATACTTTGTTTTTGTAAGGTTCTTAACATTGGAAGAAGTAAGTCAAAGATTCAGATTCTATCAGATTTGTGTTGCAGAGAGATAGGTGAAGATACTTGTTATGTTATAGAAGGTTATGAATCCTAAAATTCTTTCAGCAAGGTTTTGTTATGTTAGGTTCAGCTAACCTTATTCTACAATTTGGAAAGCTGAGGAATGACATGGAAAGCTATTGGCATGTGCACAATGCTAATAAAAAGGGTTCAGAGATTTTGTTTCAGATACAGGTATTGATCACTGAACATTAGATTTATTGAAAGGAGGAAGACGTTCTAGATTTCATAAAGTCTGATATATTTGAAGAATTTTGGATACTAGTGTTAAGTCATCCAGGGGAGTGATGAAACATGAAGACTTATTTTCAGCCATATGTGAAAGAATACAGAGTCATACCTACAGGTATTCCTATTTCAGCTATTTCTATATTTCCTTTGTCAAGTTCTCTTTATGTTCCAACTTTGAAAGAAGAAGGAAGAAAAATTATGTCTAGAGAAAGTTCTTGTTAGGTCTTCCTGTTCAGGAGAAGGTTCCAGAGTTCTATTGAAGAGAAGCTTGATATTTCAGAGAGGTATTTTTAGAAGTTCACACATTTATGTTTATACCAAGTTCGGAAGGAAAGAGGTATGAAAGACTTACAAATAGAACAAGGATGATGACATGATGACATAATAGATTTTTTGATGAGACTCATATTTCAGTTGATTTCAGTTGATTTCAGCTAAATTGAGTTGAGTTGACTTCAGTACAGTCAGAGATGAACCAGCAGTGTTCATAATACACTAAGTTGTGAGTTGTCAGTCACAAGTTCTAGGATTCAGTTCTTGATTTTGTTTAGTGTATTTACATGACACAGCAGAAGTACGTTGAGAAAGTTTTTTGGAAGGTAAATGCAAATATGTGGATCCCAGTGTATGTTTTCAGGTTTTTGAAAATAGGAGATAGCAGGTTTGGAGACAGTTCATGCTATATTTGTTGTCAAGCAGTGATTGCTTGATGTGTACACTATTGGATATCTAGTTTGCATATTTTCTCAGAAGCTTGTGATAGTTGGCAACTTTGATAGTTTGCAGATACAGACTAGATTGTACCAATATGACATTGCAGGGGGGATTGTTGGAAACAATATCATATAAGTATAAACTTGGAAGACTAGGAACCTGGGACACCGACGAATACGGCGACGTGTTTCCGTTTTTTTCTGCAACAGCGATGGATTGAGTTTCACATGAGTGAGTGCTTTATTACGTGCTTTATTGGGTGCCTTTGAGAGTACACAATCTATTATAAAAGAAGCACTTTGGGCTTACTTATATGATATTGTTTCCAACAACTCTTTGGGTATTCCTAATAATACCCCATAGTCTCGTAATCATACTATGAGACTCTTGTGAAGATAAGTAAATATCATACATGTATCTCCCGTACCTATATGCAACTTCCTAAAACCTATAGGATTGCTTGTGCACATTACTAATAGTGAAGGTGTAGCTCCTTCCCTTAGCAATCCTATGGTCTAAATCCATAAGGATTATGTGTAGGGATCCTGTTACTATTGAAGTTGTCTTATGTATACTACTATGATGGTCCTAAGTCCATCAAATACATGCTTACAAGCATGCTAACACCTTATTGAAGTTTGCAAAAAGGGCATGTTACCATGCCATAACATTCTTACCTAAAGGCAAGTGCGTATATAACACCATGAGGGGGGAAAATTTTCGACAACATTTCCCCAAGAAATGGAATCCCAAAAAAAAATAACCATAAGCTCAATGGCACACAAGCAATCCAACAACATAGGGCTTGACAGGCCCATGGCATGCACACCATAAACTCATATATGGACTCCATAACCTGCAAAAACATAAAAATAGATGCTAGCAACAATCTCTTTGTTGCATAACCATGTAGTTTCTGCAATCATCTTTCTTGCAAACAATCAAAAAGTACTTCCTGCATGTTGATCCATATTGTAGTTTCTGCAATCATCTTTCTTGAAAACAATCAAAAAGTGTACTTATTGCATGTTGATCCATACTTTTAAAATTCAAACAATGATCAACTTGGATATATGCACTCCAATCCATGCATGTACACACAAAACATGCCATAAACTAAAATAAGCTGTTTGAAAACATAAAGCATACGTCCCTGAATGATTTGGTATTGGAATTGCATGCAACTAATCCTTCTTAATGAGCTTCAAGACCTCTGCACCTTCCTCCTTAGGTCCTAACATAAGCTTTGAAGTGTCCGAAAACATCGGATTATTTCCCAAAACTAAAGCATGGTCAGATGATTACTAAAATAATGCAAAATTTACCTAAAAAATGCATTTGTAATCCCTATTTAGAGCTAAAAAAACCATTTTAGGACCTGAAAATAATCAAAAACTGAAATATATATTATTTGCAAGTAACTCAAAGTGAAATTACTTCAATCGCATTCCCGGTTTGTAAGATATGGCTCCTGGAAGGTAGTTGCCAAAAACTATTCAGAATTTGCAGACCTATACAGACCTGCAAAAATACATATTTTCCAAAATTTATTTTCATAAATTGAAAGAAGACCTTGTGCTCTTCAAAATGAGCCATAGAACGTCCAATTTGGAGTTTTCCAGCCCAAGATATGGCCTTTCCAAGCGGGACATGCCAAGCTAGTGGACTGTTGGAGGGGCTGGAAGAAGTGTGAAAATATGATTTTTGGGGTGCCCAAAAGCATTCTTCCATCAAGCAACTCCTAAAATTCTCTCCATAACCTCGGAGAGTGGTATATGAAGATGCTTGGGCCTATTTTCACCCTTCCAAATCCTCCTTTAATGCATGCGAATTTGCTCCCCAAAAGAGGTGTAAATCAAGCTTTTTACTTTCATGCAAAAACTTAAATGGGAGCTTTTACCAGGCTTCTAATCCACTCTTAATGTGGATTTTTCTTGGATTTTGTCTTCTCCATGGTAATTCATACACCATATTTCATGTAAGTGTGCACTAATCCATGGGAAGCCTCATAGATGGTCTCTTTTCTTACTCCCAAAAGTGGAGTTTGGCAAAAGTTAACATTTGAGTTTTTTTTCTAAAAAGTGTGGAAAGGGGGTCTTTAAGGGTACAAAATTCCTCCTTAACTTATCATTTTAATGAATCTAATGATTCCACTATGAATTCCATACACCATATTCTCAGTATATATACTTTTTCCCATCCATCCATAGCTAGCACACCTCTTTTTCCCTCTTCCAAAATGGGAATTTCTTAAAATAATGTGCTGAAATTTGTTTCTCAACAGTGATGGAAGGGGGTTTTGTGGAGCTTCAAACTCCCATCATATTGAGGTATATTTTGGATTTTTTAATCTTATACGGAAGTCAATACCCTATGCTATAATTATGCATGGTTTTTCCTACCAAACTAAGAAAAATACCACTTCATTTTTCTTGCCCAAAATGGCTATTAGTCAAAAATAGCTCCTGAAATTTATGTAAAAAATTATGGGAGGGTATTTTGGAGGTACCCTAAACTTGTTCTTTCTTGTTTCTTGAGGGAATACTTGACTCAAGATGAGAGTATATACCTCATACTCTCCATATATGAATTTTCTCTCAAAAAACTTTTCCCAAAGCCCATCCTTTCTTTTGTCAAAAGTGGAGTATTACTATAATTAAGTCCTAATAATAACCAAAAAGTCTCATACCTGTGCTTGAGGCGGTATCTTCCCATGTCAAGAAATCCTCTATAGATGAGATCAAGACTCCATCCATACCAACATGACTGCCCTTCCCATCCAAGAGATCCTCTCAATCGTTGCACACGACTTCTTCTCTTTTGAGTCCTTGTATTTCCTTTCTTGAACCACCTTTTCTTTTGCTTCTTGTCACAGGATAGGGATTTCTTGCATTGAACTTCCGTTATCTCTGTGTGCAATCTTTTGTAGATCCAATATTTCCAAAAGTCATAAGCACTTGCGAACTTGTAGAACTATGAAGGAGGTCGGCCGACAACCTATGTACTTCAATATATTTTTTTAGCAACATACTTTTAATGTCTAAAGCATCTAGGCGAATTGGATTCTCCATGCGCCTTGCAAGCTGGCTTCGTGGGTGCGATTCCCACCTCCTTCACGAACGCAATTTGTCCTAGGATTGTTCTTTGATACCATTGTAACGTCCTTTTACTCCCAAGCACACGTAACTGTCATCGAAACACACAGAGAGCTAATTAGGTTCGCGAGCTCTTGTTTTCTCTTCTAAGTATTCACGTAGTAGACTTCTCTTGAGTTTCTCTCTTTCTAAATACTACAATAAATAGAAGTGCATCCATGTGTTGCCATATGGCAAGCTCCTCACAAGAGGAGCTGCACATAATGAACTAATGTGATAGGTGGGATGGACCTTACCTTGTACTAGATCTCTATATGCACAGTGAAGCGCTACACACATGGAAAAATCTCTTCAAGGTCTATATACTCGCTTGGGATGCTCATTCCTCACCATATTCAAAGAGAGAAACATTAAAGACAAAGGAGAATTACGAGATTTTTGAATTCCAAGGTCTATATACTCGCTTGGGATGCTCATTCCTCACCATATTCAAAGAGAGAAACATCAAAGACAAAGGAGAATTACAAGATTTTTGAAGGAGCTTTCTTTTCACAGTGACAAATGGTCTACAAAAATGAACTCTTATTGAGATTTATGAAAAAACTAGTGGGCTTGTCCACACCAAAATGGCTAGCATCATTAAAAATAGCTCTATACTAATTGTAGAGATATTCCAATTGAGTTATTAAGCTAGCCAGTTTATTGTGAGTGAAGTAACTACATGTGTGAACTTTCCCATGCTCTTGGGAAATAGAAAATTGTTACATTCAAGAAAATATGAGTTATATCTTAAGAGGAAATATTACATAGGAGTATCCTTGTTCCAAAACATTTTAGTGAGAATTCTCCATATCCTTTGCTTCTTCTTACATCCATCAATCAAATTTGGTATACTACGAAGTCTTCCATGTGCAACACTCGCCCCTTCTTAGGCGTTATCATCATTGACAACACCTAGATGTTTTGTAGACTGTATTATTCCATGACTTTGAGTTGTCTCTCGTGCTCTTGTTGTTTCAACTTCATGGAAAGTCTTGAGAGTGTGCAGCTCCATCTTACTTGTACTGGTATCTCTCAATTAAGTAGTTGTGATAGCTTCTTCTACATGGATTCAAATGTTAGTAGTCTTGCAAAAAATATGAAGTTTATCTTGTTCAATATTTTTTATTCCTTTTTAAGAATCCTATTTGAAACATTTCATCGAAGGTTTGCATGGAGTGGCTTAGTAACTCTCTCAATTTACGTAGAAGGCCATGATGGTCTCTAGGTCGGGTGTCTCTTTGAATCATAGACCATTGGCCATT
Source organism: Ceratopteris richardii (assembly GCA_020310875.1). Classification (NCBI taxonomy): domain Eukaryota; kingdom Viridiplantae; phylum Streptophyta; class Polypodiopsida; order Polypodiales; family Pteridaceae; genus Ceratopteris; species Ceratopteris richardii. Next base: position 109,430,899 of record CM035414.1, read on the forward strand.
TACATGCCTAAAACCTTAGGTGTCTAGGTAAGGTGTAGACATCCCTTTAAAAGCTTTTTTCAATCCAATGATCAAAAGTGATGAACATGTATTCTCCATTTGGTAGTGATCCTCTGGGTGGTCCTGCTATAAATAGGTAATTCAGCCATTATTCTTTATTCCTTTGTTTCACTTGCATAAATTAGTATTGTGCATCCATTCTCTTGCATGCAAATGGTGCATACATAGGACTATAATGTAAATGTTTTGGTGCTCCCTTGAAGACTTCCTATAGGTATGGGTTATCTAGTAAGAATTTTCTTCTCCACTATTGATGCATAGTTTCATCATATGGCCCAAAAGACTTTACATATTCCTCATCGTAAAGTGAGTTCATGAGTGATAAGTGTTGGAGTTTGACATCTGGAGAAGCATGCAAACAACAAAAGGAAGAAGAAGAAGCTTGGAGCACAACACACAATATTGAATGTCTTACGAAGTGAATGTACAAAGATTAAGTGACCCATTTGGGTTATAGGCATATATACAAGTCAAGGGGAAAAACCTCATATAGAGGAAAAAAGTGCCCCAAAAGTCCTAGTGTTTTCACGCACAATATATCAACAAATCCCCTCTTGGAGTGATGCGGTGAACAAGGAGCTTGCACTCATGTATAAGGAAGTGTCAGCCAAGCTATGTGGAATCAATCCACAAAAGGAAGTGAGCCCAAAGTTTTGCAGAAAGCTTCAAACTTATCCCTTAGCAGAGCCTTTGTGAAAAGGTGTGCAACATTAAGTTCTATGTTGGCACATATGCCAAACTGATCTTTCCAGTAGAGAACCTCTCCTTGACATAATGATAGTGCACCTCAATGTGCTTAGTGCGAGCATGGAAGACAAGGCTCCTCGCAACTACAAATGCACTCTGATTGTCAATGAAGATGGTGGTGGTAGAAGGTTGACCAACACACAAATCAGCTATAAGGTGTCTAAGCCACACACATTGAACAATCACTATGAAAGTTGCCCTATACTCAGCCTCACAACTAGAAGTGGCTACAGTAGGTTGCTTCTTGCTCAACCAAGATATGCATGAGCTACCAAGCATGAAGAAAAAACCATTGGTGGACACATGGATGTCATAGCAACTAACCCAATCAAAGTTAGAAAAAGCATATAAATCTAGCGATAGTGGTCCCCCTTGGGATAAAACAATCCAATTAGTCGGGTATCACTCAAGTAGTGAAGACGCACTTAACTTCCTTCCAATGCTTGACACCTAGGCAATGCATAAACCTGTTTGTATGTGAGATAGAAAACTAAATGTCAAGTTGAGTTATGCATGATTAAACCAAGCATCCAACAACTTGGTGATAGAGAACATCATCAAATGCATGTCTAGCATCATGAAGACTCAACCCTAAACCTATTTCCATAGGAGTGGCAATAGGTTTTTAGTCTTGAAGGCCAAATCACTACAATAATGTGTCAATATATTTTGTTTGCCACAAAGCTATTCCACCATCAACTTGCATAGACTAATGCCCAAATATTGATGCGAATTCCCCAAATCTGACATCTCAAATGAAGCATGTGAATCAGCAATATGCTTGTCATTAGCACTAGTGAGCAACATATCATCAATATAGACAACAATGATCAAAATCACATCATTTGCATGCTTAACATATAAGGTGCTCTCAATTGGATTGTTCTCAAAACCATGTGCAATCAAGTATATATGCATTGTTTCATACCAAGCACGTGGTGCTTGCTTCAAACCATATAATTCCTTTTTCAACTTGCACACTTTTTTCATGCTCTTTTTGCACAAAACCATGGGGCTGAGAAACATACACTTCTTCATGTAAGTCACCGTTCAAAAATGTAGTTTTAATGTCCAACTGATGCAAAAGTGCACAGATACGAACAGTAGAAATTTGGCATGTGGGAGCAAAGATCTCATCAAAATCAATGCCTCTTTCTTGAGCATAACCTTTTGCAACAAGCATAGCCTTATACCTATCAATTATTCCACCATGCTTACACTTTAGCTTGTATACCCACTTAGCGCCAATGGCCTTCTTTTCGGGAGTCAAATCACATAAAGACCAAGTACCATTCTTCATAATAGAATCATATTTTGATTGCATTGTAATCATCAAATTTTTTGAATTTTGTGTGTTGAAAAGGGTTCTCAGGCATGGTCATTTGATCTTGGGGAGGGAACATTGGCAACCCTAAATACCTCATCCTTGTCTTTTCACGGTCATCAAGTGGCCAATATCTCCTCTTATTTCGGTTTGGGTAGGTAACTCTAGACAAATCTTTTGGATCTTGTAATTCATAGATAATGGTAGGATTGATGCCTTCTCCTTGTATAGGTGAAGTGGCTTGTAGTAACTTATCTAACCCACTTATCATATACACATCCATTAAGTCATCATCCTAAGGGATTTGATATCCTCTCCATACATTAGTAACTACTGACTTTCCCCTAGAGTGGTCACAGTGTCTCCACTATCGGATCTAACAAGGTTTTTTGGTTCCTCAACTTCTCTTCTTTAATTCAATCTCTCTAGGTGCTCTCTCATTGCATATATGTGTCCTTACTTGTCCATGTGGAATCCTCCTTCATATTTTATGGTCGATCTTGGGACAGTCTCTGAATCTATAGAATTTTTCATTCTAGCCATAGACCTATTGAGACCATTGAGTTAGATAGGCAGTCCATGCACATTATTTCACAAGGAAGGAGAAGGAAAAGAGCCCACACACACACACTCACAATCAAAGAGGAGCACATACATAGATTGAGGCAAGGAAGAATGATCTTCTTCTTCTTGTTCTATTACATAAAAGGAGTGTACAAGAATGACCTAAAACAACAATAGAACAAGTGCAATATATCAAGAACAATACATAAGGGAAAATCCTGATGTCCACGAATTAGTAAGCTCGCAAGAAACAAATGTGCCATCACTTTCTATAGATAAATCTAGTAAATCTCAATGAAAAATCCCTTACATATACTGATGTGACCACTATACATGTCACAGAAATGAAAAAGTGATATGTGTCATACTGGATAATCACATGTTGATCTTGATATCTCAACACTCCCACTCAAGCTCAACATCATCTCCTATAATCCAACAGTCTTCTAAAACTTCTTCAACTTATCAGCTCCAAGTTCTTTAATGAAACTATCAACAACCTACTCATCTATCCTCACATAAACAAAGTCAATATCACCTACTAATACCTTTTCCCTGATGAAATTATAATGTACCTCAATATGCTTTCTTCTAGCATGAAAAATAGGGTTTCATGCTAATTATATGCTGCTAAGATTATCAACACCTCTATAGTCAGCTTTTGTACCCAACAAAGCAACAGTGGGTTGCTTCTTGCTTCTCCATGCAATGGTTGCACTTCCAAGTGAGAATAGAAAGCCATTAGGAGATCTTCTATCTGGAATACTACCAGCCTAACTTGCATCGATGCATCCATAAACGTCCAAATCTACACTGGCTTCATAAAATAATGCATAATCCAAAGTAGCACTCACATAATGTAGAGTGCACCTTAGAGCATCTAAATGCGGCTTCCTAAGACCTACATAGATGGACTTTCAAGTCCAACAGTGAAGCTTAGAATAGGCCTTGTAATTGTGAGATATATCAAACTTCCCACAATTCTCTTGTACATAGTAGCATTTTCCAATGCTTCACGTGGTGTAGTATCCAACTTCAAATTCTGATCTAATGGCATAGGAATTGGCTTACAATCAGCCATAACATATTTTTTTAGCATACTCCAAGGCATTTTGCCTTTGTGACATCGATATACCTATTTTCTATATGTATAAACTCAATGCCCAAGAAATAGTGTAGCACACCAAGATCTTTCATATCAAATTCCTACATAAGGAGTTGATTTACCTCTTTAATGCTTTCTTCATTATCACCATCTATAATCAAGTCATCAACATAAATAGCTTGAATTGTGATGCCATCATCACCCCTCCTTGCATATAATGACTGATATCCATCACACATAGAAAATCCAATGGTGGTTAAGTAGTTAGCAATCCTTGCATGTCAAGCATGAGGGGCTTGCTTAATTCCATAAAAAGCCTTTTGCAACCTACAAACATACTTTGAATCTTCATATTCTTGTGGTTGGTCTATGTATATTTCTTCCTATAACTCACCATGTAGGAAAGAAGTCTTCACATCCATTTGATGCAAAGTTCATCCTTTTGTTGTAGCAACTGCAACAAGTATTTTGATAGCAGACATTTTAGCTACATGGCTAAACATTTCCTCATAATGAATGCCATATTTTTGTGCCTATCATTTTGCTACTAATTGTGCTTTATACTTGCTTATGCTACCACCAACATTGTGATTTACCTTGTAAATCCACTTGTAGCCTATGGGTTTCTTTCCTTGCGGCAATGGAACCAAGTTCCATGTATCATTCCCATAAAGTGCAGCCATCTCCTCATCCATAGCTTATTTCCAATCTGCATTTCCAATTGCATCTTCAAAACAAGAGGGTTCATTATCTTGTATTACCTTTGTCATGTAGGTAGAATGATGGGCCATGTAACTGTCATATGTCAATTGTTGCACTGAATTCCACATTTTCCCACATCTTCTTGGTCCTGGGTCACTTCTTGTATCATTTGCATGTGCCTTTCTTACTCCTACAGTCTTCACAAAGGGAAATCCAAGTTCCTCATCAAGGCTCTATTCTAAACCACTTGAGTCTCCATCAATGTCTTCAAAACCTCTAGATGTTTTACAACCAGCAAAAAGCTTTTCTTTACTTTTCTTGGATGTATTTGATAAATTTGATGGACTAAATTTTCCATGTAATCTTCCACTCCATGGATTTGAGTTGGAACTACTGCTTGGTGATGCATCCGATCCACTCAAAACGTGAGATTCTACACTTGATTTTTCAGCATTTTCTTTTTCATTTGGTTGAAGATTAAGTTTGGGTGGTTGCTTAAATGTTGTATCCCATGTGGTTGGCTCTTTGGTTCTATGGGTGCTACTAGTGCTTTTGGCTTCCAAACCCAAATCCTTGATGATTGTCTTCCTTCTATTGCTGAAGAGGTGAGTTGATCTTCTTTTGATATCTGAGCTTGGTTCTGGCCCTTGTAATTCCTTGACCTCTTTGTTGAGACTTTTCTTGTGTGGGAGAGAATATGCTTTTGTGCATGTAGTAGTTTTTTGAGTACCACATGTGCAATTGCCCTTGTTGAGTGGCAACTAATTCCTTAGGCACCCAAATGTGTACATTATTGTGGTCGACCTTCATTGATTGCTTTGGTACCCAAATTTGGAGTACTCTTTGAAATAGAGATCTTTGTTGTTTTGCTACTTGTTGCCTTGGCTTTCTCCTCTACTTCTTTGGTAACAAGTTTGACTACAATGGTGTGATTGACTATTCTCCCTTTTGTAGCCAAATCTGCTTCACGTCCGAAACTACTTTCTCCTTGAATTCTATTTGTTTATTATATATAGTGGTTGTCTTATACTCTTTTGCTTGCCTCTGTGTTTGAACTATTTTGGCTACATTAGTCTTTGAAAAAGAAGGGATAGACACTTGCCTTCGAGCCTGTTCTACCATGATTGAGTTCTTCTACATCCTAGAGCTTTTGACACATACAACATCTTCTTCTCTAAGATTAGTCTTAGAAGAACTAAGAGAATGTGTGATACCTGGATTCTTTATCATGCAATTCTCTTATTCTAATGTAATGCATTGTCCATGTACCCAAACTTGAAGAAGTTGACTTCTTAGATTTAAGTTGAATGCATGGTCAAAGATCCAATCTTGACCTAAGGCAAGTGGTTCCATAAGGTCCTCATCTTGACACACTAGCATTTTGATTGTCATTGGGACATCGTGAAGGTAGATGGGAAGTTCGAGCTCACTCACACAAGGGGTTTCCACACCTCCAATCCTATGAGATAGGCTTCTATGGATTTGATGTTCAATTGAAGATCTTGGCAATATGAGAGTCTAACTGCACTAGTTGATGCACTTGAGTCAATCAAGGCTCTCATAGTTCTTACATTCTTTCCTTGTCCTACCTCTATGGTCACAAAGGGATGTCGAACGATTATTTGAGAAGTGATCGCACCAAATGTTTGGCACTTGGCCATGTGATATCTTGGGGTTTCAGGATTGATATCTCGGCCTAGTTGCCTTAACTTATTTTGCTTAGTGCACTCTCTAGCCTCTGCTTGTGCTTCTTCTCTAACCCTCAACTCTTCTTCTTTTCGCTTCTTAGCAGCATTGAGTCTCATTAGTATATCCTCTGTAAGAGGTTCTTGATATAGCTTGACTCTACATCCACTAATATAATTTGTCAAGATGTCACCTTCTAGAGTGGCCAATTGAACTGCACCACTAGTGGAAATTCTATTAATGATCATTGGTCCATATCCTCGTTTTTCTAATTTACAGGCATGCTGCCTTAGTGTATAAATCAACACTAGGTCTCCCTCTTCCAATCCTTTATCCTTGATGTGTGCATCAAAGTATGCCTTTTGTCTTTTCTTTGCAGTATAGATGTTTGTTGCCACTCGTAGCCTCATCTCACCTAAGCATTCTAGATCAAAGATCCTAGAGAACAATTGATGTCCATCCCACTCGTGCTCTTGTGCTATTTTCAAAGTCAAGATCAAGAAGTCTAATGGTACACAACATTATGACCAAAGACCATTTGAAATGGGGTGGCATTGAGTACTATTTTATAGGCAATGTGATAAGCCCAAACATCATGATGAAGTTGCTTATCCCAATCATATCATTTATTATTTACTAGTTTTGTCAATACATTACATAGGATATTATTACTGCTCTCGGCTTGTCCATTAGCTTGTGGATGATAGGGGACAAACTTCTTATGTATCACCAAGAATTCTTGGAGAAGGTTTTCAATGACTTCGTTCAAGAAGTGCATACCTCTATCAATTACTAACTCTATTGGTAACCCATATGTGGTGAATACTTCCTCAAATAAGAACTTAGCCATTGTTTGAGCATCATTCTTTGTCATTTCTTTTACTTCTACCCACTTTGTAAGGTAATATCTGGCTACAATAATGTACTCTATATGGGAGTTTCTAGCTGGGGGGTTAATAGGACCTACAAAGTCTATACCCCACTTGGAGAATGCACGTCCTCCCATCATTGGCCTCAAAGGCATCTCATCTTTTGTGATCCGTTATTGTGCACATTGGCATGTGTTGCATCTCTTCACATATGTATGTGCATCCATATGAAGAGTGGGCCACCAAGTTTCTGAGAATAGAATGGCCGTAATTACTCGATCAGGCCCAAAGTGTCCACCTATAACATTGTTGTGTGAAATTTCTAAGATTTTCAAATAGTTTGATTCATGAATGCACAATCTTAAGTAACCATCTTTGCCTCTTTGGTATAGGTTGACTCCTACTAAGGCGTAGTCCTGAGCCTCTTGCTCCATGCTTCACTTTGTTGCTAGACTAGCCTCAATGGGTGGTGTTTCGGATCTTAGAAATTCTACCAATGGAGCACTCCATTATGGAATTAATGATACATGCTAAAAGTTGGCAAACTCCACTAGGGGTCTCTCCTAGTACACTTGAAAATTCTTAATCCACTCATGTATTTCTTTTTCTATACTAGGCCAATACACTCCTAAACATTTTAGATTTTGCAATGTTCACTGTTTAGAATAGTGATTTCCTAGCAATCCTTCATAGGCTTGTTGCAATCAACTGCTATGTTCATCTTCCTCGACACAACAAGCTATTACACCCTTTTTATCTTGTTTGTACATATTTCCTGCCAATATTTGATATTTTTGTGATCTTACAATTTCCTTTTTGTTCATTTTCACATGCTTATTTGCAGATCCAAAGGTTAAGACAAGCACCAACTTATTTTCCCATTTAGGAACAACTTCTAAGTTGAACATATAAGCATCGAGCAATTCATCAGACACTCCTTGCGGTGACTCTCTTGAAGTGATGCAAGAAAGGTGATCCACCCTAAGATGGGTCCTACCTTTCTTAACCACAACTTCAAAGTCACATTCCATTAGTAAGAGGAACCATCTTACTAAGCATCCTATATTGCAAGGTTTATTGGCCAAATGTAATAAAGCTTGATGATCGGTGAAAAACTTAAACTTCTTGGCCAGTAGATAGTATCTAAACTTCTTCACAGCATATACCATGTCTAAGCCTTCTCTTTCAGCTATTAAATAGTTCCGTTCAGTTGTGTTTAGTTGTCTGCTAGCATATGCTATAGGCAAATCTAGATTTTCCTCACTTGTGGGTTGTGCTAGCACACATCCTATTGCATAATTGGATGCATCTACATGGAGATGGAATGGTTTATTCCAATCAAGACTAGTCAGTACTGGTGTTGTGAACAAGTGTCTCTTCATCTCATTAAAGGAATTTTTGCATTCGCCGTTCCACTCAAAATTGTCAACAAAGCATAAAGAGGTTTAGCCATAATTGCATACATGCGGATAAACCTACGATAATATCCACAATGGCCCATAAACGCTTGTACCTCTTTGACATTCCTTCTCTTCAATGGTTACCACATTTTTTTTTATCTTTTCTTTATTATCATATACTTCTACAGTGATGGCCTCTTTCTTAGGCATTGGTACCAAAATTTTCCGGTCTTCAACTTCATATTTCTTGAAATTATCTGGAACCTCAAACAATGATTCCTCCTCTTCTTGTTTCGCTACTTTTCTTTTCTTTTTCTTTTGACTACCTTCACTTTCATCCCTTGAATTTATAGTTTTAATGCTTGTGAGAGGTTCTTCTTCTTGTTGGGTAAATACTCCTACATTTTCTAGATAGTGCTCCTTTGAGTCAAAGCGAATATCCATCACAATGGACTCTAGATCATCATCATCCCCTTCTTCTTCTATGAGCTCATTAGATTCAAACTCTTCTAGCAATGGTTTACACATGAACAAAGAGATATTATAACCCTCCTCATCACAATGAGGCATCCGTTGTTCTTCATTGACAGCAATGCCCATGGTGGATAAGGTTTCTACCCAACCATGAGGCTCAAATTCCTCATCTGGAAAGATAATTGATGTGTAGGTTGGGTCGCTAACTAGCCTAGCTCCTTGAGAAGTTCCTTCTTCTCTCGATTTCAATCATGTTTCCTCTTCCACTGCAACCTTGCACATCTACAAGTGAGTATCTTCATGCATCCAGGATGGATCCAAAGAACTTATAGAATGCAAAGAGATTGAATCTTCTTGCACCTTGTGGATAGGATTCAAACTTGTATAGCACATCCAACAAGTATTTTCTTTGAATCAAGAAGATGACATTGTGTAAATAGATTACCTCTATTCCCAAGAAGTAATTTAGTGCTCCAAAATTATATATCTTTAACTCCTTTCCCAGCTTTAACTTTGTATCGTCAACACCTACAATAGCACTTCCTCTAACGATCAAACTTTTCGAATGAACTACCATCAATAGTAGTGATAATGATCTTTCTAACTCCCATTACAAGATAAGAGAAGATGTTAGAACATGTCATAGTATTCCGTGTAGGAGCAAGCTCAGTTGAAGTGAAGAAATTGTTCTATGAGGTAATATGTTTAGTCGCACCACTATCAAAGTACCACCAATTCAAATTTATGCACACATAAACTATCATGAAAAGATAGGTCATAGATGAAAACAGTACTAAATGCCCATTCTTCATTCTAAACAAGATTAGTAGATTTTGTTTTAGGCATAGCGGTCTCCACTACAACCATTCAAGACTCTTTCTTCTTTTCGTCCTTCGCAGCCAATTTAGGAGAACTCTTTATGAGATGATCGTTTTCCTTACACTACTTGCAAAATTGTTTCTTCTTTTCTATCTGCTTATCACCTTTGTCTTCCTTCTTTGATTGCATAGAATTAGAATTTTTTTTCAATAGTAGATGAGCTCCATTTACCTTTCTCTTCTCACTAGCTAAGGAAATTTGATCTACAATATGCATAATTGACCTATTCTGCATGGTCGATATATCTTATTACAACAAAACAAAGACTCCCTTCACAAATTTCAAGGAATTTGGATACCCATTCATCATCAATCAAAGAGTAGAAGCAAAACTCTGATATGAATCCAGAAGCCTGTTGAGAGCAACCTACACAAGTTAACAATGTGGCAAGGTTTCATCAGCAAAAATCAATTTCCCCTTCATATCTTTGATCTTTATCAAAAAAATATCCATTGAATCTCCTTTGTTCATATGCTCACTCTCCAATTATTTTTGGAGGTAAGCAACACAAGCCTCATTCTCGCATGATATAATGTTGTAAGACTATCCCAAGCATACTTTTTTCTTTTACATGAGCGAATGTGAGAAATAATGGCACGTTTTACAGACAAAGATATCAATGCATGTGTCTTTGCATCTTTGCCATCCCAATGAAGTTGCTTTGTAGTAGGTGCATTGGGAAGTACAACACAACAAAGAAATTGAAGATCATCATCTTCAACACCATCTGCATCAGTCACTGTATTTGTAGGTGTAGTAGGATGTTTTTCAACAATACACAATATTCCACAAGAATTTTGCTACCAATACATGATGCATCATATATACCCACAATGGGTAATTAGTACCATCCAAATTATGCTAAATAGCCAACATATAGAATAGATAATTACTTTCATCCATAGCCTATGAATGAATATCTTGATGCATAAAATTCATTGTATCTCAAAAAATTGAACACAAACACCATGCCAAGATCTACTAAACCTATAGCAAACTTTGTAGCGCTTGTATTGGAAAATTGAAAACTATATATTGTTGATATATTTAGGTAGTGATGTGTGTGAACACTCTAGGACCGACGGGGCACTTTTTTCCCTCTTTAGGAGGTTTTTTTCCCCCGGCTTGTATATACGCCTATTGCCCTAATGGGCTACTTATCTTTGTACATTCTCTAGTAATACATTCAGTATTGTGTGTTTGTGCTCCAAGCTTCTTCTTCTTCCTTATGCTGTTCGCGTGCTTCCGCAGACGTCTATCTCCAACAATTGGTATCAGAGCAAGTCGTCGCTTCTTCTAGGGCGCCGTCGACACTCCTCCGTTTTGCAGTCTCAGATTTGCACGAAATTTGGTGCGCATACTCAGGGTGTTTCCGAGATCAAAACAGCTTTGCTGTGTGGTGCCGAAATCGCGACCTGAGCTCGTTTCGGCCTCCGAACGCACTATCATAGCACTTGTGCAGGCTATTTTGTCCTTTTGTGCCAAAGGTATATACCAGTTTCTGTTCGCCAATTTAAGCGTCTTGAAGTCTGCTACAGGTCTAGCAGAACTCGTCTGGGCAGTTCCGTTCAACTTTTTGAGATACAGTCAATTTTTTGCATCAAGGTATTTTAGTCACCGGCCATGGCTGAAAGCAGTGATGTATTCCGTATGTTGGCTGTTGAGGATAAGTTGGATGGTACCAACTACCCATTATGGGCTTATATGATGCGACATGTACTAGTTGCAAAAGGATTGTGGAACATTGTGCACGGTGTTGAAAGACGTCCTGTTACACCTGTAACGACAGGTACTGCAAATACATGTGTTGGAGCTGATGAAGATGGTGTCGAAGATGATATTCCGCAGATTCCTGTTTGTGCTACTGTTTCTATTGCACCTACTGCAGAGTAGATTCGTTGGGATGGTAGAGATGCCCAGGCACATGCATTGATAGCTTTGTCTATCAAACGTGCCATTATTCCTCACATTCGCTCTTGTAGAACAGCAAAGGATGCTTGGGATACACTTACCACTTTGTACCAGTCTAGGAATGAGGCTCGTGTTGCTTACCTCCGAAAACAGTTGGAGAGTGAGCACATGAATGAAGGTGATTCTATGGAAAGTTTTCTTACAAAGATCAAAGACCTGAAGGAACAATTGATTTCTGCTGATGAGGTTATACCAGATAGCTCACTTGTGCAGACCGTTCTGAATGGTCTTCCTGATTCATATCAAAGTTTTGCCTCTACTCTTCGGTTGATGATGAAAGGCAATCCGAATGCCTTATCATTTGAGGAATTAGTCTCTGTTCTGTTGCAGGAAGATCAGTCCAGGCAGAACAGGTCCATTATGCATGTTGCAGATCAAGCTTTCCTGGCTAGTCAGAAGGGCAAAGGAAAATGGAGCTCTTCTACTAGTAAGCAGAAATCTGCAAATGCTGCACAATCGAAGAACCAGGATAAAGATGAGAAGAAATCAGAAAAGCAGAAATTGTTCTGCAAGTACTGTAAAGGAAATGATCATATTATAAAGAACTGTCCAAAACTGGCTGCTAAAGAGGCAAAGAAGAAAGAGGCTGGAATGGTTGTTGCAGAGGCCTCTACACCAAAAACAAAGTCTGCAAATATTGTGCAGGAAGAAGAATGGGTGTTTACTACTGTCTGCAGTTTTGACCCATCTTCTCATGATCAGTGCATCGCAACCAGCCCAATCACTGTCAGAAAAAGCATGCAAATCTGGCGGTAGTGATCCCGCCTTGTGATAAAACAATCCAAGTAGCTGGGTACCACTCAAGTAGCGAAAGATGCGGTTAACCACATGCCAATGCTTGACACCTGCACAATGCATAAACCTACTCATCTATGAGACAGAAAATTGAATATATTGCCGAGTAATGCATAAGTAAATTAAGCATCCAATAGCTTGCTGATAGAGAACAACATCAAATTCATCTCCAGCACCATGAAGACTGAATTGTAAACCTGTTTCCATAGGAATGGAAATAGGTTTAGAGTCTTCAAGGCCAAAACGCTACAATAATGTCTCAATATATTTCCTTTGACACAAAGTCATTCCACCATCAACGTGCATAAACTGAATGCCCAAATAGTGATGCAAATGCCCCAAATGAGACATCTCAAATGAGGCATGCAAATCAGCCTTAAAATCAGTAATATGCCTCTCATGAGTACCAGTGAGCAACATATCATCAACATAAACCATGACGATCAGAATTAGATCATTAGCATGCTTAACATATAAGGTGATTTCAATTGGACTATTCTCAAAAGCATGTGCAATCAGATAGGCGTGTATCTTTTCATACCAAGTACGTGGCGCTTGCTTTAAACCATATAATGCCTTCTTTAACCTGCACACCTGGCTCTCATGCCCTTTCTGCACAAAGCCATGGGGCTGAAAAACATACACTTCTTCATGCAAGTCACCATTCACAAATGCTATTTTGATATCCAATTGATTTACATTCCAACCATGATGAGTTGCAAGTGCTCAGATGCTACGAACAGTAGTCATTCGGCAAGTAGGTGCAAAAGTCTCATCAAAATCAATGCCTCTTTCATGTGCATAACCCTTTGCAACAAGCCTAGCCTTATACCTCTCAATTGTTCCATCAAGCTTATGCTTTAGCTTGTATACCCACTTTCTGCCAATGGCCTTCTTGTCACGAGGCAAGTCACATAAAGACCAAGTGCCATTCTTCATTATAGCATCATATTCAAATTGCATAGCAGCCATCCAATTTTTTGAATTTTGTGCTTCATCAAAAGAAAGAGGTTCATTCTCATCATCGAGACTAGATGCAACCATAGCATAGCAATTTGATGCAAAAGAGGCACTATGAGAGCCTGATCAAGTACGATATGATAGAAGTGCATCTAACTTGATGTAATGCAAAGTCTGCACCATCCATTTTGGCATAGTTTTTGCCTCCTCAATATCAGCTCTCTCATCAACAAGTGCATCATGTAAATTTCCATCAGAAATGGAATGATATGCACCATCACATGGAACGTGCAAAGGCTGAGAAGTTGCCTCATTAGGACCATATTAGACTGTCCACCTATAAAAAGAGGCAGCAAAGTATCATACATGTCTTTGGAGCTAACAGATCTCTCCTTAGTACATGAAAGTAAGGACTGAATAGCATCTTCCACAAAAACAACATCACGATTAACGAGAATCCATTTAATCTGTGGATGATACAAACGATAGCCTTTGCTTTCAGAATTGTACCCAACAAAAATACATTTTACTACTTTATCATTCAATTTTTTGCGATGTTGTTCAGGCACTAATGCATATGCCAGACAACCAAAAACACACAGATGAGCAACAGATGGCTTGCAATCATGCCAAGCCTCATATGGAGTGATAGATTGCAGTGCTTTAGTGGGACACCTATTAAGTACATATGTTGCACACATGACAGCCTCAAGCTAGAAACTATGTGGTAAAGCCTGATTCTTGACCATACACCTCACCATCTCCATGAGTGACCTATTCTTTCATTGAGAAACTCCATCCTGATGATTTGTATATGGCACTATACACTAGTGTTTTATCCCACGTTTAACCAAAATTGCATTAAAATTAGAAGACATATATGCCCCCCTCGATAAGAATGAAGGGTGCCCATTTTACATGCTAATAGATTTTTAGCCAAAACCAAAAATTGTTTGAAGCACATGAACACTTTGGACTTTGCTTTCAATGGATATACCCATGCATGCTTGGAAAAATCATCAATGAAAGTCACAAAATAAAGATAATATCCAAAAGAGGGTGTCTACATATGTAGCTCAAGCGTAAGAACCACCTCCTTTACTTGTCAATCCGCGGAGACGTGAGGACCGGTATGAAGACCACGAGCAAGTGAAGGCACAAGTGCGTGAGTGAAAGCACACAAACATGCACACACATACACACACACACGCACAAAGTGAGATCAAAGAGACAAACAATGGAAAGCTTCGATTGAAAAAGAGTTCTCTTACAAAAGCTCTACTCTCTAACCAGCCAACCTCAAAAATGAGCTCTCTAGCTCTTTTTATAGTTTTTTGACTAGTTTTGGCCCTATCCAGACCTAGTGTCCGGCCTACTTAAAAATTAGGTTCCAGGGCTTATTTGAGGGCTCAAACGAAGTCTAAAAATTATGAAAATTGGTACGATGGTACTTCTAATACTCCTCAAGCTCGAGTACTCCTCGGCTTGAACAAAATGGAGTTATAAGAATAGATAATGGTATTTACAATGATTTTTAGTGATGAAAATCACTATTTTTGTAGGGGATTCTTCTGAAAATTTGACATACACTTCTTGGAGCTCCCTACTTGCTCCCTCTTCTTCTATGTCCACTTCTTTGATGTGCTTCCATGTTTTATGCTTGACCTTGAGTTCCAACACTCCCCCCCCCTCGAGTCTGTCGTCCCTGACAGACCCTTGTTGTAAGGGTTGTTCCATGTAGTGCTTTGAGAGGTGGTGTCCATCTTTTGTATGAGCTTGTTCCTTGGATTCCAGCAAGAATGTGTCGTTGTGAGCTTTCAAAACTGCAAGTTGCTCAAAAGAGGTTGTCAAGATTGATTTGGAGCAACTACTGGCTTCAATTTGCTTCCGAGATATGGATGTTGTTCCCATGACGTCCGCTAGCTCTTCCAAAGATGATGTTGAGAGCAGTCATGCCAACTACTCATAATCCATAATGAATGATGGGTAAGTGTGTTCGTGCCTGGGTTGAAAACAGTATGTGCCTTGTGCACGGCCTTGTAATGTAGCCCTACGCATGCTTACTTGGAAAATGCATTGGAAGAAGTATGGTGCAAAAATTGCAGGTCTTGAGCTAAGTGCTCAAGGGTATGCTGACGAAGAGGTTTCCTAATCTATCATGGTTATGGTGTTGCCAGAGTAAAGATACTTACCGTGGTGAAGGGTTGATTAATGTCTATCCCTTCATGTTGTATACCCGGCATTCGTGATGGAACATTGTCGATGAATGTCCATGTTGCTGGTCCACCGAAAAGTTTTCTGAGTGCCTGGTTCTATCTTCTCTTTTCAAAGCAATGTTTGCCAAATACTGAGAATTGAATTTCTTTATATTCTTTGACAAACAACATTGGGTAACTACACCAAGCTTAGTTTCACATATTCTCTTTAGTTCACCATAAGCAGGAGTCTGCTCATCTAGTATACAGACAAGGATTTTCGGGGTACCAAACAAACTCTTGCAAATATCTCCTTGGATGCTCTCATACATACAGTAGTTAATCATCACTCAAGTTGTGGACCTTCAAGATCTTCACTCCCACCATGGTAAGGGGAAACCATAGGTGTGGATGCCATGTTCATGCTAAGTTCGTGACATCTACCAGATAAGGTAGCAATTACATCATCTGCTAGCCGAGACACACTTCTATCCAAACTGATAAATGCCCAGTAATCGATGGTTCAATCTTCAACTAAGCATGACTCATTCATGTTCCATGAGCGAAATCTGGGAACAAGTGCTTCCTCTTTTTTTTTTTTTGAGGAACAATATCACAAAACAAGAAGATAGAGTTTAGTATCAATCAATAAAAATCTTTGACAGATGTCAATGTGCTCTTGTGCCTGGGATTCTCAAGTGTGTCTATGCACGGCCATGTAATGTGGCCCTATATTAATGCATACTTTGGAAATGCATGACCTGAATGGTGCAAAAGACAGGGTTGTGCAAGGAGCACATGGTTGTCGCTCGTCGAGGCCTGATGTCACCTGCAGATGTTGATGTCATCTTTGTTGGAGGTATCCATTGGATCTCGAGATGACCACTGATCCTTCCTCTTGATAGGGACCCATTTTAGAATAGCATTTGGTGCTGTAGAGATTACTTCAGGCGTCTTCCTCGTTGGATGCTTTCTGAACTCTGGTATCCAGTGTGGTTGGCGCTTTGCTTTGATGGAGGCTACTTGTACTCTTGGCTTCCAAACCCATATCCTTTTTGCGGGTCTTCCTACTATTGTTGAAGAGCTGATTTGATCTTCCTTTGGTCTCTGTACGTGGTTCTTACCCTTTTCTTTTTTTGGATTCTTTGGTGAGACCTTTCGCATGTGGGAGAACATAGGTTGTTGTGGATGTAAGAGCTTCTTAGGTACCCACATCTGCAATTGCCCTTGTTGAGCTGCAGCTAACTTCTTAGGCACCCAAACTTGTTGGATACCTGGTGATTGAGCTTGTCCGAGCCGCTTCCTTCGTCTTCTGACCTGGTTGGCTTGCCTGGATGGGATTTGTGAGGGCCAGGCTAGTGGTTTCTCTCCTTTGCGTACCCAGATCAGCATCATGCTTGGAACTGCTTTCTTATCGAATGGTGTCTTTCTATTTGATGTAGCCATTGTCGTGATCGGTTGTGTGTGCCTCTGTGGTGGACTTACGAGTGTGGCCACTTGATTCTTTGGAGAAGAAGAAAGATCCACCCGCCTTCGAACCTGTTCTTCCACGATTGACTCCTTCTGCATCATAGAGCTTTTGACACATACAACATCTTCTTCCATATGATTAGTCTTAGAAGAGCTAAGAGAGTGTGTGGTGCCATGATCTAGGAGTATGCAGTTCTCTAATTCTAATGTAATGCATTGTTCATGTACCCAAACTTGAAGAATTTGACTTCTTAGGTTTAAGTTGACTGCATTGTCATAAATCCAATCTTGTCCTAAGACAAGTGGTTCTGTAAGGTTCTCATCTTGACACACTAGCACTTTGACTTTCATTGGAACATCTTGCAGGTAGATGGGAAGTTCCACCTCGCCCAAACAAGGGGTTTCCACACCTCCCAATCCTATGAGATAAGCTTCTATGGGATTGATGTTCAACTGCAAGTCTTGGCAGTAGGAAAGTCGAACTGCACTACTTGTTGCACCTGAGTCAATCAATGCTTTCACAGTCCTTGCACCCTTTCCTTGTCCTATCTCTATGGTCACAAAGGGACGTCGGTCAATGACTTGAGAAGTCGCTATGCCTGACTTTTGGCACATATCCATGTGATATTTTGGAGCTTTTGAGTTGACATCTAGGCCTAGTTGCCTTAACTTATTTCGCCTTATGCGCTCTCTAGCCTCTGCTTGTGCTTCTTCCCTCACCCTTAACTCCTCGTCTTTTCGCTTCTTAGCAGTGTTGAGTCTCGTAAGCATATCCTCTGTAAGAGGTTCTTGGTATAACTTGACTCTACAGCCACTGATATAGTTTGGCAAGATGTCTCCTTCTAGAGTGGCCAACTGAACCGCGTCGCTAGTGGAAATTTTGTTAATGATCATGGGTCCATATCCTCGTTTTTCCAACTTACGAGCATGTTCTTTTAGTGTGTAAACCAACACTAGATCTCCCTCTTTCAGTCCCTTATCCTTAATGTGTGCATTGAAGTATGTCTTTTGCCTTTTCTTTGCAGCATAGATGCCTGCAGCCGCTCGTAGCCTTGTCTCACCTAAGCGTTCTAGATCAAAGATCCTAGATGACAATTCATGTCCATTCCACTCATGCTCTTGTGCTACTTTTAAAGCAGGGATTAAGAAATCTAATGGTAGCACAACATTCTGTCCAAAGACCATCTGAAATGGGGTCGCGTTGAGTACCGTTTTTTAGGCAACTCGATAGGCCCAAACAGCATGATGAAGTTGTTTGTCCCAATCAGAGCGTTTATTATTAACCAGTTTTGTCAATACGTTACAGAGGATCTTATTGGTGCTCTCGGCTTGTCCGTTAGCTTGTGGGTGATAAGGGGCAGACTTTTTATGTATCACCAAGAATTCTTGGAGAAGATTTTCAATGACCTCATTCAAGAAGTGTGTGCCTCTATCGCTCACCAACTCTATTGGTAGTCCATATCTCGTGAACACATTCTCGAATAAGAACTTAGCCGTAGTCTGAGCATCATTCTTTGTTGTGGCTTTCACTTCTACCCACTTTGTAAGGTAATTTGTGGCTACAATAATATATTCTGCATGGGAGTTTCTAGCTGGGGGGTTAATAGGACCTATAAAGTCTATGCCCCACTTCGAAAATGCACGCCCTCCCATCATTGGCCTCAAAGGCATCTCGTCTTTTCTAACTGGATATTGTGCACGTTGGCATGTGTCACATTTCTTCACATAGGTATGTGCATCCATATGAAGAGTGGGCCACCAAAGTCCTGAGAATAGAATGGTCTTGATCACTCGGTCAGGACCAAAATGTCCACCTGCAACACCACTGTGTGCAGTCTCTAAGACCTTTAAATAGTCTTATTCATGAACGCACAATCTTAAGTAACCATCTTTGCCTCTTCGGTATAGGTTCTCTCCTACTAAGGCATAGCCTTGAGCCTCTTGCTCCATGCTTCGTCTTCTTGCTAGACTTGCCTCTTTGGGTAATCTTCCCGATCTCATAAACTCTACCAATGGAGCACTCCAATCTAGAATTACTGACACTTGATAAAGGGTCGCATGCTCCACTGGGGGTCTCTCTCTGCACATTGGACAGTTCTTAATCCACTCATGTATTTCTTTGTCCATGCTAGGCCAATACACTCCTAAACGCTTCAGATTCTGCAATGTTCGTTGTTTAGAATAGTGATTTCCTAGCAATCCTTCATGAGCTTGTTGCAACCAACTACTATGTTCATCGTCCGCAACCCAACAAGCTAATACACCTTCAGTATCTTGTTTGTACATGCTTCCTGCTAATATGTGATATTTTTGTGATTTTACAATTTCTTCTTGTGATGTTTTCACATTCTTATTTGCAGGGCCGAAGGTTAGGACTGGTACCAACTTATTTGCCCATTTAAGAACAACTTCTAAATTGAACAGATAAGCATCGGGTAATTCATCAGACACTCCTTGCGGTGACTCTCCTGAAGTGATGCGAGAAAGGTGATCTGCCCGAAGGTGGGTTCTACCTTTCCTGACAACAACTTCAAAGTCATATTCCATTAGTAAGAGGAACCATCTTACTAAGCGTCCAGTATTGCAAGGTTTATTGACCAAATATAACAAGGCTTGATGATCAGTGAAAAACTTGAACTTGTTGGCCAATAAATAGTGTCTAAACTTCTTCACAGCATATACCATGCCTAAGCCCTCTCGCTCAGTTGTGGTATAGTTTCGTTCCGCTGCGGTTAGCTGTCTGCTAGCATATGCTATGGGTAAATCTAAATTTCCTTCACCGGTGGGTTGTGCTAGCACATATCCTATGGCATGATTGGATGCATCCACATGGACATGGAATGGTTTATTCCAATCAGGAGTGGTCAATATTGGTGCTGTGCACAAATGTTTCTTCAGTTCATTGAAAGAATTCTCGCATTCATCGTTCCACTCAAAATTAGACAACAAGCCATAAAGGGGTCTAGCTATGATCGCGTACATGTGGATAAACCTACGGTAATATCCACAATGGCCCATAACGGCTTGTACCTCTTTAACATTCCTTGGCCTTGGTAGCTCCGCTATGGCTCGTACCTTATCTTCATCTGTTGAGATTCCATTCTTAGAAACAATATGACCTAAGATTTTACCTTGACGCACCATGAACACACACTTTTCTGGGTTCAGACACACTCGATATTCTCTACACTTGTTGAAGATTTGTCTGAGCTCAGGAATGTGAAATCTTCTTTCTTGGGAATGAGCACATAAATCATCCACATACACTTCTAAGCTCTTTCGCAAGAACTCTTTGAAGACATGACACATGAGCCTTTGGAATGTTGCAGGTGCATTGGTAAGCCCAAATGGCATCACACGAAATGCAAAGATTCCCCACTCTGTAGCAAAAGCTGTTTTGGGTTGATCTTCTGGGGAAATGGCTACTTGATTGTAACCTGAAAACCCATCAAGGAAGCTATAAACTTCCTTGCCTGCAACACGCTCCAATAGGTGTTCTGTGATTGGAAGCGGATAACTATCTCTGATAGTAGCGGCATTAACTTTTTTAAGGTTAATACACACTCGCAACTTTCTGTTCTTCTTGGGCACCACTACAATGGGGGACACCCATTCAGTATGCTCAATCTCATAGATAAATCCAGCTTCAATCAGCCTATCAATTTCTTCTTTTATTTTGGCTGCATATGTATCATTATATGTGTAGGGCTTTTGTTTGGTGGGCTTGGCATCAGCGGTCATGGGGATAGTATGAGAGCAAATTCTTAAATCTAGCCCTTTCAAGTCTCTATAGTGCCACGCAAACACATCCCTATATTCCCTTAATAGAGCTACAAGCTCCATTTCTTCTCTTGCACTTAGGTCATCTCCTATATATGTGCATCTCTCTTCGTTCTCTTCGATGGTCACTACAATCTTCTTGGTCTTTCTTTATTATCATATGATTCTCCTATGATGGCCTCTCTCTTAGGCATTCGTACCAAAATTCTGCGGTCGTCAACTTCATATTTCATGAAGTTTTCTGGTACTTCAAATAATGATTCCTCCTTTTCTTGTTTCACTGCTTTTCTTTTCTTTTTCTTTTGACTGCTCTCACTAGTATCCTTCGAATTTACCGTTTTAATACTTGTGAGAGGTTCTTCTTCTTTCTGGGTGAACACTCCTATATCTTCTAGATAGTGCTGCTCTGAGTTAAAGCAACTATCCATCACAATGGACTCTATATCATCGTCATTCTCTTCTTCTTCTATGACATCACTAGGGTCACATTCTTCTAGCAAGGGCTGACACATGAACACTGAGATATCATAACCCTCCTCATCACAATGAGGTGTCCATTGTTCTTCATTGACAGCAATGTCCATGGTGGCTAAGATTTCTGGCCAGCCATGAGGCTCAAATTCCTCATCTGGAAAGATCATCGGTGTATAGGCTGGGTCTTTAATTGGTCTATCTCCTGGCAAAGTTCCTTCTTCTCTTGCCTTTAAACTTTTTTCCTCTTCCTCTACGACCTTGCACATCCACAAATGAGTATCTTCATGCAACCATGATGGATCAAGTGAACTTTCAGAATGCACAGAGATGGAATCTTCTTTCGCTTTGTAGATAGAATTCCACTGTAGGGGTGGTACATCTCTGAAGGTGTAATCCTTCAAATTGACCTTGGTGGTGACCCCTAAGTGTTGTAAGTACAAGGAGTTAGTTCCCCAATCCTGTACTATTTGCAATTGTCGTAGGAAGGGTCTTCCTAGGATCATCTCATAGACATTATTTTTCTCAAAGTCACATATAGCAAATGTATGTTCAAACTCCATACCACAAGTGGTTAGAGTTATCCCTTCTAGCAATCCTAGAGGTCTTTCAAAATGACCATCAGCCATTTGAAGCTTCATTCTAGTTGTTCTTAATGTGGGCTTGCTCCATCGCTTCCACAAGGAGGTGGTCGCAATAGCAACACCAGCACCTGAATCTATGATTGCTTTGGTTGTGTAACCTTGGTAGGTGATTGGAAGATAAGTATTACCTTCTTCACCCTCACACATGTCCCCTATTTTGTCTAGAGGTATCTCTGGTACTTTTTGCTTAGAGCCTGTTTTTGGCATATTGGACTCAAGTTCTGGAACCTGATCCTTCACATGACTCCATAGCTCGGGTTTTGCTTTGAGCAGCTCTTCTACAGTGAGATGACACTGAACCTTAGTGTTCTTCACGACATCAGTGTTCCTTGGAGCCACTGAGTCTTCATTTCTTACCAGTATTGTGGGAGCTCTAATCTGGAGAGATTCAGCTTCCCATGGGCCTGGAAATTGAGGCAGTTCTTCTAAGGTATTAGATTCAAAATCTAACCTTTCGTCTTCTTGTTGTTCTGCTTCATCTCCGTAAATAGATGGAATGTCTTGGGGAAATTGATCATGAAGATCATCGATCTCAGGAATAGGAGGGGAATTACCCTTCTCCTTGGCCCATTTATCTTCTTGTATTTCCCGCAAGAACTCTTGAGAGTATTGTTGAATTGAAGGAGGTATTCCGTCCTCCGTGGAATTAGGAACATAAGCTCCCATTGGTGGTGAGCTTCCTCTTTCAATAACTGGTTGAGCCTGTGGAGGTAAAGAAACTTGTGGTTTGTTTACCAATTTCTCTAATCTTTCTAGTAAGCCTTGGAAATGCAAATCCGGTTTGACAGAGTTTGTCTAATTGAACTTTTGACTAGTCTCGAGTATAGCTTGAGCTTGTTCTACCATTTTCATGCACATTTTCATTTGCTCAATCTCTAAATCTACTCTAGGGTAACTCTTGTCTAGGTTTGCAGTTGTAGACCCTTCTTGAAGTCGAGCCTGGTAGGCCTTGAACATCATGTCCAAGCCTTCTGGGGTTGGATCTGCAAGAACAGACCCTGGTTGCGGTCTATTTACAATGGGTGGTGGGGTGGGATGAGGTGGAGTGGATGGAGTTTCGGCATGCGAGGGGCTTTGAGATGTAATGTATTCTATTTTTGTTTTCGCTTCTTTTAAGCTTTCTTCTAGTTCCGATAACTTTTTATTCCACTTGCGATTAGCCTTCTCTCTGGTATCCTTCCATGTTCTTGTTTTCCTCTTACTAGGCTCTCCTGATTCACTCGACTCTGATTGTTCTGCTGGTTTATCCTGTTTTAAGGCTTGTGCTCTAGTGACAGCCTGTATAGGTGCCACATTGCTGCTACTTGAACTTGAATCTGCTACTAAGCCTACCACATTAATGGGTGTAATCTTGGGTGCACTGGAGGGGTTTCTTGGACAATCTCTGGGGAGATGGTCTTTGCCACAATCAGAACAAAAAGCCTATATTGTGATAGCCTATCCTTGACTCGGAGATGGTGGGTGGGGACAGTCACGAATGAAATGGTCACCTTGACATCTGAAACAAGATCCTCTAGGGGCTTGTGGTCTCATTTGTCTCAACTGGGGCCTAGGGTTAGGATTTTTGTACATGACATTGGAGTATTCTGACTCCCAATTTTGCTCCATAGGTGGTGTCTCATATTGATACGAGTAAATCTCACTATGTTGAGGTGACTCTGTATAATAAGCATGTGGACTACCTTCATGGGAGTAGTCTGAACTATGAGCATGAGAGTCATTATCTGGTATCAATGGGGTTAGTGGCACCAATGCTCTATTTGGATTTTCCTCTCCCATAGCATACTTGACTGGCAGGAGTTGGTGGTTGGTTTCCCAAGACAGGTTGTGGCCTATATGGTGCCTGATATTGCTGTTGTGGTCTATAATATGGTTGTTGGTATTGGTTCTGATACCTACCTTGTGGGTAAGGTTGCTGATAATTTTGCCTAACAGCCTGCCTATTATAGGGACAATCTTGAGCCGTGTGGTTCGTATATTTTCTCTCAATAGTGCAATATGGAGCATTCCTTTCTCTCATGTTCTGGTTGTGCAATGGGCATACATTAGCCATGTGGTCGCCTCCGCAAGTATAACACCGATTCAATGGAGTGAATCTCTGTGTTTGTTTATTTTGGACTCCCAGCTTCTTGGCAACTTGGTCAGCTATCTCCTCTATTTCCGTGGAGATTTTTGAAGTATGACTAGTAGAACTATCTGAATCCTTATAGAGTTTGGATAATCCTAACTCCTCACCCAAGTTATCTTCTATGTCAATGCATGTCCGCACGCACTCTTCTATGGATCTAGGCTCTTTCAAGTATACATATGATCTTAGCTTTGTGCTCAGTAAGCCATCTAAGAACAAAGCCACTTGTTTGGCTGGTGTGGGTAGCTCTGGAGCAGGACATCTTTCTAGGTACTGTCTAAACCTTCTACCTGCTAGTCGCACTGTTTCTTGGGGTGTCTGCTTGAAGCTGTGGATCAAAGATGAAGTGTTATGCCTGATACCACTCTTGGAAAATTCTACAATGAATTCGTCTAGCAGTTGACCTATATCATGATAGTTGCGACTACTCAGTGGTTGAAACCAAGCTAAGGCAGTGCCCTTAAGAGTCAAACCAAATGCCTCGTATTGGGTGAACAAATCCTCAACCTGTTTAGCTCTTAACACTTGTTTGAACTCGGCCACATGATCATAAGGATCTCCTAACCCGTCAAAATAATTCTTCATTGCCTTGATCACTTGAGTGGGTCTAAGGGTTCTTGGGTGCTCTCGTGGTCTAGGCAATGGAAAATCCTGTTCATCTCTTCGTTGCCTATGTGCTTGATGTCTTTCTCTTTCAGGTCTTTCATTTTCAAATCCTGACCTATTCCTGCCCACGATGTGTGCAAAACTTACCTCAGGTTTCTCTCTAGTTCTTTCTCTCTGGGCTTCATGAGCGTGGGATGATCCTACTCCTTGGAGGCCATGCGAAACATTGGATCTTGGGGGAGGGAAAATCAATTCACTCTTCCAAGTATATGCATGTCTATCATGTTCTCTTACCAAGAAAATTTTCTCTGATGTCTTATCCAGGTAGACAACTTTGCCTGGTATCTCTGGATCCTTGAACTCGTAGATGATGACTATGCCCAATTGGCTAGGTTGATCAGGCTTGAATCTCCAAAAGGCTTCCTCTGTTTCTCTATTCAAGAAGAGTTCTATGCTTTTGTTGTCTTGAGGGATCCAATCTGGTGTGATCACTCTGGTCATAACTGAATTACCTCTAGGAGTATGGGGTCCTTGTCCTACATTTCCTTGTTCTAGGTCTCCTATCTCATTCCCATGAATGACATTTCCAAACTCATCGGTCCTATCTGGTTGGTTGGTAACTACATACATGGTTTCTTCCTTATCAATGTATGACCCTCTTCGAACTTGACCACCGGGTGTTCAAGTCCAAAGGATTGATCTGGATTTTTGAGTTGGACCACTGATTGCCTCAGGCCATCCTCATAGATGCGAGCACCTAATCGGTTGGTCCGAATATATTCCAACTGTGTCTTATAGGGACCTTTTGTTGTTTGTAGATGGGCAGTCCCTGAGCCACCTACAGGTTTCCCCATGCTAAAAGACATTTTTGAATCACTTGTATCTGAACTTAGTCTGTAAGGATGACCACTTAGTTGTTGCACCCAAGACTTAGCTGTATGGTTGACACTAGCCTCAGAAGATCTAATGCTTTGTTTATCCTTGCCTAGGTGTCTACCAGACCTCATGTTCATAAGCTTTGGCTAAGAGTCCAAAATTTCCCCTTGGTATGGTTCAAAAATCCTTTGGAGTCCCCTTGGGTTCCAGGTCCCACTTGAAGAACGAGCTTTCCAACGAGCTATAGAGCTCAAAAAATGGACTTTGGATGAAAAAGTTATGTCAAATCAGGCTCCTGGGGGTCAAAACAGGCAAACAGGACCTTTTAGAGAAAATCACGATGTTGTGAAATCAAGAGAATCGCGATTTTGTGAAATCAGAGAATTGCGATTTTGAGCACAAAATCGTGTTTTTGAAAATCGCGATGTTGAGCAAAAAATCGTGTTTTCACAGAATCGTATTTTTACTGAAAATCGTGATTGGTGAGAATCACGATTTTGAGCAGAAAATCGTGTTTTCACAGATCGTGTTTTAGAAAATCGCGATGTTGAGCACAGAATCGTGTTTTAGAAAATCACGATGTTGAGCACAGAATCGTGATTTCACAAAATCGTGGTTTACAAAATCGTGTTTTTTGACATGAAAATCGTGATTTTGAGTACAGAATCATGTTTTTCACAAAATCGTGTTTTTGAAAATCGCGATGTTGAGCACAAAATCGTGTTTTTGAAAATCACGATGTTGAGCACAAAATCGTGTTTTGAAAATCGTGATTTTGAGCAAATAATCGTGTTTTGAAAATCGCGATTTTGAGCAAAAAATCGTGTTTTCACAGAATCGCCTTTTTCACAAAATCGTATTTTTACTGAATCGTGATTGGTGAGAATCACGATTTTGAGCAGAAAATCGTGTTTTCACAGAATCGTGTTCTAGAGAATCGTGATTTTGTCTCAAAGAATCGTGATTCACAAAATCGTGTTTTTCACAAAATCGTGGTTCTCAGAATCGTGTTTTTTTACATGAAAATCGCGATTTATGAAAATCGCGATTTTGAGCACAATCACAGAATCGCGATTCTGAGAATGACCACAGAATCGTGATTCTTTCAGCCAACTTTTAGGCGGGAAAACAAAAAATCATGATTTTTCAAAAAAATTTGAATTTTCACAGAATCGCGATTTTCATCACAGAATCGCGTTTTTTGGCGGGAAATTCAAATTTATGAGCGCCGGCAATGGTGAGCTCCGTATGAGCAGAAAATCATGAAAAAAAACACAGCGCTTGCTCTCCCTTGCACCTCCTAACTCCTTCCCACACAATAATGCATGCAAAATGGTATGAAAATGGTGAAAATGCACTAAAAAACAAGAAATTTCTATGAAGAAGAAGATGGAAGAAGCTGGAGATGATGATGATGATAAAGATGAAAAGGAAAAAACAGAAAATGAACTGAAATGACGGTTTTTTTACCTTCCAACGTCGCAAGTCTACGATCTTACCATCACAACGCTCGTCCTCGAAGCTCTCTCCTCGGCAACGGTGCCAAAATTTGGTGTAGCTCAAGCGTAAGCACCACCTCCTTTACTTGTCAATCCGCGAAGACGTGAGGACCGGTATGAAGACCACGAGCAAGTGAAGGCACAAGTGCGTGAGTGAAAGCACACAAACATGCACACACATACACACACACGCGCACAAAGTGAGATCAAAGAGAGGAACAATGGAAAGCTTCGATTGCAAAAGAGTTCTCTTACAAAAGCTCTACTCTCTAACCAGCCAACCTCAAAAATGAGCTCTCTAGCTCTTTTTATAGTTTTTTGACTAGTTTTGGCCTTGTCTAGACCTAGTGTCCGGCCTATCCAGGGCTTATTTGAGGGCTCAAACGAAGTCTAAAAATTATGAA
Organism: Ceratopteris richardii; assembly: GCA_020310875.1. Lineage (NCBI taxonomy): Eukaryota > Viridiplantae > Streptophyta > Polypodiopsida > Polypodiales > Pteridaceae > Ceratopteris > Ceratopteris richardii. Next base: position 109,458,508 of record CM035414.1, read on the forward strand.
AATTAGTACGATGGTACTTCTAATACTCCTCAAGCTCAAGGACTCCTCGGCTTGAACAAAATGGAGTTATAAAAATAGATAATGGTATTTACAATGATTTTTAGTGATGAAAATCACTATTTTTGTAGGGGATTCTTCTGAAAATTTGACATACACTTCTTGGAGCTCCCTACTTGCTCCCTCTTCTTCTATGTCCACTTCTTTGATGTGCTTCCATGTTTTATGCTTGACCTTGAGTTCCAAAAACATAGGATCGCAGACATTACTATGAACAAGCTACAATTTTTTAGTAGCCCGAACTGAACCATCTTTTGCAAATGAGGAATGCTGCATTTTTTCCAAAATACAACCTTCACATACATGTTTATCGGGTGCCTCAAGTTTGGGCAAAAAGGACACCATTTCAGATTTCTATAGGCATAACAAACTAGCAAAGTTTAGATGACCAAACCGTGCACACCAAAGCTTTGCATCTCACATTGCCTGAGAATCATGTACTGCACATGCCAAATCATTCACAGATTTTTTAGTCTATGAGCTTATACATCCCATGACATAAAATGACAAAAGCAAAAATAACATCACCATTTGACAGATCATGAACTATACATCTGTCATCAACAAATTTCACAACCAATCCAGTCTTGGCTAATGCAAAAATTGATAACAGATTCTTCTTGATCCCTAGCACAAACAAAGCATCTGAAAAGGTGAAAGAACTGTGAAGAGATGGATAGGTATGTGTTGAAGATGAAGAGGTGTTGCAAAATCTTTGCTCTACACCAGCCAAATGAACTCCAGGAGTAGATGGTGGGCCCTTTTAGCTTGCCAATGGATGTATTAGACACCCTATGTACCTTGGAAGATCACTCTCAAAAAGATAGATCAAAACAGATAAGTTGGAGTTAGCTCAGAGGTGAAAACTTGCTATTCTTGGTTGATACACCTGTCCAGTGTTTTACATAATTCTCTGAGCACAGCAGTAATTAGCTTAATTCCTCTTGGGGAAGTCTAGTTAGCTTAAAGAGGTAACTTTCAAGAGTAATCTCATAAAAAATAACAAAGCACACACTGAGAATGAGTTTTAACAAGTGATGACATCATCCCGATTTTCACGGGCTGCTACAGAAATAGACCAGTGAGCAGAAACATCACCATAACTCAAAATTTAGAAATCCAATGATTATGAAAATTTGTATGGTTATACTAGACAGTAATTTAAATCCAACAAGCTTTAAATCACTGAATTTGGATAAGTAACCACTGAGAAATGGCTCTGACAAGATGAGTGAAAAAGTCGGGTACCTGACAGAGAAGTGAAGATGAACATACCCTGTTGACTTCAAATGAACATAACTGAAGATTCCAACATCCAAATGACATGAAAATTTGTGAGCATATAGTAGACTTATAGAGCTAACTTTACCAAGTTAAATCACTGAAAATGATGAACCAAGTGCAGAGAAACAATCTCTGCAAGCTGACTGAGAAAAACTGAAGTAATGGCAGTGAGTAGTACACATCACAAGAACATGGAAAGATGACCTCAAATAATCATAAAAATGAAACTATATTGCTTGTACAATACACTGACTTACTGATACATATGTGTGCTTTGTAATCACACCTTGAAATGGCATAAAGCTCAGCTCTTGGAGGTCTTCACATAGGTCTCTCTAACCACGACTAAAATTGCCATCTATTTATAGTTGAGTTTGGGAGGCTAACTTCCCTCAATCACTCTCCAATCAATCAATGATTGATTTGATTCTCTACCTACCACAAATCACGAATTCGTGGCTCCTCTTTCCATTCTTGATCAAGTGGACTCAACCACTTAAGATTCTCTTACTTTTACATTAAGTAAACTCTTCAAAAGTTACAAGAGGTAGTTCACAAGTGAACTTTACATAGTCTTGTTTTTAAAGCTTCTTCTAAGACTTTGTGAGACTGAAGCCAATACTTAGGCTTGTCATAGACTTGCTCCAACAGCTCCCCCTCAAGCCAAGTATGCTTGAGGTCTTCAATCTTCCAAGATTACCTGCAAACCTATCATAGCCTTGAATTTGCAAAGCTTTGTACCATCCAATGCTTTGGTTAGAATATCTGCACATTGTTGATGAGTGGACACATATGATATTTGAATCTCCTTGCTTAGGATCTTCTCTCGTACATAATGATAATGAACTTCAATATGTTTAGTCCTTGCATGAAAAATAGGTTTAGCAGCCAAGTGAATAGAACTCATATTGTCACCAAAAATAGTTGGAGTTCCAAACTCCAATCCAAGATCTTTGAACAATGTCTTCATCCACATAGCTTCCTGTGTAGCTATGGCAAGACCTCTGTATTCAGCTTCAGTAGAAGAGAGAGCAACTGTGGGTTGCTTCTTGGATGACCATGAAATAAGCTTTGAACCTGCAAAGGTAAGATAACCTGAAGTGCTCCTTCTATCTTCCTTGGAGCCAGCCCAATCTGCATTAGAAAATAGCTTCAAACCTAAATCAGATACATAAGGATAGTAAAGTCCTTCATTTATGGTTCCTTTGAGATATTTGAGTATCCTTTTGGCAGCATCCATATGTGGTTTCCTTGGTGTGTGCATAAATTGGCTTAGCACACTCACACTGTAACATATATCTAATCTTGTCAATGTGGCATAGTTGAGACTACCCACTAGACTTTGATATGATGTGATGTCCTCTATGAGTTCACCTTCATGTGAGCTCAATTTGTGATTAACCTCCATTGGAGTACCTGCAATCTTACAATCTTGCATCTTGAATTTTGCCAACATGTCCTTAATGTACTTTCTTTGAGTGAGAAACAAACCATGATCTTTGTAGACAACTTCCAAACCTAGGAAGTAGGTAAGTGAACCCAAATCACTTATCTTGAACTCTTCTCTCATGTGATCTTTGATCTTCTTCATACCATCTGCATCATTTCCTGTCAATATAATATCATCTACATATACACATAGATAGATGACCTCGGAATTACTCTTTTTAATAAAGAGTGAAGGATCTGCCTTGCTTGGTTGAAAGCCTTTGTCCTGCAAGAATGAAACAAGCCTGAAATTCCAAGCTCTTGGAGCTTGCTTGAGACCATACAATGCTTTGTTAAGTTTACACACATAATCAGGATAAACTTGATTCTCAAAACCAGGTGGTTGTGCCATATATACCTCTTCTGTTATCCAACCATTCAAGAATGCATTCTTCACATCTAGTTGAAGTATCTTCCAATTCTTGGAAGAGGCAATACTAAGCAAAACCCTAATAGTAGGCATCTTTGCCACAGGAGAGAAAGTCTCCTCATAATCAATTCCCTGAGTTTGTGCAAAGCCTTTTGCCACAAGCCTTGCCTTATACCTGTTAATTGAACCATCAGAATTCTTCTTGAGTTTATAGACCCATCTTGAGCCTATTACCTTCATGGATGAAGTCTTGGGCACCAAATCCCAAGTGTTGTTTTCCTCAAGTGCTTCAATCTCTTCCTTCATTGCATGCTTCCATTCTGTTTTTGCTTTGGCCTCTTCAAATGATGATGGCTCCTCTTGGTTTATGTCCTGTGCTATGTAGATAGAATGTTTAGTTACTAATGAGGTGTCAAACCCATACCTTTCTGGTTTTTTCTTTTCCCTCATAGATCTTTTTAGGCCATGATGTGATGATTCTGCTTCATGTCCAAGTTCCTGCAATTTTGCTTTACCTTTAGACTTCCATGCTTTGATCTTTTCCATGTGAGATTCTTCATCATCCTCTGAGGTGTCTTGTTCTTCAATCTTTGATTGTTCTCTACCAAGCTTTGGAAAATCTTCTTCAAGATCATATGGTAAATTGATCTTCCTGCATGAATCTTCATACCATGAATTGTTCTCATCAAAAACTACATCTCTGCTTACCAAGAATCCTTTGTTGGTAGGGTTGTATAACATGTAGCCCTTTTGATTGTTGTCATATCCAATAAATACACACCTTTCTGCTTTTGGATCCATCTTGCCTCTAACTTGTGAAGGAACATGAGCAAAAGCAATACATCCAAAAATTTTACAATGATCTAAACTTGGTCTTCTTCCATTCCAAGCCTCATATGGAGTCATCCCATCAAGGGATTTTGAAGGCAACCTGTTAATCAAGTAAGTGGCTGTAGATACAGCCTCAGCCCATAAGTAATTAGGTAAATGCTTTTCATTTAACATAGACCTTGCAGCTTCAACAATTGTCCTATTCCTCCTTTCTGCCACTCCATTTTGCTCAGGAGTGTACCTTGTAGTTACCTCTCTTTTGATTCCTCTTTCTTGAAGAAAAGAATCAAACTCATGGGAGAAGTATTCTCCCCCTCCATCTGACCTTAGCCTTTTTAGTGATTTACCTGTTTGATTCTCCACAAGAGCCAAATATCTCTTGAAACATGAAAAAACTTCATCTTTGTGTTTCATAAAGAATAGGATAGTCCATCTGCTGCAATCATCAATAAAGGAAACATAATACCTTGATCCTGATATTGAAGCTTCCTTGCTTGGTCCCCATACATCTGTATGAACCAACTCCAAGAGATCTCCATGCATATAACCTTTCTTCATGAATGGTAACCTGTGAGACTTTCCAAACTGACATGCACTACACTTATAAATCATATGTTGTTTTGACAAGTTAGGGAGTCCAAGTACACTTTGGTCCCTGCAAATTTGCTTTAATGACCTTTCACCAATATGTGCTAACCTTTTGTGCCATACTTCCAATTCTGTGAGTGTCTGACTGCCATAATTAAAGAGAGCAATGTTTCTAGTGTCCTGTAATTCAAATGTGAACAATCTACCTGTCTTTTCACCTTTTGCAATTCTTCTAGAATCCTTGACTTGGATCTTCAACAAATGCTCCTGCCTTTGTGAACCTGACTTGCAACCCTTTCTCTACTATCTGCCCAACACTTATCAAATTCTTTGTAATGGTAGGGACATAGAGTACCTTACTGAGTAGGTTGATGTTTCCATCAGGTGCTTTGACATTGCCTATTTTCTCCACAGGATGTTTTGTATCATCTCCTGTTTGTACCTCATGCTTATTCCTTGGATCTTCTAAATTTGATAGGAGTGCCACATTTCCTGCCACATGATTTGAACAACTTGAATCTATGTAGAAAACATGCTCATCAGATTTACCTTGTGGCATAGCCATGTTCATGATCAATAATGAATCCTCTTTGTTTGAGTCTTCTGTGTAGTTATTGTAGTCTCTCCTTCCTTTGTAGCCTCCTTGATAGTTTGAATGATTGTAGTTGTTGTAGTTGCCATGATAATTGTTGAACCTTCCTCTTGAGTAGCCATAACTTCCTCTATTGTATCCTCTGCCTCTTTGATTCCTGGAATTCCTAAAGCAATTTTCAGTTGTATGATTAGTTAATCCACAAATAGAACATGAGTTGGAGTCTTGGGATCTCCCCCTGCCTTGTCTACCTCCTCTTCCTCTACCTCTGCCATGTCTTCCTCTACCTGCATAGTTAGCTTGATATGTACCTGCTTCATCATCCACTTTCTTTGCCTTTCCTTTGTTATCTTTAGACTTGCTTTTATCCGTGTATAAAGCTGAAGATTGATTACCTTTAGAGCTTTCTCCATTTTTTATAAGCTTTGCCTCTTGAGTAAGTAATTGTCCAATGAGTGTGTTGAAATCAGGTACATGCATGTCCATGTACAAATCCATAGCTGTGGTGAATGCTTCCCACTTATCATCTGCCTTCAAGCCATTGATGACCTGCCTTACAATTTGCTCTTCATCTATTACCTCTCCAATGCTTCCCAATTGATCCGCTATGTCCTTGAGCTTTGTGACAAAATCAGTCACATTTTGTTTGGGAGCCTTCTTGAGAGTTGTGAACTCCAGCCATAGTTGATGCTTCCTGGCTTTGGTACTTGAAGAAAAGAAAGCTTCAAGTGCATCCCACACTTCCTGAGATGTCTTACAACTTCTAATGTGAGGCAACAAAAAATCTGAGATAGAGTTGAGGAGATAAGACCTTGCAAGTGCATCCTTGGAGCACCATGTGCTCAATCTTTCTTGCTCTTCTTGTGTTGGTTGACTTTTGTTCCTGAAACTTGGCATAACTTCATCTCCAGCCACATAACCATATAAACTTCTACCTTGGAGATAAGCTTCCATTCTTAATGACCAAGCTGAGTAGTTACCTCTGTCCAATTTGTCAATTGATGAAGGAAATCCATCTGCCATGTTGTCCAACCTTGCTCTGATACCACTGTGAAGAGATGGATAGGTATGTGTTGAAGATGAAGAGGTGTTGCAAAATCTTTGCTCTACACCAGCCAAATGAACTCCAGGAGTAGATGGTGGGCCCTTTTAGCTTGCCAATGGATGTATTAGACACCCTATGTACCTTGGAAGATCACTCTCAAAAAGATAGATCAAAACAGATAAGTTGGAGTTAGCTCAGAGGTGAAAACTTGCTATTCTTGGTTGATACACCTGTCCAGTGTTTTACATAATTCTCTGAGCACAGCAGTAATAAGCTTAATTCCTCTTGGGGAAGTCTAGTTAGCTTAAAGAGCTAACTTTCAAGAGTAATCTCATAAAAAATAACAAAGCACACACTGAGAATGAGTTTTAACAAGTGATGACATCATCCCGATTTTCACGGGCTGCTACAGAAATAGACCAGTGAGCAGAAAAATCACCATAACTCAAAATTTAGAAATTCAATGATTATGAAAATTTGTATGGTTATACTAGACAGTAATTTGAATCCAACAAGCTTTAAATCACTGAATTTGGATAAGTAACCACTGAGAAATGGCTCTGACAAGATGAGTGAAAAAGTCGGGTACCTGATAGAGAAGTGAAGATGAACATACCCTGTTGACTTCAAATGAACATAACTGAAGATTCCAACATCCAAATGACATGAAAATTTGTGAGCATATAGTAGACTTATAGAGCTAACTTTACCAAGTTAAATCACTGAAAATGATGAACCAAGTGCAGAGAAACAATCTCTGCAAGCTGACTGAGAAAAACTGAAGTAATGGCAGTGAGTAGTACACATCACAAGAACATGGAAAGATGACCTCAAATAATCATAAAAATGAAACTATATTGCTTGTACAGTACAATGACTTACTGATACATATGTGTGCTTTGTAATCACACCTTGAAATGGCATAAAGCTCAGCTCTTGGAGGTCTTCACATAGGTCTCTCTAACCACGACTAAAATTGCCATCTATTTATAGTTGAGTTTGGGAGGCTAACTTCCCTCGATCACTCTCCAATCAATCAATGATTGATTTGATTCTCTACCTACCACAAATCACGAATTCGTGGCTCCTCTTTCCATTCTTGATCAAGTGGACTCAACCACTTAAGATTCTCTTACTTTTACATTAAGTAAACTCTTCAAAAGTTACAAGAGGTAGTTCACAAGTGAACTTTACATAGTCTTGTTTTTAAAGCTTCTTCTAAGACTTTGTGAGACTCAAGCCAATACTTAGGCTTGTCATAGACTTGCTCCAACAAGAACTACCATCAGTAGTAGTCAGAATGATCTTACCAACTCCCATAACAGGATAAGAGGAGTTGTTAGTGCATGTAATAGTATTCCCTGTAGGAGCAGGCTCGAGTAAAGAGAAGAAACTGCACTGAGAGGTTATATGTTTGGTCGCCCCACTATCAAAGTACCATACGTTTGAGTCTACTACAGACATGCACTGCTCATGAGAAGATGGGTCAAAATTGCAAATAGTAGTAAATGGTCATTCTTCATCGTGCACAAGGTTAGCAGACTCTTATTTGGAGTAGAGGCCTCTGCAACAACCATTCATGGCAGACTCTGATTTGGAGTAGAGGCCTCTGCAACAACCATTCATGCATCTTTTTTCTTTGCCTCTTTTGTAGTCGTTTAGGATATTTCTTTATGATATGATCATTTCCTTTATAGTACTTGCAAAACAATTTTTGTTTTTCTGATTTCTTCTCATCTTTTTCTTCCTTCTTTGAATTCTGCTTGCTAGTAGATGAGCTCTATTTACCTTCGTCCTTCTCACTAGCTAGAAAAGCTTGATTTGCAACATGCATGATGGACCTATTCTGCCTAGATTGATCTTCCTGCAATAGAACAGAGACTAACTCCTCAAATGACAAGGCATTTGGATTGCCTTTCATCATCAAACGAAGAGTAGAGGCAAAACTGTGATACTAATCAGGAAGACCATTCAGAACGGTCTGCACAAGTGAGCTATTTGGTATAACTTCATCAGCAAAAATCAACTGTTCCTTCATATCCTTGATCTTTGTTAGAAAACTATCCATAGAATCACCTTCATTGATGTGCTCACTCTCCAATTGTTTTCAAAGGTAAGCAACAGGAGCCTCATTCCTAGCCTGGTACAATGTGGTAGGTGTATCCCAAGCATCCTTAGCTATTATACAAGAGTGAATGTGAGGAATAATGGCACGCTTGACAGACAAGGCTATCAATGCATGTGTGTGAGCATCTCTACCATCCCAACAAATTTGCTATGAACTAGGTGCAACAGAAACCGCAGCACAAACAGTAATATGCAGAATATCACCATCTTCAACACCATCTCCATCAGCTCTAGTACCTCTATTTTCCATACCTATATTCGTAGGTGTAACAGGATGTCTTTCAACACCCTGCACAATGTTCCACAATTCTTTTGCAACCAATACATGTCATGTTGCATCATATAAGCCCATAATGGGTAGTTGGTACCATCCAACTTATCCTCAACTACCAACATACGGAATACATCACTGCTTTCAACCATGGTCCGTGACTAAATACCTTGATGCAGAAAATTGATTGTATCTCAAAAAGTTTTACAAAACTACCCAGATGAATTCTGCTAAATCTGTAATAGACTTTGAGATGCTTATACTGGCAAACTAAAACTGGTATATACCTTTGGCAGAAAAAGACAAAATAGCCTACACAAGCACTACGATAGTGCATTCGGAGGTCGAAACGAGCTTAGATCACGATTTTGACACCACATGGAGAAGCTGTTTTGATCTCTGAGACACCTTGAGTATACTCACCAAAATTTGTGCCAATCTAAGACTGCAACCAGAGAGGTGATGATGACACCCTAGATGAAGCAACGACCTGCTCTGATACCAATTGTTGGAGTTAGACATCTATGGAAGCACACAAACAGCACAAGGAAGAAGAAGGATCTTGGAGCTTTACACACAAGACTTAATGTATTACCACTAGAATGTACAAAGATAAGTATCCCGTTAGGGAAATAGGGGTATATACAAGCTGGGGGAAAAAACCTCCTAAAGAGGGAAAAAAGTGCCCCCGACGATCCTAGTGTGTTCACACACATCACTACCTAAATATCTCAACAATATTGATGATCTTTCATCTCTTGTAGTGTAACTGAACCATGCTCTTTTTCACTAGGAGATCCAATGGACCATAAGGCTATGTCTTTCCTATTACAAGGTATACTTCCTTGAGTGTAGAGCCAATCAGCACTCTATCCATGTAGAGTATCCTACTTAATATGGACTTGCCAAGAGAGTTAGTGGCTAGTTCTTTAGCACCGACCTACTTCTTAGTCTCTAACTCTCCCATATCGTTTACATAATTTTGATTGTCACACACCACATGTGTGGTGGCTTGTTTACCTACATAATGATCTTCTATGAACTTGTCTGCTAGTTTCTTCCAAAGAGTAGATCCTTGAGAAGATCACAAGTGTATCATGTTATAATCAAGTCCATCCAAGTAAACCCCTACTCCATGAGCATTAGTACAAAAACAAATATATAGTATTATGATGCTCGATCTCAATTTTAGACATAAATTCACTCAAAGGCACTCCCTACATGTCATTTGAGCAAGCTAATAGCCCAATATCACTCTCTGAATCTCTAAACTCACTTAAGGTGAGTGTTCTAGTAAGCCCTTATGTAGCACTCTCCTTGGAAGTGAGTCAACTCATGGACTTAATCTTTTTCCCTAGTGGACACCTTGATCTTAATTTCATACATCAAATCTCACATTATTTGGTGTTTTCATAGTTGAGTTATGGACTTATTGGGATTTTTAGTGCCCACCTTTAGTTTGTACTTAATTGTCCAAATTTCATGCCATTTGTTTCGCTATTTTTACAATTCACAAAAATGAATATCTGGATAAGATTATGTGGGTTTGACCTTTGAGCTAGATAGAATAATGAACTCTAAAGAAATTTTTGATAGTTTTTAAGAAAAGAAAGTTATTAAGGTTCACTATTTTGGGGTGAAGGGTAGCATTGAGTAGACTTCAGAAGGGGATCTCAAGGACCCAATGGCCTATTTAAATGAGGGTTTGAGGGCATCATAATTTGATTAGATATAAAATAATTAATCCTTGGAATACTCCCTATTTGACTAAGTTAAACTTCATATTGGATAGGTTTGTTGAATTGACCTAAGTCAGTTAGAACACTATGAGGTAGTTAGTGGCCAACCTAGCCCTTATGAACCCTAAATATGTGTGCCAATCTTTGTAGTTTTGGTCATCCATCTCTCATGCATTTAGTGTTATTCTTGTTATCGTAAGCTCTTCATCTACCTACTATCGATATCAGCATTTAAACTCCACAATGGATTCACATGGATAGATAGAATAATCTTTATTAGTTGTTTCAAGAATTAAAATTCTCAATTCCCTTATCTGCTATGTTCTCTGTATCTCTTTCTCATATTTTCTTTGCTATTTTATCTATATTTTCTTATAATCATCTGCAAAATCTTAGTAATAACTATATTTTCTTATAGAATCATCCACAAAATTTTGATCATTTGTGATCTTTTACGTCCCATACCTAGCATAAAAGAACCAATATTTTGTTCACGATCCACAAAAGAATAAATCACTTTTCATAAAGAACTTTCACTACCAAGTCAATCTTGGCTAAAGATAACATATATAAGAAGTTATTCTTGATCCTTACAACATAGAAGAGATCTAATAATACAAAGTCCCTTTCATTGGATGTAATATTAAGGATGATTCTCCCAAATCTTGTAACAAGATAAGTGGAGTTGTTTGTCTCTTAAGCCAATTTTTGTACAATTACACCTTTCTTTTCAACTTTCTCAATACATTGAAAAAAGTAGAGAAATATATTCACATGATTTTATAATTTCATGAACTTGATTTATTTACTTTCCCTTTTTGTATTGAGAATCTTTTTTGGTTCCATTATTTTGTATGATAAAGATATTAACATCCTACTAATTTTTACTTTTAAAGACCATGATTTTGGACAATTTAGTCCTCTTAATTTATATATATATATATATATATATATATATATATATATATATATATATATATATATATATATATATATATATATATATATATATATATATATATTGAGAGTACAAAAATTTTCAAATCTCCAATCAGTGGGACTTGAACACATGCACTCTACCTCATGGCATTTAAGTCATACTGCTACACCACACCCATTTAGACATAATTCTTCATAGTTTATCATTGATCAGGATTTCGTTTCTCAATCCTATGCTTCTATTTTTACATTAACATCAATGTCAAAACTTTTATCTTGAATTTTGATGATCACTATATCTATGTTTGCCTTACACGTATGGTTGCTAGAAGTTTACTCTTCATTAATAAGATCCCCAAAAATAAAGTGAGGTATCAGATGAAAGAAAATTGTAATTCTCAATAAATACGATTATTTTGGCAATGGATGATGCACATAGTTTTAATGAATTACTTCAGAAGAATAATTAGGAGATGAAAAATCATTCACATATGCTTTACCTCCATAGTCCCTTAATCCTTTTTTCTTTTTACTTTCTGAATACATTGAAAGAAAGAGAAACACATTCACATTATTTCATAATGTTATCCAGATGATCTTTTTGTTTACATTTTCATTGAGAATCATTTTTTGGGCCTCTTTGTTGAACTATAGTTTTTATGAAGATAGTGACATCCTAATAAATTTCATTTTTAAGATCATGAATTTTGACAATTCAGCTCTCTTAATTCTTCATATTGCTTCATTGATATAATTTTTTTTTTCAAACTTATGCTTCTATTTTTACAACCTTTATTCTTTAAGTTATAATGCTTCTTTGTTGGAATTTAAGTCTTTCACTCATAAAATTCTATGAAACTTTATATTGAGATTTTAGAGCATTTGAAGAGATGTCACATAGCTTGAATTGTTTCCTAAAAGAATAAACTCATTTATCTCTCTAAAACGTATTACTGAAATCAATTGATTCAAGCCATAATTTTTATGCATACTGTTATTACTAGAATAGAGATTAATTAGGCCTCATCGTTTGACAAATAGATCATAAGTTTTCTCAGTTTTCAACTCAACAAGAAAATTTATCAAAATATACATAGGCTATGCAATGAACAATGAAATTTGCATACATGCATCTTATGCTTCAACACACAATCCAAATTTATAACCGTGGAGCGTTTCACCTTGATGGACAACATTCCCATTTGAAAATACGTTTGTATTCTTCACGTAACATCCTCCAACAATCATCTTGAACTATCAAAAATCATACAAATCCATAGTAGAGCAATGTATTAACTAGAAACTTACCTTAATCTTCTCCTTCCTCCTCAATTTTGTCCTTATTTTCCCTCATAGAACAAAGAATTTTATATTATTATCCATCATGGTGTTGATTATGAGTAAATGTTCTCTCCAATAGTTAAGATGACCACACTGCACATGTTGCTTGGATTTGTTGCAATGGAGCAAATGGAGCTATTCTAAATGCATGTAAAAACTGCTTTCTTGCATGGAGATCTTACAGATGAGATCTATATGGGACAGCCAGAGGGTTATGTAGTTTTTGACAAAGAAATTCTAGTTTGTAAGCAAAAGAAGAGTTTATATGGGCTTAAACAATCCCCTAGACAATGGTATTGAAAGTTTTATGATTTTATGAAGTCTCAAGGCTATTCTCGAAGCAATGAGGATCATTGTCTCAACACAAAGAGATGCTCAAATGGAAGTGTGACATGCTTGATACTTTATGTCGATGATATGTTGATTGTTGGATGGTCCTCCAATGATTTGTCATTTCTCAAAAAGAAGTTGAGTGAGACATCTGATATGAAGGATTGGGAGATGCCAAACATATTCTTGGCATGCACATTACTTGTGATAGGAGTAAAAGATCTATATACTTGTCTCAAAGTGAGTACATATCCAAAGTACTTCACAGGTTCAATATGAAGGGTGGAGAGGCATTGAGTACACCTTTACCTAGATATGTGAAATTGATGAGGAAAACGAATTCAACTAAAATATTCCTTACCAGTCTAATGTTGGTAGTCTCATGTATGCTATGGTAGCTATGAGACAAGATATTGCATTTGCAGTGAGATTTGTGAGAAAATATATATCTAATACTGACAACAAGCATTGCAAAGTGGTTAAGATAGTTTTGAGATATTTGAGTGTCAATAAGGACAAGTGTATATGCTTGAGTAGAGGAAACACATCCATTATTGGTTACATAGATTTTGATTATGTTGGTTGTGCAGACAATTGGAAGTCTACATCAGGGTACAATTTTCACTTTGTTGGAGGTGTTATCTCTTGGAGATCATGTCTTCAAGCATGTAAAGTTATTTCTACTAAAAAGATAGAGTACTCTACAGCTAGCATGCAAGGAAGAATTGTGGCTTTCTCGTCTTGCTTGTGATATGGGTCTACCTCATCATGTACCTAGTTTGCTTAGTGATAGTCAAAGTGCCATTGCTTTGGCCAAGAATCTGGATTACCATGCAAAGACCAAGCACATTGATATGAGCTATCACTTCATTAGATACTGCTTAGCCACTGAGTGCATTATTCTTGATAAGGATCATACTCAAGATAATGTTGTAGCTGCTTTGACTAAAGCTCTACCACATGATAGCTTTCCGCACTCTTGTCACCTGATGTGGGTTACTTGATTCATGATCTTGCATAATTATTTATACATTGTGTAACATGCCCATCAAGTGGGAGGTATAGTTTGTATACTTACACTCAAGTATCCTTTATCATTCTTTATTATCTCTCATACTTCACTTTGGCCATATTGGCCATTAGTGGGAGATTGTTATCTTCAGTGTCCATGTGGAAGGCCAAATGGCCATCGAAAACCTTTTTATATGTTATATAATAAAACCCATGGTGGCATGGTTAGCCACAAATTAGAAGTTTGATCGCATTTTGTGAAATCTAGAGATTGTGAGTTCATGCTATCTATGAATTGTGTGGTTTTTGTGTTTTTTATAGATCTTATGCAAAGTATTGTGTGTGTCATCCGAATATTTTTTTTTGTACTGTGAGGGAATCATTGTAGAGCTCTCAAAAAGGGGAGTCTAATGTGGTGCATTGCCATCACACCCCTTCATAACTAGCTCAGTTCCCTCAAAAATTCAATGATGAAGAATTTGAGGCACATGTTTGGGATGCAAACCCTAGATACAATGGATATATATTGTTAATGACATTGCTATGACAAAACATTGCACTATAGAAGGATATGAATCTAATGGATTATTCATGGTTGTTATTTTTAATGAAATACAAAATGAATATTATATTCTAGTTCCCAAAGAAAGTTGCAATGATAATGATTAAAGTCCATCACCATGGAACATAATTTGATACAAGGGTGAGTTTTTTTAGAAATTCAAGCAAAAGATTGAGTAAAGGATCCCATAACTTATGTGCATCCCCTATACAAAATAGAGGAACCAAATGAAGCAAATATTACCTCCAAGGATATAAATTATGATGACTCTGTGACTTTCAAACATTTCAAGAAATAGGAAGTAGAGAGTGTGAAGCTCATTGTTTTACACCGCAAAAGTGAAGCTGTAATAAGAGAATCCTACAATAACCAAGAATTGAAGAAGAACGTGGTTGTCATAGTGGAAGATCATGAAAAGAACTATACTTATATAGCTAATGACATGTTGAAAATGGAAGGGACCCAATCAAAGCAATTCTTTACACAATAAAGAGATGTATTTGCATGGCCCTACAAGGAGTTTAAGGGAATTTGACCCACAGAAATGTGCCCATAGGATTCCTATGGCATCGGATGCCAAACTCTCAAAATAAAGGCCATATATGCATAACGAAATACATTTCACTAAAATCAAAGAGGAGATGGACAAACTCTTAGAATATAGATTCATATATGAGATTGAGCACACCAAATGGGTGTCCCCCATTATTGTGGTGGAAAAAAAATGGTAAGCTAAAAGTGTGTGCCAAATTAAAGAAGGTCAATGCTGCAACCTTTAGGGATAATTATCCACTACCCATTATCGATCACATTTTGGAGAGGATAGCAGCTAAGGATGTATATAGCATTTTAGATTATTTTTTTAGGCTACAATCAAGTCATGATTGTAATTAAAGATGAACATAAGATTGCCTTCACTATTGATTGGGGAATCTACACATTCAAGTAATGACATTTGCTTAGCAAATGCCCTTAAAACTTTTCCAAACTCTGATGTTTCATGTTTTCAAATAATTTCTTATGAAATCTTTGGAAGTCTATGTGGATGATGTGTGCATATTCTACCTAGAGGCCTTAACACATCCCTATGTTGAAGAAACTATTTGCTAAATGTAGGCAATATAGAGACATATTAAATCTCAAAAAGTGCGTCTTCATGGTAATTTAGGAAAGATTTTCAGACATACTACCTCAAAAGATGGAATTTCAAGTGATGAAGACAAGATCAAGATGATTGTAAATTTTCCAAACCAAAGAACGTAATAGAACTTTAGGCTTTTGTGGTTCATGGTGATTATTATAGAATATTTATCTACATGTGTGCAATGATAAATTGATCACCATATGCTTTTATCACAAAATTTGAATGGATAGAAGAATGTGACAAAGCATTTGAAGAGCTCAAACGCAAGCATGTCACCACTCCTATGTGCACGTTTACATATCCAAATATGAAATATGTTATATCTTAGCATAGATTGTTGATGAAGGTAGGATTGACTTTCCCATTCAATATGCTAGTAAGTAGCTCAATAAAATAGAGTGCAAATATAGAACAATTAAGAAATAACAATTAGGTATGATATATGTTGTTAAAAAGTCACGCATTATTTTGATCACAAATAAGTTTAAGTTTTTTTGTGGAATACCAAGCCCTCCTCTACCTAGTACAAAAGCCCTCTAATACAAGAAGACTATTTAGATCTATTCTCCTACTGATGGAGTTTGACTTTGAAGTTCTAGTTAAAAAGGTAATACACATGTGCATGCAGGCCACATTTCTAGGTTAAGAAACAGTGAACCATCCAATAGGGTTTCTTATGACTTTTCAAAGGTCTATTTGTTCAATCTATAAGTGATACCCAAGTGGATTGAGCCATATGTACCAATCTTGACTCATGGTCCATTGCAATAAGAGATTCAAAAGTCCGGCAAATCATTGCAACATCTACAAAAAGGATGAATGTGGTATCTTATCTTATTGTGTAGAGAATGATGAAAAGTGGGATCATATTACGGGATCCCACATTTCATGTTTGAGATTATATTTTCCTCAAAATTTGTAAAACCTAAGGTAATTAGATGTGTATTGGCCACACATGACCAAACGTCTTCATAACTATTGCATTAATTGCTATCTTTCCATTGATAGACCACTAACTAAACATTCAATATTATATTAGGTGACTTTAGCACAAGATTGGAGTAAGATAATAGTTGACTATTTATGTGATGTACTCCCATAAGGAATTAGTCTCACTAGAAATAATCTTCTTGAAAAAGAATCTAGACATTATGATCTTATAGCAAATCAATTTTACACACATGGAAATGATAACCTCTTGCACTTATATATCCATGAAAATGAATATTTGCTTATATTGGAAATGGCTAACTCAAGTGTTTCAGGAAGACATTTTCCTCATGAAAGGAAGACCAATCAAATACTTTTGGTTGGTTTATGTGGGCCTACTTTGCACATCAATGCCAAAAGTTTTATTGAAAAATGTGATGATATAAAAGGACTAAGTATGCTTCTAAAAGGATCAAATTCCACTTAGACCTATGATCAGTGGAAAAACATTTGCTCAATGGTTAATAGGTTTTGTTGGACCAATTAGCTCCTACAACAAAAGAATCTCATGTTGAATACATAATAATGAAAAATAATTACCTCAAAACATGGAATGAAGTTACTTAAAGAAATATTCACTAGGTGTGGCCTACCTATTGAACTTGTAAGTGATATGGGAGCTCACTTCAATAATGAAGCCATTGAACACCTATTAGAAGAATTTTTAATAGTGCAAAAAAATCATTCCTTTATCATTCACAAGCAAATGGTCAATTGGAAGGTAGAACTTTATAAACTTCTTCAAAGAAATTAGGAGATAGGATAAGCCACGATGCATAGGAACTATGTGCTCACTAAACAAGCTTGTCTCTTGAGAAGCTTTGCATCCATATAGGGCACTAAGTTCCATATATGATGTAAAATGGAATGGGCTAAGGTCATATGGAGGGTGAGTTAAGAATGGGTGAGAAGAGCCTTGAAGGCAATATTTTGTATAAAAATGCCATTTCATGGATAAATCAAAGCCTCTTCATTTCTATCAATCTCAACAAATTTTGGAGTGTTCATATGTAGTTCCTTATTTCTTGCCTAATTTTCTTTTTTTCGGAGAATGTGCATGTTCATTTCTTATTCTTGGAGGTGAGTACATGAATTTTTTCTCTATCCCATCTTTCTCTCCTTTCAAATATGGCAATATCCCTTCCAACTCATGACAAACACATTACATTCAGCCTATGACCTTTATTCTATTCTTGCACTGATAAGTCTCTCAATAGTTCAATGAATGGACCTTTGTATTTCTAGATGCATTCCCATTGGTGTTAATTGCTTGATGGATGTGGCCGCACATGATATGGGTTGTGAAATTTTGAGCTTCCATAGGATTGGTGTTGCTTACCATCGCATGTTGTAGTCTATCATGATGACATGATTGATGACGGTGGTAAGACCGCTAGTGGAGGCACCATTACTCATATATCATTCCCACCCTACCATTGCCTCTCATATGTGTGAGGACTTGAAGTCAATGTTGGATACTTTTTGAAGTCATTTAGTAGATTCATCAATGTTATGTGGCTTTATAGCCTTCTGTGTGTGTTGTTTGTTATGGGTCAGATGCAAAAGATCAATTGTGATTGAATTGCATATTTTTCTATGATGAACATAGTGATGGACCAATGAACGTGGCCATACACTAGGTAGGCTATAATATCAGTGTCTAGTTTTTGACTATGTGGTATCAATTATATAGACATTTATTTGGTTGTGTGTCAAGCGAGATCTGTGCTTGGCACCAAGATGCTAATTAAAGGTGGATTGATTTCAATAAAAGGTCATGGAACTAGGTGGAGGCATCTTTTCTATCTAGGATTTTTGTTTTCTTTGATCCTATGTTCTCAATTTCTACATGATGAGTGAAGGTTTCAAACAGTGGGTTATTTCAATACATGATAGTCAGCAGTTCTATTCGTACATGATAGTTGATTGCTTTATTGTATTGAGTTTTCTTAGCAGTTCTATTCGTGCAAGATTCAAGTCTATTCTAGGGTGTGTACACCTCCAACACTTGTTAGATGATATGATGCTACAATTCTACTACATTCTTATGTGTCGCATTGGGAGTCCCAAGGAATTCTTCATCTATTATGTGGTTGCTACTTCTTCTCAACATGATGTAGGTTTATATGAAGGATTGTTTCCAAGCTTGGCTCACATGTGTCTAGGACTAATTTTGTATGTGTGTTGGCCCTAAATATATGGCGTTCATGTGTATAAATGGCTTGAGATGAATGGATCACCTTTCTTATTTTATATCTATATCCCCTTTTGCTAAAGGTACCCAAGCTTCAAATGGCTCCTTTGTAAATTTTAATTATGTTGGAAAGTTGTACCAACCTTGAGATTGTGTGGTTTGTTCCCTAGGGCATGCCAAGTGTTTGAGGCAAAATTATACTTCATGAAATTTTCTACACTAAGTGTCAAGTGTTAACCTACAAAGGTGATACGCTTGAACATGGGTATTATCAAAAAAAAAAAAAAAAAATCAAACTCCATCAATAGGAGAAACCATCATAATAAACTTCTTTTGTTGGAGGGCTTGTCCAATAGGTAGAGAAGAGCCTTCAACCAAAAAGTTGAACTCATTTGCAAGAAAATAATGTATGAACACTTTGATGGCATATATCATTCCTAATCCCTCTCATTCTGTAGTTGTATAATTCTAATTTCTCTCTATACTATTGAGATGTCTATTATCATATGCAATCGGAAAATTTGATTCTCCTTCATCAGCTAGGTGTGCTACAATACAACCTATAGTGTATTTAAATGCATCAATGTATACATGGATGATGTTATTTGAGTTGGTGTCACTCTAGCACAATGGAAGTCCCACCATGGTGAAGATCCACCTCATAAATGTCAATATGTAGAGACTTGAGGATGATATGATGACCATGAGCGATAGGAGTGCACAAGTGAGTGAGTGAGAAGCACTAAAGAATGCACACACATGCACACAAGGCAAAACAAAGAGTGGAACAATGTAATCTTCTATTCATAAGCTCAACAAAACATAGGCTCTCCTAGTACTCCTCAAGCTCAAGGACTCCTTGGCTTGTACAAAATGGAGTTGTAAAACATGATTATATACAATGATGGTAGTGATGAAAAGCATTGTTTTATAAAAGAAAAAGTTTTGAAATTTGTTGAAGCCTTATTCTTTGCATGTTCTCCTCTGACTTCCCTTCCTACTAAAGCATGGATCCAAGCCTTGTCCTTCTCTTTGGCTCTCTTCCCTAAAGATCCCTTGTCTGCTTTGGCAATTAACGCCCTCCTTTTTGAGTATGTCATCCCTCACAGACCCTTGTGGTATGCAATGATCAATGTAATACTAGATAATATCAGTGGCCAACTCTCGCTCTCTTTGCAGAGTCCCTTTGCGAGATCTAACTCTAGACATTTCCACTCAAATATGCTTGGGACATTTGGATGCGGTAGTCTATAGTGCATGGGATATACTACCTATTTGCATGCAAAGAGCTATAGCAAATCATTAGGTCTTGAGATAAATACTTCAGAGTGGTACTCCAAGAATCTTGTTGTGAACATGTCTTCAAATGTTTGTTTGTAGCAGGCAGAGAGGTACTTCACTTTGCAATGCCATGCATCAATGTTCTTGAGGGAGGGTCTGGTCCTTAATTCATAAACCAAATCTATATTTCCATTTTCAAATCCCGGCATGGATACATGAGTGTGAACAGTCTGAAAGGTCTTGAATACCACAAGCATGAGGACGAATATTTTGACAAGCATTTGTGTCGTGATGTCAAGCATGGGCTTCAAGCATGGAATCTAGTGGTGTATGGTTGCAATCATATGGGCTACTATGGAGGTCCCTGTGGAGGTGCAATATATGGGTAGTTAACCTAACCTATGTAGCATGCATTATTCTTTACTTTGATCATGAATGCCTTCCAATCATCACCTTGGGATGGGGTTCATAACACATGCATAACAACTCTTGGTATTCTTGCATAACAACTCTTGGTATTCTTGCAATACCTTTGTCCTCTAGCTAGGTTGAAAAATGGTTCCTTTGTGTGCTTTCTTTGATAGATCCTTTGGTTAAAACTATGTGGCAAAGGTGGGTGGTTTGCCAACAATCCTTGCAACTTTGCCACTATACTCTGCGAGGATCATGAAGTATGGTCAGTACTATTGTTCAAAAGTGGTTATAAGCCTTCAATGTGCTAGCTTTTGGAAATATTATGACTTAAGAACATCTTTTCAATAGCTATCATTTCTAGAACTTGGAATTCCATGCATTCCTCATGAGTTTGACCATCTCTTCCACCAACTTCATCCATGCTGGTCTGGGTAGCTCAAAGTTATCTTGTCCTTCCTTGATGACCCTTCCTCCTAATGCCGATTGTGGTTCATATCCTTCTTCATATGTTTGGTCTAATAGAATTCGAACTATTTCTTGTGCTTCAAGGGCCTCAGGTGGTGAAGAAGGCCTCTCGTACTATTGAAGTCTGTATTGTAGCTCAATGATTTGTCTTTGTAAATCAATGAGTTCAAATGTTATTGAAGTACACATAGGAGGTTCAAAGATTGTTGAGGGTGGTGTAAGAAGTCTTGCAGATGGTTGCCCCTTTAGCTAGTTGACCTCTTAAGTTAACTTATCTTGTGCCTTTGATAAGTTTGCATAATCTTCTATAATTATTTTGATGTTCTCAAGAGGAATTGCTTGGAACTTGGAGGGACTAATAGGGTCGACAAGCATGCTTTCATTGGCTGCCTCCAAGTTTTGTGTATTCTATTGTCGAAGCCTTTGGTTCTCCTCCGTAGGTACTACCAAATGCCATCTCAATAATTCCATATTGTGGTTGAGCTTTGCATTGCATTTGATTTGCATCTGTAAGTGGTCTTCTAAGTCTTTGATTGCTTCTTTATCCATTTCTTGTATCTATGTTTCTAGTTGATTGTGTGACGTTTGTAAGGTGGCATATCGGTCTTGCATTGTAACATTAGAAGCAACTAGATCTGAAATTTTTTCATGTAGATGAGTTGGCTATTCTTGGAGCATTATGTTCCTTTGTAGAAATGAATTGTACTCTTGGTTTAGTTGGTTGGCACAACTTATCATTGTTGTGATGGCAGTATCAACTATGGATGCTCGCATGGTGGATGCAGTGCTTAGGGTGTTGTATGCAGGGGGAAGGGAATGAGGATAGGGAGAATGGATGCAGTTGAAAATGAAGGAGTGGGTAGTGGGTAGGTTGATGGAGGGGGATAGGGGATTGTGGTACTATGGGGGTTGGGGGAGGTGCAATGAGTGGAGGTGAGATGTCCATGTGGTCAGACGTGCTAGTGCATGTGGCATCAATAATTAACAGTGAGATTGTCGTTTTGATGCATAGTGGCATGCTCTGTTGCTTGATAAAAATTGTGATGAATTCTAATGAGCCAGTGGTACATAGAATGGGCCTTGTTGCATGTATGCAGAACTTTACCATAATGAGTGATGTGCAGGCTATGAATGAAGTATGGAAGAGAAATGAAACATGATGGGAAAGGGGTGATGGTATGTGGTCAACAATGGGAAGAGAAAGGGGGATTGGAGGGAATGGTAAGATGTGGTGGTGGTGGGATGACCATACTGGTTCTAATGATAAGGTCATAGTGGCCAAAATGCTAACATTATATAATGGGTTATCATGAGTAGAAAAACAAATTGAATGTGATATTAGACTATGGAATGCAAAACTAGAGAAGGATATAGTGGTAGTTATAGGTTGTGTGGCTAACATACTTCAATGGTGGTGATTGGGGTGTATTTCAATAGGTCTAGGGGGTGAATTAGTAGGCATGTGGAAGATGGGTTCAGTTGGTTGAATGACTATTTTAGTGGCAGAAGTAAATATAAGGGTAGAAGTATATACAGTGGTGATAGGGTTTTTTGTGGAAATTGGGGTGGAAGTCACTAGGATTTGTATGCTTTTACCTAGTCGTGGAGTTATCTTGACTCTTCGTTCATCATGTTCTGCACTTGGTTTCGTCGGCATGTGATCAATCACTCCTACTACTCTTAGGGCTTCAGATAGTACAAGTATGGAGTCAATAAACTCGGGATCCATGTCATCATGCCTAAAGTAACTGCTATAAAATTACTTGACTCCTTTGTTCAGCTAGGCAACTACAAGCTTAAATGTCTTCCATGGTCTTCCATAATTTTTTAAGAGTCATATAAGAAGACTCTCCTTCTTCTTCCTAGTTGCTTGCCTACCTACCCTCCCCTTGGGATCTTGGTGAATGATGTTCTTCCTCCTAGTGGACATGGTGCTCTTCTTTTGTTTGCTTCTATTCATCATGTCTCCCTGATTGGTCTATCCCTCATATTCCATTTTTTATCTGAGCTCTACATATAAAAATGGACCTCCTTAAAGGATTTGCTTGAAATCAAAGGTGCCTACGTCATCTAGTCATTCAGTTACTAGGAGTTGAAATTCTGATGGAAGGGGTGGGGCCATTGTTTGTGTTATAGTTGCTTCTCCTCTAGTGGCTTTTGTTTGAGCTCCTACAAGTCTAGGAATGCAAATTGTGAATGGAGGTATGGTTGATTGAGTGGTTAGTGATACTTTAGGTTTCATGACCACTCCTCTGGGATGCATGCAAGGGATGGTGCCTCTCATCTGTTTAGTTATGGATTTGAAGTCTTTTTTTGCTTAAAAAGCTACAATGATGCGTGAGTTAGGGTTCACTCTATTGGAACATCATAAGCCAAGAATTTGTAAATAATTATAGTTATCACATAATACCCATTCAACATTGGTTTGTGCTTTCACCTGGTGTTTGCTACATACAGTTGATCTATAATCCAATGGGGAAGGTTAATTTTGATCTCAACTCATTCTATGAGGTAAGGCTGAACCAAATCTTCTTATGTGGTTGTGTAAACTAATCCTACCTAGGAAAGGTAAAATGTTGCATACACATCTTAAGAGGTACTAATATACTTGTTTTGATTGTGGACATCTGACTAATCTTCAGTATATCTCTCTTTATCATTGCATCTAGGACTTGAGTCTCCTTGCCTGTAGGGATGTGCTTGTGTTGCATGTTCAAAGCCTCACTTACCAATTTTTATGACAATTTAAGTATTTTTAACTCTTGGTTGGGCATCAAAGAGGGTACTACAAGTGAAACAGGGAGGTATTTATCTGCTATGAGCTAAAGAGTTTGGATCAAATAATGGCACCTTAAGAAATCTAGTTTAGGTGATTGGGCATTGAAGTAATCTAGCAAACCTGCTTTTCCCATATATTTTGCAGTTCAGCTTAATTCTACAACTCTTCAAACTCTCTAGTGAAAAACTAGAATCTGCCCCATGTATTGTTGAATTTGCATTTGGATTATTAGATGTCAGGTTCCTCTCCTAAAGATCTTGCTAACTCATTGAACCAATGAGAGGGTGCATGCACCCTTTATGTACATCCTAATAGTGGGTCATGGATTGGAATGGTACCCCTATAATTGTTGAACATAGGAGGCTTCTCAGAAGGGTGTTCCTCAATGTCTAAAGAGTTGATGTCCGATAATTGGGAGCTCATTCCTATTGATATATTTAGGTAGTGATGTGTGCGAACATAGTACGACCACCATGGAACTTTTTTTACCTCTTTAGGAGGTTTTTTCCCCTGACTTGTATATACGCCTATAACCATAATGGGCCACTTATCTCCATACATTCTCTTGGTAATACATTTAGTATTGTGTGTTGTGCTCCAAGCTACTTATTCTTTCTTGTGTTGTTCACGTGCTTCCACAAACCTAAAACTCCAACAATTGGTATCAGAGCAAGTTGTCGCTTCATCTAGGGCATTATTAATACCCCTCCGGTAACAATCTCATACTCGTCCAAAATTTGCTGAGCATACTCAAGATGATTAGGATTTTAAAACAACTCTACTATGTCGTATCCAAATCGCAATCTGAGCTTGTTTCGGCCTCTGAACGCACTATCATAGTGCTTATGTAGGAAATTTTATCTTTTTGTGCCAAAGATATATACAAGTTTTGGTTCACCAGTATAAGCTCCTCAAAGTTTACTACAGGTTTAGCAAAACTTGACAGCATAGTTTTGTTCAACTTTTTGAGATACAATAATTTTTCTACATCAGGGTATTTTAGTCAGGCTAAAAGTAGGGATGTACTCTGTATGTTGGCTATTGAGGATAAGTTGGATGGTACCAATTACCGAATATGGGCTTATGTGTTGCATCATGTATTGGTTGCAAAAGAACTATGGAATATTGTGAAGGGTATTGAAAAATGTCATATTACACCTACAAACACATTTGCTAAAGGTGATGCAGATGGCATTGAAGATGATGATATTCTTCAAGTTCTTGTTTGTGATGCAGTTCTTGTTTGTGATGCAGTTCTTGTTGCAACTACTATAGAGCAACTCCATTAGGATGGCAGAGATGCTCAGGCACATGCATTGATAGCCTTGTTTGTCAAACGTGCCATTATTCCTCACATTCGTTGCTGAAAACAGAAAAGGATGCTTGGGATACACTTAGCACTTTATACCAGGCAAGGGATGAGGCTCATATTGCTTAACTTTTAAAATAATTAGAGAATGAGCACATGAATAAAGGAGATTCCATGGATTGTTATTTGACAAAGATCAAAGATTTGAAGGAGCAGTTGATTTTTGCTAATGAAGTCTTGCCTCATAGTTCACTTGCGTAGAGTCTTATAAATGTTCTTCCAGATTGATATTAGAGTTTTGCTTCTAATCTTTGATTGATCATGAAAGGAAATCCAAATGCCTCAACATTTGAGGAGTTAGTCTATGTTCTATTTCAGGAAGATCAATCTAGGTAGAATAGGTCCATTATGTGTGTTGCACATCAAGCTTTCCCAGCTACTCAGAAGGGAAAAGGTGAATGGAGCTCATCTACTAGTAAGCACAAATCTACTAATTCTACACAATTAAAGAAGGATAGTAGAGACAAGAAGAAAAGAGAAAAGCAGAAATTATTTTGCACATAGTGTAAAGGAAATGATAATGTCATAAAGAGTTGTCCAAAACTGGCTGCAAAAGAGGCAAAGAAAAAAGAGGCTGGAATGGTTGTTGCAAAAGCCTCTACACCCAAATCAGAATCTAAAAATCTCGTGTAGAATGAAGAACGGGAATTTACTACTGTTTGTAGTTATGAACCATCTTCTCATGAACAGTGTATGTCTATAGTAGACTCAGATGTTTAGTATTTTGATAATGGGGCAACCAAACATATTACCTCGCAACACAATATCTTCACTTCACTTGAGCCTGCCCCTACAAGGAATACTGTCACATGCATCAACAACTCCTCTTATCCTATCATGAGAGTTGATAAGATCATTTTGACTTCTTGATGGTAGTTCTTTTACATTTTTGGATGCTTTAAATGCTTCAAGGATCAAGAAAAATATGTTATCAATTTCAGCATTAGCCAAGATTGGCTTGGTTGTAAAATTTATTGAGGACAGATGTATAGTTCATCATCTATCAAATGGTGATGTCATTATTGCTTCTGGAATTTTATGTCATGGGTTATATACTCATAGATTATGCAAAACATGTGAATGATTCAGCACGTGCAGTTCAACATTTTCAAGCTGTGTTAGATGCAAAGCTTTGGCATGCACACTTTTGTCATCTGAATTTTGCTAGTTTGCTATGCTTGCAAAAATATGAAATGGTGTCCTCTCTTTACCCAAACTTGAGTCACCTTGTAAACATGTCTGTGAAGGTGTACTTTGGGAAAAATGCAACATTCTTCCTTCCCAAAAGATGGTTCAATATCGGCTACTTAAAAATTACAACTTGTTTATGGTGATGTTTGTTTTCCTATGCAAACACCTTCTTCTAAGAATTATCTTTACTTCGTGACTTTCATTGATGATTTTTCCATGCATGCATGGGTATATCCATTGAAAGAAAATTCCAAAGTTTTTATGTGATTCAAACAGTTTCTAGTTTTGCCTGAAAATCTATCGAGATGTACTATGGAAACCCTCTGTTCTGATTGATGGGGGAATATATGTCTTCTTATTTTTATGCATTTCTAGCTGAACATGGGATAAAACATCAGTGTACAATGCTATATACACCTCAACAAAATGGAGTTGCTGAAAGAAAGAACATGTGTAGCTTAGTGATGAGTAGCACCTCCTTTAATGTCAATCCGAGAAGACGTGAGGATGGTATGAAGACCTCGAACAAGTGATGGCACAAGTGTGTGAGTGAGAAGCACACTAACATGCACACACATACACACACGCACATAAGGCAAGAACAAAGAGAAAGCCAATGGAGTTCTTTAGATTACTCAAAAATGCTCTTACAAGTTCAACTCTACAACAAGCTGACCTCAAAAATGAGCTCTCTAGCTCTTTTTATAGTTTTTGACTAGCTTTGGTCCTGTCCAGACCTAGTGTCCGGCCTAGTTAAAAATTAGGTTCCTAGGCTAATTTGGAGGCTCAATCGAGCTGAGAAAATTATGAAAAATGATAGGCAGGTACTTGTAATGCTCCTCAAGCTCAAGGACTCCTTGGCTTGCACAAAATGGAGCTACAAAAAGGTGGAATGGTATTTACAATGGTGTGGAGTGACTAAAATCACTATTTGGAAAGTATTGTTTCATGGAAAATTTCTAGGGCCTATTTGCCGAATCTGCGTTGACTACTTTGCCTGCTTGTTCCTTGCTTTGACTCCCTTCTTTGGCTTCCTTATCTTGTGGGTCCTTGGGTGCCTTGACTGCTGCCAACACCCCCCCTCTCTCGCATATGTCATCTCTGGCAGACCCTTGTTTGGCTGAGCATTCGACATAGTATTCCACCACGTCTGAAGCGAGGTGATATTCTTCCAGCTGCAGCCCCTATGCGAGGTCTGTTAACAAACTGTCCCAATCTACTGGCCTTGGAATGTCCGGATGTGGCAGCCACAATTGATCGGAGTGTAAGGTCCTCTCCACAGCGAACAGTTGGAGGAGATGTGAGGGTCTGGGTACGAATATTTCAGAGTGGTATTCCCAGAACCCTGTGACGAACATCTCTTCAAAATTTTGTTTGTAGCAAGTTGGGAGGTACTTTATTCTGGCATGCCAGGCATATATTACATTGATTGAGGGGGTTATGCTCATGTCATACACCAAGTCTAGGTTGCCTGCGATGAAGCCAACTCCTGAGAAATGTGGATCTTTAATGTTTTTGAATGTTTTGAACGTGATCAACATTAATTTAAATACCTTCATACACATTTGTGCCATCACATCAGGGGTGTTGCGTAGTCAGAGACTCCAGTGACGGATGGTGGAAATTATATATGCAACCAAGGCCTGTCCTTGTGGAGGTGCTAGATAGACATAATTCAACCATTTTTCACAGCCTTTGACGTTCTTTACAGTAATGACAAACTCGGGCCAGGTGCATCTTCGTAGGACTGGAACATAACATGGATTATACTTGATAAATAGTGGCATGTTGTTCCATGTCCGTACCATTTCTGGATATGTTTCAAGGAGACGAATCTTCTAGGTGGGTTGGAAGGTTGATCCTTGTTTCGCGCATTTAGGTAAATCTTCAGGACCAAATTTAGTGGCGAAATTCGGGGCTTTGCCACACTTTCGTTGCATCTCCGCATTGTAATCTACTAAGAGCACACAGTAAGGCACATATTGAGCATCGTTTGTTCCTATCTAGTAGTGATGTGAAATGTGCCTGAAGTACTCGGAGTTTATGATAGTGTCCTCCAGTTTAGCCATTGATTGGATTTGGACTGCAACACGATCTTCATGGTTTTGGCTGCCTTTTTGAGTTTTTGAAGTCATTCGGGTGCTTTGACTTCTAGGGTGTCCATTCCTTTCGATGTTTGTTGCCCGCCCGACATAGGCATAGGAACATAGGGTTCCTCATACGACTCATCCACTTCAATGGGCACCAATTCGTCTGGCTTTGGTTCGATAACTGGAGAGGGTTGTCTTTCATACTGGAGTAGTTTTCTTTGCAATTCTTCGACCTGCTCTTTTAGCACTCTTACCTCCTCCAAAGTAGATGCCGACTCTATGATCTTGGGTTGTTGTTCTTGCTCCCGGAGCTGGCGGCACAATGTATCTCATTCTTTTTCCATATCATCATGTGCTTCTAGCAGATCAGCATAGCTTTCTAGAATTGTTTTCATCGTCTGTGAAGGGACTACTTTAAACTATTCGGGACTAAAATCACTATTTGGGAAGTATTTCTTCATAGAAAAATTTAAGGGCCTATTTGCGAGATCTGCTTTGACTGCTCTCCCTGCTTGTTCCTTGCTCTGACTCCCTTCTTTGGCTTCCTTGTCTTGTGGGTCCTTGGGTGTCTTGAGTGTTGCTAACACATATCATGGCAGGGAGTATGTACAAGCATACGGATCAGGGAATATTAGCTTGTTGTGTGGAAGAGGATGAATATGCAAAATGGTTGCAATTAGCACATGTGGGTGCATTAGAGCAACACTACTAAAGGCAAAGAACCTTATAGACATTGAGGAGACTTGGAGTGCACTGGCCGACTATGGAAGTAGATGTCCATAAGTTGTGTAAGGAATGCCCAGTCTGCCATATTAGACCACCTGTGGAGCATGCTACTCTGTACCAAGTGTCTCTAATACCAGATTGGAGTGAACCAATAGTAGCCTTCTTGAGGATGAAAACATTCCCTCAAGAGATGACCCTACCTAGGTAGAGAAGCTTAGAACAAGAAGCTTTAGACTATTGACTCATTGGAGATAACTTATAAAAACGTGGTAAAGATGGTTACCTCAGACTATGTGTCCATGAAACTGAATATCTGAAGATCTTGGAAACTTCTCACCAAGGTGTAGCATGAGGACACTTTG
The DNA here is from genome assembly GCA_020310875.1 of Ceratopteris richardii. Taxonomy (NCBI): domain Eukaryota; kingdom Viridiplantae; phylum Streptophyta; class Polypodiopsida; order Polypodiales; family Pteridaceae; genus Ceratopteris; species Ceratopteris richardii. Next base: position 109,488,088 of record CM035414.1, read on the forward strand.
GACCAGATAGAGTGATCAAGGCAATACTACAGGACTTTGGTGGCCCACCCTTCACATGGATGCATATACCTACGTGAAGAGTGTTGATGCAGAAAAAGCTTGACACTAAGCTGCGGAATTTGCCACGCCACAAGAACTAAGCTAAAGTGATGTTAGAACTCCTCTAGAATCATCAATAGCTTAGCAACCTTCTAAAAACTGAAAGACTTTATAACTGCATTTAGTGAACTCTAAAAAATTCACTTTACAGAAACCTTTGCCTTCCTACAGGCTTCAATTCTGATCTGGTTTACTTCAGTCTTTTCAATTCTATGTTAGTTTACTCTTAGATACTCTTTTCACCACCTTAGATGTGCCAAAATTGTATTTTAAACTCACAGGAAAATCACCAGAACTTCACCGGACTATTACTGGACTGTCACCGTAATCTTACCGGAATCAACTGCAATTCTGTTTGTAGTTACTTCAAATGTTTGTAATTGAAGTAAGGAAGCAATACCTGAGCTTCCTTCAGTGAATGAACTTTATCTGAAGTTTGAAGAAAAAACCTTCACCAGTTTTAGATGCCTCTACGGTGAGACTTAGTACTGTGTGTACATGTCCCGTTTCACAAAATTCTTTGATCAGTTTGTAGCTGAGATTACTAGCTTCAAGATAAGCTATCTCTCATGAAAAATTTTACATTATACAGTGAGATCTAACTTGTAGAAATACCGCAAAATGTGTACTGAGAAAACAGTAACTATCACAGTAACATGAAATCACTTAGATTTCTTCACACACAAAGAATGCGCTCAAATTCTTCCACATGAACATGTGTTTTCTATTAGAGAAGATGTGTACAAAATGACTTGGCCTTCCTTTGCTCATAGTCATGGAAAACTCTCCTATGCTGAGTAGTTCTTCCTTACCATCTCTCTTAGATGAATACCCGATTGTTCAGGTTCTATTATTCATCTCTACATACGCACACTTGCGTCTACTTCAAGTGCTTCTACGGCAGCTCTCCTACAACAGCTCTTCTGGTCTTGTCTATTAATTATGATCTTCTAACTAATATATCTATACAAGTTTGTTCCGAGATCAAAAATTCGTAATTCTGGAAGTTTCTTTGAACTATATTACACTCGTGAATTTGTCCCTTCACTAAGGCTTGATTTTTTGAATACTTTGTTTATGCTTCTCTTTGTCTTTCTTTATCCTTCATATGTCTTCATGTCTTTATGTCTAATTAGTGAGTGAATCTCCAACAGCTCCCCCTCAATCACTAATTTGCATCTTCCAGTCTTTCATATATTCTTCTTTTCTATTATTCCTGCCATTTCTTTGAATCTACTTGTCTTTATTCCGTCCAAGCTCTTTGTCACAATATCTGCAATTTGATTTTTTGTAGGAGTGTATACTATTTCAATCTCCTTTTCCATTACCTTTTCCCTCAGGAAATGATATTGAATATCTATGTGTTTTGTTCTTGCATGAAATACTAGATTTGCTGCAAGATACAACGAGCTCATATTGTCTCCATGATATGTATACCTTGATCAATACCCAAGATTTTGAACAAGGTCTGCATCCATATCACTTCTTTAGCTGCTTCCACAAGTCCTTTATACTCAGCTTCAGTTGACGATAAAGCCACTGTATGCTACTTCTTTGAACACCAGCTGACAAGCTTATCTCCTAGGTATATCATATACCCATGCATTGACCTTCTGTCATCTTGACTTCCTGCCCAGTCTGAATCACTGTATGCTCTCAGCTTTATATCTGATGTAAAAGGATAATATAATCCTTCCTTTATAGTTCTTTTGATATATCTAAGAACTCTTTGTCCTGCAACCCAATGTTGATCCTTCAGACAATGCATAAACTATGAGAGAACTCCTACTGCATAACTAAGATCTGGTCTTGTTAGCGTAGCATAAATCAAACTTCCTACTAAAGATTGATACTTTCTCATATCTTTAAACTCTGCACCATCATATTTGTTGAGTTTATGATTGACCTCAAGTGGTGTTGAAACTTCTCTGCAATTCTCCATGTTAAACTTCTTCAGTAAGTTGAGAAGATACCTTTCTTGTGAAACATATTCACCATGATCTGTATATGTAACTTCAATACCAAGAAAGTATGATAACTTTCCTAGATCACTGATCTTGAACTCTTTTTCAAGTAATCTCTTTACCTCCTTGATTCCTTCATCTGAGCTACCTATGATTATAATGTCATCTACATAAATATAAATGTAGATCATACCTTCATCTGTTCTCTTGATGAGTAGACTTGCATCTGCCTTTGAACTTTGGTATCCAAGGTCATTGAGATACTTTACAAGTCTGTAATTCCAAGCTCTTGGAGCTTGCTTCAATCCATAGAGTGCTCTTCTTAATTTGCAAACATGATCTGGGTAACTAGAACTTACAAACCCTTCAGGTTGTTCCATGTAGACTTCATATGATATATATCCATTTAGAAATGCATTCTTTATATCCAATTAACTTAGCTTCCATCCTTTTGATGCTGCTATAGCAATCACTGTCCTTATAGTTGACATCTTTGCCACCAGACTAAATGTCTCATCATAATCTATGCCATGCGTCTGAGCATAGCCTTTGACTACCAGTCTAGCTTTGTATCTGGCTATTCTTCCATCTGCAAGCTTCTTAACTTTGTAAACCCATTTATTTCCAATCACTTTCTCACCATTTGGTTTTGGAACAAGTTCCCAAGTCTTGTTCTCCTCAAGTTCATTAAACTCTTCCTTCATTGCTTCTTCCCATTTTTCCTTACCTTTTGCTTCACTGTAATTTTGAGGTTCTTCATCCTCCTTTACTAAGTAAGCATAGTTTTTCTGAGTCAAATAAGAAGTATCATAGGAATACCTTATTGGTTGTTTCCTTACTCTGTTTGACCTTCTTGGTTCATACTCTTCATGTGTATCTGAATACACTTCTTCATCAAATCTCGGTCCATCTTCATTTCTCATAGCTGATCTGATCCTGGACGTACTTGCTTGCATATAATCTTCATCTCCATTCTCCTACATATGTGATTTACCTTTTTCAATCCTTCTTACCTCTTCTTCAAATGTTTCATCACTGTGCTCTTTATCTACATACCAACTCTTCTCTTCATCAAATGTCACTCTCTGGAAACAATAAACTGTTTGGTTAGAGGACTCCATAGTCTATAACCCATCTGCTTTTCATCATATCCGATGAACACATATTTTTCAGCTTTTGGTTCAAGCTTATGTCTAAGTTGTGATGGTACATAAGCATAAGCTACTTTACCCAAACACTTTGCAATGATCAAGTGTTGGTTTCTTACCCCACCAAGCTTCATAATGGGTCATTCCATTTAAAGCTACACATGGTTATCTGTTTACAAGATATGTGGCTGTATTTATAGCCTCAACCCAAATATAGTTTGGACAATTCTTCTCTTTTAACATTGCTCTGGCAAACTCAACTAGAGTTTGGTTTCTCCTTTCTGCTACTCCATTTTGTTGCGGTGTATACCTACAAGTTATTTCTCTTTTGATACTTGCATTCCACAGATAATCATTGAATTCTTGAGAAAAATATTCTCCTCCTCCATTAGACCTTAGTCTTTTGAGTTCCTATCCTGTAAGTCTTTCAGCATATGCATGAAAATTCTTGAAAGCTCCAAACACTTCTGATTTCTCTTTCAAAACATAAAGAGTTATCCATCTTGTTGCATCATCAATAAAAAAATATAATACCTTGAGCCACTGATAGATCCTTCTTTTGTTGGCCCCCATACATCTGTATGTATGAGTTCTAGCAAGCCATCGTGTTTGTAACCATTCTTCTGAAATGGTAACCTGTGTGCTTTTCCCATTTGACAGGCTTCACATTTGTGAATCATATGTTGATTTTTCATATTTGGCAATCCTCGTACACATTGTTTTTCCACCATAGTTTTGATTCCTTTTTCATTAAAATATCCTAACCTGTTATGCCAGAGGTCTAATTCTGTAAATGCTTTATCACCATGTGTGATCAAAGCTTGACCAACATTCCCTTGTACTTTAAGAGTAAACAATCTACCTTCCTTTTTACCATAGACAATTTGATTCTATCCATTCTCTGGATCTTCGACAAATACTCCTTCATTTGTAAACCTGACTTGAAAACCTTTTTCTATATTTGTCCCATGCTGATCAGATTCTTTGGGATTGTTGCAACATACAAAACATCTGTTAGTAGGTCAACTCTATTCTTACACTTTACTTTTCCAATTAACCTCACATTATGTTTTGTGTTATCACTTGTTTGTACTGTATGATTTGAAATACCTCCTTCCAATTCTAATAACAATTCAATATTTTCGGACAAATGATTTGAACAATCAGAGTCAATATAGAATACCTTGAGATCTTCATTCTCTGACATGCTTATCAAATTCATCATCAACGTCGTATGATTGTCATTCTGTGTATCATTTGAATAGTTGTAGTAGGTAGTGTTGTGAGACTGATTCTGTCCCCAACTTCTTGCTCCACCTCTACCATATCTGCCTCTTTGGCTTTGTCTTCCTCTTTGATATCTTCCGCTTTTGCCTCTGCTATTGTTATTCTGATTCTGACTTGATCCTTGAGAATTATGCCAACAATCATGAGCCAAATGATTGCTTAATCCACAGATCCAACAAGACTTCTTGTTGTTATTCTGATTACCTCTTCCTTTTGTATTACCTCTATTTTTACTTCTGAAATTACCTCTTCCTCTTGCATAATTTGCTTGAGTAGTCATCTCTTCTTCATCTTTTTCTTTTCCTTTGTCACCTTTCTTCTTACTCTTTGTGTATAGAGCAGAACTATGTCCTTTATCTCCATCTGTCTTCAAATCTTGCTCAAATGTTAGCATTAGTCCAAGCAACTAATTTAAATCTGGTAAAAAATGATTTAATGAAAGTTTAGTTGAGACTATGAAAGGTTTCCACCTTTCATCTCCTCTCAATCCTGCAAGCACTTGCGCTATTAACCTATGATCTTCGATATTCTCATCAATAGATCCAAGACTGTCTACCAAGTCCTTCATCTTAGTGACATAATCACTAATGCTTTCACTTTGCTTTTTCTTGAACGTTGTAAATTCTGACCATAAGCTAGCCTTCCTAGCTCTGGTAGTGTTTTGAAAATGATCTTCCAATGCACTCCATATTTCTTCCACTTTCTCCAGACCTCTAATATGTGGTAATAGAGGATCTGTAATAGTATTGTAGATATAAGCTCTTGTCGTTGCATCTTTCTTCTGCAACAGCTTCAAAGCTTCTAACTCTTCTTTCTTTGGTTGACTATCATCTCCAAAAGTAGGCTTCTTTTCTTCTCCTATCACATATATCATGAATTCCTTACTCATAAGTAAGGCTTCCATTTGCATTACCCATGCGGGATAGTTATCTCTGTCTGATTTGTCAATAGAAATGTGATCTGCCATAATCTTCTTGTTTCTGTTACTGCCGGTGAGTATAACGTTAAAGAATTTTACCTTTTATAAACCATTACCCTTGAGAATGACTTCAGAATGCTTCTCTGATGCCGTTAGTTGTTGATCTCCTCAATTTCACCTTTCTTGTGAAGAATTTTTTGAATTTTCTTGTATCTTTACTTTCGTTTGCTCTTTGAGGACCTTTCTGCTCTGATATCATTTGTTGACGCGGCAAAAGCTTGACACTAAGCTACGGAATTTGCCACGCCACAAGAACTAAGCTAAAGTGATGTTAGAACTCCTCTATAATCATCAATAGCTTAGCAACCTTCTAAAAACTGAAAGACTTTATAACTGTATTTAGTGAACTCTAAAAAATTCACTTTACAGAAACCTTTGCCTTCCTACAGCCTTCAATTTTGATTTGGTTTACTTTAGTATTTTCAATTCTATGTTAGTTTAATCTTAGATACTCTTTTCACCACCTTAGATGTGCCAAAATTGTATTTTAAACTCACACGAAAATCACCGAAACTTCATCGAACTATTACTGGACTGTCACCGTAATCTTACCGGAATCTTACCGGAATCAACTGCAATTCTGTTTGTAGTTGCTTCAAATGTTTGTAATTGAAGTAAGGAAGTAATACCTGAGCTTCCTTCAGTGAATGAACTTTATCTGAAGTTTGAAGAAAAAACCTTCACCAGTTTTAGATGCCTCTACGGTGAGACTTAGTACTATGTGTACATGTCCCGTTTCACAAAATTCTTTGATCAGTTTGTAGCTGAGATTACTAGCTTCAAGATAAGCTATCTCTCATGAAAAACTTTACATTATGCAGTGAGATCTAACTTGAAGAAATACCGTAAAATGTGTAATTTTCTGAGAAAACTGTAACTGTCACAGTAACATGAAATCACTTAGATTTCTTCACACACAAAGAATGCGCTCAAATTCTTCCACATGAACATGTGTTTTCTATTAGAGAAGATGTGTACAAAATGACTTGGCCTTCCTTTGATCATAGTCATGGAAAACTCTTCTATGCTTAGTGGTTCTTCCTTACCATCTCTCTTAGAGAATACCCGACTGTTCAGGTTCTATTATTCATCTCTACATACACACACTTGTGTCTACTTCAAGCGCTTCTACGATAGCTCTCCTACAGAAGCTCTTCTACTCTTGTCTATTAGTTATGATCTTCTAACTCATATATATATATATATACAAGTTTGTTCTGAGATCAAAAATTCATATTTTTGGAAGTTTCTATGAACTATATTACACTCGTGAATTTGTCCCTTCACTAAGGCTTGATTTTTTTAATGCTTTGTTTTTGTTTCTCTTTGTCTTTCTTTATCCTTCATATGTCTTCATGTCTTTATGTCTAATTAGTGAGTGAATCTCCAACAAAGAGGTGCCACGTTTGTCAACGAACTCAATATCTTATACACAAAGATGAGATGCCATTGAAACCTATGATGGGTGGACATGCATTCTCTAAATGGTGAATAGACTTTGTAGGTCCTTTTAATCCCCCAACTAAGGGTTCACATGTTTAATACATCATTGTGGCCACATACTATCTAACCAAGTGGGTAGAAGTAAAAGCCACAACGAAGAATGATGCTCAAACTACAGCTTAGTTCTTATTTGAGAATGTGTTTACAAGATACGAGCTACCTATAGAGCTACTAAGTGATAGAGGCACTCACTTCTTGAATGAAGTCATTGAAAATCTTCTTTGAGAGTTCTTGGCAATACACAAGAATTCTGCCCCCTATCATCCACAAGCTAATGGGCAAGTTGAGAGCACAAATAAGATTCTATGCAATATAGTGACAAAATTGGTTAATAATAAATGCTCTGATTGGGACAAATAGCTACACCATGCTATTTGGGCATACCGAGTTGCCTATAAAACGGTACTCCAAGCCACACACTTTCAGATGTTATTTGGCCAAAATGCAGTGCTACCTTTGGACTTCTTGATACCTACATTGAAAGTAGCATAGGAGCATGACTGGACAGACCATGAGCTCTCTTCTAGAATCTTTGACCTTGAACGACTAGGTGAAACAAGATTAAGAGCTGCAGCAGGAATTTATGCTACCAAGAAAAGACAAAAAGCATATTTTGATGCACACGTGAAGGATAAGGGCTTGAAAGCAAGAGACCTAGTCCTAGTTTACACTTTGAAACAGCATGCAAGGAAATTAGAGAAGAGAGGCTATGGACCAATGATCATCAATAGGATCTCAACGAGTGGAGCAATTCAACTAGCCACTCTAGAAGGCGACATCCTACCAAGTTACATCAGTGGATGCAGAGTCAAGTTATATTAGGAACCCCTCATGGAGGAGATGTTAAATTGACTCAATACTGCAAAGAAATATGAAGAAGAGAAAAAGCGAATTAGAGAAGAAGCACAAGCTAAAGCATTGGAACGCATCAGAAAAATTAAATTGAGAAGATAGGGTAGAGATCAACCTAGGGTAGATGACTATGCAGACCCAGGATATCATATGGCCATGTGTGAAGTCTCAGCTGTAAGTTCCACAAGAATAATTGATCAACATCCTTTTGTAACCTTAGAGATAGGACAGGGAAATAATGCAAGAATTGTACGAGCCTTGGTTGATTCAAGTGCGGCCACTAGTGTGGTTAGACTCTCTTACTGTCAAGAATTGAAATTAAAACTCAATCCTATAGAAGCATACCTCATAGGATTGGGAGGAGTAGAAACCCCTTGCATGGGCAAGGTGGAATTCCCCTCTACATTCAAGATGTTTTAATGACAGTTAAAGTACTAGTGTGTCAAGACGAGGATCTCACTGAACCTCTTGTCTTGGGTCAAGACTAGATCTATGATCATGCAGTCAACCTAAACCTAAGAAGTGGACTTCTTCAGGTATGGGTAAATCAAAACCGCATTACACTTGAGTTAGAAAATGAAGCACTCAAGGAACTAGGGAAGGCACAAACTCCTGTTCCTTCCAGGAGTACACATGAAGATGACGATGCTATTCTTGTCCAAAACTATGTGATGCAGAGGGATGATTGACTCAACAAAGAAGTCAAGGATATGATGGAACTCCCTTCTTTTTCAAAGGTCATAGGGATGCAGCAACCAAAGGTGGATCAAATGCAAAAAAAGTAGATGACCTATGCTCGAAGCCAAAAGAAAGTACGAAGCACAGTGTCTCAACCACCAAAACAAGTGTGGGTGCAGAAAGGCGACCAACCTGTTGCAGTCCAGTCACAACCACTGGCTCAACTTCATATTTTTGAGCAATGATAGGACACTAATAAGAAGTCTTTCAAAAAGTCTTCTACTAAAGTGAAGTCTATCTGGGTACCCAAGAAGTCGATGAAGGTTGACCCACAATCAAGACAAATTTGGGTGCCTAAGGCTTGCTTGCGGGCTCAAATGACCACACAGAGACCACACCATGGACAAGATGGTTCACTCACTCGAATAGCTCACACCCACTCTTATTGGACACGCACAAACACATATTCGCCCATGAGCACGAGTAGAATCACTTGTAAATGGGTCCCTAAAAGCCTCATTTCCAAGTAGACTTGCTGATCATGCCCTCCAGAGTCTCCAAAAAATCAAAAGAGAAAGCAATCCACTATGTGTGGCAGCCCAAACCTTGTAATAAACCCTCGACCCCAACTTGTAAATTCATCTCCAGTTACTAATTGCATCAGCCTCACACTGCATCGTTCCACTTAGCTCATAGGACTACTTGTTCACTAACAACACACACAATCATTGAGCACTTACTAACCTACTAACCCATCACTGACCTCATGTTAATGTTGTAATGGGGACAAAAATTGTTCTATCTTGTCCATTACAATGTTAACGCATGATTCTATATTCTCACAGAACCAGCAAACAAGAAGTACCATGGCAGAAGCAAGAGGTACCAGTTCACAGGTAGGGTCCAACACCCAAATAGTGGACATTGAAACTCTACTCCTCAAACCACAACTCACCAAGAGGCCTCACGAACTCAGAGCAGTGCATGTAATTCCCATTCAGGACCCTCCATAGGGACACACTTCTCAAGTAGTTAAACATGCACATTGGTTCAGCGATGTCGTAGGTCCATTGGGTGAGGGCACCTACTTTTGGGAAGCAGAAATTGAATTTAATGGCAAATGGGGAAGATACCATTTCTTTACCCGTGAATCCAAGAAATATCAGGATGCAGAAGTAATGAGATTTGTATGGATGAAGGCGGGCTTGGAAAAATATTTTAGAGCACTCTTACTTAAGCCTCATTTTCTACGTTGCTCCTACTTGATTAGTACCATTACCCCTAGCAGAGCCAAGGCAGGTGATAGTACCTTTGTGCTACCTTCATTAACACCAGACCACGAGCTAAAAAGATTCAAATTAACCCTCAACCTAGTACGGGAGGCCTTAGACATGAATGGTATGCACATTCCCACAGAGAAAGAAACATTGATCCTTGGAAGAATGAAACACAAAGATCTTAACAAATTAAAGGATATGGTAGCGATGACGCCTACCATCCCTCTCCACTTACGCACTGTCATGCAACACTTCACCTTTCCATCTTAGGAGCAGTTTACCATGCCACCCAAAAGAATTGGGTTTAGCTTGTACTTGGCAGAGACAAAAAATCTCACCATCAACCTACCCCACTGGATCATAGATCAAATTCTTAGCACATCAGTGCTAGAATAAGAAACATAAAAATGTGCTTCACGGATGCTGCACACTAACAAAGATAATTTATAGGTGCTTAGCTTATGATGTGCCTATTCAAAGAGCACTGGTGTGGTCCAGAGCTCAGGAATTCCAGAGGAGGCCATCAACAATAGGGCCACCATCGAAGAAAATGAGAGGAGCGGTCCAACTACCATGTGCACCAACAAGAGATGCCACCACCACACCAAAGGTGACACCACCACAAACACGACCTGTCCGTCCGTTTATGATTCACTTACCCAGACAGAGTGAAGAAGGACCCAATCTAGTTTTCCCTCTGATTCCCTCTGATTTGGAGTTCCCACAAGGTTACACCCTGGAGGATTTGACAGATGAAGAAATTGCCCGAATGATTAATGAGGCAAATCTTGAGATGGAGGAAGCTCAGACCCAAGGACCACAACCTACCACAGGAACTTTAGCTCATTCCCAACCTGAAATAGTGGATGTCGATGAAGATGAAGAAGAGGCTAATGAAGAGGAGACAGACGAGGAACATGACCAAGAGCAAAAAGAAACTATAGAAATAGCGAGTGCCCCAACATATACTGTGCAAATCAAAAGATTATATGAGACCATGAAGAGAGTCCAAGAGCATCACAAGGAAAGATGCTAATAAGACAGATGTTAGGAGAAGAAGGAGTGGACGAGCTATTTATTGAATCCCTATTTTTAACTAGGCCGGACACTAGGTCTGGATAGGGCCAAAGCTAGTCAAAAACTATAAATAGAGCTAGAGAGCTCATTTTTTAGGTTAGCTTGTTGTAGAATTGAGCTTGTAAGAGCACTCTTGTGTAATCAAAAGAACTCCATTGTCTCTCTCTTTGTTTTTGCCTTGTGTGCGCACGTGTGTGTATGTGTGTGCATGTTAGCGTGCTTCTCACTCACACACTCGTGTCCTCACTTGTTTGAGGTCTTCATACCATCCTCACGTCTTCCCGAATTGACATTAAAGGAGGTTCTACTCATCACTGAGCTACACCAAATTTTGGCGCCGTTGCCGGGGATCCAGCTTTGAGGACGAGTGTGTGATGGTAAGACATAGAGTTGAGACGTTGGAGTCATAGGTATTTTCTTCACTTTTATCTACTTTCTTTTGTTTCCTTCATCACCATTATCATCATCACCATCTCCCACCTCCATCTCCATCATTGCAAAAATTTAGTTTTTTGGTCATATCACCATACCCATACCACTTGCCCTCATTTCAATTGTGAGAGAGAGTGAGAGAGAGCATTTGTGTGCTTGTGCTTTTCTATGCTTTTTGAGATTTTCTACAAGAATCAGCATCCCCAACAGCTGCACCAGCTTTAGCAAGTACAAATGTTTTACTGTGCAGGTCGAGAGGCGTTGACCTCTATCAATCGCGACCGATAGAAAAAATGACCTTTTTGAAAAAGAAAGTGCATAACCATGATGTGTAGGCCTAGGGCATCCTAAATCTATGTTTGAAATTTTGAAATTCCTCTGTTTTCTGTCAATCGCGATCGACAAACGACAATGGATACTTTTCGACGGACCTATCAATCGCAATCGACTCAGTCAACGATCGTTTGACCACGATTGATGGAATTTTTAGGCCACGTGTCAATCGCAATTGACCCATCAATTGCGATTGATAGCCAGGACGGACCTGTCAATCATGACTGACATGTCGATCGTGACTGACACATCAATCGCGATTGACAGACCCCTCCATCGCGATTGACGAGCAATTTCCGCATTATTTTTAGGGAAAAAATACTTGGTTTAATTTGGGTCAAAATTTGGGAAACATTAAGGGTCATTAGAACATAACCAAGCTCTAGAACACATGGTGAGTTATTCTTGTTTGCCTGTTAACCTGTTTTAACCCTGTTTTAGCCCAAGAACCCTGAACTGGCATAACTTTCTCATATGAAATCTGTTTGCTGTGATTTTGAAGTTGACCATACCCAGAGGGAAGAAAACTAAGGGATCTTTAGGATTGTTTTCCACAAAGCCAAAGAACAATTTGATCTCTGAATTCCATGAATGAAAATGGTTTGTTGTGTCAATTGAATTCAAATCTTGAGCTAACTTTGGGACTTTTACAGGTCCATTGAGAGCATCGAAGGGCATTCTAAGCCAAAGTAAGTGCAAGCTTGGGAACACGTTTCCTGGGCACACAAGGGCAACCAAGGAGAGCAAGGGAACATACGTGGAGAGCCTAAAACCCCTTGAGGCAAATCAATTCTCACTAGAATTATCACACTAGAGTGGATTCCCCAGGACAATAAGAGCATAGATCTACTCTTAAACTAAGAGACCGATGAAGCCTTTTGGAGGTATAAGCCTAATCAGCCGAATGAGGTAGGAACAATCACAATATATGAGTTCAAAGATTCTGATAGCCCAAGCAAAGTGAGCTATTTAGACAATACTTCAGAGAGGATCTTTGTGGTCTCAGAACATGGTAGGCATGCCTTCACTTGGAAGGGTGAATTTATTTTTCCCCAACCAAGATCTAATCTCTTATGGCCACCAAGGAGCTGGAACATCCCAAGCTCATGGAGCTCAAAGGGAGAGAAGTAGAGACAAGCCAGAGGTAAGTTTTGCCAACCCCTTGGGAAGAGAAAGGATGAGAGCAGAGACAGATAGAGTGGAAACTGAGAGACCTAGAGCCCCAAGAAACCAAAGAACTACTGATGATTTTCATTTGCCAAGGCCTAGAGAACACACTAGGAGCTTGGGGCCAACTCTGCTAGTTAAGTCCGTGAAGAACTACTTGGATGGCACTGGAGACCCCTATGATCATATGGCCAAGTTTAGGCAAGTCTTGAGAGCCGAACAAGTTGAGGACCTATTCACGCAATATAATGCCTTTGGTCTAACCCTTAGGAACACCTCCCTTACATGGTTTCAACCTTTAAATGAGAGACAATTCAGGAATATAGACCAACTTCTAGAGGCTTTCATTATCAAATTCTCTAAGAGTGGCATAAGGCATAATACGTCCTCACTGATTCACAATTTCAAGCAGACATCCCAAGAGACAGTCAGACTTGCAGGAAGAAGGTTTATTCAATACTTGGAGAGATGTCCTATTCTTGAGTTACCCACACCAGCCAAGAAAGTGGCATTATTCTTGGGTGGACTGCTAAGTACCAAATTGAGATCATATGTGTACTTGAAGGATCCTAGGACCATAGAAGAGTGTGTACGCATGTGCATAGACATTGAGGATAATCTAAGAGAGGAATTAGAACTTTTAAAAATCTACAAGTATTCAGATAGCTCTAGTAGCCTCACTTCCGATTAGTCCACATCTATTGAGGAACTTGCAGAGAAGGTAGCTCAAAAACTAGGTGTCTCTAGCAAACAAATCCCAAGATTTGCACCAGCGAAACGATGCTACACATGTGGAGGTGACCATATGGCGAACGTATGTCCCATTATGGATCAACCCCAGGTGAATCCTAGTAGTCAGTATTGCACCATAGAGCGAAGATACACCAACCACACCGCACAAGACTGCCCCTATAACAAAAAAACTGTGAGGCAAACCTACCCTCAGCCCTATCCACAATAGGGAAGATACCAGAACCAATACCCACCACAACAATATGGCAGACCACAGCAACCCTATCAACAACCCTACCAAACCCAGCAAAGGCCTCAGCCTGTGTTAGCTCAGCAACCTCCTACCCTAACCAATGTGATTCCAGTAAAGTATGCAGTTGCAGAAGAAAATCTGAATAGAGTTATAGTTCCAGTAACTCCATTACTCTCAGAGAGTGACACGAGTGATCATAGTTTTGACTCGACCCATATTGATAGCCCCCAAGCATACTACATGCAGTCACCTGAACATAATGAGTCCTACTATTGTGACGAACCAAGTGAACCTAGTTGGGATCTAGAATATGCAAATTTCATGTACGCAAACCCCAACCCTAGACCTCAACCTAGGCAGGTACGACCCCCATTCCCTAGAGGACCATGCTATAGATGTCAGGGAGATCATCTCATTCGTGATTGCCCAATTCCTACCTCTACACAACCCCAATCGGTGACAATTCAAGGTTTTTGTCAAGATTGTGGAAAGGAGCATCTCTTACGAGATTGCCCAAAGAACCCCAATAATATGCCAAAAATCACTCCTATCAATGTTATTGGGTTATTAGTAGACCCTACAGGCAGTGTGACTTCAACTGCGCCAGTGCAAGTGGTCACCAGAGCTCACGCATTGCAGCAGAACCAAGGTTTAGGCCAAGAAAAGAGTGTCAAAGTTAGTGAAACTGAGAGCATAACCAAGAAACAGACGAGATCCTGGAAGGATACCCAAGAAAGGATGAAAAGACAATGGTCCAAAAAGATGAGCGAATTAGAAGAAAGCATAAGAGAAACAAAAGCCAAAATTGTTGAACTTACCTCTCAAACACACTCTCACACACCACCACCACCTTCATCCCTACCACCTTCCAGCCCACATCATACCATTCCATCACCCCCTAGAGTAGGATCAGTATTAGCTGACCCCACTGTTGAAGACATAGACATGATGCTTAAGGCATATCAGGCCAGAATCAAAGAAGGGCCAAATGTTACAGATCATGACAGATGCTACCTTAGAGCTGATCTAGAGATAGAGAGAACCAAGCTTTGTGCTAAAATGGTAGTGTTGGCTCAGACCATGTTTGAAGCCAGTCGCCTCTTCAACTACTCTTGCTCAGCTAAGGCACAATTACATTTTGATGGATTGTTGGAGAAGTTGGAAAGCATAATTGCAAGATCGGGCAAGGAAGCCACCTCCCAAGGAAGAGATAAGGCAAGTGAAAGAATAAGCATTCCCCCAAGGAAGCTTATGTGCCTAGCTCCACAAAACCAGAAACCTCTTCTTCTATGAATAGGTAATCACAAGAATTCTTGTGAGAGATTCAAACGGAAAAATGGGCTAAAGAAAGTGAGGTCCCTCCTCCCATTAAACTTGTGGATGACGTGCATGATCAATTCCCACAAGACATTCCTTCTATTTATGAAGAGGAGGAGAGCACCCAATCCCATGAGAGATTAGACTTTGAGTCTAATTCCTTACAGGAATTACCCCATTTCACAGACCAGTGGGATACTAAGTCTACTTGTATAAGAGCGCCCACTATCATGGTAAGAAACAAAGATTCAATAATACCTAGGAACACAGAGGTAGTGGAAAACACTAAAGTGCATTGCAATCTCAGGTTAGAAGAGCTAATCAACGTTAGGCCAGAGTTATGGAAACATGTAGCCAATCAAGTGTCAGAAGTAGCAAAACCTCGTTCCCAGTTAGGATCTCATAGAACAGTGCCAGAAATACCCTTGGACAAGATAGGAGACATGAGTGAAGGAGAGGAAGGGAACACTTATCTTCCTATTACCCATCAAGGATACACAACCAAGGCCATTCTAGACTCAGGTGCAGGAGTTGCCATTGCTACCTTCCCTATGGAAGCGCTGGGGCAAGCCAGCACTCAGGCCAACTAGAATGAAATTGCATATGGCTGATGGTCACATTGAGAGACCTTTAGGACTGCTAGAGAGAATAACTCTCACTACATGTGGTGTAGAGTTCAAGCATACTTTTGCTATATGTGACTTTAGCAAGAATCATGCCTATGAGATGATTCTGGGAAGACCATTTATGCGGAAGTTGCAAGTGGTATAGGATTGGGGAACTAATTCCTTGTACTTGCAACACTTAGGTGCCACAACCAAAGTTAATCTCAAGGATTACTCTCATCAAAATGTCCCTCCCATCCAATGGAATCCCATCCATAGAGCCAAAGATGATACTGAGTCAATGCATTCCATAGGATCAGAATCCTCATGGATGCATGAAGACGCTCACTTGTGGATGTGTAAACTAGCAGTAGTGTTAACTCACAAAATAATTGGTTTTTATGCACTAATGTGGGTCTATTTGGCAGGAAAATATCTTTGATTGCAGGCATTTGAAGAGTTAATCAATTGGATGAAAGGTATCTGCAAACTACATGGCTACATCTTGCTCAGAGGGGAATGCCCTTGGTGTTTGGAGTTCCGATTATGGAAAATATGAGCATGTTTAGGATGCAATCACTTGTGTTGAGCAGATGCAGTTTGGGGGAAAGCCCATTCAGATTCTTGCATTTCTTGTTCATGTATTGAATGCCTATTGTCATGCAAGCTTGGTGAGTGAAGGCCTTCCGCCAAATGTTGTAACCTTTTTATGTCTTTTAAAAGCCTGTGCGAGCATAAGAAAACTTGACGAAGGTGAACATATGCAAGAGGAAAATCTCAAACAGGGATGGTTGAAAGATAATCGGTTGCTTGGCACAGCCTTGGTTGACATGTATGCAAAGTGTGGTGCACTCATCAAGGCTCAACAAGTGGTGGCTGAATTGGCGGAGGTCTTTTCTTTGGCCGTTGTGAGTGTTGTCTTGAGTGAGGGGAAAACTGGTGGATCTGATAAAGGAGATAAGGAGATAAGTTTTTGTCTTGGAGCCTGGACATGACTTGGGAGGGAGAAATAGAAAGATAATAAAGAGGGCTATTGAAGGGGCGCAGCTCTTGAGAAGGATTTTGGGGGGGGGGGGTGAGCTACCTTGGAGAAGAGATTCCCAAGAGAGATCGGCTGGTGTGGGCAGCTCGTTGTTGCGAGGGCTTTTGGAGAGAAGATGCGGAGTGATCAGGAGAGTTCGGATCGTGATATTTCAGAGGAATTGATTACTGATCAGCTATCTATCTGCTATGAACTGGACCACTATGGAAGGAGGCGCTGAATAGTGGTGAGAGCTTCAGTGGGCGACAGAGGGAAAGAGAACTCGTTTATCAAAAGTGCAGCTCACAAGGGCTTCGACTCTTAAAGAGGAGACCACTACCCGCATCATTTTCTGGATGGCAATTTACAAACTACCTACGAGAGGTTGATGCACTTCAACACAATTCATTACGGTGATCTTCTTCGATCGACAGGAGAGGGAATTGATACCCCTGGAGAATATCAAGGACAGGAATAAATCTGACTACTTTACAGCTAAGATTTTTCTCTCTACATAAGCTCTTTTGTATAAATTTAAGCATGTATTAATGTTGTTCCTATGCTCTGAGTGTTCCCTCACCTCTGCGCCCAAGTGCGCTAGACTTCAGATTTTTCTCTAGGATCATTTTGAAAAGCTTGGCACGTCTCTATAAGAGAGTGCCATAGGTTCGCCTAGCGCCACATGTTGGCCGAGCTTGCGGACCCAAGATCTAGTACATGAGCAAGGGGAGCTCATCCTCAGGAGCAACACAAACTCAAAGAGAGGAACGGGCTCAGAGAAGAGCCCTTGAAAGAGAAAGGAAGAGGTGTGAACTGCAAGGCGAGTCAACCTCGACTAGCTCGAAGAAATCTGCTAAAAACGTGTACTCCCGTAGGAGAGTCGCGAATCAAGTGTGAAAGTTTGAAGGAGAGATCCTGAGGCCACGTGTGCTAAATTTCTGGGATCGAAGTGATATTGACATCACACCTCTGTTCGAGATGGCTCAGCGGATTTCAGTTCACTTGGGGGACTTCACCAAGTTCTCAGGTGCTTGGGACGAGGACCCAGATAGTTTTATCCAATTGTTTGAGGTTACGTGTGTGGCCAATGAGGTAGTAGACCAGGCTCAAAGGTTGAGGATCTTTCCGGCTACTCTTCGTGATGAGGCAGCCAACTGGTATGGGAATTTGACACCTCAAGAGTGTGGAACTTATCAGATGCTCAAGGAAGCCTTCTTGGCAAAGTTTTGACGACAAGGCTTCCAAGATAGATTGGCCCAACAGATGGATTACTTGCGACAAGGAGTCAATGAGAGCATCGATAACTACATTCAGAGAATGGAAACGTTGGTAAGAAAGATGGGCGCGAATGCCCCGAACGATGAGACATTGAAAAGAAGATTCATTTCGGGATTGAGAGATCCTACTGCACAGCAGCATATCATCCTGACAAGACCTGCAACTTTAATGGATGCTAAGGAACAAGCAAGGCTTTGGGAGGAAGTACAATTATGCCAACAAAGGAAGATGGAGCTCTTATACGAGCCAATGGGAGGCCCAGGAAACATACCAATGAAAGATCCTGGCCAAGGAAGTCCCGCATTGACGACCCCAGCTTTTGTAGCTGCCACTAGCACGCCAGGCGAGGTAAAGCCTGCGTTAACTGAAGAACGAATATTGGAGTTAATCACACAAGCTATAAAAGCTACCACAATGACCCAGGAAACATACACAGTAAAACCAGAGGTAACTACAAACCCCAACCAAGTGTTTAGATCAAATACATGGTGTGGAAAGTGCCATGGTTACGGCCATTTGGCTTCAGAATGCCCTATAGTCTCGAGAGTATTCACAAATAGATCACCACCTAGAATGCGTTGTACTTTTTGTGGAAGAACAAATCACACGGAGGACCGATGTTACAACAAGAGAGCCTATGAAGAGAGGACCATGAAATCGGGAGATACAAGAGAAAGACCTTACACGGGATTGCCCGCTCAAAGTGTCCCACCTACATCTCGTTGGGAAAACAGACCGACTTATGGATATGGTGCTCAGGGTCAAGGAGGAGACTATCCGAGAGGATCCGCACGTGATCAAAGAAGAGATGGTCCAATCCAGTGTTGGAGGTGCCATGGCTTTGGCCATACACAATCTAGATGCCCAAACGAAAAGAAACCAATTGATTATACCCCACTATGTAGGTACTGTAGTGGAGAGGGCCACTTTGATGAAGATTGTCCAAAACGAAGAGCTGCCGCCGGCAAGGAAAAAGGACCAGTAGGGTCCTTGAATTATGTTGATACTCAGATGCATTCCACATCGAGAGCTCAAGAGCACGTTCCTACGATCGGAGTAGTGTTCAAGACACCGAACCCTCAAGAAAGTTCTAGTTCGTCAATGCACTTTGTGGATGCTTACCAGGCCAAGAAACCACATAAAGAGCCAACTTTGGCGGTAGTCACAAGAACTCAAGAGTATTCAAAGAAACGTCGAGAAGGGAAAGCGAAGAAGCAAGCCAAGAGAAGATACCCGAACACGAAGAGATAGAAAACCAAGTTGGAGGATTTGCTGAGCAGCAAGAGTTTGTAGATGGGGAAGAGATCGAGATTCTTCCACCAGTGACCAAGGAGTTTGTGCCAGGCATAGCACCATTCCCTGAAAGATTGAAGGTTCCTAAGAGTAGGAAGGAAAGATAGAGTTTGGAGGAAGTGGATATTGTAAAGTTGCTCGCGGACACGGAAGTCACGCTAGACATTGGCACATTGCTAAAATGTTCACCTGCTTATAGGAAACAATTCTACAACGAATATATTAAGAAGCCGAGGAAAGCTCGAGATAAAAAGAGACAAGATAAAGATGTCCAAGGGATCATTCAAAGTATTACGACGCAAATTGATTCAAATAATGCAGCTGTGACGGTCGAGATTAAAGGGTATGCAGTCCCTGGTGCTCAGTTAGATAGTGGAGCCGCAGTCAACCTTATGACTGAGTTCATGATGAAAGCTTTGGGCCTCAACCACATGGAAGAAACGCCGATGTCCTTGAGAATGGCAGATCAAACACAAGTGAAGCCTGCGGGTCTTTTAAAGAATGTAAGCACAGTTGTGGGCGGTCTAGAGTTTAAAGTTGATTATCTGATAGTAAGACCAAGGACCTCAAAGGCTACCTTCTCGATCTTACTTGGACGGCCATGGCTGGTGCAAGCCGAATGTGTGCACGATTGGCGCACAGGATTTATCACAATTGGACCGAAGGGCAACCGAATACAACTTCAAGTGTCTCCAAACTTGACCGGCAAGAAATCGACAACAGCTGAGGAAAGGGAGCAAAAAGCAAAGGAAAAGGTTAGACAAGAAATGGTGCGCGTAAGATTTGCCCTGCGCACGGAGACTTCCAAGGACCTTTCACAGGATGGATTTAATCTGCAATTGGCCAACCTCCAACATGCGAAAGTGGGCGAGTACATAGATCCTCTATGTTACAAGGATGATTCAGACCAGGAGTTGCTGGGATGGTTGACACATACAAGTGAATTTGAGTGCTACATGTTGAGTATAGACGCAAAGGAAAATAAAGCTACTCAATCCTTGGAGAAGGGAACTTCAAAAGAAGAATTGAAACTGGAGTTAGCTCCGACAATGGAAGTACAACAGTTGAGAGAAAGGGTCAAAATGCTAGAAGAAGAGCTTCTAAGGAGAAGTCGACAATCAGACAGAGAAGTGGAAAGTAAAACTAAAGTGCGGGAAGCCATTGCAAAAGCTAAACTTAAGAAATTGGGTGCGGTTGAAAAAGAACAAAACAATGCACGCGTGTTTGGAGAGCATGTTCCAATCACAGTCTCATCAAGGAATAAGGAATATTCGCGAGAAGCTCAGTTGGAAAAATGGGAAGTTTTTCCAGAAAAGTTCTTGAGTGTGGGGTCAGAGCTACTAGATGGAGTACGAGATTGCATTAAATTGGCACTCAAAAATTTCAGCAAGGCCTTTGCATGGTTATACAGTGATCTGAGAGGAATTGATCCCCGAATCTGCCAACATTATATAGACTTGGAAGAAGGCACCTGACCAATATGTCAACGACTTAGGCGGACAAATCCAGTCTACTCGGAATTGATCAAGCTGGAATTGACTAAGTTATTGGAGGCAAGATTTATATATCCCATCGCATCCAGCGAGTGGGTATCACCAATTGTAATGGTTCCGAAGAAAAATAAGAAAATCCGTATTTGCATAGATTATCGAAAGTTGAACGAGCGCACAAAGAAGGACCACTTTCCTTTGCCATTCACTGATCAAATTTTGGACAGAGTGGTTGGCCATAAATTGTACTCATTTTTGGATGGTTTCAGTGGGTACAACCAGATCCAAATCCATGAAGAGGATCAATCAAAAACTACTTTCACCACAGAATGGGGTACGTATGCATATCGTCTGATGCCATTTGGATTATGCAATGCACCGGCCACATTCCAGAGGGCAATGATAGCTGCATATCAAGACTATTTGCAGGATTGGATGGAGATATTCCTCGATGATTTTGCAATCAGAGGCAATGATGAAAACATGATGGAGAGGATCGAAGCTATTTTAAGAAGAAGCATCGAAAAAGGCATCGCATTAAATCCTAAAAAGTGTAGATTTGGAGTGCGAAGAGGATTGCTTTTGGGACATGTTATTTCCGAAAAAGGGATCGCGGTCGACGAGGATAAAGTGGAAAAAATTGGACAACTTCCACCTCCTCAAAACTTGCGGCAACTCAGAGGATTCTTGGGGCATGCTAATTATTACCGACGATTTATATTAAATTTTGCATCAATAGCAGCACCACTGATGAATCTTTTGAGGAAAGACCAACAATACCAATGGATTGGAGAGTGTCAAGTTGCTTTTGAATTGATCAAAAAGAAATTGATAAATGCGCCAATTTTAGTAGCACCTGACTGGACGAGAGAATTTCATGTGCATACCGACGCTTCTCATACTGCGGTTGGAGCAGTGCTATGCCAAGCCGACGAAAAGAAGTTGGACCACCCTATTTATTACACAAGTCGCAATTTCAATAGCACTGAGAGGAACTACACGACTACAGAGAAGGAATGCCTCTCGATGATCTTTGCGGTAAACAAGTATCGGCATTACTTGATGGGAAAACATTTCATGTTTTATGTGGATCATGAAGCCCTAAACTACATCATTAATAAACCCGAGCTATCAGGATGATTGATGAGGTGGATGCTAATCCTCCAAGAATTTCTGTTCACAGTGGTAACCAAACCAGGCAAAGCGCATATATTGGCTGACCATTTATCTCGAATTGTTAATGAGGAGCCAATCTCTGGTGTGCCCGATGATGCTCCTGATGGGCATCTATTCCAGGTTGATGCTAAAGTACCTTGGTATGCCGACTTGGTGAACTTCTTATGCACCACTAAATATCCGCCAGGAGCAAGCAAGAGAGAGAAGCAAAAACTGTTAGCATTGGCGAAGCACCATAGCATCATTGGTGGGCAGCTCTATCGATATTTTGTACATGAAAGCATTTATCGGAGATGTCTTGAGGAAGAAGAAGCAACCCTAGTATTGAGAGCTTTGCATGATGAACCTTGCGGTGGGCATTTTGCTGGTGAGCTGACGACAAGGAAGATTTTATTGGCTGGGTATTGGTGGCCAACGTTGTTCAAAGACTCTCATACATACTGCAAGAAATGTGACAAATGCCAAAGAATGGGCAAACCAACATTAGCACATGCAGCTCCTCTTACGCCAGTGCTGGCTCTTAAGCCGTTTGAGAAATGGGGAATTGATTTTGTGGGGCCTATTGATCCTCCCTCAAGACGTCGGTCTAATAGGTACATTTTGGTCTACATTGACTATGTTACCAAGTGGGTAGAAGCCAAAGCTCTGAAGACTGACCGAGCTGTTGATGTGGCCAAATTTTTGTATGAACAAATTATCACTCGATTCGGATGCCCGTTGGAGATAGTGAGTGATAGAGGAACGCACTTTGTCAACGAACTGATCAAAGAATTAATGGAATTATATAAAATCAAACATAGGAAAAGCACTCCATATTACCCGAGGGCGAATGGACAAGTGGAGGTCACCAACAAGGTTCTGAAACAAATTCTGACAAAGACAGTAGCTGTGCATAGGCAAGACTGGGATGAAAGACTTTTGGAAGCTTTGTGGGCATATCGAACATCCTACCGAGTGACGACTAAAAGCACCCCGTTCTCCCTAGTATATGGCAAGGAAGCCATCTTTCCCATCGAAAAAGAAGTACCGACATTAAGAGTGGCCATCGAGGCTAGGCTGGGAGAAGAAGGGTCATTGAAGGAGAGGTACATACAACTGATCAAGCTAGAAGAAAAGAGACTTATTGCACAGCAAAGTTTGGAAGCTATTCAAAGAAGACGTAAGGAGAGGCATGACAAAAACCTCAAGACGTATGTGATTCAAGAAGGGGATTTGGTGCTAGTTTATGATAGTAAATATTATAAATTCCCGGGGAAGTTACAGACAAGATGGGCAGGACCGTTTAAGGTGGTGGAACTCAACTCCAATGGTTCCATGCAAATTCAAGATTTAGGAGAAGAATGTGCTCCCGTGAAGGTTAACGCGCTTCGAGTTAAACCATATTTCAAGTGACATTAGGACGGGAGAAGCCAGACGAGATCCAAGCAGAAGGACGTAGTAGATTCCTTGTACATAGATGTATAGTTATATATATATATATATATATATATATATATATATATATATATATATATATATATATATATATATATATATATATATATATATATATATATATATATATATATATATGCGCATATGTAAGCTATGATTTGTGTGTCATAAATATTCTTCCTTGCTAACTCAAGAATTTTGGACTTCTAATTATTTTTCTTGTGTTGTGTAGAGACTATTAGGAGCTAAGTAACAAAATGGCAGATCAAATAACTCAACTCTATTTGTACGAGCTAAGGATATATTTCTCGGACCAAACATTCACCCGCATGGACATAGATGTCGACGACTTTGAGACGGAATATGATGTGGAGGAAGCGCATTGGCTGGTATGCTTCATAAACCAGGGTTTGGATGTTATGTTTTATATTGAGTGTTTTGAGGAATACCTGACCCGACATGTAGGATGGGCAGGGGATCGATATTACTATTTCGACCCTTCGAGGTAAATGCCTAACGAAGAGAACGATATCACTTGGGCTTGGGCAGATGTGTTGACGATAGGAAGTGGTGACGGAGCTCCTGAAGTTGAGCCTGACTCGCCCTAGGGAAGTCGTTAGGATGCGAGTACGAGGTGAGGCTATATGAGACATCCAGGGGACCCACATTCTAGATCATCTAAGGATAGGTACATGAGGGACCAAGGCATAGCTGGTTGTAGTTACCTAGTGAAAAGTCAAATCGATGAATACATATGTAGTGTCTGTAATTGAGAGAATGGAGTGAAGAGGTGGTTGATCTGTCAAAGGCTAGAGTGTATATGTTTGCATGCATGTGTGGGAAAAGTGGGGAAATCCCTTTCTTCTTCTCCCTAATTCTCAGGACTTGGGTAAATTAATTAACTATGGAAAAAAAAAAAAATTGTGTTGCTGTGACCGTACCAATG
Source organism: Ceratopteris richardii (assembly GCA_020310875.1). Classification (NCBI taxonomy): domain Eukaryota; kingdom Viridiplantae; phylum Streptophyta; class Polypodiopsida; order Polypodiales; family Pteridaceae; genus Ceratopteris; species Ceratopteris richardii. The sequence continues at coordinate 109,512,429 of CM035414.1, forward strand.
CGCTATGGTGGGCTAGTAGGTGGGTGGATTTATCCTAGCCGGGTGGTTAGGACCACGAACCGCAACTAGTTTCGCCATAGGCTTGGGATGTGTATGTTTGTGATTTAGCTACGCGCCATAACGAGTTGGTAGGTAGGTGGAGCCATCGTGGCTAGGTAGTCACGACCACGAGCCGTATCCAGCTTCGTTATGGGCTAGCTGATATATTTTATGTGTTATCATTGTGTGTTTGTGTGTTGTGCGCTGCATTGCATTGGTAGATGGGTGGAATCAACCTGATCGGGTGGTCAGGTCCACGAATCGCATCCAATGTCAACGTAGGCCAACGTGTGATTAAAATAAAATTTACCTATGAAATTATTCCCCACTCCTGAGGGGGAGAGAGAGAGAGGAGAGCGCGATGGTAAAGCCTGGAAGGGAACGTTATTTGCTTGTGTGATTGGTATGTGATGGCTTGTGACAGATCAGCTCACTTTGAATCAACATTCTTGAAGGCATGCATACTCTATATGCACTTATGGATGAGGCTTTAGCGAGGTAATGCAACGGTTTTGCTTTATAACTTGTGTGCTCTATCCGAGGGTTTTCCAGTGTGTGGGGACACTCCAGGGTTTTTATGTAGGTCTTGACTTGTACTCGAGTCTCGATGGCTTCTGTAGGACGACGATGGGGATTCTTCGGGAACGTCTAGTCATGGAATAATTGTACATAGCGAATGGTAGGTGCAATAATGGGGTATGCATTTTGGGTATGTTGCATCTCCTGTTGAATTCATTTCAGTTGTTGTTGTTTATTTCGGTTTTTCCGTTTCTGTTTTTTCGCAATGATAGTTGCATGTGTAAAACATAAAAAGGTATGAATGTGATATTTTGGTTGAGACTATTTTCATAATGGAATGCATGAGCAATTTGATGTATGTGGAATTGGAATTGCATATATGTGCATGCTCTTGGATCATTTTGGAAGTGACTGATTTGTATGTATTCATGAGTGATTTTTTTAGCACTAATAGCTTCAATGAGTGCAGGTCCACTTGGAATGAACTCGATGAAAAGGTATGTGAACCAATTGTAAATTGACATGTTCATGGTTGTTTGGGTTTTATTGCAGCAAGAATGGCTTGTCGAGGACGACTTCACAAATAAGAAGAGGGGAGTATGTTAACTCACAAAATAATTGGTTTTTATGCACTAATGTGGGTCTATTTGGCAGGAAAATATGTTTGATTGCAGGCATTTGAAGATTTAATCAATTGGATGAAAGGTATCTGCAAACTACATGGCTACATCTTGCTCAGAGGGGAATGCCCTTGGTGTTTGGAGTTCCGATTATGGAAAATATGAGCATGTTTAGGATGCAATCACTTGTGTTGAGCAGATGCAGTTTGGGGGAAAGCCCATTCAGATTCTTGCATTTCTTGTTCATGTATTGAATGCCTATTGTCATGCAAGCTTGGTGAGTGAAGGCCTTCCGCCAAATGTTGTAACCTTTTTATGTCTTTTAAAAGCCTGTGCGAGCATAAGAAAACTTGACGAAGGTGAACATATGCAAGAGGAAAATCTCAAACAGGGATGGTTGAAAGATAATCGGTTGCTTGGCACAGCCTTGGTTGACATGTATGCAAAGTGTGGTGCACTCATCAAGGCTCAACAAGTGGTGGCTGAATTGGCGGAGGTCTTTTCTTTGGCCGTTGTGAGTGTTGTCTTGAGTGAGGGGAAAACTGGTGGATCTGATAAAGGAGATAAGGAGATAAGTTTTTGTCCTGGAGCCTGAACATGACTTGGGAGGGAGAAATAGAAAGATAATAAAGAGGGCTATTGAAGGGGTGCAGCTCTTGAGAACTTTATTGGTCGTGACGCGTTAAAAATGAGCTACCTTGGAGAAGAGATTCCCAGGAGAGATCGGCTGGTGTGGGCAGCTCGCTGTTGCGAGGGCTTTTGGAGAGAAGATGCGGAGTGATCAGGAGAGTTTGGATCGTGATATTTCAGAGGAATTGATTACTGATCAGCTATCTATCTGCTATGAACCGGACCACTATGGAAGGAGGCGTTGAATAGTGGTGAGAGCTTCAGTGGGCGACAGAGGGAAAGAGAACTCGTTTATCAAAAGTGCAGCTCACAAGGGCTTCGACTCTTAAAGAGAAGAAGACCACTACCCGCATCATTTTCTGGATGGCAATTTACAAACTACCTACGAGAGGTTGATGCACTTCAACACAATGCATTACGGTGATCTTCTTCGATAGACAGGAGAGGGGATTGATACCCCTGGAGAATATGAAGGACAAGAATAAATCTGACTGCTTTACAGCTAAGATTTTTCTCTCTACATAAGCTCTTTTGTATAAATTTAAGCATGTATTAATGTTGTTCCTACGTTCTGAGTGTTCCCTCACCTCTACGCCCAAGTGCGCTAGACTTCAGATTTTTCTCTGGGATCATTTGATTGATCCATAACTTGGTTAATCGTACGAGCATGAATAGCAGAGGATAACACTTGATGGTACCTGCAATTTTCTACCTGCATGCATATGATATTTTTGCTTCAACAAGGCCTGCGTATAATTTGTTGCTATACTGTTCAGTTTTTGTATGATAACAGATCAGCCAAATGTGCAAATTTATCACTATGCTACCGATATCTAATTGGAACACAATCTCCTATCCTTCGCTTTGTCATAATATCTCTAATGCCATTGCTTTGAAGACCCATAAAATTCAGTTAAACATATGCAATCACTTTGTTTACAAGGAGCTTTCAATGCTCGGTTAACTTTTGGTTTCGCTATTCTCGATTATCATCTCGCATTTGCTGACTCGTTTATCAATGACAGGAAAATGCAAGTGCAAATTGTTGTACTGTCTGTTAAGGTCATTCTACATATAAACATTTACAGAGAGTTTCATCAGGGATTCACCTGCGTGTGTAATCTTTATCGCATGACGAAAAACATTCTAATTGATGTGTTAAGCACCAACTTATGAGCATAGATATATGCATGGTGTAACTTCCATGAGAACTGTTGTTATCCTTTCCTTATTTCGATGTTCTTTGGTACTTCAGAAAGGATTCTTAAATCGCGTGGAATTCGGAAATGATAGTCTCTATTTGTTGTTTCAAACTTAACTATTAAGAGTTGCGTATCAAGTTCCAATAAACATGTGAAGCAGTAAACGCTCGTTTGACTCAGAAAGTTATGTTTCTTTTGATTAGAAAAGATGCATGAAAATTAGCTTCCCATGAACCAAAAATATGATGTGACGGTGAATGTCTGCTTTGATGTGTTGAAACTTTCGATTTACCTTATGAGTTGCGATAAATGTTAATGAAGGATGCGATTGAAAATGATGATAATCTTAGACTTTCGATGATTTTAAAGAAAAATGTTGATGCTTGTATAGATCATTGGTATATTACTTGAATTAACTTCTTCGATTTATTGCATGCGGACAGCTTTGTGCCTTTGTGTTCTCTCCGATTTGAGTGTAATATCTAGAATAGTTACTGAGATGACTATAAGTTCACTTTTCTCCTAAGAGCTAAAAAGGAGAAGCAATTTCAAACAAGAATTTATCTTTTATATAGATGATTCATAGGAAGGAATTAAGTTTGATTTAACTTAAACTTGTATCAACTCTTTTGCTTTATAAGAATGAGTTTCTATGACTTGATCATTGCTTTGAGAGGTAGCCCCTCCTTTCATGGAACTCGACGAATACGGGAATACGTGAAAGAGAGAGAACAAGGAATTAAGTGGAATTGGAAAGCGTGAGTAAAGAGAGAGGGAGGTTGCGAGAAATCACCACATGAGTTGGACATTCAGTTGTGCATGTATTTTCCCCTTATCCTCCATCAATACTTTGGAGTGAAATTGTGGACTTAGTGAGACCAAAATTGAACTAGTATCAAAAGGTTTGGGGCAAAATATCATTGTGTGTACGCACTTTCCCTTGGACTAAGAGTGCTACCAAGTAGAAGAAGAGAAGAGAGAAAAAGCCAGAGAGATAGGTGCAAAGGAAACCCATAGATCAATGCAAGACCCAGCCTATGCACCTGTAGTATTTCCTATCAAAGAATTTGAACCTCATGGCTGTGCAGAAATTTTAGCAACAATGGACGTAGCCATCAATGAAGAACAATGGACACCCCACTGTGATGAGGATGGCTATGACATTTTAGTTTTTTCAATAGAGCCAATCATGGGTGATTCGGTTCTGGAAGAATGTGAACCCAGCACTAATGCATTCGAGGATGCAAGTGACTCCAATCTAGATTCAATCATTATGGACCCGCCTTTTGCATCAGAGGAAGAATACTTCTATGAGGTGGAAGCTCACCCTCAGAGACATGAAGAGATTACCAATGATGTGAGGTTAACCACACAAGTGGCCACCAAGAGTGAAGGCAAGAAAAGGAAGAAGAGACAAGTCACACCAGAAGAGGAAGAATCTTTGTTTTAGGTCCCTGAGAACTTTAAGAAGTACGAAATAGATGATAGGAGAGTCATGATAAGAATGCCTAAACGTGAGGTGCAATCAGGGGAGGCCTATGATAACAAAGAAACCACCAAGAAAATAGTTGTAGCCATAGAAGAAGGAGAAGAGAGATGCACTTACATACGACATGACCTGATAGCAAAAGAAGAGCATGATTTGATAACCTTGCTAAGAGAATACAGAGATGTATTCACTTGGAGCTACAAGGATTTGAAAGGTGTAGACCCTGACATATGCTCACACACTCAGATGCCAAACCCTCTAAGCAAAAGACATACACATATAATGATAATTATGATGTCATGATCAAAGAAGAGATAGATTGTTTGGTTGAAGCTGTATTTATCTATGAAATTTAGCACACTGAGTGGGTATCTGCCATTGTAGTGGTGCCCAAGAAGAATGGAAAGCTAAGTGTGTGCATTAACTTGAAGAAAGTTAATGTAGCCACAATTCGAGATAACTATTTGCTTCCAATTACCAAGCGTCTACTGTAAAGGGTAGCAGGCAAGGAAGTGTACAGCTTCCTTGATGGATTTTCTAGATACAATCAAGTAGCCATTGCCCCAGAAGATCAGCATAAGACTGCTTTTGCCACAGAATGTGGCATATTTTCCTTTTGAGTAATTCCATTTGGTCTTACCAACGTGCCTGCTACTTTTCAAAGGCTAATGTGTCATGTGTTCAAAGAATTCTTGAGGAAGAATTTAGAAGTCTATGTTGATTATCTTTGTGCTCATTCCAACATTAGACAAACACATATACCTGAACTGAACTCAGGCAAATCTTTGACAAATGTAGAGAATATCAAGTCTGCATGAACCCAAAAAAGTGTGTTTTCATGGTCAGGCAAGGCAAGATTCTAGGACACATAGTGTCAAAGAATGGCATATCAACGGATGAGGAGAAGGTAAAAGCTATAGTAGAGCTACCTAGGCCAAAGAATGTCAAGGAAGTGCAAGCTTTCATGGGGCATTGTGGTTATTACCGATGCTTTATACACATGTATGCCATCATTGCAAAGCCTCTGTACGGACTTTTGACCAACTTTGAGTGGACTGAAGAATGTGAAAACTCCTTCAATGAGCTCAAATGGAGATTATGTTCATCACCAATCTTGACCACACCAGACTAGAACAAGCCATTCCATGTGCATGTGGATGCATCCAACTATGCCATTGGATGTGTACTAGCACAACCTACTAGTGAAGGTAATATGGATCTTCCAATTGCCTATGCTAGTAGACAATTGAATGCAGCTGAACAAAACTATACGACCACCGAACGAGAAGGATTAGGCATGGTATATGTGGTTAAAAAGTTTAGACACTATTTGCTTACAAATAAGTTTAAATTCTTTACTAATCATCAAGCACTGTTGTACTTGGTAAACAAGCCATGCAATATAGGTAGATTGGTGAGATGGTTTCTCTTACTAATGGAATATGACTTTGAAGTAGTGGTGAGGAAAGGCAAAACTCACTTGAGAGCAGATCATCTCTCGAGGCTTACATCTGGGGAGGCCCCACAAGGAGTATCAGATGACCTTCCTGATGCTTACTTGTTTAATTTGTAAGTCATGCCATAGTGGGCCAAAACATTACTGCCAGTATTGACATACGGATCCAAACACCCAATAACAAACACTCAAGATAGGGAGCTTGTAAAAGCCCAGAAGTACCATATCATGGCAAGAAGTATGTACAAGCATGCGGATCAGGGAATATTAGCTTGTTGTGTGGAAGAGGATGAGTACGCAAAATGGTTTCAATTAGCACATGTGGGTGCATTAGAGCAACACTACTCAAGGCAGAGAACCTTACAGACATTGAGGAGACTTGGAGTGCATTGGCTGACATGGAAGTAGATGTCCATAAGTTGTGTAAGGAATGCCAAGTCTTCCGTATTAGACCGCTTGTGGAGCACGCTACTTTGTACCAGGTGTCTCTAATACCAGATTGAAGTGAACCATTAGTAGCCTTCTTGAGGATGAAAACATTCCCTCGAGAGATGACCCTGGCTAGACAAAGAAGTTTAGAACAAAAAGCCCTAGATTACTCACTTATTGGTGATAATCTGTACAAGCGAGGAAAAGATGGATATCTACGGCTATGTATCCATGAGAGCAAATATCTAAAAATCTTGGAAACTGCTCACCAGGGTGTAGCAGGAGGACATTTTGGACTAGATCGGGTGATCAACGCAATACTATTTCCAGGCTTGTGGTGGCCAACACTTCACATGGATGCACATATCTATGTAAAGAGGTGTGAGGTTTGTCAGTGAACTCAGTATCCTATACGCAAGGATGAGATGCCATTGAAACCTATGATGGGTGGACGTGCATTCTCTAAGTGGGGAATAGACTTTGTCGGTCCTATCAATCCCCCAGCTAAGGGTTCACATGCAAAGTACATTCTAGTGGCCACTGATTATCTCACCAAGTGGGTAGAGGTAAAAGCTACGATAAAGAATGATGCTCAGATGACTACTAAGTTCTTATTTGAGAATGTGTTCACTAGATATGGGCTACCTATAGAGTTAGTAAGTGATAGAGGCACTCACTTCTTGAATGAAGTCATTGAAAATCTTCTTCGAGAGTTCTTGGTGATACACAAGAAGTCTTCCCCTTATCATCCACAAGTTAACGGACAAGCCGAAAGCACAAATAAGATTCTATGCAATGTGCTGACCAAACTAGTGAATAATAAATGCTATGATTGGGACAAACAGCTACACCATGCTATCTGGGCATACCGAGTTGCCTATAAAATGGCACTCGAAGCCACACCCTTTCATATGGTATTTGGCTAGAATGCAATGCTACCATTAGACTTCTTGATACCTACACTGAAAGTAGCACAGGAGCATGAGTGGAAACGTCAAGAACTCTCTTCGAGGATCTTTGATCTTGAATGGCTAGGTGAAATGAGGTTGAGCGCTGCCACATGAATTCATGTAGCCAAGAAAAGAAAAAAAGCATATTTTCATGCACATGTGAAGGATAAGGGTTTGAAAGCAAGAGACTTAGTCCTAGTCTATACTTTAAAACAATATGCATGGAAATTAGAGAAGAGAGGCTATGGACCTATGATCATAAATAGGATCTCCACGAGTGGAGCAGTTCAATCAGCTACACTAGAGGGTGATGTTCTTCCTAGTTACATTAGCGAATGTAGAGTCAAACTATATCAGGAACCTCTCATGAAGGAGATGTTAAATCGACTCAATACTGCAAAGAAATGTAAAGAAGAGGAAAAGCGAATTCGAGAAGAAGCACAAGCAAAAGCATTGGAACGCATCCGAAGAATGAAATTGAGAAGACAGGGTAGAGATCAGCCTAGGATAGATGTCTATGCAGAACTAGGATATCATATGGCTATTTGTGAAGTCTCAGGTGTAAATTCCTATAAAATAATTGATCGGTGTCCTTTTGTAACCTTAGAGATAGGACAAGGAAAGAGTGTCAAGATTGTGCGGGCTTTGATTGACTCAGGTGCAGCAACTAGTGTTGTTAAACTTTCGTACTGTGAAGAATTGAACCTAAAGGTTTGTCCTGTAGAAGCATATCTCATAGGATTGGGAGGTGTGGAAACCCCTTGCATGGGCGAGGTGGAGCTTCCCCTCTACATCCAAGACGTTCTTATTACATGCTAGTGTGTCAAGACAAGGACCTCACTGAACCTCTTGTCTTGGGTCAAGACTGGATCTATGATCATGCAGTCAACCTAAATCTAAGAAGTGGACTTCTTCAGGTATGGGTAAATCAGAACTGCATTACACTTGAGTTAGAAAATGAAGCACTCAAGGAACTAGGAAAGGCACAAACTCCTGGTCCTTCCAAGAGTACACATGAAGATGACGATGCTATTCTTGTCCAAAACTATGTGATGTAGAGGGATGATTATCTCAACCAAGAATTCAAGGATACGATGGAACTCCCTTCTTTTCCAAAGGCAATAGGGAGGAAGCAACCAAAGGCAAAACAAATGCAGAAGAAGCAGATGACCTATGCTCAAAGCCAAAGAAAGTACGAAGCACAGTGTCTCAAACACCAAAACAAGTATGGGTGTGGAAAGGCGACCAACCTTGCGGTCCAGCCACTACCATTGGCTCGACTTCTTATTAATGATCAACAATAGGACACTAAAAAGAAGTCTTTCAAAAATTCCTCCACGAAAGTAAAGTCTATCTGGGTACCCAATAAGTCGATGAAGGCTGACCCACAATCAAGACAAATTTGGGTGCCTAAGGCTTGCTTGCGGGCTCAAATGGCCTCAAATAAACCACACCATGTACAGCATGACTCATTTACACGAACCGCTGATTCCCACACTCATTCAACGTGCACAACCACCTATTCATCCAAGAGCACGACCAGAATCACTTGTAAATGGGTCCCTTAAAAACACCATTTTCAAGTAGACACTTTTATAAATTCTTCCCTAGTCCACCGAATATCCCATTGTAAAACCATGCATAAAAACTTGTAATAAACCCCCTGGCCCCAAATTTGTAAATTCACCTCCATGTACTAATTGCATCATCCTCACACCACATCATTCCACTTAGCTCATAGGACTATTCATCACTAACTACACACACACAATCATCGAGCACCAACAGACCCACTAACTTGTCATGATGCTTCATGTTAATGTTGTAACGAGGACAAACTGGCATCTCTTGTCCATGACAATGTTAACTTGTGTTTCTATATCCTCACAAAATCGAAAGGCAATAACATGGCAGAAGCAGGAGGCACTAGTTCCCAAGCGGGGTCCAGCGCCCAAATTGTGGATATTGAAATTCTCCTCCTCAAATCACAACTCACCGAGAGGCCTCAAGAACTCAGGGCGGTGCATGTCCTCCCAATTCAGAACCCTTCGTAGGGCACACGTCACAAGTTGGCAAACATGCACACTGGTTCAGCGATGTCGCAGGTCCATTGGGTGAGGGCACCTACTTTTGGGAAGCAAAAATTGAATTTAATGGCAAATGGGGAAGATACCATTTCTTTACCCCTGAATTTGAGAAATATCAAGATGTAGAAGTAATGAGATCTGTCTGGACCAAAGTGGGATTAGATAGCTACTTTAGGGCACTCTTACCTAAACCTGATTTCCTACGTTGCTCCTACCTGATTAGTACCATCACCCCTAGCAGAGCCAAGGGAGGTTATAGTACCTTTGTGCTACCCTCATTAATGCTAGGCCACAAGCTAAAAATATTCAAACTGACCCTCAACCTAGTACGGGAGGCCTTGGACATGAATGGCATGCACATTCCCACAAAGAAAGAAACATTGATCTGTTGAAGAATGAAACACAAAGATATTAACAAATTAAAGGATATGGTCACTATGAAACCTACCATCGCCCTCCACCTACGCACAATCATGCAACACTTCGCCTTTCTAGCCCAGGAGGGCTTCACCATGCCACCCAAAAAAATTTGGTTTAGCTTGTACTTAGTGGAGACAAAAAACCTCACCATCAATCTACCCCACTGGATCATAGATCAAATCCACTTAGCACATCAGTGCTGGAATAAGAAACATAAGAATGTGCTTCATGGATGCTATGCACTAACAAGGATCATTTACAGGTGCTTAGCTTATGATGTGCCTATTCAAAGAGCACTAGTGTTGTCCCGAGCCCAAGAAGTCCAGAGATGGCTATCCACAATAGGGCCACCATCGAAGAAAATGCAGGGTGCAGTTCAGATACCCTGTGCACAAGCAAGAGGTGCTACCCTCACACCAGAGGTGACACCACCTCAAACACGATGTGTCCGTCCATTTATGATTCGCTTACCCAGATAGTGTAGAAGGACCCAATCTTGTTTTCCCCCCGATTCCATCTAACCTAGAGTTCCCATAGGGCTACACCTTGGATGATTTAATAGATGAAGAAATAGCCAAGATGATTAACGAAGCAAATCTTGAGATGGAGGAAGCTCAGACCCGAGGACCACAACCAACCACCAGAACTTCAGCTCCTACCCAACCTAAAGTAGTGGAAGTAGATGAAGATGAAGAAGAGACTAAAGAGGAAGCTGAAGAGGAACACGACCAAGAGTACGAAGAAACCTCAGAACTAGCTAGTGCCCCAGCTTATACTGCACAAATCAAAAGGTTGTATCAAACTATGAAAAGAGTCCAAGAGCACCACAAATTGTCACTAGAAATAGGAAAGATGTTAATAAGTCAGATGTTAGGAGAAGAAGGAGTGGACGAACTGTTTATTGAATCCCTGAACCTGCATGCGAACGCGTTGGGCCAGGATGAAGCCATTCATTCGACTATGGCTTACATTCATCGCTTTGAGAAACGAGTGCCTACCCATCCCCTTCGCTTCGGAAAGCAAATCCACATATATGTATCGGCACCAGGAGATGGAACATCATGAGGCATCACCATCACCGCGCTCCTCACCTCTCAGTGCACAATGCACTTCGCCCCATGACATGATCGCCCCAACTTCCACAATCACCACATATTTCATGGGAATTCCTCTCTCTCCAGGCATCCAATTCTGATTGGTTACCATGCCCACATTCACAACACTATTCACGAACATCACATCCACTCCGCCTTCCATTCCCATTTACACAGGCACACACACTTTTGACACAATGGAGACATCACCAGCCACAACACCACTCCCTCCCCACACACAACCAGAATCTCCCATACCCCCTCCACCCACATCACCACTTGATTTCACTTCATTCACGATTCCCTTTCCCCTCCCCATCCCCCCTGCATCCTCTCCTTTCCCAGCATTCTTAAATGTAAATAATGTGTTTTCTAATTTATGTCAATGTGTATATCAACTACAGAGTGAATATCAGACTCTCAAAGATCGCCATCGTCAATTAACTATGGACCACCAGCAACTATAGAGGAGGCTTGCAACTATACAAGAAGAGAATACAGACCTGAATCAACGCTATACTACGTTCACACATGCCCACCAAACCGTATTGGAAGCTCCCCAGCAATCCAAGTCTTTCGAATTTAAGAAATTAATAGCTTTACTAGAACTCTATTAGTCAGAGAATGTCAAAGTCTGGCGCAACCTAACACTATTACAGAAGCACATGGCCACGGCCCTAGAAGAAAATAAACGACTTCAAAAGCAGAACGAAGAAAATCTAGAAGCTACGATGGAAGGCTCCCCCCATGAGATCGACCCAGAATAGTTTAAAGCAGTCCATTCAGATACGATGAAGACAATTTTGGAAAGCTATGGTGATCTTTTGGAAGCACATGATGATATGGAAAAAGAACGAGATACACTACGCCGCTGGCTAAGGGAGCAAGAAGAACAACCCAAGATCATAGAGTCGGCATCGACTTTAGAGGAGGTAAATGTTACCGTTAGTGTCCGTGTGAAAGGCCAAATGGCCATCGGACACTTATTTGTATATGTTCTTTAATAAAACATATAGTGGCCTGGTCAGTCACGGACTGTAAGTTCGACCACATTTTGTAAGACCTAAGAAGTCTGTCTTCGTGCTCCCTGTGTACTGTGTTTTCTGCGTATTCTACAGCCTCTGTGCGGAGTACTGTGTGCGGCATCAGGAGTTCGGTTTTCAACTCCGAGCATATCGTCGTGGAGCTCTCGAGAAGGAGAGTGCAGCACGGTGCATCGCCATCGAAATACTTCACTGGTATCAGAGCAGTTGGAGGCAAAAAGCATTGTTCCTTTTGTGCGAGCGAAGCGACCCCCCCCTAGGCTTTCGACTAAGGCGGCGACCAAGGCATAGACCTTGGCATACCTTGTCATCCGAGTCACCAAAGTCACCGTTGGCGCTGTTGGCTGCGCGCGAGGGAGGACCTCAACGGTCAAGGAATATAGAGGTTCCCGGTACTTCCCGGGAGGTCACCCATCCCAGTACTGTTCCCCCCAGAGCTCGCTTAACTGTGGCAATCTCTTGCCACTAAGCTACACTCTTGTGGTGTTTGAAGAAGGGGAAAGACTAAGGTTGACATTACCTTGAACAAGTTTTGGTCCCTCAAAGCTTCATTTTTGCTTTTAAAGCCTATTTCTGAAGCAATTTTGGGGTGTTTTTGGAACCATTTCGGAGTACTTTCGCACGTAGTTCTCTTCACACAGGTCCAATAACATCAAGAAGAGTGTTCCTTGTACTTCTCAGACAATAAATATCAACCTTTGGGGCTATATTTTCAGCCACACTCGTAAAACTACAGGTTTCTTGAGGGGTTTTCAGTTTTGGTGGGAGCAGTTGCTGCAAATTTATGCAGGTTTTTAAAGCCTAAAACATCAGAGTTGACAGACACTTGCAGGTGTTATTGGCTAGTTTTTGGGCTGTGTATTCAGCCTTTTAGTGTCATTTTACTGCATATATTGAGCACATACACACCATGTACGCTTCTGTGGATACCGCTTATGTACGTCCATGTGGGAATTGATATAGCAGTTACGTTCTTTGCATAAAGCCTTTTACGTTTGATAAAGAGGGTCGTGGTGAGGTTTTCTTAACTGGGAGACACCCAGATGTCGGGGTCTCTTCGGTGATGCAGGTGGAAGACTTACCCAGCCTCGCCATAGGAGATGTATGATAGTTGTTCATAGGTGCTCGATAAGCCTAGTTGGCTTCTATTGGGTAACTGATTATATGCAGTGGAGTCAGTGATTCACTATGCAGGTAGACATGTCAGTACTTGCAGTTTTATGATACTTTGACACTGGTCATATGCTAATTTTGCAGAGGATACTCTGGCAAAATTTTTCCAGATTTCTGGTTTAGTCAATCATATAGTGGTCGATTTACTCCTTGATACACTTATTTGTTGGTGTTTGGACTCTTCTAGCTCCATTATCATTCTATTCAGTTCTCTACGATCATGGCATCAGAGGTCTCAGGCACATCCGGTGGATCAGGGTCTAGTGCTAGCATTCCGAGGAGGAGCTATAACTTGCAGGGCAAAGACCATTTTGAGATCCGAAAATTTGATGGCACAAACTTTGCTCTATGGAAGAATCAGATTAAAGATGTGCTGATTCAAAGAAGGCAATGGAAGCCAGTAAATGGGATTTCAAAGAAGCCTGCTGACATGGATGAAGATGATTGGGATGAGTTAGATGAAATGGCCAGGTCTACCATTTGCTTGCACCTGGCAGATAATGTTTACTTTACATTATTAGACTGTGAAAGTGCAGAGGAGCTTTGGAAGAAGTTATGCAATACATATGAAAAAGAGACGGCATCAAATAAAGTATATCTAATGAGAAAATTATACGACCTTCGTGAAGGACACAGATAGTGTTGCTGCTCATCTAAATGAGTTTGATGCCATATTCTCCCAGTCACAGGCTCAGAAAATGGATATGGACAATGAAATGAAAGCAGTATTGCTGTTATGCACCCTGCCATCATCATGGGATACATTTTGCACAGCTATTAGCAATAGTGCACCAGGTGGTAAACTCGTCTATGATGACATATGTGGAGCACTCTTGAGTGAGGAGATTCGTAGAAAATCTATGGTTGGCACTCAGAGTGGAGATGCATATAATGTTCGTGATTCTTACCAAGGAAAGAATCAACAACGTGGCAGGAGCAAGAACAAGGAAAAGAATGGTCAACGGAATAAGAGCAGAAGTAAATCAAGGAAGAGGGATATTGAATGCCATTATTGTCATAAGAAAGGACACATGAAGAAAGACTGTTATGCATTAAAGAATGCTAAAGGTAAAGGACAGAATGTTGATGGGCATGTTAAACAGTTACCTGCACCATCTACTTCAACTGTGAAGATTGAAGAAATTAATGCTATTTCTGATGATGCTGATGTGTTGACACTTGATAGTACTGTGCCATCTGAGGCACTTATGGCTGATTCTCTTTCCCACACCTGGCTGCTAGATTCTGGTGCTTCTTTCCATGTGACACCACATAGAGAATGGTTCTCTAATTATGCAGCAAAGTCTCTTGGTACCGTGAGACTTGGTGACTCTTACCAGTGTGATGTTGTGGGGATTGGAGATGTAGTTGTGCAGTTCATTGACGGTTCAAAATTTACTATGCATAATGTACGTCATGTACCTCAGTTATCACGCAGTTTGATGTCAGTTGGTCAACTTGATGACCTTGGTTACAAGGTGGTCTTCTATGCTCAGTCCTTTCGTATATCAAAGGGCAATATGGTTATTGCAAAAGGAAGGAAAGTTGGCTCACTTTACCCTTTATTTGTATCACAGAAAGAACACTTGTTAGCTGTTACTGAACAGCCTATGGCTTGTATTTGGCATGGTCGTTTGGGCCATATATCTCGTAGTGGAATGCAAAATCTTTCTCGTTCTGGCTACTTACCTGTGTTATCCTTCTCTGATTTTTCATTTTGTGAGCATTGTCAATATGGAAAGCAAACCAGAAATGTGCATAAAACGCACATTGACTCTTCAATTCAGCCTTTAGATCTTGTTCATACAGATGTGTGTGGTCCTATGCCCACTAGGTCCTTAGGTGGTTCTCTTTACTTTGTCACTTTCATAGATGATGCTACTAGAAAAGTCTGGGTATATCCTATCAAATCGAAGGATGATGTATTCCCTACTTTTAGAAAATGGCTTGCTTCAGTTGAGATTGAAAAAGGAACTAAGCTTAAGGCTTTACGTTCAGATAATGGGGGTGAGTATACCTCACATGAATTCAGCCTTTTCTGTCAGTGTAGAGGGATTCGTAGAGAGTTTACAGCTCCTTATACCCCAGTACAGAATGGTGTAGCTGAGAGGATGAATAGAACTATTCAAGATAGAGTAGTCTCTATGTTGCATCATGCAAACCTCTCACAAGGTTTTTGGGCAGAAGCAGTATTGACTGCAGTTCATGTGATTAACCTTTCACCTAGTACTGCCAAAGGTCTAAAAGTGGCACAAGAGTTATGGACAGGGAAACCACCATATTATGATCATCTTCGAGTTTTTGGGTGTGAAGCATATGTTCATATACCCAAGAATCTTAGACAGAAGTTGGACCATAAGTCAAAGAAATGCATTTTTCTTGGATATGGTCGAGAAGGACAATTTGGATATCGCTTATGGGATCCTGAAACACGGTCAGTGATCAGAAGTAGTGATGTCATTTTTAATGAGTCTAAGATGCATAAACAGCCCATTAAGGAGGTTGAAGTGAGAAGAGTGGTGTTTGAGGATACTAGTCCTCCGGTTACCATGCATAAAAATGATGCACATAGGGATGTTCAAGAGAATGTCCATTCAGATCAGTCTGCACATGTTCCTGTTCAGCAACCATTGAGACGTTCTGCACGTGTCTCATATCCACCTGATAGATATGTTCCAGGTTTAGATTTTGTTATGCTAACAGATGCCGGTGAGCCCTCTTGCTACAAAGAGGCTATGCAGACAGAGGATCATGTCAAGTGGGAGCGTGCCATGAAGAGTGAGTTGGATTCTATTCACAAGAATGGTACTTGGGACTTAGTACCTTTGCCAAAGGGCAGGAAAGCTTTACCATGTAAATGGGTATATAAGCTGAAATTCACATCAGATAGTGCTTCTCCAAAATATAAAGCACGACTTGTTGCAAAGGGTTTTAAGCAACAACATGGTGTTGATTTTGAGGAAATCTTCTCTCCAGTGGTCAAGATGACTACTTTGCGCATGTTGCTTGGATTCGTTGCAATGGAGGACTTAGAGCTAGTCCAAATGGATGTGAAAACAGCTTTCTTGCATGGAGATCTTAAAGATGAGATCTATATGGAACAACCAGAGGGTTATGTAGTTCCTGGCAAGGAAAGTCTAGTTTGTAAGCTCAAGAAGAGCTTGTATGGACTTAAACAGTCTCCTAGACAATGGTACCAAAAGTTTGATGCTTTTATGAAGACCCAAGGCTATTCTCGGAGCAATGAGGATCATTGTCTCTACACAAAGAGATGCTCTGATGGCAGCTTGATATGCTTGATACTTTACGTCGATGATATGTTGATTGCTGGGAAGTCCTCTTATGATTTGTCAATTCTCAAAAAGAAGTTGAGTCAGACATTTGATATGAAGGATTTGGGGGATGCCAAACATATTCTTGGCATGCGCATTACTCGTGATAGGAGTAAAAGATGCATATACTTGTCTCAAAGTGAGTACATATCCAAAGTACTTCACCGATTCAATATGCAGGGTGGAAAGGCATTGAGTACACCTTTACCCACATATGTGAAATTGAGCAAGGATGACTGCCCCAAATCAGATGAGGAAAAGGAATTCATGACCAAAGTTCCCTATCAGTATGCTGTTGGTAGTCTCATGTATGCTATGGTAGCTACGAGACCAGACATTGCATTTGCAGTGGGAGTTGTGAGCAGATATATGTCTAATCCTGGCAAGAAACATTGGGAAGCGGTCAAAATGATTTTGAGATATCTGAGTGGCACTAAGGAAAAGTGTCTATGCTTAGGTAGAGGGAAAGCATCCATTATTGGTTACACAGATTCTGACTATGCTGGTTGTGTAGACAATCGTAAGTCTACATCAGGGTACATTTTTCACTTTATTGGAGGTGCTATCTCTTGGAGATCTCGTCTTCAAGAATGTACAGCTGTTTCCACCACAGAAGCAGAGTATGTTGCAGCAAGTGAGGCATGTAAGGAAGCATTGTGGCTTTCTCGTCTTGCTTGTGATATGGGTTTGCCTCAGCATGTACCTCACTTGCTCAGTGATAGTCAGAGTGCCATTGCTTTGGCTAAGAATCCGGTCTATCATGCAAAGACCAAGCATATTGAGGTGAGGTATCACTTCATTAGAGATTGCTTAGCCACTGAGAGCATTATTCTTGAGAAGGTTCACACTCGAGATAATGCCGCAGATGCTTTGACTAAAGCTCTACCACAGGATAGCTTTCGACACTATTGTCACTTGATGGGGGTTACTTGATTCTTGATCTTACGCAGTCACTTGTATACTGTGTAACATGCCCATCAGGTGGGAGGTATAGTTTGTATACTTACACTCAGGTATTCTTTATCATTCTTTCTTTTTTCTCCCATAGTTACTCTGGCCATATTGGCCTTTAGTGGGAGATTGTTACCGTTAGTGTCCATGTGAAAGGCCAAATGGCCATCGGACACTTCTTTGTATATGTTCTTTAATAAAACATATAGTGGCCTGGTCAGTCACGGACTGTAAGTTCGACCGCATTTTGTAAGACCTAAGAAGCCTGTCTTCGTGCTCCCTGTGTACTGTGTTTTCTGCGTATTCTACAGCCTCTATGCGGAGTACTGTGTGCAACATCAGGAGCTCGGTTTTCAACTCCGAGCATATCGTCGTGGAGCTCTCGAGAAGGAGAGTGCAGCACGGTGCATCGCCATCGAAATACTTCAGTAAAAGCGATAAAAGCGCAGGTTGAAGAATTGCAAAAGAAGCTACTTGAGTATGAAAGACAACCCTCTCCAATTATCGAACCAGAGCCAGATGAATTGGTGACCATCAAAGTGGATGAGTCGTATGAGGAACCATATGTTCCTATGCCTATGTCGAGCGGACAGCAAACATCGAAAGGAATGGACACCCTGGAAGTCGAAGCACCCAAATGGCTTGAGAAACTCGAAAAGACCGCCAAAACCCATGAAGATTGTGTTGCAATCCAAATCCAATCAATGGCTAAACTGGAGGACACTATCATAAACTCCGAGTATTTCAAGCACATGTCACATCACTGCTGGATAGGAACAAACGATGCTCAATATGTGCCTTATTGTGTGCTCTTAGCAGATTACAATGTGGAGATTCAACGAAGGTGTGGCAAAGCCTCGACTTTTTCCACCCAATTTTGTCCTGAAGATCTACCTGAACGTGCAAAAAAAGGATCAACCTTCCAACCCACCTAGAGGATTCATCTTCTCGAGACCTATCCAGAAATGGTTCGCACATGGAATAACATGCCATTATTTATCATGTATAATCCATGTTGCATTCCAGTTCTCCAAAGATGCACAAGGTCAAAGTTTTCCATCACTGTCAAGAACGTCAAAGGCTATGCAAACTAGTTGAATTATGTATATCTAGCACCTCCACAAGGATAGGCCTCGGTTGCATATATGATTTCCACCATTCGTCACTGGAGCCTTAGACTACGGAACACCCCTGATGTGATGGCTCAAATGTGTATGAAGATATTTGAACTAATGCTGGTCACATTCAGAACATTCAAAAACATCAAAGACCCACATTTCTCAGGAGTCGACTTCACTACAGGCAACCTAGACCTGGTCTATATATGAGCACCACCCCCTCAATCAAGGTAATATATTCTTGGCACGCAAGAATAAAGTACCTCCCAGCTTGCTACAAACAAACTTTCGAGGAGATGTTCGTCATAGGATTCTGGGAATACCACTCTGAAATATTTGTACCCTGACCCTCACATCTCCTCCAACTGTTTGCTCTGGAGAGGACCTTACACTCGGATCAATTGCGGTTGCCACATCCGGACATTCCAAGGCCAGTAGATTGGGATGCTTTATTAATAGACCTAGCACGGGGGTTGCGGCTGGAAGAACATCACCTAGCTTCAGATGTGGTTCAATACTATGTCCAATGCTCAGCCAAACAAGGGTCTATCAGAGACGACAGACGCGAGATAGGGGGGGTGTTAGCAGCAGTCAAGGCACCCAAGGACCCACAAGACAAGGAAGCCAAAGAAGGGAGTCAGAGCAAGGAACAAGCAGGCAGAGCAGTCAACGCAGATCTCGCAAATAGGCCCTTAATTTTTTCCATGAAGAAATACTTCCCAAATAGTGATTTTAGTCACTCCACACCATTGTAGATACCATTAAACCTTTTTGTAGCTCCATTTTGTGCAAGCCAAGGAGCCGTTGAGCTTGAGGAGCATTAGAAGTACCTACCTATCAATTTTCATATCTTTTAGACTCCGTTTGAGCCCTCAAATACGACCTAGAACCTAATTCTTAACTAGGTTGGACACTAGGTCTGAATAGGGCCAAAGCTAGTCAAAAACTATAAATAGAGCTAGAGAGCTCATTTTTGAGTTTAGCATATTGTAGAATTGAACTTGTAAGAGCACTCTTGTGTAATCAAAAGAACTCCATTGTCTCTCTCTTTTTTCTTGCCTTGTGTATGCGTGTGTGTGTATGTGTGTGCATGTTAGTGTGCTTCTCACTCACACATATGTGTCGTCACTTGTTCGAGGTCTTCATACCATCCTCACGTCTTCCCAGATTGACATTGAAGGAGGTGATACTCATCACTGAGCTACAATATGGTACTTCTAGGCTTTTACCAGCTCCCTATCTTGAGTGTTTATTATTGGGTGTTTGGGTCTGTATGTCAATACTGGCACTAATGTTTTGGACCACTGTGGCATGACTTCCAAATTAAACAAGTAAGAATGAGGAAGGTCATCTGATACTCCTTGTGGGGCCTCTCGAGATGTGAGCCTAGAGAGATGGTCTGCTCTCAAATGAGTTTTGCCTTTCCTCACCACTACCTCAAAGTCATATTCCATTAGTAAGAGAAACCATCTTACTAATGTGTCTGTGTTGCATTGCTTGTTTACCAAGTACAACAGTGCCTGATGATCAATAAAAAACTTATTTGCAATCAAATAGTGTCTAAACTTTTTAACCGCATATACCATGCCTAATCCTTCTTGTTCGGTGGTTGTATAGTTTTGTTCAGATGCATTCAATTATCTACTAGCATAGGCAATTGGAAGATCCATATTACCTTCACCAGTAGGTTGTTCAAGCACACATCCAACAGCATAATTGGATGCATCCACGTGAACATGAAAGGGCTTATTCCAATCTAGTGTGGTCAAGATTGGTGATGAACATAATCGTCGTTTAAGCTCATTGAAGGAGTTCTCACATTCTTCGATCCACTCAAAGTTGGTCAAAAGGGAGTATAGGGGCTTTGCAATGATTGCATACATATGAATGACTCGGCGATAATAGCCACAATGCCCCATGAAAGCTTGCACTTCCTTTACATTTTTTGGTCTAGGTAGTTCTGCAATAGCTCTCACTTTCTCCTCATCCATGGATATGCCATTCTTTGACACTATGTGTCCTAGAATCTTGTCTTGTCTAACCATGAAAACACACTTTTCTGGGTTCAAGAAAACTTGATACTCTTTACATTTATCAAAGATTTGCCTGAGTTCTAGTATATGTGTCTGTCTAATGTTGGAATGTGCACAGAGGTCATCAACATAAACTTCTAAATTCTTTCTCAAGAACTCTTTAAACACATGGCACATCAGTCTTTGGAAGGTTGTAGGTGCATTGGTAAGACCAAATGGCATCGCACAAAAGGAAAATATGCCCCACTCTGTGGCAAAAGCTATCTTATGCTGATCTTCTGGAGCTATGGCCACTTGATTGTAACTAGAAAATCCATCAAGGAAGTTATACACTTCCTTGCCTGTCACTCTTTCTAAGAGATGTTCAGTGATAGGAAGTGGATAGTTATCTCAAATTGTGGTTGCACCTTCTTCAGGTTGATGGATACACGTAGCTTTCCATTCTTCTTGGGCACCACTACAATGGGGGATACCCACTCAGTGTGCTCAATTTCATAGATAAATCCAGCTTCCACCAGTCTATCTATCTCCTCTTTGATCTTGGAAGCATAATTATCGTTATATGTGTATGGCTTTTGTTTAGAGGGTTTGGCATTTGAGGTCATGGGGATTGTATGTGAACATATGTCAGGATCTACACCTTTCAAGTCCTTGTAACTCCAAGCAAATACATCTCTGTATTCTCTTAGCAATGTTATCAATTGGTGCTCTTCTTCTTCTATCAGGTCATGTCCTATGTAAGTGCATCTCTCCTATCCTTCTTCTATGGCTACCACTATTTTCGTGGTGGTTTCTTTGTTATCATAGGCCTCCCCTGATTGCACCTCACGTTTAGGCATTCTTATCATTACTCTTGTATCATCTATTTCATACTACTTAAAGTTTTCAGGGACCTCAAACAAAGATTCTTCCTCCTCGGATGTGACTTCTCTCTTCTTTATTTTCTTGCCTTCATTCTTAGGGGTCACTTGCGTGGTTAATCTTACATCATTTGTGAGCTCTTCATGTCTCTGAGGGTGAACTTCTACTTCATAGAAGTATTCTTCATCTGATGCAAAGGGTGGGTCCATAATGATTGACTCTAGATCGAAGTCACTTGCATCCTCGAATGCATCAGTACTAGGTTTACATTCTTCAAGAACCGAATCACCCATGATTGGCTCTATTGAGAAGACTGAAATGTCATAGCCATTCTCATCACAGTGGGGTGTCCATTGTTGTTCATTGATGGCTACATCCATTGTTGCTAGAATTTCAGCCCAGCCGTGAGGTTCAAATTCTTTGTCAGGAAATACTATAGGTGCATAGACTGGGTCTTGAATTGATCTATGGATTTCCTTCGCACCTATCTCTCTGGCTTTTTCTCTCTTCTCTTCTTCTACTGCTACTTTACACATCCACAAGTGTTTGTCTTCATGCATCCATGAGGATCCTGATCTTATGGAATGCACTAACTCTGTATCATCTTTGGCTCTGTGGATGGAGTTCCATTGAATGGAGGGTACATCTCTATGAGAGTAATCCTTGAGATTAACCTTGGTCGTAAATCCTAAGTGTTGCAAATAAAATGAATTTGTTCCCCAATCCTATACCACTTGCAACTGTCGCATAAATGGTCTTCCCAAAATCATCTCATAGGCATGGTTTTTGCTAAAGTCACATATAGCAAAAGTATGCTCAAACTCAACACCATATGTAGTGAGAGTGATTCCTTCTAGCAGTCCTAAGGGTCTCTCAATGTGACCATCGGCCATCTGCAATTTCATTCTCATGGGCTTAAGTGTTGGATTTCCCCAACGCTTCCAGAGGGAAGTGGTAGCAATTGAAACTCTTGCACCTGAGTCCAAAATTGCCTTGGTTGTGTATCCTTGATGGGTAATGGGAAGATAGGTGTTCTCTTGTTCACCTTCACTCATATCTCCATTCTTGTCCAAGGATATTTCTGGCATTGTGCGATGAGATCCTACTTGGGAACAAGGTTTTGCTACTTCTAGCACTTGATTGGCTACATGTTTCCATAGTTTGGGCCTAACCTTGAGTATCTCTTCTAAAGTGAGGTTGCACTGCACTTTAGTGTTCTT
This sequence comes from Ceratopteris richardii, assembly GCA_020310875.1. Taxonomy (NCBI): domain Eukaryota; kingdom Viridiplantae; phylum Streptophyta; class Polypodiopsida; order Polypodiales; family Pteridaceae; genus Ceratopteris; species Ceratopteris richardii. The sequence continues at coordinate 109,535,095 of CM035414.1, forward strand.
TACGACCTCTGTGTTCCTAGGTATGACTGAGTCTTCATTTCTTACCATGACCGTGGGTGTTCTCATATATGTAGACTTAGCTTTCCATGGGCCTATGAAATGGGGTAGTTCCTGCAAGGAATTAGACTCAAAGTCTAATCTCTCATGAGATTGGGCACTCTCCTGCTCTCCATAAATCGAAGGAATGTCTTGTGGGAATTGATAGTGTGCATCATCCACAAGTTCAATGGGAGGAGGGGCCTCACTTTCTTTGGCCCATGTCTCTTCTTGAATCTCTCGTAGAAATTCTGGTTAGTACCGATTCATAGAAGAAGAGGTGTCTCGTTTAGTGGAATTAGGCACATAAGCTTCCTGGGGAGGAATGCTTATTCTTTCGCTTGCCTTGGCTCTTCCTTGAGAGATGGCTTCCTTATCAGATCTTGCAATTATGCTCTCCAACTTCTCTAACGGTCCATCAAAGTGTAATTGTGCCTTAGCTGAGCAAGAGTAGTTGAAGAGGTGACTGGCTTCAAACATGGTCTGAGCCAATGCTACCATTTTAGCTCAAATCTTGGTTCTCTCTATCTGTAGATCAGCTCTAGGGTAGAATTTGTCATGATCTGTCACATTTGGCCCTTCTTGGATTCTGGTCTGATATGCCTTAAGCATCATGTCTATGTCTTCAAGAGTGGGGTCAGCCAATACTGATCCTAGTCTAGGGGGTGGTGGATTGGTATGAGGTGGGGTAGTATGAGAGGGAGTTTGAGATGTGAGTTCAATGATCTTAGCTTTTGTTTATCTTAGACTTTCCTCGAGTTCACTCATCTTCTTTGCCCATTGTCTTTTCATTCTCTTGCGGCTATCCTTCCAGGCTCTGGTCCTCTTCTTGGTTATGCTCTCGGTTTCACTAACCTCGAAACTCTTTTCTTGGCCTAATCCTTGGTTTTGTTGCACATCTTGAGCTCTAGTGACCACTTGCACTGGTGCAGTGGAAGTTACACTCCCTGAAGAGCCTATGACTAACCCAATAATGTTAATAGGAGAGATTTTTGGCATATTATTGGGATTCTTTGGGCAATCTCATAAGAGATGATGCTTTCTGCAAGCTTGACAAAAGCCCTAGATTGTTACTGATTGGAATTGTGTAGGTGCAGGCATGGGGCAATCACGAATGAAGTGATCTCCCTGACATCGGTAGCATGGTCCTCTAGGAATTGGGGGTCTTACCTGCCTAGGTTGAGATCTAGAGTTGGGGTTTGCGTACATGACATTTGCATACTCTATGTCCCAACTAGGTTCACTCGGATCTTCATAGGAATATGACTCGTTATGCTCAAGTGATTGCATGTAGTAAGCTTGTGGGCTATCAATGTGAGAAGAGTCAAAACTATAATCACTTGGGTCACTTTCTGATAGCAATGGTGTTACTGGCACTATGGCTCTATTCAGATTCTCTTCTGTAGATGCATACTTTATGGGATCACATTGGATGGGGTTGGGGGCTGTTGAGCTAACACAGGCTGAGGCCTTTGTTGGTTTTGGTAGGGTTGCTGATAAGGTTGCTGTGGCCTGCCATATTGTTGTGGTGGGTATTGGCTCTGGTATCTTCCGTGTTGTGGATATGGTTGAGGGTAGTTTTGCCTAACCACTTACTTATTGTATGGGCAATCTTGTGCGGTGTGATTAGTGTATCTCCATTCTATGGAGCAGTATTGGCTACTAGGATTCACTTAGGGTTGAGCCATAATGGGACATACGTTTGCCATATGGTCACCTCCACAAGTATAGCATCTCTTCACTGGGGCAAACCTTGGTATTTGTTTGCTTGATACACCTAACTTTTGAGCTACTTTCTCCGCAAGTTCTTTAATGGATGTGGACTGTGTGGATGTGAGGCTACTAGAACTATCTGAATCTTTGTTGATTTTTGAAAGCTCCAGCTCCTCTCCTAGATTATCCTCAATGTCTATGCACATGCATACACACTCTTCTATGGTCCTAGGATCCTTCAAGTACACATATGATCTCAATTTGGTACTCAGCAATCCATCCAAGAATAAGGCCACTTGTTTGGTAGGTTTGGGTAACTCAGGAACAGGACATCTCTCCAAGTATTGCCTAAGCCTTCTTCGTGCAAGTCTGACCATCTCTTGGGGTGTCTGCTTGAAGTTGTGAATTAGTGAGGACGTATTATGCCGTATGTCACTCTTAGAGAATTCAGTAATGAATGCCTCTAGAAGTTGTTCTATATTCCTGAATTGTCTCTCATTTAGTGGTTGAAACCATGTGAGGGTTGTGTTCCTAAGGGTTAGACCGAAAGCATTGTACTGCGTGAATAGGTCCTCAACTTGTTCAGCTTTCAAAACTTGCCTAAACTCGGCCACATGATCATATGGGTCCCCAATGCCATCGAAGTAATTCTTCATGGACTTTACCAACAGGGTTGGCCTTAAGGTCCTAGTGTGTTCTCTAGGCTTAGGCAAGGGAAAATCATGAGCATTTCTTTGGTTTCTTGGGGCTCTAGGTCTCTCAGTTTCCTCTCTATCCGTCTCTATCCTCATCCTTTCTCTTCCCAAGGGGTTGGCAAAACTTACCTCTGGCCTATGTCTACTTCTGTCCCTTTGAGCTCCATGAGCTTGGGATGTCTCGGCTCCTTGGTGGCCATAAGAGACATTAGACCTTGGTTGGGGAAAGACAAATTCACCCTTCCAAGTGTAGGCATGCCTACCATGTTTTGAGACCACAAAGATCTTCTCTAAAGTATTGTCTAAATAGGTCACTTTGTCTGGGCTATCAGGGTCTTTGAACTCATAGATTGTGATCGTTCTTACCTCATTAGGTTGATTAGGCTTATACCTCCAAAAGGCTTCATCAGTCTCTCGGTTTAAGAGTAGATCTATGCTTTTATTGTCTTGGGGAATCCACTTTGGTGTGATAATTCTAGTGAGAACTGATTTGCCTCAACGGGTTTTAGGCTCTCCACCTATGTTCCCTTGTTCTAGGTCACTTATGTCCGTTTCTGGGATCACATTACCGAATTCATCTGTCCTATCTGGGTAGGTGGTGACCACATACATGGTTCGTTCTTTGTCCAGGTATGCACCATTTTCAAACTTGACTGCTGGATGTTCACGTCCAATGGGTTGGTCAGGGTTTCTAATTTGGACCACGGCTCTTCTTAGGCCATCCTCAAAGATGCAAGCAACTAATCGGTTGGTCCTAAGGTATTCCAGTTGCATCTTGTAAGGGCATTCGACCCTTTGTAAGTATCGCACACATGAACTTCCTATGGGTCTCTCCATACCCTGAGACATCTCTCACTCGCTAGTTTCAGAGCTAGGGTAGTGCGAATAATGGCTCAACTACTGGGCCCAAGACCTAGCAGTATGATTGACACTAGCCTCTGAAGACCTAAGACTCTGTCTATCTCTCCCTAGGTGTCGTCCTGATCTAAGGTTCCTATGCCTAATTGAATAGCCCCAATTTTCCCAAGTACAACCTCGTTGCTGAGTTCTTTTGTATTAATCACTTATTCTTTTTAATTTTTCTTAGGATGTCACTTCTTGTCCAATCAATCTTCATCACAAGGAACACTTAGGTTTTACGGCATTTGAGTTTGGTCGCTTGATTTAAATTATTTTCCCTTAGGTTGTTTTGCAAATGTAATTTCTTTGTACTTGCACTTGAGTAATTAGAGTTTTTGGACTTGGTCGTGTTTAACGTAACCCTAATTGATCAAACCTCTATCCATACTTAGCCTATGCTAAGAATTGACAGAGGGTGTTGAGAATTTCCAACCTTTAGTTTCTCTCCTCAGTTGTCCTTGTGTGCCCTTGAAGCATGTTCCCAAGCTTGCACTCACTCTTGCTTGGAATGCCCTTCGATACTCTCAATGGACCTGCAAGAGTCCCAAAGTTTGCTCAAGATTTAAATTCAATTGACACAACAGACCACCTTCATTCATGCAATTCAGAGATCAAATTGTTCTTTGGCTTTTGGGAAAACAATCCTAAACATCCCTCAGTTTTCTTCCCCCTGGGTATGGTCAAACGGATTTCATATGAGAAAGTTATGCCAGTTTAGGGTTCTAGGGTTAAAATAGGGTTAAAGCAGGCTAACAGGCAAACAGGATTCCTCGAATTGACTTTGTATAGCAGCCTCACAATGCTCTAATAAACTTTTAATTTTTCCCAAATATTAGCCAAAAATAGACCAAATATCTTTGCCCTAAAAAAAATGCCAAATTTTCCTATCAATCATGATTGAGTGATCTATCAATCGCGATTGATATGTCAGTCACGATCGATGTGTCGGTCGTGATTGACAGGTCCGTCGTGGATGTCGATCACGATTGATGGATCAATCGCGATTGACATGTGGCCCGAAATTTCAGTCAGTCATGGTCAAAGGATCGTTGACTCTATAGATCACGATTGATAGGTCCATTGGGGTTGTCGATTGTGATTGATGGGTCAACTGTGATTGACACATGGCACACGAGGGTTCTGTCGGTCGTGGTCAAAAAGTCGTTGACTTGGTCAGTCACGATTGACAGGTCCGTTGGGACTGTCGGTCGCGATTGATGGGTCAATCGCAATTGATGGGTCGATCGCGATTGACATGTGGCATGCGAGGGTTCAATCGATCGTGGTCAAATAGTCGTTGACTTTGTCGGCCGTGTTTGACATGTCGGTCACGATTGACAGATCAGTCGATCGGTGTTCATCGTTGTTTGTCAATCACGATTGACGTGTCGATCGCGATTAACAGAACACTGAGGAATTTTAAAATTTTAAACGCACTTATGGAATCCTCTAGGCCTGCACATCTTGTTTATGCACTCACTTTAGCGATTTGGTTGATTTTTTTGTCGATCGCGATTGACAGAGGTCAACACCTTGGGACCCGCACAATCAAAAATTTTACCTACTGAAGCTGGTGCAGTTGTTAGGGATGCTAATTCCTATAGAAAATCTCAAAAAACACAGAAAAGCACAAGCATGCAAATGCTCTCTCGCTCTCTCTCACAAGTGAAATGAGGGGAAATGGTATGGGAAGGTGATATGACCAAAAAACTGAAAATGTCACGATGATGGAGATGGAGGTGGGAGATGGTGATGATGATAATGGTGATGAAGAAAACAAAAGAAAGTAGATAAAAGTGAAGAAAATACCTATGAATCCAATGTCTCAACTCTAAGTCTTACCATCACATGCTCGTCCTCGAAGCTCAATCCCCGACAACGACGCAAAAATTTGGTGTAGCTCAGTGATGAGTAGCACCTCCTTTAATGTCAATCCAAGAAGACGTGAGGATGGTATGAAGACCTCGAACAAGTGATGGCACAAGTGTGTGAGTGAGAAGCACACTAACATGCACACACATACACACACACACGTGCACATAGGGCAAGAACAAAGAGGGAGTCGATGGAGTTCTTTAGATTACTCGAAAATGCTCTTACAAGTTCAATTCTACAACAAGCTAACCTCAAAAATGAGCTCTCTAGCTCTTTTTATAGTTTTTGACTAGCTTTGGTCCTATCCAGACCTAGTGTTCGGCCTAGTTAAAAACTAGGTTCCTAGGCTAATTTGGAGGCTCAAACGAGCTCAGAAAATTATGAAAATTGATAGGTAGGTACTTCTAATGCTCCTCAAGCTCAAGGACTCCTTGTCCTGCACAAAATGAAGCTAAAAAAAGGTGGAATGGTATTTATAATGGTGTGGAGTGACTAAAATCACTATTTGGGAAGTATTGTTTCATGGAAAAATTCTAGGGCCTATTTTCCAGATCTGCGTTGACTACTTTTCTTGCTTGTTCCTTGCTTTGACTCCCTTCTTTGGCTTCCTTGTCTTGTGGGTCCTTGGGTGCCTTGACTACTTCCAACAACATGCCACTCATGGAGATGGGGAGGTGTATGGTTAAGAGTCAGGCTTTACCACATAGTTTCTAGCTTGAGGTTGTTACATGTGCATCATATGTACTTAACAAGTGTCCCGCTAAATCATTGCAGTGCATCACTCCATATGAGGCTTGACATGGTTGCAAGCCATCTATTCCTCACCTTCATGTCTTTGGTTGTCTAGCATATGCATTCGTGCTTGAACAACAATGCATGAAATTGGACAATACAGTAGTGAAATGTCTTATTGTTGGATACAATTTCTAAAAGCAAAGCCTATCATCTGTATCATCCATAGACTGCATGCATTTTGGTTATCTATGATGTTGTTTTTGTGAAAGATGTTATTCAACCATTACTTTCATGTACTAAGGAGACATTAGTTAGCTCCAAAGCTCCAAAGATGTGTATGACACTTTGATGCCTCTTTTTATAGGTGAATAGTCTAGTGCTAGCCCAAATGAGGCAATTTCTCAGCCTTTATAGGTTTCACATGATGATGTATATCATTCCATTTTTTATGAAAATTTACATGATGAACTTATTGATGAGAGAGTTGATATAGAGGAGGCAAAAACTATGCCTAAATGGCTGGTGCAGACTTTGCAAGATACCAAATTAGATGCACCTATGTCATATCATACTCATTCAAGATCTCATAGTGCTTCTTTTGCATCAGATTGCTATGTTATGGTTTCCTCTAGTCTTTGTGATGAGAATGAGCCTATTTGTTTTGATGAAGCACAAAATTTTGAAAGTTGGACGGTTGCTATGCAATCAGAATATGATGCTATTATAAAAAATGGTACTTGGTATTTATGTGACTTGCCTCGTGGCAAGAAGGATATTGGCACTAAGTGGGTATACAAGCTGAAGTGTCTGCCTAATGGAACAATTGACATGCATAAGGCTAGGCTTGTTGCAAAAGGTTATGCTCAAGAAAGAGGCATTGATTTTGATGAGACCTTTGCACCTACATGTCGAATGACTACTGTTTGTAGCATCTATGCACTTGTAGCTCATCATGGTTGGAATGTACAATAGTTGGACATTAAAATGACATTTTTTTGGAAGTGTATGTTTTTCAACCCCATGGTCTTGTGCAGAAAGGGCATGAAAACAAAGTGTGCAAGTTGAAAAGACCAGTATATGTTTTGAAACAAGCACCACGTTCTTGGTATGAAAAGATCCATGCCGACTTGATTGCGCATGCTTGTGAGAACAATCCAACTGAGAGCACCTCATACATTCAGCTTGCAAACGATGTGCTTCTAATCATAGTTGTCTATGTTGATGACATTCTGCTCACTAGTCCTAATGAGAAGCATATTGCTGATTTTAAGACTGATTTCCATGCCTCATTTGAGATGTCATATTTGGATCATTTGCATCATTATTTGGGCATTTAGTTTATGCAAGTTGATAGTGTAATAGCTCTGTGTCAAACAAAATATATTGGCACATTATTTTAGTGTTTTGGCCTTGAAGACTTCAAACCTATTGCCACTCCTATGGAGCTGGTTTACAGTTTAGTCTTCATGATGTTAGAGATGCATTTGATGTTGTTCTCTATCATCAGGCTATCGGATGCTTGATTTACTTATGCATTACTCAGCCAGATATTCAGTTTGCTATCTCACAAATGAGCAGGTTTATGCATTGTCTAGGTGTCAAGCATTGGTAAGTGGTTAAGCACATCTTTTGTTACTTGAGTGGTACTCAGCTACTTGGATTGTTCTATCCCAAGGGGATCACTACTACCAGATTTACATGCTTTTTCTGACCTTGATTGGGCTGGTTGCTATGACACTCATGTGTCCACCAGTGGTCTTTGCTTCATGCTTGGTAGCACGTGCATATCTTGGTTGAGCAAGAAGTAGCCTACTATGGCCACTTCTACTTATGAGGCTGAGTAGAGAGCAACTTTCATAATGACTATTGAGTGTGTGTGGCTCAAATACCCTATGGATGATTTGGGTGTTGATAAGTCTTCTACCACCACCATCTTCATTGACAATAGAGCAAATTGGTATTTGCAAGGAACCCTGTGTTCCATCCTCGCACTAATCACATTGAGGTGCACAATCATTATGTCAAGGACAAGTTCTTTGGTGGAGAGATCAGTTCGGCATATATGCCCACATAGGAAAACATTGCAGACAAAGGCTCAATGAAAGTCAAAGCAAATTGGTAGTTGAGATGAACCCTGTGTTCCATGCTTGCACTAAGCACATTGAGGTGCACAATCATTATGTCAAGGAGAGGTTCTTTGGTGGAGAGATTAGTTTGGCATATATGCCCACATAGGAGATCACAAAGGCTCTGCATAGGGAGAAGTTTGAAGCTTTCTGCAAAGCTTTGGGCTTACTTCCTTTTGTGGATTGATTCCACGTAGCTTGGCACTTCCGTACACATGAATGTTGGCTCTTTTTCATCGCACCACTACTAGGGGGATTTGTTGATATATTTAGGTAGTGATGTGTGTGAACACACTAGGATTGTCGGGGCATTTTTTTCCCTCTTTAGGAGTTTTTTTCTCCGAGTTATATATATGTCGATAAACCTAATGGGTCACTTATATTTGTATATTCTCTTGGTAATACATTCAACATTGTGTGTTGTGCTCCAAGATTCTTCTTCTTCTTCTTCTTCTTCTTCTTCTTCCTTGTGTTGTTTGCACGCTTCCACAAACCTAAAACTCCAACAGTTCTTGCTTCAGCCATTGCATCCTACTAAATCCTTGTGCTCTTTGTGGATTTGCTATAACAAGAAAAACACATTAGTATTGTTGAAGAAACCCAATAAGAACTTATACCCTTTACAATACCGACATGTTTCCCTTGCATGCCTTTGCGGTGTGAAAGTGGATATTGAGTGTGGAATGGTTGTGATGTGAGAGTGCAAGTTTTCATGTTGTCTATATGCATACTCTAGAAAATGCATTGTTGAGCATGATTCTAGTATTATACAGGTATGTTACTGGTTTTGCTTAAACACTTTGTTACAAAGTTTTTTGACTTTCCATGTTCCCTTATGGGGTTACAAGAATTGGTTTTGGGTTTATAGATCATATTTAGAGATGGTGATTTAACTTGATCTTGGGTCTGTTTAGGTATCCCCTTCAAAGTTATTTTAGGAATAAAATAACATGATGGCTTAGATACAACAACTTTTTGCCTAAGTTTATGAGGGGTTGTGAAGGATTGTGAATGCCTAGATACTAAGAGCTTGTGGGAGGAGATTTTAGCTCTCAAGTAGGTCTTAGGCACCAAAAGTTTCAAGTTATGTGGGTCTACCTTCATCAACCACTTTGGTATCTAGATTTGGAGTACCACGAGTGGTCAGTCTATCCTTCGCTTTTTTTATTGTCTCCTCGAATTCTCCTTCGACTTCTCAGATGATGGCTTTGATTTTGGTGTAGCAATTGGTTGCTCACCCTTCCGCACCCATACTTGCTTTGTTCTTGAGACAGGTGGGTTACTCCATGGTCTTGTCTATCTTCTTGGTTCTTGGCTCTGCTCCTATTGATTTGTATATGCCTCCTTGTTATTGGTAGTCAAACACTCACCTTTGGAAAAGAAGGGATTTCCATAGGTTTCCTCATATGTTCATTGGAGTCCAAAATCTAGTGCACAAGGAGATGTGGGGACACATGCAACATCTTTTTCTTTAAGGTTAGACTTAGAAGAACTAAGAGCCTATGTTTAATCATGATCATTGATCATACTTTCTAGTTCTATCGTAATGCATTGTTCTCTTACCCAAACCCAATGAAGAGGACTTCTAATGTTTTCCAAGCAAACACATCTCTATACTCTCTTAGTAGACTTATGAACTCTTGTTCTTCTTCCTCACTTAGGTCATGGCCTATATATGTGCATCTTTCTTCTCTATCTTCTACCGTTACTATCACTTTTTTGGTTTGTTCTTTGTTATCATATGCTTCTCTTAGAAGAGCTTCTCTCTTTGGCATCCTTACCATGATTTTTGTATCCTCCATTTCATATTCCTTGAAATTCTCTGGCACTTTAAATAAGGATTCTTTTTCATCTTCTTGAGTGGAGGAGTTCTTCTTTCATTTCTTCTTCTTACCTTCTGTATCTACTTGTGTTGCAAGCATTGCATCATTCCTACTCTTTTTTTATTCTTGAGTCTTAGCTTCTAATAGGTTTAGACATGCTTCTTTTGAGGTGCAAAAAGGATCCATGATGATGGATTCTATATTCTCTTTTCTCTCTTCTTGTAGCACATTTTTATGTGGTTCACATTCTTCTATCATGGGTTCACATGTGAATACTGAAATGTCATAGCCATCTTCATCACAATCAGGAGTCCATTGTTTTTCGTTTATTGCTACGTCCATCATTGCTAAGATCTATACCTAACCATGTGGTTCAAACTCTTCATCTAGAAAGATCATAGGCATGTAGGTTTAGTTTTGGATTGATCTTGAGTTTCTTGTGGCACCCATGTCTCTAGCTTTTAACCTCTTTTCCTCTTTTGCTGAAACTTTACACATGTATAAATGCATATCCTCATGCATGCATGAGGGATGTGATCCTATGGAGTGCATAGATTCTATATCTTCTGGTGTTCTATGGATTGTATTCCACGTAGAGATGGTACATCTCTATGTGTGTAGTCTTTGAGATTAACTTTGGTAGTTAGCCCTAAATGTTGTAAGTACAAGGAATTGGTTCCCAATCTTACACTATTTGCAATTGTCTCGAGTGGTCTACCCAAAATCATCTCATAGACATGGTTCTTTCCAAATTCACATATAGAAAAAGTGTTCTTAGACTCTACACCACAAGTAGTGGGAGTGATTCCTTCCAAGAATCATGGTGGCTTCTCTATATGTCCATCTACCATTTGTAGCTTCATTCTTGTAGGTCTTAAAGTTGTTTTGCCCCAATCTTTCCATAAGGAAGTGGTGGCAATGGTAACTCCTGCTCTTGAGTCTTTTTGTGTATCTTTGATAGGTGATAGGGAGATATGTATTTCCTTTTTCTCCTTCACTCATATCTCTTATCTTATCAATGGTTATTTTTGGGACTTTTCTTTGCGATCCTACTTGAGAGTGGGAATTAGCAACTTCTAGCAGTTGGTTTGCTATGTGCTTCCACAACTCTAGTTCGAGTTTGATTAGTTCTTCTAAAGTGATATGGAAGTGCATTTTAGTGCTCTTAACTACTTTTGTGCTCCTAGGTAGAACTAATTATTCGTTTCTAATCATTACTATGAGTGCTCTCATCTAAATAGACTTTGATTCCCAAGGGCCTCTAAGAACTGAGGTAGTTGCTGCAAGGAATTGGATTTGAAGTCTAATCCTTTCGCTTGATTGCACCTCTTCCTACTCTCTATAATAGAGGGAATGTCTTGAGGGAGCATGAAGATCATCTACTTCTTGAATAGGAGGAGGATCCTCTCTCTCCTTGGCCCATTTCTCCTCTTGTATTTCCCTTAAGACTAATTTATAAAGGAAGGGATTCCATCATCTATAGAGTTTGGAACATAAGCTTCTATTGGAGGTAATCTTTTTCTCTCACTTTCGCTATCTTGAGCCTCTAGCATTGCCAAAGTTTGTGGTTTAGCTAGTAATTTCTCTAACCTCTTCAATAGTCCTTCAAAGTGTAACTCTAGTTTCACTGAGTTTGTCTAATTGAAAAGATGTCTTGCATCAAACATAGCTTGAGCTAATTCTACAATCTTTGCATAAAACTTAATCTTTTCAATCTCTAGGTCTTCTCAGGGATAACATTTATCTAACTTAACCACATTTGGACCCTCTTGTAGTTGAGCCTGGTAGGCCTTGAACATCATGTCCAAACCTTTTGGGGTAGGATCCGCTAAAACCGATCTTGCCAAGGTTGAGGTGAGATGGATGGTATGGTGTGAAGTGGTGTGTTGAATGGTGGGTGTGTCTCAGAGGGGTTTTGAGATGAGAGTTATGCTATTTTTGTTTTTTTGGGCTTAAGTCTCTCTTCTAGTTCACTCAATTTTCTTGTCCACTATCTTTTCACCCTTTCACAACTATCTTTTTGCTAGTGTTTTCTTACTCACTAAGCTCGGATTTCTTTCTTGCTCTATGTCTAGATTCTTTTGTAGATCTTGTGCTCTAATAGCTATCTGTACATGGGAAATATTAGTTGCACTTCCACTGAGTTCTACTACCAACCCAATTACATTGATTAGAGTGATCTTTTGAGCATTGGTCAGTGTCTTAGCACAATCTCTAAGGAGATGTTCCTTTCCACAATCAGAGCAGAAACCTTGAATCACTATAGATTAAGGTTGCCCTGGTGGGGGAAGTGGACAATCACGGATAAAATGATCTCCTTGACATCTCAAACATGGTCCTCTTGGTCCTTGAGGCCTATGTTGTCCTGATTGAGGTCTAGGTCTAGGATTTGTGTACATCACTTAAGTGTAATTAGAATCCCAACTATGTTCCATCAATGATGCATCATATGGGTATGCCTCATTATGTTGTGGTGACTCAATCTAATAAGGCAGTGCATTGTCTCCATGTGTTGAATTGGAAATTTGAGCATTAAGGTCACTATCTAAGATCAATGGGGAAGTTGGCACTAATGCCTTGTTTAGATTTTCTTCTATCACCACATACTCGACCCAAATTACATTAGCAAGGGGTGGTGGTTGCAGTCCTAGCATTAGTTGTGGTCTAGGTTGTGCATGATATTGTGGATAGTATTGTTATTGTGGTCTATAGTATGGCTTTTGTTGATATTGATCTTGATACCTTCTTGGCTACTGGTAAGGCTACTAATAGCTTTTCTTAATTGCATGTTTTTTATAAGTACAATCTTGAGCCACATGATTTGTGTATTTCCTTTCTATTATGCAAGACTGAGCATTTAAGTTCCCGAAGTTCTATGTTTTCACGGGACACACATTGGCCATGTTCTCTCCTCCATGAGTGTAGAAACACTTCACTGTCAGGTATGATCAATCCAAATTCATCCATCCTATCTGATAAGTTTACCACATACATGGTACCTTGCTTGTCTATGTAGGATCCTTCTTGGAATTTGAACACATGTTGATCAATTCCAAAGGGTTGCTCTGGATTTCCTATTTGGATCATTGATATTCTTAATCTATCCTCATAGAGGCAAGCATCTAAGAAGTTGGTTCAAATATACTCAAGTTGAGTCTTGTAGGTCTCTAGATATGCCAACCTTGAACAATTTGTAGGTCTTTCCATGCAAAAAGACATCTCCAAGTCACTAGTTTCTCAACTTACTATGTAAGGATAGTCGCTCAATTGTTCAACCCAAGATTTAGCTATAAGATGGACACTAGCTTGAGATGATCTGATGCTTTTTCTATCAGCCTTTCCTATTTGTTTCCATGATCTAAAGTTCATGAATTTCTTTCCCTTTACTTGCCCAAACTTAGAGTACAAACACATTGCAGGATTCTCTGATGTATCAAACACTTTTCTTTTTAGTTTCCTTTAGATGTAGAATCTTGTTTTTTATTATCTCGTCATCAAGAGAAATTTTAATTTGTTGTTTTTATTATTTTTTCCTTATGGTTATCACACTTTACTCTCCTTATCTCTTTTACTTGATTTAATTAGGTTTTCTTGAGCTTAGTTCATTCCTATCATTTCCTTGATTAATCAATCCACTTATACACACTCATCCTAAGATAGAATTGGTTGAGGGGTGGAGTAATCTTCCAACCTCAAGCCTTGTGCTTCAAAATTGCTCTCGTTCTCAGGACACTATCCCAAGCTTTATTCTATGACTTCGCTTTACTTTGCTACCTAATTATCTCCAAAAATCCTAAAAGAATCACCCAACTAGCCTAAAAAATAGACCCAAATGTAATTTGAAAATATTTTTAAAAAGTCGAATTTTCTATCTATCAAGATAGACAGTGTTTATCATGATACATAGATTTTCACAATTTCAATCTATCGTGATAGATGGTTGACTATCACGATAGATGGCTCTATCATCTATCATAGATTTGGTTTGTTGCAATAGATGGTCTGTTTTCCATGATATACATATCTATCATCTATCGTAAATAGCATCTGTTGTGATAGACAAGTGTCTATCACGATGTATGGGGTCTCGATCACAATAGATAGGTGTCTGTCATGATAGACGGGTCTCTGTCATCTATCTTGGGCTCTATCTTTCATGATAGATGGGTGTCTATTGTGATACATGGGCGTCTATCATGATAGATGGCATGTCCATCGTGATAGATGTGTCTATCATTTTCATGAATTTTGGTATGTCGCAATAGATGGGTTTGTCATGATGGACACTACCTATTGCAAAATTTGTCTATCGTGATAAGACAATTTTGTCATGATAGATGCTACTTGTCGCAAAATATGCATGTCTCAATAGATGGTGTCTATCATGATAGAGGGGTGTCTATTGTGGCTTTTTTCTATCATGATAGACAATGTCTATCATGATATAAATAAAAACGTAAATTTTTAAGGTGCATCTAGTGATTTGGGATTGTGCTAGGGAGGTGTCTATTGTGCAAATGATGCAAAACAAAAATACCAATTTTTTCTATCTGGCGTGATAGATAGAGATATTCGTCTCGAGCTAGAAGTAAGGTCTATCATACTTGATGATGCTACTGGAGCTATCGCTGAAGCTATTTCCTGTAAGAAACACTCACAACCACACAAAAATAGCAATCACACAATTGCTCTCTTGTTCTCTCTCACAAGTGAAATGAGGGAATGAATGGGGAAAATGTGGATATGACAAAAAACTAAATCTTTTGGTCAAGATGGAGATGGAAGGGAATGGAGAGTGGATATGGTGGAGATGATAATGGTGATGTGAAAAGTAAAGAAATAGAAAAAATACCTACTTAGCAATGAATCCAATGTGAACACTCTACATCTTACCATCACACACTCATTCCTGAATCATGCTCCTCAACAACAATGTCAAATATGGTGTCACTCTAGCACAATGGAAGTATCACCATGGTGAAGATCCACCTCATAAATGTCAATTAGTGGAGACATGAGGATGGTATGACAACCATGAGCGATAGGAGTGCACAAGTGAGTGAGTGAGAAGCACTAAAGAATGCACACACATACACACACATGCATACAAAGCAAAACAAAGAGTGGAACAATGGAATCTTCTATTCATAAGATCAAGAAATGTATACAATGCTCAAGAAAAAGCTCAATGTCCAAATAGCTAACCCCAAAAATGAGCTCTCTAGGTCTTGATATAGTTTTTAACTAGTTTTTGGCTTGTTTTGGACCTAGCATTCAGCCTAGCTAAAAAATATGTTCCTAGCCTACTTTAAGGGCTCATATGAGCTCCAAAAATTATGAAATTAAAAACATAGGCTCTACTAGTACTCCTCAAACTTGAGGACTCCTTGATTTGTACAAAATGGATTTGTAAATGTAAAATATGATTATATACAATGAGATTATTGATGAAAATCACTATTTTATAAAAGAGAAAGTTTTGAAATTTGTTGAAGCTTTTTGCCTACTATCCTCTGACTTCCCTGCCTACTTAAACCTATATCCAAGCCTTGTCCTTCTCTTTGGCTCCCTTCCCTCAAGCTCCCTTGTCTACTTTAGAGACTAACAATAAGGTACTTTGAAAATGGGTGTAATGATTAGTTGATACTTAAACTGTTCTATCATACTCTTCTATCAATTCAAATTAAGTGATCAAAGAATATAAGGTATATGACATAGCTACATACATGTGAAAAAAATCTATGAGGACATCCACAATATCCCATAAATGTCCATACTTCTTTCACATTGCTTGGCTTGGGTAACTTAATTATAGATTTGACCTTGAGTTCATCGCTCAATACACCATTTTTAGACACAATGTGCCTTAAAATCTTTCCTTGCATGACCTACTTCTTTTGGAATTTAGAGAAACTCAACAATGCCAATATTTAGTAAATATCTTTTTCTATATCAAGATTTTCTTGGTCTTCATGCAGAATATGCACAAGTGATTTACTTATAACCGCTTTCATGAATAATTATCAAGAGATGACATATTTATCTTTGGAAAGTGGTGGGGGAATTTGTTAAACAAAATGGCATTACCTTGAAGCATAAGTTCCCCACTCAATAGCTAATACAATTTTGTGTTGGTTATTTGGCATGATTCTAATTTGGTTATAACCAAAAAAGCCATTAAGAAAAATATATACCTTGTAAGCTACCATTTTCAAAAGATGATCAGTGATTGTTAATGGATTACTATCCCTTATGGTTGTTGCATTGAACTTCTTTAGATTGATGCAAGCTTTTAATTTTTTGTTCTTCTTAGGCATGAAAATTATAGGAGGCACCCATTAAGTGTGTTGAATTTCATATGGAATCCAAACTATAAGAATTTATTTATCTTCTTTTTTATTTTAGATGAATACATATTATTATACATATATGGCCTTTGTCTGGAGGTTTTAAAATTTGACGAGATAAGAATCCTATGTGCAAAAATATAGGGTCAACACCCTTCAAATCCTTATATGACTAAGAAAATACATCTTTTCGATAAAAAAGTCTTTCTATTGTTCAAACAAGTGTTACAAAAGGTTTTCTTCACCTGCACATACTTCAAATGTACCTACATCTTTTTCTTCATTCTCCTCTATCGTGACTTCAATTTTCTTTCTTAACTCTTGGTTATCACAAGCTTCTCCTTTGAATTAATGTTATTTTGGAGTTTGAAATACATTCTTTTGACTTTCAACTTCATATGAGGTCGCAATCTCTACTTGTAGTTGGTTCCTTGACTTTGTATATGGGATACATGTGAGCCACATGATCTCTTATACAATCATTCACTTCAAAATTTTTTAGGAACTCAAGTTTTGAAGATAAGTTGGGCCCATGATGATGGAATCTATCCCACCATTTGGATTGGAGTGCTTTAGTTGACCTTTTGGTAAATATCTTTTCTATACACAATAGACATTGCATGCATGACTTTGTTTTTAAGGTTTTGTGAAGCAATTTACAAGGTAGGATGAAGATTAGGTAAAAAAAAAATTCTTGTTGCAATCTTCAAATCTCATTGTTTGAAATTTACTATTTTAGCTTGACATTTGGTAAAGATCCTCCTACATACATGACTTTTTATAAATTTAATATAGCAAATTCCAAGGCAATGATGAGATCTTCTATAAAATATGTAGTAAAAAATCAATAATTGTTCATAGTATATGATTGCATTTGTGAAATAATGTAACCTCAAATCTATATTCTTTTAGGTTTTTCACTTAAAGAATACAAATTATTACTATATTTTGGTAGTTGTGTGAACACACTTAAGACCCATCAGGGCACTTTTTTCCCTTCTTAAGGAGTTTTTTCCTCGACTTGTATATATGCCTATAACCCTAAGGGGCTACTTATCTTTTGTATAGTCACTTAGTAATGCATAATGTTGTGCTCTAAGATTCTCCTTCTTTCTTGTGTTTTTTACATGTTTGTTTGGTCCTCAGAAACCTAAAATTGGTCTCAAAGAAGGTTGCCCCTTTCTATAGGGCATTTTTGACACCTTTCTAGAAACTATCTCAAAACCACACAAATTTGGTGAACATACTTGGGGTCATCAGCATACTCGGGTTTGTTAATGTGCAAATGCACTATCACAATGACTAAGCAAGAATATTTTTCCTTTTGTGCCAAACACACACACACACACACACAAACACATATATATATATGTGTGTGTGTGTATACATATATATGTATGTGTGTGTGTGTATGTATGTATATATATATATATATATATATATATATATATATATATATATATAGAGAGAGAGAGAGAGAGAGAGATATACATACACACACACACACACACACACATATATATATATATATATATATATATATATATATATATATATATATATATATATATATATACATACATACATACATACATACATACATACATACATACATACATACATACATACATACATACATACATACATACATACATACATACATACATACATACATACATACATACATACATACATACATACATACATACATACATATATATATATATATATATATATATATATATATATATATATATATATATATATATATATATATATATAGAGAGAGAGAGAGAGAGAGAGAGAGAGAGAGAGTACAAGCACCTCAAAGTCCAGAAAAGGTCTAGTGGAGCTTATTGGGTATTGTTGATCAAATTTTTTTAAGGAACAATCAAGTTTTTGCATTAAAGTATAATTGTTGGCCATGGATGAAGTCAATGATGTATCTTGTATGTTGGTTGTTGAAGATAAGTTGGATGTTTCTAACTACCCATTGTGGGCATACATTAAGGATCATGTATTGGTAGCAAAAGGCTTGTGAAATATTATGCAAGGTGTTGAAATACATACTCCTACACCTTCAAATATTATGATACTAGGTGATGCAGGTAATATTGAATAGGATTCTTCATTTTCTTGGTCCTACTATGGTTCCTAATGCACCTATTGCAATCCAGCTTCATTGGGGTGGTAGAGATGCATAAACAGGTGCATTGATATATTTTTCTATCAAACGTTCCATTAACCCCCATTCTCCCATGTTGAATAACCAAAGATGTTTGGGAAACTCTTGCATAAGCTAGTTTTAGGTATTGCTAATCCAATTTCAAGTAAAGGCAACCAAGATTCGAAGGAAGAGGTTGGGTACTTTAGTGCCTATAGACAAGGAGTGGCAAACTTGGCAAACTCCTATGGTGATGGTTGTTCTAGGTCATAGAATTATTGAAATGCAGTTTAACTGCTTTAATAGCAAGGTGGATGATGATCCTGATCATTTGTTTGGTACACAATATGCTATGTCAAAAGGATGGCAAGATGATGCTTGGAAATGTCAAGTCTTTTAGGATACATTGGATAGTGAAATTATCAAATGGTTAATAGAGTTCCTTCCGAATCATTTTTCCACTTATGATGCTCTAGATGATGCTTTTCTGTGCAATTTTTGCAACGCCAAGACTATAAGACATTATTTATTTATTTTCATGGTTCAACAACCCAATCAAAATATTGTTAACTATACTTCTTTGTTTCGAAACACTTTGCGATAGATCCCTAAAAGAGAACATCCTCTGAAAGATGTGGTGCGTGGTTGGTTCATTGATGGACTTAGCTCTATGCTCAAAGAAAAGATTTTTCTTTCTGCCTTAGATGGTACACTAACATTGGATCATATCATTGATGTTACATAGAAATTTAAGCAAAATTTAGAGATGGTCAATCCATTTATGAAGCAGGCTTTAAATGCTACAATTCTTACTATGATGATACATGTTGGGGTTCTTCTAAGTAATATTACTGCACTAAATGTCGGAATGTATGACATATTGTAGAAAATTGTCCTATAAATCAATTGTATTGTGCGGTTCTCAGAAAGTGGCTAGAAGGGTGTCAAAAATGTGGTGAATACTATCCCTCCTATGGAAACTAGTAAGAATATGGGAATTAGCAGTATGACAAATTCACCTCCATCTGAACAATGTGGATAAAATTATCAAGTCCACAGACGAGGTCAAAAACCTTTCAACCACATGCGAAGAAAAGGTGGTAATTACGAGAAGGATTCTAAGGGACCACAATGTCTATTCTATATGGAGCTTGGACACATGAGGTCAATTATCTAGAAGCACAAGATTATGATCAAGGAAGACAAGAAGCTAAACAAAAAGCACTGATGAAAAATATGGTCATGACCTCCTATGAGGAACCCATGGCAATGGTTATTACTTGGTCTCGAAAGTAGCTTCAATCTCGGAACCCAATTCTACATCCTAGCACCCATGAGCAACACAACATGTACAAACAAGCATCTAGTTGGCCTACTAGAGTACCTCCACACTTTCCAATTCTAGAGAAAATCACTTTGGCTAGTGCAAATCACCTTGGATGTAGGTTTTAGTCCAGTAAGAAGGATCCACAAATCAAATGATGGTTCTAGAGAATCAAGTTTTTGCATAGTCTATTGCTTATGGGATGGATTGAAGGTATCGGGTAAATCTACTATTCAATTGCAATTAGGTGAACACTTTGATCTAGTATGAGCTTTTAGCAAAGCATTATTAGCAAAATTTTAGTTAGATACATACTTCAACCTTGGATTCTACAACATATGAGACAATAGTGCCAGCTAATCAGGCGGAAATAGTTGAAGATAAACTTGTGGATTATATTGTTTCATCGATCAAAATATGGTATAAGTCCAGAACAATTTCTAGAGTTCTAATTGATGGGGGATCTAAATTCAACACTGGCACTTTGCCGGTCTATCAGCAAATGGGGTGGATAGATATCCAACTTGCACCGTTTTATATTCGGATGACTCAACAGTCCCAAGTTCACCATATGGGCCTTATAAAAAACATCCCTATCCCCATACACAAAGTAACATTCCATATTACTTTTATGGTCATTGAATTACTTGGGAAGCGGGATGATTATAATTTTCTTTTGGAATGTTGTTGCTTCAAACATACTAAGGTACAATAGGATTGGGGATCCCAAGCAATGGCTTTTTGAAAGGGTCATAAAAATTATTCTCTAGCATTGGATGATAGGATACATATTCTAAAGATCAGTTACCAAAAGTTGCAAAACCTTCACACATGCAAGAAGGTCTAAAAGATGATGGGGAGGCTGAATTTTAGAAGCTAATAAAGATCTTTGGTTTGTGGGAATTATTGACATTCTAGAAGTTCTAGCTCAGTATTGTGTTAATGGAACAATGCCAACTATGATTCAACTTGATGAAGCTCCTAATGATATTTTTGCTGATGAATTATTATCACCAGTGGAAGATCATTTAGAACAAAAAAGAATTCATGTCTAAGAGGATCAAGTGGACTCAATTAACCTTGGTTCCTTGATCAAGCCCCAAACAGTTAAGGTTTGTGCACACTTACCAACTAGTTTAGGATTTTTTTTCACTTTTCCAAGAAGGACCTTGATTCTTGATTATACTAGTGCAAGATCCACTTAAATCCCAATGCATCTCTTATTATCCAACAATGTTACCAAATGAACCCTAATTTTTCAAAAGAAGTAAAAGAAGAATTGGATCACCTTATTGAGGGTTGGATCTATAGTTTTGATTGAGTATTCAGAATGGGTCTTGCCTATTGTGGTTGTCCCAAACAAGAACATTCCATTGAGAATCTGTGTTGATTGTTGGAAGTTAAATGTAGCTATGATTCTAGACCCCTTTCCATTTCCATTATTGGATACAATGTTAGACGGAGTAGCAAGTCGGGAGATCTATTCTTTTCTTTATGGTTTTATCAGCTATAAACAAGTTTGGATGTTTGAATCTGATGTGCTCAAGGCAAAATTTATCACTGATTGGGGTGCATTCAAGAAAAAAATGAATCCTACATGGGCCTTGTGAGGATCCTTAATTTTTAGGGGCTAAACCGAATTTTGTTGTTGTTTAAGGGGACATAGTGCATTTAATAGGGAACTTTTTAGTTCACTAGTGATGGCTTTTTGAAGGCTTTACTACACTCCCTTCTCTCTTCTTATAGAGATAGAGTAAGGGAATCTACTTTACACATCACCAAGAGCATGTATGGGAATAAGAAAATGATTTTTTTTTAAGTCTCATTTTTAGTGATTTTTACTTGAAAAGAACCATTTTTTAATATATATGTCAAAAATGACTTTTTTTGAGCTCATTTTTTAACTTTCTTTTTGAAAAAGTATTATTTTCAAAATCTCTCTAAACGTAGAGTGCCACATCATCAAATTTGTAACTATGTTTCCCAAAAAAATGATTTTTTCCAAATTTCATCATTTCTAGCCATAACCAATGGAAAACACACTTTGATCCATCTACATCTAACAAAAGAAAATTTCCACGCAAAACTCTTATGCTCTAGAGTCCCTCCCAACCAAACTATGTTTTTCATTATCTTGTACTTGTTGGCGAAGATGGTATTGACACCTATTACAAACCTTACATTGGGATCTCCTCATGTTGTTGTGTCAACATGTATCCATGTTCCTATGCTTAGAGAGTTTGATCCAAATACACAATGCAACAATGATGTGAACTCTCAAAATGAATGTCATGCAACTAGAGAAAAGAGTATTGACCTTTGGACTCATGATTCACTATATCGTCTTGATCCAATGTCGTCTTACCATCCAACATTCCATAGAATCTTAACTTTACTTCAGTTCATTGGTGGGGGTAAAGCTGGACTATTAGGTTATTGCCAACAACTATCTACACATTCAACTGCTACTACTAAGTATTGGATCCAACAATATCAACTCTATCATACAAGGGTGGTCAGTTTAGAAAGAAAAATCATATCTTTACAAGAACAACTCACATAACTTGAAAAGGATATGGAAGAAAAGGAGAGCATGATTGAGAAATTAAAAGTCAGTCTCCAATACTTGAAAGAGACTCCATTTGGAATGTGACATAGGAAACAATCATTAGCCTTCTTTGACTCTCATTCAAGTGGTGGTGGGGCATGAAAATGAATATTTTTTTGTGATGAGGATTGTATTTCATTTCTATATTTGTTTTGATACTTTCATATTCATTTTTATATTATGTAGGTCATTCGTTGAATATGTTAGTGCTTCATCAAGAACACAGGATTGATTCAAGTTACTAGATTCTTGTTTGACCAACAAGCATGTGGTTGTTGGAGTTTTAGGTTTGCGAAAGCACGCAAACATCACAAGGAAGAAGAAGAAGCTTGGAGCACAACACATAATACTAAATGTATTACCAAGAGAATGTACAAACATAAGTGACCCATTAGGTTTATAGATGTATATACAAGTCGGGAGAAAAACACCTTCTAAAGAGGGAAAAAAGTGCCCCGATACTCCTCGTGCGTTCACAAATATCACTACCTAAATATATCAACAAATCCCCTTGCAAGTGATGCAGTGAACAAGGAGCTGGGACTTATGTATAAGGAAGTGCCAAGCTATGTGGAATCAATCCACAAAAGGAAGTAAACCCAAAGCTTTGCAGAAAGCTTCAAACTTCTCCCTTGGCAGAGTCTTTGTGACAAGGTATGCAATGTTCTCCTGTGTGGGCATATATGCCAAACTAATCTCTCTAGCAAAGAACCTCTCCTTGACATAATGATAGTGCACCTCAATGTGCTTAGTGCGAGCATAGAACACACGGTTCCTTGCAACTACCTATGCACTTTCACTGCTGGTGAAGATGGTGGTGACAAAAGGCTGGCCAAGACCCAAATCAGCCATAAGGCGTTTGAGCCACACACACTTAAGAGTCATTGTGAAATCTACCTTATACTCAACCTCACAACTAGAAGTGGCCACAGTAGGCTGCTTCTTGGTCAACCAAGATATGCATGAGCTTCCAAGCATGAAGCAAAAACCACTGGTGGACACACGAGTGTCATAGAAACCAGCCCAATCAAATAAAAAAAAGTATGTAAATATTGTGGTAACTGCCTACCAATGCGTGACACCTCAACAATGCAGAAACCTCCTCATTTCTGAGACAAAAAACTAAATATGTGGTCGAGTAATGCATAAGTAAATCAAGCGTCCAATAGCCTACTGATAGAGAACAACATCAAATGCATCTCTAGTATCATGAAGACTCAATTTAAACATGTCTCCATAGGAGTGGCAATAGGTTTGCAGTCTTCAAGGCCAAACCACTGCAATAATGTGTCGATATATTTTGTTTGACACAAAGTTATTCCACCATCAACTTGCATATACTGACTGCCCAAATAATGATGCGGATGCCCCAAGTCTAACATCTCAAATGAGGCATGCATATTATCCTTAAAATTAGCAATATGGTTCTCATGAGGAACAGTGATCAACATGATCAAAAGCACATCATTTGCATGCTTAACATATAAGGTTCTCTTAGCTGGACTATTCTCAAAACCATGTGCAATTAGGTAGGCATGTATATTTTCATACCAAGCACATGGTGCTTGCTTCAAACCATATAATGCCTTTTTCAACCTATACACTTTGTTTTTATGCCCTTTTTGCACAAAACCACAAGGCTAAAAAGACATACACTTCTTCATACAAGTCGCCATTCAGAAATGCATTTTTAATATCCAACTAATGTACATTCCAACCATGATGAGCTGCAAGTGCATAGATGCTATGAACAAGTCATTCAGCATGTAGGCATAAAGGTATCATCAAAATCAATGCCTCTTTCTTGAGCATAACCCTTTGCAACAAGCCTAGCCTTATACCTCTCAACTATTCCATCAGGCTTATGCTTCAGCTTGTATACCCACTTAGTTCCAATGAACTTCTTGCCATGAGGCAAGTCATGTAAAGACCAGGTACAATTTTTCATAATAGCATCATATTTTAATTGCATAACTGCCATCAAATTTTTAGAATTTTGTGCTTCGTAAAAAAAAATAGGCTCATTCTCATCATCGAGACTAGAGGCAAGCATAGCATAGCAACCTGATGTGAAATAAGAACTATGCGATCTTGAAAAGTATGATATGAAAGAGGTACATCTAATTTGTTATCTCACAAAGTCTGTACTAGCCATTTAGGCATAGTTTTTTCCCCCTCTATTATCAGTTCTCTCATCAACAAGTGCATCATGTAAATCTACATCAGAAATGGAATGATCTACATCATCACATGAAACCTATAAAGGCTACGAAATCGCCTCATTTGGACCAACATTAGACTGTCCACGAGTAAAAAGAGGAAGCAAACTATCATACATATCTTTGGAGATAACTAATGTCTGCTTAGTACACGAAGTAATGGCTAAATAGCATCTTCCACAAAAACAACATCACGGCTAACCCAAATGCATTTTGTCTGTGGATGATACAGATGATAGCCTTTACTTTCAGAACTCTAGCAAAAAAAAACATTTTACTACTTTATCATCCAATTTCTTGCATTATTTTTCAAGCACAAATGCATAAGCCAGACAACCAAAGACATGTAGATGAGCAACAGATGGTTTACAAACATGCCAAGCCTCATATGGAGTGATAGACTAGAATGCTTTAGTGGGACACCTGCTAAGTACATATGTTGCACACATAAAAGCCTCAAGCTACAAACTATGTGGTAAACCCTGACTCTTGACCATAAACCTTGCCATCTCCATGAATGACATGTTCTTCTTTTCAGCAACTCCATTCCGTTGAGGTGTATGTGGCACTGTACATTGCTATTTTATCCCATGTTGAGCCAAAAATGCATTAAAGTCAGAAGACATATATTCCCCCCCTTGATCAAAATGGAGGGTGCCCATTTTACATGCTGATAGATTTTCAACCAAAACCAGAAAATGTTTGAAGCACATAAACACTTCATAATTTTCTTTGAGTGGATAGAACCATGTATGCCTGGAAAAATCATCAATGAAAGTCACAAAGTAAAGGTAGTTCCTAAAAGAACGTGTCCACATAAGACCACATACTTCATTGTGAACAAGCTGCAATTTCTGAGTAGCTTGAACTAAAACACCTTTTGGGAAGGAGGAACACTTCATTTTGCCTAAAATACAGCCTTCATAGACATGTTTACCAGGTGCTTCAAGTTTGGGTAAATAGGACACCATTTCAAATTTCTGCAGGCATAGCAAACTAGCGAAATTTGGATGACCGAAGCATGCATGCCAGAGCTTTGCATATGACATAGCTTGAGAATCTTGAACTACACATGCTAATCATTCATAAGTTTTGCATAATCTATGAGCTTATACAACCCATGACATAAAATGCAAGAAGCAATAATAACATCACCATTTGATAGATCATGAATTGTACATCTGTCATCAATAAATTTCACAACCAAACTAATCTTGGCTAATGTAGAAACTAATAAGCGATTTTTCTTGATCCCTGGCACAAATAAAGAATCCGACAATGTAAAAGAACTACCATCAGTAGTAGTCAGAATGATCTTACCAACTCCCATGATAGGAGAAGAGGAGTTGTTGGCACATGTGATAGTATTTCATATAGGGGCAGGCTCAAGTGAAGTGAAGAAACTCTGCTGCGAGGTAATATGTTTGGTTGCCCCACTATCAAAGTACCAAACATTTGAGTCTACTGTAGACATACACTATTCATGAGTGGATGGGTCATAATTGCAAATAGTAGTAAATGCCCATTCTTCATTCTGCACAAGATTAGTAGACTTTGTTTTAGGTGTAGAGGCTTCTACGACAACCATTCCAACTTCTTTTTTCTTTACCTCTTTTGCAACCAGTTTTGGACAACTCTTTATGACATGATCATTTCCTTTATAGTACTTGCAAAAAAAATTGCTTTTTTGTTTTCTTCTTGTCTCTATCATCCTTCTTTGATTGTGTAGAATTAGCAATTTTCTGCTTACTAGTAGATGAGTTCCATTTTCCTTTGCCCTTCTAACTATCCAGGAAAGCTTGACCTACAACATGCATAATGGACCTGTTCTGCCTAGATTAATCTTCTTGCAATCAAACAGAGACTGACTCCTCAAATGTTAAGGCATTTGGATTGCCTTTCATTATCAATTGAAGAGTAGAAGCAAAACTCTAATATGAATCTAGAAGACCATTCATAACGGTTTGCACAAGTGAACTGTCAAGCAAGACTTCATGAGCAAAAATCAATTGCTCCAAATCTTTGATCTTTGTCAAACATCTATCCATGGAATCTCTTCATTCATGTGCTCACTCTCCAACTATTTTTAGAGGTCAGCAACACGAGCCTCATTCCTTTCCTAGTATAAAGTGGTTAATGTATCCCAAGCATCCTTGGCTATTTTGTAGGAGCAAATGTGGGGAATAACGGCACATTTGATAGACAAGGCTATCAATGCATGTGCTTGAGCATCTCTGCCATCCCAACAAAGTTGCTCTGCATTAGGTGCAGTAGGAACCAAAGCACAAACCAGAATTTGAAGAATATCACCATCTTCAACACCATTTGCATCAACTTCAGTAACTGTAGTAGTAGGTGTAATAGGACATCTTTCAACACCATGTATAATATTATACATTCCTTTTGCAACCAATACATGATGCATCATATAAGCCCATAATGGATAATTTGTACTATCCAACTTATCCTCAATAGCCAACATACAAAATACATCACTGCTTTCAGCCATGGCCACTGACTAACATACCTTAATGTAGAAAAATGATTTATCTCAAAAAGTTGAATAGAACTACCCTGACAAGTTCTACTAAACCTATAGCAAACTTTGAGGTGCTTATAGTGGCAAACCAAAACCTATATATATCTTTGGCACAAAAAGACAAAATTTCTTGCACAGGCACTATGATAGTACATTTGAAGGCTAAAACAAGCTCAGATTGTGATTTTGAACTCCTAATCGCCCCGAGTATGCACACCAATTTTTGTGCAATTCTAAAACTGTGTACCAAAGGGGTGTTGATGATGCCCAAGATGAAGTGACAACCTGCTCTAATGCAAATTGTTGGAGTTTTAGGTCTACAGAAGCACCTGAATAGCACAAGGAAGAAGAAGAAGCTTGGATCACAACACACAATACTGAATGTATTACCAAGAGAATGTACAAAGATAGATAAGTGACCCATTAGGCTTATAGGAATATATACAAGCCAGGGGGAAAAAACCTCCTAAAGAGGGAAAAAAGTGCTCTGGCATTCCTAGTGTATTCACACACATCACTATCTAAATAAATCAATAGTGATTAGTATTTTGGAGTCACCAATAGGAAATCTTATTAAGATGCAAGTGATTAAAGAATTTATAAGCAAATTACAAGATATTCTCACTCCTAGAGACATACAGATGGTATATGATGAAGCAAACCATTAGTACTAGAGGATACAATGCATTGTATAATCCTTTAGAGCATGCATTACAAAGAAAAGGTTTTTTGCATAATATTTTTCCATGCCCTTACAAGGTATCTCTAAAAAAGTTGACGACCAATGAGGATGTAGTTAGTATTCTTGGACATATATCATTGAGCTACATCCAAAAGAGAGTTTAAAAGCTCATTTGAAAAGGGATTCCATTTCACAAAGTACAACAAAGTATTCATCGATTTAGAGAGGATTCGATAGGCAATGGTTCGATTTTACAAATCTACCATACTAGGCATGTCCATAATTGTTACCATGATATCCATTGTATTTTGATGTTATAAACATTTTGGTAATTTATGCAAATTCTAATACCAAATTCAGGTTTATATTGAAGCTAGACAAATG
Organism: Ceratopteris richardii; assembly: GCA_020310875.1. Lineage (NCBI taxonomy): Eukaryota > Viridiplantae > Streptophyta > Polypodiopsida > Polypodiales > Pteridaceae > Ceratopteris > Ceratopteris richardii. The sequence continues at coordinate 109,563,265 of CM035414.1, forward strand.
CCAAATCATAAAGAGATGATGAATGGAGAGATTGAGTTTGACACTCATGAATGAAGCTATGACACATGTCATACATAATGAAAGTAATAAATCTAGCTCTAACTATACATATAGTGTTAAAGATATATGGTGACTAGGTGTTATTGGTGTACCTAAAGAATCCAATGATCTTCTTTCATTAGGAACCCATGGATCATTAATGTAATAACTTCTCGAATTCATGGTGCAAAACTCAATGTAGCAAACTTAGTTGATTTTAAATAGATTGGAACTTGGGCGGGGATTTAAAGACTATCAAATGCATGTTAGGATGCAAGAAAGCTACATCTGTTCTGTATCCGTGTCCATTTTTCACATGAGGTTATGAACTAACAAAGGGACAACAAAAGAGACTATATGAATGTGATATACCTTTATTAAGGTTTCCAATGCTAGAAAAACCTAATCATGACACATTAGATGAAGATTGGAATACCATTATTCCATTTCGATTAGTTAATGTTCACTTTTTCACATTGCATGCCATTATGAGAATGTTTTATAGATTATTGAAGCTCCATGTAGAATACGCTATTAGAGTTAGACGTCTGCGGAAGCACGCGAACAACACAAGGAAGAAGAAGAAGCTTGGAGCACAACACACAATACTGAATGTATTACCACAAGAATGTACAAAGATAAGTAGCCTGTTAGGGCAATAGGCGTAAATACAACCCGGGGAAAAAAACCTCCTAAAGAGGGAAAAAAGTGCCCCGACAGTCCTAGAGTGTTCACACATATCACTACCTAAATATATCAACAAAGCCCACCTGGGAGTGATGTGGTGAACAAGGATCTGGCACTCATGTATAAGGAAGTGCCAAGCTATGTGGAAATCACTCCACAAAAGGAAGTAAGCCCAAAGCTTTGCAGAAAGCTTCAAATTTCTCCCTAGGGAGAGCCTTGTGAAAAGTTCTGCAATGTTCTCCTGCATGTGCATATGCCAAGCTGATCTCCCTAGCAGAGAACCCCTCCCTGACAGAATGATAATGCACCTCAATGTGCTTAATGCGAGCATGGAACACGAGATTCCTCACAACTGCCAATGCCCTCTGACTGTCAGTGAAGATGGTGGTGGCACAAGACTAACCAACACCCAAATCAGCTATAGGGCGTCTGAGCCACACACACTCAACATTCACTGTGAAAGTTGCCCTATACTCAACCTCACAACTGGAAGTGGCCACAATAGGTTGCTTCTTGCTCAACCAAGATATACATGAGCTACCAAGCATGGAGCAAAAGCCACTAGTGGACACACGAGTGTCATAGCAACCAGCACAATCGGAGTCAAAAGAAGCATGAAAATTTGGCAATAGTGATCCCCCCTTGGGATAAAACAACCCAAGTACCCAAGTACCACTCAAGTAGCAAAAGATGCACTAAACTGTCTGCCAATTCTTGACTCCTGGGCAATTCATAAACCTCCTCATCTGTGAGACAACAAACTAAATATCTAGCCCAATAATGCATAAGTAAATCAAGCATCCAACAACCTACTAAAAGAGAACAACATCAAATGCATCTCCAGCATCATGAAGACTCAATCGTAAACCTGTCTCCATAGGAGTGGCAATAGGTTTACAGTCTTCAAGGCCAAAATGCTACAATAATGTGTCAATATATTTTGTTTGACACAAAGCCATTCCTCCATCAACGTGCATAAACTGAATGCCCAAATAGTGATGCAAATGCCCCAAATCAGACATCCCAAATGAGGCATGTAAATCGGCCTTAAAATCAGCAAAATGCATTTCTAGAGGACTAGTGAGCAGCATGTCATCAACATACACCACAATGATCAGAAGTACATCATTAGCACACTTGACATATAAGGTGCTTTCAGTTGGACTATTCTTAAAACCATGTGCAATCAGATAGGCATGCATCTTTTCATACTTAGCACGTGGTGCTTGCTTTAAACCATATAATGCCTTCTTTAACCTACACACCTAGTTTTCATGCCCTTTTTGCACAAAGCCACGGGGTTGAAAAACATACACTTCTTCATGCAAGTCACCATTCAAAAAGGTTGTTTTAATGTCCAACTGATGTACATTCCAACCATGATGAACTGCAAGTGCACAGATGCTATGAACAGTAGTCATCGGCATGTAGGTGCAAAGGTTTCATAAAAATCAATGCCTCTTTTGTGTGTGTAACCCTTTGCAACAAGCCTAGCCTTATACCTGACAATTGTTCCATCATGCTTATGCTTCAACTTGTAAACCCACTTAGTGCCAATCGCCTTCTTGCCTAGAGGCAAGTCACATAAAGACCAAGTACCATTCTTCATTTTAGCATCATATTCAGATTGCATAGCAACCATCCAATTTTCTGAATTTTGTGCTTCATCAAACGAAACAAGCTCATTCTCATCACAAAGAGTAGATGCAGCCATAGCATAGAATCTGATAGCCATTTTGGCATAGTTTTTGCCTCCTCAATGCCAAAACTCTCATGAGCAAGTGCATCATGGAAATCTGCATCAAAAATGGGATGATCTACATCATCACATGAAACTTGCAAAGGCTAAGAAGTTGCCTCATTAGGACTAGCACTAGATTGTCCACCTATAAAAAGAGGCAGCAAAGTATCATACATGTCTTTGGAGCTAACAAATGTTTCCTTAGTAAATGAAAGCAATGGTTGAATAGCATCTTCCACAAAAACAACATCACGGCTAACCAGAATGCATTTAGTCTATGGATGATACAGACAATAGCCTTTACTTTCAGTATTGTACCCAACAAAAATACATTTTACTGCTTTATCATCCAAATTTCTGTGATGTTGTTCAAGAACTAATGCATATGCCAAACAACCAAAAACACGCAGATGAGCAATAGATGGCTTGTGATCATGCCAAGCCTCATATGGAGTGATAGATTGTAGCACTTTAGTGGGACACCTGTTAAGTACATATACTGCACACATGACAGCCTCAAACCAGAAACTATGTGGCAAAGCCTGTTTCTTGACCATACACCTCACCATCTCCATGAGTGACATGTTCTTCCATTCAGCAACTCCATTCTGTTGAGGTGTATATAGCACTACACACTGGTATTTTATCCCACGTTTAGCCAAAAATGCATTAAAATCAGAAGACATATATTCCCCCCCTGGATCATAACAAAAGGTGCCCATTTTACATGTTGACAGATTTTGAGTGAAAACCAAAAACTGTTTGAAGCACATGAACACTTCGGACTTTGCTTTCAATGGATATACCCATGCATGCCTAGAATAATCATCAATGAAAGTCATGAAGTAAAGATAATTTCCAAAAGAGGATGTCTACATAGGACCACAGACATCACTATGAACAAGTAACAATTTCTGAGTAGCCCAAATTGAACCATCTTTTGGAAATGAGGAACGTTGCATTTTTCCCAAAATACAACCTTCACATACATGTTTACCGGGTGCCTCAAGTTTGGGCAAAGAGGACAACATTTCATATTTATGCAAGTGTAGCAAACTAGCAAAGTTTAGATGACCAAAGTGTGCATGCCAAAGCTTTGCATCTAAAACAGCTTGAGAATCATGTACTGCACAGGCCAAATCATTCATTGATCTTTCATAGTCTATGAGCTTATATAGCCCATAACATAAAATGTCAGAAGCAATAATCACGTCACCATTTGAAAAATCATGAACTGTACATCTGTCATCAATAAATTTCACAACCAAGCCAATCTTGGCTAATGCAAAAACTTATAACAGATTCTTCTTGATCCTTGGCACAAATAAAGCCTCTAAAAAAGTGAAAGAACTACCATCAGCAGTAGTTAGAATGATCTTTCCAACTCCCATAACAAGATAAGAGGAGTTGTTGGCGCATGTAACAGTATTCCCTATAGAGAAGAAACTACGCTGCGAGGTTATATGTTTGGTCGTCCCACTGTCAAAGTACCAAACATCTGAGTCCACTACAGACATGCACGGCTCATGAAAAGATGGGTCAAAATTGCAAACAATAGTAAATGCCCATTCTTCTTCCTGCATAAGATTAGGAGACTCTGTTTTTTGTGTAGAGGCTTCTGCAACTACCATTCCAGCCTCTTTCTTCTTTGCCTCTTGAGCAGCCAGTTTTGGACAGTTCTTTATGATGTGATCATTTCCTTTATAGTACTTGCAAAAAAATTTCTGCTTTTCTGATTTCTTTTCATCTTTGTCTTCCCTCTTCGATTGTACAGAATTAGCAGATTTCTGCTTACTAGTTGAAGAGCTCCATTTTCCTTTGCCCTTCTGAGTAGCCAAGAAAGCTTGATCTACAACACGCATAATGGACTTGTTCTGCCTGGATTGATCTTCCTGCAATAGAACACAGATTAAATCCTCAAATGACAAGGCATTTGGATTGCCTTTCATCATGAATTGAAGAGTAGAAGCAAAACTCTGATATGAATCAAGAAGACCATTTAGAACGGTCTGCCAAGTGAGCTATCTAGTATAACCTCATCAGCAAAAATCAATTGTTCCTTCAAGTCTTTGATCTTTGTTAGAAAATTGTCCATAGAGTCACCTTCATTCATGTGCTCACTCTCCAACTGTTTTCGGAGGTAAGCAACACGAGCCTTAGCTTGGTACGATGTGGTAAGTGTATCCCAAGCATCCTTAGCTGTTCGAGGAATAATGGCACGTTTGACAAACAAAGCTATCAATGCATGTGCCTGGGCATATATGCCATCCCAACAAATTTGCTCTGCAGTAGGTGGAATAGAAACCGCAGCACGAACAGGAATATGCAAAATATCATCATCTTTGACACCTTCTACATCAGCTTCAGTACCTGTAGTTGTAACAGTTGCAGGTGTGATAGGACATTTTTCAACACCCTACACAATGTCCCAGAGTCCTTTTGCAACCAATACATGTCGCATCATATAAGCCCACAATGAGTAGTTGGTACCATCCAACTTATCCTCAACAGCCAACATATGGAATACATCACTACTTTCAGCCATGGCCGGTGACTAAAATACCTTGATGCAGAAAATTGATTGTATCTCAAAAAGTTGAATAGAACTACCCAGATGAATTCTGCTAGACCTGTAGCAGACTTTGAGACGGTCATACTGGCAAACCAAAATTGGTATATACCTTTGGCACAGAAAGATGAAATAGCCTGAGCATTGCGATAGTGTGTTCGGAGGCCGAAACGAGCTTAGATCGCAATTTCGGCACCACACAGCAAAGCTATTTTGATCTCAAAAACACGCCGAGTATGCTCACCAAAATTCGTGCGATTTTGAGACTGCAATTGGAGTGGTGTAGACGATGCCCTAGATGAAGTGACGACCTGCTCGGGTACCAATTGTTGGAGTTAGATGTCTGCAGAAGCACATGAACAACACAAGGAAGAAGAAGAATCTTGGAGCACAACACACAATACTGAATGTATAACCACTAGAATGTACAAAGATAAGTAGCCCGTTAGGGCAATAGGCATATATACAAGCCGGGGGGGAAAAACCTCCTAAAGAGGGAAAAAAGTGCCTCGACATTCCTAGAGTGTTCACACACATCACTACCTAAATATATCAACATATGCATTTGCCATGAAGCTAGTTGATAAATATGTACAAGCCAATAAAAAAAATTAGAAGAGCTTCTTAACTCAATTGGTTTTTATGGTGGGAATGTAACTCTAGCTGTCAAAAAACTGGTGAATCCCAATATATTTTGCAACAAGTATCGATAATAGGGAAGAAGGCAAGAAATTATTTTAGAAGAGGTATTAACCCTAAAAATAATGATTATGGGGAGCTATGGGAAGACTTATGCATGATCACAATTGATAATTATTCTCAAATTTACCTTATTAATATGGGAAAGAATGTTTGTTCATGCTTAGATACATTATTAGGCTTAATGAGTCTTACTCGCTCCAATAAAAATCAATGTCAATTGTTTCAAGGTACATCAACAAAGTTCACAAAGTGTTTCATCCTATCTTGGGGAGAGAGCAATATTACATGTTACATTGTAAGCTTTCTTAGTCTTTCAATTTTTTTCTTGATAAGAGTTTGTTAAGTCCACTTACAAAGTTTTAGCATATTCTATTTTCACATGGAGCATTTTTCATGCATCGATATGGACCATTGGATATTTTTATTATGCAAGGAATGGATGTTGTGGAAATAACATGAAAAATGAACAATCTCATGAACAAGAAGTGGCCCATGGACAATCTAGGCAACCAACTACAAATCAACCGCAATCACCACCATCATCATATGATGAGGCACCATCACCCAGAAAACCAATGACGTAGAGGATGAAGGAGCATGCTCAAAGAAAGGTAGTTCTCTTTGACCATTTTGATGAGTTTCCAAAGGATGATTCACAACAATATAAAACTCCTCCACAAGCTTCAAAGTCAAGTTAGAAGAGTCATACATAGGCACCATCAGTAAACCAAGAAATAATATCAAATCATAGGGTGAACATAGCTAGCAAGATGCTACTAATGAATCAGCAAGCCATACCAAATGATGAAGAGAGGGAGCAAAGGCAACATCAACATTTCGAATAGGGAGAAAGCTCAAGATGTGTGCAACATAGAAAGAAGGTCTTCAAATCCCATCGTAGACCACCCCAATGAAGACTGCAACAAAATGTCCAACAAATAACCCTAGCTCCACAAGCAAGAGAACCACGATGAAGAAGAAGATATATACGAGCATTTGCAAAGATAAGGCACTATCAAAAGATATATGAGCTTTTGATACCTAGAAGACCTTTTGCAAGGGTGGTTAAAGAAGAGTTGCAAATATATTGTGTGGAATTAAGGATCCAAGATCTAGCATTAGAAGCTTTATAGGAGGCAATGGAAGCATATTTGATATCAATGTTAGAGGATTCCAACCTATGTGCCATCCATGCTAAGAGGGTTACTATACAACCCAAGGACATACAAATAAGCTAGGAGGATTACAGGCGCTGTTGGCAGTAGCCTTGGTACACCAGGACTTACAAGACGTGAAAGTCAAAGAAGGGAGTCAGAGCGAAGGGACAGCACAAGCAAACAGGGCAGTCAAAGGAGATCTGGCAAGTAGGCCAATATTTTTTCAAGACATTAATGCAAATCAAAGAGATGGACATGCAGGGAGGAAGAGCAAGTAGGGAGCTTGAAGATATGTGTGGCAGATCACCAGAAGAAATCCCTACAACAACAGTGATTTTTATCACTAACAATCATTGTAAATCTCATTTCACATTTTTGTAGCTCCATTTTGTGCAAGTGTTGAAGCTCAAGGTCAAGGACAAAGCATGGAAGCACATCAAAGAAGTGGACATAAAAGAAGAGAGAGCAAGTAGGGAGCTCCAAGAAGTGTATGTCAAATTTTCAGAAGAATCCCCTACAAAAATAGTGATTTTCATCACTAGAAACCATTGTAAATACCATTATCTATTTTTAGTAACTCCATTTTGTTCAAGCCGAGGAGTCCTCGAGCTTGAGGAGTATTAGAAGTACCATCGTACCAATTTTCATAATTTTTAGACTTCGTTTGAGCCCTCAAATAAGCCCTGGAACCTAATTTTTAACTAGGCCGGACACTAGGTCTGGACAGGGCCAAAACTAGTCAAAAAACTATAAAAAGAGCTAGAGAGCTCATTTTTGAGGTTAGCTTGTTAGAGAATAGAACTTTTGTAAGAGAACTCTTTTGCAATCTAAGCTTTCCATTGTTCCTCTCTTTGATCTTACTTTGTGCGCGTGTGTGTGTATGTGTGTGCATGTTTGTGTGCTTTCACTCACGCACTTGTGCCTTCACTTGCTCGTGGTCTTCATACCGGTCCTCACGTCTTCGCGGATTGACAAGTAAAGGAGGTGGTGCTTACGCTTGAGCTACACCAAATTTTGGCGCCGTTGCCGGGGAGAGAGCTTCGAGGACGAGCGTTGTGATGGTAAGATCGTAGATTTGCGACGTTGGAAGGTAAAAAAACTGTCATTTCAGTTCATTTTCTGTTTTTTTCCTCTTCATCTTCATCATCATCATCATCTCCACCTTCTTCCATCTTCTTCTTCACAGAAATTTCTTGTTTTTAGTGCATTTTCACCATTTTCATACCATTTTTCATGCATTATTGTGTGGGAAGGAGTTAGGAGGTGCAAGGGAGAGCAAGCGCTGCATTTTATTTATGATTTTCTGCTCATACGGAGCTCGCCATAGCCGGCGCTCAGAAATTTGAATTTCCCGCCAAAAAACGCGATTCTGTGATGAAAATCGCGATTCTGTGAAAATTCAAAATTTTTTAAAAAATCACGATTTTCAGTTTTCCCGCCTAAAAGTTGGTTAAAAAAAAAAAAATCACGATTCTGTGTTTTTCTCAAAAAACACGATTCTCTGCTCAAAATCGCGATTCTCAAAAAAACACGATTCTCTGCTCAAAATCGCGATTCTCACCAATCACGATTTTCAGCAAAAACACGATTTTGTGAAAAAGGCGATTCTGTGAAAACACGATTTTTTGCTCAAAATCGCGATTTTCAAAAACACGATTTTGTGCTCAACATCGCGATTTTCATGTGAAAAATACGATTTTCAAAAAAACACGATTCTCTGCTCAAAATCGCGATTCTCACCAATCACGATTTTCAGCAAAAAAAACACGATTTTGTGAAAAACACGACTTTCTGCTGAAAATCGCGATTCTCACAAATCACGATTTTCAGCCAAAAATACGATTTTGAGAAAAAACACGATTCTGTGGGACAAAATCGCGATTTTCAAGTCAAAAACACGATTTTGAGAAAACACGAATTTTTGCTCAAAATCACGATTTTCAATTCACGATTTTCTGCTCAAAATCGCGATTTTCATGTCAAAAACACGATTCTGAGAAATCGCGATTTTCATGCCAAAAACACGATTTTGTGAAAAAAGCGATTCTGTGACAACACGAATTTTTTGCTCAAAATCGCGATTTTCTAAAAACACGATTTTGTGCTCAACATCGCGATTTTCATATCAAAAAAACACGATTTTCTAAAAACACGATTTTGTGCTCAACATCGCGATTTTCATGTTAAAAAAAACGCGATTTTCAGAAACACGATTTTGTGATCAACATGGCGATTTTCAGAAACACGATTTTGTGATCAACATCGCGATTCTCTGAAACACGATTTTGTGATCAACATCGCAATTCTCTGAAACACGATTTTGTGACCAACATCGCGATTCTCTGAAACACGATTTTGTGATCAACATCGCGATTCTCTGAAACATGATTTTCTCCTCAAAATCGCGATTTTCAAAACACGATTTTGTGATCAACATCGCGATTCTCTGAAACACGATTCTGTGCTCAAAATCGCGATTTTCAAATCGCGATTTTCAAATCACGATTTTCTGCTGAACATCGCGATTTTCAAAACACGATTTTGTGATCAACATCGCGATTCTCTGAAACACGATTCTGTGCTCAAAATCGCGATTTTCAAATCACGATTTTCTGCTGAACATCGCGATTTTCAGAAACACGATTTTGTGATCAACATCGCGATTTTCTTGTCAAAAAGAAGAAAACACGATTTTCAAAAAATACGATTTTGTGCTCAGCATCGCGATCTTTTTTGACTTCACAGCATCGCGATTTTCAGAAAGTTCACAAAATCGCGATTTTCTCCAAAGGTCCTGTTTGCCTGTTTTGACCCCCAGGAGCTTGAATTGGCATAACTTTTTCATCCAAAGTTCATTTTTTGAGCTCTATAGCTTGTTGGAAAGCTCGTTTCAAATCCTACACGATCTCAACTGTTTTTTTCAAGAATAATGCGTTGATTTTGAGATAGGATAATTTGAAGTTGACCCTCAGGTGGGACTAGGGAACCAAGGGGGCTCTAAAGAATTGTGAACCATACCAAAGGGAAAATTTGGACTCTTGACTAAAGCTTATGAACCTGAGATCTGGTAGACACTTAGGCAAGGATAAACAAAGCATTAGATCTTCTGAGGCTAGTGTCAACCATACATCCAAGTCTTGGGCACAACAACTAAGTGGTCATCTTTTACTCAGATCGGACACAAGTGATTCAGAAATGTCTTTTAGTATGGGAAAACCTGCAGGTGGCTCAGGGACTGCCCATCTACAAACACCGGAAGGTCCCTATAAGACACAGTTGGAATATATTCGGACCAACCAATTAGGTGCTCGCATCTATGAGGATGGTCTGAGGCGATCAGTGGTCCAACTCAAAAATCCAGATCAATCCTTTGGACTTGAACACCCGGTGGTCAAGTTCGAAGAGGGTTCATACATTCATAAGGAAGGAACCATGTATGTGGTTACCAACCAACCAGATAGGACCGATGAGTTTGGAAATATCATTCATGAGAATGAGATAGGAGACCTAGAACAAGGAAACGTAGGACAAGGACCCCAGACTCCTAGAGGTAAGTCAGCTTTGACCCGAGTGATCACTCCGGACTGGATCCCTCAAGACAACAAAAGCATAGAACTATTTTTGAATAGAGAAACAGAGGAAGCCTTTTGGAGGTTCAAGCCAGATCAACCTAGCCAATTGGGCATAGTTATCATCTATGAATTCAAAGATCCTGAGATACCAGGCAAAGTTGTCTACCTGGATAACACATCAGAGAAAATTTTCTTGGTAACGGAACATGATAGACATGCATATACATGGAAGAATGACATGATTTTCCCCCCACCAAGATCCAATGTTTCCCATGGCCTCCAAGGTGTAGGATCATCCCAGGCTCATGAAGCCCAGAGAGAAAGAACTAGAGAGAGACCTGAGGTAAGTTTTGCACACACCGTGGGCAGGAATAGGTCAGGATTTGAAAATGAAAGACCTGAAAGAGAGAAACATCAAGCACATAGGCAACAAAGAGATGAACAGGATTTTCCATTGCCTAGACCCCGGGAGTACCCAAGAACCCTTAAACCCAGTCACGTGATCAAGGCAATGAAGAACTATTTCGATGGGACAGGGGATCCTTATGATCATGTGGCCGAGTACAAACAAGTGCTGAGAGCCGAACAAATCGAGGACTGGTTCACCCAGTACGAGGCATTTGGTTTGACCCTTAAAGGCACTGCCTTAGCTTGGTTTCAACCATTGAGTAGAAGCAGCTATCGCGATATAGGTCAACTGCTAGACGAATTCATTGTAGAATTTTCCAAGAGTGGTATCAGGCATAACACATCGTCCCTGATCCATAGTTTCAAGCAGACACCCCAAGAAACAGTGCGACTAGCAGGTAGAAGGTTCAGACAGTACCTAGAAAGATGCCCTGCTCCAGAGCTACCCACACCAGCCAAACAAGTGGCTTTGTTTTTAGATGGCTTATTGAGCACAAAGTTAAGATCCTATGTATACTTGAAAGATCCTAGATCCATAGAAGAGTGTGTGCGGACGTGCATAGACATAGAAGATAACTTGGGTGAGGAGTTAGGATTGTCCAAACTCTACAAAGATTCGGATAGTTCTACTAGTCATACTTCAAAGACCTCCACAGAAATAGAAGAGATAGCTGAGCAAGTTGCCAAAAAGCTGGGAGTCCAAAATAAACAAACACAGAGAGTCACTTCATTGAATCGGTGCTATACTTGCGGAGGTGACCACATGGCTAACGTATGCCCAATGCAAAACCAAAACATTAGAGAAAGGAATGCTCCATATTGCACTATTGAGAGAAAATACACAAACCACACGGCTCAAGATTGTCCCTACAATAGGCAGGCTATTAGACAAAATTATCAGCAACCTTACCCACAAGGTAGGTATCAGAATCAATACCAACAGCCATATTACAGACCACAACAGCAATATCAGGTACCATATAGGCCACAACCTGTCTTGGTAAACCAACCACCAGCTCCAGCCAACGTGATTCCAGTCAAGTATGCTGTGGGAGAGGAAAATCCAAATAGAGCTTTGGTGCCACTAACCCCATTGATACCAGATAATGACTCTCATGCTCATAGTTCAGACTACTCCCATGAAGGTAGTCCACATGCTTATTACACAGAGTCACCTGAACATAATGAGATTTACTCGTGTCAATATGAGGCACCGCCTATGGAGCAAAATTGGGAGCCAGAATACTCCAATGTCATGTACACAAATCCTAACCCTAGGCCCCAGTTGAGACAAATGAGACCACAAGCCCCTAGAGGATCTTGTTTCAGATGTCATGGTGACCATTTCATTTGTGACTGTCCCCACCCACCATCTCCGAGTCAAGGACAGGCTATCACAATACAGGCTTTTTGTCCTGATTGTGGCAAAGACCACCTCCCCAGAGATTGTCCAAGAAACCCCTCTAGTGCACCCAAGATTACACCCATTAATGTGGTAGGCTTAGTGGCAGATCCAAGTTCAAGTAGTAGCAATGTGGCTCCTATACAAGCTGTCACTAGAGCACAAGCCTTAAAACAGGATAAACCAGTAGAACAATCAGAGTCGAGTGAATCGGGAGAGCCTAGTAAGAGGAAAACAAGAACATGGAAGGATACCAGAGAGAAGGCCAATCGCAAGTGGAATAAAAAGTTATCGGAACTAGAAGAAAGCTTAAAAGAAGCGAAAACAAAAATAGAAGACATTGCATCTCAAAGCCCCTCGCATGCCGAAACTCCATCCACTCCACCTCATCCCACCCCACCACCCATTGTAAATAGACCGCAACCAGGGTCTGTTCTTGCAGATCCAACCCCAGAAGGCTTGGACATGATGTTCAAGGCCTACCAGGCTCGACTTCAAGAAGGGCCTACAGCGGCAAACCTAGACAAGAGTTACCCTAGAGCAGATTTAGAGATTGAACGGATGAAAATGTGCATGAAAATGGTAGAACAAGCTCAAGCCATACTTGAGACTAGTCAAAAGTTCAATCAGACAAACTCTATCAAATCGGATTTGCATTTCCAGGGCTTACTAGAACGATTAGAGCAGTTGGTAAACAAACCACAAGTTTCTCTACCTCCACAGGCTCAACCAGTTATTGAAAGAGGAAGCTCACCACCAAGGGGAGCTTATGTTCCTAATTCCACGGATGCTGGAATACCTCCTTCTATTCAACAGTACTCTCAAGAGTTCTTGCGGGAAATACAAGAGGAGAAATGGGCCAAGGAGAAGGGTAATTCCCCTCCTATTCCTGAGATTGATGATCTTCATGATCAATTTCCCCAAGACATTCCATCTATTTACGAAGATGAAGCAGAACAAGAAGACGAAAGATTAGATTTTGAATCTAATACCTTAGAAGAACTGCCTCAATTTCCAGGCCCATGGGAATCTGAATCACTCCAGATTAGAGCTCCCACAATACTAGTAAGAAATGAAGACTCAGTGGTTCCAAGGAACACGGATGTCGTGAAGAACACTAAGGTTCAGTGTCATCTCACTGTAGAAGAGTTGCTCAAAGCAAAACCTGAGTTATGGAATCATGTGAAGGATCAGGTCCCAGAACTTGATTCCAACATGCCAAAAGCAGGCTCCAAGCAAAGGGTACCAGAGATACCTCTAGACAAAATAGGGGATATGTGTGAGGGTGAAGAAGGTAATACTTATCTTCCCATCACCTACCAAGGTTACACAACCAAAGCAATCATAGATTCAGGTGCTGGTGTTGCTATTGCGACCACCTCCTTGTGGAAGCAATGGGGCAAGCCCACATTAAGACCAACTAGAATGAAGCTTCAAATGGCTGATGGTCATTTTGAAAGACCTCTAGGATTGCTAGAAGGGATCACTCTAACCACTTGTGGTGTAGAATTTGAGCACACATTTGCTATATGTGACTTTGAGAAAAATAATGTCTTTGAGATGATCCTAGGAAGACCCTTCCTACGACAATTGCAAATAGTACAGGATTGGGGAACTAACTCCTTGTACTTACAGCACCTAGGGGTCACCACTAAGGTCAATTTGAAGGATTACACCTTCAGAGATGTACCACCCCTACAGTGGAATTCTATCCACAAAGCGAAAGAAGATTCCATCTCTGTGCATTCTGAAAGTTCACCTGATCCATCATGGCTGCATGAAGATACTCATTTGTGGATGTGCAAGGTCGCAAAGGAAGAGGAAAAACGTTTAAAGGCAAGAGAAGAAGGAACTTCGCTAGGAGATAGACCAGTTAGGGACCCAGCCTACACACCGATGATCTTTCCAGATGAGGAGTTTGAGCCTCATGGCTGGCCAGAAATCTTAGCCACCATGGACATTGCTGTCAATGAGGAACAATGGACACCTCATTGTGATGAGGAGGGTTATGATATCTCAGTGTTCATGTGTCAACCCTTGCTAGAAGAATGTGACCCTAGTGATGTCATAGAAGAAGAAGAGAATGACGATGATTTGGAGTCTATTGTGATGGATAGTTGCTTTAACTCAGAGCAGCACTATCTAGAAGATATAGGAGTGTTCACCCAGAAAGAAGAAGAACCTCTCACAAGTATTAAAACAGTAAACTCAAAGGATGGAAGTGAGAGTAGTCAAAAGAAAAAGAAAAGAAAAGCAGTGAAACAAGAAAAGGAGGAATCGTTGTTTGAAGTACCAGAAAACTTCAAGAAATATGAAGTTGACGACCGCAAAATTCTGGTACGAATGCCTAAGAGAGAGGCCATCATAGGAGAATCATATGATAATAAAGAAAAGACCAAGAAGATTGTAGTGACCATTGAAGAGAACGAAGAGAGATGCACATATATAGGAGATGATCTAAGTGCAAGAGAAGAAATGGAGCTCATAGCTCTATTAAGGGAATATAGGGATGTGTTTGCATGGCACTATAGAGACTTGAAAGGGGTAGATCCAAGAATTTGTTCTCATACTATCCCCATGACTGCTGATGCTAAGCCCACCAAACAGAAGCCCTACACATATAATGATACCTATGCAGCCAAAATCAAAGAAGAAATTGATAGGTTGATTGAGGCTGGATTCATCTATGAGATTGAGCATACCGAATGGGTGTCCCCCATTATTGTGGTACCCAAGAAGAACGGGAAGTTGCGAGTGTGTATTAACCTTAAAAAAGTTAATGCCGCTACGATTAGAGATAGTTATCCACTTCCAATCACAGAACACCTATTGGAGCGTGTTGCAGGCAAGGAAGTTTATAGCTTCCTTGATGGATTTTCAGGTTACAATCAAGTAGCCATTGCCCCAGAAGATCAACACAAAACAGCTTTTGCTACAGAGTGGGGAATCTTTGCATTTCGGGTGATGCCATTTGGGCTCACCAATGCACCTGCAACATTCCAAAGGCTCATGTGTCATGTCTTCAAAGAGTTCTTGCGAAAGAGCTTAGAAGTGTATGTGGATGATTTATGTGCTCATTCCCAAGAAAGAAGGGTTCACATCCCTGAACTCAGACAAATCTTCAACAAGTGTAGAGAATATCGAGTGTGTCTGAACCCAGAAAAGTGTGTGTTCATGGTGCGTCAAGGTAAAATCCTCGGTCATATTGTTTCTAAGAATGGAATCTCAACGGATGAAGATAAGGTACGAGCCATAGCGGAGCTGCCAAGGCCAAGGAATGTTAAAGAGGTACAAGCCTTTATGGGCCATTGTGGATATTACCGTAGGTTTATCCACATGTACGCGATCATAGCTAGACCCCTTTATGCCTTGTTGTCTAATTTTGAGTGGAACGACGAATGCGAGAATTCTTTCAATGAACTGAGAAACGTTTGTGCACAGCACCAATACTGACCACTCCTGATTGGAATAAACCATTCCATGTCCATGTGGATGCATCCAATCATGCCATAGGATGTGTGCTGGCACAACCCACAGGTGAAGGGAATTTAGATTTGCCCATAGCATATGCTAGTAGACAACTAAACCCAGCCGAAAGAAATTATACCACAACCGAGCGAGAAGGGTTAGGCATGGTATATGCTGTAAAGAAGTTTAGACACTATTTATTGGCCAACAAGTTCAAGTTCTTCACTGATCATCAAGCTTTGTTATATTTGGTCAATAAACCTTGCAATACTGGACGCTTAGTAAGATGGTTCCTCTTACTAATGGAGTATGACTTTGAAGTTGTTGTCAGGAAAGGTAGAACCCACCTTCGGGCAGATCACCTTTCTCGCATTACTTCAGGAGAGTCACCACAAGGAGTGTCTGATGAACTACCTGATGCTTATCTGTTCAATTTGGAAGTTGTTCCTAAATGGGCAAATAAGTTGGTACCAGTCCTAACCTTCGGCCCTGCAAATAAGAATGTGAAAACATCACAAGAAGAAATTGTAAAATCACAAAAATATCACATATTGGCAGGAAGCATGTACAAACAAGATACTGAGGGTGTATTAGCTTGTTGTGTCGAGGATGATGAACATAGTAGTTGGTTGCAGCAAGCTCATGAGGGATTGCTAGGAAATCACTATTCTAAACAACGAACATTGCAGAATTTGAAACGTTTAGGAGTGTATTGGCCTAGCATGGACAAAGAAATACATGAGTGGATCAAGAATTGTCCAATGTGTAGAGAGAAACCACCAGTGGAGCATGCGACCCTTTATCAAGTATCATTAATTCCAGATTGGAGTACTCCATTGGTAGAGTTTATGAGATCGGGAAGATTACCCAAAGAGGCCAGTCTAGCAAGAAGACGAAATATGGAGCAAGAGGCTCAAGGCTATGCCTTAGTAGGAGAAAACCTATACCGAAGAGGTAAAGATGGTTACTTAAGACTGTGCGTTCATGAATCAGACTATTTAAGGGTCTTAGAGACTGCACACAGTGGTGTTGCAGGTGGACATTTTGGCCCTGACCGAGTGATTAAAACCATTCTATTCTCAGGACTTTGGTGGCCCACTCTTCATATGGATGCACATACCTATGTGAAGAAATGTGACACTTGCCAACGTGCACAATATCCAGTGAGAAAAGACGAGATGCCCTTGAGGCCAATGATGGGAGGACGTGCATTTTCGAAGTGGGGCATAGACTTCATAGGTCCTATTAACCCCCCAGCTAGAAACTCCCATGCAGAGTACATCATTGTAGCCACAGATTACCTTACAAAGTGGGTAGAAGTCAAAGCCACAACAAAGAATGATGCTCAGACTACGGCTAAGTTCTTATTCGAGAATGTGTTCACGAGATATGGACTACCAATAGAGTTGGTGAGCGATAGAGGCACACACTTCTTGAATGAAGTCATTGAAAATCTTCTCCAAGAATTCTTGGTGATACATAAGAAATCCGCCCCCTATCATCCACAAGCCAACGGACAAGCCGAGAGTACCAATAAGATCCTCTGTAACGTATTGACAAAATTGGTAAATAATAAACGCTCTGATTGGGACAAACAACTTCATCATGCTGTTTGGGCTTATCGAGTTGCCTACAAAACGGTACTCAACGCCACCCCATTTCAGATGGTCTTCGGACAGAACGCTGTGCTACCATTAGATTTCTTAATCCCTGCCTTAAAAGTAGCACAAGAGTATGAGTGGAATGGGCATGAATTGTCCTCTAGGATCTTTGATCTCGAACGCTTGGGTGAAACGAGGCTACGAGCGGCAGCAGGCATCTACGCTGCAAAGAAGAGGCAAAAGGCATACTTTGATGCACACATCAAGGATAAGGGATTGAAAGAGGGAGATCTAGTGTTGGTATACACACTAAAACAACATGCCCGTAAGTTGGAAAAAAGAGGTTATGGACCCATGATCATTAATAGAATTTCCACTAGTGGTGCAGTTCAGTTGGCCACTCTAGAAGGAGATATCTTGCCAAACTATATTAGTGGCTGTAGAGTCAAGCTATATCAAGAACCTCTTACTGAGGATATGCTAATGAGACTCAACACTGCGAAGAAGCGAAAAGAAGAAGAGTTAAGAGTGAGAGAAGAAGCACAGGAAGAGGCCAGAGAGCGTATTAGGCAAAATAAGTTAAGGCGATTAGGCCTAGATGTCAACTCAAAAGCCCCAAAATATCACATGGATATGTGTCAAAAGTCAGGCATTGCGACTTCTCAGGTCATTGACCGAAGACCCTTTGTGACCATAGAGATAGGACAAGGGAAGGGTGCAAGGATGGTGAAAGCATTGATTGACTCAGGTGCAGCAAGTAGTGCAGTTAAACTTTCCTACTGCCAAGACTTGGGGTTGAACATCAATCCCATAGAAGCTTATCTCATAGGATTGGGAGGTGTGGAAACCCCTTGTTTGGGCGAGGTGGAACTTCCCATCTACCTTCAAGATGTTCCAATGAAAGTCAAAGCGCTAGTATGTCAAGATGAGAACCTTACAGAACCACTTGTCTTGGGTCAAGATTGGATCTATGACCATGCAGTTAACTTAAACCTAAGAAGTCAAATTCTTCAAGTTTGGGTACATGAACAATGCATTACATTAGAACTAGAGAACTGCATGCTCCTAGATCATGGCACCACACACTCTCTTAGTTCTTCCAAGACTAATCATATGAAAGAAGATGTTGTATGTGTCCAAAGCTCTATGATGCAGAAGGAGTCAATCGTGGAAGACCAGGTTCGAAGGCGGGTGGATCTTTCTTCTTCTCCAAAGACTCAAGTAGCCACAGTAGTGAGCCCACCACACAAGCAAACACAACCGTTCACGACAACTGTTACATCAAATAGAAAGACACCATTCGATAAAAAAGCGGTTCCGGGCATGAAGCAGATCTGGGTACGCAAAGGAGAGCAACCACCAGCCTTACCCCCACAAATCCCATACATGCACACTAACCAAGCCAGAAGACGAAGGAAGCAGCTCAGACAAGCTCCGTCACAAGATATCCAACAAGTTTGGGTGCCTAAGAAGTTAGCTGCAGCTCAACAAGGGCAATTACAGATGTGGGTACCTAAGAAGATCCTACACCCACAACAACCTTTGTTCTCCCACATGCAAAAGGTTTCAACAAAGAGGCCAAAAAGAGAAAAGGGTAAGAACCACGTACAGAGACCAAAGGAAGATCAAATCAGCTCTTCAACATTAGTAGGAAGACATGTAAAAAGGATATGGGTTTGGAAGCCAAAAGTGCAAGTAGCCTCCACCGAACCAAAGCATCAACCACACTGGATACCACAGTTCAGAAAGCATCCAAAGAGAAAGACGCCTGAAGTGACCTCTACAGTGCCAAATGATGTTCTAAAATGGACTCCAATAAGGAGGATTACATCAGTTCGAGACTCAATGGATACCTCCACTAAGGCCGGCATCAACCTCCACAAATAACATCGAAAGCCTCGAACGAGCAACAACCATGTGCTCCTTGCACAACCCTGTCTTTTGCACCATTTAGGTCATGCATTTCCAAAGTATGCATTAATATAGGGCCACATTACACGGCCGTGCATAGACACACTTGAGAATCCCATGCACAAGAGCACAGTGACATATGTCGAACATTTCTATTGATACTAACTTTTGTGTTCTTGTTTTGTGATATCCTGTTCCTCAAAAAAAAAAAAAAAAAAAAAAAAAGAGAGAGAAGTGGGAGAGAGCTTGTTCCCAGTGTGTCTCGGCCAGCAGTGAGATTATTGCTGCCTTATCTGGTAGAGGACAAGCATTTGGCATGAACATGGCATCTATAGCTATGATTTTCTCTTACCATGGTAGGAATGAAGAGCTTGAAGGTCCGCAACTTGCGTGATGCTTAACTACTTCATGTACCAGAGCATCCAAGGAGATATCTGCAAAAGGTAGTTCTAGAGGAGAAGACTCCTGCATATGGTGAGCTAAAGAGTATATGTGAAACACAGCTTGGTGTAGTTATCCGATGTTGCTTGCCAAGGAATATAAAGCAATTCAATTCTCAGTATTTCCTGAACCAGTATGGAATAGTAGCACTGGTGAATGGTCTATGTCAATCAGCATGGTAATCTCTTAGAAACCGGCACGTGTCCAATATTCCTCTGAGTGTCAATATAGGGAAGTGAACGTGCATGAGCCCAAGCTCAGAAATGCACATTGTTAGTGACAAATGTTGCTTTGAAAAGAGGAGAGGGGATCCACCACTCAAAAGATCTCATCAGTGGACAATCAACATGGACTTTCATCAACAAGGTTCCATCCCAAAGGCCGAGTGTACCACACGAAGAGGCAAACATCCATCAACCTTCGCCATGGTAAGTATCTTTACTCTGGAAACACCATAACCATGATAGTTTAGGAAACCTCTTCGTCAGCATACCCTTGAGCACTTAGCTCAAGACCCGCAATTTTTGCACCATACTTCTTCCAATGCATTTTCCAAGTAAGCATGCGTAGGGCTACATTACAAGGCCGTGCACAAGGCACATATTTTTTTCAACCCATGCACGAACACACTTACCCATCACTCAATATGGGTTATGAGTACTTGGCTTGACTACTATGAAGATCAACTTTGGAAGATCTAGAAAACATCAACGGAGACTCACAACGACACAGTCATGCTGGAATACAAGGCAGAAGCACATACCAAGAGACTACAACCTGCAAAGACTCACAGTGATAGATGAAGAACGTCGGACGACTTGTGTTCATACAGAAGGGACACTCCCTCTCAAGGCACTACTTGGAACAATCACTACAACAAGGGTCTGTCAGGGACGACAGACTCGAGAGGGGGGGGAGTGTTGAAGCTCAAGGTCAAGGACAAAGCATGGAAGCACATCAAAGAAGTGGACATAAAAGAAGAGAGAGCAAGTAGGGAGCTCCAAGAAGTGTATGTCAAATTTTCAGAAGAATCCCCTACAAAAATAGTGATTTTCATCACTAGAAACCATTGTAAATACCATTATCTATTTTTAGTAACTCCATTTTGTTCAAGCCGAGGAGTCCTCGAGCTTGAGGAGTATTAGAAGTACCATCGTACCAATTTTCATAATTTTTAGACTTCGTTTGAGCCCTCAAATAAGCCCTGGAACCTAATTTTTAACTAGGCCGGACACTAGGTCTGGACAGGGCCAAAACTAGTCAAAAAACTATAAAAAGAGCTAGAGAGCTCATTTTTGAGGTTAGCTTGTTAGAGAATAGAACTTTTGTAAGAGAACTCTTTTGCAATCTAAGCTTTCCATTGTTCCTCTCTTTGATCTTACTTTGTGCGCGTGTGTGTGTATGTGTGTGCATGTTTGTGTGCTTTCACTCACGCACTTGTGCCTTCACTTGCTCGTGGTCTTCATACCGGTCCTCACGTCTTCGCGGATTGACAAGTAAAGGAGGTGGTGCTTACGCTTGAGCTACAGCAAGCCAAGGAGTCCTTGAGCTTGAGGAGCCTTAGAAGTAGTTGCGTACCAAATTTCGTATTTTTTAGATCTCGTTTGAGCCCCCAAATAAGCCCTGGAACCTAATTTTTAACTAGGCCGGACACTAGGTCTGGACAGGGCCAAAAGCTAGTTAAAAACTATAAAAAGAGCTAGAGAGCTCATTTTTGAGGTTAGATTGTAATTGAAACGAACTTGTAAGAGCATTTTGAAAGTAATCTAAAAGCTCCATTGATTCTCACTCTTTGTCTTGCCGTGTGTGCGCGTGTGTGTGTATGTGTGTGCATGCTAGTGTGCTTCTCACTCACGCATTTGCGCCGCCACTTGCTCGAGGTCTTCATACCATCCTCACGTCTTCCCGGATTGACATTAAAGGAGGTGCTACTCATCAATGAGCTACACCAAATTTTGGCGCCGTTGCCGGGGATCGAGCTTTGAGGACGAGCGTGTGATGGTAAGACGTAGAGTTGACGCGTTGGAGTTGTAGGTATTTTCTTCACTCTCATTGATTTTCTTTTACTTTCTTCACTATCATCATCACCATCATCATCATCACCATCATCATCATCACCATCTCCCACGTCCATCTCCATCATCGCGAAAATTTCAGTTTTTTGACTATATCCCCATCTCCACCTCATTTCCCTCATTTCACTTGTGAGAGAGAGCGAGAGAGCGAATTTGCATGTGCTATTTTTTGCATGTTTTGTGAGCATTCTGCAGGTACAGGCCGCATCATCATCCCCAGCACCCTGCGCAGGTACGGAAATCTGAGTAACTGTCTGTGTGTCGCCGAGCTCTGTCAATCGCGACCGACAGAAAAATTGCTCTAATTGCTAAACAAAGTGCATATCCATGACCTACAGGCCTAGAGCTTCCCAAAAATGTGTTTAGTTTTTTGAAATTCCACAGATTTCTGTCAATCGCGATCGCTCTGTCAATCGCGACCGACAAACCACGACGGACAGACCTGTCAATCGCGATCGACACGTCAATCGCGATCGACACGTCAATCGCGATCGACACGTCAATCGCGATCGACAGCCCACGACGGCTCTGTCAATCGCGACCGACAGGGTCAACGACCGATTGACCACGACCGACTGACCATACGCGTGACACGTGTCAATCGCGATCGAGTCATCAATCGCGACCGACTCATCAATCGCGACCGACACAGTCAATGACTGTTTGACCACGACGGACAGACCACGACGGCTCTGTCAATCGCGACCGACACAGTCAACGACTGTTTGACCACGATCGACAGACCCTCGCGACCGACCTGTCAATCGCGATCGACTCATCAATCGTGACCGACAGAGTCAACGACGCTTTGACCACGATTGATTGACTTTTCGGCCACGTGTCAATCGCGACTGACCAGTCAATCGCGACTGACAGCCACGACGGACCTGTCAATCGCGATCGACACGTCGATCGCGACTGACCTGTCAATCGCGACCGACAGACTTTGCGAACGCGTTAGAAGGGCAAATTAGGTCAAATTTTCAAGGCAAAATCATTGGTCTAAATTTTGATTGAGTGTGGGACAAACACTAGGGTGTAGTATTGCATCGCGAGGCCGTGCCACAAGCTACTCGAGTATTCCTGTTTGGCTGTTAGCTTGTATTGAATCCTGATTTAACTCCCTAAACCCTGAACAGTCATAACTTTTTCATACGAAATCCAATTTTTGAGCTCTTGGGCTTGTTGGAAAGCTCGAGGCATATACTACACGCCCTCAACTGTTTTTTATAAAGATAATGCGTTGATTTTCAGAGAGGGTATTTTGAAGTTGACCATACCCAGGGGGATCAAAGTCAGGGGTCTTTAGAATTATTTTCCTAAAAGTCACAATGCAAATGTGTGTTTGTGTTACATGAATGAAAGTGGTTGGTTGTGTCCTTTGAATCTAAGCATTGAGCTAACCGTGGGACTTTTATAGGTTCATTGAGAGCAACGGAGAGCATACAAAGCAAGGTTTCTTTGCAAGCTTGAGAACCGGGTTCTTGAGCACCATAAAGCAAGGGATCAACAAGTAAGGTTGGAATATTCTCAACCCCCTCTGTCATTTCCTAGCTCAAGCTAAGAACGAGAAGAGGTAGGAGTAAGTCAGGTGGACGATAGGCAGTTATCAAGTTGAAGACTATCTAAAAACTCAAGTTCAAGCTAAAAACTGAGTTACTGTACTATCGATAACATAAAGGAAAAGAACCTAACGTGGAGCGATCAATCTGAAATCACGAAGAACATTCAAGTATTCCTGACGACGTGATATCAGACAAGACCATAAACACAATAATTAACTAAAAAAGAATCAAGTAACTAATACCAATTGATCGGCAACGAGGTTGTACTCTGGGCAAAAAAAAATTGGACTAATCAGTTAGGCATATGAACCTTAGATCAAGACGACATTTAGCAAGGGAAAGACAAAGCCTTAGGTCTTCAGAGGCTAGTGTCAATCACACTGCAAGGTCTTGGGCCCAGCAGTTGAGCCACCACTCTCACTACCCCAGCTCTGATACCAGTGAATCAGGGATGTCTCAAGGTATGGACAGACCCACGGGAAGTTCAGGAGTGCCTTATTTGTACAGGGTAGAAGGCCCTTACAAAACACAGCTGGAATATCTTAGGACCAACCGATTAGGTGCTAGCATCTATGAGGACGGCCTAGGAAGATCCGTGGTCCAGATTAAAAACCCTGACCAATCCATAGGACTAGAGCACCCAGCTGTCAAGTTTGAAAATGGTGCATACCTGGACAAGGAAGGAACTATATATGTAGTCACTAGTCACCCGGATAGGACAGATGACTTTGGGAATGTAATCTCAGAAGCGGACTTAGGTGACCTGGAACAAGGGAACATGGGCGCGGAACCTAGAACCCCTCGAGGTAAATCAGTTCTCACTAGGATTATCACGCCTGAATGGGTCCCCCAAGACAACAAGAGCATAGAGTTGCTCCTCAATCGAGAAACTGATGAAGCCTTTTGGAGGTATAAGTCTAATCAGCCAACAGACATAGGAAATATCATGATCTATGAGCTTAAGGATCCGGATAGCCCAGGCAGAGTGACCTACTTAGATCATGCTTCAGAACGGATCTTTGTGGTGACAGAAAATGATAGGCATGCCTACACTTGGAAGGGTGAATTCATTTTCCCCCAACCAAGATCAAATGTATCCTATGGTCACCCTGGGGCTGGAACTTCCCAAGCTCATGGTACGCAAAGAGATAGAAGTAGGGATAAACCAGAAGTAAGTTTCGCCAACCCCGTGGGCAGAGAAAGAACGAGAACAGAGACGAATAGGGTAGAACCTGAGATGCATAGAGCCCACAGGAACCAAAGAAATGTAGATGGATTCCCTCTGCCGAGGCCTAGAGAGCACACAAGAACTTTGAGACCCACCCAGCTAGTTAAGTCCATGAAGAATTACTTTGACGGCACAGGAGATCCCTATGATCATGTGGCGGAATTCAAGCAAGTCTTGAGAGCTGAACAAGTGGAAGATCTGTTCACGCAGTACAATGCCTTCGGTCTAACCCTTAGGAATACAGCACTTACATGGTTTCAGCCGTTAGATGAGCGTCAGTTCAGGAGCATAGACCAACTCCTAGAGGCATTCATTGTAGAGTTCTCTAAGAGCGGCATAAGACACAACACCTCCTCATTGATTCACAGCTTCAAACAGACCCCCCAAGAGACTGTCAGATTGGCCGGAAGAAGATTTAGACAATATCTTGAAAGGTGCCCTATTTCGGAGCTACCCACATCTGCTAAACAAGTAGCCTTATTCCTTGATGGATTGCTGAGTACGAAATTGAGATCCTATGTGTATCTAAAGGACCCTAGGACCATAGAAGAATGTGTACGCATGTGCATTGACATTGAAGATAACCTAGGGGAAGAGCTAGAGCTTTCCAAAATCTACAAAGATTCAGATAGTGCATCTAGCCACTCTTCCACGCAATCTACATCAATTGAGGAACTCGCTGAGAAGATAGCTCAGAAACTAGGCGTCTCTAGCAAACAAATTCCTAGGTTTGCCCCTGTGAAAAGATGCTATACTTGTGGTGGCGACCACATGGCGAATGTCTGCCCCATTATGGCTCAACCCCAAGTAAACCCTAGCAGCCAGTACTGCACCATAGAACGGAGATACACCAATCACACCGCACAAGATTGCCCATACAACAAGCAGGCAGTTAGGCAACCCTACCCGCAACCCTACCAACAAGGCAGATACCAAAACCAAAATCCACCACCACAATATGCTAGACCCCAACAAACCTACCAACCACAATATCAGGCCCAACAGAGACCCCAACCGGTACTAGCTCAACAGCCCCCAAACCCCGCTAACGTGATTCCAGTAAAGTATGCTGTTGCAGAAGAAAACCTGAATAGGGCCATAGTACCAGTAACCCCATTGATCTCGGAAAGTGACCCAAGTGACCATAGCTTTGATTCTACACATGTCGATAGTCCCCAGGCTTACTACATGCAGTCTCCAGAACATGGTGAGTCTTACTATAGTGAGGAACCAAGTGAACCTAGTTGGGAGTCAGATTACACGAACGTCATGTATACAAACCCCAACCCCAGGCCTCAACCTAGGCAAGTAAGACCTCCATTCCCAAGAGGACCGTGCTACAGATGCCAAGGAGATCATCTCATTCGTGATTGTCCCTTGCCCCCACCTACACAACCCCAGTCAGTGACTATCCAAGGTTTTTGCCAAGATTGTGGAAAAGAGCATCTTTTACGAGATTGCCCAAAGAACCCCAATAATATGCCAAAAATCACTCCGATCAATGTGATTGGTTTGGTTGTAGATTCCTCAGGAAGCGTCACTTCCACTGCACCAGTGCAGGTAGTCACTAGAGCTCAGGCATTGCAGCAAAACCAAGAGACAAGCCAGGAAAAGGGCCCAGAGGCTAGTGAAACCGAGAGCGTAACAAAGAAAAGGACTAGAGCATGGAAAGATAGTCGAGAAAGAATGAAACGACAATGGGCCAAAAAGATGAGTGAGCTTGAGGAAAGCATAAGAGAAACCAAAGCGAGGATAACTGAACTCACAGCTCAAACTCCCTCTCACATCACCCCGCCTCCACCACTCCCATCTCCATCCGACTCACCACCTTCCCCACCGCCTCATCAAATCCCACCACCCCCTAGAGTAGGATCAGTCCTAGCAGATCCCACTCCTGAAGACCTAAACATGATGCTTAAAGCATATCAGGCCAGAATCCAAGAAGGGCCAAACGTCACGGATCATGACAAGTGCTATCCTAGAGCTGACCTAGAGATAGAAAGAACCAAACTGTGCGCGAAAATGGTCGCATTGGCTCAGACTATGTTTGAAGCCAGTCGCCTTTTCAATTACTCGGGCTCAGCCAAGACGCAATTACACTTGGATGGATTCCTAGAAAAGTTAGAGAGGATAATTGCAAGATCTGACAAGGAGGAAAAAAATCAGGAGAAAGAAAAAGCAAGCAAAAACCTGAGCCATTCCCCATCGGAAGTTTATGCAGCCAATTCCACTAAACCAGACAACTTCCCCTCCTTAGAAAGAATAGAAAGGCTAATTGCACAATCAGAAAAGGAACCTGTCCCTCAAAGAAAGGAAAGGGCGAGAGAACAGATAAGCAAGCCTCCTCAAGAAGCTTATCTCCCCCCCCAAAAGTCACAAGAGCCTCCCTCGAAAGCTTACGTACCTCCACAGGTAACCCACATTCCTTCCCAGAGAGTGTATGAGCCTGCTCGGAAGAGTAATAGAATAAGCAATCCTCCCCAAGAAGCTTGTGCTCCAGCCATTTATGAGAGCAAGGAGAGAGCCAACGGAAGAATAAGCCCTCCTTCCCAGGTTGCTTATGTGCCCAATTCTACGGAGCCGGACACTTCTTCTTCTATGAATCGGTTTGCACCAGACTTCCTACGAGAGATTCAAGAAGACAAATGGGATAACGAAAGTGAGGTCGCCCCTCCTTTTGAACTTGTGGACGATGCACATGACCAATTCCCACAAGACATCCCATCCATTTACGGGGAACATGAGAGTACTCAATCTCACGAGAGATTGGACTTTGAATCTAATTCCATACAAGAGTTACCCCACTTCACAGGCCCATGGGAAGCAAAATCCACGTGTATGAGAGCACCCACAGTCATGGTAAGGAACGACGACTCAGTCATACCAAGGAACACGGAGGTAGTAACGAACACCAAGGTGCAGCGCAATCTCACTTTGAAAGAACTGCCTGAGGATAGACCAAACGCGGGGAAATATGCAGCCAGTCGAGTAACTGAAGTTGCAAAACCTCATTCTCGGGTAGGATCCCATAGGACAGTGCCAGAAATTCCCTTGGATAAGATAGGAGATATGTGCGAAGGTGAAGAAGGGAACACCTATCTTCCCATTACCTACCAGGAGTACACCACCAAGGCAATTTTGGACTCAGGTGCAGGAGTTGCAATTGCCACCACCTCCTTATGGAAGCGTTGGGGCAAGCCGGCACTCAGGCCGACGAGAATGAAATTGCAGATGGCCGATGGTCACATAGAGAGACCCCTAGGATTGCTAGAAGGAATAACTCTCACCACTTGTGGTGTCGAGTTTGAACATACCTTTGCCATATGTGACTTCAACAAAAATCATGCCTATGAGATGATTTTAGGAAGACCATTCATGCGACAGTTGCAAGTGGTACAGGATTGGGGGACCAATTCTTTGTACCTGCAGCACTTAGGTGTTACAACCAAAGTCAATCTCAAGGATTATTCCCATAGAGATGTCCCTCCTATCCAATGGAATCCCATCCATAGAGCCAAAGATGATACAGAATCGGTGCATTCCATAGGGTCGGGATCCTCATGGATGCATGAAGATACTCACTTATGGATGTGCAAGGTAGCAGTAGAAGAAGAGAAGAGAGAGAAAGCCAGAGAGGTAGGTGCGAACGAAACTCATAGACCCATTCAAGACCCAGCCTATGCACCTATAGTCTTTCCAGACGAGGAATTTGAACCCCATGGCTGGGCAGAAATTTTAGCAACAATGGACGTAGCCATCAATGAAGAACAATGGACACCTCACTGTGATGAGGATGGCTATGATATTTCAGTCTTCTCCATAGAGCCAATCATGGGAGAGGCAGTTCTAGAAGAATGCGAACCTAGCCCTGATGCATTTGAGGATGCAGGTGACTCCGATCTAGAGTCAATCATTATGGACCCACCATTTGCATCAGATGAAGAATATCTTCAGGAAGTGGAATTTCAACCTCAGAAGCATGGAGAAGTGACAAATGATGTAAGATTAGCAACGCATATGACCCCTAAGGAAGAAGGAAAGAAACGAAAGAAGAGAGAAGCCTTACCAGAAGAGGAAGAATCTTTGTTTGAGGTCCCAGAAAATTTTAAGAAGTACGAGGTAGATGACAGAAGAGTCATGATAAGAATGCCTAAACGAGAGGCACAATCAGGAGAGGCCTATGATAACAAAGAAACCACCAAGAAAATAGTAGTGGCCATAGAAGAAGGAGAGGAGAGATGCACGTATATAGGCCATGACCTGACAGAAGAAGAAGAGTACGAATTGATTACCTTGCTAAGAGAATACAGAGATGTATTCGCTTGGAGTTACAAGGATTTGAAAGGTGTTGACCCTGACATATGCTCACACACCATCCCCATGACCTCAGATGCCAAACCCTCTAAGCAAAAGCCTTATACATATAACGATAACTATGTTGCTAAGATCAAGGAAGAGATAGATAGACTGGTCGAAGCTGGATTTATCTATGAAATTGAGCACACTGAATGGGTATCCCCCATCGTAGTGGTGCCCAAGAAGAATGGCAAGCTGCGTGTGTGCATTAACTTGAAAAAGGTTAATGCAGCCACAATCCGAGATAACTATCCGCTTCCCATCACAGAACATCTCTTAGAAAGAGTGGCAGGCAAGGAAGTGTACAGCTTCCTTGATGGATTTTCTGGCTACAATCAAGTAGCCATAGCTCCAGAGGATCAGCATAAGACAGCCTTTGCCACAGAATGGGGCATTTTTGCTTTTAGAGTAATGCCATTTGGGCTTACCAACGCACCAGCTACCTTCCAGAGGCTGATGTGCCATGTGTTTAAGGAGTTCCTAAGGAAGAGTTTAGAAGTCTATGTTGATGATCTTTGTGCTCATTCCAACATTAGACAAACCCATATCCCTGAACTCAGACAAATCTTTGACAAATGTAGAGAATATCAAGTCTGCCTGAACCTAGAAAAGTGCGTTTTTATGGTCAGGCAAGGCAAGATTCTAGGACACATAGTGTCAAAGAATGGCATATCTACAGACGAAGAAAAAGTGAGAGCCATAGCAGAGCTACCGAGGCCAAAGAATGTCAAGGAAGTACAAGCTTTCATGGGGCACTGTGGTTATTACCGACGATTTATACACATGTATGCTGTCATTGCAAAGCCCATGTACGGACTTCTGACAAACTTTGAGTGGACGGATGAATGTGAGAATTCCTTCCAAGAGCTTAAACGAAGATTATGTTCAGCACCAATCTTGACCACACCAGATTGGAATAAGCCATTCCATGTTCATGTTGATGCATCCAATTATGCTATTGGATGTGTACTTGCACAACCTACTGGTGAAGGTAATATGGATCTTCCAATTGCCTATGCCAGTAGACAATTGAATGCGGCTGAACGGAATTACACCACTACAGAGAGAGAAGGCTTAGGCATGGTATATGCAGTTAAGAAATTTAGACACTATTTGCTTGCAAATAAGTTTAAATTTTTTACTGATCATCAGGCATTATTATATCTTGTAAACAAGCCATGCAATACAGGAAGATTAGTGAGATGGTTTCTCTTGCTAATGGAATATGACTTTGAGGTTGTGGTAAGAAAAGGTAGGACTCACTTGAGAGCAGATCATCTCTCTAGGCTCACATCGGGAGAAGCCCCACAAGGAGTGTCAGATGACCTTCCTGATGCTTACTTGTTTAATTTGGAAGTTATACCGCAGTGGGCTAAGCCATTGGTGCCAGTATTGACGTACGGGCCCAACCATCCAGTGGTAAACACACGGAATAGAGAGATCGTAAAAGCCCAAAAGTATCACATCATGGCCGGAAGCATGTACAAGCACACAGATCAAGGGATCTTGGCTTGTTGCGTAGAAGAGAATGAGTACGCTAAATGGTTGCAATTAGCACATGTAGGTGCATTAGAGCAACACCATTCAAAGCAACGAACTTTACAGACCTTAAAGAGACTCGGAGTACATTGGCCAACTATGGAAGCTGATGTCCAAAAGTTGTGCAAGGAATGCCCAATCTGTTGCACTAAACCACCTGTGGAACATGCCACTCTCTATCAAGTATCCATTGTGCCAGATTGGAGTGAACCTATAGTATCATTCTTGAGGACAAACACATTCCCTGCAGACATGACTCTAGCTAGGAAAAGGAGTTTAGAACAAGAAGCCAGGATTACTCACTCATAGGTGATAATCTATATAAGCGTGGTAAAGATGGTTACCTGAGATTATGTGTCCATGAAGGTGAATATCTCAAAATCTTGGAGACTGCGCACCAAGGTGTAGCAGGAGGACACTTTGGACCAGATCGGGTGATCAAGGCAATATTGTTTGCGGGCTTCTGGTGGCCTACCCTTCACATGGATGCACATACCTATGTGAAACGGTGTGATGTCTGTCAGAGGACTCAGTATCCTATACGCAAAGATGAGATGCCACTGAAACCTATGATGGGTGGACGTGCATTCTCTAAGTGGGGAATAGACTTCGTAGGTCCTATTAATCCCCCAGCAAAGGGTTCTCATGCGGAATACATCATTGTGGCAACAGATTATCTCACCAAGTGGGTAGAGGTAAAAGCTACAACCAAGAACGATGCTCAAACAACTGCCAAATTCTTGTTTGAGAATATATTCACAAGATACGGGCTACCTATAGAGCTTGTAAGTGATAGAGGCACTCATTTCTTGAACGAAGTGATTGAAAATCTACTCCAAGAATTCTTGGTAATACACAAGAAGTCTGCCCCTTATCACCCTCAAGCTAATGGGCAAGCTGAGAGCACTAATAAGATCCTATGCAATGTACTGACGAAATTAGTGAACACTAAACGCTCTGACTGGGACAAACAGCTACACCATGCTGTTTGGGCATACCGAGTTGCCTACAAAACGGTACTCCAAGCCACCCCCTTTCAGATGGTATTCGGTCAAAACGCTGTGCTACCCTTGGATTTCCTAATTCCTACGTTGAAAGTAGCACAAGAGCACGAATGGACAGGTCACGAACTCTCCTCTAGGATCTTTGACCTCGAACGATTAGGGGAAACAAGACTAAGAGCCGCTGCAGGAATATATGCAGCCAAGAAGAGACAGAAGGCATATTTTGATGCCCATGTGAAGGATAAAGGCTTGAAAGCAGGCGATCTAGTCCTAGTCTATACACTCAAACAACACGCGAGGAAGCTAGAAAAGAGAGGCTACGGACCTATGATCATCAATAGGATCTCCACAAGTGGAGCAGTACAATTGGCCACATTAGAGGGTGATGTTCTCCCAAATTATATTAGCGGTTGCAGAGTCAAGTTGTATCAGGAACCCCTCACGGAGGAAATGCTTAGCCGACTCAACACTGCTAAGAAACGCAAAGAGGAAGAAAAGCGAGTGCGAGAAGAAGCTCAAGCAGAAGCTTTAGAACGCATTAGAAGGATGAAATTACGTAGGCAAGGTAGAGAGCAGCCTAGGACAAATGACTATGCAGATCAAGGATATCACATGGCAATGTGTGAAGTCGCAGGAACCAGCTCACCTAGGATAACTGATCGACGTCCTTTCGTAACCCTAGATATAGGACAAGGAAAAAGTGCAAGGACTGTAAGAGCCTTGATTGACTCAGGTGCAGCCACTAGTGCTGTTAAATTGTCTTACTGTCAAGAGTTGCAGTTAACTGTCAATCCTGTGGAAGCATATCTCATAGGACTGGGAGGCGTGGAAACCCCTTGCATGGGCGAGGTGGAACTCCCCCTCTACCTTCATGATGAGGCAATGACAGTTAAAGTACTGGTGTGTCAGGATGAAGATCTCACTGAACCTCTTATCTTGGGTCAAGATTGGATCTATGACCAAGCAGTCAATTTAAACCTAAGAAGTGGACTTCTTCAGGTATGGGTCAATCATAGTCGAGTTACAGTAGAATTAGACAATGGAGCACTCAAGGAACTAGGAAAGGCACAGACTCCTGGTCCTTCCAGGGGTGCACATGAAGTTGACCATGCTGTTCTTGTCCAAAACTATGTGTTGCAGAGGAAGGATATTCACAAAAAAGGAGTCCGGGATGCAAAGGAACTCCCTTCTTTTCCAAAGGCCAGAAGGAGGCAGCAACCCAAGGTGGATCAAAGGCAGAAGCAGGGTACTACCTATGTCCGAGATCAAAAGTACCTGCGCAGCAGAATGGCCCAGAAAATAAACCAGGTATGGGTGCGGAAAGGCGAACGACCGGTTGCACCACCGTCAACTACAGGGGCAAAGCCTCTTATTAGTGACCAACAACACAACGCTAATAAGAAGTCTTTCAGAAATTCTTCTGCTAAAGTAAAATCTATTTGGGTGCCCAAGAAGTCGATGAAGGCAAGCCCACAATCAAGACAAATTTGGGTGCCTAAGGCTTGCTTGATGGCACAAGTAGCTACGCTGAGGCCACAACCTAAACAGCATAACGCAGCGACGCATACTGCCAGATTTCACTCGTTCTCGACACTCATGTACACACCAAAACCCAAGAGCGTACATGTAATCAATTGTAAATGGGTCCCAAAAAGGCCTCGTTTTCAAACCACGACACCGAGAAGGCTCTGTAGAGACTCTCCGAAACCGAAGGCAAAGCCCACTCACTGCATTTGGCAGCCTAGGGCCTGTAATAAACCCCCCGACCCCAATTTGTAAATTCATACCCACTTACTAACTGCAGTAGTCTCCTAGGACAACACAAGCACTAACTACACACACTGTCTTCATGCACTTACTAACCACTAACTCACCATCCACCTCATGTTAATGTTGTAACGGGGACAACAACAAATTTATTTTGTCCATTACGATGTTAACACTTGGTTCTATATTCTCACAGAACCAATCAGCAAACAGGGCCATGGCAGAAGCAGGTACCAGTTCTCAAGTCGGATCTGGTGCCCAGATTGTGGCCATAGAAACACTTCTCCTTGAGCCACGTCTCACAGCAAGGCCGCAAGAACTTCAAGCAGTACATGTGCTCCCCATTCAGGATCCTCCTCAAGGGCACACTTCTCAAGTAGGTAAGCATGCGCATTGGTTCAGTGATGTTGCTGGACCACTGGGCGATGGAACCTATTTCTGGGAAGCAGAATTGGAATTCAATGGCAAATGGGGTCGATACCACTTTTTCACACGCGAGTTTGAAAGCTATCAAAACGCCGAAGTCATGAGATCAGTTTGGATCAAAGCGGGTGTGGACAGTTATTTCAGGGCTCACTTACCAAAGCCGGATTTTTTACGATGTTCATATCTGATCAGTACCATCACGCCAAGCAGGGCCAAGGGAGGCGACAGCACCTTTGTGTTGCCATCACTGCTGCCGGGTAATGAGCTTAAAAGATTCAAGTTGACCCTCAATCTGGTAAGAGAAGCATTGGGCATGTATGGCATGCACATCCCAACAGAAAAGGAAACCATGGTTCCAGGTCGAATGAAGCACAAAGATCTTAATAAGTTGAAGGACATGGTAGCGATGAAACCTACCATTGCGCTTCACCTGCGAACCATCATGCAACATTTTGCTTTTCCCGCCCAAGAACGATTCACAATGCCTCCGAAGAAAATATGGTTCAGCTTGTATCTAGCAGAGACAGAAAGCCTGCCCATCAATGTGCCACACTGGATCATAGATCAGATCCACCTAGCCCATCAAAGGTGGAATAAGAAACAGAAGAATGTGCTCCACGGGTGTTGTGCTCTGACCAGAATAATTTATAGATGCATGGCTTATGACGTGCCTGTTCAGCGGGCACTCGTATGGTCCCGAGTCCAAGAATTCCAGAGAAGACTATCAGCAGCAGGTCCCCCATCAAAGAAGATGAGGGGGGGAGTCCAACTACCCTGTGCTCAACCAAGGGGAGCTACCACTACACCAGAAATCACCCCTCCACAGACACGACGAGTTAGGCCATTCACAATCCGGCTACCAAGACCAAGCACAGAGGGACCTAATCTGGTGTTTCCACCCATTCCATCAGATTTGGAATTTCCACAAGGATTTACTCTTGAGGACCTCACGGATGAAGAAATTGCCAGATTAATCTATGACTCTAACCTCGAAGCTGAAGCAGAGCGAGCTCAGGAACCACAACCCCAAACAACAACATCGGCCCCCACCCAACCACAAGTTGTCGAAGTCGATGTAGATGAACAAGAGGCAGGAGGAGACGAAGAAGAAGCCGACGAAGAACAACATCAAGAATATGACGAACTCTCCGAGTTAGCAAGTGCCCCAGCATATTCGGCACAAATCAAGAGACTATATCGAACCATGCGACTGGTTCAGGAACAGCATCAGATGTCTCTAGAACAGGGCAAAAGACTCATGAACGACTTGCTAGCTGAGGAAGGTGTGGACGAGTTGTTCATTGAGTCCATGAACCTTCATGCCGACGCCGTAGGACTGGATGAGGCCATTCATGAGGCAGTGGCCTACATTCACAGGTTTGAGAAAAGGGTTCCCGTTCGTCCCAGGAGGTCCGGGAAGCAAATTCACATCAATACATCAGCACCAGGCGAGGCAGCGCAATCAGAAGAATATCAGGAAGCACCGTTGTCACCACCATCCCCACCTCGCACTACCCAATTTACCCCACCACAGGACACTAGCACTACCACGTCCACTACCACTACCATTGTCATGGGCATTCCACTCTCTCCGGGCATCCAATTCGGGGGAGTCACCATGCCCACCTTCACCACCCTGTTCACCGATGTCACATCCACTCCACCCACGATTCCCATCTACACCGTCACTCAAACAGTTGACACGATGGAAACATCACCTGCCACAGCACCACTCCCTCCCCCAATGCCACCTTCATCACCCATACCCCCTCCACCCACATCTCCACTTACATCCACATCATTCACCTCTCCCATTCCCGCCCCCATTCCCCCTGCATCTTCACCCCTCCCAGCATTATTTAATGTAAATAACATATTTTTAGCATTAAACCAATGTGTATACCAGCTCCAGAATGAGTACAAAGCTCTGGACAACCGGTATCAACAGCTGGCAACGCACCATCAGAACTTACAAAGACAATTTCACATTCTACAAACCGAAAATGCAGAACTGAATCAACGCTACACGACGCTTGAGCAGGCTCACCAAACATTATTGGAGGCACCCCAACCATCGACAGAATCAGGTGTCAAACAACTAGAAGCTTTGCTCGAAGTATACCAAGCCGATAATCTCAAAGTCCGGCGTAACCTGGCACTTCTCAGAAAACACATGGCGGCCGCCCTTGAAGAGAACAAGAGACTGCAGCAGCAAAATGAAGCAAATCTAGAAGCAGCCATGGAAGGCTCTCCCCACGAAATTGATCCAGAACAGTTTAAAGCTGTGCCCTCAGAGACAATGAAGACCATCTTGGACAGCTATGCAGATCTATTAGAAGCTCATGATGACTTGGAAAGGGAACGTGATGCGCTGCGCAATCAACTCCAAGAGCAACAGACAGCACCCAGAGTCACAGAAACGACCACGACTTCAGAGGAAGTCAAGGCATTGAAAGAGCAGGTGGCCGAATTACAGGCAAGATTACTCACACATGAAAGGCAACCCTCTCCAGTTGTCGAACCAGAACCCGAGGATTTGGTACCCATCGAGGTAGATGAGACGTATGAGGAACCTTACGTTCCTATGCCAATGCCAGGTGGTGAGCAAACCGCAGAAGGAATGGATACGTTAGAAATTGAAGTACCTGAGTGGCTCCAGACACTAGAGAAAACAACATCAACTCATGAAGATCGAGTGGCAGTTCAAATCCAATCTATGGCAAAGATAGAGGACACTATTATTAAATCAGAATACTTCCGCAGCATGTCCCACCATAGATGGATAGGAACCAATGATGATCAATATGTGCCATATTGTATACTCCTGGCGGACTACAATGCAGAAATCCAACAAAGATGTGGCAAACCTCCAACGTTTGCTACACAATTTGGGCCAGATGACATCCCAGAGAGCGCCCAAAAAGGATCCATTCATCAACCCACTTGGAGGATCCGACTCCTCGAAACCTACCCGGAGATGGTTCGAACCTGGACGAATATGCCTCTTTTTATTAAATATAACCCTTGTTATGTTCCTGTACTCCGCAGACGCACATGGCCAGAGTTTACCATTGCAGTCAAGAATATCAAGGGCTGCGCCAAATGGTTAAACTACGTCTATCTAGCACCCCCTCAAGGGCCTCCCACCGTCAATTACATGATTTCCACTATACGGCACTGGAGCATCCGATTAAGGAATACCCCTGATGTAATAGCCCAGATGTGCATGAAAATTTTTGAGTTAATGCTTATTACATTCAGGACATTCAAGAATATCAAGGACCCACATTTCTCAGGCGTCGGATTCCTTACAGGAAACCAAGATTTAGTTTATGACATGAGCACCACTCCTTCCATAGAGGTGATATACGCTTGGCACGCCAGAATAAAATACCTCCCAGCCTGCTTTAAACAAACATTCGAAGAGATGTTCATAACAGGGTTCTGGGAATACCACTCAGAAATATTTGTACCCAGACCCTCACATCTCCTCCATTTATTTGCTGTGGAGCGAACCATTCACTCAGAGCAGTTACGGGTGCCACATCCAGATGTCCCAGGGCCAGTCAATTGGGATGCATTGCTGACAGATCTAGCAAGGGGACTCAGGTTAGAAGAACACCACCTCGCCGCCGATGTTGTACAATACTACGTCCAAAAAGCAGCTAGACAAGGGTCTGTCAGGGGCGACAGACGCGAGAGTGGGGGGGGTGTTGGCAGTAGCCTTGGTACACCAGGACTTACAAGACGTGAAAGTCAAAGAAGGGAGTCAGAGCGAAGGGACAGCACAAGCAAACAGGGCAGTCAAAGGAGATCTGGCAAGTAGGCCAATATTTTTTCAAGACATTAATGCAAATCAAAGAGATGGACATGCAGGGAGGAAGAGCAAGTAGGGAGCTTGAAGATATGTGTGGCAGATCACCAGAAGAAATCCCTACAACAACAGTGATTTTTATCACTAACAATCATTGTAAATCTCATTTCACATTTTTGTAGCTCCATTTTGTGCAAGCCAAGGAGTCCTTGAGCTTGAGGAGCCTTAGAAGTAGTTGCGTACCAAATTTCGTATTTTTTAGATCTCGTTTGAGCCCCCAAATAAGCCCTGGAACCTAATTTTTAACTAGGCCGGACACTAGGTCTGGACAGGGCCAAAAGCTAGTCAAAAACTATAAAAAGAGCTAGAGAGCTCATTTTTGAGGTTAGATTGTAATTGAAACGAACTTGTAAGAGCATTTTGAAAGTAATCTAAAAGCTCCATTGATTCTCACTCTTTGTCTTGCCGTGTGTGCGCGTGTGTGTGTATGTGTGTGCATGCTAGTGTGCTTCTCACTCACGCATTTGCGCCGCCACTTGCTCGAGGTCTTCATACCATCCTCACGTCTTCCCGGATTGACATTAAAGGAGGTGCTACTCATCAATGAGCTACAGGCGCTCATAGCTAAGACTTGTAAATTGATCTCTCCATACAAGAGAGTTTTTGTAACTTTGACTATTTTGAATGAAACTTGAGCACTTTTTCTCCATCACATAAAACGTGGGTCAAGGCTCTGTAAATTTCTTGTAAGGAATTTTCCCTCATTTCTATGGCAAGGCCTTTTTTGACCTCCTTATGCCATGGATAACACATTCAGTACTATATACATACAGATCATGGGTTAAAATTTTTTCTTATGAAAAAGACAACCAAAAATCTATGAAATCTCATGTACACAACAATTTCAAGTCCTTAGTGAAGCATAGGAAATCTTAGTCATTGTGATGCCTGAAACATCCATGTGATGTGCCCATATTCTTCATTATGTGCCTCTAGGGCATGGGAAGTTGGCCAAACAAAGCCCTGTCATAGAAATGCCGAAGAAGGACCTGCAAATGTTTTGCATAGTGCAATGAATGTCATATATACACAAAATATGTATAGAAAATACTGTATAAGACAAACACAATCCATGAAATTTTTACATATGATATACAAAATAATTTTGTGAGAAAAAGACAAAACAATGTAGCAAAGTATATTTTTTTCATTAATTGAATTGATTACATCAATTGTCTTTGAGCCTCTCAATGAATCTCTTTTGATGCTCCAAATCCATAGGTAGGGTGTAAGTCAAAACAAACCTTGCTATATTATCACTATTTTTTACTCCTAACCCTAAATATATACCTATTTGACCTAAGATTTTATCCCAAAAGTTGGAACCTAAAGTTGTAATTACAAGGGAGTTTCTAATTAAAAAAGACACAACTGGTCCCTTGAGTAATGGTTGATAAACAAAGCAATTTACTAAAGGCCTTCAGGCACCATGTCATGAAGTGGCCTTGAGGATTGTAGTCTTTACAGATAATTACAAAATGCTCTTTGCAAAGTTTCCCATTGTAGTTTGCAAGGGACAAGTGTATTGCAAAATGCAGTGGATTTCATCCAACCAAGTCAATTTTTGGGGTTGTGCAATAAGATTTTATGGCACATAATCTCTCAAGAAGGTATTGTAGATCTCGACAAATTAAAGGTGTTCTTGCAAGCCCCATCTCCCTAGACAACTAAATTAGTATTATGTTTTATCGATCAGATCCGATGGCATGGTCACCACTTATGATTTCTAGCTCATATACTTATTCCCCTTAATCGGTTGGTTCATGCCAAAATTGTTGATTTCTAATGGAATGTTGAGTATGAATTATTATTTGACATTTATAGATATTACTAAATAAAGCACCGATTTTTCAAGCTCTTGATTGGACTCATCAATTCCATATGTTCATTGATGCATATGATGTGGCTATTGGTAGCATTCTAACACAGAAGGTTGTCTGTACTTTGTAACACCTAATCTACTATATAAGCTACAAGCTTACTAATGTTGAAAAGAATTGCTCAGTTATTAAACGTGAATATTTAGGCTTGATTTATTCTATCAAGAAATTTCACCATTATCTATTAGACTAGAAGTTCACTTATCATGTTGATCGCTCTACATTGTTATATTTGGTCAAGCAACAAAACTTGGTGGACAGACTCATGTAGTGGCTCTTGCTCCCACAAGAGTTTGATTGTGTTGTGGTCCATTGACTTGATTCTTTGCATATCGTGGCAAATTTCTGATCGCATCTCAATTCAAGTGAACCTCTAGATGGTGTAGATGACTCCTTTCCTAATGTGGATTTGTTTCCTATTATAGAGCAAATGGAATCCAATTTAGGTAAGCTAACATGGTATGATGAAATCGATTCTTTTCTTGCCAAAGATGTTTCTCCGACTCACTCATGGTCAACAACTTACAAGAAGCTTGCTCTCTCGAGTAGGCATTTCTCCATTATTTTGGACCAATTGTATTTCAAGGATCTTATTGGAGTCTAGCTTAGATGCATTCCACCACATGAAGTGGCTGGAGTGGTTCTGGAAGTTCATTTTGGACCCTTTCATGGTCATTGTGGAGCCAATATCATAGCTCAAAAAATATTGCACAATGGTCTTTGTTGGCCTATGTTGCATAAAGATGTATGGAACTTTTTCCATAAATGAAATCCCTATAAACGAATAGGCAAACATTGAGATGTGCATATATTTCTTGCTCAAACTGTACTACCTCTTGAACCTTTCCAAAAGTGAGGATTGTATTTTATCAATCAAACTCATCCACTATCATATCTTGACATGTATGGATTATTATACAAGATGGATGGAATCTTGGGCTTTAAAGCATCCTACAACTGGTAGTGTTTTTATGGCCCTATTAACTGGCTTATTTACAAGATTTAGGATTCCTCTTGAATTAGTTTTTGATTGAGGTACTCATTTCCTCAATCAGCTCATTATGCATATTACTAACTATTATCTAATTGAGCATAAGTTTAGTTCCCCATATTATCCTCATGCAATTGGCTTTCTAGAGAGCACTAATAAATTTTTATTGATGATGCTTAAAAAGAGGTTAATTAAAAACCTCGCTAAGTGGGAAGAATACTTATCTACAGTCTTATGGGC
The DNA here is from genome assembly GCA_020310875.1 of Ceratopteris richardii. Lineage (NCBI taxonomy): Eukaryota > Viridiplantae > Streptophyta > Polypodiopsida > Polypodiales > Pteridaceae > Ceratopteris > Ceratopteris richardii. Next base: position 109,603,908 of record CM035414.1, read on the forward strand.
ATAGTGGACATCCTTCAAGGTTTTAATTGGGCTCACATCTTTCAAATTAGCTTATGGATTAGAAACTATCATGCCCATGGAATTTGTTGTTCCCTATTTGTGTGGAGCGGTCCATGAACGATTGTTACTGGATGACTCTTTTGCATACTAGATTTAGACTTACCTTAGTTGAAGAGGATAGGTACTCAAGTTTTCTATCGGGTTCTTCTCTTCAATTCTAAGATGAAATGTTTGGAAAGTATGTTTAAGCTAGGATGGACTAGTCCTTTTTGGATTCACTATGAAATGGGCTTGAAAACATTCAAACTCACTACTTTGAGTGGCCAAGTATTGAAAATGGCCATTAGTAGGTCCAAGTTCCCACCGTACTAGAGCTAATGACTAAAGAGGAACATTGGAAAAAAAGTTACATATAGGTATATGTATGTATTTTGTTTTAAATCATGTAAGAGAGAAACAAAATTGAAAGATATTTCATAAGGCATAAAAAATTAGGACATTTTTAAACCTAAAAGGACCCACAAAATCTTGCATTGGATGTTGACATGAAGGGTGGATAATTTTGCATGCATAATTACGATAGATTATGGGTAGGGTGTCTTGATATCGTTCCATCACAAGGATAATGATGAACATAATTTTGCACAATTCAAGGTGATTACATGAAAACCCATGTGAACCTTTTGTAGCACATGTGTTAGTTCCCTCAAGATACTCAAGCTAATTTTGAATCTGACATGTGCTATTGTTTCTTGTTCTATACATTGTTGTACTTTGCATTGTAGTAGTTATGATGCATAGTAATCTATCAAACCAAGTGTGCTCTTTTGACATGCAATAGGTTCATATCCCTAATAAGCTATAGAAACAACATATTGAACAGCTAAGAGCTCACAGGTTTTTGCACTACAATGCTTAGTTGTACTTTCTAGCCTCATCCAATGAGACTTACCTTTGTTCAATAGATCCCTAAGAAAGTGGAGCAAGGAGGTGACAATGTCATCACATTCCATCTCTAAATAGATCTACAACAAGAGCCAATTAATGTTATGAGTGAAGAAATGATTGCATGCCGAGTAGAGTTAATTCATGAAGGAGTGAGCACACCAGCAACCATCTTATCTTTGACCGAGATGATGAAGATCTATGGAACTTCTTGTTCCAATGAATTTAAATATGCATAGTTGTCGATTATCAATACTCTACAATTGGGATTTTGGTTTGCAATGCTCGCCATCAATATTCAATTCAAACATTATGATGTTTTCATAGAATATATACTCCCATATCTACAAAGCTTTTGAAGTTCAAGGCCAAGTGGATTGGTGTGAAGTAATGCTTCAATACATCATAAAGGAAGTAAAGAGATTGTTTTGAACAATCATGAAGGCACAGTACTTGGAAACAAAAATAGATATTATTTTTTCTCTTCTATTTCCTTGTAGGTTTGCTAGTATCTCAGAGGCAAGTTATCGAGCTTCTCGAAATTGTATATGTAGCAAAAACATTGAAGCAACCGAAGGTGCCTATCGACTTGGATATGGTTATTGTAGATGAAGATACACAAAAATGCAGGAAAGAGGAGATAGTCAATGAAGCTTTCCAAAGAGTTGAAGTGGCTAGATGACAAAAATCAGACAATAGACAATTAGAGCCAAGCTCTAGTCATGCTATGGAGTGTGGAGATGAACAAAGAATGCTAGAAGAAGAAGAAGAAACTACAAGGGTGGAAGTGTAGGTAGAGCAACACATACGAGAAAAAGAGGCCATCATATTAGAAGTTGAAAGGAAGATGAAGGTTGAGGAGGAGCAAAGACAACTACAACAACAACGGTCGCAAACCCAAACCATTACCTTCCCCATGTTTGATGACAATATCAAAGACCCATGGAAGGTTGTTGATGGAAAATGCCATATACCTCAGCTATCATGTTTGAAATAGACTTATCCATGGCACTTAAAAGAGTTTAAACATTTGATTTTATTATGAGTAACACATCCATGCTATTGGATATCTACTCCAACCATTTCAATCATGTAGAGGCTAGTGCCCAATAGGTGGAGCAATATAAGAGGGATATGCAAACCTTAAATTGTAGAGAAGGTAGAAATTACCACAAACAGTTCAATTTTTTATAATTTTCTTAATGGCCTTCCAATTCTTATTGAATTTTTGCCTCTACTACTTGTTTGATAATGAAAGCCAATCCAAATGCCTTAATGTTTTAGGAAGATAAAAAATCACTCTTTGTTTTGTTATAGGAAGATCAATCTAGATGAAACATGTTTATTATGTGTGTTGCAGATCAAGGTCTCTTAGTTAGTAACAAAGGGAAAGGTAAATCAAGCTTGTCTAATAGTAAGTAGAAATCTATTAATGCAGCATAATCAAACAAAGGGAGATAAAGATGACAAAGAAACAAAAAAGCAGAGACAATTTTGCAAGTAATGTATGGAAGATGATCATGTCAAGAGTTGTCCTAAACTAGTTGCAAATGGGTCAAAGAAGAAAGAGGTTTCAATGGTTGTTGTAAAGGTGTATACTCACTCCTAAAACAGAGTCTACTAATCTTGTTTAGAATAAAGATTGGCCATTTACCACTTGTTGAAGTTATGATCTATCTTCTTATGATCAGTGTATATTAGTGTATGTCTGCAATGGACTTAGATGTTCAGTATTTTGATAATGGTTCAACCAATCTACAAATGGAAGCACGTTCATTTTTGATAATGGTTCAACCAATCTACAAATGGAAGCACATTCATTTTATCGGATGCTTTATATGCACTAACTTGAGATCATTATGTGTGCAACATATGTAGTTCTCTTGGATAAAAGGACATTGGCACCTAATGGATCTATAGTTGACACACAAGCATGATGGTAGTATTGATTGTTTTAAGGCTAGGCTTGTAGCCAAAGCTTATGCTCAAGAAAAGGGCATTGATTTTGATGAGACCTTTGCCGCTACATGTCGAATGAAAATTGTTCATAATATCTATGCACTTGAAACTCATATGAATTGGAATGTACATCAATTGGAGAACAAAACATGAGAAGATACATACCTATTTATTAGCACATGGATTTTATAGTAGTCCAACTGAAAGAACCTTGTATCTAAAGCAAATGATGTACTTCTTATCATTGTTGTGTATGTAGATGATGTGCTTCTCAATATTCCTATTGAGACACATATTTCAGATTTTAAAGATGATTTGCTTGCCTCTTTTGAGATGTCCGATTTGAGGCATCTGCATCACTATTTTGGCATTCCATTTATGGAATTTGATGGTGGCATCACCTAGTGCCAAACTAAATACATTGACACTTTATTGTAGTGTTTTAGACTTGAAGACTATAGATGTATTACCAACCCTATGGAATATGGGTTTGCGATTGATTCTTCATGATGATGGAAATGCATTTGATGCAGTCTCTATGGACAAGTTGTTGGATGCCTCATTATTCTCATCTAAGAAGTTCACTTGCAACTATTGTGGTAAAACAAGGCATCTCAAGAAGTTTTGGTATAAAAAGAAGAACAAAGCCTCTACCTCCAAACACCAACTAAGTCCTCTTAGCATAGGTCTCACTCTTCAAGCAAAGATCTATTTATCTCCATAGAGGCCAATGCCCTAATTGCTTCTAGCTCCTCACAAGAGTGGATCTTTGACAATGGTGCAACCTCTCACATCTGCAAAGATTGCAAATTGTTTCAAGATACTAGTGAAGTTTATTTAGGCAATAACAAGAGTCTTCCAATAGAAGGCAAGGGCAAAGTACAAATAACAAATCACCAAGGAGAGTGCAAAGCTTTATCAAATGTATTGTTTGTACCCAACTTGTGTATGAACCTCCTCTCTGTCAAGACAATCATCAACCATCACAAAAAAGTTTTATTTGAAAACACATCCATGAAGGTGATTGACCCTAGTAGAAGGATATCATAGCCCAAGGAGTTAAAGGCAAAGGATTATACAAGATTTCATACTTTCTTTCTAAGGAGTCAATTTCTAGCCTATGCCACCATAAATATGGCCACACATCTTACTTAACCAAGATATCAACATCATGATTGGTTAAGGGTTTACCCAAAATTGGGTAAGTTCATGATATTTTCCAAGCTTGCACTCAAGGCAAGCAACATAGGGCTCCCAATCCCAAAGATTCTTCCACATGTGCAAGGAACCCTTTAGCACTAGCCCACATGGATCTCTATGGACCAATGAATGCCCCATCATTTACTAGATCACTCTACATCTTTTTCTTACTAGATGATCACACAAGATATATCTAGGTATATTTTCTCAAATCCAAGGCATATACATTTCATAAGTTTAGAGAATGGATTTATCAAGTTGAGGATGAAGCATCAAGTTCAATCAAGACCATTGGATCAAATAGAGGTGGTGAATTCATCAATCACGACTTCAATATTTTTTTAAAGAAAAAGGGCATTAAGAGGTAAGTCACTCAGCTTCATACTCCATCCTACAATGGAGTAGTTGAATGAAAGATTTGAAGTGTCATGGACATGGCATGCACCATGCTTCACAAAAAATCTTTACCATTCAAGTTTTGGGTCGAAGCTATACATACTATAGTTCACATCATCAATAGAGGCTTCACAAGTGCATTACACAACAAGAATCCATTTGAAGTCTCCTATGGATGCAAACACAATGTCAACTACTTGAGAGTTTCTGGAAGTGAAACATTCATACATGTGACCAAGGAAGATCGACATAACTTACAATATAAGTCCAAGAAAAATCTATTCATTAGCTATAGTGAACACTCTAAGGCATACATATTGTATGATCTTGAGAACCACTCCATTAATATCCCAAAAGATGTCATCTTTGATGAAGCTTCAAAGTATTCAACCAAAGAACCAAGTTCAAGTTTGAGTCCACCCATCTATACTTCAAAGGGGGACACAATTATTTCTAAGAAAAACTCAAAAGAAAGTACTTCTCACCAATCTAGGAGATCTCAATGGCTCATCAAAAAGCAACAACATGAACAAAGTCATTATGTGAATTATGCAATTATGCACCAGATTCAACAGATTCTAGAACCTTCCAATTTCAAAGAATCTCAAGGTCAACATGAGTGGGATGAAGCTATGCAGACATAAAATGAATGCAATTAAAAAGAACAATACTTGGACACTTATTCCAAAGCCTCCAAATCTGAGTTTTCCCATTTCATGTTCTACTCACTTTTGAGTCTCACACTCTTCCATTTTATGAGTACACTCTTCTTTTCATCTTGCTTTTGTGTGTGTACTCTCTACACTATCTGCATGCTTCCCAACTCCTTCGGCTCCAACTATAATATATGTAGTGTATTGATCACTATGAACTAGTGTCAAAACTTTTCAATAGCTTGAAACATGTCGAAGAAATTGATTATATCACTAACTCATACTTCATATTCTAGCTACCCTTGTCCTTGTTTGCATTGCATGATAACTCTAAAACTTTCACTCTCCCTCAAGATTTTACAATCCCTTTGTGGACATGATCCATGTTGATATATTTAGGTAGTGATGTGTGTGAACACACTAGGACCGCCGGGGCACTTTTTTCCCTCTTTAGGAGGTTTTCTTCCCTCGGATTGTATATATGCTTGTTTCCCTAAAGGGCTACCTATCTTTGTACATTCTAGTGGTAATGCATTCAGTATTGTGTGTTGTTCTCCAAGCTTCTTCTTCTTCTTCCTTGTGCTGTTCGCGTGCTTCTACAGACGTCTAAGTCCAACAATCCAATCTATCTACCTGTCTATATATTATATTCGAAATCTATCTATATCAATCTATATGATGTTCAATAACTCTACCTGAGTATCCATATATCTATGGTCTATAAACCTTTCTATTCAAGTTATACATGCATATACTTTTATACTTTTGTCTTTATGCTTACTTTTTAGATTCCTATATGGATAAAAATGTGTCATTCCTAAGAAAATAATCTTTTATGGATCAGAAAAAGATTTTTGGTATGAATATTATGTGCAATTTGGGAACTTTTTACCTTCATCAAGTAGTCATAATGATGAAGGAATACCTTTGTTGTACTTGGAGTAGATAAGAAAGAATCATCTAAATTTATACAAAAAATATTTAAAAATTCTACAAATGTTTGATGAATCACATCAAATGTTCTAATCTGCAAAGCAAAAATAGAAGAAGAGGTCAAACAAGCTAAGAGAAAAGGAGAGGATAAAGAAAATGAGAGTGAAAGTAAATAAATCATTTTTCATGCTCCTAAATTTATGGTGTATGTAATCTTTAAACTATATTGCAAACTGTGTTTATTATTATGGAAACTCATGTTGATGTTCTCGACAAGTGATATGTATGGTTGTGAGATCAGGTGGCATTTAATGGTAGGCTTTGTATATATTTTTGCTCATAATTATCATTTGCAAGTTACATGTAGGTTACGGTTAAGTTGAATAGCATCATGATATTGCTCTATTTTTCTTTATCCTGCTAATGGTGCTTATGTACAAGAGAAGGCATAGCTATGCTTTTTATTTTGGCATAGCTTTGTTGTTTATTTTGGCATTTTTGATGGGCATAACAATAACTATGCTATCCATTTTTTCACAACATTTTTTATGGGTATATGGATCAACATACCAACTACTTTATCAATGGACTTTACATGCAACCATACAAAGTTTATGGGAACATATTGACTATTATTTTGACCCCCATATTGACTATCATACAGATTAGTATATTAATGCCTGAACTAACAATTTTTAGAAGTGTTAGAGGTGATGCCATACCGATGATATCTGCAAAGGAAGCCATCGTGAGCATTGTGAGTATACCTTATGTGTAGTAGTGGTTGACTACAAAAAGCATCATGCAACAATATGCACCGATGCTATAATTCACATTGCATATTACATATCAACACATTATATTCTATGCATCGACCACAAAGAAAAATGTAAATGGTTTTGCATCAGTGGTAGAATCACATGTACACGAGTTGCATCCAACAATTGAAAACTATACAATTAGTTTTATTTAGTGCTAAGGTACTCGCGCATTAAGTCGCATTACAAAGGTCATAAATCATGAGTGATAATTTCATATAGTATTTATGTACTCTTTCAAACCTTAAGGGTTCAGAGGAGTGATTTTGATAAACCATTATCCAAGAGTTCTATACATGTCAAGAAACCTGAAATATAAACTGACCTATGTTCTATACATGTAAAGAAACTCACCTATGTTCTATACTACACAAAAACAAAGGCATGTAGTGTTCAAGGCTCGAAAACATAACAACTGAAATATAAACTGACCTATGTCCTGTACATGTCAAGAAACCTGAAGACGAGATGGAATCCGCGACTTCAGCTCAGAGAATGAAAGCTCATCCAATTGACCTACAGTGGACGATTCCAACGTTCTACATTAAGAGTGCCATTATATGCTAAATCACGTAAATAAATTGGCTCTCACATGCGATCATCATCCGGTTGGCGAGACATGCGCTTGCCTTCTGACTCGGAAGTTTGGAGCATAACGGAGGAAATGGAAGGACTGATCGTAGTAGTGGGTGGATCGGGCTACTTGGGAATGCATCTACTGCAGTCTCTGTCCATACACTTCCGTCGCTTAGCGTTCACATACTTCTCGCACCCCCCTTCTCCGGCTCTATGTGCCGCCATTCCCCACGCTCGGCCTTTCGCCGTGGACCTCCGTTCAGGAGATGGATTCAGCTCCATCTCCAACGAAATGGGCCCTGTGAGCATTCTTTGACACTCTCACTCTTTCCTTCTGCCATTTATATTTAGCGCTGGACGCTGTTCACGATCTGGAGGAGCTCCTTGAAATCTCCGAGTTTTAAAGCGTAGATTGATTGTTTTCAGCCCCAGGTAGTGATCAACTGCGCCGCAGTCTCCATCCCCCGGGAATGTGAAGCTGATCCAGTTAGTGCTAGATCCATCAATGTTCCGCATGCTCTGATCAGCTGGCTTTCTTCATTGTCTGATGTAGATCCTCCTCTGCTAGTTCAACTTTCCACAGACCAAGGTATTGAATTTAGCAGTAGGATTCCATTTTGTAAAAGATGTACACGAACCAAATCGTCCAAACATGTAGATAGATGCTTCATATACGTGAAGATGTTTGCATGATTATTTGTTCAATCAAAGAATGTTGCATTTTTGACTGGGATAGGGGTTGTCATAGGCTCATATCATAGTGCCTTGCCACGGCGGAATGGATTGTGTGCAAAACTAGTGGTGCCTTCTTCTGCGTCAATGAACAAAAGAACACATTCTTGGGAATAAAAATAAGTAAAATAAAGTGGAAAGAGGAATGGTTATATAAAGGGAAAGAGATTGGTAAATGCCAAAATCCAATCAATAAAAGAAGGATCAAAATTACAAGGCCAAAGGCAGTGAATAAGGAAGTCTCTAAAGTAATCAAGGTGTATTCTTCCCACATAAGAAACTTGAATCCAAATATGTAGAGTGGCAAACAACTCATAAGAGACTTAGCTGGTAATGACTGCCTTTGCTACTTTCAAACCAACCTAAAAGAGAGGATCCATGAATTGAGAGCAAAAGCTCCATCCTTTGTTGAAGGTAAGAAAATCATTTAGGAAAGGTTTGACATTTAATCTAGAATATAGTGCTTGATGGATGAGCTCGAATGGTTGAAATCATTGGAAAAATTGTTATTTGTATCTAACCAGGTTTCCATGAATGGATACTTGGCTAGGGCTAGGGTTAATATGTGTGCCTTTTTTTAACGTATCTTTTTTATGTTTGAACATGGGTGTAATATTAGGTTTTTCAACTTCTTATCTAATATAAAATATTTAGGGCCCTCCAAACAAGTCAACTTTTGGAAGGGAAAAACAAAAGAATCTTAGAAATAGAAAAGAGTAAAGAAAGAATAGACAGGGGAGACCCTACTCCAAAAGGTCTTGCCTAAAAGGTGGCTCTCTAGAAAAAAAGGAATGTTTTAAAAAGGATGGCTAAGAAACAAATAGTGGACCCTGTAATTTACTCCTTTGAGAAAATGTATACTCACTTTGTTTGAATTAATGGGAGAAGATAACATCTGGCTTCGAAAGGAGGGTTTGAGTGAGGATAATATGAATTATTTTTGTTGGTAGGTACTTAAGAGTTAGAAGATTGAGAGAGATTTGTTGAGAGTTGGTCACATGCCACCTTAAATGAGGGTGTAGAAAAGTCACCATGGAGGACCGTATATAAGGAGGCCAAGATATCATAGTGGAAGACACCAAAGGGAGGAAGCCATGGTGTGAAGGTGTATGATTAGAGTGACTGCTAGCTTGATATCCATAGGTCCCATGCTATTTCTATAACTTCATCCATAAGGAAACCCTTTGCTCTCTCATAACAAAAGGTATTTCACTTTAGGCCATCCCCTCGATGCTTTCTTTCATCCATTGTATATTGGTGCTTACGATCCATATTCTATTATGGGTTCATTTCCTTGTAGTTCATCAAGTGAAATTTTTTTATTATACCTATAGAGAAATTTCCATTTTTACCTTGAGTGTGAAATAGATAACCCCGAAGTTATGCTCATCTTCCTATTGTAAATACCCAATGTGACCCACCTCTTTTGCTCATAGAATGGTTCACGTTGGATTTTTTCCATGCTTGGCTGCAATGCTTAACTTGTGCCGATGCAATATCGAAGGATTGTCATATTGGGATAAATGATTATGTGGGGTATAATTTATTTATTTTGGTTATGTATGAGCACGTGTATAGAAATGAGTATTTCTTTTGAAAAGGAAAGGATTATTATATCTTATACGTATTTGTGTTGACTTTGCTTTATACAAAAAATATAAGCATCTAAACTATTTGGAAGAAGATCCGTGTGTTTTTTGTGAATCCGCTTTTCGTTCTGAATAAGAAGGCGTTTGAGTACCTTTTGGTAGAGTATTTGAGTTTACATAAAGGAATATGAAAGGGGCCCATTCAACAAAGACTTTCCATTTTATTTTAGAAAGTGTATGATATTTAGCACTAATCAAAGTGACATCGCTTCCTTCTTTTCAACGTACAGTTGGGATCGCCATGGAGATGACTGATTTGATGCAAAGCATACTAGTAGTTCATCTTTTGGTTGTTTAGTCATTGGTGCTTAAAATCATTCTCTCTTTATGTCTTTGTGTGGTGGTCTTCTAGACTGATCTACTGTTGAAGGTGGGGTATTGAAATGTCTCATTTTTTCTTAGTCTGTAGGGGCAGGAACCTCCTTTGCCGTGGATTCAGCATGATCGTTGCTAAGGTACTATCGTAGTTGTGGACAAATCTATAGATGCCCTCCAAAAAAAAAAAGAATTGCGAAGTACCTTATTTTGGTATATTGGAGGTAGTTTGAATAGACAAAGCATTTGTAGCCATGTACATGGCTGCTCCAAGGTTGTGGTCCTTTGCATCAGATCCTGAAAGCCTTGAGAGTATGTGTTCAAGGTCTTTTTGCCCATCTGAGATCTAAATAATCTCTAATAAGCCTCCATTTTTTCATTGCAAATGAATTGTGTGCAAAAAAAGATCTAGAATGCATCCCAAGTAGTAGGTTGTGGTTTGAGTCCCAACCATTATGAATTTGTTCCCCTTCAACATGAGTTGCAGATGCTCATTGCATTGGATGTTTGCAAGCCCATACATGTTGAAGAAGCTCGTCCACTTTGATAACTAATTACCAATCGCACCCTCTTCACATTCCTTCTTGTCCCCTCAAAAGGGTTTAGGAAGGAACTGAGGTGGAAGGGTCTTCATGGAAATGCTGAAATCAGGACATGGGTGATTATGAAAACCATGACCTCCCTCCTCACCTAAAGCAGCCCTTGATGAAGGGAAGTCTCGACTCACTAGGGAGGTTTTTGTCAGTGACGGTGTGCACAAAGCTCCTTCGGAACATTGCATGTGCATGTGGGTAGGAACAAGAGTCATCATAATTGCTATGTGTTGGATTGGGCTGGTTGGAATTGATGGTTGAGATGGATTGGGATATGGGAACATCTCATGACGAAGGTAATGTGCAAGCGTGGAGGCTATGCTTTGTAGGAAGAGCTCTCTCTTCAAGTGCAAAACAAGGCAAATGAGAGAATATGCCTAGTGAATAAAGGAGAGCTCTTTCATAGATTTATCTTAAAAGCTAGCTTCAATATCCTACACCTCTTGTTTGTGGTATATGCACTCCACTGTGCTTCAAAGTTTAGATTGAAGGCCAAGGAGGATTGGTTAGGTGCCATGTGCTCCTTTCACAACATGCTCTCAGTTTCTATGAAAAATAGAAGTTTTTAACCTCCATTAAACTTCATTCACCTCTTAAAATATATTGACAGTTATAAAATCCTTCTATTTTTCACAACCCAAGAATAGAAACTCCACCTACTTTCTAATTTGGTGAGAGTAATGAGGAGGGTTAATCTTTTGGCAATATTTTTATGCTGAGGTGGCACACATGCATGCATGCTGACATGTCAAAAGGTACATACATGGATGATGCTGAGGTGGAAGGAACAAAAAAACAAGCTGCTCACCTTTCGGCCTTTCACATATGTCTTTTTTTTGTGGGGGAAAGTTTCACATGGTTGTCATGCTGTTCATTAACTTGGCTGCCCATGGTCTGGCCTGACTGACCAAGTGCTGGCCTTGGCCACCTTAGAAGTTGGTCCAGCCACCCAAAAAAGATGGGGTAACCTCCAATATAGCTTAGGTTGCCTTGTTTGCGCTGTCTGCCATGGAGGGGTTCGATTTTCTTCATCACCCAACCAAAATACCTGTCGCCCAACATATATGCTGTCACCTACCCTTATTCTTTGGCACGGAATATATTTATGTAGCATACATGTCCCAATCCATGCATAATCTTGGGTCACATTGGTTCCTTCTCTCACTCACGTGAGAGTTGTCCCTGGACCCTCCCCCATGATCATCTCTTCCTCTACCCAATCATCATCATGGACAGCCATATTGTACCACCTCACCTCGTGTAGTAAAGAGCTTGTGTAGTAAGGAGAGGTGTACAACCATGGCCTCCTTTATGATGATGGTGGAGAAAGCCAATCATGCAACGACCTATCACCATGGAAATACAAGCTGGAGGAACCTAAGTGTATGTCCAGCCACCAGCTTGAATCTACTCCCATTGCTCCTTTCTCTTGTTGGAAGTATCCCATACCACCCCATGCAAGAGGGCGAGAAGCATATCAAGCTGGGCCATACCATCTCCATGAGCTATGGCGATTTTGTGCACATCACCTTGCATTCCCCATATGAATAGAGGGAGTTGCATTGATACCAATGTTAGATCCCTCGAGGATCCTTGCTGCGAGACAAGACAAGCTACAACTTACAAGCCATACTCATGAAATGATAGAAATGTGGACATCACGTGCACCTCCTAGCCATATGGCCAATATGTGTTCACCCCTAGCCTAGATGTGTACAACACAACACGAAGCCACCTCCACATCGGCTTTTGTCCTCCATACCACAAGCTTACATCAATGCATGTATAGGCCAAGAATCTAGTCATGGTGTACACAATAATAACAAATGAGAGGCCTTAGAGTTCTATTTATAGGATTCAAGAGTTATAGGATCCAATTCACATTGGTTGGACATATAGCCTCCTCATCGGGCACGTGCTACATTCCTCATCCGAATATTATAAGAGGGTGGAGATGTATCACTATCTAGTTTTTATTTCTAGATGCATTTCAAGATTTCATTATTACTAGTGAGGTTAAAAAACCTATCTTTGTTCAATGCATTCTGCATGAGCTAGAGAGGATATTAAGCACATGAAAGAAATAGACAAGATGTCACATGTATGTAGAATGTTTAGTAATGTGAGAAGATTGTTTAGAGGATAGTGCTAGATGGGAGAGGGTAAGTACCTCTTACAAATGATTTTCCAATTTTTAGTTACGTTCCCAAGAGGTTTCTCAAGGGGAAGGACATGGTAAGCAACATATGGAGACACAAGGCATATGAGCCACACATTACCAGTAGTTATGAAAGCTTTCCTATACTCAACCTTACAACTAGAAGTGGCTAGAGTAGGTTGCATCTTTTTCAACCAAGATATACATGAGCTACAAAGCAGGAAGCAAAGACTACTTATGAATACACTAGTATTAAAGCAACTAGCCCAATCCGAGTCCGAAAAAGCATGTAAACATGGCGTTAAGGATCCCCCTTGGAATAAAACAACTCAAGTAGTTTGGCACCACTCAACTAGAGAAAGATGCGATTGACTTCAAGTAGAGAAAAATGCGATTGACCTCTTACCAATGCTTGACATATGGCCTATGCATTAACCTTAACCTGCTCAACTCGAAGACAACTAACTGAATCTAGCTTGGCTATGCATAAGTAAATCAAGAATCCAGTGATAGAGAACAACATCAAATGCATCTCCCCCATCATGAAGACTCAACCATAAACTTGTCTCCATGGGAGTGATAATAGGTTTGCAATCTTCAAGGCCACAACGCTGCCCGAGAAAAGTGGAAAAACTACGCTACGAGGTAATATGTTTGGTTGCCTCATTATCAAAATACCAAACATTGAAGTCTATTGTAGACATACACTGCACATGAAAAGAAAGTTCATAGTTACAATGAGTAGTAAATGCCCATTCTTCATTCTCAACAAGGTTAGCGGACTCATTTTTAGATGTAGAGGCCTCTGTAGCAACCATTCAAGCCTCTTTCTTCTTTGTCTCTTTTGCAACCAATTTAGCACAACTCTTAATGACATGATCATCTGCCTTACAATACTTGCAAAAATGCTTTTGCTTTTCTGTTTTCTTGTCATCTTTATCTTTCTTCTTTGGCTTTATAACTTCAACAGATTTAGCAGATTTTTGCTTATTATTAGATGAGCTCCATTTACCTTTGTCCTTCTAACTAACTAAGAAAGCTTGATTTGCAACACACAATCACTGTGTTTTGTCTAGATTGATCTTCTTGGAGCAAAACATATATTAATCCCTCAAAAGTTAAAACATTTGGATTGCCTTTCATTGTAAGATGAAGAGCAAAAGTAAAAATTTGATAAGAATATGGAAGGTCATTAAGAACGGTTTGCTTAAGTGAACCATCGGGCAAGATTTCATGGGTAGAAGTCAATTTATCTTTCAAATCCTTGAACTTTGTCAAAAAAATGTCCATTGAATCTCCTTCATTCGTATGCGGACTCTCTGGTTGTTTTCAAAGGTAAGCAACACTGAGCCTCATTTCTTGTATGGTATAGTGTGGTTAGAGTATCCGAAGCATCTTTGGCTATTCTGCATGAGCTATCAATGCATGTGCCCGGGCATCTTTGCCATCCCCAATGAAACTACTCTACATTACGTGCAATAGGAACCGCCGTAGGACTAGGAAATTGAAGATCATCGTCTTTGATACCATCTCTGTCATCTCCTAACAGAGTGTTTGCAAGTGTAGGAGGATGTATTTCAATACCTTGCACAATATTCCATAAACCTTTTGGAGCCAATACATAACGTATCACGTATATCCACAATGGGTAGTTAGAACCATCCAACTTATCCTCCACAACCTACATACGAAATACATCATTATTTTTAGCCATGGCCAATGACTTTACCTTGATGCAAAAGTTTGACTCTTTGTCAAAGGAGTTGAACAAAAATACCTAATTGAGCTCTAGTTCAAAAGACTTGTAGTAGATTTCAAGGCTCCTGTATGGTGAACCGAAAATTGTATATATGTTTGGCACAAAAGGATGAAATTGCATGCATAGGCGTTGCGATAGTGCATTCGGAGGTAGAAATGAGCTCAAATCAGAGTTTTGATGCCACATATCGAAGTTGTAATGAATTGCTAATGACTTCTGAGTATGCTAACCAAATTTCATGCGATTCTAAGATTGTGATGGGAAAAGTGTCGATGATGCCATGTAGAAAGCAAAGATTTGTTTCATACCAATTGTTGGAGAAAAAGCACACAAACAACACTAGGAAGAAGAAGAAGCTTAGAGCACAACATTGAGTGAATTTGAAAGTGAATGTACAAAGGTAAGTAATCCATTAGGGTTATAGGCATATATACAAGCTTGAACAAAAAACCTCCTAAAAAGGGAAAAAGTGCCTTGCTGCTCATAAGTGTGTTCACACGACTACCGAAATATCTTAATAGTCCTTACGATGGCCTTATGGCTGCCCACAACATGGTTATCCCTCCCTTCTCCTTTTTCTCTCTCCCCAAAAGTTGAGGTATGGCCCCTTTAGGAAGATATTTTTGCTTAAAGAAAAAGGAGATGCATGGAACTCTCCTAATGATGGTTGCATAACAGCCCCTTCATTCTTCCTCACACACTCTCCTATCACCACAAGGTCCCTTCTTCCACACATCATGCATGGGCTATTCATGCACACCTCCTCTTGCCTTCATGGTAGTTTCCTCTTGGCAACCTCCATGGTCATGGTGGAAGATTTGCAGCCCATTAGCCACATGCTATCATGGAAACACATGAAAGAGGAAAGTATTTCCAACCATTGGATTGTAAGTATGATGTGCCCCCTTATTGCAAGTATGATGTGCCCCCTTATTCTTCTCTCCCCTCTTGGTCTCCCACTCTTTACCGTCACTTCACGATCTATAATTTTCAAGTTTTTAAGTGCACATGCAAGCTAACTGTACATTCATGTTTGAATATATCCATAAATATAGAAAATATTGATAAATAATAATAATGATAATAGATAATAGTAAATACCATCGATTAAAAAAAATAAAAACATTACTGCATATAGCAAGGTGAATCTAGAGAAATCCCAAGTTCATGCCAAATAGAAAGTGAGACAGAGGTTTTAAAAACAAATGAACAAGAACATTATTAATAAGAAAATTGATATTTAAATAGTAAATAAACATGTAATGAAAAAATCATCAAAGAAAGGATTGAAATGTATGATATCCTTTTGTGGAATTTACTAAACATTATGATGGACCGCAAAGAACGGGTGCATGCCATGCCCATATATGACATTATAAAAAACTAGAAAGTTTTCTTAGTCTTTGAGAAAATTCTCCTTTGGATCTTTAAACATTATCCTGTGAACAGCATGGGTTTGTTATCCATAAATTCGTGCACGATGAACTCATTACATGCTTCTATTCTCCATCCTATATTCATACAATCATGTATGTACTAGATTTCAATGTCTTTGACCATATCTTGTTGGAATTATCTAGGACAACATTGGTAGCTCACCGATGTAGGCACTCTCTTCTAGTATGTTCCTCAGTGGCCAATTGTCAAATGATTTTCAAAGAGTCTATTAGGTTTATTGAACAACCAAGAGAGAAAACTTTAAAGATAAAGAAAATGTACATAGTTATAATTTTTTATACTTTTATGCTTTATTTGATCTTATCCTTTGACATGATTTTCTCTTACTGTACTCTCTTTTGTTTTGTGTTTGTGTTTCATACATTCACTTTATAACTTGCGATAAGTTTGAAGTGTATAAAAGTAAATGACATGATTCATGAAAGGCTAGCTGTTGCCCATTATCAAGAACTGAATGTATATACTGTAATGCTAGTACTATCTAAGGTGCAGCCATGGTCATTACTAGAATATACTTCCCTCGAAATGCTTCAATGATATGAAGAAAAATTTGCATTTGAGAAAGATTTGCAGATAGAGAGTGAAAATTTGTAGTTGGATTATGTATCGAGAAGATTGGAACTTGATCAATAGGAGTGCATGAGCATTATGGATATGTGGGTTAAAATTGAGAATGAAGAACGTTTACTTGAAATTATCTCTATTGGATTAGTAGGCATCTTGGTGTTATTTCCTTAGCCTAATTTTCAGGGTAAAAATACTGAATTGTTAAGATTCTAATGACTTAAGGTGATATGAGTTTGATTTTGGTTGCTGGCAAAAATTTGTGTATCTTAACCTAGAATCACAAATCTTGATTTTGAGCACATCTTAGCATTAGTGTTTAATTGTGGAGAACGATTGATTGCTTTTCAGAGTTTCTCCATTTTTAGCGACTGGCTATTTATTGCCAAATCGAGATTCCTTTGCTTGCACAGTTTATGAAGGAACCAAATCTTTCTACAAAGAGGATGATGAAGCAAAACCTGTAAATACATATGGAAGGTCTAAGCTGGAAGCAGAACAACTTATCATGGAAACCTGGCACAATTATGCAATCTTGAGAAGTAGCATCATCTATGGTCCAGAAGCTATTGTGCAGGTGCCTAAAAGTCTTCCTATCCAGGTGAAGTCAAAATCATACACATTGCATTGCTTGCATCCACGTATTCTTCAACTGCTGCTTTTCAAAACCTTTGTCTTCTAAAACTTGCAGTGGATGATGGAAGTTCTTCGTAGTGGAAAAGGAGCAGATTTTTTTATGGATGAATTCAGATCTCCAGTGTTTGTGAAAGACATTGTCAGAATGGTGGAAGTTTTGGCTAAGAAGAAAATAGACAAAGGTATTACATAGAGAGGGAACATTTAGTTAAGAAGAAAATATGCACACTTACATATATACATACGTACATACACATATACATACGTACATACACATACATACATACATACATACATACATGCATACATACATACATACATACATACATACATACATACATACATACATACATGCATGCATGCATGCATGCATACATACATACATACATATATTCATACATACATAGACTGACATGCATGCATGCATACATGAATGCATACATACATACATACATACATACATACATACATACATACATACATACATACATACAGACATACATACATACATACATACATACATACATACATACATACATACATACATACATACATACATACAGGCATACATACAGGCATACATACATACATACAGGCATACATACATGAATGCATACATACATGCATACATACATACATACATACATACATACATACATACATACATACATACATACATACATACATACATACATACATACATGCATGCATGCATGCATGCATGCATGCATGCATGCATGCTTGCATATATACATGCATACATACATACATACATACATACATACATGCATGCATACATACATCCATACATACATACATACATACATACATACATACATACATACATACATACATACATACATACATACATACATACATACATACATGCATGCATGCATGCATGCATGCATGCATGCATACATAGGCACCATGACTTGTACTCGTCTTGAAATACTCACTTTTGAACCCGGGCTACATAAACGAATATCCTATACATGTTCTTCTATTGAAAGAAAACATAGTCATACAGAAATTGACTGCATATTGTAGCTTATCCAGAAGAACATGCATCCTAATATACATACAGGAACGAATGAATAAAAAAATTCATGTTCCTGCACACATATTTACATACACTTGTCTATGTATCTATATTCCAATGGATCTATCTCTATATACTAGTTCAATTGACTGTTTAAGCCTGACTCACCATTCAAATTATTCTATCCATGGATGTTCTTAATACCGAATTACATATTTGTTTACCTGGTTAATCTTGGTTTTTCACCAATTTTTTTGCATGTGCTATGTACTTATGTTTCATATCTGTATCTATTTATTTTTTGTACATTGGTACATTCCTTGCCCACTTGATCTCGTCATAAAAACCAACTATATGATAACGATAATAAGAGTCTCCTTACTCAAAATTAATAACCAATAGAGGTGGTTATTTCGCAGGAATCATGCAAACAAGGCCGATTTCTTTTAACATTATTCTATTTTCTTTATATGAAGCTCTAACAAAGGCTTGCTTCGGATGAGAATGGCAATCATGAGAATCTGTGGCCTCTCCAATGCTGTCCATGCCTATGTAGCTAATCCCGGTCCCCATATGGCTGCTCCATACATGAGCGCTGGTGTGACCAAAGTGTCGAAGAGCCACCCCTTTGTGCGGGGCTCCTGAAAGTGTGCCTGGTGGCATTGTCTCTCCATCAAGGCTAGTGCTGCGTATCCACGTGTGATGCGATCCCGGGCTGCCTGAAACATAGAGAAAACCCCAGAAGCTGCTGTGAATGTCACTCAGAGATAGACATATGATCCGACTACCTCAATCGGTCCGCCTGCTCCTGTGAAAGAACTCTGTGTCCTCACTCTAGCTGATGTATGAAAAATCATAACCTTGGTTTTACCAAGGTTCACAGAAAGCCCTCTATGTATGCAGAAGTCGTCTAAGCCGCGTAGGTGGTGCTGTAGACCTTCTGCAGGCTCTGAAACCAGCACAATATCATCAGCATATAAAAGAATATGAACAGTGGTCCCTCATACCTCAACACCCTCCCCTCCCTGCTGTCATATGAAGTCCACTATCTCATCAATGTATAGGCCAAAGAGGGTGGGTGAAAGAGGGCACCCTTGCTTCACCTCGATGGTGCTAGCAAGTGAGTGGGATAAGCCACCTGGACATCTGACTCTACCAGATACTCTCTCATATAAAGCGTAGATCCCCCATATCATCTCATCTTGGGCTCCGATATCGAGTAGACATCTGAAGAGTCTCTCCCTAGGACTGTTTCGAAGGCTTTGTGGACTCGAAGGCTTTGTGGAAGTCCACAAAGCAGCAATATAGTTTCCTCTTCCTCACTCTGGCCTGGTCGATCAGGCATCTGAGAGTGAAGATGTGGTCCATGGTAGAGTAGTCTCATCTGAGACCTGCCTGTCCTGGAGCCCTGATACCCTTCGTCTCAGCAAGAGTGCTCAACTCTGTCTCTAGCATTGCCTCGTATAACTTGGCCAATATGGGGCCAATCATGATCGTCCGATATGTAGCTGGATCCATAACGTCACCTGACCTATGAATGGGCACTATGGTGTGCTCCATCCATGAGTTAGGGAACCCTTCAACCAGTGCACGGTTGAAGAGGTGGTCAATGAGCGGTGCCAGAGTCGTACATCCATAGATGAGGTGTTCTACCTGTAAACCAAACTGGTCATGGGCTCTGCCATGCTGTAAATGGGAAATAGCGTGGCTCACCATAGTAGGTGTGAAGAAGTAAGAGGTAGTGGGGTGTGAGCTCTCCAGCCTGGGAATGGGAGGCTGGTCTGGAATCTGGTATAAGCTCTGTGCATAACTATGCCAAATGCTCCGGTCTCGAATGGATGTGTGTTGTCTCCTCTCGCTCAGATGTCCCCATGCCACTGCACTATCCAGACTCATGAGCAAATGGTAGATATCCCAGTACTATCTCTCCTCCCATTCCTGCCGCTTATGGCGAGTAAGGCTCTGCATGTGACGCTATGCCTATCTCTGTGTAATATCCTCTCTAAGCTCTGAAATCCATAGATGCTTCCTTAGTTCCCGGCAGTTTGCATCATACCAACGATTCTGGGGCATAGATCCTCTGCGTGGAGGATGTGT